>JARUPY010000191.1:0-1227772 GCA_029817715.1 Melastoma dodecandrum
CAATGTTATTGGTGCTGCCCCAGCTGAGCTTTTGAGTTTTATATATTTTTTAAAAGAATTTTATTTTTTTTCTTGACCTTGCAAGACTTTACACTGACCGCGTATCCCATCGATTCATGTCGTGTTTATTCCTCCTGAGCTTTTTCAATTTTGGTTTCGATGTCGAGTCAGTGGAGCTGTGGTGTGCTATGTTGGTCTTGGTTTCTCGATAATTTTTTTGTATCTTTCTTGGTTTTTCCCTTCCGAGTTGAGCCTGATCCTCCTTTTGCTACATGGGATGAATCTCTCAAAGAAGCGGATGGAGTGTAAGTTCCATTGAATTGTAGGATTAGTGGGACACAATAACATGGTTGGGGGTTATATATGAAACCGACGTCGCATGATGATCCTGAAGCATTAATCAAGCAGTAGGTTGGCAGAAAACGAAACCGATCCACCAAATGATTCTACGAACATGAAATCCGAGCCCAGACCCAATTAAAATTTCCATTTCATTTCGCATATAAATCCTAAGCCCATGGCAACCCCGAGCCGAGCCGAGCCCGTTGCGTTTTCCCAAAAGGGCGGGGGGGAGGACCTCAAATCCCGGCATTAGATGAGAGAAATATTATTAAGTTAGGACCGAAGTAAAGTTAGATGGAATAGACCAGACAGATGAAATCAATCAATCGTCAACTCCTCCTAATGCCTGCCTGCTCCCACGGAAATGGCTTATAGTTACGACTTAAAGAGAGAAGCCCTTTTCACAATTCACGAGAGCACAGAATCTGGGCCCTTTGCGGGGGAGGGGGAGGGACCCAGAACTCGTACACCCTCGGGAAAATCAAAGTCAAGATCAAAAGACTTGGCAGTCTCTAGGATTAATGGACGTTCAGACAACAATGCCAAACATGAGGGGAGGGGAATTACTATTTTGAAATTTTGATGCGCCATGCAAACTGCAAACCACCGTAAAATTTTTTTTTAAAAAGGCTACAATGCAATCCAAATCTCTCGCGTTTGTCTTTTTACATAGGCAAAAAGGCTTTTTCCTTCGGCCTAAGGACGACTACCATCGACTCCATCAAAAAGGATGGACGATGGACTGGGGAGAGGGGGGGGGGGGGACAGTATAGGGTGGCTCCGCTGCTCCAATAATTTCGGCTCATTTATTGGGCTCTCCCCTGCCCTGTACTTTTTTAAGCGCTCTTTCTTTGGCATGACCCCCCGATCTCAAATCATGTCAACTATGTGATGCGGCCCCAAGTTACTTAATCCTAAACCTGATCCGATATTTATCTGAAAATCTGCTTCCTCATGTTAAACCAGAGGTGAGGAGAGGTGATGTTTCGATGTTTTCTTTTATCTTTGTTAGTGTGTCTGTGTGTGTTTTTTTTCCTCCGTGGATTCGGGCACGAAGTCAACCCCCGAGAAAGGTGTTGACTTCCTCCTCTCCTCCCACCCAAACCAAAACACTTGCACCTTCTAGTCGTCTTCTTCCTTTTTGTCCAGACGTGTGTCAGTCGGTCTTCGAGTGATCCGAGATCTATTCGTTTACAAAAATTGTATCTTACCCAAAGGAAACTCGTGCCAATGAAGGTGGTTAAGGACAGTGACGAGGGACACGACTCCGAGTTTTAATCTCATGGTCTTAAAAGCTAATAACAATGCCTTTTGTTTTTTAAGTGGTGGGATGATATTTGATGCTGCTATTTCTTTCCCTTTCCCTTTCCCTTTCTCTTAATTTTGAACGTCAGGAAGAAGAAGCTGCTCGCCAACCATTAAATGACCTCCTCACACCTCAACACGTCCTCAAAACTTAATTCAATCCAACCATATTATTAACTCCTCTCACCTTCTTCCCTTCCCTTTGATCATCTCTTCTTCCCTTCTTACAACCTCGGTCGGTGTTTTGGGTGGAAAGGATGAACCCCAGTTCCTACTACTAACTGCTACTACCACAGCTACTCCTGCTGACTACTACTTCCCCGGCCATGTTCTGACTTTTGGAGCCATAACCAACCATGGATAGTGACTCCGGACGTGATCAGCAGCTGCCCTACCTGCCGTTCCAACCACCGCCTCCAGCTCCTCCGAGCGACGGTTTCTACTCCAACAGCTTCAACCTTGGTTACAAGGTCAGTCCTGGGATCCTGCTTGTCATCATTGTCCTAGCTATCCTGGTGTTCCTCGGCGCACTCGCCCACCTCCTCGTCAGGATCCTCATGAGGCCCAGCTTCAGGGACCCTGACGATACGGAGAGCATCACCGCCTTCCAGGGACAGCTTCAGCAGCTGTTTCATCTACATGATGCCGGGGTCGACCAAACCTTCATCGACACGCTCCCCGTGTTCCATTACAAAGCCATCCTGGGGCAGAAGGTCGAGTCCTTTGACTGTGCGGTTTGCCTGTGCGAGTTCGAGCCCGAGGATAAGCTCAGGCTGTTGCCCAAGTGCAGCCATGCATTCCACATGGAGTGCATCGACACCTGGCTGCTTTCCCACTCGACCTGCCCGTTGTGCCGGGATAATTTGATCCACGATTTCTACCAGGACGGCTGTTTCTCTCCGTATGTTCTGGTTCTGGAATCCGGAGGTGAGAGCTCAAGGGATATCGTCAGCAATGACAGGGAATCTGTTTCCGGCGTCGGCAGGACGAGTTCTGTTCTCAGGTCAGATTTTCACTTCAATTTCACGAGGGAGTCCGAGAAGGGGTCCGCTCGATCTCAAGCAGATTTGATCAGCAAGTCCTGTGAGATTGATAGGAAAGAGAAGGACGATGGCCCAGGGGAGAAGGAGAAAGTGGTGCATGTTAAGCTGGGCAAGTTCAGAAACTTGGATCCCTGCGAGGATAGTGGAAGTAACGGCCAGAATAATGTGGATTCTAGGAGGTGTTTCTCCATGGGATCATTTGAGTATGTAATGGATGAGAATTCGACATTGTTGGTCCCAGTCGAGACCTTATCCAAGAAGCATGCCGGCAGGAAGCCCTCTGTTATGCCTCTTAGGCCCGGCCACAGGCAGGCGATGTCATTCTGTGACGGTGTATCCCCGAGAATGTTTAGCGGCTTTGACGTGGCCAAACCCATGGAAATTCATGAAGCCCCAAGCAACGCTAACAGTTTCCGCGAGAATGGGAAACAGAAATCCAGAAGCGACAGCGAAAGCTTCTCGATATCGAAGATCTGGCTGCGGGGGAAGGAGAAGGCAAAATCGAGCGTGGATTCATCGAGGCGAGCGATGTCCTTTAGATTCATGGGGGGAAGTGGGGAAATCGTATTGGGCAGAGAGGTGAAGGATGCAAGGAGTTGGTTGAACGCCGGTTCCGAGTCGGGTCTCGAACGGGGGAGTAATCGGGTTTACAGCAACAGCAGCAGCATTATGAACCCACAACCGAACTCGCAGTCCTTCGCTAGGAAATCTTCTTTCATTTGGCTTCCGGGGTGGCAAACCAAAGTTGTTAATTCATCTTCCACCTCCAATGTTTAGCCTCTACCTCTTCTCCAAACCCCATCCTCATCATCAATTCACAGGAACATAATTTTTCTGTGTCTGAAAATCCTCCCTAGTGAAGAAGGGTGCAATTTTTTTTTGTGGATAATATCTTTAATGGGATCTCTTCAGGTGAGTCAAAAATTAACCCCAAAACTCCAAAAGAATGACTGTGATGGTCTGTCTGAATGCACATGAAGCAGCAGCATTTCAAGTTGTTCTGTTTTTGTTGGATCGAACTAAGAGCTGATAATTTTTTTTTTGAAAATTAAAAACAAAAAGAGGAGTGACTCAGGGGAAATTGAAGTCTCTGATGCTCCTCCAGGCTGTGTCATTCAATGGGAACGTAGTTACTGTTGAATCTGTATGAGGTTGGGGGAAATTGGGAGAGTGGGAAAAGAGGAGAAAGGAAATTAAATGCCTTCGGTTGAGGAATAGATAATTGGTAGGTGGAGATGTGTTGATATGCTTTGCTCTACGTTTCACGTGCACTGTCCTAATCTTTTTGGGTCTCAATCTCAACAGTGTTCTTCCCAAAAGGCCAAGTCCATTTTTAATTACTAATTAACTCCTGGATTTAAATATTCATTGCATAGCCAGATTACCAATCACAACTCAACCACAGAGTACAGCCACTCCAAGAGTGACCATTGAGTGTTACAATTATTATTATTGGTCCAAGGAGTTGCGAAATCGTCAACTTCCCGCGCCAAACTTATTTTTATTCGAAAGTGGGGAGGGAGAGGGGGGCATCGGTTCTATATTGCGTCCAAATGATCCAGGACTTCTTCAAGAAATCCTGCAGTTAAGTGTAGGCAATATGAGATTCAGAGTGAAGAGGGGGATTGAATTGCAGTTCAGTTTCTTTGTTGAATGATGGGATTGATTTACCTCTGGTAGTCGATATGAATCTTCCCGGCTTTAGGATCTGCGATCTTGTTGAACGCGTCGCGGGAGAGATTGATGTCTCCGTTGCACACGCTCCTGCAGTAGTCGATCACCTTCACGGTAACCCAGCCTGGCTTGCATGGATACGGGGCTTGGCCGATGCCCCCGGTGCACCTGACTCGGTACGTCCTGCCGCAAGCTCTTCCGCCGTCCCATAGGTTATCTCTGACCCCGGCGACAAACACGCCTGTGCTACGTGGATAACCACATGCTGGAGCTGGGCCTGACAAAAGGAAAATCACCGGAATCAAAATGTGCAAAATATATAGCGGACAATTGCGCGAGCAAAACATCAGGTCACAGCAACTTACTGTAATAATCTGGATCGTAGTAAACGGCGAGTCCGTCGATGGCATTCACAGCGGAGAACAAGGAGAAAGAGAGGAAGGCAATTATGATCAGGAGATGGAGTTTTTGCTCCATATTAGGCTCAAAACAATTGAATCTGGCTCGGTGAACATGCAAACCTGCAGAAAGCCAATTTATATTAGAGGGAGGGGGGAGGGGGGGGGGGGAGAAGCGTTCGGTTCTTCCATGTCGTAGAGAGCACGGTTTTTGGACAATCTTTTCCTTAGTTGGGGAATGAGAATGCTTGTGGATGGAAGACTTGGACTTATCTCGAAGTCGTCTTCAGTGCCGTCTTTGTCTGGGCTTTGGACTTGGAAGACTCGGAACAGCAGGGCCGTGCGCGTGTTAGGTTTGCAAGGTTAACTCGTGACCTCGTTCGTGAAATTATGAGTGCATGTGAAATTAAACATAACTAGTCCGAGTATCAAACCATTTTGGTGTGTGGAACCGGCTGTTGAACAACCATTTGTTGAATTTGGTATCAGAATGGCCCATCTGCCAATTCCTTTTTCATGGAAGAATTCCACCAAGAAGAACAACAGATGGGAGGAGGGAATTACCGCGCGACAAGGCGGTGGTAAGAAAACCCTTGTGTGTTTGTCCTAAAAGACCGCTGGCGCGGAGTGGAGCGAAAGACCAGATCCCCGTTCCCATCCCCATCCTAAAACCCGCTTCAATGGAACCGATGGTTTTCTTGTTCTGACTAAACCCCCTCACCCACACCCACGTCTCCCCTTCATTTCACCATCAATCCTCCGTCCCCACAAAAACCCACACCGAAAATCCTCTCCCCCTGTCCAAAAATATCGCCTTTTTACATCGTCAGCTTGTCGCGAAAAATCCGTGACAAATTAAATGCCTCCCTCCGGTCCCCGTCAAGACTCTGCCGCCGCGGAAGGCGGGGCGGCGCCGTCGTTCAAGAGGAAACCCAGGCTGCTCTCCCTCATCCTCAAGGCAATAATCATGACCCTAATCACCTCCGTCTTCTTCGTCTTCCTTGGCCTCGCCGCCATCATCCTCCTCCACCTCTGCCTCGCCGGAGGCCTGCTCCACCGCCGCGGCAACGGCCGCGGTAGCCCCGGAGGTTCCCCTACCCTCGACCAGCTGCAAGGCCAGCACCAGCAGTCGTCGGCCCTCACTGGGCTATCCCCCTCTGACCTGAGGAGGGTACCCAAGTTCCGACTCTTGGGATACGGGAAGAGTCCGGACTGTGCGATTTGCCTAGATGAGGTTAGGGAGGGGCAGTGGTGTAGGAGGTTGATAGGGTGCGGGCACGTCTTCCACAAGTGTTGCGTGGATACGTGGCTGGTGAAGGTGGCGGCTTGCCCTGTATGTAGGAGGGGGGTCAGGTCTCCGAGAGAAGGAGGCGGAGGTGGTCGTGGGAGGGAGCTGAAGGTGGATGGCTTTCAAGGGTTGTTGCGGTTGTGATCGCTTCTCTTCACTGACCCCCTCTTTTTGTTAGATTTAGTGTTCGGCTTCCTTTTGAGGAGTTTCTGCTCCGCTTCTCCCTTGGTTGGTGATTGATTTCCGGGATGGATTCTTATGGGTTATAGATAATTGCAGATTTCATTCTCCTTTCAGTTGCCTCGATTATGTTCTTGTACCCATCTGGGGGTATTCATATGGAATTTTCAGATATGAGGCTTGGCAGATTGGCTCTCTTAGTTGCCTGTAAACTGAGGATTTGGCTGCATTTTGTATAATATAAGATAGAGTCTTATCTTGCAATGGCTGGCAACTGGTATTAGTTATTGAATATTAAGTTAAGAGTCTTCTGGCTGAAGTGAAGAGTGTCCGGTGCATTTGCCTGTTCGTTTATTGATTGAAGCAGCTAGCAGCTTTGCTGGGTTAAGATAGATGGTCTTTATGTGCTTAGGATTTTAGACCATGATTGGCCGCCTCTTTATCTGATAAAACCAGGAGTGCATAGCTTTCTGGGTTCTTAGGACAGAACATGTGCTGATACTAGATGAATTGGAGTCGTTTTACTAGGGAAAGAATTCATCATTTGTGATGGCTGTGTCCTTGCTTCTCAGGGCATTAGTTGGTTAACCATATGCAGAAGAGTATATCTGCCGCGGCTAGACAAAAATTGAATGGGGACTTCTGATTTGTTTTGGGATCATCATGTCACAAGAAGCAGGTTATGCATGTTAGGAGGGTACTGGAATGGATTAGAACTGGGTTTAGGGAGTTCAGTTCACCCATGACTCTGTACCACCAACCATAGTATGGGGAGGTCTCCAAACATTCATCTTCATAGACTTGAAGGAAATGAATGATTGGGTTACGGGTGGTGTTGCCCGGATAACATTCATCATCTCCTTAAAGAACGTGCCCTGTCGTTTAGCCTTTCATCTTCCAAGAAGATTATGGTCTATTCCCAATTACCAACACGGCTTGGACTCGCCGACAATTCGGGCCCATCATTCATTCTACCATCACAAAGGAAAAGACCGAAGGACGTTTCCCTGCAGTAACTGCAGGCCCTTAACTTATTAGCGTGGATTTTCATGAATTTCAATTTGGATGGGATCGGTTCATTCACTGATGATTGATTACATACCAAAAACCAAGGCACCGCGTTCTCGTACTTGGAGAAGGACCCGGTGAGTGTCGAAATCAGGAACCTGCCAAACTGCCCATAGCCTCTTGGAAGCAGTCCTTGTTCACCTCGCTCTATACCTCCATCGGGATGGGCTACGTCCTCGTCATGGTCATCCTGTTGTCCCTGACCCTGCCTAAGGCCACCGTCACAGCAACCATCCTCGGCCTGGTTGCCGCCTGCTGTATGCTTACCTCAGTGTCATTTGGGCAGTAGGGCTTGTGGTGTCAGCGTCGGAGAATAGAAGTGGGATCGAGGCGCTCGAGGAGGCAGGACGGCTCGTCAAGGGACGAGAATCCAGGGTTATGCCCTGAGCCTCTCTTCATCACCTTGACCTCAATGGTCATCTCTCAGCTTTGGAGGCTGATCTCTTTCAAGCAGCGGTGGTGGAACGAATTGATTGGGTTTACGGTAGTGAACCTAACATGGCTCGTGAGATGTTTGGCATGACTTGCTACACCATTTACTACTGTGACTGCAAGAATTTCCATGGAGAAGAGGTTGCCAAAGATGAGCTGATGATCAACCGCGATGATAGGCCTTGTTGGCCAACAAGACACACCCAACAAGGCCACCCAACACAATTTCATGTGGTACAAACCTCTCATATAATCAATTACATGAAAGTTCGTATTGGAAGTAATCAATTTTTCTCATTTTGATTCGAGCTTTCTTGAACACACTGAATTTCCTATAGTGTGAACCTTCCATGTAAATATTACAACAAAATTTATACACAAAATTCGGGTACGAACTTTTCTAAACATAACAAACTTCCTGTAATATGAACATCACCTTTAATCATTACTTCATCGAGAATATTTTCAACAAAACGGAATTACTGTAGTACGGTACAAACTTTTTAATGTAATCATTATAAGAAAGTTCGTATCAAAATGTTTCGGTAGAAATTTTTCTAAAAAAAACGAACTTTTTTTGTAATATGAATCTTCACTCGAGAAAGTATACGAATTTTCCTATATAGAACGGTCCAATGCTAATTGAATTAGGTCACGGTCGACCGAAAGAATTGAAAAATCAATTTTTTTTTAAGGTGGACACGGTAGATGTTCGAGACACTGACAAACAAAACCAAGGCAAGGACAGACAAATTTCCAGGAAGGACTTAGTGCTAACAATATGTATCTGCTATATCTCGGAACAGTTCGACATTTGACCCTTCCATTCCTGGCCTGCGGTTGACTTGGAACCGCTCAAATCAAAGGCAACTTCCTTGAACCATCGTTTGACCGGACAAAGTATTTGTCCTTCCCGGTTTATTGGTCGGATTTTAACCATCTCATTTTACCAACAAAATGAAAAAGCAATTACAACTTTCTTTGATCTTACTTCCTGAGTCCAAAAAACTGCATGGAGCTTCTTCAGTTCCAACCCCTTTTAGCTGCCGTGGCAATTGCGAAGGAGGCCGCCATGATCTTCCGCCGTAACAGGAGATTCATGATCCCCGTGGCTTCCTTTGGAATCTTGCTCTGCTCCATCCTAGTTGTGACCAACTTCCTCTCCCTGAGACATTACCTCGCCAGCCTGATGGAGAAACTGACCTTCTTCCTGGTTACCAGCCCAATGAGCGCCGAGTATGCAAACCTCCTCATTGGGTTGCAGCAGGACATCTCGTTCTTCTTCAGCGTGGAGTGGATTTTTGTAGTGGGCTATTCAGTCTCCGCCTTACTCTTCTCGACCGGCACCATGTACGGCGCTGCAATCTCGCACTTGGGGAAGGACACGGAAAAGGTCGACATCAGGGACCTGGCCAAACTGACGGCAGCCTCCTGGAAGCGTCCCTTGGTCACCTCCCTCTACACCTCCATCTTCGGGATCGGCTATGTCTCCCTTGTCATGGCCATCCTGTTGCCTCTTGCCCTGCCTAGGGCAACCTTCACGACAACCGTCCTCAGCCTGGTTGCCGGCCTGCTGTATGCTTACCTCAGCGTCATTTGGACGGTGGGGCTCGTGGTGTCGGCCCTGGAGTGTAGAAGTGGGATCGAGGCACTCGGGGAGGCAGAACGACTCGTCAAGGGGATGAGAATCCAGGGTTATGCCCTGAGCCTTTTCATTACCGTGACTTCAATGGTCATCTTCCAGCTATGGAGGCTGGTCTCATTCAAGCAGCCATGGTGGAACGAATTGATTGTGTTTATTGTGGTGAACCTGATGTGGCTCGTGAGGATGTTTGGCGTAACTTGCTACACCCTTTACTATTACGACTGCAAGAGCTTCCATGGAGAAGAGGTCTCTGACAATGAGCTGATGATCAACGGCGATAATTCCATCCATTATACCCCAGTTTGAAACACAACAGATGTTGCTATACATGTATTCATGCCATCACAGCTCTAACCTGCATGCCCTTTTTTTGTTGTTGTAATTATGGGCCTTGTTGCCCACCCGATACAGATATGAGCGGGCCAATATTAGGCAATATTTGAAGCACCCGATTCATTTCTATGGAAAAGGAACAGCTCGATTTTCATCCTCTTGTGGTGGCTGTCTAAGCTTGTCTGTCCATTTTGAAGCTTCCATATCCAGAGAAAGGGGTTAGGTTTCTTCTGACCGGTAGGCTCAGGACAATCTACTCTTGTAATGTCATCATCTGTCTTTTAGGTTATGAGCTGAGGCTAATGCGAAGGCATGGCGAAAAAGTCATTAAGGAAAGGACGAGGCGGTCTAAAAGGATAAGAGAATTGGGTTAGTTGGAAGACGTTTAAACCATACAATTAATTGGACGTGTGACATTGCAGTTAGGCACGTGGAAGAATGTAACTAAGGCACACATGTTACCAACGTGTGGGAGAAAACATTTAAAAGGGACGACCTTGGATGGATAACTTGTATATTTCAAAAAGCCTATTCTCTGAAGAGGGAGGTAACCATTCGGGGAAAACAAAGGGATTAGCTGTCGGGTTAGGTTTATTCCCCCAACATGCGATCCACTTGCCCTAATGGCTTGGTCGGAGAAGGATATGTGGCTCTGTGATAAAAAGTACTATTATCTAGAGATCAAAAGGCATCTTATCTGCCACAACTGGACAGAAAGAAACTTCATTTGTTTTCTATCTCCCTCCGCGAAGTCGAGCCTATCTTCTCATCAGCTTTGGCGCATCCTAGAAAACAAAATTAAAACGTGTCCTTGGAGCTTGGAAGTATATGTAGGCGAATGAATAGGAACAAAAATCGATAAATATATGTATGGTGAACATGAGTACTAGAGGCCATCCGCATAGGCAACATTTATTGCACCTGCACTACCTAGACCTAGGAAACGGGTGTAGTTGTTCTGGTCGGGACTCTGATAACGTGTACATAGTGGAAGCAGCTAATGACACGGTTTGTGCCGAGGATGAGAGCTCGTTACGTAGTTTACTAATTTCACTTAAAAAATTTTAATAAATTTTACTAAAAATTAGTATAAAAATTTGTAAATTTTACTAAAAAATTCATTTTTTAGTAAAAAGACGTCAAAATTAGTAAAAAAAATGTAAACTTTACTAATTTTGTACTGTTCAATTGTATTAAATTTTACTAAATTTTCGTTGACTTTACTAAAAACCACTATTTTAGTAAAGTCAACGAAAATTTAGTAAAAAAAGCAGTAAATTTTACTAATTTTTTTACTATTTTTTTCGACCTTTTACTAAAAACCACTATTTTAGTAAAGTCAACGAAAATTTAGTAAAATTTAATACAATTGAACAGTACAAAATTAGTAAAATTTACATATTTTTTTACTAATTTTGACATATTTTTATTAAAAAAATGAACTTTTTAGTAAAATTTACAAATTTTTTATTAATTTTGTCGTCTTTTTACTAAAAAGTGAATTTTTAGTAAAATTTACTAAAATTTTTTAACCGAAATTAGTAAACTCCGTTACGTGCACGTATCGTTGGCCGCTTCCGTACATAGTAAAGAATGATGGGATTGGGGCAGGCCGAAATCCCAGAAATATTTCCCGAATCTTGTTCGGTCCCAGATGTTTGAAGCCCCCATTTCTCGTGTTATTAGTATTATAATTTCAGAATCCCGAACCAAAATCAGTGAAGGGCAAAGGAAGTCAATGCCGCTCGGCTCCCCTTTGCTTTATCCCATCCTTTTGTTTAATCCTAGGGGAAGAAGCACTCTCGGATGATTAGGCTTTTGTTCGTTTTCTCCATCTCAACCCAAAAGTAAGAACAAAAGTGTTTTGTCGTGGGATATAATCCGAGGAAGATTCGAGCAAGTGGCGAAGACTCCCGAGGCTAGTTTGTGGCGTTATGGGATTTGAACACGGCCTCTTTAACTTTTTGATTGGTGGGGTGGGGGGGGGGGGGACACCGGACAAAGGACAACCAACCTCGTCGGGAAATTGATTGGGCGGTTTACGATACGACCACTGCACCGCTCGAGGCCGACGACAACGACGGGGAAGAAAAATAACAAAAAAAGGTGAAAATAGTTTCCAAAGAGACGTTCGCGTTTGTCTAATTCCCAACCAATTCCCCGCACGGCTCCATTTGAAAATGGTGTATGACTTTTGACCATTCTTTTAGTCGTAGGAAATGGAGGAAAAGGATATGCTCGAGGACATGTGCATGTAGTTTTGTAGTAATATCATCGTGGTGGTGGGGGATTGTTGGTTATTGTCGTACGACTGTTTCGTGAATTTCTAGGAAAGGGTTTCGGCCGAACAACGAAAGCAAAAAGTAGAGAAGGCAATGGGACAAACTGGATTCGTCCAAATTATATGCCCGCGGGGAATGTGCTCCCGAGATTATCCGGATTTTGACTTGGATTGGAGAGGCCGACATCATCGGAAAGGGTCAAAGGGAGACAGCTTAAGGCGAAGCGGGCAATGGTGGTGGTGGTGACGGCGGCTGTGGCGGCCGCGCTGTGCGCCTCTCAGCTATTTCGTGGAGTCTTCCCACCCCCACCCAAAACTAATGGTAGGAAAGAAAGATGGACTTTGATTTGGAATTGGGAAAAAATACATGAAAATGTCAAAAAGCATGCCCGTTGATTTGAGCCAAAGATGGATTACGTTCTAACGTCGGGTCAACTCGGCTCCCACTTCAGGGGAATTATCGTTTCTTTAGGAAAAAAGAAGGAAAGAAAAGAAGGTGAAACTTATCAACATTGATATGTAGAAACGGGAAAGTTAACTTAGTCTAATCATCCGGGGTCTCATTCTTTCGGGGATTTGAAGCAAAAATCTGGCAATTGACTATCAAATATGATACCATGACTCGATTTGCATGAACTTGAATCGTTAACTTATATCATGTGATAGTTAGTCCACGAAAGAACTTATGATCGCTTTCCTTTATTAATCCATATGACGTGCTCAATACTTGGGAACCTTAAAGAAAGACAAGGGAGCAGGTCAGCCCTCGTGTTTGGTCGGACTGGTTGCGTTTGGTGCACAACAAATTCTATGCCAATAATGATGACTCACTTTTACGACTCCAATCCGTCAAGCCCCATTAGTTGATTTTCTTTGTGGGTTGGTATCGAATTCAATGGCTTGTCCCCTAAAAACTTCCAATGAAGTGGCTGACAATTAGTGTTACGAGACGAGAAACATGAGCTGGACCGGCACCAAAACATGACTGAACTCATAACATGATGAGAATATCATGAAATAATCTGTACCCGGAATCTCATCACTCCTCCCTCATCGTGTCGTTTGATAGCTTTCAAAAGAAAAGGGTTTGAAGATGATGTGGGGGTGTTTGGGATCGGGGATAGGACCCACGTGGCAACCTCGTTCTTTTGAAAGGATAAAACCCACGCCCCTTGTCTCTACCCAACATGGCAGCTTGTTCTCCATGTGGTCGGACTTCGACCCAATTGTTGGTGGTGGGAAGTAGTAAATGCATAATGGAAATGCCATGCCATCGACGGTTTGAAAGTAAATGGAGAGAACATGTGGTAACTGTCGATCAAGCAAACAAAACAATGGTGAAAACAAGGACAGCAATAAATCTTGGTACATTTAATTTTAAGCCCGAAGAAGGAAAGAAAAATAAATAAACGATGATTTTGAAACGAAGGTGTGGCCTGGTGGGTGGTGTGGTGGATATAAATAAAAGGGTTTTGGGTTCAAAGTTGGTCTCCTCTTTGCTTCTTTCTCTCTCTCGTTCTTATCCAACTCCAATTCCAAACTTCCCACCCAAAAGGGAAGAAAAGGGGGGTAGGGGGGGAATAATTTCTTGCTTTGTTTATCGTTCATTTCCAGCTTTCTTCCCCGATCGTATCAAATTACGTCTTTTGTTTCCTCCATTAGTTTCTAGGAGTTCATCCGCGGATGAAATGATCATCAATCACTACTTGTATTTTCCGCCACCCCACTTCACTTCTTCCAGAAAAGAATCTCCCCAACATCTTCTCCTTCTTTGTCTATAATTCCCTGACAGTTATCGCTTCCCCACCGTAACTATCCTTCCAGGCCGTTTCTTTTTTATTCCCTCGTCGTCGTTGGACGTTTCTTCCGGCAATGATCTCGAGATCTTGCTTTGACCTCCTCAACCTCCTCTCCCTCGATGAGTTCCAGGTCGTGAGTCGCATCCCTCGTGCCATGACCTCCGACGGGGTCCTTTCCGATTTCGAGACCGGACCCGGATCGCCCCCAGTGAGGTCGCCCGACCGCAGGATCATTGTCGCGAACCAGCTCCCTGTTCGTGCGTCGCGGGATGAGGCCACCGGGAGATGGGAGTTCGAGTGGGATGAGGAGAGCTTGGCTTGGCAGCTCAAGGACGGGCTGCGACCAGGGGCGGAGGCGGTTTATGTCGGGTCGCTTAGGGTGGATGTGGGTGTGTCCGATCAGGAGGAGGTGTCCCGCGTTTTGTGGGATAAGTTCCGGTGCGCACCGGCATTCTTGCCTCGGGATGTGCATAACATGTTCTACCATGGCTTCTGCAAGCACTACCTCTGGCCTCTGTTTCACTACATGCTCCCCCTGTCGCCGAGCCAAGGCGCGCAGTTCAACCGTGCGCAGTGGCAGGCTTACGTTACCGCAAACAGGATTTTTGCTGACAAGGTCATGGAGGTGATTAACCCGGATGACGATTACGTCTGGATCCAAGATTACCACCTGATGGTACTCCCTACGTTCTTGCGCAGACGGTTTCATCGGATACAGGTCGGTTTCTTCCTCCATAGCCCTTTCCCTTCTTCGGAGATTTACCGGACCATCCCCGTTCGTGATGAGATCTTGAGGGCGTTGTTGAATTGCGATTTGATTGGGTTCCACACGTTCGACTATGCACGGCATTTCCTGTCGTGTTGCAGCCGGATGTTGGGTTTAGATTACGTGTCCAAGAGAGGCTACATTGGTCTGGATTACTATGGTAGGACTATTAGTATCAAGATACTACCCCTTGGGATTCATATGGGTCAGCTTCAATCAATTCTCTCAATGGATTCGACCTTCGAGAAGGTGAAACAACTGAGGGAGCAATACAAAGGAAGGGTCGTTATTCTTGGCGTCGATGATTTGGATCTCTTCAAGGGGATAAGTCTGAAGTTTCTCGCGATGGGACAACTTCTGGAGCAGCACCCTGAGTTGCAAGGGAAGGCTGTTCTAATTCAGATCACTAACCCGGCAAGAAGCACAGGCAGTGATGTACAACAGGTCGAGGATGAAAACAATTCAGTGGCCGATGAAATCAACAGGAAGTATGGGCGATCTGGGTACAAACCTATAGTGTATATCAAACGCCCTGTCACGTTGGAGGAGAAGGCCGCTTATTTCTGCCTAGCAGAGTGTGTCATCGTGAATGCGGTGAGAGACGGCTTGAATATGGTACCTTACAAGTATACCGTCTGCCGACAAGGAAGCCCTGTTACAGATGAGGCTTTGGGGGTCAATGGGGATCCCACACCCAGGAGAAGTATGATAATAGTTTCCGAGTTCACTGGGTGCTCGCCGTCACTCAGCGGGGCCATCCGTGTGAACCCCTGGAATGTTGACTGCGTGACTGAGGCCTTGAACTCGGCAATCACGATATCTGATTCGGAGAAGCAGATGCGACATGAAAAGCACTACAAGTACATCAGCTCCCATGATGTTTCATACTGGGCTAGGAGTTTCGATCAGGATCTCGAGAGGGCTTGCAAAGAACATTACTCGAAGAGGTTCTGGGGGATGGGGTTTGGCCACGGGTTCAGGGTGATTGCCTTGGGCCCTAGTTTCAAGAAGCTGACATTCGATCACCTCGTGTCGGCTTACCTAAGGACAAGCAACCGGCTAATCTTGTTGGATTATGATGGGACGCTACTGCCGAAGGCTTCGATTAACAAGAAGCCTAATGACCGGGTGCTTTCAATCCTGGACAGTCTGTCTAATGATCCCAACAATATCGTTTTCATTGCCAGCGGCAGGGGAAAGGATTCGCTTGGCGATTGGTTTTCTTCCTGTGAGAAACTTGGCTTGTCTGCAGAGCATGGGTATTTCATGAGGTAAGAAGAGCGGAACCTGGAACTGCAGCTATCTTATCCATCTCCTCATTGGCGTTGCTTAAAGATCTGTTCTACAGGTGGTCTAAGGACTCGTCATGGGAGACTTGCGGTTTGACAATGGATTTCGAATGGAAAAAGATTGCGGCTCCAGTGATGGAGCAGTATACCGAGGCGACAGACGGATCATACGTCGAAACTAAGGAGACCGCACTGGTCTGGCACCACCAGGAGGCTGATCCCCAGTTTGGATCTTTCCAAGCGAAAGAGCTTCTCGATCACCTGGAGAGCGTGCTTGCAAATGAGCCTGTGGTTGTCAAGAGGGGCCAATACATCGTCGAAGTGAAACCGCAGGTAAGAACTGAGCCTTTCGTCGGACCATCATCCATTAATGATTATTTAGTTCATCAAAATATCCTTATAAATGGGAAAACATTCAAATGCAGGGCATAAACAAGGGCATAGCGGCGGAGAATCTGGTGGCTGCAATGAGGGGAAGAGGGATTTCCCCTGACTTCCTGTTGTGCATAGGCGACGACAGGTCAGACGAGGACATGTTCGAGAGCATCGCGGGCCTTCTCTCGAATCCTTCAGTACCCCCAATCAAGGAGGTGTTCGCGTGTACCGTGGGGCAGAAGCCGAGCATGGCCAAGTACTACCTCGAAGACACAGCCCAAGTCCTAATGCTGCTAGAAGGTGTGACGGCGGTTGCGACATCACCTCTACCTAAACCCGATCTGGTCTGAGGAATGCATATAGCCTTTGTACAGAGCGTAGGGAGAAAGAAAAACAGGGAAAAAAAGAAAACGATGCTAGGCCCGGTCTTGAATGTCTTGTTAGATACCCGCCCATACACACAAACAAAGTCTTACTGCAAAAGCTTCGATTCATATTCTTTTTCAAGGTCCTTTGGGTTTCACAAAGGAGATGGTCTTTTCAGCCCAAATTTTTCATTTTCTGGGTCTGTTCTCGGCCGATTGAGTTTATTGACATAAGGCCTTTTGTTTCCCTTTAGCCTATTGAAGATTGGACGCATGTTGGACCGTCCCCCGAGTCCTGTCCATCTTGCAAGTTTCATGATTTTGTTGTCCCAAACTATGTGATAACCAACGCTCCTAGTACAGAATTGACTAAGTTCCGACAAATCTTAGATCTTTCGGGGGATGTTATTGTCTTTAGGCTTTGGTTAGGGCACTTACAGGAGATATCATTGAGTTCATCCGCCCCAATCTTCGGCTTGTTTCACATTGCACGCTTAGCTCTTGTCGTTAACATGTTTAATGAATCATCTTTCCACGCGCCGCACCACTTTAGTCTTTAGGGACATCCCGAAGGTGTCGTGTTTCGGGGAAGGGGGGGGGGGGGGGGGGGGAATTATTGATGTGCGGCGCACGGCTAATATGACTTGAAAGTCGGAGCCATTCATTGCCATAAAGCAGGGGAAAACGGCAGGATTATAGAATGAAAAAGACCAGCAATTTAACCACGGCCATGGTGGTGTGCCCTCGACGGCATGGCAAAAGATCGACCTGGGAGAAGGCGACATGTGTCAAGGTGGCCTAGTTGGTCCCGTCGAAAAGGGTTTCTGTTTATGTATGAAATCAGTTATGGAGGGCGTGCCGTGCCCTTTGAAACAACGTTCTGAAACGGAACTCAAATGAATGATGTTTTAGCAAACGAGTGGTTGATATGTCCAAGTCCAAAGAAGAAATATCATCTGACAGGGGCCATGTTCAATTCTAATAAGAGAATACAGACCGACCGACCCCGCATGATGATTCCGGAATAATTTTTTCTCAAACCGAAATTTGGCCGACAGTCCACCGTCTATCATGGTTACGGTAAATTTTTCGTTGTCAAAGGAATTGATTCCAAATCATGCCACTTCGCCCTTCTGTCGGTCCATATAGGATTGAACGCGGTTTCAATCGAGGGCCCAGGCCTCTCGACAACTTTCTACCTTAACACGAGACAATGAGACCAGAAGAAGTTTAGATATCGTTTCAATGTAATAATGCATGTTGGTGTGGCTGAGATGTGCTCATCCATTCGATGATGCAAATATAGTCGTATCATCAAGTGACTTAGAATCATTTGCTTATCTTTTGAAAAAGAAAATGCAGGACTTTTCAATGTAATAATGGCGAAACCTGATAATTGAAGAGTGCTTTTCTTTTTTACAATGGAATCTAATCAAAATCGTAACCCACGCTCTCTAAATTGCCTCCCCTCCCACCCCAACAGATGGCCTTGACTTAAATTAAGGTTTTGCATGAAAAAGGGAGGCAAACCCTCCTCCATCATCGCCCTCCCTCCTCCCCCAAAGATAAAGGAGCAATCACTTACGTTCTCCCCTTTTCTCCCAAAAGATAAGCAAATGATTCTAAATCACGGAAAGACGCGTTTCGGGGCTCTCACCATTTGTTTGCATCTCGTCTTTCCACCGTTCGGGCCCATTTCTTTCTTCTTCTCGGCATCTTTCTAAACTTTTTTCTTCTTCCCATGTCCACGAACGACAACCACAATGAGTTGAAGAATAAATCCAAAAGGCGAGGCTAAGTGGAACAAATCATATAATGGGGGAACCTTTTAACGAATCCCCCTAAAAGGCCCATAAAGCAGTAACTTTTGTTTTGTACCTAATCGGCTTTACTATCGTTTATGGCTAATATTCCCAAAAGCTAAGGGCAAAAGAAAAAATATCAGCGTTTCGGCTTTTTGATCCCACTTTTCGCGAAAAGATCGAAGTCGAAAAAGGTGCAAGGCTTTCTTCCATCTTCCCTAGATTAATATGATAAAAGAATTTGTGGTTAGTTTAAATTAATCGCAATATGGGAGAAAGGGAAGAGAGGAGTGGTTGGGAATCTGTATACTTTATAATTTTGTTTTCCTATTTTATCTTTTTGCATCGTTCTGGTGGTTTGTTTCCCTGCGATGAAAAGAGGAGCATGGCGTGATATCAAGAGGTGCTCCCTGAGATTACGTTTTGTAGAAAAGTAATGTTTGGCTTAAAGTGGCTTTTACAACCTCCTCCCCCCTGGTATTGGGGCGAATAATTTATTACTATCTCGAAAAGAGACTAAAAGCTTATTGTTCTAGAATTTGGGCTAGTCATGTCGCACTAAACATTTCCGTGAATGATAGTAGAAAATGTCCCTCCAAGATCACGACTGCTGTCTGTCGGGGAAGTTTTCCCCTATCTTTGTTAGATCTTAACTCGGCTGGCCGATACTTTCTTCAAGCCTCAAAGGGTCTCCCTTCTCCCTCCCGCCGAGGGTTTGCCTCTCCACACCCTTCCAAGGGAACGCCTCTCTGTTCGATATATTTTAGGATGCGGGGTCATCGGTCAGGTTGGCTATTTATGGAAGTGATTCGTCATCGACCGCCATGCCCCAAAAAATAGATAAGAACAAGACAGGCCGATGGAGGAGGATTCCAGTTCTTGTCCCCCCACCATGCCTAAGATTGAAATTTTTAACCCGAAGAAATGCAACTTCAGCTCTCAAAGTTTGAAGGGAGCCCCCCGAGGGGATTGTAATAAATGCATGCACATGCTTGGCCTCTCCTCCTCCTCCTCCTCCTCCAGGGTGGGGGCAGTGGTGGGAAGACGTCTATCAATGTTTCCATTTTCAATGGAGCATAGATTTAATGCACCAAAAACGCGTCCATTTTTAGCTTCTGTTGTCGTTTTATTCATAGTCATTTCTTTGTTTTCTTCTTGGCTGTACATCGTACGTAGCCCTTGTGCCGAGAGTGTCTGAAAGGAAGAAAGAAAAAGTTGCAGTCCCCCATTTGTGTTCTTGTCGTGTGGTGGCAAGTAAGCAGGCTATTAAGTATTTGGTCCAATCCAAAAGATAAGGGGTTGGGGGGGGGGGGGGGGGGGGGGCGGTGGAGAGAACTTCCAACTCTTTTCGATGAAATCCATGTCTCTGATTTGGTCACAGTCGGAAATTATAAAGGAAAAGGAAAGAATGAAGAGGCGATGGCGAGGAGATCTGAGGAGGGGGTGGCATCGGATCAAATTTTCAGAATATTTTTAGTAAACCCCCCCCTCTTTGGGAATTGGATCAAGGAGAAGATATACAATCCACTGTTGTCAGCTCGCATGTTACTAAACAAAACAAAAAGTTGATAGAACTCCCTGCGTGGCCTCATAATCTCCAAGCGAAAAACATGTGGCTAAAATCCTTGGCGATCTTCCTCGTTTTCCTAGTTTCCCTATGAGTTAAGAAACCGACCGAGATATGCTAAAGATAGATACTACGCAACAGCGAGAGATCCATGCAGCACTCTCGTGATGTCTATCTCATTCGTTCCATCAAATATTGTCCGCACGGCAATATATGTAGAATGTGAAAAGTTGGGGATCCTTAGAAGAAGAGTTGTAGAATAAGCAAGATTCGGTATTATGCATAGTTGAGATTTGAGAAAATTATCAACGCAATGGAAGGCAGCTTGCCACCCCGGGTGGCGATGGGAATATTTGGAGAATCGTCGAGCGATGCATCGGATCGCGGATGATATCGATGGAGATTTTAGAGAAGGCAAAATAATAGTGGCCACACGAAATAACAAAAAGCGTTGACTCACTTGTGGGACTAACTATATAACTATTCATTTGATGATAGTAATGAGATGGTCGATGGCTAAAGTTAATACAAAGTTTAACAAGATTGTCGCGAGAAGGGAGACACGCCAGAGTCGAGTCGAGTCGAGTCGAGAGGTGATACGTAAAGAATTGCTCATTTTTATTAGAGGTATTTACATATAATAAACATTGATATACCCCCCAATGATAATTTAGTTTCAACACCCCAACCACCAACCCAAAACTAAAACAAGAGAAATCAAAACTAGGAACTCAAAACACCTTCTATCGTAATCTGCATGCTATTAGGCAGCCAATCTCCCTCCCGCCGGTGGTCATCGTTGTCCGATGAGTCCGTCACTGATTCTAGCTTTGCCAGCAACGATTCTTCCGATGACAGCCCCGCCGTCAAAGGCAGTCTTGCCCTGACCTGATGGAAGCATGGTATGAGTACACCTTTCATCCATTCCTCCAAACCCGTCTCCCCCAGCCAGATCCCGCCCATGATCCTCTCCACGGCCTCCTCCTTCACCGTGATCGATACCCCCTTGCCCACTATGCTCGTGAACATCTTCCCGATTGAACTGGCCATTTCGCCTACGAACGGCGCGAAGTCCACCGTGGTGAATTCGATCGACTCGTCGACGTGATTTATCAGCTCCTTGTACACAAACGAGGCAGTGGACAGATGCCTTCTGTCGAGAACTTGCTCTGCCCCACGGGACCGGTCCGCCTTGTCGTCCTCCAAGTCGGCAGATTCATTCAGATCGAATCCTAAGCATAAATCCGTCTTCTTTCTAGACTTTGTGTTTGTGAGCGGGTCATTGTCGAGCCAATTAGCTCGGCGCTTGGCCGTCTTCTCACAGATTGAGATCTTTAACTCCCAATTACTTCTCGCTAAACTCTCGAGCTTCACTTCACTGAGTGATATGTCCTCTGGCGAAACCTTTTCGCTGTCCGGCGACCAAATGAGAGCCAGTATTACCGTGACATTCCCGAGGCTAATTTCACGGCCATGAGAATCAGCGATCCTGCCAGTGTCCATTGCCCTCTTGATGCTCCCACGCACGAGGATATCCGCCTCATCGAAATCTTCAAGCATGATAACAGAGAAGGGATTCCTCCTCACAGCCTCGGCAATCCGATCCAAAACAGTTTTCCCACGGAAGCTCATGTTGGATCCTGATTGAGATCCAAAGGAAATCATCGTGGGAGCAGAGTGACAGACCTGCTCGGAAAGAGCGGCTGCCATTTTCCTCTTGCCCACTCGATCAGGACCAGCAAACAAGAGCCACGTATCACTCTTTGATCCTGATTCGCGCTGTTTCCCAGTGCCCAGCTTGCATTTGGTCATGACAGTCGCAATGGCGGAAGCAGCCTCTCGCTGCCACCATACCTTCTCAACAAGGCCCTTGAGAAGCTTCTTGAATGATTCGATGTCTGACCCCCCAAGCAGTTTCTCAAACTGGGTCACGCTCAGCTTCTTCTGTGGCTCTGATGGTATCACTTCAAACAGTTCCTTGGCTTGGCTGAGCTGGGGTTTCTTGACACCAGCATCCACAACCTCAGCCGGACCAAGGACCAGTTCCGTCCGCACAGGACTTCTTGTGGGGCTAGCCATGGAACCCAGCGGACATGTTAGCACAGGCGGACATGTTGGCACCGGAGGACATGTTGGCGCCGGAGGGCATGCTGGTGTAGTTGAATTCAATAGAACAGACTCGCCGAGACATCTGTTGATGGGCAATTTTGGTTGGATGGGCGGCCTCAACAACGGGTTAGGAGCGCACAATCCAGTCATTATGCGAGGCAAAGGGGCAATCGTCTCAGACACTCCCTTCTCAGCCGGATGAAAGGTGGAGTGCATACGCCGGCATGTTTCCGTCCATTTCCTCTGTATCTCCAGCGTTTTCTGCTGCTTGGTCAGGGCCAGATCCTTGCTCTTAATGAATAACAAAACCAGAATATTAGCCATATCGATCAAAGCCATACATATTTGACTTGGATAAACAACAAAAGAAATCAGGACATACCAGTGACGATTTCAGTTTTGCATTTCGTAACCACTGAGGCAGCTGTTCCCTGCCTCCTTCAGATTCGACCTCAGAGGGAGATTTGCCGAATTCGCCGACTGCAAGTTTAGCGATCTCTTGATCGCATTTATGGGTGCACTCAGGGCAGCACCTGGTTTGGCGAGCTGGGTCCAAGTTCTCCAATAACCGTCTAGGGGGCACCAAAGAGGTAGTGGTGGTGAAGTTCCTCAATGTGGACAACGGTTGAGCTGACAGGTTGGCAATACCGTTCGCCCCTGAACTGAAAAATCAAGAGTCAGCTTCAGAAATCTTGGGCATAAATTGTTCTGCTAGCTAATCGAGAATGGAATTCCATATCCAATTCATCTCATCAAAAGATAGATCATCCCCTTGACTACCCATGAGAAGACTGTGCTGGTCGATTGAACTAAATTCCCCGGAATTAGATTGAATTTCATTCCATTGGACATACCTCGGGAACATTCGAGGACCTGCAGCTCTGGCAGCAATGGAGAGTGCTTGCAAATCCCAATCTTTCTCCATTGTAGGATGATAAACTTGACACCTCAAGTAAGTTTCGCAAGTGGCCGTCCCGATCACCCACACCCGACCACCTCCACTCTTCTCAAACCTGGCCAACAACTTCCCCACCTCTGCCACAACCAACTTGCCCTTGTCCGACACCAACTGCTGCTGTTGCAGCTGAACCGTGACAATAACCCCAGCCACAGGCGGCTGCTCCACTAGCCACTTCAAATCACCCAAGTCTATTATAACACCACCGTCGCCATCCAGTTCCTCAATTCTGGCTGCCACAAGATCTCCGAATTCCTTCAGTTTCGAGAGGATCTTGGCTTCCTCAGATGTGAACTCCTTGTCGAACTTTACCACCTCCACATTTCTCAATACCCCATGGCCTAATTCCTTCTCCTCGATCTTCCTCAACAACTCCTTCACGATGGTTTCCGGCTCCATATCACCAACCAACACCGGGTTCCTCTTCTTATCACGTGTCAATATGTCGACCACCTTGTTGACCTCATCCTCCCTTGGTTTGCCCCCATCCGCGCCCAATCCTTGCTGCTGCTGTTGCTTCTGCTGTTGCTTCTGGTGCAACCTCGGATTCAAGTACAAACTCTGCGATTGAACTGCCGGTGCTGCAGGCCTAATCGCCACATCAATTTTCATCGGACTAATTGCTGTAGATATCGTCGAATTCAAGGGCGCGGGTGGAGAATTATTCAACGACTGCTCAATCGTAGCTTTGACTGCAGGGCTGGAGAAGCTAGCTTCGCGCATGACCCGACTCACACTCGGATCATCGAGGATTGATATGACGAGCTGCTCGAGCTCCACCTTGATGGCCAGTAAGGGCTGCTGCTGCTGCTCAGGACAGCCGCGGCGCTGGTGGGCCTGGGCCCGCTTCAGGGCGGCCATCAGGGCATTGGAAATCGGCGGCTCGGCGACCGCGGCCGACGATGGGGCGGTGGGGAGCCGCTCGAGCGCCACGGAGAAGCAAAGCTCGAGGGCACGACACTGCAAGGGGTGCGAGGAATTCGGGTGTGACTTGATGCATGCTTGCCTGAGGAATCCGGAGGGCGAGGCCAAGAGGGTTGAGGCCACGTGGAGGGGGGTGGTCTGGCTGTGGTTACGGCGGCCGGCCTCGGCAATAGAGTGGTTGAGGACGGTCGCCGCGTCGGCCGTGAGAGTCTGTTGGATAGTGCTGAGCCCTGCTCTCATCTGGGAAGTAGTTCAACAAAACAGGGGCACTCCTCCGATGGAGCTGCTACGAATCGGCCTGAGATTGAAGGGAGGGGAATCCGAAGTCAAGATCGAATTTTGACCGAATTGGCCAGTGAAGGTTGAGAAGACGGCAGAGAGGAGTGCTGAAAGACAGGATTTTGATGGGATTTAGGGTTGGGAAGGGGAGTAATAACCCCGGGGCCAGCAGGCTGAGTTCGAGGTTTGAGGAGGAGAGGGAAAGAAATAACGGGTTTCCTTCGATTTGGGGTTGTTGGAGGAGGAAGGAAAGAAGAGGAACATGAACAGTGAGATACTTTGAAAAAAAAAAAATCAGGACAAGTGTGAATGGAAGGACGGATTCGAAAGAAAAGAAAAGAAAGGGTTTCTGCAAGAAGGTACGAAGAAGATATAAACAGGGGTAAGGAGGAGGAGGAGGAGAAGGTGGGGGGAAGAAGTGCTGTTGATGTTTTTGTAAGAAGGGGAGGGGGAGGGATATGGTTTTCGAGATTTGATGATTCTGATGGCGATGGGGGATGACGTGTCTCCCCTTCCCCCCTCTCTCCTCTTTCTCCCTCCTTTTTTTGGATTTTGGTTCCAGGGTAAAAGATGGCTTTTCTTAATAATAATAATCTCCTCCTTTTTTAATAAATAAAAAATCTTATGGTGGAAGTGATAGAGAGATTCAATATGCCAAAGACCGAGGATGCCCCCTCCCCCCCTCCCCCCTGCTTTATGTCGCCTTCAGAAGATTGAAAAGTTGTCTTCAAAATGTTTTTGGACGTTCCACACACTCTCACCAGTTCATGATGATCTATGCTTCTCCTTTCCATCTTCTCCTTTTTCTTTTAACTAATATTTGGTTGTTTGGGAATGGTAACACTAAGAAGGGGGGAATTAAGCTGTTAATATTTTATTTATCATCCTCGTCATCATCTTCTTCTTCTTCTTACGTTTGTTGATATCGAGAGGAGGAAGAATAATTAATTGTGTGGGTGTTGGGGGGTCGACTGGACTTGCCACGAGATGATAATATTTATTTGAAAAAGAATCGTTCAAGCGGAAGAAATGGGTTTTAAAAAACTTGTGTTGGGGAAGGGGAGGGGAGTCATGATGTGGAATTGAATGCCAAGAAAAGGCGATGGTGCTCCTCCTTCATTGCTGCGACGACGATAGACCGGGGGGGCGGGGAGGATATATCATTCATATGGTAAATTAGGGATTAAATTATTTATTTGGTGTTTCTCTCGTCATATGACATCCTAGGAACATTATGTGTTGTTTAGGGGACTGTTCCGATGGTTAACACGCCTCATTTGTCTCGTCTGTGTTCTGATACTTCAAGTTCCCGTTAGGAGAAGAGGATGTGGTTCGTGGTTTTGGATGAATGGGAGAAGGGATGCCAGGGGAACGCTGTCCACCCACCCATCCATCCTCTCCAGGTTGAATCGAGTCTCCAAGCCCAGGCTCCATATATGGGAGGCCAAAGAAAGGAAGAGGCACGACATATTTGTAAACAAGCGCCCTCCCACTTTCTCACATAAAATCTTCCCTCCTCATTTATTGAGTTGAGATTAGTTAGGAGAAATATGGACCGTCGCCATATTAAATTGAACGCCCCCCCCCCTCCCCCAAACCCACGCCATCCCCCCCCCCCCTCCCCTAATGGATTTATTAGGCTATTCTCTATTTCAACTTGCATGTCTCTCCCCCTCAAGAAATGTTAAATCCCAAAAGTTGTCTCGCCCAATTGCATTGCAACCACCCAACTCCACCGGTTAAAATCTTCCCACCATTTTTTGCCCCAATAGACATGTGAACATCACAACAACAACAGCTTGCCTCACCTTCCTGGCAAACTGAGATGTCTCTCTTCTTGGCCGATAATATGATGCGTTGTTAGTACCAAGCTCAGAAGTGGCTTGTGCCACATATGCCGACGCGGCGCATTAATTTCATGTTCGGGAGTTGCCCCGAGTCGCGGGTGAAAGTGATTGATTGTGCGGGATATTTTGTTTTGGCTGGTTTAGGTTTTAGGACACTTCAAAAGAATGCGTAATCATCGATCGCTAGAACGGCATTAATGCTTTGTTCATAAACGGGTGGGATTGGACAGATATTTGATGGTATTCGGCAGGAAATACAGAAGTGGGTATCCATCTAACCTCATACGGAAAAACACAATTGAAGGATTCGGCGAACCTCCCCCAAAAATGAATATCTCACATTATCCCCAAGCGAAGGACTCGACCAAACATTTGATAAAAAGTAAAATTTTCTACATCGAATCTAACCAGGGAAAAAGGAAGTCGTTAATAGCAGCGGATCAAAGTGTCTGAGAACCGAGTAGACCATTTGTTTCCGCGGGAGAATATTCCGAGCGGTGGCTCGAAATGAATGTGGTTGTCGGTGGGAAAGCTAAACGTAGGGAAAGAAAGAAAGAAGAACACGGGAAGTCCTTCTTGCCCGATCACTCCTATCGATTACAAGTACAAAACATATGGAGTGCACAATGAACTACGGAAACAAAACAAAAACATATCTGGAGTGAGTTGGACAATCGAGTCCTTTCTGCACAGGCAACACTCCCATTTTTACACGGACAAGTCTTGGACTGTTGCCAAAGATACTCGGAATCACGATTCGTCAAATCTGTACATGCCGTTCAAAGTCCCATACGACTGTATGTGGAGGATCCCTCGACCCAAAGGCATATCCGGCTTGACTGAATTCCTTTTGAAACGAAGTTCAATTTACTTGTCTCTCTACATTGAGTTTTTCTTTGTTTTCTGGAAGCGCTTTCCCATGGGGAGGGGGGGGGGGAGTTTGGAATGATTGTACGGTTCTGAAAAATTATATTACCCTCACTCGAAACCCTACGTCTGTTTGGCCATAGACATTGATAATATACTTAAAATGATGGAACCCTAAAAGAGGGAGTAGAGCTGACATGAATAATTGGGCATAGGTTTTGCCTTTTGAGAAACGCACGCCCTCCTCCTCCTTTCTTTAACGCGTTTCTCGAGACACTCCATTTCATCCTCAACTGCTCCTCCTCTCTCTCTCTGCTGCTATCTGCCATTTCTTACTTTTTCTCTGATTCACCTTTTCGGACACCCTTTTCCAAAATAAATGTACTACTGTTGTTGGTGTTTTCTTGCGATATGTGTGTGATTCCCGGAACTCCCCCCCTCCCTCTCTCCCTGTGCTTTTTCACCACGAAAAGCAATTGCAAGTTGGTGCGCATGATGATGATTCTTTCCCACTCGAAATATAAAAAAAAAATTATTTTGAAGAAATGGATGTCTTCTTTTGAACAGATTACTGTATTCGCTGTTTTCATTTACTGCTGGCATGAATGAATCGGGACAGACACCCACCACGGGACATTATTTACAGGAGGAGTTTGCCAGAAATACGTGTGGTGCGTGTGTATGTGTCTGGCCTGAACCTCAAAAAAAAAAAAATTAAAAGGAAAAAGTCAGCTTTCCGCATTTATTAAGCAAGCAAAGACAGCAGCCAGTTCCCACCCACCATTCCTTCCATTCACATTACTCACAATTCCCAACATATCCTGGCAAAATTTTCATGGTGCCTATGTTTTTCAGTCCCATTGGGTCATGTTCGAATATTGGGCAGGGCTACTACTGTTGAATAAATTTTGACGATTAGTCTTGATATTTTATGAAATAAAAGTCAAATATTTATTCCACGTAGGCTATCTATGTTAAGAATTTTTTAGTAAAAAATATTTTTATAATTAAATAATTATTTAATTAATTAAATGGAAACGATCAAGACATTAATTTGATCAAATTCTCTCCGTTACGTTTTCGAGTAATTATAACGAGAATTATATTTTTCATCATCTATTTATGGTAAGGTTTTCTAAGATTAATTTCAACCTTTTCTAGATCAATCTGACCACAAATGAACCGTTATTTGAAATGACTATCCACATCGTCTGTCTTGGTTTGTTGAATTAAACATCCTCGACAAAATGGTACAAGTCTTGGTGATTATGGAAGTTAATCTTGTATTATTTTCATTCGGATAAGGTTGTTGATCAGGTTCAGCCAGGACCTTCAATATCGTAGTATTAGTGGGAATATCATCAAATCATAATCATTTTGATATGATATGCCTAAAGAGTATATGCCTGAGTGTTTCGTTTTTTGTAAATATTAAACTGTAATCTTATCTAATCTTTTGTTTTCTATGTTGTAGAAGGCCGATTTTTCAAGATTACCTTCTACGTTTAACCTAGAATTTCTTGTATAATTAGGAGTCAATTCGGACACATTCTCTGGAAGTGTTGTTGTACAATACTTGTAAAATTCAGAGAGCGTGCTGAGAACTTGTAATCTTTTTTATTGAGCTTAATTAGTCACACACAAGGGACGACGCTGTCGAAGGCTGCATCGTTGGTGAAGTCTTATGGGAGAGTGACCTGGGGGCTGCAAGGGACTCTTGGTTGGAGGCTGCAAGAGACGTTGGTGGAGACGTGCGGCAGGTTGTTGGCATGACCAACGTGTAATGGGGCGGAGAGAAAGGCAGATACCATAGGAGCACAGAAGGTAAGGGACTAACCAGCTTCTGGTGTAACGTTCTGTACGTGCATGGGTTCTGTGTCTGCTAGCCGTATTCTTGAGGGACCATGTAGGAGAACCTTGTGTAGGAGCTTTGTGTTTGCTTAGTCGTTGTATCGAGGGATTGCACAAGGGAAGTTGCAGCAGGTTGCTCTACAGGTGGGGACGCCGCCAGAGTGAAAAGTCATGTGAAAGTCGCGGCGGGTTATTGTGCAAGAGAGGACACCGCTCGAGAGAAACGTTCGATAACCGGTTACCTTTGTTAGTCACGTTAATGCGTGCACCGAGTCATTATGGTACAGAACCTTTTGGTTTGGGCTGTAAAAATAGTCACTTATGGTACAGAACCTTTTGGTCTGTGCTGTAGAAGGTTGACACCTTTGGTACAGAATCTTCTGGTTTGTGCTGTAAAAGGTTGACACATTTGATACAGAACCGGTCTATGTTGTGCAACTCAGCATCTGTGGTGCAGAATATTCTGGTCTGTGCCATAAAAGGTTGATCACGTATCACCTTCTGTAATCGCTACTACATTAAGTCTTAGTGATATCCATCCAAATTATGGGTGAAGAATGAATGTAGGCAAGTTGCCCATACATTATAAAAGTCTTTCTTCCATCAAACAAATCGCAATCACATTCGTACGTTCTGTCTTACAGAAATCTGTCTCTACGGTTTTATTTTACAGAAGCTTTTTTCCGCTGTAGGATTTATCGAAAAAGAGTTAAAAATCCTTAATTGAACTTTAACACAGATTCACCCTAGTGAAACAGCGATGCAACAGGGATGAGTGGTGAGTACGCAAGATGTTAACCCCCTCTATGCATGTCAGCTTCCTCAACCCTTCACTTACTGCTTCTGTACAAAGTAAATAATTTTTACTTGAATGGACAAAACGCCGCCTGGGACCCGAGGCCCGTGTCCGTCCGTCGCATTTAATGGCAAAACTCTTTGGAGAGCCGGTCGGCCGAGGGGGTGGGGGGTTGCTTTAGGTGTTCGCTTTATTGGTGTCTTTTTTTTTAGTCCACAAATTTGTTCACCCCCTTTTCTGATCTTTCCCTCTACATATTGAATTGGGGGTAGTAAGTAATTAATTGTGAGACCAAGTGCTTTTATGGAAGTGTCCTTAAAAGTTAACTTTTTTAAGACGAATAATTCGCAGAAAAAGGTGGGAAAATGAAGCAAAAAAGAAGCCAAGATTCTCATTTACCACCCACTTTTCTTTTTGAACTTTTGGGTTGCATGCGTGCCTTATTTAGTCTCGTACCATCATTCACTTGCAATAATATCTGGATCTTCAAATTTGTACACGGTCTACAACATGTGAAAGGCAATGCCATCCAATCCATCCCAATACGAGACATGAAATTGGTAGCAACTCCGCCGAGTTTTTGGGCTACAAGGATAGAAAAAAAGGGTGTGATCTTGAAGTACTAGGGTTACAAATATTTAAGCTCCCTCCCCCCCCCCCTCCTTTTTCCCACGTAAGCAATTACAACTTTTGTTTCTCAATGAGAGGAAAAAGTAATGAAAAGTGGTCGAACCTTTTGGGTGGATACACGTGGGATCGAAACAAAAGCAAAAAAGGAATCACCCGAGTGATCACCCCAACTTTATTGTTTCCTTTCTTTATTAAATTCTTATTAGTGCTTGCCGATGATGCTTTGCATGGAAAAGGGGGAGTCCGAGTTCCCAAATGGAATGGATCCATAAAGTTTACGGAATCCTTAAAAGTCGGGTGTATTAGAAGTTAAGGCAGAATCCCTTTTTTTTTTTCTCAAATACTCTCCCTATTTCTTCCCTACTAAAAGTTCCTAGCCAGTGCGGTGCTCCCTCCTGGACTACAATTAATCATACGATTCCCTTAATCATGTTGTAAGTTGACATAACAAATTAATCACTTTGCACGTTTCAGGTTTTAACTCTTTTTTCTTTTTCTGCCGAACGATTCCTGACTTTTCTTCAACTACTGAAAGCTGACAGACCCCCATTTGTTTTAACACCAATTCTTTTTAACTGTCTGCAAGGAAAAAAGGAGTCATGTATCCGAAGCTATATATTTTTTAAGGTTATAGGAATAATAATGCTTAACCTTTTGTGACATGAACTGTCTGCTCTCGTCCGTCATCGTCGTAACTCAAACGATATCCATATTCATGTGCGAACGTCAATCGGAGGCGCCGGAGTTTCGGACACAAACTCCTCTTCCTCCGCCATACCACCCACCGTGTGAGACACGGGCTCTTCTCTTGCCTTCCCTTTTTCTTTAGGGGTTCGCGAAGACTTTCGTTGACAATTTGACCGACACCCCCGGCGGAAGGGAAAGGCCGCCCATTATTCCTAGCCACACCGGCAACGACGACAACAAGATATAATTCGTCTCGAGTGGGGCAATTATCATCCCCCCCTTTCTCCCTTTTGTATGTTGACCTTCCATATTCAGCGTAGTCAAAAGTTTGTTCGTCCTGTCACGTTAACGTTATATTTTTCCTTTAACGTATTCACGAATAAAAAGTTCATTGTAGAGTCGGGGAATTATTGGCCCCAAAGGGAGAATTTCTCGTAAAGTTTTATTTCTTTTTTTCACGACTTTGCATCTTAATTTTATTACATGCAAAGTCGAAGACTTTTTGGACGGCCGTGTAAGGACAAACCCGAATTTCATCCATATAACTGGACATTGATGGAACGCGCGCCGCGTGTAAGGTCTTGGAACGGACGACCGGAATGTTTTTTTTTTTTTTACTATCAACCGGCCCAAACCCGATCCATCGGGCCGAGTTCATTTTCTCGAGTTCGACCCGGTTCGATCCCTAGGGGCTCCCCCGTGCCGGAACCCTAAATTTCGTCATTGCCGCCGACCGGCGGACCAGACGATCCGGATCTCCATGTCGTCGTACCAAAGGTGTGGATTTTATCCGGCGCTTGCGATTTCACTCGCGGTTGTTTCTATTTCAGCCTCGTCGGCTTTGTCTGGTAATTGTTGGGTTTGATCGTGTTCGTGGATCGACCACCGCAGCCACTGGATTTTGATTATGAGTTCTTTTTCGGAGTTTAGTTTACTGGTGGAATGTGAAATCTCGACGGATGAAGTCGAGAATTAGAGAGCTTGAGGCGGAGCTTAATTCGTCCGTGGAAAAATGTGCCGCCGAGAGGCAGGGCCGTGTTAGAGCCCAGCAGGTTGGGGTCTGCTTTTGTTTTACGGGGGTTTTAGGTTTAGTGTTGACCGTGGCTTCGTTAAGATCGATGATTTGACGATTGTTGGTAGGCAGAGGGGTTGGGGTTATCAGATTCGGGATTTTGAGTGTCGCCCGTTTTTTTTTCTATTTCAGGCACTTAGAGAAGCTGTGGCACGGCCGTCGGCTGAAGAGTTGCTGGGTAGTTCTTATCCCATGACTCCCATTGGCGTGGTTAAATCGTGTTTCTCCATGAGGTACACTGTGGAGGAAAACACAATATGTCTTTTGGGGTAGTGTACATCGTGGACTGACGAATGTTCCTTGCTGTGATCCCTGGTCATTGAATGGAATGGACGGACCTCTGTGGCCTGCTTATGTTTTGTGCATATGCACCTTTTGATTCGATTACGTGCGATGAAAATGGAGGGAGAGGAGGATCTTCTGCTGTAGGTGCCAGAATCATGTTAATAAGTCATTTTACTTTTTAACAGGAATGGGACCCCGAGGCAGCCGTTACTGGTTCCACTTGCTAGAGCGCGCCTAATATTCAATGCATCTCGGGTTCCTCCGGCATCGCTTGAGGGTATTGAAGATTATTCTCATTGCTGGATCATTTATGTATTTCATTTGAATACAGACTTGGAGAAGTTATGGAAGCATCCTTCTAGATCAAAACTGAAAGCAAAGGTGACTGACAAGTTCCACATTTAGGTTTTGTACATCAAGTATGTTTTCCATCCTTATCTTTCCTTCTGATTTGGTGGCTAGATTTATAGGTAAGAGTGCCGAGACTTGGAGGCGACCGGATAGGAGTCTTTTCTACAAGATCTCCACATCGACCTTGCCCTATTGGACTTACTGTTGCGAAGGTAACTAAACAATTAATTTTGTCTAGTTCGCACAGGCAGGTGCTGGTCACAACATTTTATTGATGTTGTATAAGACTACTAGTTTGGCGTTTTTCTGTGTTCCTTTATTAATCATTCTACCTCTTGCTAAACTTTGTAATTTATCTGATATACAGGTGGAGGAAGTTAGAGGACACCAATTATTACTATCTGGCGTTGATTTAGTTGATGGAACGGTTAGCTTATTTTATTTTTATTGATGACAGTTTCTAGTTTATGGTGACTTCCTTAGCTTTTTTTCCCTAATTTTCTTTGTCTCAGTTATCTTTGATCTTAATATTTTCTACCTTTTAAACCTCTAAGCAATGCTGAAGGTATATCATTGCTTGAAAATTTTGAATATCGCTTCAGAAATGGGAAAGCCTTGAAGCAAGAGCTATCCCGATTATACTTAAGCTTAGATTTCATGGACACATTTCGATATACGACTCTGAACTGGATACCTGGTTGATTGACTGGAAATGTATCTTTGAGGTCGTTTTATTCCAATTTTTCTGGAGGATGGTGATTGAAGCAAACACTGAGAAATATTTGAATTGTCTTTACTTGGGCAGCCTGTTCTGGATATCAAGCCTTACCTCCCATACTCAGACTGTGTACAAGGAGCAATGGTTCCTACGTGGGTTATGGTATGTTGACAGTTTTTTTTTGTTTTTTCCCTTCATAAGTGACAACTATGTGCTGTTTTTTTAATGTATATCAAATGTATTGCGTTTGGATTTTTCTTCACCTTCATTATTTGCACCTGAAGGTGCCAAAAATTGAAAATCTAAAGGCACTGTGAATGGGGTGTTGGTCCTGGCATGACCGTTAGAAGAAATAAGAACGTAATTTTAGAATCAAGTTATAAGGTGCAACATTGGCATCTGACAGCTGATCTTTTCTCAGGCGGACAATCAATTGGTAGTTGTTTGCGTCAACTTTGCTGAGGATTTCTATTCGACTCTTGCTAGCTGTTGGGCAGTGGCAGTGAGTATTTCTAGAACTCTGGAATGCTGTCTATTGTTATTGTCTGCTTACTTCTCACAATAGGATGGGTAGACAGGGCGATAGCTCAACAGGCTTGAGCTGACAGACGTATAATTCCTTGCCGTACATTACTGGAAATCGTTGAATGCAGCCCTCATTTTATGAGCAGTTTGGCAGATTGCATAATTCAAATAGTCGGGAGAATTGCGAGGGTCCTCATTTTTCATCTTTTCATTCACCTTTTCTGGTGTCACTCAGGGAAAGAATTCGATGTACACCTCACCTGCTGAGTTCCAAGAACTAATCAAGGAAGTACTCGGTTGGGACATACGCTCTGTATCACAGAGAAATCGTCCCCACAATTCGCTTTCGGCAGCAACCGAAGGTGGAAAAGCCCACAAGACCTTAGAGCACGAAGTCAACGTCGTCGCTTCCGCGGGACGGGAGCCTCTCGATCATCATACCGGGGAGGTCATCTATCACCTCGTACTGGAAGGGATAGATGTCTCGTACATGATTGACAGCGAGAGGAACGTCTTGGTGAGGAGTGCGGAGCTCCGGTCCGGATACTGTGGGAAGGAGACGTTTTGAATTTATTTTGTTTTTGCGGCACATTCCCCACGGTGTTGGATCAGATCAATGTTTGGAGCGGAGGGATCATTCCCCCTTAGGGCTTAAGCCCGTGGATGCTGCTTTTCCGTGTATTCGTTTAGGCGGGCAATTCTTGTTATTTTTATTACAGCATAAAGAGGATAAGAAAACCCGAGCCGAGCCGAGCCGACCCTCCCCCTTCCCCTCCAAACTGAAGCCAACCACAATTTACCAGAACGCCACAAGCAAGGATTGCCCAAGTGTGGCGCCAAAAGAAACAACAAACAGAAAACAGAGCCGTGGGGGCGGGGTAGTTACGTAACTCCGGATAGTGTGATCCGTCGCCCGCCGACCACCTCGTGCAAGTGTCGGTTTTCGAAAACCAGAAATCGAAACCTCCGTCTCCCCACCCCCAACCTCCTCTTGTCTCGTTGATCGAGAGAGACAGAGGATGATAATCGATTTTGATAGACTGGCAATGGCGACGCCTTGAAAGATCCCCCACCCACAAGGGATGGGCGCCTGCCTTCGTCCTTCCTGGAGGACTTCCTTTTGAATCCGGAAGAGAAGGGGCGGATTGGTGATTTTTTTTTTTTTTGTATTCCCTCTGTTTCGTTTCTGGGTTGGATTTATCATCCGAACGGAGTTATGGAGTCGACGTCGTCTCCGGATCCTCCGATCCGCTTAGCGGCGAGGACATCCATGATAGACTCGCTCAAGGGATGCGGCCTCACCGGGATGAGGATCGACAAGGAGGAGCTCGGGAGGAAGCTCGTCATGCCCAAGTACCTGCGCATCGCCCTCCGCAACTCCATCCGGTTCAAGGACCCTAACCCCAGTGCCAGGAACGGGATCGGTTATTCTTGGGAGGAGAATGTGGATGCCATCCCTCCCGATGCTCCCATGGTGGTGTTCATCAACTCGAAGAGCGGTGGTAGGCACGGGTCGGAGCTTAAGCATCGGCTGCAGCAGATTATTGCGGAGGAGCAGGTGGGTAATTATTTTCCTTTTCTTTATGGGAGGTTCCCAAGGTATGAGCATTTTTTCTTTAAAAAAAAAATCAGGTGGGAAGGCTTGAGCTTTGGCATTGTGTTTTGAAGCATGGTTTACACTCTCTTATGAATTTGGGACTATCGTTGTATGTTTGGTCTCTGTCGGTATTGATGGAAAGAACGATTAAACTCTGATGAGTTTTTCAGTTCACGAGTCACTTATGGGATTGTTATGAATCACTGAGTGTTGTTTGTTCTTTGTTGATATGATTATGCGCAATAAAGTTGTGAGTTTGTGAATCCTGGATGTTAGCCTTTTTGCTTTGCTATTTTTTGCATATTAAGTCGCCTTAGTTTATCTCGAGATCCATTTCATGGCGGGGGAGTTTTAAAGCCTCCGAAGATTTGGGTTTCTTTGAACGTGGAAGGTTCAAAATTAGAACTGTGATTTTGCAGTTAATGTACATGATCTGAACACTTCTGCTATGACCTTTAGTATGTAGGACATCAAATTGTGAGGAGGATAAAACCTTGTCCTCTGTCTTTCTTGAACCATGTCTTGTTCTCTTACATTAGAGTTGTTCATATTTGATGCAGGTGTTTGATCTAAAAGATGTCACGCCAAATGATTTTGTTCATTATGGTTTAGGCTGCTTGGAGAAGTTGGCAACCATTGGAGATCATTGTGCTAAGGAAATTCGTGCCAAAATTAAAGTTATGGTAGGCTACATGCTCCTGCAGTCACCGATTATCCATTCCAAAGTGCTATGACCAGTATATGCTGACATAATGAATGTGTGGTTGGAGGTTCCTTTACAATTCTTCAAGTGCTGTGCTACACTGCGATCTTTGCCCCGGTGTGACTGCTTGGTTTATGGGCAGGTTGCTGGTGGAGATGGTACCGTAGGTTGGGTACTTGGTAGTCTCGGAAAGCTCAATAGGCAGGGACGATTGCCGGTGCCTCCTGTAGGTATCATCCCACTTGGGACAGGGAATGACCTTTCCAGGAGCTTTGGTTGGGTATACATGCATCCTCTAAGTTGTTCTGTCCCTGTTTTTTCATGTGAATGTAGCTAATTTAGGGAGTTGACCTTTGATTGCAGGGAGGATCATTTCCTTTTGCCTGGAAATCTGCTGTCAAAAGGGCTCTTGACAGGGCAACCACTGGCCAAATCTGCCGTCTTGACAGGTATTTTGAACTTTTGCAGGAGCATTATTTTGCTATGAGTTACATAATTGATCCCATGGGCGAATGGAAATGAAAATTTTAAATTTCTTTTGGTAATCCCACCTGCAACGGCACATTTCTCACAAGTCACGCAATTCTCCTGATCCCAGAGTTTTCCGTTTGTATCTCTAATGTATGACTGTCAGTGATGTAAGCCTGTAGTATACTGTTAGTTGTCCTTTCCGCTTATCAACAAAACAATTCATTTTGGTTCCCTTTTATTCATCTTATCTCATCAATGACGCAATTATTTTGGCGCGTGGGGATATGCAGCTGGCATGTGTTGATGTCTCTGCCTTTGGAAGAAGCAACTGAATTACCTTATTCTCTGAAGTCAACAGACGAATGTTCTCTTTACGAGGTTAGTATTATTACTTCAATGCAGAATTATAAGTCACAATTTGTGCGTAAGAGTTTTTTTTTTTTTGTTGAACTTTCTCCTCAAGGTTATTCAATTTTGCAAATTGCATGCATAAAATCATTCTATTGATGGACTCTCCTATTTCCCAGGGCTTGGAAGTGGAAGGGAAATTGCCGACGAACAGAAGTTGTTTTGGGGGAGTCTTTTACAATTACTTCAGCATTGGTAAGTTGTCCGATTCTATAATCTTGGTATTTAATAGATTTCAAACCTTGATGAGCCCCATCTGTGCCCGAGGGACTACCCATGGTAGGAGGAAGATCATGGATGTTCTTCGAGGACTGCTAGAACTTTCTTCATTTGCATTCTTTATGGGGATGGGGATGATGGGTTGTACTGATTTGAGTCTAAAGAAAATGCCTGGAGTGCGGATGAGAGATCACATTTAAAAACTTGAGTCTAAAGAAAATGCCTGGAATGCCTGAAAAGTTATAAATTCTTGCGATTGGAGCTTTTTTCCTATCCAATGTCACAGCAGTATATTAAATTCTTGTAGTCTCAACTGTTCTGGATGATCTTGCAGGAATGGATGCTCAAGTAGCATATGGTTTCCACCATTTACGCAACGAAAAGCCTTACCTTGCACAAGGCCCCATTGCTAATAAGGTCCTAAGACTGTTCTTTCACGTAGCACGTGGCATTTAGGATTTGCTGGTTGAGGGGTGCTCCTCTGGCGTTGTGTTTTATTTACTGAAAAGTCTGGAGCAGTTTTGCTTGCTGCTGGCATTTTCCGAACTTGATAGTCTACAAATTTTCTACTTTGCAGCTGATCTACTCTGGTTACAGTTGTGCTCAAGGCTGGTTTTTCACACCTTGCATAAGTGATCCGAGTTTAAGGTTTGACCACCAACTTGACTGTTCCCATTTCCTTGTTGTCACTTCTTCATTCACCCCACCTTGCCTTTACATTTGTAAAATGGGGTGGCTACTTAGAGATAAATGATGTGGATGTTCAAGAATTTCTTTTAAATTGTGGATTATTTTCAAAATGGCGGTTACCTTCGGTTCAGAAAACTTTTGCTCTATAAACTCCTCTATTTATAATGGAACTTTGTATGCACAATTCTCTGTAAATTATTAACACATAAGTTTGTTGATTTCAGGGGATTGAAGAATATATTGAGATTACATATCAAAAAGGTCAATTGCTCTGACTGGGAGATGATTCCAGTCCCTTCAAGGTGCGATAGGTTTACCGTATTGGATCTCCGTCTTTTTGCTCATCCCATATGTAGACAATGTATTCAACTCTGTTACTAGCATCTTCTCGACTTGCAGTGTCCGGGCAATTGTAGCACTAAATCTGCACAGCTATGGCAGCGGAAGGAACCCGTGGGGCCATCTGAAGCCAGATTATCTGGAGAGGGTGCGTTTCTTCGTGTGCTGATAGGAAATGTTTGGTTTGTGGAAAACTACGTCTTAGGGAATTATAAACCTGTGATTTGATCCTTTTATGTGAATTTTGAACAATGCTTTTAGAAGAGGGGATGTTTTCTCGGACAGAGGGTGATGGTTTCGTGATCATGCAGAGAGGCTTCCTCGAAGCCCATATGGATGATGGCCTGCTCGAAATATTTGGGTTGAAGCAAGGATGGCATGCCTCTTTTGTGATGGTCGAATTGATATCAGCCAAGCATATTGCCCAGGTGAGCTACCCACTCTTGAAACATCACATCGCTTCCCTTCATCTCCATCTCTTTGATTAATTGACAACAGTGGAAAAACCATTCCTCAGGCTGCAGCGATTCGGCTGGAAGTCTGTGGAGGGGAGTGGAAGAATGCATACATGCAGATGGACGGAGAGCCGTGGAAACAGCCGTTGTGCCAGGATTACTCAACCTTTGTCGAGATCAAGAGGGTTCCGTTCCAGTCCCCCATGATCCGGGGGGAATAACCCCGGTGCTAGGATTTGCCTCGGGAAGGAAATGGCGGGAAAAATTCTTTTAACGCTGGCATGCTCTGCGAGGGTGGGTTTTGCTAGGAAGATTATGTACCCTAGTATTGGATATACGTAGTAGTCCGATTCATCTGAATTAGTGGTGTTCCCCAAGATTATTTTTACCAGAAAACAAGGTTAGCTGTCTCATTTACTCCATCTGCTGGCATCTTTCAATCTGATGAACTCCACCAAAGTTACTAAATGGTGGCCAGGCTCGCAAAGGCACACCAGATGGGGTGGGGGAACATATTACTGACATCATGGGTTGTAACCAAAATGTTAGAAACAGAAAGACCTAGAAAACAACAGAGGAAATAAACGAGCATCACATGAAACGATGAGCAAAGACTAGAGATTCATCTCCCCCAATACACAACTACATACAGAAAAGGAGTTTTGGGGTCAAATGCATTTCCCACAGGGGGACTGTAGCAACTCGTTTGCATCTGCAAGAGGAGTCGGAGTCGAGTCATTCCCCAAGTGGGATGTGAATCAGCAGTGGCCTACACAACACCAGAGGGGATAGTTGTTGGTGCCAAGGGAAGGCTGCAGTCTTCATTCTTTTTTTGTTCCATCTTCTGGGGTCCCAGCAACCAAAGATGAGTGAGTGCCTTCCACCATCATCATTTGCATTTAATTAGTCCCCTTCCTCCCCTGCCTTCAACTACTAATTAAGTAGTGTCTCCACATGACTGATCGACATACTTCTGGACTTGTTGGGGACGCGTCGACACATGGTATTTGTGGTTAGTCTAGGTCAGTTAGATTTGATTCCCTAAGCTACGAACCGAAGGCGCATCACGGCCACCTGAACCGAAATCTTGCCGAATGATTATATCCACGGGGGCGCCGAGATGCAGATAAAGCGGCCAAATGTTTCGCCTGTTTCCTGATCTTCATTTGTGGGCGAATCATAGGAAGATATAGGGTGTGATCCTAACTTATGAAGCATAAAGAGAACATTATTTCACATTCGACCCGCCATTAAATCGACAGGTGATGCCATGGGAATACAAATGATTCTCCATGTCGTGGTAAAAAAGGAGAAACAACTATCATCAAGGCGTTGCGGGATCCACCCAAAAGTGATATTGGAGGATCTACTCACATAGGTGCGATAAAAAGAAGAAAAAAGGAAGGCACTGATTCTGCTTTTGCATAAACTAGGACAGAGCACTCCTCCCCATTATTTAGATTAAGCTTGTTGTGCTCTTGTCTTTGTATATATTAGGCCCATGGTTTTATTTTCTTAGTTCATTTGCCTAACGATAAACTGTGTAAATATATTAAAGGAGAGATTAATGATGTCTGAAGATGTTGGCGCACGCGGAACCCGGAAGCGAGTCGAACTGGATTCGGTTCTCGATCGGAAGTTAACGAAAAATAAGGAGACAAAGAATTTACGTGGTTCGGTCAATTGACCTACGTCTACGGGCGGAGAAGAAGATTTCACTATATTCAATAGAGTACAAACTTAAGTTGAGACGACGGGGTTGGAGTAATGGGCTCGAAGAGACGATCTGCCCTCTCTAACCCCCTCGATCTACCCGAGTACAAGATCTCGCTTTCTCGGTAAGAAATAACCTCGAAGTGTTTTCCGTGTTTCCACAACACACCATTTATTTACCGCCGCACTCTTGCACTTGTGTATCCCTCTTCTATACTCTAAGGATTTGCTCTCTCTTGTCTCTTTCACTCGCTTCGTGAAAGCACCTATTTATATAATAGATAGCCCCAAAGATATCGGAAATCTGGCAGGTAAATATATTATGTGATATAATCAGATATCACCCAATCTATTTCCCCCAAGAGATATATTCTCTCACCTTCCATATATAACAAGCGAATTTAATATTTTCTAAATCTTAATATAACCACTTAAGGCCACGAAATCCTAAGAAGAGTTTATGTGGCAGTGTCCTTCAAAAGGGGGGGTTGGAGGGCACAAAAAGAAATATATAAAAGATAAAAGCAACCCCACAAACTATGCCTTCCATTAAGGTAGTACAACACCCAGAAGAATATTGTAATAACATGAATGATTCTGTGTTCTCTAGTACAAGCAACAGACCATGTCCCTAAACAACCCATGTACCCAAAATTGTTAATCATAATAGCAGAGGCATATCTATCTATATCATCCTAAAAGTCGAGCAAGTGGGACGTGGAAACCCCACCTCTCCAGGAAAGTGTTCTCGGGCTAATCGTCAGGGAAGAAAGTGGAGAGGGGGGGAGAGGATATGTTATTTTTAATCTGGCTTTGATGAGGATAGATGCGGTTCTCGTAGAAAGTGGGGATATTTTTAATCCTTTGGATGAATACAAAGATCGCCATGTCAAGGTCTGTAGATGAAATGCTTTGCAAGACGACGACCCGAACTTGCCCCCCTTTTTTAATATGTAGTTTGATATAAGCAAAACATCATTGGCAACGTGGGAAAGAATTATTTACCCCAAAAGAAGTCATTATAAAATTTGGGCTATAAAGAAGATATCTATTGCTCTGGTTCGGTCTAGATATGGACAACCAAAACACGAAAGTAGACAGTGACCCGGGGGGGGGGGGGGGGGGTGGTGGGTTTGTTTGAAGATTTTGCAAGAGAAGTGGGATTCGGAGTGGAAAGATTTGATCAGCCTAATTCTGATTCCCATTATTGATCTTGTTTTATTTTAAGGAGGGGGAATGGAATGATTTATTATGATATGATCTTGTTGGTGTTAACATTGACAGCTTTTCCCGTGTTTTTAGAGTCTTAAATATGTCTCAAATCGTGGAGGAAAAATATAAACTATAGGGTTATTGTAGATCAAAGGGAAGATGGACGTACGTGTAGTACTTACTATTAGTCTAACCGTGAGAATGCGAGTAGGGTAACAACTCTTTTGGACTTCTTTCCTATGCGAGCAGGTACCAAAGGAGACATCATGTGAAGGGGGGGGGGGTAAGGGGATAAGGTTTTTGGTTCCCTCCCCCAATCCCAATCACCATCTCTTTTGTCTTGACCCTTTTAACTTTGCGTGAAGGAAGGGGGGGGAGGGAGAGAGACCCAGCTATGATGATCGACTTGTTTTTAAATGGGAAACTTTCAGAAGGTGGCATTGGGCAAAGGAAAAAAGAAGCAAAGCAGGAGCACATTGGAATGGAGGGGTGTGGGTCCATCACCATTATTTCATGAAGAACCCAACAACTTTTTTGGGACCCCCCTCCTCCTTCAGCCGCCTCCTCCTGTCATGATCATAATCCACCTGATCCCATTTGCCTTGCCATGCCATGCCCCGTTCTCACCTTCTTTCCTTGTTTTTTTATTTCTTACATGAGATGGGTGCTTCTTTCTTGTTTTTGCCAATATATTAGATTTATGTAAACGCATGCCATACATGTCTTGTCTTGGGTAACCACCAGAAAGGAAAACGCGATGCATGCCTCCTTGACAAGTAAGGTAAAGGAGAGTGAGAGTAAGAGTGAGAGAGGGAGTTCCTGTTTCCTAATCCAAAGCCTACACCATATCATCGTCGTCTCCAATACTAAGATCACCCCCTAAGTAAATTCTCTGAAGGACCACCTTACAGTCGACAGATGACCGAGGGATTACTTAACAAAAAGGAATGTTTAGGGGGGGGGGGGCGACCGATGATTTTGATTGAGAAGCAATTTATACTTCAAGATAACGTCAAAACGAAACAAAAAAGAACATAAAATAAAATCCCCCGATTAGTATTTACAAGCCTCCGGCCGCCATTCCGTACTAAATCTCAAACACACCTGCGTGCCCTGTCGTACATCCCCGATTTACTTTACAAAAAATGACGACATATACCATTTGGCACCGTAAGGGATTTGAGGAACATAATAATCTCTAAAATGTAACAAATTAGATGGAATTCATGGTCTATAAATATGTACCCTCTTTTGCCCATCTCTCCTTCCCACACATCTTCCTTTTTGCCTCCTTCCCCCACCCCCTTCGTTCTTCTCAAACACCACCATCAAATATTTTTCGACTCTCTCTGCGACGTGACAGTAAATGGAAGCATCCGGGAGGGGACAGGTTAACGAGACGCTGGCGAGGGCCTCGTCGTCGTTGTCCGGGCAGCGGTCGCCTTGGCATTCCCCGGTGCCGTACCTATTCGGGGGTCTTGCAGCCATGTTGGGCTTGATTGCCTTCGCTCTACTCATCCTTGCATGTTCCTATTGGAAGCTCTCAGGCTACTTGGAAGGGGGAAACACTGAAAGCGGTGACGTCCAACAGCAAGACCTCGAGTCTGGGAACAAGGACGAGGAGCCGCGGAAGCCACCCGTCTTCAAGGAGGACGTTCTCGTGATCATGGCGGGGCAGGTGAAGCCTACCTTCCTGGCCACACCGGCGTCGAGCAGATCCTCCTCCTTCGGGAACAATACCAATTGTGGGGGCTGCGAATGCAAACCGAAGAATTGGGACGTGGAGATGGCGAACCAGGCGGGGAGTGGGGAGGGCTCGCTGGGGACGGATACGCAAGAGAACCTTCCGGAGGGACACTAGATCTTGCGTTGCATGGGGTGGGGAGGAGTTGCATGGCGGTGTCCCTTCCCCTTAACGAGCCTTGAAAGAACATGTCTTAGGGTTTTATTACTACTTCTCATTTCGGGAATGTAAATAATTTTCCGAGCTCTGAATATGAATGGGATGAAACTCCAGACATCATGCGAGGACTGGAAGAACCTCCTCTTGATCTATATTGCTAAATTTTGCTCTACCTTGGTTCAGTCCCTTTTGGAAGGGAGAGGTTCATTTCTTGGGAGTAATTAATGTTAAAAAGGGGTGGGAGGGTGACGGTGCATTGAATCCAGGATGAGAAGAACCAGGCGGGGGAGGGGCGTAAAGCGCAAGCGATGGGGGTTGTCTCGTTTCAGTGCGTGTCGCGAGTGTCTTAAACATGTGACGTCAACCGATTGAAGGGCCAAGGACACGCGTTAGGACCGCATGCGAGAGGTGTGTTGGAGTGTTCGTTTTGCTCTCGGGGGCATTTGATGTGGCGAGGTGAAGCTGAATGCACACATAAACGCGAGTCAAATAAGGTGGAGGCGGTTGTACCGTACATGATTTGTGATTCAGGCAGGATCTCTAAGACATTTTAAATAAAAAAAATATATCAAATCCAAGTTACCATTTAATCAGAGTGCAGCGTAAATGTCTCTCGGTTTGTGGAGTTTCCGTAGGGGGAGGAAGCCTTGGAGTCTAATTGAAGTCTTCCCCCATTTTGATTATTTCCCCTTCGTCGTCCACCCTCCACCTAAATCTTCTAAAGCAGCCATCGGATCGTGCACTTAAATGATAATGCTTTGGCAGCAACTAAAAGCAAATCTCCCGTGACTATGGGGGGGGGGGGGTGTAAGAAGCTCGCAGTGTTTCAAAACGCAAATGTCCCGTGTGATCGAGGTGGTCCTCCTCCTCATCACCCACATCCCCAATCTTTAGTTGTCTGCATTATTAAAATAATATATTCAAACGCAAAACCTCAACAATGATTGGGAGGTGTCTCCTTAGTGAAATCTTATGTAAGCAAAAGAAAAGATAGGATTAGGTGTGACGGCAAATAATTTCTCTCCCAAAGCAATTATAGCCTTCCCCCCCGGGTGGGAGGGAGGCTCTATATATGGATTTAACCACTCGGCACAGTGACTCCCATTTACAACCTCTCCCTGGAAGACTCAGAAAAGGTGACATAGACACCAACAGTCGCTCGATCCGTCCACGTTTTATGTTGTGATACCACAAGAAAATACGTCGCAAAGAACAACTGTGTTTCGACGTTTTCGTTTGCATTCGTCATGCGAAGCGATGATTATGAAAGGATAATCTTTCCTTCGTTTTTTGGAATCCGTGGAGCTTTTTCCCCTTAGATGCTTGTTGTCTAGGCATTACTTTTTTCCTTTTCCTTTCCTTAGCTAATGACTCCTTTATTAGTGGGTCATATCGTATTAAGGATAAGATCGTCCCAATACACAGATTATCCCTTTATTATAAATTATTACCAACAAGAAAGACTTGATAATCAACGAGTCTAAGATATCTTTTTCGGCACCGAAGCTCCATCGCGTACGTCAAATGCACAGTTGTAGCTTCACTTTCTCTTTTCTCCTTTCCTTTTATTGTTCTGTCAGAATTATATATGTTTGTTCCTCGACTGGAGCATATCACAGATGACGTTTCCGGAATATATTTGAGGTCCACGGCAGGTAGTGCTTTCTCTTTGTTAGATGACATTTCGTTGTCGCCGTAGGGCCCATCTGTTTTTTCACACAAGTTGCATAAGAGTTACTCTAGATGTGATACCATATTTACGTGTACGATGTCGTAATAATTCGATGTTGTATTTCAACCATAATATTTTAGTGATTGGAAGTATATGAGATTCTTCGGTAACCGGGTCGTCGTCCAAATGATGTCGAAGCGAACTCTTTCCCACGAGCGACAGAACAATGCGAGCTCACGGATGCGATGTCTCATCAACATGCACCGGAGCTGCAAATAATGATGGGAGGATTATGCAATGCAGGTCAGTAGCTCAAATGTTGGAATGGGTCAAAGGACAAGTCTGAAATCTATATGAAGATAATGCCCGGCGGGAAATTTTGAAAATGGAATCGTCGGTCTTGCTTGATGGTACTAAAGAGATGGAGATATGCTCGGTCAATTGTAGTAAATATTCAGCTGGTTTCACGTGCGTTGACATGAAATAACAACTCTAATCTGCGTTTGATACATCAGCAGTAAGAATAGCATGTCTTTTTGTCCATATCCAATTTTTAATTTATTCATCATGTCATATGAATATACTATCAATTCAATGTTATATTTCCTTGTCCAAAAGTTATCATAGCAAAGACTCCTCCCACTAGGGTCAACATCAGGGACATTCCTCTGACTTTCAGTGATGGGCACAAAACATGGATGGGCACCTTCATCCCTTTACTGAAAGCCTCCACGGCCTCCTGATAGACTAATTGGCTTGTTCTGCAACACGAAATGCAACCACATACATGTTCTCCTTCCGGTTTTCTCTTAATCTCTACTTTTAGAACTTTGTGGTGGATGAGAAGTTAATGGGGGTATCTTTCTGCCTTTTGTATACCATATCGTAATAGGTATTGTGGCGTCATATCCGAATTCAGTGGGAGTGAATGGAATCATCAGTTTCATCAAGATGTGGTCATCTGTTAATCGTACTTCAATGGCCTTAAAATCACGAGCGTCATGCTCCATCACGAAAAACGCGTCTACTTCCCGGTCGTCTTTGTTACGGGCGGGGTGGGGGGGGGGGGGGGGTGGCTTTGTTACAAAACCAAACTGTTTTCGGCTGCTGGGAAGGGGAATTGCCTTGCATTGCGAGACTAAATCATCATATTACTCATCGAATATGGTAGTATTCAAAAGCATCTGAAATGGGGAGGATTGTCCGATTGAATTGGAATGAGTTGGGCCGAGAAAAATGAAAATGGTAACTTTCGGCCCCCGCCCTCCCATCATGGTTTCAGAAACGAAGCCCGATCAGAAGAGCACTTGGGTTTGAAATACGGAGTGCGATCCAGGGGTATGGAGGGGCATTTAAACTTTTACTTGGCCATGAGAAAGACGACAGAGACTAGACGATAAAGAAGATCACGGCAAAGAGGGGCAAGACCTTTCTTTATATTTTATAGTGGGGGGGGGGGGGTTGGGCGTTTTGGATATTTGTAAGTCTGGGTGTGAGTTGGGAAGGAAGCAAAAGGACAGACAGCTGGGGCCAAGTGGAGGAGGGAGTGGGTGTGGCGTTGGCCCATTAATCACGTGAAGGCCGCGTGGGGATGGTGAGATGTGTAGGGCCACCCCCCACCCCCCTCCCACCCCCCCCACCCCCACAAAACCATTTGTCCCTGATGGCTACTACCACCACCTCCACCCACCCACTTAAAATCCCAAGTTCCCGTGTTGACCATGAACAGAGAAAGAAACGCATGGTGATATCAGTAGTATTTACTGCTTTGAATTCTGGGAAATAAACCATGTCCTGTTCTGCTACTTCACAGCGAACTTGCATGCATCGAGTAAGGCTAATATTTCTACCCTCCTAAAAAGAGTTTAATGTAAATCCTTGTAGAGGAGGACAGCTTAACAGCCAGCATGCGATGCTTTGGACCAGGTTTTGGTAAGTCAGAGCCATTAAGGAGTTTGCTCAATTTGGGTAATCAGTTCCCGATAAGTTGTACAAACCCCCCACTACTTTCCTGAATTTTGCTGTGTTCCACTTATCCTAAATGCTCCGCCATAACTGGCCTGCCTTTCTCATTTGCCTTTTCCTCATCGCATTTGGGGGAGGAAAAACGCCCCCCCGTGAATTGCTCCTCTCTTACATCTCCTGTCTGCCCACTTACGAAAAGGTTGCTGATCGATTTGGGAAGGGAAGGTACTTGCCATTCTTCTGACCCTCCCTATCCACCTATATCGATATGATGTCTGGCTTTTCTTATCCAATTGAAAAAAATTCTATCAAAGGCAAACAGAGGCATTGAACGTCAGGGAGCGGTTTAACATGGAACAGGAGATTTAACACAAATTCACTACCAACAGTTCAAAAAGCAAGAAACGCCCCCAACCGACATCGTTGAAGGTGCAAAAAAAGAAAAACCATAGTAGTCCCCAACAACATAGACGGACGACAACCCCCCCCCCCCCCCCCCCCCCCCCCAAAATATATAAAAAACGCGACCATCTTAGAAGGTCGGGACGACCCCGTAGTGGGCGTTGGCCATGAAGGCCGCCGAGGACGCCGACTGGTAGAAATAGTTGTCGATATCCGACTCCGTCTCGGTCTCGGTTCTCTTGGCGAAGCGTCCCTTGATCCGGGGCCTTGTCTCGGCATACGCCTTCCTTGAGGCGTAACGGATGGTCTTCTCGAATTTGCGGTTCTTCCTCTTCTCCCTGTACCTCAACACCCTCGCTTCCCTATCGATACCGCACAACTGGGTCGGTTGGCTCCCGACCGACGAGGCTGTGTTTGTAAGGCTGGGGTCAGAGCCGTTGTTGCTCAACACGCACTCCGGGACCACCCCGACGTCCAGCGATGATGAAGATACCTGAAATTCGGATTCCAATTTAATCTCAGCCATCACAAGATTGATTGCCCGAATCAGAATTTTGTATCTAGATGGGATATGGGGGAAGTAATTACGCTGTGGCTCAGGGAATGAGAGAGATTGCCGAAAGAGGAGAGCTTCGATCTGCAGAACCCGATGTCGAAGATATTCTCGGGCAGCCTGTTCTGATTGATCACCGGATTTGTGACAGTGGGAACCGGTTTAGCCTGTACAGGAACAAGGCTATCCCCTGCCAGGCTATGAAACAGATCAATCCCCCCATTCCCGAATTCGAAGTCAAGGAGAGATTCCATCTCATTCAAGAACAGGCCATGGTTTTCCACAACGGCAGGAGGCACCTTCATGTCCGCTTCCTCCACTACCTTCAAGTCCCCATCATTGAGGTTCGGCAGCAGCCAAGACACGGCCTCCAGCTCATCCTGCTTGCAGGATCCACCACACTCCTCGGTCTTGGCCGGGGGGAGCAGGAAGCTGAGTGACGCAGACCTAGCCATGGACTCCGCCGCATCAAAGAAGGGCTCAACAGGAACGCGGTCGTGTCGACTCGCTAGGGTGTTGGCGGAATGGATGTCGGCATCACACGAGACACAGAGTGCCGCGGCATCCGCCCTACAGGTTACAGCGGCAGGAGCATGCTCGCAGACCTCACACATCCAGACGCGCTCGTGGCGGACAGGGAACCTGGTGTCCATTCTATGGATCCTGGAGTCGCAGCCGAGGCAGAGGAAGGCAGCATCGTTGCGACAGAACAAGGACGCAGCGGCCGATTCACAGGAGTCGCAGAGCTTAGCAGCAACGGGCCAACCGCCAGGGAATCCCATGTTCGAAGCAACGGAAGGGAGACGAACACGAAACCCGTTTTCAACTGGTGGCTGAGGAGTTTGGGAATTTCCTAAGGGGATGGGGGGGGGAGCTCTGGGATTGGGGGAAGTGGGAGGACGAAGTATATGGGCAGTGGTCGTATCTATCTAAAAAGTCCAGTCATCGGGGGATGACGACGAGTGGTGAACCGACACGTGGAGCATTATCAGCCATGTAAAAGATTTTTTTTGGGGGGGGGGGGGGGGGGGGGGGTTTTGTGACTTTGATTTTAATAATTAGGCCAGTAGAAAAGCAGCTACCTATGATTCTATCAAATACTATAACATGGTCTTAATATGCATTACATTTATAGCCTTGTTCCGGTTCCTTTAAAAAATTAAAAAAATTCGGTACGAAGTTTTTAGATACGTCGTGGGTGGGGTTGCTAACTCGCGGTTAGATTGCAGTTTGAGAAGAATTCGCTATCATTGTCAAGTTGCATCCAATTAAAGGGGAACTCTTATATTATAAACAATAATTTTCTTTCGATTGTTTACAACAAGCGAATTGGAGATCCTACTCGATAAGTTCACAAACATTTTCTACCCTCTTGATTACATTTTCCTTTTTTTTTTTTTTTTTAAACTAATAGTACCTGCTTTTTTTTGTTTGGTGGGTGTCAGTGTTTATTAACTATCATGGTTGGAAAGTGGGACGAGGCGGCATGGCCATGGCCGGGGGCTAGGGTCAAGTCAAAGGAGTTCGTGGTTAGCCGAAAGTCGATAGGGCCTCCCCGAGCAGAAATCATTTCATGAGGGGCAGGGAATCATTTCATGAGGCTGTATCATCTACGCGTATTCACCATTACTACTGAACACGAGCACGATAGCCAGACGGTTGACTTCCCTGCTTAGGAATTTGGATTTTGATCCATCGATTAAGAATAATATGTTTTAGAGGGAGCGGCTAACGTCCCGTGCGTGGGACGTCCCCGTATTGTACTAATTTTGACCCTAACTTAGTACATTGTCCTAACACAAATTAGTACACTTGTTATTACTAACGATGTACTAACTACAGTGTTAGTACAACATACTAATGGTCACTGTTTATGTACTAGTACAGTTAGTACAATGTACTAATGGTCACTGTTTTTGTACTAGTACAGTTAGTACAATATACAAAACTTTTTTAGTACATTTTTAGTATATTACAGGAGTACTAATTGGTACAAAACAGTAACAGTATTTTTTCGTACAATGTACTAACTATTACTAGTACAAAAACAGTGACTAGTAGTACATTGTGCAAACACTGTAGCTAGTACATCCTCAGTAATTATAAGTGTACTAATGGGTACTGTTTTTGTACTAGTACAGTTAGTACAATGTACTAACCATTACTAGTACAAAAACGGTAACCATTAGTACATTGTACTAACTGTACTAGTACAAAAACGGTACCCATTAGTACATTGTACTAACTGTACTAGTACAAAAACAGTACCCATTAGTACATTATACTAACTGTGCTAGTACAAAAACAGTGATCATTAGTACATTGTACTAACACTGTAGTTAGTACATCGTTAGTAATAACAAGTGTACTAATTGGTGTTAGTACATTGTACTAAATCAGGGTCGAAATTAGTACAAATGCGGGGACGTCCCAGACGTTAGCCGCTCCCTGTTTTAGAAAACGAAAAAAAAAAAAAAACGAGTGTACTCCTCCTGTCCACTCGTTTCACGTTAGGATTTGACAATATTTCCCAGCAGCTCTGGTAACACGACATGAAACCCTGTGGGGTGTTCGTCTCGGTTACCGACTTGTTGGGTGAAAACGAGAAAAACGAGTCACATTTTTTTGGGTGTCAGGTTGGTTCTTCGTCTTCGTCGGTCGTTCCCCATTCCGTGCCATGAAAACGTCATCTGGTGCGTGAGCAGAAAGAAAATAGAGACATAAAGGGGCTCACAGGAGCCTCTCAGGCTGTCGCTGTCGCTTTCCTAACTCTCCTTGGTCGGCTCGGCATGCCCTCTCGGAGGGGCAAATTCCGGAGCAATATTTTTCTAAAAAATATTAACTTTTGTTTTTCTTTTGGGAAAAGATAAGCACGTTGAGATGCTGGCTAATCTCCTTGAGTTGCCCACCTCCATCCCTGTCTAGAAAAACGAGATCTTGACACGAAGGGGAGGTCCGAATGTTTAAATACTAAAGAATGACACTATTTGATAACGTGTCTCGTGAAGGAGAGTAAACTAATGGATTGCCTTTGAGGGGGGGGGGGGGGGGGGGGGGTTTACGATTAAACTAATGGATCTTTGGAATCAACAGAGATTAATGGAAAAGGGGGTTAAAAACGTGAAAGATTAGGAGCTGAGGGGATAGATCACGAGGAGTATGCCCTTGGAAAAGGACTTTTGATATAATAGATAATCTTTATAGTCCTCAGGTTAAACAGGAAGAAATATTAGCATCTGCCCCCTCGGCATGCCCAAGGGAAGAAGACAAGGAAGCCCTTTAAAACCAAGAAACGAGATATCAACCTCTCATCGTATGAATTGGCAAAAGAAAAAAAAATGTTTTCGGTAATCCTCCAAATATTTTATGTTTTTAAAGAAGGGGTTTTGACCCCACCAAGGTATTAATGGCAAAGGGGTGCAACGAAACCCCTCCATCCAATTAATTGAGTCGTCAAGTCACTTTTCGGGGAGGGGCGATCCCAAGAGATGAAAAGCAAAAGATGGTCATAAATGATATGAACAACGCCGACGACAATGGTGGGTGCGTGAGCGTCAGCCACTCTTTTTGACAGCTTCCACCTCCCCCCTCAATCCATTTTTTGTCCTTGTCACCTTCACATGAAGTTATGGGGGGGAAGAAGAAACTCCTTTCTCACTAACGTTTGGTTTTGGGTTGGGTCTTTCTAGTAAGACGGCAGACCTCGGCTTGTGAACCATCCCCTGCAAAGCCTTAAGCCCACACGTCTCACAACACTCGTGGGTGATGGATGGCATGTGGGATTTGAAATGACACGAGTGGGGAGTTCGGAATAAGGTGCCCCCCCGGGGGGACCCCAAGAGTTCTTCATCGTCCATCGTCATGCTGGTGGAGAACAATGGAACGAGGAATTAAGCCCATGCGGTGGTGGTGCTCGTAGTAGCCCAATCTCTTGCTCGAATTGTTAATATGGGCCTTCGCCCAAGGGCGTTCATGGCCATCAAATTCCAATGCAATTGCCGTGGCCTTCATGTCATCAATTGGAGAGAACACCTCAAAAGGTACATCTCAACTCAGCACTCATCAACGGACCAATTTGGAGTAGTCTCCGGTTATTTCATATAAAAATCGTTACTACCGCTGGGACAATCAATGTAGTGAACATCAGGTGATATAAGAGGATAAGGATGTGGATATGGACAACCTTTTACGTATCCAATTTTAACTAATTAAACGCCCTTCCATGCGGGACTCCCCCCCCCCCCCCCCCCCCCCCCCCTCCCTCAATAATTCAGCTATTATAATCTTCCGCCCACCACATATTTATTTGGGACACGCACCCAACAAAGAATAACATGGGATATCCAGCGATGTCCGACTAAGCACACGACAGAAACACCTGGGGCCGTCTCCACTCCCCGGGATAGGCCCGTCCTCAGTTGATGATGCCTTTTTCGGTTATCGCAAGTTGCAAGCAAAAGACCCACTGGACTACCTGTTAGAATTTTATTTTAACCTTTATTATTTTATTTTATAAAATTCTTATTGGACTATAATCAATTACCGATTTCAGTTTTTTATAAAATAGGCTGTATTACGATATATGAGACAATGCATGATAGCCCCTTTTGGTTTTGGGTGATATATGGGCTTTTGCGACATCTCGGTTTTTTGTTATTGATGTGGGCTGGACGGCATTCGGTGTAGACCCAGTGTGTTGACGTAAGCCCGTGATGGAAGGGCCCGTCACACTTTATATTAACAAGTGCTAGGTCCCCTCTCCCACTTGTCCTAACCCTAATAGAGGTGCTCCATTGGCCGTCGGCAAGTTAGGGAGAGGAAGACCTAGATCACCGACTTCACCTTGTATTTTGCAGATCTCGTTGGGCAATGATTCTGGAATATGGATTGTGCTAAAGGATTGATAATCGGATTATTATAAAGGTACGTTAGCGCCAGGTATGTGACTCTGTTTTCCGCACTTTATCGTGTCCTAAATTCGATTGCGGTGATCCTGGATTGGATTGATTATTCTTACACTACCAGCGACTCGTATTAGTTTTGCCTATTGGGAGGGCATGAGCGATTTCGATCCCTCGACCACAATTCCAGATCGAAGGGAAGGGATGCCGAATCGAATTGGGCAACCACAATAGCAACGTCTCCTTCGGGTGGTTATTGCGGACTCCAATCTCGGGATCCGACTGGGGCCGTGACTCTCCTTAAATTCAATAAGACAACTCAGCTTGAGTACAACCTCGTCCAACGGATAAGAATCATTCAAATTAACTACAACGAGAGCCTCAGGGTGTGCCGTTTGATGGAGCCAAAAATGGTCGACGCAAGTTGAGGGAATTAAGAAACCGAGAGCAAAGTTATGGACTGCGATAGGGGGATTATCGAGGTTCTTATCTTAATCTTGAGGACGCCTTGTCCCTTTTGTCGAATAAGAGGGCCTCTCCGATGCTAGCTTGCGAAACCAATGGCATGTCCATCACTACTTAAACGAAATGGGATGGGGTCCATAAGTAACATATTCAGTCCTCCCTTCACTTCACGTCCCTCCCAATCCAGTCTCCTGCTATTACAACTATCATTTAGACTGATTCTTGCCTCAAGAAAAGACAAAAACCCAGACACAAAAGTAGAACCCCCCATTAAATTAGGGACGTGGAATTCCTCCGACTCGAATTCTATTAGATAATAAGATAGAATTGTTGGGTACATCTATTCGGAATATTCTCTTGTTTTGGGCAAGAGTCGACATTATTTTATATCGTTTGCTCGTGTAAGAAAAAAAAAAGATGACAACTTCTCGTTCGGACAGGGACAGATCACCCACCGACGGGCAATCACTTTGGCAAATAGTTCTCCATTTTCGTGGTTACTAGAAAACCAAGCGGACACAAAAGACCGAAAAGTTGATCGTGTGATGAACCGTGAGTCGGGACAAGGGCAAGTTATTTTGTCCCGGTTTGGCATATTCCTATCGGGAACGTGTCTGTAATGACGAAAAAACGAGGCGAACCTTAACTGAGAAAACAACATAAAAGTATCGACCTAGGAATCTCTAGTCTCTGTATCTGTAGGAAGCAATGCTTGATTAATGTTTTCGAAGAGAAATTATTAAAAAAAAAAAAAGGAAATAGCTCCGACTAGTTGGGGAGGGAGGAAGGGGTGTGCAATAATTTATCAATGTCAATTCCTCTAATCTAAACCCTAGTTCTGAAATATCTGTACGTAGAAGAGTAATCAGACAAGAATTCTCGGCACGCGGGAATTTTAAAAAGCAAATATTGCTTTGGTCTTCCAGAAGAAGCACATGCTCAAATAGACACACACGCTTCTCCCTCGGCGCCAGCGTCATGGCTCGCGTAATAAACATGTTCAGTTCCCAAGTGTGTTATTGTTACTCTTTACCCTCCTGCGGCTAGCAGTGGACGAATTTGCTAGCTCGAATAAGTTCATCTCGGATAGAGTTGGCCGGATCTGGTTATCTTTTTTTTTTTTTTTTAATCCGAAAGGATGGCGACACCCCCTGCCGTGGACGGTGGAATATCTTATGAAGGAAGGAATGAGAGGAGGACGAGGCCGAGGCCAACTGCCATTCCAAAAGCGACGTTTTCAATGTTTATCATAAATGTGAGCGTGATCGTTTTCTAAACATGGAATACCAAACGGTCTTACTCCCTCCATTCTCCCCCCTACTTCCAGGACCAAACTAACTCTTCCTCTTGGAAATAGATGGATAAGCCAACCACTCAACTGATCTTGGTAATAAAAAAGTTGGGCAGCTCGACTGATATTAACCCCCTTTGGAAGGACACGTTAGACATTGAGGAAGAGGATGGCAGGAGCCGGGAAGAATCTCCCCTCTTCCCCCGCCACCATAAAACCCACCCCTTCCATGTCTTCCTTGCCGTCCTCCTCCTCCTCTGACTCCCACTCGAACTCTCACCGTACGGGATACAAGGAACACCTCAAGGGTGTTTAGTTGAGATATCGCTTTGCTTTGGGATTTGTAAAGAAGAAGAAGAGGAAGAGGAAGGGAGAGGTTTGCTTTTTTGTTACTAGGGGAGAGGAAGAGGAGAGTTCTTCGGAGATGGGGCACGGGGACAACATTGGGAAGTACAGGTGTAGCAGGACGATCGGGGAAGGCAGCTTTGCCAAGGTCAAGCTCGCGGTAGACTCCTCCAATGGCCGTCCCGTCGCGATTAAGATCATCGAAAAGGATAAGATCCAGGGGGATGACTACATGAGATGTCAGGTCCAGAGTGAGATTAAGACCATGAAGCTCCTGCATCACCCTAATATCGTTAGGATACACGAGGTACGTACCGCTACCTGATGGAATGCTATGGGCCCTCTAGTTTTAGCTGCTCGGATTCAAGAGGAGCAAGGCGTAACTAGTACCTGTAATTCGTTCGTGAAGGTTATTGGAACCAAGTCTAAAATCTATATAGTCATGGAGTATGCTTCGGGAGGACGACTCTCTGACAAGCTGGTAGGCAATGGCAACTGCATAGGATGATGTCTGGGAGTCTTTGGTTGATCTCAATGTTGTGCTTAATATTTACAAACACGTGATTTGAGGACCAGGCTTACTCGAAGAAGTTTGGTGAACGGGAGGCGAGGAAGCTTTTCCAGCAGCTGATTGACGCAGTCGATTACTGCCATGCCAGAGGGGTTTACCACAGAGATCTGAAGGCAAATAGAACAACAATTGATTGATATGTTGGTTAAAATTAGGAGGCGGGATTAAGCCTTGACCGTGCGTGCTTTGGTGATCTGCAGCCAGAGAATTTGCTTCTGGATGGGAGGGGCAACTTGAAAATTTCGGACTTTGGATTGAGTGCAGTGAGAAAGGTAGTGGCAAGTCCAACCTCCTCTGCAACTAATTCCCCTCAATCTTAGATTCGGATTTCCAGGTCTGATTATAGAAATCACATGTTTTTTTACAGCCCGGAGACCTTTTGTCCACCGCATGTGGCTCGCCCTGTTACGTGGCCCCGGAGGTAAAGAACCATGAACTTTCTGTATATTATCTTCGTTATTGTCGAGAGTCTGACTTGTTATGCATTTGGAAGAAATTTATTTGAACTCTTCTGATACTGTTTTACTTTTGCTCTTGCAGTTACTGGTGAAAAAAAGCTACAACGGAGCGGCTGCAGATACATGGTCATGCGGCGTGATCCTCTATGAGCTACTGGCGGGATTTCTGCCCTTCAATGATCGTAATCTCATTAATCTGTACAAGAAGGTGATTCATATTATCGATATTCAATGATGATGTCTCTGCCCCAAATTGAATCATGTTATTCACTCTTCCTTATTCCCATGTGAAGATCTACAGGGCGGATTACATGTGCCCACCGTGGTTTACCAGTGGCCAGAGAAGGATATTATCGAAGATCCTCGAACCATCTCCTAAGAAAGTAAGAAATCGACTAGTGTTGTCAATGAAACGTCATGGATTATTGATCATAGAATTAATTTTGGTTCCTTCAAACTCAGAGAATCACAATCACAGAGATAATCGAAGACGAATGGTTCCAGGTGGATTATGAGCCGGCTATTTTGTATGACTCTCACGAAAAGATCTATGTCGATGATGTGACTGCTGCATTTCAATCCATTGAGGTAAACAGCAGGAGTTATTTCGTTGGTTTACGAACAAGGAAAAAGTGTGGCATAATCAAATTGAATGCTAAATGCGGTGGTCTTCGAGTACAGAAGAAAGGGGAGATAGGGATGAAGAAATCCTCCAGCTTCATTAACGCATTCCAATTGATAGCCATGTCGCACGACCTCGATCTTTCCGCCCTATTTGAAGAAGAAGACGAGCATACGGAGAGGACAATGCTTGTTTCGAAGCTCGCTTTCGGGGAGACAATGAAGAAGGTTGAAGATGCAGCTGCAGACACAACACTCTTGGTAGAAAGAGTTTACAACAAGGTAAAGAGGATTCTCGATTTCCTCCCAAATTTAACATCGAATCCCCTTTACTTTAGAATCTAACCTTGAGTTGATCAAACTTTTCCTTGAGCAGATGAAGATTCACCCACAGATGACTAGGTGTCCTCGCTCGTATTGCAATCTCTCTGCTGAGGTAAGGAGGCATCCCTGTTACATTACATGTTAGACAAAAATGTTCAGCTAGATGAAGCAGCATTTGAACCACAGGTGATAGAGCTTGCCCCCACACACTGCGTCATCGAACTGTCAAGATCCTCAGGAAAGCTAGGGGAATACAGAGAGGTAGAAAGTCCACATTCGGCACAGATAGTTACAATAAGCACGTCCATTGATTCAGTATCATTAGCCTAACCTTGGGTCATATATGTTGATTACAGTTTTTGCAGAGGTTGTCAGGCCTGCTGGTGGAAAACTCGGATGCCGCCGCACAAGCAGATGTATTCGACCTCCTGAAGAGCAACAACAGCATCGCGGAAGATTTCAGATGGTAAGTACTTCCGTTTCTGTCTCATTCAAACTGAACCCCAGAATATATGGTCTAATATAGTGTCCTGCGCTTGCTTTGATGTTTATATGCAGCCCGGTGGAGGAACTGACAGCGAAGAGTATAGACCTCTGAGGATACTCTTCATCCTAGATTACATATCGATAAGATTACAACGAAAAAGATGTGCATTGAATTCTTTTTTACAGCTTAGGAAGAAAAACAAAATGAGGGGGAGGGGGGGTATCTCCATATTGTTGTTGAAAACATATAAGTACGGGATGTATATACTCCAAATTCGTACAGACAGTCTACCCCTTCCATTAATGGGCCTCATTTTGGGCTTGTGGAATTGTCGATCCGGGCCTTCGTGTCGGCCCAAAATTTTGAACCTCGAGCATAAATATTTTAGTTTATAAAATTCCGATTCCATAACACTACACAGATTTTTGAGCACTCAATTCGCCAAGAGCCGGGTCGGCCTACCAAAGAGTAATCATCTTTCCATTGCCATGCTAACTCGAGACATCGTTTGAAAGACTCAGACCGCGAAACATGTGAGCCTTATACATAGCGGCAAATCATTGAAACTGAACAGTCGAACACGCCTGAAACTACCAAAATGGAATAAGATCGTGGCCTGCAAACTTTGGACGCTTCTAAGTGAGTTTGAATTCTCACCTTCTTTTTGAGGCGAATGAAACAGGTATTTAATGTGGTAATGAATTGCCTCAACAAATTTTCACCTACTGTCCTGGAAAATATTTCTTGTCATTGGTAAAAGTATAAATGAGGATGGTTGGAGTAAGGGGATAGTGAGCGGTTATTTCGTGAGAGTAGTGGCGCCGCAAGTCTTTCCCAGATCCAAAAGAACAAGTCTGATCTGATCTAATCTGATGTCCTCCCAAAATCCAATCACGGGAAATGTACAGCTACATCCTCCATTCCATTCCACACTCCATCCAGAATCAAGATAACATTAAAAATTCAAAAGGGGTGTCAGCCAATAATGGCAGACTCCACCCCACTCCTATATCAAATCACATGGCATCGCCCCCCCAAACCCCAACAAATGGGTATGTTGTATTGGTGCAAGTCTTGCTTTCAACCCCTATCGGTTTCATATAGAAGCTGAGCAATTGTCTGAGTGACCGTGTATTCAAATCTCAAAATGTGATCCCAAAATGCACCCACCAAAGTCCATTGGTCTCTTCTTCACATTTCGACACACGAGATTATCCCAAAGATCAGCCTGAGATGAGGCGAAGATCTTGTTGTGCTGCTGTGGCCGTTCGGGATCGGCTGCCCGTGATGGATATTGAAAAGGACTAGTCTTCTTCGGTTAAATAAATGATTCATTCGGTAGGATAAAGAGGCCATGCCGACTTTTCTTTGCCCGGTCCCCCATGATATTCACAGGGGAAAGAATAGCTTCGTATACTGCGAGATCGATCATTCACGCACACACATATATATAGTCTATGTAGGCTCTCGTTTTGTCTGCAGACATCCAATTACTACCGAAGCAATCAACATGAATCCCCAAGGTTTCCTCGCTTTATTGGTCATCTCCATCAGCACCAGCTTCGGCATTTCTTATGCGTCCACGTTCTCTAAAATGCCCCTCCCCGCAACAAAACCGACAATGACTGCCAATGACACGGCCGTCTACGAGATCTCTAAGAGACGATGCGGCGACTGCAACGATGAGTCCTTCAACTTCCTGTACACACACAACATCGTGAGGGCGTCTCTTGGGGAGCCCGTGCTGGGTTGGAGCTCTGACCTTGAAGGGTACGCCAGGTGGTGGGCGGACCAACGCCGTGGGGACTGCGCGCTTGTTCACTCCTTCCCTGACGGGGACTTCAAGCTCGGAGAGAACATATTCTGGGGTGGAGGGTCGGGGTGGACGCCGAACGATGCAGTCAGCGATTGGGCAGACGAGCGGAGGTACTACAGTTACGCTGCTAACGGGTGCATGGGTGGGCACGAGTGCCTGCACTACACGCAGATAGTGTGGAGGAGGACGACGAGCTTGGGTTGCGCCCGCGTGTTGTGCGACAATGGGGATGTGTTCATTACCTGTAATTACTATCCCCCTGGGAATTATGAAGGGGAGAGGCCTTACTAAAGCTGTAGGGCTTAATGGGTTGCCATTTTTATGTCATTTTATCACCACCAAATCTAGCTTTACGATCGTCATTAGTATAATTATTAAAGTATGTGGTTCTTAATTAGCAGAAGAGTGTCCATGTAATAGCATCCAGTTGATCAGAGGGAACGAATTCTGACATTAGAACTAGTTCCTCTCATCTCTGTTGCTTAATTTGAGGCTGCTCTGTTTTGCTTGTAATATTTTTTAACTAAATCGATGTCACTTCAGCTGATTAATCTTAGCATCACGTTTAGCCCCATTATAAAATGACACTAATATATCCATTCCCATTACAATCCATAGGAAACAACGGTGGCTCCCGCCAAGATCCTGGTTTTGATCTTCTCCATCTACATTATTTCCACCGTTAGCGCTGCTCATGCGATCACCGGTATGGTTCAAGGACATGTCTGGCAATGCTCCTACGTATGAATTCCAGAGTAACCCCCATCGGCCGTATCAGCGACCGATAACACGACCAGGACCATGGGTGGCGACACGGCGGCATTGACTGAGTCCATGGTCACAAACCCGGCCAGAAACGCAAGCAGCAACCCTGCCATGGACTCGCTGTCAAGGAAACCTGCATCGACCAAGTCCTCGGCCACTAACACAAGCGGCAACACAGCCATGTACTCGCTTTCGAGGAAACCCACATCGACTGAGGCCACGGCCACAAATACGGGTGGGACCACGTGCAAAGCAACTGCGATACCCCTGCACCCAAAGGAGCAACTGGGAACTGTGACGATGAGCCCTGCCATTTCCTCCGTGCACACAACCTAGTGCGAGCATCTTTGGGGGAACCACCACTTACGTGGGACCTGGGTGGGGCCAAAGCAAGGGTGACATTCCGGCAATCCTTCCCCCAGGGAGAATTCGAGCTTGAGTAAAACATCTTCCGGAGGCCTGGGGATCTGGCTGGATGCCGCAGAATGCCTTCGACTTGTGGGCCGAGGAGCAAAAGTAACACAGTCATGAGACGAAGTCGTGCCAGGGCGGGCAGCAGTGCCTTCACTATAAGCAACTCATATGAGTTCATTTCCGGAAATTATTCCCCTCTTGTGAATTACCAAGGGCAGAGGCCATACTAGGCTTCTCTTGTGCTTAGTGATCTAATTACTCTCCCAAATCTTTGGAGAATGTAGTGGGAATGTGCGCGAGGACCACATAAACTACAAGTTCGTAAGTAATGCGACGAGATAACAAGCATGTTTGTCAGTTACGAACCCAAAGACTTTACCACAAAACATGAGGGAAAGAAGTTTTAGAAATTACGAAGCCACCGTGATTTATGTTTTGAATATAATACGATTATGTTTGTAAATTATGGAGCTATGTTTGAAAATTATGTGACACAAAATCTCAAGGAGGCTTATTAATTACAAAGGCAAGTATTCTTTACGTTCCGAAGTGATTCGGAGGACATTCGTAAAGTATATCATGAAACCGTGTGATGTTTTAGGTCGTTAAATTAGGCTTGTAAATTATAAGGTTTAAATGATATCTATCTTGCATTGCGTGGATAAGCCTATTGTTACGACGGGGGCCACGTTTCCCTTATGATCACCCCCAGCTGTTTACTTTTGGATCACTTGGGCTTTGCATATATTTGCCCAGAAGTGGCCAAGCCGAGCCCCGCTGATTTTTCTAGTGACATGTCTGCCTCTAAAATGGTTACACGGTCAAGGCTCTTTGACGTGACACCATTACTGGAATACCCTCCCAGACAACTTCCTGACCAGATTTCGTTTCAGGATTTCAGACACGAAAAAGTAGTGGGTTTGAAGATATCGCCTAGTCCTATCCCTCCAAACTTTATGTTTTTTTAGGACAAGACAGCTCCGTAAATGTTTAAGCCTTTTCATCTAATGCAGCTAAAGCTTAAATCACATATCCATTAGTCGCAAATGATTCTTCGGAATAAGCATAATAATAACAATAACAAGATCCAAATGATAAATCCAATAAAACTCGAGGCCAAGGGAAAGGATTCGGACCGAAGCCTCGTACTGTAAGGTCCTCATCATCGAGTGGACCGACAAAGCATCACGTTTATTAACACAATTTACAGCACCTTTATGCCCTCTCGATTCTTCCCCTTTGGCCTTTCTTTTTTTACCAACGATTGTGACATTGTTTTAACTCTAGTACTGGGTGATGCCGCATAAGCTCCCCGATGATCCCAACTCACCAAATATTCCCTGGTCAGCAGGGAAGACGTTGGCCGGCGACGAGCCCCACGAGAAGCCCGGCTCGGATTTCATGTCTCCTCCTTCGTTGCCTGGCCACCAGGCCATCAGTTCGTCTTTGGCAATGCTTCCAGGCTCACGATCATTGTAGTAACCGAATTCCCCATTGTTCTGGTCCATAAAACTTTGTCGATTCTGGTTATTGCTGACTGCAGTGTCGTCCATCCTCGGGGTTCCGAAACAATTTTCTTCTCCTTCAGGAATGAGGGAAGCTTCAGCCATGATGCTCCTGGCATAGTCCTCGAGTGAAACTGAACCTGGGTTGGTTTCTGGGAGAGGGTTACCAGAAAGAGAGTCGAGATTTTGCCGGTTCTCGTCGAGTATCTGGAGGCTCTGGGCGAGCTTCTCGCAGAGTAAGGGAGTGTGCATTTTTTGCCACAGCGCAGGGTCGTTGTAGAGGCTGGATGAGGAGTTCTGGAGGGTTTGGAGCTGGATGTGGAGTTGGAGCCTCTCAAGGGAGGAGTTGCTGAGGGTAGCAGACTGTGATTCCTCGCTGGTCCCTACCTTGTTGGTGTCATGGCTAGCAGAAGACGAGTAACGAACGGTGTTGTTCTGCCGCTTCCGGCCAAGAAGCCTCTTCTTCAGCCGGGTGTTCCAGTAGTTCTTTATGTCATTGTCGGTCCTTCCAGGCAACTGAGCAGCAATTATGGACCATCTACAACACATCGAACTGCCAAGTGAGAGACCGCCAATTCCTTTTCTTCTCATTTTCCAAATTAAGGTAAGTGATCAGATACCTGCTGCCAATACTAATGTAGAGGCTGCAAATGATGTTATCTTCTTCCTCAGTGAATCCGCCGTGCTTGATATTAGGCCTGAGGTAATTCAGCCATCTCAGCCGGCAGCTCTTGCCGCACCTCCTCAGCCCTATATGCACAACAACATCAGCCAACTAATGCTACGCATGGTAATCATTCCATTTCGAATGGTACGAGCTCATCACGACAAAAGAAAAACAATTCCTGGTAAAGTCACCAGGAAAGAAAAGTAGGCGGATTATTATTTACCAACTTTCTGAGGGAGGGCGATCCAGTTTCCGCCCGTCCCGTGCTTCTCGATGTAAGCCTTGAGCGTAGCATCTTCCTCGGGAGACCACGGGCCTTTCTTCACGTTCTCCTTGTCGCAGCACGGCGCCCTGCCCATTTCTTCCCCTCACTCACCTTCCCTTCTTGTGCTTCGAGTTCTTTTGTGGGGGGGGGGGGGGGGGATGTGAGGTCGGAGCCTTGACTTTCTTTGGTTATGAGATGAGGTGTGTGTTGGAGGTATTGGTTGTGGGGGGGAGAGAAATTAGGGAAGGAGATAAGACCTTGGTTATATAGTAGGGGGAGGAGGAATTCTAGATGAGAAACGATCGATCGGGTTTTAAATTCAACGCCATTGGATGTGTGTGTTTTCTCTAGGGCTTCTTTCCTCTCATGTGGGTCTGTCCAACTTCTTTTTTGGATTAGTTAGCAAGGCTTAAATCAAATTTAATTACTATTCAATGAGACTCGACCCCTCCCAACAAATATACATGCATATGATGAGGAAGACTCACTCCATGGCTACTTACTTTATTGGAATGCTTTACAAAAAGTTGATCGTAAGGCAGTTGAAAGAAGGTAACATAAAAGAAGATGAATAATTATTGGAAAGCTCTAACTACTTATCTCGACCTTGTAAGACTTTCCAACCTTGCCATACATAGCTCAGTCTGGAACTCGAAAGTCCAAAGAGTTTCCTCGTTTTAGACAGCCAAAACTTGTTCCTGCATGAATCCGAACCAGCTATGCTTGCTGCTAAAAATGGGAATGTCGATCCAAAAGTCTTTCCCGAGGAAGGTCAGGTCAAAAAAGAAGAAGAAAAAGAGGGAAAGAGTCGTATTCTAGTCGATATCTTGAGTTATTTCCAACCCCGTTTTTCATGTCATATGGCAAAATTATCCGAGGAAATAAATTATAGCAAAAGTCGAAGAATAAGAAGAAGAAATATCAATTGTCAACGTGACCCTAGTTTGTTTATTAAAAGGCTGACACCATTTTATATAAAACATTTACTTTAAAGAGGAAAGAGCACAAAAATGAATGGAGCCTTCCTTGGCCGATAATGTTCCTTCTTTTTTTTTTCTTTTTCAAAAGAAACAAAATTCACTACAAAAACACTTATATCACGTATACGTCGCCAATCTTCCAATCGTAGATTAACTTAGAAAAAGATACATAATCTTTAAGTTAACAGGACCATTTCTAATAATTCATTCCTCGTCCACTTACACTACCGAATCTACTTTATATTTTGAAGTTTTTGACCCTCCAAACCCCCCTCAAATTTGTTTCACACCTAATCATAAATTGGATTGGATGGAGGGAAACCCCCCGGCCTGACAAAGAGGAAACTGTCCAAAAAGGAAATTCCCTCCCCCTCCTCTCCCCAATAAAACCCATTTCCTTCAAAGAAATTATTTTTGGTACCAAACGACTTGACTGAGATCTTCGGGGTCGGATGGAGGAAAAAGGTGGAGGGCCGGGATGGGATTCATCTGTTTGTCCCAATCTCCCCCGGAATCTCTTGCATCGACAACCCTGCCATAGTTTCGTCATCCCCCTGGACCCGCCTCCATTTCTAAAATGCCATACCATGCCATGCTTTCGGGTGAGAAGTAGGGCGGCCAATGATTTGTCCTGGATAAGAGTTGGGTGCGACTTTAAAACCCTAAAACTAAAACTCTCCTTGCCTAAACCGAAACCCACAAATTATTATGCAATTATTAATCTGCCACCACCACCACCTCCTTTAATTAGTTCCATGAATATCAAACCTTCTCTCAAGTCGGCAACCTTATACTCTTCCTTCCTTTCTTTCTTTTTTAATGTAAAGGCGGGGGGGAGGGCTTGCAAATTGCGACATTCTTGCGTGGATCGTGGGAACCTCAGCCCCACTATATATGCATTATAAACTTGTATTTGGAACCGACCCCACTCCCCATCACGTAGATTGGATGAATATTTCTAACATGAAAGCGTGCATGGAATGTAATATCGGCAGTAGTAAGCATATGAACCGGGGAGGGGCCATCTCTAGTAAACAACTCTCGTAATCGCATGATATACTTTTGCTTGTCCTCGTGCCATCGCCATGCCATCGGAACAAAGATCTAACAATTTCATGAACCTGCTAATTCTGATTTGAAACTAAAGACAAATGTGTATCTCGGCAATCGATGAAGATAAGACCGATTGATTCCTCTTTTTTTTTAACTAGGGCAAAACAAAAGAGTCACCGAGTGGCCACGAAAGGGTTGACAAATGTACCACGGCGATGGAGTCTCGAGAGGATCTCGATGGGACGATGATATTTGTGTAATAAAATAGGAGGCTCAAGGAATAATTTGGTGATGACTTTTAGAGTCCGGACGACGAGTCGTGGTTGATTCGTCTTAGTTTAAACAAATTCCCCACAATTATCAACTCTGGGTAAGCAACTTTGTTTTTTTGGATAACAACGCGCTGAAAAAGCAGCAAAAGGACTTCGATTGCTGAGCTCAATGCCTCTATCCCGCTCAAAGTTACCAAAACACGATAATATTTGTCAACCCCTAAGTTTAATTATTATTTCTGACATATAGTTTGAGAGACCTGGGTTTTCGTCCTCTTTTTGCAACAAACCCATCATCTCATCTTGAATCAATATTATCTGACCCCTCCTCCAATCCCACCACTTGTCTAATCTCAGGCATTTTGATTAAAAAACACACTCACCAATCCAATCCAATCAAATCACATCTGGGACTTTTGATTTTCCATGAAAGTGGGTTCATCCCCCCACCCCCACCCCTAAAAAAAAAAACACACACACACCCATGTTGTCGATTGATTGCTTCGTGGGGAGGAGGTCAGCTGTTTGAATTGTGTGGTTCATGTTCCTTGGTGGGTATTAAGTGTACTTTCCCCCTTGTTTTTATAAATGGATATTATTGTGTTTCTGATAATCATTACGATCTCGAGACAGTCCCACGAAAACGTTTTCCATCTTCCTGGGTTTGGAATTAAAATCAAACCCTTCTGACATACGAGGGGAAGGAAGTCTCTGTGTGTGTGTATGTGTTCCAATTCCAATTCCCATTTTGACCAAACAGGAAATGAAATGGAAAAAGGGATTGACAAAAAGTGTCTTTGTTCCGTGCATCAGGTGCTTGTTTTTTCCTATAGTTTAACTGCCAACAGAGGACTGACTATGTGACGCGAATGGGAAATTGATGTCATACATTTTGACTCCCCCAAAACAAAGTAGTAGGAGAAACGAACGCCTATTTCGAGTGAAGTGGAAAGAGTTGGTGGACAGGACACAAATTCACCCTCTGCTCCCTTGAATATACATAATCAAAAGAAAAGAAAAGAAAAGAAAAGGTCAACCAGGTGCTTTGACAAATCATTTCCGGGCAATTCGTCAATCAAATAACATTCAACCCCGCCATCACGACTAGTTTACTAGCTCAAATTTTAGATTCCCAACATGATGAATATAAGAGCTAGTGCAGAAAAATAATGTCAAATGGCAAGAAGCCAGAGGAAGCTGGAGAGCAGTTGGCAACAGAAAGCACTCTCTTTATCATTCCCTTTTCTTTTATGCATGCAGCTTACTTACAAGGGAATAATAATCAATGCCATCGCCCACGAATCTTATTATATAACTCCTACTAGTGTGTCTTATCTCTAGGGTGGTCATATTTTTTGTCCATCGCTTAACCCCATTCCTTTCGCCTAATTCCATAGGTGTCACCTTCTCCTTAAGCAGGCTAGTAGGAGTCAATGTGTAGCATAACTTACCCATGTGCCCCCAACAAGAGCAAGGTTTGCGAATTACTACTATATGGCCATACGTTCAGCGACAGAAAGATGAAAGCATATATAAAAGTATATACTAATGAAGTTACAGTTTTTCGCGGTTCTCATTGAAGCATCGCAGGAGCATGAATTAGTAGCGTATGTATATCCATCCCTTCAGAGTCCCTGGTCGTATGCAACATGCAGGGAAATTGTGATCCCAAGTCCTACTTCCGGGCTGATCATACATACTCCTCCAAACAATCTCAGTATCTGTGGGCCTCTTCCCAAAAGGAGGGAATGGGCGGGACAATGGGCTTTTGTCGACCATCCCCCCAAGCCCAACTTACGCTTAACCACTTAAAAAGGTTGTCTTAGTCTTTATGTTGTTCTAATCTAATCTTTGTAAATCAAGCTAAACTACCACTTCTTCCTCCTCAATCTGCATGCTGTCAGGAAGGCATTCCGTACGATTTCGTCCCCCCCCCCCCCCCGGCACTAAACAAATGTCTCCCTTCAGCCACTTTCTCCGCCGTCGTTCCCTCCACTTCCGCCGCTGCAGCCTCTTCGCCACCCTGATGCGTGGTTCCCGTGTTCAGCCACTCCTCGCCGTACTACACTCAGTTAACGACCAACAATAACATTCAACCTGTTCAATTCATCAGTAAACCAGCCACCACAGCAGAAAACACCCAACAAGCCTCCGACAGCCCAAGCAACGCAATCCGCTGACTCAACACTACAACCCACCACCTTACCACCTCCTCCCTTCCTCCATTGTCGTCGTCGTCGGTAATCTAACCAACTTTCCCGGCAACCCCATCCTTTATATTAGTGGCTCGGGCTGGGCTAGACACACATAGCCCATTACTGACCCGGCCTGCTACTACTACCTGACTCCCTAATGACCCGACCCACTAACCTTTGAACCTTAACAGCTAACTAACATTCCCGCCGGCTCCCTTCTCCTTTATTCTTCTGCTGGTTGCTCCCAGTCTCTACCCCTTCCTTTGTTACTTCCTTCTTCTCTCTTCAGTGACCATCCCTCTCCAGCGGCCCCCTCCATTTCCCCGCATCAAGCGCCCTCCCTTGAAACACACTTGTCCTCAAGTGTGCAGCCTGGGTACTTGTTCTCTAGGTCAAAGAGGAACTCCCAGGTAGCATCTTCCTCCAATTCGCCGGTCCACTGCACCAGAACCTTCATGGCAGCTCTATTTCCCCGTTTCACCATCCGTCTGGCTAAAATAGCCTTCGGTCTCCTATCCTGTAACTCACAAAAGTCAGGTAACTCAAACGAAACTCTGTTCGGATCCGGAACACTTCGCCTCAACTTAGAGACGTGGAAGGTGGGATGCACCGTCGATCCAGTCGGCATCTCCAACCGATATGCAACTGTGCCGATACGGTCAACAACTCTGTAAGGCCCATAAAACAAGGGAGACAGCTTGTGGTTGTCTCTGTGGACAACTGAATGTTGCTTGTAGGGTCGCAGCTTCACGAATACCCAATCTCCCACAGCGAATTCTCTATCAGATCGGTGTTTGTCAGCTAGTTGCTTCATCCGATGTTGTGCCCTGTCCAAGTGAAATCGTAACAGCGTAATCATACCTTCTCGGTCCCTCAATTCCTGATCCACTGCCGGTAGGACGTGGTCGTGGGCAATGTAGGGTATGTGAAGGGGTGGCGGATACCCATACAAGGCCTCGAACGGGCTGGTCTTAATCGAGGAGTGGTAAGTGCTATTGTACCACCACTCAGCCAAGGATAGCCACTTCAACCACTCTCTCGGACAATCTCCTATCATGCATCTTAAATAAGTCTCCAAGCAACGATTCACCACCTCGGTTTGTCCGTCACTCTGGGGGTGGTAAGCTGTAGACATGCGGAGTTCCACGCCTTGAAGGGTCATTAGTTCTCGCCAGAACTTACTCACGAAGATAGTGTCCCTGTCACTCACTATTGTAACCGGCAAGCCATGCAACTTAAACACGTTATCAAGGAAAACTTGGGCGACCCCCTTGGCTGAGTAAGGGTGGCGCAAGGCTAAGAAATGCCCATACTTGCTTAACCGATCCACAATGACCAAAATACTATCTTTACCGTGGGATAGGGGAAGCCCATCGATGAAATCCATGGAGATGTCCTGCCATAACCCATTGGGAATGGGCAAGGGTTGTAATAACCCAGGTGAGGCGACATTGTCATGCTTACACCGCAGACAAACCTCACAATCACGGATAAACTGCCGAACTCCCTTCTCAATTCCTCTCCAAAAGAACAGCCTAGTAATCCGCTTGCAAGTGGCAAGTATTCCCGAGTGGCCACCCACTGAGCTGCTATGGAACAATTGAATGATCCTCTTCCTCAACTCCTGGTCATCTCCCACCACTATCTTGGAGCCCCTCCTCAAAAGACCCTGGTGCCACTGGTATTTCGAATGACCCGCTGTTCCCAACTTCAACTCATCTATTAGGCTAGCCAGTTTAGCATCTGTTTTCCAGCTGTTCTTGATTTCATCCAGTAGAGTGGGTGAATACTCTTGCACCATGGCAGCAAATAACTCCGGGCCTTGTATTCGAGACAGTGCATCCGCTGCTGCGTTTTCCCTTCCCTTTTTGTAGTGGATCTCATAATCGTACCCCATCAACTTCGCCAACCACTTAAACTGACTCTCGGTGTGTAACCTCTGTTCCAACAAAAACTTCAAGCTCCTGTGATCAGTTTGTATGACAAAATGCCTTCCCGTCAAATAGTGGTGCCATTTTCCCACGGCATACACGATAGAGTAGAGCTCCTTCTCGTACACGGACAGCCCATAATGCCTCGGAGTCAAATGTTTGCTGATGTAGGCAATGGGATGATTCCTCTGCATAAGAACGGCTCCGATTCCCACTTCGCACGCATCCGTTTCCACTGTGAAGAGCTCGGAAAAATCAGGGAGCGCCAGCACAGGGGCAGCACTTAGCAATTGCTTGAGCCGCTCAAATGAGTTTTGAGCTTCAACGGTCCATTGGAATGCATCCTTCTTCAATAACTCCGTCAAGGGCCTACTTATAATGCCGTATCCCTTCATGAATCTGCGGTAATAACCACTTAAACCCAAAAATCCTCTTAACTGCTTGACTGTAGTTGGAACTGGCCATTCCTGGACTGCCCGCACCTTCGCGGGGTCAGTAGAAACTCCTTCGGCTCCAATGTAATGTCCATGGTATTCCACCCGAGAACTCCCAAACACGCACTTAGACTTCTTAGCAAACAGGGTATGCTGCCGCAAGATAGACAGAGCAGATTGCAAGTGATGGGCGTGCTCACCTTGAGTCTTACTATAAACTAGGATATCGTCGAAAAAAACCAGGATGAACTTGCGGAGGTAAGGTCGGAAGATTGTGTTCATAAGACCCTGGAATGTCGACGGCGCATTAGTGAGCCCAAACGGCATGACCAAGAACTCGTAATGCCCGTCGTGTGTCCGGAAAGCCGTTTTATGTACATCTGCCGGAGCCATCCTAATCTGATGATAGCCCGACCGCAAGTCGATCTTTGAAAAGACGGTAGCCCCAAATAACTCGTCGAGCAGTTCTTCGATGACAGGGATCGGATACTTGTCCTTCACGGTTTGCGCATTTAACTCCCTATAGTCCACGCACATCCTCCAGGTTCCGTCCTTCTTTTTCACTAGCACGATTGGAGAAGAAAAAGCACTTCTACTCGGCTGTATCATCCCAGCATCCAATAATTCTTGTATCATTGTCTCAATTACGTCCTTCTGCACTGCTGAATGCCGATAGGGTCTTACATTAATACCTTGCACCCCTTCCTTTAACTGAATGGTGTGGTCGTGCCCTCTGAAAGGAGGCAACCCTTTTGGCTCCTGAAAAATGTCATCATAGGCTCCTAACACTCCCTCTAAACTCCTGTTTTCATCCTTTGCCTGCGGAGAGTGACAGTGTAACTGAAATTCAGCTGAATCGTTGGTTCCAACTTCCATTAAGCAGCATAGGAAAGTGGGAACCATATTCTTCCTGGGTCTGTCCTCGTCAGTCTTTAATTGAAACAGTTTACTACCCTTAACCCGCGTACGTCCCACCAATCTAACTTCTGTTTGATTCCAAAGAAATCGCATCACTGCATCTTGGAAATTCCAAGTGATATCCCCTAGTTCAGCCAACCATTTCACCCCCAGCACCATCTCACACCCCCCCCAAGGCGATCAGGTAGAAGTCAGCAACAAAGTGGTGACCCTGCATCTCCCACTCGAAGAGTTTCAGCTTAGCCGTGCAATAGATACTCTTTCCATCTGCCACCATTACTCTAACTGGGGCTATGGGCATCATGGTTAAATTCATTCCCTTGACGACTCCCAAATCGAGGAAATTGTGTGTACTTCCAGAATCGACCAGAATATGAAGGTCTCTCTTCTTGAATCTGCCCTCCAACTTCATCGTCTGCACCCCCATCCCTCCTTCTTACCCACGTATGGCATGCATGGTGACCGTGATGTCTTCATCCTTTTTCTCCGTCACCCAATTCCCCTGATCCTCACTCCATAAATCGGTTCCTCCCTCCTCTACTGCGTCATCCACCATCAAAGAAAAGAATTGTCGTTTCGTGCATCTGTGAGCTCGAGAGAAGGGTTCATTACACCCAAAGCATAGCCCCTTAAGCCTCCTCTCCTCTATTTCCTCGTGACTCAGGCGTCGCCTTCCATTGACCGAGTTTCTGTTGTCCCCCAGGACTAAGAGTCCCTTTCCTTCCCCTCCTCTGTTTGGTGTCCCTGTATGAGCTGTATGTTTCTGAGTTTCTGAGCCCGTAGGCGTGGTAACAGCGGAATCATCTCGCATTCCTAACTCTCTAACTGTAGGTCTGCTCATAAACCGCAGGGGTCGTCCCCCTCCTCCTAACTCCACTACAGGCGCATCCTGGCTTAATATCCGAGCGTTAGCTTGTGCACTTAGTAAATCCACTGGCCTGAGTAACCAGAGAGTGCTGCGATACTCTTCTTTCAGCCCATTTATGAACAAGCTAACCTGAAACTGCATGGGCAAATCAATTTTCTCGAGTACCCTCCTCAAACAAGCATCGAATTCTGTCATATAAGCATACAGATTGTCCAGCTTCCCTTCCTGCTTCAGGTTCTTCATTTTACCCATCGGATCCTCAAATACTTCCGCGCCAAATCGCCGATTAAGTGCAGCAGCATACTCCTCCCAACTTAGAGGTGAGCCCGGGTCCCGATTCCGAATGTACGTAAAGTGCCATTGCAGCGCACCCCCATACATATACAACGACGCGAGCTTGACCTTCTTCTCCTCTGGCACACTCTCTAACTCAAAATAACGCTGACACTTGTACAACCAGTCCTCTAGATTCGTGCCGTCGAAATCCGGAAATTCTATCTTGGGCATAACAAACGCAACAGGCCCCCTGCTCGTTACCTCCACCTCCCGTACCAGGGGTCGCTCTGGCGTAACCCTTTCCAGCACCACTGACCCGGAATCTTTCTTCTTATCCATCTCAGAAAGCTGCGTCTGCATTTCCGATAACTGCGTTAGTGTTTGAGCCTGCATCTCTTTCATCTGCGTCGTGATAAGCTCCATTCTCTGCATCATCTCGCCCATCACCGAACTCATGGCTTCCTGGTCCCGTTTCAACTCCCCGTACCTCGTTTCCGTCCTCTTCCCGCCCGATCGATGCTCTGATACCCTTGATGCGTGGTTCCCGTGTTCAGCCACTCCTCGCCGTACTACACTCAGTTAACGACCAACAATAACATTCAACCTGTTCAATTCATCAGTAAACCAGCCACCACAGCAGAAAACACCCAACAAGCCTCCGACAGCCCAAGCAACGCAATCCGCTGACTCAACACTACAACCCACCACCTTACCACCTCCTCCCTTCCTCCATTGTCGTCGTCGTCGGTAATCTAACCAACTTCCCCGGCAACCCCATCCTTTATATTAGTGGCTCGGGCTGGGCTAAACACACATAGCCCATTACTGACCCGGCCTGCTACTACTACCTGACTCCCTAATGACCCGACCCACTAACCTTTGAACCTTAACAGCTAACTGTAAATTTTATAGAAGCTGAGATTGAAAATTCTTGGATATCTTTCATTGATGGGGGGACTCCCAATATATACACAGAGGTTGTTCTAAAAATAGGAGAAGATACAAATGGGATATACATTGCCTATTGGATAATGGCTATAGTTCCTAGTCTAATGCCGAGTATCTCGGGAAGTTATAGCTCCCGGATATCACGGGGAACTAACTTCCCGTAATACTCCCCCTCAAGTTGGAGAATGAAGATTGCGAATTCCCAACTTGAATAGTAGGAACTGAAACCGATCACGTCCAAGAGCCTTGGTAAAGATATCAGCCAGCTGGAAGCGAGTAGGAACGTGAGAGATTGAGATGAGACCAGAGAGAATGTGTTGCCGAATGAAATGACAGTCTATCTCAATGTGCTTTGTCCGTTCATGGAACACCGGATTTGAGGCAATGTGTAGTGCAGCCTGATTATCACAGAATAATGACACGGGCCCGGAGTGTACGACTCCAAGGGAGTTGAGAAGACTGCGAAGCCAGATAAGTTCACTAACTGTGGCTGCCATGGCGCGATATTCTGCTTCCGCAGAAGAGCGAGCAACCGTGGTTTGCTTCTTTGTTCGCCAAGAGATGGGAGAACCACCAAGGGTCACAAAATAACCTGTGACGGAACGTCGGGTCGTGGGACAAGAGGCCCAATCAGCATCACAATAAGCCACAAGCGACAGAGATGTGGGACGGAGGAAAATCCCTTGCCCTGGAGACTGTTTTAGATAGCGAAGAATACGCAGGGCAGCATCCCAGTGCTCTTGACGAGGATCCTGGAGAAATTGTGACAACACATGAAGAGAGTAACTTAAATCCGGCCTGGTGATGGTGAGATATAATAAGCGACCAATGAGTCGACGATATTGTCCAGGATCCGAAATGGGGGCGCCAGAATCCGACGAAAGATGGTGCTGCTGCTCCATAGGGAAAGAAGAGGGTCTAGAGCCAAGCATGCCGCATTCCGTTAAAATGTCAAGCGTATACTTCCGTTGACAAAGAAGAAGTCCAGAGTCGCGTCGCAAAACCTCAATACCCAAGAAGTAGGATAAAGGACCCAAGTCCTTGATGCGGAAATGCTCATCAAGATACGACTTGAAATCGGAAATACGATCTGGCGAGTTCCCCACAAGAATCATATCGTCAACGTAAATCAGGATAGCGAGGAAGTCGTCCCCCTGTCTGAGAGTAAACAGGGAATGATCTGCCTGTGACTGTTGAAAGCCATAAGTTGTCAAGGTCGCAGCAAATTTGGAATACCACTGACGAGAGGCTTGACGGAGGCCATATAAAGCCTTGCGGAGGCGACAAACCCGCCCAGGATGAGAATCCTGGAAGCCCTGTGGGAGTTGCATATAACCTTCTTCATCGAGATCACCATGGAGAAAGGCGTTGTTGACATCAAGTTGATGCATCTCCCAATTGCGTGCCAAGGCAACTGTCAAGAGGCATCGAACAGTAACCAGCTTTGCGACGGGTGCAAAAGTCTCATGAAAATCAATGCCTGCGACCTGCGTAAAACCCTTGGCAACTAGGCGAGCCTTATACCGCTCAATGCTCCCATCAGCACGCCGCTTGATCTTATAAACCCACTTACAAGCTATGGCCCGCTTCCCAGGAGGTAGGGGCTCAAGGGTCCAAGTCCCATTATCTTCCAGGGCGCGTATCTCATCAGCCATGGCATCCCGCCAATGAGGATGTGCATAAGCTTGCCGATATGTCTGCGGCTCATCATCCGAATCAATGACATTCAAGAAAGCAACCTGTGCACTATCAATATCAAAATAGGCTAAAAAACTCTCAATAGGATGTGACGTACCTGAGGATGATGAAGGAATGGGCGAGATCGGTGGGGGGGATTTGTCATTAATGTAGGCAGTGTGAGAGACGTAGTCAACGAACCGAGCTGGCGGATTGCGAGTACGGGTGGGACGTGCTAACTGCATTGTAGATGAAGTCTCTGGAATGCCTGATGTGTCAATCAGCTCGGTCGTGGAGTCTCCAGCCGTGGCCTCCGATGGTGATGGAATAATGACGGGACCCTCAACAAAAACTGGGTCGGACATATGTGGTAAAAGCTCCCCCTGACTCGAAGAGGATCCAAAATCATCATGCCCAAAAACCGAATGTGGGCTATCCGCGAAGGGAAAGATGTGTTCGTGGAACCGTACATCTCGTGACACCAATACTTCACCCGTCTCCAGATCATAAACTTTCCAACCTTTCTTACCGAAAGGGTACCCAAGAAAGATGCAACGACGCGAACGAGGAGCAAATTTATCCTTGACTCGGGATCTACGATGAACGAAACAAAGACTCCCAAAAACCCTGATATGACTATAGGAAGGAATTTTGCCAACCAGAACTTCGAACGGAGTTTTTCCGGAAAGTACTGAAGATGGTGTGTGATTGATTAAATGGGTTGCAGTGGAAATACTCTCCCCCCAGAACTCTAAAGGAAGGGAGGCTTGGAATAACAAAGCCCGTGCAACCTCAAGAATGTGTCGATGTTTGCGTTCAACCCGCCCGTTTTGTTGAGGCGTGTCAACGCAAGATGTTTCATGAAGAATCCCATGTTTGAAAAAATGATCCTGAACAAGACGAGACATGAACTCTTGTCCATTATCACTCCGAAAAGTTTTGACAGACCGATCAAATTGATTTTGGACCATGTGACAGAAACCAATGAGAAAATGTGAAGCTTCTAATTTGTCACGCAAAAGATAGGTCCAAACACAGCGGCTGAAATCATCAACGAGAGTGAGAAAGTAACGGGCTCCTGAAATGGAAGAGATTTTATATGGTCCCCAAATGTCACAATGAACAAGCTCAAAGGGAAAAGCGGCTTTATTATGACTAAGGGGAAAAACTGAACGAGTTTGTTTTGCACGAAGGCAAACCTCACATGAAGCAATAGGAGAATGCATAATGGGAGCCTCATTACTCGGGAACTTAATTGTCTGTGATGGGTGACCCAATCGTCGATGCCACAATTCTTCATCATCAGTCTTCACAGCTCTGAGTGCACGTACTGGTGGAGCTACTTGCCGCAAATACCAGACCCCCCCGCACCGTTCACCCAGTCCGATCATCTTCCCCGAGGAACAGTATATCCAAAATCTTCATATAATCTGTCGACAGAAATAAGATTGCATCCAAAATCGGGAACAAATAAAGTATCTCGAAGACAGAAAATGCCACCAAGATCGACATTGCCAGTTGCGGTTGGCCGCGTCGTTCCATTTGGAACACGAATTAAAGGTCCCTCAGATATAGCACGGATATGAGATAATGATGACTTGGAGCCAGTCATATGCCACGAAGCACCAGAATCTATAATCCAGTCGATCTTGGAATTAATGGGCACTAGGTCCTTACCGGATAGACGTTCCACATCATGACTAGTAGATTGAATTATACCCAAAAATTGATCAACCTGAGCAGGCGTCAGGTTTGCGAGGCGATCTGTCAATTCAGAAATTTGGGCCGCATGTGCTGAATGGGCTGGGCTTCTGTTGTTGCTTCTGTTTTGGGCTGTCGGGCCAGACCCTGGCTGCTTCTGCCTCGGCCCAGAACTGCCGCTGGATCCTTTAGTCGCTGGGCCGCCTACTCGGCCCTTCCAATTGGAGTGGCCCTGATTTTGTTGGCCCGGCCCACGGGAGGCTTGGCTGCCTCCTCCTCCTCCTCCTCCATGCGTCTGCTGCTGCGGGAAAGTGTGCTGTGCAGGGGCGCCGAGATCTTGCCGTGGCTGAGACGGGAATCCATGAAGACGATAGCAAATCCCTCGATGATGTCCGGACCTTCCACAGTAGTCGCACATCCACTGCTCCCGCGTCCCCGATTTCATCCCGCCGTTCACTCCACCATGAGATCTGTCGGCCAAGGCGGCGAAGCCGACTCTATCTCCGGCAGAGTTTAGATCCTCATTAGCACGCCGTTGTGTTTCGGCGTGTGAAACCTTCGAGTATGCCTGGCTCACCGTGGGAAGAAGATCGGAGTCGAGAATCGCCGATCGAGTTCCGGAGTATTCTGAATCGAGTCCGATCAGAAACTGGTGCAGCTTCTCGTTTTCCTAGCGAGTTGCCAAGGCCGCGCGTGCTCCGCAATTGCAGTTTCCACAGGTACAGACCGGTGGCTCCTGGAGGGCCTCGAGTTCGTCCCACAAGGTTGTCAGTTCGGTGAAGTACTCCCGAACCGAGCTTCCAGCTTGTCGGAGGAGGCATATTCTTGCCTTAATCCTGTGAACTTCAGTCACGTTTCCTTGCGAGAAACGCACCCGAAGCAAGTCCCAGAGATCCTTAGCATTTCCAGCACACGCAACAGTGCGTTGGATTTTTCTCTCCAGGTGATTGTAGATCCATGCCAAGACTATTGAATTACATTGATCCCACTTGTCAAAGAGGGCACTGGACTTCTCCGGCTGTTTGATGTCGCCGTTGATGAATCCAAGCTTGTTCTTCAATCGAATGGCTGTCAGCATCGCCCTCGACCATGAGAGATAGTTCTCATCGTCAAGCAAACAGGAAGTGAGCTGCGTTCCTGGTCCATCCGAAGGAACCAACGTGTAAGCTGCCGGAACATCGTCGTCCTTCGCCATTAGAACAGACGATCCTGCAGGAGAAGAAGGTAATCAAAGAGAGTGCTCTGATACCATGTAAATTTTATAGAAGCTGAGATTGAAAATTCTCGGATATCTTTCATTGATGGGGGGACTCCCAATATATACACAGAGGTTGTTCTAAAAATAGGAGAAGATACAAATGGGATATACATTGCCTATTGGATAATGGCTATAGTTTCTAGTCTAATGCCGAGTATCTCGAGAAGTTATAGCTCCCGGATATCACGGGGAACTAACTTCCCGTAATACTAACTAACATTCCCGCCGGCTCCCTTCTCCTTTATTCTTCTGCTGGTTGCTCCTAGTCTCTACCCCTTCCTCTGTTACTTCCTTCTTCTCTCTTCAGTGACCATCCCTCTCCAGCGGCCCCCTCCATTTCCCCGCATCACACCCTCGGCCAGTCCTTCTCACTCCTGCCTTTGTCCTTCCCGACATTCCAGATATGGGCCTCCAACACCTCCCTCGACAAAACCCTCGCCTCCGCCGGCCTTGCCTTCGCCTCCCTCTCCTGTTCCCCTTCTCCCTCCAGGTTTCTCTACCTTAAGCCCGTCCAGACCGGATTCCCCACTGACTCCGACTCCCTCTTCCTCTTCCGCAAGGTCTCCTCCCTCTCCTTCTTGTTTCCCCCTCCTTTCCCCCTTCTCCTCTCTCATCAACTCTTCAACTCTTCCCTACTCCCCGGAGCTCGGTCGCTCTTCCCAGACGATGCGGAAGGCCTGGAGCTAATGCTGCCGGGTTCGTGGAATTAGGGGGTTATGAGGAGAGGTTGGTTGGGGTGACCAAGGAGAGCAAGCCAGGGGAGGTGGTGAGCGTGACTGGTTGGGCGTGGAAGGAAGCTGTGTCCCCTGACTTGGCCGCCAAGAGGGAGGTTGGTAGGGTCGACGATGCCGAGGTTCTACGCATGTTGAGCAAGTCTTTGTGGAACCAGTGCGAGGACAAGGCCGGGGATACGTCGGCCTTCTGTGTGGTGGAGACTGCTGGCGGCGTGGCCAGTCCCGGGCCGCCTTCCTGGACGCTTCAGTGCGACCTGTACAGGCAAGGAGGAATCCTACTTTTGTCCTGATCAAAAGCTGTGCTTTTTACATACGTAAGAAGCGGATGACCGAGGACTGTAAAACCTCTTTTGTGGGTCAGCCTTAGTTTTACAAAAGGTTTTGGCTGGGACAAGATCCATGTTAAGGTGGGGGCGGTTCTTTCTTTTGTTCTTTTGTTAAATTTAAATTCTTATCCCCTTGGTGAGTGCTAATGGCTTATTTCCTCTTTTGGCTTGATCGATGTATTTACTTTTACTTAGGCTGTAATTAGTTTAGCCGAAAAAGGTTTTCCATGGCTTATCTAATCTCTGAGTCGAATACTTATTCCTCTTGCCTGTTTTCAGGCCATTGCGATTACCTGCTGTTCTGGTTGGGGATGGTCAGCTTGGCAGCATATCCGGTACAATTTCTGCTTATGAGTCATTAACTTCGTGAGGATATGATGTGATCGCTGTTTTAGTCAAAGATCATGGACTTCTCAACGAGGCATCTCTATGTTCCTATCTTAAGAACAGGTTAAATTATATTAACTTATGATCCTGACCCCAAATCTTGCCATTCCTTGGGCATATTTAATTATTCATGTCTGTCGTGAAGTTTACGTTTCGTTAATAAGCATTTGTGATGAAGGGACCCTCTAATTCAAGCTACCTTCCTGATCATAAGATTGTCTATGGTTATCGCATGTTTGGGCTTTAGTTCTTCATCATCTTTTTTTGGTCATTATCATGCTATGAGAGTTCTCACATACTTTGTTTATTTTTTTGTTCTTAATTACAATTTCAATGATCAGTATCCCTGTTCTGGTGCTGCCAAAAATTCCAGAAGATACGCCCAATGATCTGACAGATTGGTTTGGTGACTCGCACAATATATTCATGTCTCTGAGGGATATAATGCTACTCTCTTACCACGAAAGAGTACATCATTGCTTGACATGCCAAAGAAGACATGCAGTATATACTTTGGCGGCCCCTTACTCAGCACAAACTTGTGCCCGAAGGCCATGTCACCGTGATTGATTCACGCTGTGGTGAGAAATTCACAGTTTTCAAGGTTGGTTTGCTTGCTTCTGCTACTGTTGTGCTGCCTTCGTACTTGTTTCTCATTTATAAATGTAAAGTCCGGCCTTTCAGATTATCAGTGAAGTTCCATCTGCCCATGGGAACGTAATTTCTTATTTCTTCTTGTAGGAGAATGAAAACCAGTCAATGTCTTAACTGTTTGATGCTTGTGCGAGCTGGTGGACCCAGGGACCTGATGCTACCATGCAGGTAATTCTCATCGCTTTTTATGACATTGAAAGAATTTTCTTTCAGGTAAATTGAAATAAAACTGCCAATGAGCCGATGACAATATTTGTATTGATGCTTTTACTGAATCAAGCCATTGTCTGATTCAATAGCCCCTACTTTTGCTTGTTTCTGACAGTACTTTGGGGGAACTAAATTCAAGCTTCTAGTATAGCTGTGGAGTGATGGCTATTCCTGTGGTCTTTATGTTTGCAGCACTAATTCATTAGTGGGCAATGCGTGAACAACTGCTTGATATTATTACAATATTATAACACCATATGGCATTTTATTTTTGGCTTGAGTTTCTTGTTGTAATGTAATCCACTTTGACTGCCTGAATTTCCTGTTTAATGTGCTCATATTTAGGTGTTTTCAGACTGAGATTTCAAGAGATATTGGATATGCTGCTGCCAGGTATGGGCATGTCATGTTTCCAGAAAACATTTATCAGCCAGCCTTAGAGTGTGCCGAGCTTTTGCTTTCAGGAGTTGGAAAAGGTTAGAACTTGTTCTGTCTTATATTTGAGACTCTTCCTCTGCTATAGTACCGTAAAAGCTTTTTACTAATTTATTTGCATATGATTGACTGTAATTACCATTCTCCTGTTTTCCCAGGATGGGCTTCTAGAGTATACTTCTCCGATAATGGATCAACAGCTACTGAGATTGCTCTGAAGATGGCTTTCCGTAAATTTTGTGTTGATCATGCAAAGCTTTTGGATGCTGCTGACCATCAGATTGAACTTTTGGTCAGTGCTGAAGTTATCTCTCAGATATTCCCCTAAACAAGACTGCAAGCCCATAATCAGTGGAAATTTATAGTAGGAATAGCTTACTATCGAAATCGATATTTGGTTTGCTGAAAGAATGTCTTGTAGTCATTACTGAAGCAGGCATGCTTAGCTGTAACAGTGATGTTCTAATCAATCGAGTAATCTAGTTCTAGTCATCTGCTTGCTTTTTGGTTCCCAAATATAATTTCAACTCCTTGAGTGGACACCAATCTTCTAGTGTCAATTCTGCTTATAATATTCTGGTGTCATATTTTGGCAGGTTTTAGCACTTCATGGTTCTTATCATGGTGATACACTGGGTGCTATGGAAGCTCAGTCCCCGTCAGTGTATACTAGCTTTCTTCAGCAGCCATGGTGTGAATTTGTATCCTTGAGTCAAAATATGCTGAGATCTGATCTGATAAAAAATTGCTTTGGACAAACTATCGACTTACCAGGGCATTACCTACTTGAACTTGCGATGAGATTTCCATGCGATTAATTCAGAGGAAATAGAGATACTAAAGTTCATGGTTCTAGACAAGATATTTATTACTCAATGAATTTAAATTTACATGCATAAATGATACAATCAGCCGGAGATAATTTGCACTTTAAACTTTCTTCTTTGCAGATGCTAATATATTTAAGTCCTGTATTAACTCTTGGGTAAAACATGCTGACTTACATTAAAAAGAGGCTTTTGAGAATCCTTTCATGCCCTTGGATATATGTTAATAACCATATAATATCAAATCCTTTCTATATAAATCGAGATGATTGTTTTATGGTGTTCAATAATTAAATTGTAATAAATTGGTTTCATGGATTTCATAAGGTACTCTGGAAGAGGTCTATTTCTACATCCTCCTACAATCGCTTTATGTGACGAGCTGTGGGAGCATTCGGTACTGGAGGAGCTGCTCTGTGGCAGTTCTGTCCTTAAATCCCTGTGTATGTCTGCCTAACCTTATGCTGCCCTTGAAACATATGAATGCTTGTTTCCCTGTGGACACATTTGTAATCGCTTTACTCCTTGGTGTTCCCACAGCCTTCAATTCTCGGGAAGATATCTTTCTGCAGAGTAGAGATGCATCTGATCTCGCTAGAATATATTCATCTTATATATCCAAACATCTCTCTACCTCGAGGAAAACTGCACATGTTGGGCCACTAATCATTGAACCAGGCAAGATCTCTTGTGGGCTTTCTTTGATATGCTTATCGTTCTGCTTTAAAATTTTATTCTCATTTATTAAAATGTAGCCCCAGCATCTGAGAGCTTTGTTAACCTTAGGGCGTAGTATCATGTGACTGCAAAATCCATACTCTAGACAATTGTAACTAGTCCCGATAGTGCTATTATTTGTTGCTGGTAGCTGCTCTGGTCAAGGGAGGGTTACACCATTTACAGCTAGCAGACAGAGGATAGCTGCAAAAAATTCTACATTACTTTATGGAAAAACTTCCGATGGACCATTCTTCAGAAAGGATATCAAGGATGAGTTTTGTTTTATGATCTTTGCCAAATCGGGGTGTGTGGGTGTGTGTGTGTGTCTTTATCTAGTCAAAATCGAGAAGACTTCTCCAGAATTTGGCAATGTGTTTGATCTGTTTAGCATTGGTTGACTCTTGCTCTCTTTGGCCGCTGTTGGATGTGGAGTTGGTGAACCAAATATCCTCTCATCCTGCAGTTCAAAGAGTCATTGAACCAAAGTGGTATTGCGAATTTGGCGCACAACCTGAATGTTCCACTGCTGGCCGGGTGTTTGTATCTCGATGTAGGTATGGATCGCTTTACGCAAGGTCTCTCCTACAAATGCTCCACGATGATGGGATATAAACGAGGCCTCTGGGCAACATTATCTATTTGATGTGCACGCCCTGCACTTCGCCTGGAACGTGCAACGATCTCCTCGGGAAACTCAACCTAAACCTCGACAAGTTTCGCGGGGCTCAGAGCCCGCAGGGCGCAGGACCACATGCCGCAGCAGAATTAGCGTATTTTATGTCAGCATCGCTATGGAGTTGTTTAAGTTTGTAGCTTTGCTGGAGGGCGAGGAACAACAACTGATCCGGAGACGAAAACAATTTTCTTTTAAGCAACTGGAATTGTTTATTTTTGTGGATCAGTGGGTCGTGTTCTTCTGGCTGGTGATGACGTCCGTCTCGACGCGTTCGGCTGACGTGGGAATCTTTTAACTTTAGAATATTTAAAGATAAACATAAAACGGGAAGCAAAAGGAGGAACCCAAAACCCAAATCCTATGGCGTTTTTCTTTTGTTGTCTTGTTATGGCACTGATTCGTCTGTTAAAATTGGAATTCGGCACGTGATGGGCAGGGAAAGCCGGCACAGGGGATCACAGAGAGAAGGGTCTAAGTCGTCAAGGTGGACTCGTCGTCCCCGGGGTGGGGTTGGGGGATTTTGTTAATTCCGTGGTGCCTCTCTCTCTCTCTCTTGCAAAAGAGCGAACATAAAAAGAGGTTGCCCGAGCTACGAAACTGCCTACTTGCACCACCATCACAAGGGACACACTCCCTCTCTGCCGAATCTGTCAGCTCCATTAACGGTGAGATTCATCGCATCCCATCTCCCCCGCCTTCCCCTTCTGACATGCTTTGCCTTCTTCGTCTTCTTTGGTGATTATGATGATGTAATTGTGACGACAACCCTCGTGTTTCTCCCTTTTATTTTTCTTCTTTTGGGTCTTTGGGGGAAAAGAGAAGTAAGGAACGAGCTTTACTCGCGCCGATGTTTTCTTGTTTTCAGCTGGGTGCGTCCCGCAATCACACTTTCTGAAGGGTTTTGTTTTGATGGGTCTTGTTGTGTCGTAATGCCTTCTGGATTGCTGCTTTTTTTTTTTTTGGTTCTCCGGGGGTGGAAACCTTGTTTGGAACCGCTGGATTTGCATTTTCCGTCGGAGGAATATGGTAATTAGGTTTTCTTGTTACTTGCCCGTGTATTCTGGGGCGGGAACTGGTGGTTGACTTTGGGAAGTGGATTTCGGTTTTGCCTAGATCTGAGCTTCGGACTGTTTATGTCGTGTTTTGGGTAGGCCTTTCTGAAGGGAGGGGGACTTTGATTGAAGTACTGATTAGTTTTGGGATTTTTCTTCTCGGTAGATCCTCTGAAAATGCACAGGCCACATTCTATGAACAATAGGGGGAAAAGGAGTTTGGAGGGTGAGGATGAGCAGCAGCCAGAGCGGAAACGCCCTGCTCTCACTAGGTACTGGCTCTTCGTTTTAGATTGTGGGTGGAGTCGTGCTCGCATTTGCATCCTATCTTTATGTTAACAGTGTTATGAAGAAATTGATGCCCGATCCTTCTTCTGTAGCATTATTGTCGAAGCTGTCAAGGTCGATAGCTTGCAGAAATTATGTTCGTCACTGGAACCCATCCTTCGTAGAGTGGTAAGCTTTCAATAGTTCTTTCATTGTCATTCGCCACCTGTTATCTTTCATTTATAGTTGCTCATTGTGAGCCTGTTGCTGCTGCTATGGGGCTAACTTTCTCCACTCACAAGGCGTCCTCAGGGCTTCTACTTTTTTTCTTATTAGTGTATGGAATTGATACCTGTGGTTATAAGTGCAGGGTGCTCTTGTTCCTCTATCTTCTTTAGAAAAACTCACTAATGTTTCTCGTTCATATGGACTTATTCAGGTAAGTGAGGAAGTCGAACGTGCTTTAGCAAAGATAGGGCCTGCTAGGCTCAATGGAAGGTATATGGCTTGTATTTATTGAGCATTGTCTACCTCTTGAAGTGCAGTTGTGTCTGCTATGATTTATTTAAATGCTGTTTGTTTCCGGATATATTGTTTCAGCAATTTTTCTCTGTTGGCACGGTTAATTGTGATGGGGCACATGTATATTTCAATGAGAAGTCATCCCGAGGATGCAAATATGGGTTTCGGTCAATAAGGGCCAGTAAATAGGGCAGCCATATTTAAGTCAGCTTGGGTGTGTTGTTATGCTCTATTACTTTTTGGCGGATGCTTGGGTCTGGCTTGTTTAGTTTTCAGCTAGAAATGTATCCTATTACTCTTGAGTTATCCTTAGCTAGTTTATGTCGTGTTCGACAGTCTTGTGACTGCCTGATTCATTTTCAAACAGACATTGTACTATTATGTGATTAAAAAGCTTTTCCTGCTTAAAGTACAATAGTGTCGCTAAGTGGTGTTTGCATTTTACACCTTTATTCAGGTCGTCGATGGTAATTTCCTCTTTGTAATTTTAGGGTGTCCCCTAAGAGAATTGAAGGTCCAGATGGGAGAAACTTGCAACTTCAGTTCAGATCACAATTGTCTCTTCCACTCTTTACTGGAGGAAAAGTTGAAGGGGAGCAGGGTTCCGCCATCCATGTAGTTTTAGTTGATGTTAACTCTGGCCTGGTCGTCACATCAGGGCCAGAATCCTCAATCAAACTGGACGTTGTTGTGCTGGAAGGTGATTTTAACAATGAAGATGAAGAGGGGTGGTCACAAGAAGAATTTGAAAGCTATGTTGTTAAAGAACGAGAGGGGAAGCGGCCATTGCTTACCGGTGACTTGCAAGTAACTCTTAAGGAAGGAGTAGGAACTCTTGGGGAGTTAACCTTTACTGATAACTCCAGCTGGATTAGAAGCAGGAAGTTCCGGTTGGGCATGAAGGTGTCTTCCAGATTTTGTGAAGGTGTCCGTATCCGCGAGGCTAAGACAGAAGCTTTTACTGTTAGGGATCACAGGGGAGAATGTATGCTATTTAATTTGCTAACATTCTAACCATTCTGGCATTTGGAACATTGAACAGTGACTTATTTTGACTTCACAGTGTACAAGAAACATTACCCACCTGCACTCCATGATGAAGTTTGGAGGTTGGAAAAGATTGGAAAGGATGGATCATTTCACAAGAGGCTGAATGCTCAAGGAATATTCACGGTGGAAGATTTTCTTCGTCTTGTTGTCAAGGATTCCCAGAAATTAAGGAATGTAAGTTGATTTAAAGGTTTATATTGGTTGAATTTAAGTATTTGATATCAATTTCATTTTGGTTCAGAAAAGAGGATGCATCCCTCTTATAAGATGAATGTGCTTGTAGATCCTTGGAAGTGGCATGTCGAATCGAATGTGGGAAGCCCTTTTGGAGCATGCAAAGACTTGTGTCCTCAGTGGAAAGCTCTATGTTTACTATCCAGAGGATAACAAAGATGTTGGAGTGGTCTTCAACAACATATATGAGCTGAATGGATTTATCTCTGGGGAACAGTATCAGACTTCCGATTCCCTTTCTAATGTTCAAAAGGTTGGGGGTGTTCGTAATTCTTATTTAAAAAAAAAACATTTGTTTGAAGTAAAACTGTGCTGTACTTTTTATTGGTGCGGGTAGTATGATTCGTAACCGTTGTGTTTTCCCTTGTACCCTGTTATGTTGCTGTATACAGGTTTTTGTGGATACTTTAGTAAAGAAGGCATATGAAAATTGGGATGACGTTGTGGAGTATGATGGAAAATCACTTGTAAACTTAAAGCAAGTAAGAAGATCTTCTCGGAATGACCCTCAGGCTGGGTCATTGGATTATTCTACCGTTGTAGATCAGCAGCTGCAATTACCCAAGCTACCTCTTCCCTTGTCGGACCAACCTTCATCAAACTCAGCTTTGAATGCTGCTGAAGGTGGGTTTTTTGGTAATGCTCTATGCATTGGTTTTAAATGCAAGACCCGTTTTTCCTTTCTTCTTTAATATCTCTTTTTGTCAGTGACATTCTCTCGACGGATACATATCCTTTTCGTGTGATAGGCTGGTAACTTCTTTAATCTCTCTCTTACCTTAAATCGGCTAATTTTCTCACAGGATACAATGATAATGACACGGGCCGAAATTCAGTACAGTCTCAAATTGTCATTGCAAATCTCCGTTCTCAGTATGGCCCTTCGTATGCTCATAATGACCTTCTGACTAGCAACCATGCACAGAGTTCGAGACATGACAGCAGTGTTGGCCTAGCCCTTGGCCCCCCGCAATCAACCGGATTCCAATTCAATTCCGTGGTTCAATCTTCCAGCTCAAACCCTTTTGATGACTGGTCTAGCAACAGAGATAAAGGAGAGATCGAGTTCCTAACTGAAGAAGAAATCCGCATGCGAAGCCACGAGATGCTGGAGAATGAGGATATGCAACATTTTCTCCGACTTTTCAGTATGGGCGGCCACGCTGCCATCAACATACCCGATGATGCTTTTGTGTTTCCACCATACATGCAGTCACCTCAGCAGTACGATGAAGACCGCGCCGGCTCAGGAAAAGCAGTGGTCTGTTGGCTGAAAATTAAGGCGGCTATGAGATGGGGATTCTTCATTAGGAAGAAAGCAGCTGAGAGGCGGGCTCAAATTGTTGAACTGGACGACTAGGAACTGATATGGGTTCCCTGATCTAAGAACGGCAGCCCGACTTAGGTCACCAATCCCATGACTAGCAGTTTCTAGCCCTCTGAAACTGCAGTCTCCCCAAACCAGCAGCATTATATACGCGGGGCGCGAACTTCTGCTTGTTTAGGGAAGATGCAGGTGTTTGTAAATCTTTCTGTACAGTAAGGTGTTTTCTTACGTAACCCGTAAGGTATGTGTTGGATTTGAGTATTTGTTGCTACAATGATTGATTGGGGGCGTGTATTTGCTATTGCGAATTTAAGGCATGCCACTGGGTTTGAAGCCAGTTATATTCTCTATGCATCTTTTCGAATGTGGCTATTCCTGGATGTGGCTCCGCATTTGTTAATTTGTTGGTAGAAGTGAATTGCATTGCACAAGTAAGAGTAGAGGTTGTAATGATTGGATGTAATTTCGCCATTGAAGTTTTACAGGAAAGAATACTTCTCAATGAAATAATGAAAGAATTAAATAATCTTTAAGCTAAAATGACAAGAACAGGAGCCATTCCTCAATTCTTCCCTGCTACTGACGCTGATTAGGAGAGCTTGCACTCTGGAGGAAGTCCTTGGGGGAACCTCTTGGCGTCGGTGCAGTAGTTGTAGATCATGTAGTTTTTCTGCGCCCACTTCATCCTCTCCTGACCCGTGGTGTCGAGCTGCTGCGACAACCACGAGGAAGAAGAGGCCGACGTGGTTGTCGATGCGGAGTTGCAAGACGAAGCGCCGTTGGACCACACGCACGCATCCGCGTTGAAGTTCCTGTAGGATGCGGTGAATGGGGCCTGGCTCCAGTCAGTCTTGACTAGGCCGCCCCTGGTCGCCCAGTCGTCCGCGTTCCAGAGGCTAGAGTATATCCTCATCGCCTGGCTTTTTGGGAAGGGGATGCCGCTGGATTCCAGGTTCTTGAATTCCCTGATTGGGGTGCCATCCACCGAGAATCTGCAATAGGAGAATTCTGTCAGCAAACAGGAGTGGATGGGGAGAGACACGATGAAGCAATGGGATAGCGGGAAGGGTGCGTACATGATGCTCTGGGGATTCCAGAGGATGGAGTAAGTGTGGAAGTCGGCAGTGGGGTCGAACCAGAGGTAGAACTGTTGCTCCCTGTTTCCTTTTCCCTGGCAGAAGACGTTGGTGTGGAGGATGTAAGGATCGCCGCTTAGATTGCCCAAGAACTCGAAGTCGATCTCGTCCCAGGTCGCCCCTTTTGAAGATAGCTGTAATCAAACCAATGCAGAAAATAAGGTTAGAAAAACTGGAATGGCAGCCCTAGAAGCTAAGTACCAAACGGATCAGCTAATGTCACGCGCTTACATAGTATGCGGTGACGGTGCCCGCCGAGTTCCCGGAGACAAGCTTGAGTTGCATATCAATCTTGCCGAACAAGTACTCGTTCTTGGACTGGAAACCTGAGCCAGAGGCCTTGTCAAGGGAAAGGGTGAGTAGATCGCCGTTGTTAAGGATCTTGGCCCTGCCGTCTCCCCAAGTGAGGTCGATATCATTGTACATGTTGCCGGCTACTGGAGAGGCAGGTAGTAGGAACGCATTGAAAAGGAAGGGAATCATCAGCACCAAAAGAGTCGTCCAAGACGGGGAGGAAGAAGAGGAAGAGGAAGCCATGAGGGGGAGAAGTGTAGGGGTTGCGGTTGCGGGTGATGGAAAATGGAGAGGGTTGGATGTGGGATATATATACATGGGGGAGGAAGGACAAGGTTAGGTCGAGTGGGAAGTGGAGGGAGGTTCAAGTGTTGTGCAAGCTGCATATGGATGGGGGTTAGTGGAGTGGAGTGGAGTGCTGTGCTGTGCCCAGCCCAGGTTGTCTCTCTCCTTACAGGGGAAGTGAGAGGAGAGAGCGCGTGTTGGCTTGGGTGACGCGGTTCTTTGGTTGGAAAGTTAAAATTTACAAGAATAAACAGCTAAGGAAAGAGACGCTTAGCAGCTAGCTAGCTGGACACCACAAACACGGCCCCGCACGAACTCGTCCGCCTGCAGCTACCACGTTGTTTATTCCCCAACGGAGGAGATGTGTCTTTGGGGGCGGTGGTTTCTGTTGGTGTTGTTGGGAAAGTGCATGACGGTGGTGGAGGTTTGAAATTGAAACCCAATCACAGCACAGCTATAATAATAATAATAGCTGGAAAGTGGGTGTTTCTGGGGAATTAGTAAAAGACAGCTGGGGGCCTCGTTCCAAACAAACTTAAAATTATATCCAGTAGTTTATCCAGATCTAATCTTATCGTCTCTTTTATGCAGCTATTGTTTTAATTTTATCCGAATAAAAAATTTAAACTTTTCTATTTTAAGATTTTATTTATTTGTTATTTATCCTCACAAACAAAAAAGAAATTTTTTCTAAACGATTATGATATGTCATCTCCTCTTTTTTATAAATTCAAAATGAAAGGGATAATTAATTCTTTAGGTTTTGTTTGGAATTTATTTCTCGTTTATTATGTCTGTAAAATGTAGCGACGCGGTTTTTGCTTGGACGAAGCTGCATGGGAAGAAGCTCCCTCCCTCCCTCCCTCCCAGTCCCAACCAAACACACCACACGTGCTTTCTCTATATAATTGAGTTGAGCCACCCTCCTCTTTCCCATTCCCAGCTTTCACCTCATCACACACCATATCCTCTCTCTGTTCGGCACATAAACCTCCAAGGCATTCCACAATCAACAAATGGCTCCTTCCACTTTGATCTCCCTCCTCCTCCCTCTCTTTGCCTCCTTCCTTCCCTCCTCTGTCTCCGCCAACTTCTATAACAGTTTCGACCTCACCTGGGGAGACGGCAGGTCCAAGATCCTTAACAATGGAGATCTTCTCACCCTTTCACTCGACAAGGCTTCCGGCTCAGGTTTCCAGTCCAAGAACGAGTACTTGTTTGGCAAGATTGACATGCAACTCAAGCTCGTCTCCGGGAACTCTGCAGGCACCGTCACCGCATACTATGTAAGCGAAATGACGTTTGCTGATCCGTGCGGTGCTTAGCTTCTGCGACTGCCATTTCATTTTGTTTTTTACTGATTTCCCGCTTGGATTTGATTACAGCTATCTTCAAAAGGGGCGACCTGGGACGAGATCGACTTCGAGTTCTTGGGCAATCTGAGCGGCGATCCTTACATCCTCCACACCAACGTCTTCTGCCAGGGCAAAGGAAACAGGGAGCAACAGTTCTACCTCTGGTTCGACCCCACTGCCGACTTCCACACTTACTCCATCCTCTGGAATCCCCAGAGCATCATGTACGCACCCTTCCCGCTATCCCATTGCTTCGTCGTGTCTCTCCCCATCCACTCCTGTTTGCTGACAGAATTCTCCTATTGCAGATTCTCGGTGGATGGCACCCCAATCAGGGAATTCAAGAACCTGGAATCCAGCGGCATCCCCTTCCCAAAAAGCCAGGCGATGAGGATATACTCTAGCCTCTGGAACGCGGACGACTGGGCGACCAGGGGCGGCCTAGTCAAGACTGACTGGAGCCGGGCCCCATTCACCGCATCCTACAGGAACTTCAACGCAGATGCGTGCGTGTGGTCCAACGGCGCTTCGTCTTGCAACTCCGCATCGACAACCACGTCGGCCTCTTCTTCCTCGTGGTTGTCGCAGCAGCTCGACACCACGGGTCAGGAGAGGATGAAGTGGGTGCAGAAGAACTACATGATCTACAACTACTGCACCGACGCCAAGAGGTTCCCCCAAGGACTTCCTCCAGAGTGCAAGCTCTCCTAGTTCCCCTCCCCAACAAAAGGATTCCATTAATGACTACAATTAAGTAGGGCATTGTTAGAGATTTCTTTTATTGGATTTCATTCATTATTTTGGATCGAGATTATTCATTGGGCGTAGAAAGTGAAATTTACAGAGTCGTGTTGTACCGTCACGCAAGTCTTAATAAGAAAGGTTCAAAGAGGATTTGGTATTTGATAACTTCATTCACAAGCACTCATTAGCTTTAGAACAAATCAACTTACAAGTTATACACACACACTCCCCGACTATCTAAACCCAGTGCTTCAAGGAATAATTAAACTATTAGTTCTAATATTTCTTATCGTTTCTGAATTTCCTAATAAAAAATAGTTTAGAATTACAAGATTTAAATGGCTTCGAAAAAAATTGCCATCGTAATTTATTGATACATTTTAAGAATTTTATTCACGTACAAACTCTTTGAAAAGGACATGGACAACTGGAAAAAAATCTCGTGGAGGAAAATTTCGCAAAATAAGATAAATATTATGAATATTTGTGAATGTCATTATGATTCCGAGAAGTAACTGTTGAGATTTTTCGCCTGTCGAAACTCTTCATCTATCGAGACGTTTCATTCATTGAGGCAATTCATCTACCGAGACATTTCATTTATTTATACTATAAATAAATGACTTTGTAATTCAGTTGTAACGAAGTTTTGGAATCAATAAAAAATTCATCATCTTTCTCTCCTCATTGTGTTATCTTATTTTCCTTCTTCTTCTTTTCATTCTTTGTTTTACAACAATAAAAAATTTATCAAATAATGTCTTCGACGTGGTGTTAAAAATATCTAATTCGATTTACAAAAATTTCTATGTTTATAGCATTGAATTGATTTGTGAAAAATTAGAAACTTAATGTTTCTAATACTAATTTAAATTATATATATATTTTTACGATCAATGTTGTTTTCGAACATAGAAAATATCTAGGGAAGGAATAGAGAAGTGATTGGCGTTGGGATGAAAAGAGGTGTGATAATTGGTCAAACCAGAGTAATTTTTTGACACGCGGCTCAGCTTAACTTAGGCAAAGCAACCCCGGTCCAAAAGAGGCAGGAAAACAAAGAGCTTTCTTGGGTGGATGGATTTTGTGTCCATCCCCTCCCTTTCCTCCTACCGGAGGAGGAGGAGGAGGGTCATCATCTTCCTATTCAAATCACGACACGTAGTATATATTATTATCAGTGACTTGATAGATGAGGTGAAGACGCTCGTTTCATTTCCACCTAATCCAATCGTTTCTCATCTTAAAAAGACAGCTATTAATTTTGTTAAACAAAAGAAAGTTCAACCTTGCTTGCGCGTAATTATTACAAATGAGGTAAATATATGAAACCAAACGATCTTCGTTTAGTCCGTCCATCATTCATTCGTTCATATTACTACTGTATACTTTATTCCTTACACCATCATCCTCATCCCTTAGCTGGATTTGGCTTTTGGGTGTGGTTGGGAATAAACTAATCTGAATGCGATTGGGGGGGGGGGGGGGGGGGGGGAGCAAGTGGAGAGGAACACCACCACCACCAGCTGCTGCTGCTGCTGCCATTATTTTATGCATTAGAGAGAACAGGACTCGAGACTTTACTGGGTCAAAACCCGAAAAGGGTACCCAGAAAACCACACGCGGTGGGCGTCGGTGCACTTGTTTTCTGGGGGAAAGAGCAACCCCAATTTTTTTTAAAGATGGAAAACTCGTGGCAAAATTCTGTATGCTATCATGGAAGCAGACATCAGGCCCTTCCCCACAGAGTCATCATCGTCATCGGATAAGAACACGACCAACCCACACACACACAACAATCATAACAAGAAAAATAATAACCTAGGAATCCAAAACGAAACCCAATTGGACCAGTCGTATAAAGTAATCCTCGTCAAACCATATTCATTTTAATACTTCCATTTGGAGATGGTGTCCAGCTGTAAACTCTTCTTCACTTAGCGATTTCAGGACCATTCCTAACACGTCCCTTCCCCCGCTATAAATACTCCCCACCTTCAAACCCACCCCTTTCCTCCATCGAAGTATTTCCTCCTATTTCTCAGCGCATCAAGACTCCTCCCACTTCCATCTTCCACCACTCGACAAATAGACTTGTCCCAAAAAATGGTTGCCAAGAATCTCTTGCTTGTGTTTGCCGTCCTGGTTGCTTCCTCTGCGAATTCTGTCGTGGGGAACATGTACCAGGACTTGTCTATTACATGGGGCGATGGTCGAGGCCAGGTCCTAAACAACGGTCAACTCATCACCTTGTCCCTTGACAAGACTTCCGGCTCCGGTTTCCAGTCTAACAACCAGTTCCTCTACGGCAGCTTCGACATGCAGATCAAGCTCGTTCCCGGGAACTCCGCGGGAACCGTCACCGCTTACTACGTAAGCCACTCGGTTTTCATGCGCCTGTTCTGTTCCTTCTTTTTTTTCTAAAATAAACAAGAAAATCATTATCCATGTGTGCTGACCCGGCCATATTGCCTTCTTCAGTTGAAGTCGGAGGGTTCGACGTGGGACGAGATTGATATGGAGTTCCTCGGAAACTCGAGTGGCGAGCCTTACGTGCTCCACACCAACATATTCAGCCAGGGGAAAGGCAACAGGGAGCAGCAGTTCTACCTCTGGTTCGACCCAAGGGCCGACTTCCACACCTACTCTGTTCTGTGGAACCCCTCTCACATTGTGTAAGTCTCTTTGTATATAATTTAAACAACAATCAAACATTTAGACAAAAAGCCTTGCTTCCTTTGGTCCATTCAATGACCCGGTTTGAGTTTTTTTTTTTTGGTCGTGATCAGCATCTCCGTCGACGGGACTCCGATCAGGGAGGACAAGAACTTGGAGGGGGCTGGGGTGCCATACCCGAAGACCCAGGCGATGAGGCTGTACGGGACTCTGTGGGACGCGGAGGACTGGGCCACCAGAGGAGGGCTCGTCAAAACGGACTGGTCAAAGGCGCCCTTCACCGCATCCTTTAGGAACTTCAACTACAGCGCGTGCGTATGGTCAAACGGAGGGTCCTCGTGCCCCTCATCGTCATCAGGGGCAGGATCGTCGTGGTACAACGAGAAGCTGAGCACGGCAGGGCAGAGCAGGATGAAGTGGGTGCAGCAGAACTACATGATCTACAACTACTGCAACGACCCAAAGAGATTCCCCCAGGGACTTCCCCTGGAATGCACCCTCTCCTCCAAATCCTCCTAAAACCAAAACAACCACGTCCACCACCACCACCTCCTCCTCCTCGTCGTATTCTTTTGAGGGCTAATTATATCGGTTCCATTAATTTTTGTGCTTAAAATCAGGTCGAGGTTGTAGATGTTGATATTAAAAGTTGTTCGATGAATAAAATAAAAGAGATGATGATGGTTCGTTCACGTCATAATCTCATGCGTTCTTGTGCTCGTGGCTTCTAAAGAGAAGGATTCGGAAGCTTCTTTGGCGTGTTTGGTCCAGTCGGGGCGTGAACCCGAAGCTTTGCCCTTTCTCCTGGCTCTGAAATCCGATCGGGACCGCTGTGAGACAGAGACGCGTACCTTCTAGGGACCATATAGATAATAGACTTGACGCGTTAGAAAGCTATTTTTATGTGTCCTAAGTTTCCTACCCACCGTATCCCTCTATTTAATCTCCATCTATTTTGTCAACGCCTGTTTTTTAATGCTGAACCCTTGGTCAATTTCGTTGATAAATTCGAAAACAAAAAACAAAAGTCTCGTCCTTCTTCGGCTGTTTTCTTTCTTCCGGTTGTTCTCTTCGATTTATCCTTTTTGTGGCGGGACAAGAGCTCTCCCACCTTCTTGCATGATCCGAAGGCATTGTCCACGGCCGCGAGTCTTAAATTTCGCAAACAAGAGCGTCTTTCCACTTCCCCACCGCCTTGTACGTACCCTCCATCTACAATCACAAAGCTTTAGCGGACCCCGCAAAGGGTGGCCGTCGAGGGACCAACGTGTTGGGATGGTGACGCGGACCGAGTCCTAATATCTTTTTTTCTTTTAAGGATGAGATGAGACGAAGATGGGGACAGGGCGGCGGACGTCGAAAACGACCTAGGAGCACCCTCGTGAAAGCTGTGAAAACGTTTGGACTCATCTCATTGAATGATGAAATTAACAGTCGATCTCATGATGGCGGCAAAAGGCCGGCAGCGGCTGCCGCGTCCTTCACTACTTTGGCGTCGAAATTGAAAGCAGAAAAACAGCGTGCTGTTTATAGATGGTTGGTGGGGGTGGTCTTAACCACCACCTAATTAATTGGTGTTCGTCTTTTCCCGTTTGGCAGCCCACCCTGTTCCTCACAGGCTGTCCCCTCCCATCTCCCGCAAAAGCGCCTATGCTTTTGGACGTCATTGCGACACTCCATTCTCAAATACTATGTGTAATAGCCCCTGTTTTCTTCTTACATTCCCAAGGTTAGTAAGAACCCGAACCAGATGCCACTTGGACTTTGCCTTAACCTGCCTGTTTTTTTTTTTTTTTTTTGCGGTTGAAGTTTAGGGTCATCAACATTTAAGAATTTCATGTCGGATCGAATTTAGTGAAGTCTTGTTATGGGACTGACATTGAACGTTTAACTGAAGTTAATAAGGAACTTATCAAAAAAAAAAAGAAGTTAATAAGGAAACTAAGTCCAATATTTTGTTCCTTTATTCTAAATGTATTTCACTTTATCTAATATTTTTGTAATTATGAGTGAATAAAATCATAAAGTAACTCTGTGCTTTGGTCAAAAAGGCTTCTGAGTGACAAAAGCAAAGCTTCTAGAAATTTTTCGCTAAAACCATGTCAACAAATATCTTACGTATTTACCCATCATGAATTTCTTGATTGATAGCATGATCTCTTGGCTATTTCCCTTGCTTAGTATCTTCATACTCGCTCGTTCTAAAATTTTCTAGTTGCCGAGGAACTCAAGGTCGACCTCGTACCAGGCCGTGGCCTCCAAACGTCACTACAACCCGGTGTCAGATATTTCTCCGCTAATCCTATAACAAATTTCTACACCAAAAATCACATGACAAAGGAACTTGAAGAGAATGATGTGGTGAGTGTTCCGGCAGAGTCTCCTAAACCCTAAACCCATACTCATAGCCAAGTTCTAGCATTGAAAGGACATTTACTTTTTCATTACTATTATTACAATATAAACAAAGACCTGCATTTTCCACTGTATGAATTTTCGCCGGCGTTTTTATGTTTGTTTTACAAAATTTTAGCGACCGCGGTTAGAAATCGAAATCTAACTTGTTATTTGTGGCCAAATATTTCCAACGTGTGTTTACTTCAACACAACTGAGAGCTTCGATCCGAGGGCAGATTTCCACTCCTACTCTGTAATATGGAATCCCCGGTCATTATGTAAGGCAATTTCGAGTCCCTGAATCAATTCTCACTACATGAATCCTTACAAAACCATATGACGATTCTTTTTCCTCGATAGCATAATCGTGGACGGTCCTCCCATAAGGCAATGCAAGAACCAGGAGTCAAGGGGCGTCCCCTGCCTGAAGAGCCAGCCCATGAGAATTCATTCAAGATTACGGAATGCGGATGGGCAACAAGAGGTGTCCTGGTTAAGATGGACAAGCCAAGGCTCCATTCACTGCATCCTTCAGGAGCCTCGGCGATAAGAACACATGTGTATGGTCCTTGAGGTCGTCCCCATGCAGTATTGGCCTTGAAAACAAGAGCTCGTGGTTTGACCAGGAACTGGAGTCCGCCGGCCAAAGTAGGCTCGCATGAGTGAGGAAGAACTACATGATCTACGACTACTGCACCGATCCGAAGAGCGGGACCCCTGCCAAATGCGGCGCAAACTAGTTAGCTGAAATGTATATCAAGTATATTCATAAAACTATCACGTGCCTAATGCCCATCATCATGAAGGTGATATTAGTTGATAATAAAACATAACACGGGCAATCTCTTTGTAATCTTGGGTGCAGAACTGCAAATGGGGGTCGTGATATTTTTCTTCCTTTCGTGGATCGATCCGTGAGCATGGCCTCGAGATAAACTGGGAAACCGATCGCAGGGGAAATATTACAACGATCTGGGGAGATCTTCTGGGATGTCAGGCCAAAAGATCATTTCCATAAGAAAAATATATTGCCTCCAGTTATGGAGCCACGCCCGGGGTCATCCTTAATATAACTAAGCTGCCGCGATCGCATATCCCAATTATGTTTCTGGATTTTGTTGAATAATCTTCATTCAAGGCCCTCCCTGTGATCTCCAGAGGATCTGGTTGAAGATCCTTGGCAGGGTATTATTTATCTCGGGGTGATTATAATCATAGATGAACGAAGAGAGCAAGTTACCGAAGCACCAAAAGGGCCACAGAGATGTACGAATCCCGCACGAGTTGCAGGTCATGGCCGTCGATTCCGATAGGGTGGTTCTTAAAATCCTCGTCGCCATGCTGCGAAAATGTGGATATCAAGGTGCGGACCTAACGAAGTCTTTCGAGTTTGGAGCTTTGAGTTTCGATGTTCGTGTAGAGTCCTAGAGTAGTAATCTTAGTATGGTTTCACCTTAGTGTGTGATTGCATGAATCAAACCTTTTGAATTAGGTATCAACTTGGTTGATGTGTTTTGTAGTCACGGGTGAGACGGAAGCGGAAAAGGCCTTGGATATGTTGAGGAGAAACCCCGAGAAGTATGACATCATCATCACTGATGTTGTGAGAGACGACATGGATGGTTTCAAAATTTTGGAGACAATTGGTCTTGAAATGGATATACCAGTTATCAGTATGATTTCGTTCTTATTTTCCAATTGCGGCTCCCAAAAGTTTCAATTGTGGAAAGTAGTTTATTTTTGTTCAAGCATTTGCAGTGTTATCGGCAAGCGATGATAAGAACAACATAATGAGAGCTATCATACACGGAGCAAGAGACTATATTTCGAAGCCTGTCAGGGTCGAAGTTCTAAGGAACATATGGCAGCATGTTTTAAGGAAACGTTTATCAGATAATCGTAACTCAACAATTGCAGATGATCAAAAGTTGGGATCGTCTAGTGAAACCATCGACCTAGCAGTGCCAGGAAAAGAACCGACGACCCACTCCCAATGTGATGGAAATGCACCCGGTGCAAGGAAGAAAGCCCGCTTGACATGGTCGCCAGAACTTCACAAAAAGTTTATTAATGCCGTTAAGTCTCTCGGAGTGAAGGGTAAGTTTCGAATAACGACTTCAACTCGTAGGCGTTGTTTCACATTATGCATGGACTTGCATATAATTTGGTCTGAAATTGAGGATTCCTCTTCCTTTTCAACAGAGGCAGTGCCGAAGAAGATACTCGAATTCATTGATGAGCCAAGAATCACAAGGGAAAATGTTGCGAGCCACCTTCAGGTGTGGAAAGCTGCTACCCAGATTTAATTACCATGTTGATCTTTTCTTTGTATACTACAGGCTTTAAGAGTAAGACCATGGTTTCTTTCCTCCAAAGAAATACAGAAAGATGCTGAAGAAGCAAGAGCTTGAGAAAAGCAAAAATGAGGAAAGCCGTGCAGAGATAGGTTGCAGCAGTATAAATATGCAGCTAATGAAGACCTCGAAAGGGGAGTACGGTGGCAGCAGGACAGCTAGCGGCCTTGGGCCATTTGTCACTGGAACTGGACAGAGCATCAACCCTTTCTCAACTGCTTACGCTGCCGGCCACACCCGCTATGCCCAGATGCTCTCCTACAACAGCCTCAACAATCAAGGGCAGCACAGTAACTGGCTACGTTCTGCGCCGTCTCCTAATTTCCCCACCTTGACCGATTTGGCGACGATGGCCAACTTAAAGCCACAGGCATTCTCAACATCTCAATTGGGAACACAGAATAGGCCCTACAACCACCTTGCAAGCACTCCTCTCCTGGGCATTGACTACCTCGATGGTTCAAGTCATCATCCCCCAGTGGGTTACCATTACAGCAATAATCAACATCTTCCATTGTTGATGCAGGGAAATGCTTTTCCATCAGTGCCAGATCCGGCCATGGAGTCCATAGTACTTACCCCTTTGCCAAAATCCTCATCAGGTCAGTCTCGCTAGCCCTTGCTCAAGGCAAACCACTAAACTGGCGAGTTTATGCAACCGATTGTCCTGCTTTAGGTGAAGAGTTTGGACCAACAATGACATCGAGTGCCAACGCAGAAGGCACAATCTATGAAAGTTCATCCGGGACGAACGAGTTGCTTGAAGGAATATTAGGGAGTGGTTTTTACAAGAATAAGCAAAGCTCCTCGGATGATAACCTCAATGCCATTCTCAATCAGGTATTGTGACTTTTTCATGTTCTTCTTCTTCGCTTCCTTACATACAATCAGAAAAAATTACACGATAAATTAAAAAAAAGAAAACATCACTGTTGATCTCCCTGCAGTTTACCAGCGACGGGGTTCCGAGGCTGCATTGAATACACTTACGGGAAAGTTGTCTCGTGAAGAGTAGAATGAATCACATCTACCATTTGCTTGAAGGTCCAATTCTCTAGAGTTTGTGTTATTCTTTACTTTTCCATTCAACGTGTTGTTGGTTAGGGCACCAGATTTCCATTGTTTTGCTCATATCTCTCCATCATAGTAAGCATAAATCACATAACCCCAGCAAACAATAATTCGAAATAGTGACATAGACCGATAACTTATGTATTACAGCAGAATTCTTTTTCCCTATAAGTGGAGGGATAACTGTGGTAGGAGTGAGTTGTAAGCATTGTACAATTCTTGGAGGCAGAAAGCGGTCAGTGTCAAGAAATTAAATGTGGCATGGTTGGGCTGGTGGTGGTGGTGGTGGAGGCAGGGTGGTGGTTAGGACAGATTAATGCTGATTCGATCAGGCAGACGCGGACCGGTGGATGTTGTATTACTTGCTTCCTTATCACATGAAATTTTTAGCATTTTGAGATACAGTCTCAAAACTTCACGAAAGGTTGATGAAGACGAGAGCATAGCGATGGGTCCGGAAAATGGGGTGGTTGCATCAGAAATTTCCTTTCTGTTGTTGAAGATGATAATACACAAGACATACTGTAGTAGGAGTGGGCGGGTTACTTTGGCCGAGTTGATATCTACATCTTTAAAGCTCGAGCAATAATAGGGGAGGGAGAAGAGAAACCTAAGACCTTCTCATTTCTCTGGAGCTATTCACGTGGATTTCTCCAAACCACTCGCGGGAAAAAGCCAAAACCTTTTCTACAAGTCCTTGCCTACAAAAACGAGAGCTTACATCGGAAGGAGATTATTCCTGAGAGATGGGATTATGCATGGTGAAAGCAGAGGCCTTGATGCGAGCAATCTCCTGCTCGCTCTTAATCCTGACGTCTTGCCTTGTGGCACTCGACGCTCAGACCAAGTACATTGTCTTCACTTATGCCAAGAAAGCCAGCTACAAGGACTTGAACAGCCTCCCGTACTCATTCACGTTTCCTCATGTTCTCCTCCTCGTTCGTTTACACGTAATGGTTTCTTAATTTCTTTGGGGACAATTGCCGCAGGGTATTGGTGTATATAGATGCTGTTGCTGCTGCTTACAACTTCTTTCAACTATGCAAATGCTCGATTCGGCCATGCTGTGGCGGAAACAAGTCGGAACTTCTTCCTTCTTCCCATCGGAAGTTTCTTTACCTGGAGTGGGTTTGCTTCTTGTTAGACCAGGTAACAACGAACCCCGAATGTCGCTTGCATCACTGTGCAATTCATACTCTGTGTTTTGCATTCTCTCTTTTGGTTTATTGCCCGTTGTGATCGGATTAGTTTCACGAGTTACCAGAGGTTTCTGCCTGATCAGAGAATAAAAGACTAGATCTAATCCTTGGCATAACCGTGTTGCCTAGAAAGTGTCCGGCCGCCTTCTCTTTGCATTAAATTTCGGACGGCGATGATGCTGACTCAATCGTTTCGCCAAAAGCTCAAGGCCCTTAATACGGTTCACGCCCGGCCTAATGGAAATCAAGTGGCCGAAGTTGGCAGAGGCCTAAAAAACGAGAAAAGCGAACGCGTGTTCGAGTGAATAACTTCTTTTGGAACACGCGACGAAGTTAAGTGAAAAGAAGGTGTTTCAATCCTCCAGGTTGCTGTGTACATCGTGTTTGGGGCGACGGTGAGTGCAACACAGGGCTCCATGCTGGCGATGACAGGGTCGAAGGTCCTGCAGTGGATGAAACTGTGCGACAGATACACGAGGTTCTGCATGCAGATCGGAGGGGCCCTGCTCTGCGGCTATGCTGTGTCCATCTCCATGGGGGTATTGTCCTTCATCTCGGCCTATAACCTGTTCAGGCTTTATTCTCCCACAAAATTCTTGCAGTTGAAGAGCAAATAAAAGAGTGCTCCTGCGTGCATCCCCTGTAACAATAATACACCTTACCTCGGATGATCTGTCGGATTTGTGCGCGATATAACTGAATGCTTGGTGGGTCGATTAATGATTGGATGGATGATATCATCACGGCGGAAGAGGCGAGGGCTAAATGCTTCATCTGATTCACAACTTGTAATAATAACAGGGCACCAGGCCCAAATACTAAACCCAAAACAAATGTCCCATCTCGATCCAATTATTTCAAGAACTACTTTCAGACATGTTCGGATCAGATCAACCCAACCAAAGTAAACCAGATGGGAATAATGTCGAGATAATCATGGGAGATGCCGATATACTTTTTCCATAACTCATTCCCCTGATGGAGGCCAAACTCAACGAGACACGAATGAGGTTGAGGTGAGGGATGAAAACTGAAAAGATTGAACTTGACTTTGGGTGGTGGGGGACCGGACCTGATACGTGCTGCTTGCTTTCTCCATTGATTAGCTTAATTACGTGAAGGAATTGCTATTAGCGGGGGGTGGATGTCGTGTTGTCCCCACCCAGGAGCCTCAACACCCCCCCCCCCGGGTCGACGTCAACACCACCTTCACATCCAACGTAACGATGTAAACCATGGCGGGGAAAAAGTAAGAATATTGATCTTCACATCCTAGTGAAGTCGCCTTGATTTGCCAAATCCAGATGCCGCAATGTCGATAATTTGCCAAAAGGAAAAGAAATCTAGATGTGCCGTCCTCGTCTCGTGTTTCGCTTTCGAAGGACGAGAAATCTTATCGCTAGGCCTCTTATCTCATCGCTAGCTAATGTTATGTAGTATTTCAAAACTTAAGATAAAAAACACATGATGATTTTCTTTTCTTTTTATTTTCTTTGGTTTCGTTTCGATGCCTTCAAATTTGCTCATCCCTTATAGTAAGTTTCTGGCATACATTTCGACTCATCGCCCACCCCTCCCCGGTGAACCAAATATGAAGTCTTTAGGAATGTCTGCTTGGTTAGGTGCGGGGTCGGAAAATTCAACAAAACTTTACTCGTCATTTTCCGGCAGAAGTAAGTAACCTTATAAAGGAAATTGATGTCGTACCACAGGAAAAATGAGTCGCCTGGACATTCGTTTTCATCCCTAAATCACCGCATGCCTTAAGTTGAGTTCAGTTGACAAAGTTGCTGCCCTACTAGTCATCTGCTTAATGATAAGTATTTTCCAAGCAGAGATGCATTTGAGTACGATAGGGTCCGCATTCAAATCAGTTCTCCATGACGAGTTCGATGGTTGTCGTAATTCATCGATCACGTCAAATAATTACGTTAAATTTACGGGGCTGACATGTATGTTGACATGCTAAGAAACGTACTGTGTCCGGAGGGTGAGCTTCACACGAGTCAAACCACAAAAGTGTTAAAAAAAGAAGGCGATGAGAGATGGAACATCAGAGAATAGTTATGTACCTTCTCGAGTTGGTATGTTCTTGTTATCGAAAGTAATTTGTGATCCCAAGTGGAGCATCCAAGGAACCTCGAAAGCACGAGGTAACCTTATAAACATTAAATTGCGTTGTTAGTTTTTATAACATTTAATAAGGTAGTTGACAACTTTTGTAGTCATGTCTAAATTTCTAGATTTTTTCTATTCCGTGTAACCATTTTAATTTAATAGAGATTAAGTAAAAGAAAGACATTTTGTAGCCCGTACACATAAACTAGCAGCTTTAAAAAAGATTCAACTATTATACACGGCAATACAAAACATTCATTTTGTTTACTTCTTCCCATTTTCTTTACAATTCTTTTACACGTAACCCCGACACTTTCAATGAGGTCTCTTAATTGGTTTGTTACACCTTTCGTGCGGGTTGGAATTTACCCGACAAGGAATTTCTCTACCTTAGGAACGTTATAGTTACGGTCGCCGTTCATCAGGGATTCGGTCGCCGACTCCCCAGTCATCAGGTCACCGACTTCCTTGCCCTTCCTGCATTAGGCAGCCATCAGCCCCGTACATGTTCTTACGACTTTGAATTTATTTTCGAGAAACATTTTTGCCATTAAAAAAAAATGAAAGAGAGATATTGCGAAAGTCACATTACCAAACTTCTGAGCATACTAATGTTCAGTTTCGCAGATTTTCCACAGAGAAACACAACATTGTCAGGTTAGCAAGAAAGGCAATTACCATAAGCGCAACATCTGCTCGTATGATCCAGTAATCAACGAGATTTTCTTTAGGAGTCCATTTCATTACCATTTCAGCGAACGAGGGTCGGCCAGTACAAGCAAGAAATGGGCAATCGAGCGTTACTTGCCTATGTTGGATGTAGCAATCAGACCACGATTACATCCGTGTCGAGGGAGTGGCAATGATCTCCTTCAAAAGTTACCTATGCTTGTGGAATCGAAGTTCATCGCGTGAGTTACTATTCTTTTGATGAAAATAATTATGCAAAATATCGATATTTGGCTCCATCTATAGACCAACTTTAGGTTTTGGTATATCGTTTAAAAATTTTTTAATTTGGCCTTATTTCGATTTTACTTTTCGATTTCACCTTATCCCTAACGCCATCTCGTTTTCGCCGTTAGACCCCTAGATTATCCGACGTGTCTTTAAATGTTTTATTTTTGTTTCCTACGTAGAGTCCTCTGCATTCTTGTGAATGACCACCACTACCACTCATCGTCAACCCCCAGCACCTTTTCAGTAACCACCACCACCAACACCCTTACATCGTTGCCGCGGCCCCTGCTCCTGCTGCCACCAGTCCTTCATTTCCCATCCCCCTCCCCTCCACCACCAGTCCTTCCATCAACAGTCTGCCAGTGTCGGTCTTGGTGTCAGCATCTTCCCTCTCCTACCCTGCCTCCCTTCTGCAGCCATCGCTACCCCAACCACCAAGCAAGGTCAGCCGCTTATTGCTGGTTTTTCCTCACCCTTTTCATCCAGCCTCCTGCTTTGGCCATCCTAAACTACTACCCAAACCGTCTCCGGAAGCTTCCACCAACTCCTCCGCTGCCCCCTAAATCAAGAAAGGGATTAGGGTTCTTGTCATCGTCCCAATGCAAAGGACCAGACGACGGGGAGAGGGGCGTCGATGTGCTGGACGACGACGGAGCGGCACTGGATGGGGTGGACGGCGTAGGTGTGGTAGACGAAGACGGCGTCGGGGACAAAAAGGGAGACGGAGAGGGGAGATTTGATATTCGGAAGGGAGGGTTGGAGGATGAGGAGGAGGAGGCAGAGGTGGGGTTGATGCGGTGGAGGAGGACGGAAGACGTTGCGTTGTCGGAATCCTAACCCTTAATTTATTTCATTGTTATTGACACGTAGGAAAAACAAAACAAAAGACACGTTGGACACACGTCATACTATATAGGAAAGAGAAAAGAGACGTTATAGACAAGTCAGATAAACGAGACGGCGTTAGGAATATGGCCAAATAAAAAAGTAAAATCGAAATAAGGCTAAATTCAAAAATTTTTAACCGATACGCCAAAACCCTAAAGTTGGCCTATAAATGGGGTCAAAATTCAAATATCGATATTTTGCCAAATAATTATACAACAGCAAAGATTTAACAAGTAATGGCTCACAATGGCCTTATTCAAAAATACATTCAGAGCTTCAGAGACAAGTCAAGGTGGCTGAATTCGTCTTCGACACTGTCACTGGACTCGACGTTGATGTACTCATCCCTTCTCCAAAATCCATTCCCCGCATCATCGTTCATCATTCTCCACTCCCCGGAGAGGCGGTGCTCTATCGGAACTCCCCTATGTCGGTCCAGGTTCATTCCATAGACATTTGACGGAGGTTGTATCCTGCCTCCCGACGGCGAAAGAGAAGCCGAAACAGAATTCCCATTACTCGTTGAAGCCAGATGAGACGTCGTAGACGAACCGGACTCCCGGCTCTTCTTGGCCAAGGTGCGTTCCAGCTTGTGAGCATTCTGGTGCCCCCCGAGGGCTTGTGAGCTGTAGAACTGCTTCCTGCAGAAGGTGCACGAGTGTAGCTTGCGGTCGGCTGGGGAAGGAGGGGAGGAGGACAAGGGGTCGAGGACAAGCTCCAAGCTCCTGTTATTTCTCAAGGGATCGAACCGGTTGTCCATCGATGGAGGGAAAAGCTAGAAATGGAAGGTATAAGATGTGGGGATTGTGTTGTGAACAAGGCTAGGGGGTCAATTATATAGGAAGACAGGGATTAAAAATGATGAAATAATTTGAACTGGGTTAAATGAATCGGGAAGACCCAAAAAGACTAGTGAGAAGGGAGCGATTGAATGATGAAAACCCAAAAACGTGAATGTGATGTGTGGTTGATGGAACAAATGCAGTGAACAGCTAAGCGTTGAAGGGGGGATGGGGGTACGAAATTATTATCATCCGAAGGGGTGAAGGAATAAAATGTCGGGGCACATTAAGGGAGGTTGCGTTATGATTATTCCATTTCCTAATTTAGTTTCGTACATCACCCTGGAGACTTAATGGACGTGGTGGAGATGTGAACACGGGGAGGGATAACATAGAAAAGCGGTCAAGGAATTTAATTGGGGGGGGTGGGGTCGGGTGGAGATGACTTAATTGCAAGGAAGCAGTAATCGGGTTTCCATTAAGGGTAAAAGTTTGGCTATCAAGATAAGATGAATCGTGACTTGACTGGAGCGGATGGGCATGCCTGGAGGGGGGATTAAGACTACTGGGACTTAGGCTTAAGACAATGACGAGACCAGGCATCCACAACACAACACTCCTCACACATAATCTCATACGTTAATCTAAGCTCACAGTTGCATTTCATGTTAAGCTAATAATCGGTGTGGCTTTTAGTTTTAGTTTCAGTTCTGTGTGTTAGGTTAAATGTGACAAATGATGAGGGACATCCATCAATCAATCAATCAATAATTTGTTACAGTGGTTTTTGGCCTTTTGATAATGTTTTACAACCGACACGTGGATTAATCGAGCTCGCTCTTGGATTGGGACTGTTTAGTGACGAGGCCCAGAGAGGGAGTGAGTAATTCTGGGGCCCAACAAATTTATTTTTGGGCTGATGTCTAATTCTTTTTGCTTAAATGATGTCCGAATTATACCAACGACTTTGTCTTTGTAATGCCGTCACTGTGATGTCGTCATCATCATAAATTTTTACGTTGTTAGATCATAAACATAATGAACAAACAAACAGGGAGGGATTCCGGTGGATTAAAACAAAACGCGTTTCCCTTTCTTATACAACTTTGTGTATGGAGGAGGAGGGGGCTGGTTTTTGCTTCAAAACTTGTCTTGGAAGAAGATCTCAACTCGAGTCATTAAGAAATTACTTAGCGCTTGACATGATTGGCTGGCTGCTTTGACCAATGCCTAGTTTCCTTGGGACCAAAGAATCGAGACTCTCCCTACGTATGTCCACGATCGCACGACACCCTCCCCTTCATTACCCAATTCCTCGTCCCCAACCCCGCCTTCATACCACGAAAGTTGCTGTTGTCTGTCCCTATAAATACCACCCCTTCTCCCCACCCACCACTAGGCACACACATCCCCTCCAATATTTTAACACGGAGAATTGGACAATGCTCACACGACTTAGGAGGGCTCTGAACAAGATAAAGGTTCTGATCAGCTTCAAACTTCCCGGGTGGCTTTGCGCTGCTCCCACAAGAGAGCGATTGCCGAGCTTCAGAGACCGGCCTGGTTTGAGGGCTTCCGTGGACAGGGACGATGATCCGTTCAGCGAGTCGGAACGTTCTTTGTGTCCTTCTGGGTGGAGGCTTCAGAGGACGACGAGTTACTCCTCTGAGGACGACGTAGACAAGAGGGCGGAGCTGTTCATAGCAAACTTCTACAGGAGACTTCAGTTGGAGAGACAGGTTTCCTTGGATCTTAGGTAAGAGGAATAGCTTCCGGTGAGGCCCCCCTGATGTGAGTTTCGAGCATGGGACGATGAGCAGACCCCAGCTTCCGACCACGACGGCCATACCTATGGATGGTTTCACTTTGATTTGTACATTGGCCGGATGCGAAGTGATTAATCGCTCAATTTTTTTTTTTATGTATATATGTACATAATTCCACATTGCTCATGTCTTCGTTGTAATTTACAGACAGAAGTGCACATTCCACATTTTTCTGTGATTACATGACAGAAGCTAAATCATGTATCCGTAGTAATTCATTGAGCAAGTACAGTTTATCCGCTAGTTCCTCAGGAAACTTTTCTTTTATGCACGGTTTCTCCAGTTTCCAGGGGAAAAGAACTTTGGGCAAAAACAAACACCCAGCCAGGGCTCCCAAGAATGATGACAACACAGAAAAAATAAGTTAATTCACCAACCCCAAGTTTGGTGATCACTGCCTTAGTGTCATTCATAAAGGTTTGAGAGCAAGGGCGAGGCCGAGCTTGGGAGATGCGTTGATGGCCCTAGAGTCGTACTCCGCAGAGAATGTAATCAGAGACTTTGGCCTCCATTCCCGCTGGTATAGCATAGCAACTTTCCCGTTGTCCGAGCACCGGGTTTTCACAACAGTGATTGGATCGACCACATGAGAACTTCCGAGCGTGAAACTGTTCTCATAAGTGGCGAACCGGTGAGTGAGCTCCGCGGCGACAGCAGTGAAGGGGTTGACGGAATGGATATACGAGGCTTTAACGGTCTGGCCTTTGTCAACCCTACTCAATCAGAAGCAGATTTTAATTTTTAGCTAGGGAGAAACCTGCAAGCTTTCAAGGTAAACTGACTAATCTTGCAATCAAAGAAACGTCCTCCACTTACAATAGAACAGCTGCAGAAAAATCGGGTCCATTGAATCCAATCCCGGCATTGTACTTCGTCAAAGAAGCAGAAGAAGTGTCGAATATGATTTCTCCACCCAAGCTAACATCCTTGCTCCCAATAGCAGCAGAAAGGTCCAACAGCGGAGTAGGATTGAGGCCTATACCTGCAGTGATGGCTGCACTGGGGTGGAGGTATTCGACATCCAACTGGTAAGAAAGAAAAGGCATTACGACTCAGGGCTTACATCAGGTTCAAACAAAACGTCTTGACTCTCAAGCATAAGTGAACCGTTTAGGCACAAGAGCGACAGAAACAGTATAAATGGCCCTTCCAACAAGCACAATTGTTGTTTGTTATGATTTTGTAGGAAGTTGAAGAAATGACATAAGAATTAGTTAATAGAAGAAAACGAATCAAATGTTGGCACAGTGCACACAAGATTCCAACTGACCTTGCCAGACTTTTGATCAGGCACTTTAAAGCTAATTGAAGTTTTCAGATTGGGCATAGGGCCATAAGTCACTTTAGTTGACACCTGAAAATTAACAAAAAAAGAAAAACCAAGGATTATGAAGTGATCTTCTGAGAACATCAACAATGGCTCTAGATGACAGAAAGAATCAGAAACAGTAGAGGAGAGGGATGAGTAATTCCTACATGTGAGTTTGTGTCGACTTTCACATCTACGGTGGCTTTTTCAGTTTTGTGCACTGTGCTTATATCGCCAACAAATATTTGATCTTTCTTCAAACCAGTTGCAGTGAGACCCTGAAAGGAAAAAAACAAGTGAAAGTTACTGAAGAGTGGAAGAAACCCCTGTGCGGAAGTGCACATAAATACAGAGGCTAAAAAAGGAACAGAAAAAAATACCATCCCCGAGATGCTTGGAACCGTCAGGGTAAACTTGTGACCAAAGGTGTAATCTTTGGTCAAGAGGTCTGCGTAAAATGTATTGATTAATCAAATAAAGCGGGCTTAAAAGTGATTGAAAGCAACATCCCAAAAGTTCATTAGCATATTTGTACAAAGTGCACCGACACTGGATGTAAAAGTGACAATCAGGTAACACCGCCGAAAAATTTCAGGGACAGAATTCAGAACTAGTGTTTCTAGGAAAACACTAAGCATTCACAATCAGAACTAAAAACCCAAAAATAGCTTTAAAAAATGTTCCCTTTCCATAGAAACGGGTGTGATGTGAAATGTCATTAACTGACTAATCATTTCCTTCTTTGTCCACTGAAGCTCGGCATAACAACCAGCCAATTCATCCGAGTAACAATGGATGCATCGGCCACATGGTCCAACGTACAAGAAGCGCCCCCAATGGATGGATTTAACAGAGAATTTATACACAAATAAATTGGCAGGAAGACAGAAGATAAAACAATCTGACCAAGTAGCCAATGCCAAGAACGACAAGTAATCCCTTCAGGGAGAAAGGGAAAAGGGAGAAACTTGTATCTTACCCCTAGCCTTCCTGCCAATATCCGAGAAAGGCGCCGGCCCACCCGCCATCTTTGGCAACTCACCAGAGAAAGAAGCAGCTGCAACAAAAATCATGCCCAAAACCCACCATTTCAGTCCACCGAACGGCCAAATACCGACTGGATACCCCCCCCCCCAACAGGCAAAAAAAACGATCGGATTCCAAAAATCACTGGTCACTAGTTGCAGGACTCATTTATAGACTTGGCTTCCTTGGAAACGGCAGCGAGGACTTGCGGTCAAAGATACATCCGAAGTGTGAGTTCCACTAACTACAAAGACCGGGGAAAGACGACGAACCTGTCTGAGGAAATGGCGCCGGCCCCTCCAACTCCTCCTCCGCGTAGACTCAAGCGGCAGATCTGTTCAGAGGGGATTCCCAAGGGGTGGTCGCCGTCGAGCCGAGCCGCTTCGCCTCCCTTCCTCTTCGTTTTTATACCTCGATGATTTTTGCGGAATGGTCCCTGTAATTTTTTTTAATATTTTGTTTCTGTGGGTTTTCTAAAATTGGGCCTTCAAATTGGGTAGCATTGGGCTCATATGACGACTTGACGACATACTTTTGGGCCCAAATGATGGTCTTTATTAATGCATAATCCGATGCCCATGAGTTCGGACATCGTCATATTACAGAGTTCAACCGTCAAAATGACATCGAATGGAGACGAACAACAACATAATCGTCGTCGCCATGTAATCAATTCACTGCAACGCCGGTACGACTCTGCTGTCTGAGCAATTGGAGGAACTTCAACGGTGAGGACTTCAAACCTCCACGCCACGCCATGTCCTTCCTGTTGATTTCAGTCTCCGGTTATGGGAATAAAAGGTTGGACAGGCTTGGCGGAGCTGCCTGCTCTTTATGCCTCTGAGCTCGTCCGTCGTGTGCACTTCACGGTTGACAGGTCTAAACATTATGACATACCACCCGAGGATTCGATGACTATCTGTGCTTATCCAACATGACCGAAAAGGATTTCTCCTAGATTGACGAATTTCCGGACATTCATAGTCGCTGTCGGGTCTCCGACCCAGCTGCACGATGATTGATGCTGTCGTAATCAGAGTTATCTGCATTTCCTCATCAAACTGGACCTGGAAATGTCTGATTGGCTTGATGAGCCTAACTTCACGTCAGATAATGACTCCGATCGCCTTAGGATTCACGACGTCAAACTGGGTAAGCTTGCCGCAGATGATGATATCTTCAACATCTCAGAGCCGAAGTCGGTCAGGAACTCGAACGACTCACATGACATGGAGATATTACAAACCAGCAAAAACATGATGCTGTAAGATCTTCTCATTGATTGAACTCTCTATCACCACAAGCAAAGTTTTAGAACTCTGTCCTTACAGAAATCTTGCATCATAACCCACTAAATCCATCAAACCTTGATAAATTGCAGCGAGATAGAGAATTAAAGAATCCCAACTCAATCCACATATAGGACCTTATCGCATTTGCGACAGCATCAATATTAAGCTTAGATTATTCATTAAGAAAAAGAATAGCTCCGCTATATTATGCTTCCTCAATTGAATGGCCATCAGAGAATCAACAAATACTTGTCCACCACCTAGTTGATAGAACTAACTGTAACCTGAGCTACCCTGAACTTTTATCCGATTCCACAATAAACGACTGATGTATCAAATCTTAAGCCACGAATCAAATGATGCCTCTAACCAGAACCCTCTTATGCTTGTTATTCCTAAATTTTATCCAATTTGTGCCTCAGTCGGAATCAACAACAATCTAGCTCACCAACAACAATCAACAAGAACAGAAGTTGCACATAACTATTCCAAGTCCTTAACCACCTCGATTCCCATGGATTTGGCGGTCCCCATGACCGACTTGCAGATGCTCTCTAAGGGCATATACCCGCACCATGGATCACCCTGCTTGATCTTGGCGATCTCGTAGACATGCTTGAGGGAGATGGTGCCAGCAGTGGCATGGCCAGGCCGGCCACTCCCGGAATCAATGCCGGCAGCCTTCTTGAGGTACCAGGTGACGCTAGGGGAACGAACTGTGAACTCGAAGGTGCTGTCCTTGAAGGCGGTTATGGTGACGGCCATGGGAGTGTCAGGCTTGTACTTTTGAGTACGGGCGTTGAAGTCCTTGCAGAAGGCCATGAGGTTGAGCCGGTACTGTCCGAGCGCAGGACCAACAGGAGGAGCCGGACGGGCTGCACCGGCAGGGACAGTGAGGCGGATCGTGGCGGCGACGGGGCGGCGCGTGAGGATCTCCTTTAGAGTTGACATTTTCTGGTGGCGGTTTTGGTTTGGTCCAACGGTTTGAAGTGATCTTCCGAGAGCGGTAACAACGACTCTAGACGACGGAATAAGGGTGGAAGACCCCTCTGAGTGGAATTGCACATAAAATACAGAGACTAAAAAAGAAACAGATAGAATACCATCCCCCTGATGCTTGGAACCTTAAGGGTAAACTTGTGATCAAAGGTGTAATCTTTGGTCAAGAGGTCTAATCAAACAAAGCAGGCTTACAAGTCATATAAAGCATAATGCCCAAAAGTTTATCGGGCATATTTGTACAAAGCGTGTTGGCACTAGATACAAGGGGCCGAATTCAGAACGAGCGGTAGCTAGTTCTAGGAAAAACACGGCGCATTCGAAACAGCCACCACCCAAAAAAAAAAAAAAAGTTCCCTTTCCACAAAAACAGGCGAAGAATGTTATTGACGGCCTATCATTCCCTTCTTTCTCCAGGGAGGCTCGACATAACTATCCGCCAATTCATCCGACTAACAAGAAGCACATGAAGCACCCTCCCCCTCCCCCACCCACCTACACAAAAAAACAAACCGACAGTAAAACAGGAGATACAGCAATCTGACCTAACAGCAAATTCCCAGAACGACGAGTAATCCCTCCGTGGAGAAAAGGGGGAGAAGTCGACGATGTTCAGTGGGGATTCCAGGGGGTGGGGGGTTCTCTTCTTCCTCTTGTTTTTATACTTGGATCATTTTTTGCCGAATGGTCCCCGTACTTTTCTATATCCTTTCGCTTACGCGGGTTTCCCATTCCATCTGAAATTGGGCCTCCAAAATTGGGTAGATTTTGGGCCTATATGATGAGAGAATTGGGCCTCAATGATATTCGGGGAAGTTGTTGTCATCCGATGTCCATGAATTCATCCGGACATTAATCGTATCACAGAGTTCAACCGTAAAAAATAATAGCGAAATGGAGGCGAACAACAACAACAACATCATCATCATCTTGGCCATGTCAAGAAAACTATAATTAAAAATTGGGTGTCACCATCGCGTTTTCATTGTCATGATGATCCTTCACGCGAAAACTCTGTGGCCGCCTAATTATTTTAATCGACGACATCGCCCTCCCCCCATCTTCTCTTCTAGTTTAAGCCTTGTGCGTGTGTTTGTGTCATGTAATCTCACCAGAGAAAAATGCCAAAAAGAAGAAAATGTTATGCCTCAAGCTTCGTTGCAAAGCGAGTAGGACGCTCTCACTGCTACGCTTGTGCGACTCTGGCAACTAAGCAATCGGAGGAACTTCCATGACGAGGCCTTCAAGCCTCCACAGCCTGCCGTGTCCCTTTTGTTGACTTCGGTCTCTGGCGATGGGAATAAAAGGTTGGACGGGCTTCGGCGGAGCTGCCTGCTCTTTATGTCTCTGAGCCTGTCCATCGCGTGCACTTCACTGTTGACGGGACCAAACATTTTGATGTACCACCACCTAGGCCTTGATGACGCCCCATTCTTATCCAACATGGCTGGAAAGGATTTCCCGCCCATTGACGAATTGCCGGGCATCCTTTGTTGCAGCCGTGGCTCCGACCCGTCTGCATAACGTCGGATTCTATCGTAGTCGAGTGATCTGCAATTCCTCATGAAACTGGACCTGGAAAGGTCAGACCTGCTCGACGAGCCTAGCTTCACCTCGGACAGTGACTCAGATCGCCTCTGGACAGGATTTACGACTTCAGACGGGGCGAGCTTACCGCAGATGATGATGTCTTCGGCTGGGCACATCTCGGAGCCGAAGTCGGTCAGGAACTCGAAGAGTTCTTCAGCGGTCGAACGACGCACGTGTCGTGGAGATCTTACAGGATCATCTCCATCCTGTTCACCCACTGGGAGATCGCAAAGGGAAAGGGCATCATCATCGTGGTCCTCCTGACCAAGCGTGAGGCCGCCGCCATCGTGCTCCTGCTCCTCCATTTTGCAGCGCCCGGGGGGGGGGGGGGGGGGTGTGATGGTTATTAAATTGACTACTGTTTTTGGAAGCGTATCGAGTGACTATGGAGACGGGGGGGAATAAAACATTAAGGGAAATTGGATGGAGGTGGGAAATGAAGCTCCTCCATATTTATATCAAAAGATTTTGTCCATTATGGGATGTTACCATTTTCTTTTCCCTCTCCGACTGCATCATCTAGAAGCAAAGGAACGGGTTGGGAGATTCAAATGCAAGAGGAGAAATGGCACCCAAATCAATCAATGCTACACATTGAAAAAATAAATACAACCAACCAACCAACCACTACGCATCTCCTAGTAAACTGACTCAGTCCACCCAACACAGTTGAAATCTAAACTAGCACTTTGATGTTATTGTGAAAATCCTGGGAGGTAATGAATGCCAAGTTAGAAATTTGATTTAGAAATGAATTTGATCCAGCGGAACTTACCTTCTTTGTAATTTGGATAATACTTTTTGTTAGCCTTTTTTAGCACTGAAGAGATTAGACAACACATAAAAGCACGAATTTTGACATAAGGAACCCCATCAATATATAATAAAACAACTTTAATACATGGTAGTTTACATGTTCAAGTGGTGGTTCATATAATAGTTTGGCGTGGTTGTCACTAAATTTTTCAAATAACCACGAGAATAATAACATTCACTTATAAAAAAAAAAAAAAGAATTACACAATCAACTACCCTAAACCATAACTAAATAGCTCGCGTCCTTTCATCAGACCAATGAACATGGAACTAGAAAATGCGTGCCTCCCCATTTGGGCGTTTCCTGGGGGGCAAACCTCACCATACGTCGCGCAGATATCTGCCACTCATTTGAAGATTTTTCACCATGCTCTCAGTTTTAGAGCTGTCAAGTGATCCCTGTCCAGGAAAACGAAAATAATCCACATCAAGCGGAAGGAAGAAGGAAGGCACCATCGACAAGAACTATGACGCGGATCTTTCTTTTCTGGCGGATTATTACCTGCTCTTGTACAATTGTGTGGAGTGTTCTATGGACATCTCTAGCCATGCCCTTTGCATCTCCACAAACATATATATAGCCTCCCTCAGAAATCATGTTCCAAATATCGGCGGCCTAAAAGGCAAATACTAACCGTGAGAATTTTCCAACTATTAAGAAAGAAAACTTGGAAAGACACGGTCAATACCTTCTCAACCATTTTGTGTTGTACGTATTGCTTTGTTGGTCCCTCACGTGAAAAGGCAACTATTAGCTCGGATAGTGCACCGGCTTGCACAAAATCATTCAGCTCATCTTCATAGATGTAGTCCTGCACAAATGTAGACCCGCTTGATCAACTTCACTAACTAGTTAAAGAACCTAACAATTGTTCAGTCAGTGCGAAAAATACCATCTTGCGGTTCCTGCATCCAAAAAACAGCACGGCAGGACCTAACTCGACCCCGGCTTCCTTTAGGGCTAGCCTTTCCTGCAAAAGGATTGCCACTTAGGAGGATTAGTAGCTTCAATTTACCAATAAGACAAGAAAGAAACTACAAGACCGGTAACAAAACCTGTAGGAAACCTCTGAAAGGTGCTAATCCAGTCCCAGGTCCAATCATTATGACAGGTGACTTAGCGTCTCCAGGGAGCTTGAAGTTTGATTGTCTAGTGAATATAGGTGCCCAACTACATTGTTCACTTTGATCCAATGGCATGGCCTCCTATAAAAGTAAAATGCGAGCTGATGAGACATAACTTAATCCACCTGACAGCCTCTCACATCAGAAGAGTGAAGGGAAAAATTTGGAGGATCAAGAAATTATTCCATTTTCTAACCATGCAAAGGAAGAGCAAAAATAGCATACATGGACCGCCTAATTATCCTTACTAAAGATGACAGGGTTTTATCAAAGATATTACGCTCATTTGGCATAAAAGAAAATAATTGATGGTACCTTCATCCATGTTGAACATACTCCTTTGTGGATCCTTCCGGTTGGAGTCACATCATAAACCAGTGCACAGGTAACATGAATTCTTGTGGGCACTATTCTGAAAATTTCAAGGCAGGTTAAATGGTCAGTCATATCAGATCAGATGCATCTCATAAGCATCAATTCGTAACAGGAAATGCAGACTCGAAAAGCAAATTATGGACCAGTTTTCAAAATTGGGATTTTTTCCAGTAGCAGCATGAAATCACCTGGGAGACGAAGATATAGAATAAAATCTAGGCTGTAATCTTGGGACCACTGCAGCAAAGAATACACCAAGTGGAGGTCGTGCAGAAGGAAACTCGGCCATGAATTCCAGAAGGCTTCTCTGAGATGCAACCACCCACTGTGCATATTCGTCCTGAGAGATTGACAACAAAGTCATGCCCACTCATTATATGTCTTTTTCTAAGTTGCAATCCATAGCCTGGAAATAGCGGAAAAAATGCAGACTAAGCCAAGCTTCTTCAAATACCTTCCCAGCAGGAGATGCAAGAAATCTCAGCCTCTCAACCTCATTCGCATCAGATGCATGGGCCGCCAATGCAAGAAGAGCAGACTGAAATCAAATTCTCTCTTTGTGAATCTTCCAAAACTTCATAAGCAAGCCAGAATAAAACCCGCATATGGCTTTGACCAACCTTTTTCGGAGAACTCAAGACATCAGCATAGCAAGTCAAGGCCGTTCTCAACGTGCATGGCGGGAATGGAGGTGGCAAGGAACTTCCACTTAGTGGTGTGCCATCTTCCTTGTCAGTGTGGACAGAGAAATAAGTATCTGGGGACAAACCCATCAATTTTATTGCTTCCTCCACAACTTCTGGTAGATTCTCGCAATAGACGCCAACATGATCACCCGTCTCGTAGCTGACATATAGGAAGGCAAAACAAAAGACAAGGTATCAAATGCTTCTCGTAGTTACATCTCAAATCATTCAGAAGGTGAGCAAGAGACAATGTTATGATAGATCAATCAAAATCAAAACTCACGTGATTCCAGTGCCAGCAATGTCGAATTCCAAATGAATGCAAGACCGGTCAGACTCGGGAGTATGGAGTTCTCTCCTCACAGCGACATTGGCCCTTCATACAGTACATATTATCATGAGATTCTAGAATGACAGACAAAGGAGTTTTTCACACTTGCAGGCGGAATATCCAGAAATACTGCTACCATGCACTTCGCTACCTGCATGGATGTTGAGCATCAATAACTGCGTGACCATTTGAGGTGCTCAAGGTCTTGTTTATAGCCGGTTTATTGGCAGAGTCGTGATACACAACCCTGTACTCCAAAATAGCAGCAGTATATGGAGTAGATACAGTTGTATCATCCTCATCACGAAGCAGCAGATCCAACTCCGGCCACACCAACTCCCTCCTGCAAAGAGATTACAATTAATGATCGAAAATTTCTCATGCATCTGATAATCAAGGTAATACTGGCTCACACAACACCTAAGATGTCAAAGATATAGATATCTTATGGCATACCATGCACTAAAATCGTCCTCTATACACTGATCATCGTCTCCAAGACCTACAGGCACGAGTCTCTTCCCACCTGAGGACTGAGGATACAGCTCAGCTCCAAAGAAATGATGATTCAATTCAACAAGAAATACAAAAGAGGAACTTCCTGATCAACGATACGAATGTGTCATCAATCAAAGTAACTATGAACAGTCCCATGCAAACCCCTCAATTATGAACGGTCAAGAGAGGACTTTTCGGACAAAAATGCTGTAGATCGAGATGTATAATTCAGATGGAGAAACACCACCGAAGGCACATTTTCGGCAACTTTTCATGAACTATGCGTGAACAGGAGACCAAAGTGCAGTGAAATCTGACCTTGCTGAAGAAGGATCTCGTCCACCACTTTTGCTACCTATCGTAGGAAGACCAATCAAATCAACAGAAAGGTCTTAAAATCACAAGGAAAAGAATTACAGCACTAAACTAACAGTGCAAGTAACTGAAAGGAACAACAAACCTTGTTGAAGTGTTCATACTGTCTGTTCCCAAGGCCAAAGACCCCAAATTGCAAGTTCTGGAGCCATTCTCCTCTTTCCTCGCCCTACAACATTGCACCAAATTGTCAAAATTGTGAATAATATCGAGTTAAAAATCAGAGGGTTGAATAACAACAAACTAACCTCAGTAAACCACTTGTAGAACCTCGCAGCATTGTCTGTCGGCTCCCCATCTCCATACCTGCAGTACATCATTTGAGACCAGAAAACAACATCACAGACCACGCCAAAAGATCAAGCGAATCACTGGTGACCACACTCAAAATATCGACAGAAACAGAATACTCACGTAGCTAGGAAGAAGAAGGCTAAACTCTCCTTCTTCAGCTTCTCCCCGTACTCGTCGTCATCGGCAGCATAGTCGTCCTGCCAACAGCATCACCAATGACAAATCAAGTTATTAGCAAACTGAACCCAAATCATGAGTTCAAATTAGTAAAAAACAAGTCTACGCATGCATACCAAGTCAACAACTTTGAATGTAGCTTTCTCATATCTGGCCTTGGCTTCGTCGGCCATTGCCTACAACAAGGACCGTGGTCTAAATTCAAATTCCGGCACAAGTCCTGGATTGAATTCCCCGAAGATGAAAATCGGGAAAAAAACAATTGATCGAAACAAAAAAAAAAAGGATACAGGAACGACCCCTGCCACCCTCCCAAAGTAACAGGATCAGCATGATTCTTAACCTTAGCGAAACCTTCAGCGGTGCCAGTCTGGGTGCCGAAGAAAATGGTGACTCTCTTCGTCCCATCATCGACCTCGGGCTCTAGCTCCTTAACGATCAAGTGCTTGGGAGGTTCGAAGGTCTTGGGATTCTGAGTGCCGGATTTGCGCCAGACAAGGACAACAACGCAACCAATAAGGACAGCCAAGGAGGTGGTGAGGATCATGGCAAGCTCCCCGTTCTCGAAGATGATGGAAGGGTCCGCCTTGGCCCGAATCATGGCGGTGATGAGATCGAGCGGGGACGGCTCAGCTGCCGGGGAATCCATCCACAGGAACAGGGAGAGGGGATCGAGATGGAGATCAGGATGTAGGAGGCTTCACGCGTGGGATAGGGATGAAGAGAGGTAAGGAATGAAGCCCAATTCCTACTGTTCTCTCCCCTGCCCCTTCCCCTTCCTCCCCTTTCTCCAACTAAAAAGGTCGGGGGGGGGGGTCGAGGTTGCAGTTGGAGTGAGAGGGATGACAGATGAAACGCCGCAAAAGCTTGTCGTATCAGACAAGACCGGTGCGGACAAGACGACAAGTCTAAAAAAACTTTTACCTAACCTCAGCAAACAACGACCCCCCCCCAAGACTCAACAAAATTCCCCCAAATCCCAACGCCGAAGAAGGCGGGTCCTTGTTGGTTGATGCTTGTCCCCTCTTTCGAACACGTCTACTGCCCCTCTTTTGACTGTTCATTTAATGGGGGGAGGATGGATAGTTAAATTATTATCTTTGTGGGGGCTTTCAAAAAACAGGGGCCTCCGCGGGGGGTTGGTTGTCTGGTTTTCCTGATTTAATTGTCAATCAAGTCATACGTTTTATTCTACATCACATGACGGAATATTCCGAATTGCATAGAGGCCCAATTTCGTGGAACCTGTTTCTGGCCCAACAATAGAAACGGGCCTACTTGGAACTCAATCATCGGTTCGGATGAGACAAAGCAATAAAACATCAGGGCCGAATAAATTAAACCACCCGATGTGACGTTTCGTCCTCAAGGGACAAGCTCCACGTTCAAAGAGATGAGATAATTTTAGTATTACTTATTTCAAAATTAGCAAAAAAATAATAATTCCCCAACGTTCCAATTAAAGGCTTTAATGTTTTTTTTTCTCGGCCGATTTCCGACTCCGACTAATTCGAACTCGATTTGAGTAGGATACCTGACTATGGTGGATGAGTCTATCAACTTAGGTGACTACGTACGATAAATTTCAAAACCGAAACATTCTTAAACGAATTTTTTACTACTTGAACCAACCTAAATTATTAAGGCTTTAATGTTTGAACCGAGTCTTTTTGCACATTTCCATAATTAGGAGGGTGGAGGGGGGAAGCGGAAGCCATGTGGCGCCATTTATTGGGAATCCAAATCATTAATACTCTCTCCCCACCCGGAAAAAATGAACAAATATAATTTCAATCCTCCACGCTCTTCCCCACCGTACTTCCCATAAACTCCCACCTCGAGACGCCCGCCTTCTCCCTTACGAACCAATCAGTGACGGAGTCAACCTGGTCAAACGGTCTGGTTACCGTATTCCGCACCCGATCATTTCAGGACCAGGCCCAAGTCTCCTCCTCACTGTGGACAAAAAAGAAAGCAGTTCAAAATTCCCGATTCGCCAAGAAAAGCTTTTCCATTATCTATCCATCTCCCGAGGCCGATCAAGTTTGTTAATCTCACGCAATGCCGGCGACGGATCTGGAATTCGATCATCGTCCCCCCGCCGACTCCGCGTTCTCGGCTGGGTAAGGATGGAGAATCTCTCCCTTCCTTCCCTCACCGTGCGTGGGTGTATGCGTTGTTTGTTGATCTGATTTAGGGTTCTGCGCTAGGCCGTGGGATGAGATCTTCCCCAGATTAGTCGTAAATGTGTTCTTCATGTGCATTTTGGAGTTATTTTGGTTTCTGGATTTTGTCCGCGCAGGGACTACTCGTTTGCCGATGTCGGGAACTTGGATCACTGCGTCAAGTACCTGAACCAGACGCTCGTCACTTTTGGATTCCCGGCCTCCCTCGATCTGTTCGCTAACGATCCGGTACTTGTTTCCTTAAGAGAGACAACGGACTCTGACAGCTGGCCCTAATGGAAGTTTTGTGGAATATTTTGCTATCGCTGGTGAAGTTTGTGTTCGGTCCCTACAGGTGTCTATTGCCAGGACTTGCAATTGTGTCTACCTTTTGCTTCAGCAGCGTCAGCGTGACATCGAGTTCAGGGAATCCGCAAATGACCAGAGACAGAGGTCCGGTCTTTCATTTCGGATATGTTAGGATATACTTTCTGCGTGATTTTTTGGTTCCGTCTTAGTGACTCTTAGATGTGTCATATTGTGATGGCGGCCGGGTTATTTTTTTTATAGCCATCAGATGGTAGCTACTCATCACTAGGCATTTTTCTGCCTTACGGTGTAAGCTTATCAAGAATGGACTCCCAAGTCAACTGATAACTTAGACTTTATAATCTTTAATCTGAGGGCATTTTGGAGGAAACTTAAAAGCGAACCTGACTTGCAATTGTAATTTTTTTTTTGTAGATTGCTTTCTGATATATCAAGATTGGAGGCTAAAGTTGAGCGACTTGAGTCCCAGATTGAGGCAAAGGGCAGGGAAATCGCAACTATCACCCGAACTGTGAGATTCTTATTCCTAAAAAGGCTCTCCCTTAGAATGCATGTATCGCCACATCCTGATTTATCGTGATCTTTCACAGGAAGCTAAAGCCACTGCTCAGTTTAAGGCCCAAATTGAGAAGCTGCAACAAGAGCGTGATGAGTTTCAGCGCATGGTTATTGGCAACCAGGTTGGCATTGGCGTCTGAATTGGGTGTTTTGACAGATCGTGTTTTATAATTTCAGACGTGCACGATTCTGAGTCATTGACATACTTTTCCTTTTATCCTTTCTCTTTCATAAAGCAAGTAAGGACTCAACAAATACATGAAATGAAGAAGAAAGAAAAAGAGTACATCAAGTTGCAGGTGCGTTTCATTAGTGGAGAGGATCTATCATGTGTTTGTTTGAATATGATTTGCCTCCTGAACTTTTTGACCTGATGAGGTTGAGCGATTATATCTTTTGATCGCGTTATATAATGTTGGCCACATCACCCCTTCCTCTATACAGGAGAGGCTAAATCAAGTGTTAATGGAAAAGAAGAAAGAATCCAAATCCGGAATGGAGATAATGAATTTGCTTCAGGTGTCATTGGTTTTGTTATCTGCGCTGCATCTTCTTTTCTTTTCATACTTTCTGATGACATGCTTGTTTCACGGACTGATTCATGTGTTGTCCACCCTCTGGGAGTCTGATTTGTTGTCTAAACTGGTGTGCAGAAAGAAGGTCGACAACGAGGAACGTGGAATGGGAAGAAGGCTGATAATGACTTCCACAAGAAAATTGTAAGGGATCTTTTTTATTCAAGACATGTTGGACCAGGACATCTTGCAAATTATGCCTTACTAAGATACTGCATTGATGGCAGGTAGATGCTTATGAATCAAAAAACCAAGAGCTAGTGGCTGAAAATAATGACCTGAGAGCATTGCTGCGATCAATGCAAGTGAGTAGATGTACTTATGACTATGAATTATCTGTTGTCTTCTTGTTGCCTGTCCGTGTTAGATTCCTATTGGCAGGCAGTTTCAAGCGAGTAGTTTGTAATTTGACCTTTTTCCTTTTAAGTGGGCTTCCTTTCTTAAGGTGGGATTCCGTTGGTGGTTTTGGTGACCTTAAACTGCATCTTTCGAACAATAGGATATACAGCATGTGACGTTTTCCGTCTCATTGCCAGCTTGCTTCTGAACTTTCATTGAAACTTACTTTCTTCCTTCTGACCTACAGACAGATATGCGTGATTTTTTCAATGCTCCAAATGGGACATCCAAGCAATCTCAAAACGTTGGTGGGAAAAGTGATGTGAACCCATCTCAATCCCCTCTTGGAGGAAGGACGGTGAGCTCTTCGTGAAGAGATGATGACTCTGTATTGGATGCCAAGTTATATTTTTCTAAGCAGCTGCAGTGTTATTATTCATTTTCGTCAGGATGTATTCGACTTGCCTCTACTTCTTGCAAGAGATCAGATAGAAGAGAGTCTTCGGAACAAAATGGCCTCCATAAAGGTAGTGCTGGCTATGGTTTACCTGCATTGTTGATTGTCATGAGCTAGTTTTTGAGAATATCTTGTATGTATCTGCATAGGAACGATTGGTACAGCTACAAGATGCCCAGAAAGGTGCAGAAGTCACTTCAGAAGCTACTGAGAGAGAACTGGAGCTTGAAGCTCAACTTGTTGAGGCGAGGAGTATTATCCAGGAGCAGGTACTCTGATGGATTTCATGGTATATTTTTGGCCACTTTGAGTTGAACATTTGTGGCTATTCATACACGATCCATCACAGGGGTCCATATTATCTAAACATCTGGCAAAGCCTGATAGGCCCAGGTACGCTTGCTTTCTTTTCTCTGTACTTTTCTTTTTTGGGTTTGGGGAATATCCTCTGAGATATTACAATGGAAACTGATGATACTCATATTCATGTTGTCAGGGAGTCACGCCTGTCTTTGTCTCCAGAGGTATACGTCACGCTATGATAATCCATAATCTTTGAAAGAATTTTGGTAAAAAGATGCCCACCATGTTTGTCCTTGCAAGGCTTATTTGATAAAGAGGAACCACCATCGGAATTAGTTCGCATATCACCATTACCTGCTTCCTTGTGATGGGCAGTGCTATCCTAAACTGCCTCTTTACATTATATGGCTGTGGGATATTTCGTTACCAAGTGTGTGTTTATTTTTTGTAGGGTCTCTGAAGAGCTCGAGCATTTTCTCTTGGATACGGGTCAACGTTCTTGGCTGAGGGGTTTGAAACGGTCAAAATGTTTCGAAGTCTCCGACAGCCAGCCACGGGAGAGTAGCCATCAATGATGCATTGAAATGGCTATGATTTGGGCTAGTGTATCTTATCCAGTGTATGTTAGGATTTCTCGGGTAGAGTTTGTAGCTTAACGACTGACCGTAACGATGTAGTGTCCAGAACATCATCAACTCCCGAATTCATGGTGTGAACCACGAATGTATGCTAACTAGGGTTCACTTCTTCAACCCGGAACCTCGTGTGGTGCCTGTAGTTTTAAATGACATCTGATTTCAATTTACTGTACTATTTCTTCTCTCTTCCTGGGTTTGTGTTGTAGTTTATCTCGGGAATTGTAGCATATGTTGGCAATTCAAAATGATACAACCTTGGTAAACTTGCAATCGGCCGACTATGAGTTTCTTTTTATGATTAAAAGGGCCGTCCAATTATCTTCTAGGGAAGGTAATGATGTTGACTAGGAGTAATGAAAAATTTTGCCATGTGGACATGGTCTCAGTAGTTTACCACACGCACTTATTCGTCGCTTCATCCTTCTTTTCTCCTATTACGACTAGCTTAAAAGTTTGGTGGGAAGTGGGAATGGCAGGGAGGGGGGTGGGGGGGTTCGTGAAATCTCCTAATAGCCAAAATAATTGAAAAAGGGAAAGAGGATGATCTTTTGCATGGAATGAGACCCCTTTCCACCCACCACCCAATTTGTTTTAGCAACACCAAGAACAATCGGTGGTACCCAATAAACCTCAACCCCTATATGCATCAATCCAGTAATCTCAATTCATCATCTCTTTGTTCTTTTTTCCTTTTCAGAAGCACCTCACAATGAAAAAGTCGGACGAAGAAGAAACAGAGAGAGGGTGTACACTATTTTAGCCGCCGTCCATGCACTCTTGCAGGAAAAGAAAAGACGACGACTTTCCGCCCTCTTATGGAATAATTGAATTACATCTTGTAATAAACCAAGATGGAGTTGGGCGGGGTTCATTTGGTCGGAGAGCTACTAGGGCGGAAAGAAGAGGACATGGAGTTCCATCCAAACTCCAAGAGAAGTGTCTCGTGAATGGTGATGCCTGCGTCCTTCCGAGGCAGTTAGTTGACCAAAAACCACGAGATCCACTCCCATTCATTCAATTACTTCATTATTATTCCTGAATACCACGATAAGCAATAAATAAATAAATAATAGGATTTTGTTAACTGAGTGGCGTAGGGGTCACTTTTTAGATCTAGATGATTTAGAGTTTAACATATTTTTGTTTTTTTTTTAAAGACGTAATAAAATTATAACGTTTTAATGACATGTAACTCATTAAAGGGTGGCAAGAGGGCAAATATAATAATGGGGGGAGAGCCTGGAGGTGGGTGCATCATTCCATTCGTCATCATTTGGTTTGGGGACAGCTCATTATTAGGACGATGGCAAACCAAACCCAGAGGGACAGGAGAGGGTACCACGCCAGAAAGATTGCAAGCAAATTCTCCATCTTCTCTTGTTAATCGTCGTCGTCGTCCGTCATCATCATCATCATCATCATCATCATGTGTTGTTTTATGGCATATCGTGCTCAGCCGTCTTCAATGTCCTTTCCTTCCGTTCATCTCTTACTGATTTCCGCAAGGATAACAGCTCTCTCTTTTTCGTTTATAAAAAAAAAAAAGACAGGGATCGGGGTGTGTAGCAGCGGGGGGTGGGTCTTTCTTTTTTATTATTATCTTTTTTTTGCTTGTTAGGGTTGGCAATTGGCGTGGCAACCACCCCCAACATTATTGTTACTATTATCATTTCTTATCCTTTCACGCCTCAGAGGGAGGGAGGATGACGACGCCTGCAATTGCTAAGCTCTTGTCTTGAATAAGGGGGGTTTTAATGGGAAGAAAGATCAAAAAGGAAAAATATTATTATTTGACCCTCAGAAAACTTGCCAAGGGAAACATAGAAAGAATCCAATATTACCATGAATCGGCCAGCAACTACAAACGCCCACATCATTATTATTTTTAAAATTAGGGTGGGGGGTGGGTTGAGGCTAAGGTCCACATGACATGGTTGCTAAATAATAATAATATTATTACTAATTATTATGGTTATATACACATGGGAAGTCGTACGTTCATATAATAATAATAATGAAAGCAGTGAGATGATTTGAGGAGGGAGAGGGAAAAATCATTGGGGGGGTGTCGCCGTCGATTGATTCTGATATATATGCAAATGAGGTTTTCAATTTGCTAAACGACACTCTTCCTCCTCCTCCAGGCTTTTGCGTTACGTTTGCTTGCATTTATTTTTTGGCACCTTCCTTTCTCTCTCCCTTACTCTTTCTCCCACCTCAACAAAACAAAAACACCTCTCATTCTCCGTCTCCGATTGATTGTTGGATAGATGGGTGAATGAATGCTTGGAAGAGGGAGTTGGGTTGGAAGGGTATCGGGGGTTTCGGGTCAACTTCTTTTTGGTTTCCTGCGTTTCTTTCCCTGAAAAAAGAAAGCGAGGCCGAAATACCTCAAAGATCCTGCTTTTTTCGTTTTCCGCGAGGTGGGTTGGTAGAGAGTAAGTTGTCTGGACTTGGACTGTAATCACAGCCCATCGGATTCTTCCTCGGTACTCCCCCCCCCCCCCCCCCAACAATCCCCTGTTTCCAGTTCGTAGCAGTGAATGCTGTTGGGTGTTCCCTTTTTTCTCTTTTTCTGTGTTTTTGGTCCGGAATTCTGCGTGAAGGCTGTTCCTTTATTTTGCTTGCAGGGTTTAGGGACCTGGGATTTTTCTTCTGTTTAATAATATTGGTGGTGGTGGTGGGCTGAGTTTTGGTTCTCCGGCGTTCAGCTATGTCGACCGATATTTCACCGGAAGGTATTAACTTTCCTGGGCCTTGGGTTTCGCTGACGTTTTCTGCGGGATGCGGAGTTTACGTTGATTGGACGGAAGATTGCCGGAACTTTTTTTTTTTTTTTTGCTTTCATGATCATTTTTGACTGTAGCATTCTGTCCGAATCTAAAAATTCCTCCTTTGGATGTTGAGATTTTTTTCAGACCTGCATCCAATACGGTTATATTTGTCTTTCACTGTTGCTCGAAGGCCCTCCCTTCAATCCGTGTGCCCGACATTATTTTGTTGCGCCATTCGGAAGTTATCTGGCTCAAACCGAATAAAAATTTCTCAATTTTTTTTTCAGTTCTCCGAATCTGTAGTCATGATCCATGCGACTCGTCGAATGATACTATATCCTGGATATGACTGTCCTTCGAAAATCAATCGAATTCCAAACCCATATCCTCTTTGGACAAGTATATATAGCTCCAGACATGTGACTGAAGTGGTTTGACAAGTTAAAATCATAGTGCATTTTCAAGTACATGGCTTGAATGAGACAGCTGAGAATTCTTCTGTAATTCTGAACTTGGCGGTAGCTTCATTTCAGAGCTTATTCAATATTTATTGGATTTTCGACCCTAGTTTTCTTCGATGTATTTCTGTCTTTCAAGTTTCTGTCATTATGGATGCGTTAACTCAAAAAATATGTGCTTGCAATAGTATTTGGTTGATTTCAAAAAATAAATTTCTTTCCCATCTCTATCCTTTTCTACCTCCTTCGGGTTGCTCAAATTGGATTTGCCTATTTCAAAAGCTACGTTTCTGGGTTACTTTCATTTAGTTCTGATGGCATTGTTCATCTCCAGGAAGTGTGCTCGACCCAACTAAGTGCAGTAAGCTGAGCATAGCAGAAAAGAGAGAGCTTATATATCAGGTTTCAAAAAGGCCAAATGTTGCTGCCGAAGCACTGCAAGCCTGGAGCAGGCAGGACATTTTACAAGTTCTCTGTGCAGAGATGGGTAAAGAGAGGAAATACACTGGTCTTACGAAGCTAAGAATTATTGAGCAGCTTTTGAAACTTATATCTGAGAATAAGTCCGAGGCTCCGGAGGCCGTTCACGAGCCAGATCAGCAGTCTTCTCCAAATTCTAGTTTGGCAAAGAGGCGGAAGAAAACAGAAAATCCATCCAGACTTACCGTCCTAGCCTGTCATGTTTCTGGGAATTTTAGTACCACCGAGACCGGCAGTACCAAATCATGCAAAAATTCAGCATGCAGGGCCACCTTGAACTTGGAAGACAAGTTTTGCGGAAGATGTTCCTGCTGCATATGTTTTCAATTTGATGACAACAAGGACCCTAGCCTATGGCTAAACTGTAGTTCAGATCCTCCGCACGAAGGCAATTCATGTGGCATGTCATGCCATCTCGAATGTGCTTTGAAAGATGGACAATCTGGTATCGTGACTGAGAATTTGTCTGAGGGAGGTGATGGTTGCTTTATTTGCCCTTCTTGTGGAAAAGTCAATGGTTTGCTGGGGTACGTGTTATACTTTATTCCACTTTCGAATTTGTCCTAGGGGTTGTATGATTGTGCTTATTCATTTCTTGGCCAGCTGATGATTACTCTTTTGTTGGCGTTTAGGTGTTGGCGAAAACAGTTGCTAGTGGCAAGTGACACTAGACGGGTGGATATACTCTGCTATCGATTAGCCTTAAGCAAGAAACTTCTTAAAGGAATCGGAAAATACCAAAAATGTCTTGAGATTGTTGATGAAGCCATAAACATGCTAGAGGCTGAAGTTGGTCCTTTAACTGGCTTGCCCGTGAAAATTGGCAGAGGAATTGTTAACCGGCTTTCAACAGGATCAGAAGTGCAGAAGTTGTGTTCTGCTGCAGTTGATTTGCTGGATTCTATGCTTTCCCCTAGATTCCAGAGGTGCTCGCCTGTTCCTGTCCCCAATACCCATGGTAAGTATTTGTGTTGTCTGTCATTGTGCTATTCTTCTGGCAAAATTTATGTGATGCTTTCTCAAAGCTTTCATATTTCTCACCTCGTTTTCATGAATTTTGTATTAGTATATGACAAGGAGGACTAAGCTCTTGCACCGTGTTGTGCAGATAAGAACTTCATTTCTCCAGACTTGTTAAGATTCGAAGACATCGGTGCCACCTCACTCACTCTGGTTTTGGGTGTAGATGATTTTTCATTGAACAGTTCTGTGCAGTACTCATTATGGCATAAAAGCATATATGATGCCGACTACCCCGCAGAATCCACCCAAACCCTGCATGCCCCGAGCACAAAGTTTGTCGTTACTGGATTGAATCCTGTGACCGAATACTCATTCAAGATTGTAGCGATGGAGGGTGTAAACAAAGAGATCGGTGAATGTGAAGTTCGGATGTCAACAGTCGCTGCTGCAGATCTCTCCAATCTTGTGGTAGCAGAGAGGAGTCTAAGCCCTACAACCAACTGTAGCAGCCTTTCCAATCCCTCATCAGTGGAGGACGAGAGCAACAATGTCAGTCCGTCACGCTTCATCAAAACTGTCAATCAGACGGATGACTATCTTTGTTATGGCAAAGACAATGTCAAAACGGTACCTGCTTGTGCTGTCAATTGCACTGGAAGAAGTCAAGGGGATGTCCTTCTAGATGTTGATGACTGTAATAATGTAAGGGTCACAAGCTTATTGCCTCTTACAGATGTTGCAAACCAGCATTCCCAGGGTAGCCATATTGTTGAGGTGATAAGTATCGAAGATGGATCGAATGTTGTTAAAAGTCATGGGAAGGAGTGTGTTCCTTTCGCTGAGAGAGCCGAAGCAGGCTTGCCGATCACTCCATGTAAGCTTGAGACTTCTAGGGAGGGAGTGGGAAGGATTGAGAGGTCAAAATCAAGCAGCAGGGTCCTGGAAAATGGGATTGCTAAGCAAAACGAGCCTCAGCATGGGGGGAGCACGACGAAAAAAAGGGGCAGCGGAAGGAGAGATGACGAAGCTTCTGCAGAGGACACTTCTGACAGGGATTTTGAATATTATGTGAAGGCGATAAGATGGCTAGAGTGTGAAGGACACATTGAGAAGAATTTCAGACAGAAGTTTCTCACTTGGTATAGCTTAAGAGCTACCGTACAGGAGGTGAGGATTGTGAAAGTGTTTATCGATACATTCACTGATGATCCCAAGTCTCTGGCAGAGCAGCTCATTGATACCTTTTCTGACTGCATTTCAAGCAAGACATCGTCTTCCTTGCCCCCTGGCTTCTGCATGAAATTCTGGCATTAAAATCTCATCAGTGGAGTCAGATATTAGTAGGATGGGTGGTATTTCAATTCATTGACATTCTTCAAAAACCAAGATTTTTTCAGACAATCATGAGCATTCACATGGTACAGATGACTAGTTCATATATAGTTCAGTTCCACAGAGATTTCCCCCCTTTTAGCTCAGGATTTGCGCCGGAAGTCCTTCTCCGAACACATCAGTTGAATTATTGTGTGAATATTAGAATCGTTGGGAGTGCCTAGCTACCTTTGTTTTTTAGTTTAAACAATTGACACACCAGAATTGACGTTTCCTTTTGAATTGCCGATTTCCACTGAACTTTGCATTTAATGAATTGATGTTGAAGGCTTCGTTATCTCTTGAGGTGAATAAGGCGAAGTTGATAAAGTAACAATATTAGTCTTACTGTTTTGAAGTTAAACAGAGCCCTGATTCTTCTTGGAAGTAGGAGGCAAACTCTTTATCTCTCTCTTAGTAAGATCTGGGTTTGATAGAACGAAGTTCTACTGGTGCATCCTGCTAATGCTAGGAAAGAACAAGCCATCTGCAGTGTTGGGGGCAACGCTTCCTTTTGGTAAGTTCTCTAGCTGTAATTTGCGAGAGGCTCGGCAGGACATGCCTTTGCTTCATTGAAGATGAGGCATCCCAAGCACTGACACCACTTTCTGCATTGGATCCCAATACATACATGCTTCTTTCTCGGACCTTCCTGTTATTCTAAGCGGGAAGGCATCCTCTTAAACCAAGTCTCATTAGCTACTGCCTTTCCACACACCTCTCAAAAGCAGCTGGCTGTATAACCATTGCCAACGCCTCCATCACATAGAAATCCGTTGGTTTGGGGGGACCAGTGGAAATGCTTCTACTTTCCTTTTCAACAATCCCTGCCTAAAAAAGTTTAACCAACAAAAAAGCCAATGGTCTAGTTATAACCAAACCTAAGGAAACTCTGGATTAATGCATTTCCCAAGAAAGCCCTTCACGAATGATGGGTCGCCGTCTTGCTGCTACTCAATTCACAGTGGTCCTCAAATGGGTTATGGATGCAGTTGTAGTTGTACCAAAGAGGCCAGTGAAACTATCAATGAACTCGTGAGCAAAGTAATGATGGAAAAAGGAGGCCATGCTCTTAAATTACATGGTCGGACAGGGACTCCCTCCCCACCGCCTTAACAGTTAGTAAGGCAAGAAAAATCAATATCGGTTGTGTTATCATCTTTCTTTCTTTTCGGGAAGAAATGGGTTGTGATTAGTGATGGAGATTGTGCCGCCCACGGCATGCTTATCAAGGTCGGGTGAACCGGCTCTGCTACTCTACTGTCCTACTTCCATTACAACAACTGGGGTTGTAGCATTCTGGGTTTGGTACTACAAACTGTTTTGACTTTTTTGTTTGTTTGCATTGTTACCCTTTTAGATAGCTAAAAAAGGGCGGTCAGATTGATGACGAGTGAGTGACTGACCAGCTTTTCTAAAAAGGTTTTATTTCCAGCAAACCCAGATGATCTGCAGTTTAGGGGATAAACAAGTGCAGAGGTCTCTCCTCTGAAATCTTTCTGCATTGTTGATAAACATTCCCAAAACCAATAAAGGAAATGTTTATCTCTGAAGAGAGAGGGATAGTGATTGAATCACATATACCTACTGGGAATGGATGGAATGGGCAGGCACCAACACACCCATTATCTCCAACTGTAGGGAAAAAAATAACTGATAGAAGTAAGCTCACATTATTCCCGGTGGGGCTTTGTACAAACCCTACACCCATCCTTTTGGTTCTTGCCTAAACCAAATCCTGTGAGAGGGCGCGGTGGCCTGTGCTCTCACCCCCCGGCTATTTGTGCCCGAAAAGCTCAGACTTTAGGAGTCCCCACGTAAAACCCTGCTGTTTAGGGGGCTTCAGTATTTAAAACCTCACATGCTCTACAACCTGCACTGGCAAAAACCAAAAGGATCATTTTCTATCTTACCCACATGAAAGGATGACAATCTGTTCTTGCTTTGTGCAAAACTAAAGACACTTTGCCTAAGGTTAGAGAAAGGGTGAAGGAACAGGGTAAAGAGTGGGGGTGGCCCCTGAGGCGAACCCAGAGCACCCATTGCGGCAGGGGGGGGGGGGGACCTCTCTCCCCCACTGTAAAAGTTTTTGAAGCCCCACTTAAGTCACGCACAGTGAGAACAGAACACACACTTGCCCTTGACCCCATCCAATCCCAATTCCCCAAACCCACCCTCCTAGATTTAGCAGGAAACAAAGGCTGAAACCGCCACCGGGAGCCATGAAACTGGGCAGATTTCTGACCCAGGATAAAAGATTCCATGATTTTTTTTTTGTTATTTTCCTGACAAGGAGAGTAAGAATTGTGAACACCCACCACCAATGTACCCCCCACTTGCAGTATCCAATTCCCTCCCTGCCCCTTTTGTTTTTTTTTAACACTCAAGGGAGAGGGGGGGGGGGGTAAAAAAATGTCATGTAAGGTTAAAAATTAAAGGAGACAGCCTCGTGACAATTCTCATGGGAGCATTAATGCGTTTTCACTTTCTTTTACATGGGTATGAAAAAGTTAGTACTAATATCCCCACACAGATTGGGCTGGGGGGGGGGGGGGGGAGGGGTGTCAGGTCACCAATAAAATAATTGAAACTAAATGATACCCAGTTGATGCTCTTTCGATTAATATTTTCATGAAACCCAACAAAAACATCCCTGTATTCCCTTTGACCCCCACCTTTCTCCTCCTCCTTATATGTATGCCTTTTGTTATACTTTGATCTCGATCTTCCCTCTCTCGGACACACACACACACACATGGAGATAAGAAGAGGAGAGTAAAATGCATTGAAGGGTGAGGCAGAGGCGGATGTGATGAAACTGTGAGCCTTTTTATCCTTTGCGGGAGGGAGAACCAAGTTCAACCAAGAGGAAAATGAGATATATCAGAACAAACAGCTTGAAGAGGCTGTTCTCTATCAAGAGGAGGAGCTTCGATGGTGATACTCCGATCAACCCTGAAGCTTACAACACGAAAGGCTTCGATGGAAGTGATCCTGTTGCAGCACCCTTACATAGGCCCTCCTGGAGGTGCTACTCCTTCGAAGAGATATTAGAGGCTACCGGCGGATTTAGCTCAGGTATTACCGACTATTTTGTGCATGATATCTGAACTGGGGAGCGAGCAATGAGACAGAGAGAAATCTGGCCTCACGTTTTTGCTACTCTGTTTTGTTCCATTCAGACAACCTGGTTGGGAAAGGAGGGTATGCGGAGGTCTACAAGGGGAGGCTTGGTGGCGAGGAAATCGCCGTGAAGAGGCTGAGTAAAGCTTCCACAGACGAGAGGAAGGTTAAGGAGTTCCTGATGGAGATAGGGACGATCGGACATGTTCGCCATCCCAATGTCCTGTCCCTGTTGGGTTGCTGCATCGACAACGGACTCTACATCATCTTCCGCTTCTCCTCCAGAGGCTCCCTTGCCTCTCTTCTCCACGGTGACATTCGCTTGGAAAGAACCTGCTTCCCATCTGTTATAAATTCCCGTGCACCCGAATGTTAAATCTGTTTCCCCTGCTCATGCCAGGCGAGGACTCCCCAACCATAGATTGGAAGACGAGGCACAAGGTGGCGGTGGGAACGGCGAGGGGCCTCCATTACCTGCACAAAGGATGTCAGAGGAGAATCATCCATCGAGACATCAAATCCTCCAACATCCTCTTGACTTCCGACTTCGATCCCCTGGTAGGTTCATCCCAAACAGCTGCTGCAGAAACATGAGAATCTATCTTAACAATTCTAAATGCTCCGCGGGGGTGCGCCTCACAGATATCGGACTTTGGGCTGGCAAAGTGGTTGCCGTGGCAGTGGTCTCACCATTCCATCGCCCCCATAGAAGGCACTTTCGGGTTAACATCATCTTATTATTCCCTTGCCTTTTGGATTTACATTAGTGTGACGTTAACCTCTCAACTAAACAGCCAGTTGATAAGGAAGGGGGATGTCTGTGTCTTGAATGTGTGGGCAGGCACTTGGCGCCCGAATACTTCATGCACGGGATAGTGGACGAGAAGACGGATGTGTTTGCATTGGGGGTCCTCCTCCTCGAAATTATTTCCGGGAAGAAACCTGTGGACGGGTCTCATCAGAGCCTACACGCCTGGGTAAGTTCTTGCAAACAAAAAACCACCCCGAGTGCTTAGTTTTTGGTTTACATGATTCATTCCAAAATAACAGGCGAAGCCGATATTGAGCAAAGGGGAGATGGAGAAGCTGGTAGATCCGAGGTTGGGAGGTGATTATGACATGGGACAACTCAGGAGACTTGCCTTCGCGGCTTCCTTGTGCATTCGTCCTTCTTCCACGTGGCGACCCTCCATGAATGAGGTAACCTCCCTCATTACAAATTTTCTGGTATGAATCGTTCGTATGTGTGTGTGTGTGTCCAATAAGCATTTAAGAGGACTTTTGTTTTTCTTTCTTCTTCTCTTTTTTTTTTAATCGGTTATCTTGTCGATTTCAATACAGTCACATGTCGAATCCCTAATGTCGACGCGTCCAATTTATCTTGCTTATTTACTTTTCTGGGGTTGAGGGGTGGGGATGTGATAATAATATATACGGGTGGTGGTGGTGGTGGTGTTGATGTTGATGTTGGTGTTGTTTCTAGCTTGGTGTTTTCCCTTTGGATTAGAAAATAAAGTGGCCTTCAATCTTTGGGGATTAGAAAGAATTAGACAATGTCACGTTTCACACTTCTCTCGTTTGATAAGTTCTTTGACAATGACATCGCCCCATCATTGACTTCTCGGTTCTTTCTTTAATCAGACAACTCCATTTTTGTTACTAAAATCATGATCCTTACGATTACTTTACTCCAACATATTCTTTAATATGTTCTTATTATTTTGTTAAGGAACCTGCCTGTAATGTAATGACCGGTCAAGAGGACGGATTAGGTGCGGTTAAGCGAATATAAAAATTTTAAAAGTTTAAATGTGTTGGCCCTGTGGCTGCGGGTGCGATCCAAAGCTTACTTTTATTCAAACCGGGGGTTGTCGAGTGGGAATCCAATGATGTATTAGAAAACTATTAGGCAGGGGGACAAAAAGAAAGGGGGTTAAACCTGTGGCAGAGATGACCGGGTCGGTGTTAGCGAGAGAGGCTCGGAATGAGCACGTTGATTGATTGATATTGAATTCCAATTGGGCAGGTGCTGGAGGTGATGGAGACAGAGAAGTTGGAGGAGGGGAGGTGGGACATGCCAAAGGAAGAGGAGGAGGTGGAGGAAGAGGAGTTCTGGGGATTCGAAGAACTCGAGTGTGATTACGATGACGACGACAACACTTCTTTCTCGGCTTCTCCCATGGATTCCATCTCAACCGGATAGTTCCTTAAAAAATAATAATGTATGGGCATTACTGTTAGTTTCAGTTGAACTTTAGGCCATGTTTAAGGGAGATCTTTTGTTTGGGGGGGGTGGGGGGTTGGTGTGTAAATATGTGGTACCCTAATAATCCTATACATAGAAAGCATTAGATGCCCCCCACCACCCATTGTAATAAATAATGCATCAATGTTAATGGACTTCCCCACGGTGCAAATGACAAGGGTAAATTCGCCCTTCCACGGGCACAGTCGACCAGGGATGTCTCAGTTGCCAAATTTACACATGGGACCTGGTAACTTGGAGCAAGAGGGATCGATCAATCATTTAGGGGGAGTGGTGGTTGCAAAAGGGTCACCCTCGATTTATTTCGCCTCCCCGGAAGCGATGTGAAATTGAAAGGAGTAAACAACACTAAAGGGGGCCTCGTCCTCTTCTTCTTTTATTGAAAAGAAAATGTAATTTGTGTGGCCAAAAGGTAACTAGAGATGGGGATCAAGGCATAATGATAATGATTGTGTGTGGGGGGGGGGGGGGCGGGGGGGGGCACAGCTTCCCAACGACGTGTAGTTTTTGGACCTGTTAGGGAAATAATTGGGATCGACTGTCTTGACACGTTGTTCTCGTTGAATCCGAGAGTTCAGAGTCCGAAAAATCAAGCGAAAATGAATGGGTTGGGATGGATAGAATTGGGGTTTCCCCTCTCATTAGATTTCGAGTGGATGTTATGCAATTTGGTTCTCGTTGGCCTACCCCCTCCTCTTCCAGTTGCCTTCCTCGGCCAGGCCATCGCGATGAACGGCATCATTTAATATGTTTTTTTCTTTTCCCATAGTACTCTTAGTGTTCAGTCTCTCACAACTGCCCCAATGCGTTGTCTCCCATTCCATTGTTTCTTTCTAATGTATTATGCATGTTTCAGTACTCTACTGATAGAATTCTCTTTTAAGGAAAACGACCCGCCAACCCCCCCCCCCCAGTTAAATGAGGGGGGGCAGTGAGCAGATGCGAAGACTACATTGGAGGGATGGAGCACATAAGGGAAGGGAATAAATAGGCTTTGGACAACCTTGGACTGTAGAAGAATCAGACATGCGTCCAACCTTCGTCCTCTGATTATGATAAAATTATTGGACTTCTTTTTTAGCATTGCGATTGGCCAAGGTGTCGGAAATGAAGTGCAGGTGGATGTCGATGAGGCCTTGCCGTGTAGGAGTAATTGTGTGTGGGACTATAACTTCAACATTTTATTAAAGCATATGGTTTTGGCAAAGATGAACACCCCCCATGTTACGTGTCCCTGAGTTAGTTGAACGGACTCCATATTAATATTGAATCATCAATCATCATGCGTGATTGATGTTTCTTTTCATTTCTCAGGGACATAGCTGTTGGGTGTAGAGCTACTACTACAACTGATTGAAGGTTTTTTTTAAAGGACGAAAAGCATTTGTTTTAGGTACACACCCCTAAAAATGCTTCGGGTGGAAGAAGTTGTTTTCTTTCTTGGTCCACTTTTAAGGAGAATCCCAGTAAGTAATAATCACCAAGTTCATTGATGATTAGAATGAAATGGGGGGACTCGATTCAAAAATGGATTTGGTGGAGACGAATGTGCCTGCCTGTCTGCCCACCCCCCCATTTGTTTCTTTCTGTTTATATGTACATAATGTCTTGGGTCTCATCTGATTATTATATACATACACTCAACCCCATGAAACCTAGAGTCTGGTGTGGTGCCTAAATATATATATGGAATGTGGCCATGATTCATTCCATGCCACACTTTCAGAACTAAACCGGATGTGGCAGTTGGGTTCTGTAACCTAACTTTTTACCACCCACCAGTTTCATTCACGCACCGAAGGTGGAATGAGTAGTAGGGACTTTTTAACACAACTCTCTCTCCCTTCTCGAGTTTCTGTTCGTTGCCCTGGCCCAAATCCATCATCAGTCTCCCGACGGCTTACCAATAAAGCCCAGGATTAAACCCATGTAAAATTGATGAGAGTCGATTTCAATTTTTAGGAAAAGGTAAGATATCCTTACAGAGCGCATAATCGAAGATGCAAAGCTGCTGCTGCTCCTTTCAATTATTTCTGGGGAGCCATGTTTTTTTTTTTTTTTTTTGACACTATTAGGCCAATCGAGGCAGGGTTTGGCTTGAAAACCCAAAGCTCACATCACACGAATGATGAGAGATACAGAAAGACCAATTTGTCATTGTGATTCAAGATATAAACAAAACAAACATTCACCATTTTCCTTTTCCCCTTCCTTTTCTTCCTAATTACACGATATGGACTGAACAAAGGCATGACAGCCGCCCATACGAAACCTACACATAACCTTCTTATTAAACCCATCCAAAATGCTACTCATCATCTACCAGATGAAAATATTCTTAACCCCCCCCCCCCTAGGGCTACATGAAAAACAGGAAAATATGCAGACAAATCACCTGCCATGCATGCAAACAACACCCACAAAAGACCTCCGCAGTAAGCACAATTCTTCACATTCATTCCGCCAAAGCAAAATAATGTTCATCGGAACGATCCGACGTCCTTCCAGTTAGAATTCCGCCTGTACCATTTTGTCAATCAGGTGGCTGAACTTGCTAATGACAGTTCATGAAGCTCAGTCAGCACCCAGTCCTCTCCAGTTTGACCACCGAGTACTATGGCTCTTGTCCCCTCCACGACACAAGTGCTGTGCCCCCAAGCGAATCTCGGGGGTCTTCCAGGCACGTTCAGTATTCTCCATGTTGGCCTTTCATCCATTGGGTCAAGCAAATAGAGCTGTGATGCAGAGTGCAGACCGGCCACAGACCCACCGAATATTAGAATCCTCCCACCTGGTAGACTGACAGCCACATGATCCAGCCTCGGATGAGGAGCTATGCCGGCTGGATTTCCTGCGCCAGGCATTTCACTCCCAGTCACAAATCTCCAACGCGGTTCTTCCTCACTAAGATCCATCGTGAAGACATCACTTGAACGAAACCGTAATGGTCCACTCTTCGCCAGACCACCATACATCAAGATCTTTCTACCGCCATACACTGTTAGTGTGTGTCCCAACCGAGAAGGAGGGGTCCATGCGACCGGTATCTCCCTCCAGACAGGTTTCTCCATGAAAAGGTCGAGCAAAAATGTATCACTGAGAAGTACTCCGGAATCAGCACAACCACCAGATACTATCAACTTGTTACCATCGAGTGTGCAGGAACTGTGCCAAGATCTAGGTATTGGTGGCGCCAATCCAGATACCTCGCGCCAAGCCAGAGGGTTGGCATCCAAATCGAGAAGAAAGACGTCATTGAGCAAACCCTGCCTTCCACAACCTCCAAACACAACTAAGTGAGACCCATTCACGCATGAAAGTGTGTGTCCCCAACGACCCGGAGGCGGAGAGCTGACCTGGATATGTCTCCATTCGGGGTTGCTCGCATTTAGATCCAGAACAAAAGTATCGTTCATTGGTTGCATGTTTACACCTTCACCGCCAAAGAGAACAACTCGGTTTCCTACAGCACAAGCACTGAAATTGCATCTAGACGGTTCTACAACACCCCCTACAGTCAGTTTCCTCCAAGCTGCTGCTTCAAGAGTAGTGAGCTCCCTTGCGAGGCGACCCCAACCCAGTCTCTTTGCACCAGGTACAGTTTCCAGAACATGAGTGGTTTCAATCCCCCATGCATTTTGGCAAACCATCTTCCAGAGGTCGTCATTCTTTGTGATTGCATAGAGCCGTCGACTGACAGAACCAACAGCTGCTATATCTCTAGGTGTTAATTTTGAGAGTATTTTGATGGAGATAACCTCATCACTCAATTGCATTATCCCACAGAATCCCCGGACAGAACTACGGTCTCCAGCCCCCAAGAGAGGGAGGGATCTCAATCCAGTCCGAAATTGACCAGCTGATTTCAGGGAATCCTTTAAAGAAATAGCTATGGGACCGAGGTCAATATTCACTTCCGTAAATAACTGAATTCCAATGATATGAGTAACCGTCTCATCATCTCCATATATAGGCGTGAGACGCAGTCTATTCAGCAAGGGAGTACCGTCCTTCCTAAAGTTCAAAATCTCCCCCTGGAATTCAATCCCTTGATTCAGACACCGTCTTATCTCTGACACTACAGCTGAATCCACCAGTGGATGTTTTTTCTTAGCAAACAGGCCTCTATATTGCAGGAAACGACTGCGCCACAAGATATGCAGTTTAGATGAGCATATTTAAAGCAAATTAAACAACTAAATATCAATTCTAATAACATTTGACAAATCAAAACCAGCAATAGTTACAAGGGAAGCAACTGGAAACCAGCGGTAGTTTTGCACATGTCTATTCTCCGATTCTTATGATATGCCAAGTGCATATCCACTCATGTGAACTTCAAGCAGAGGCAAACGGATTTCATACTTTCCCAAGACAGATGGTTCAACACTTAACAGAATCACTGAGTGTAACATCTCAATCGCAGGGAATTTTCTATCAATTAGGCAACTAGGCCACTAAGCAGAATCTTCCCTATGAGGCCTAATCAAAATGAACTTATCCTTTTGCATTTGATGTCCCTTTGTCCACACTTAAAATATAATCATCAAGCCGCATCTTGGTATCATTCTAAAACTGTAAATCAAAGTAAACAAGTAACCCAACGATATGAAAATTTCTATCCAGCATGCAGGCCACCTCCCAAAAATCTGGGAGGAGACAAATATACTACTCCCATGCTATCTCAACCAAAGAAGAGAAACCTTAAATCACTAAAGACAGGAAATTATTCCAAAGGAGCCCTAAAAAGAAAGAAGCCATCCAAAGCTAAGGTAGAAACATCGAATCCCAAGTTCCAACACGAGGCATTTTCAGCAGGAACCGACAAGGATCAAAAAAACAAAAACAAAAACAAAAAATCCCCGGATCATCAGACGATCCAACAAGATGGCTAATCCAGCTCAAAGTCATCAGGCCTTTCAAGTATACAGAAGTAAACAGCTTTTCAGCAGAAATCAGGAGCTTCTATAAACCTAAGAAATCAACTAAGAAGGGACACAGGCACTAAACATAATTTCAGCCAGCACCCAATAGAGGCCGGAATCGGGGGGGGGGGGGGGAACAGACCAGTTGCGGCCAAGGACTTCCTCTGCGCGGTAGCCGGTGGCGCACTCGAAGACGGAATTGACGTAAATGACAGGGTGGTCGGGCTCCAGAGCATCGGTGACGACGAATCCACAGGGGGCAGCCTTGAGCAAGTGGTCGACGGGGAAAGGGAAAGGGCCGCCATCGCTGAGCATAAAGCCCTCAACTTCTTCCTCGTCCTCTTCCCCGCTCAAATCCGTGTCGCTGTCCCACTCCATCCTCCTCCCAACAAACCGACTCAACCCATTAAAATTCCCTCCCGAAAGGTCGGATTTTGATACCTGGGTTTGTGTTTGTCCGGTGTGCCTTCGTTTGGGTACGTACGGAAGGGAGGGGGATGGCTAGAAAGCATTATTAGCAGGTGGAAGGGGCAAGGTCGGGTCTTCCTTTTACTTCTTGGGTCGGATGTTGTTATCACCAATGAGTAATCTTTGGGTTGATGAGAAGCAGCGATTGGGCCCAGCCTCAACAATCTAACCCCAAAAATCATTTGAATTGAAATTCGACCACACAATCAACTACTGATTGCATGATGATGCCAAATAAAGAGTTTGCTTTGCAGGATAATATTTTAGGATGTTGTTGTTTAAATTAGGATGTTTTTCGTTACATATGGAGGGAGGGTTAATTTACTTTATTTGCATTTTCTCCGGTGAATAACATCTTCTTTTTTAGTCTTCCAAATTATACCCATCCAAGATTTGATACCAATTTCATCTTCTTCTTTTATTTTTTATGTCTTTGAAATTAGTCATCATCCAATCCAAATCTATTTTAGCTGTAAATAAATATAATGGATAAATAATATTTTTTTTAAATTCTTTTTTGACAAAGGCATGACCAGAGACTATCTCAAGGGACAGTTAAGCACCGATTATGTCCAAATTATAGCCGCCAAGTCATTCTGCGAGGAGAAAATCATGTCAGGTGATGATTATTAAACTAGTATTTAGCTTTCCATTTAAAAAAAAATCCTTCTTTGTTGACATATTGTCTTGACTGACAAGTCCTTTAGTTGAGCAGATGGAAGCAGATTCAAGTCCTTACCAATACCTTTGCGAATATATAAAATAGTCTGAATAATTCGTTCGATGTTCTTATTGTAGCAAATCTGGCTTGGATGATGCTTGTCATACCCAATTTTTTCTAAAAAATAATAAAATCTACCAAAATCTACAAAAATGTAAAAAATCAAGAAAAAAATCAAAAAAAGTAATAAAATCACTGAAAAAGGGGATCGTTCTTCTGAAAAGCAAAGGAGGAGGAAAAAACGCTTTCCAGAAGAAAATCAAGAGGTCATCGTTACTAAAAGCAAATCTCAAGCGGTGTAGCAACCCCAACTCGTTGCCCCTAGAATGCAGACACTCGACGACTCCGGTTACAACATAAGTGCTTCCCGACTCCACAGCTTGGTTGCCCAACTCCTCCGGTCATAAACCGTCCTTGGCACGATCACTTCTCGGCTTGCCCGGATAAAACCGTAGTCGGCCGTCCTCTCATTCCACGGTGACCCAAGATAGGTTATTTTGAGATGCGGTGTGAAACGTCCTGTAAATTTTTCTCATTTACATCAGAGTAGTTCCCCGTCATTTGACGGTCAAACAGCGGAAACGATAATTCTTTACCTCCACCGTGGCATCCTCTACTGTTTTATCTCGTGAGTCCGAGCCACGTGTACTCTGTATCATCTTATTCCTGCGTCACACTAAAAAAATAATCCCCTATTGGGGTCAGCGATAAATCGTCGAGTACGCCTCACCCTATGCACATACGAAACATGAAACCCCTAACTTTTCATAACGTGCAATCTTTGTAAAAGGTCTCTTTGTGCAGCATACGGATTGTACAATGAGCAATACCAATCAACATTAATCGGATAATAATAATTTCCAACATCTCATATCAACCCTTCCCAAGGCAGTTATATGCATACATATTATAAAGCATACCTCATTATAATCACTAATTCAACCTTCTACGTAACAACATATATACAGAAATCTAAGACAAATCCAATAACGCTCACAACTCTCAAGCGACTCCCTCATTCTCTCGTCTCTCATATATTAACACTTCGTTCGGTGCCAGGACCCTCACAGTACGTCCCCACCCTCTCCTTTGGGAGCGCCCGGGTAACGGCCAGCAGGCACGATCGCGAGTGGTCGTCGCCTCCCCGTTCTCCTCCGACATACAGTCGGGAACAATACTCTCAAATCCAAATCATTATCCAAAGCTCGGTAAACAAAATGACGTGGTCAGTCCAGACTGTGAACGGCGGCAACTTCATCTCCAACCGTCAAATACTCACAACCATTACGGAACCCAACCACCGTCCACCGAGGTCGACGCGGTTGGTCCAATCCGTATTTCTCACTTTAGTCTTTATGGATCATCTGCAACACCGTCACGCAATCCCTGACCACCGTCGTAAACGTCTATGAGCTATCCCAACAGAACAAGTTCGCAAGCCCGAGTAATCTCCATTAGAGATTTGGATCTGTCCCATTCAAGGCAAGTACAAGCCCCTCAAATCCACAGGATTCCCACGTCCGTAATGATTCGGATCGCACAACTCAAGTCTGTCCTCACAAGCGGGTTATAATTATTCAACAATAAAGCATTTTCAGACTCAATGCAACCATCGAGGACGGTGTATAGATTCTCCTCGCTACAGACTCTTATTGTCGGACGAGGAGTTCGCCAAGTTCGGCATCCACCAGCGCAAGGCTGGTCTGCACACGTGCATTACGGCCGCGATCTCATTCCACTCAAGAATACGCAGTCAATCTATTCTGGTCGAATCTCTTCATTTCGGGACTGCACACCTTGCGGACAGAACATACTATATAAGACGGCGGCATCACCAACTACCACCAATGCGAGGCTTACAGAAGGAACCACGAAGAGTTCGCGCGCGTCGCGACTCCCCTCACACAGCTCACCAATTCAATACCATTTTCTCGCGTCAAGAGCGGGCGGAGAGTAGCCCTCTGGCCATTATCTCCAAGACCCCTGTTCTGTTCACTCGCAACCAGTCCACAAACGTAATCGGTCGAGGAATCTTTCTCCTGCTTCGTGACCAAACACATAGGGTCACCAGTAGCGGCCGCGTCTATGCAGCCCTACCTACTTCACGGCAACTTCAGTCCTCACGACTGTAGTCCGTGCTGATCCAGGGCATCAAGCCCAAGATCGGTCGAACCCCCGTCTCCAACACTAGATCCATCGAAACATCTACGCGGACACAACCCGACCTACCCGTCCCTCCCCGACGACTCTATCCCAGACACTCATACAGAATCATCGCAAAACGAGAACCACAAAGGGGGAGGGGAGGTGAGACGTACTTCGTTCCGGAATCCGAGCGGCTCGAGACGCGATTTCAACCGTTCCTCACCGGCACCCGCTCTTCTTCCCCTCTGCGAGGTAGTCTGCCCCTCCAAACGCGTTGCCTCCTTCTCGGAGATGATGTAAATCTTCTAACATCAGGGAAAAGGTGAGGAAGATAAGGCAGGTTGACTCTCCCCAAATCGGATGTCTTTTCCCACATTATTTTCCCCAACGAAACTTGCTTGGGAAGCTTATTAAAATCCAAGGCCAAGATTCATTTCAATCAAGTATTCAACTTATGACTAAATGGTGACGATTTAGGGGTCAAAGGTCAAACTTTCCACTATTTTACGTTGCAAATATCATCGTTATAAATATGCTATTATGAAATCTAATTTTTAGTTCACATGTCAAAATTCTTGACGTACACGGATAAAATTATTACCCGAAACCGATTACGTTAGGTCGGCATCCCCTTTCCCGCGTGACGTAATCACATGTAATCGATCCCGTAGTACCAATATTACCCGCTTGTAACATCGTTTGACTTCGAGAATATTACATTCTCGTGTCCACGTCGGATTTGACTTAGTCAAAGTTTGACTCACCCCTAAAATTTTTACGGGTCTTTACACGGTGCCACACCGGCGTTCCCCGCAGCCCCTTCGATAATCCGTATCGCTGACCAGTTCGTCAATCCTACCATCCTGAAATGTCGAATCAAGTTCACCAGTTAAGAGTCTTGAAGAGCAACATCCTCAAAGCACCAGCAACCAGCCGCGGACGCGTGACCATCTTTCTCTTGGGGCTGTACCGGCCCCTGTCTCCTCCTGCTGTCGCACTATCTCGACTCCAGCGGTGGGCGATAAGTTGAAGCGGTGATCAAAGACTGTTCTACAAGAATTAGAACTCAACTTGCGGAATAAAATATCCAAGTACTCTCATTCATGTCCTTTCAAGAACCTCGTATATGCTCGTCTCTTTGCTGTCCGTTTTTGTTTTCTTTTGCAGAGGGGGATTGTTCGAAACCATGGGAGCTTCTTCTATCCTATCGATGTTGATTTGTGCGCGCGCTGAGCTATCAGTGGATACCTCTCAGTGCTGCTACATGGATAACAGACAAAACACCTCAACGAGTCCAGCGACCACAACAGCAGCCTCTCCAATCCAGATTTGAATCCTCGTCCCTCCAGGAGTATGACCTGCAGCCGCTATTATGGAAGCAACAAGTTCGTTGACGACATCGAGGACCTCTGTCATTCTCGCGTCCTCAGCCTCCGTCGAAATCGAGCTCTCCGGATACTCCTCCAGGAAACCATCCGTAACTCCTCTAGCCTCCAAACGTTCTCCTCCCATGCACCACCAAAACCAGGCCTCTCTTCTCGGCACCTCAGACTCCCGACCATCACACTGGAGTTACAATTGCCACTTGATGCCTCAAGGTGTCCTCTGTCTCCTTACCCAGATTCGGTGAATGAGAATAGCGTGGCCTTCCTAGGTTCAGGCCCCAGTCACGCTCCAACTCATGGCATCTCTCCTCAGCATTCTCGGCTTTAACGACCGTGTCTCCTTCACCCACTAGCTCCTTCAAATACAGAGCAACGGTTCGAAGCGGCCTCCTCACAACGGCGACCCACAACGGTGCGCCCGGTCCGAGCTCGACTTGCCCACTCTTCCGTCAGCTCTTACCTCTCCACCCGACGTCGGGGTGGCGCCTCGAATCCCGACCTCTATGCTCAACCCCTTTATCAAGCATTCCCTGGTCAGCTCCCATCCATTTCCTCGTACTTGATCTTGGGTCTGACGTCAATTTCCTATTTCAGTGTTTTATTTAACATTTTTATAATGGTCCCCAAAGCTTGGTTGTGTAGTACGCGACACACCTTGGTAAAGTGCACCCCGTATTAATTTCATTTTAATGCTTTTATAATGATGCTGGCAATGTGTTTCGACATAGTAAAATACGATGCATTGATGAAATCTTATTTTCTAATTCGTTTCATGGTTTCAAATTATTAATCCACATGACTATTCGAACATGATGCACACGATTAATAATTTATTGATTATGCATTCCTTTGGAGTCTTGGGTTATTGACATTCTTCGAATAATTTACTTCGTTGTTTTGATTTTTATGTAGATATTCTGGGAGCGTGCCTTACGGACAACCAAGGCACCCACCCCGTTCGACGACCTCGGGGCAAGAATCAACGGGGGATATATATTTGAGGGATTATTTTGATTCTCAAAGATCAAGACCCTCAGAAGACGGCTTCGCACACATCAACGTACGGCATCAGCGGCTCACCAGGTTTGCTGTAAACCTTTATATAAAACAGCACCAGAAGGTACAATGCTAACGTGCATTTTCTAAGGGAGCTGGAAAATGGTACAAATCCCCCTCATCCTCCACCCGGTTCTCCCTTGAATTCCTTTCGGTTTAGAAATTGTCAAGGACGTTAATTAATCTGTGTTGCTTGCGTTTTGCCATAAAAAATAATCAATTTTTAAGAAGAAATATTTTCTAAAAATGACTCACATACACATTTTAAACATTAATGAGCTCGAAATCATTTGTTTTAATATCAAACAACTTCTTTTCTAAAACCGAGCACAAATAAATTCAGACATTGGGAACACACGATAAAAGCCTATCTTTTCTTTGTGATGCATGCGATTTAGTAATCCCTAATTCCCGAACCTTAACGAATCTCTATAGTTTTTTCTAACTTGAACTTAAAATAAGTTAGTGGCGACTCCGACACGTTTTCAAAATCCGAAGACTTATCGTTAAGAGAAGATATTCATTTTCAATGGAACCGGAAACGGGATCCACCCGCGACAATGCTGAATTTGCTGGGTTCCATTCAAATGTGAAGCGTGGTGATTTGGTTGGCATAACTGGATTTCCTGGTAGGTTGAGAAGAATCGCCTTTTAGAACAGTTATTTGGTACTTCTAATATGTTTCTTGCTGCACATAATATTCACTTCATTCCCATGGAAAAAATAAATTTTCTTGACTAATTCGTGTCATTATTAGGTTAGATACCTAATGTGAATCAGAAGATGACAGCTGAATTGTCAACTTTTGGCTAATATGTTTATATTCGTAACCAAGAGTGAGATACGATGTAATGAGATTCCATACCCGGGGAGTTTTTAACGCAAAATGATTCGATTGAGGTGATCAGTTATCAACAGGAAAACTTTTGAGTTCCTACTAGTTGTTGTCGATAAATATCTTTTAATTACTTTAATGTAGGAAAAACTCGGAAGGGGGGGGGGGGAGCTGAGCATATTTCCTAGATAATTTGTTGTTCTTGAAAGCTTTGAGAAGATGACGATGATGAAGGTCAGGGAAAGAAGAATCTCCACCAGCTTTCTACTCTCTTTCTCATTCGGTTGGAAAAACCCATGCACGCACCGTCTGTACAACGTCTACCCCTTTTAACAACACATCACTCAACAACTTCCTAGTCATTTACTATTCTACCCTTCTATAGGGCCTCATGATCCAACATCATTTAAGTCGGGCCTCGATCCATCTTCCCTCCATCTTCTTCCTCAGCTTCTCGTATCACCATGGCAGAGCTATTCTGCTCACACTCCCCCTCAAGGTGGGAGCCATATATATCTTGCATTCCCACCTTGTCCAGCAAGAAGTTCAATCTACTAGGATGTAGAGCCTTCGTAAATATATCCGCAAGTTGAAACTCAGTCTTCACGTGCATCATGCGAATAATTCCTTTCTCCACCTTCTCCCTCACAAAATGTAAGTCGATTTCAAGATGCTTTGTACGCTCATGGAACACGGGATTCTTGCTTATATATATAGCCGACTTGTTGTCGCAATAAAGTGGGACTGCAAATTGCGCAGTAACACCAAAATCCTCCAGAAGTGAGCTGATCCACACAATTTCTGCCGTCGTTGTGGCAAGTGCTCTATATTCTGCCTCCGAAGAAATCCTCGATACTGTCGTTTGCTTCTTCGATTTCCAGCTCACCAATGAATCCCCCAAGAAGATGCCAAAGCCTGTGGTGGACTTCCTCGTTTCAGCACAACCCCCCCAGTCACTGTCTGAAAAGGCTTGCAGCTGAAGCTTGGAATCCCTTGGAAAGAAAATTCCTTTGCCTGGGGTTCCTTTTATGTATCTCAGCACGTAACAAGCTGCATCCCAGTGCTCTTTGTTAGGCTTATCCATGAATTGAGCTAACATGTGTACAGCAAAAGTCAAGTCTGGCCTTGTGATCCCAAGATATATCAATCTTCCTATCAATTGTCGATAAGCACTTGCGTCCACCAGCTGTCCACATTCATCTCTCTTCAGTTTATGATTTGGGACCATTGGAATGGAACTCGGCCTCACTGCCAATTTCCCCAGGTCCTCCAGTAGGTGCAACGCATACCCCCTCTGCGAGATCAAGACTCCACTGGCATTTCGTGCAATTTCCAGTCCTAAAAAGTATCTTAGAGTGCCTAAATCCCTCACTTTAAAATTCTGCTCCAATATCTGCTTCAAATCCTCAATCATCTCCTCACTTGTACTACCCACTGCCATGTCATCAACATATACTAACACGGCAATGAAACCTATTTCTCCTTTCTTAGTGAAGAGGCTATAATCCGACTTGGATTGACAGTAACCATTCTTTATCAAACAAGAGGTTAACTTACTATTCCATTCTCGAGACGCTTGCTTCAAGCCATAGAGGGACTTTTTCAGCTTACAGACCATGGGTGAGGATGACGTATTGGACTCCCCCTGAATGGCCAAACCAGGTGGAAGATGCATATAAACCTCCTCAGTGAGATCACCATTGAGGAAGGCGTTGTGAATGTCGAACTGTTTGAGAATCCAACCATTTACGGCAGCCAAAGCAAGAAATAACCGCACAGATGAATGCTTAGTAACGGGGCTGAACGTTTCTTGATAATCGAAACCTTCTCGCTGTGTGTACCCCTTTGCAACCAAACGAGCCTTGTAACGGTCAACAGAACCATCTGCCCGGAGTTTGGTCTTGTAGACCCATTTGCATCCAACAGCCCGTTTGCACGGGGGTAGAGATACAACATCCCAAGTATGGTTATCTGACAGAGCAGAGAGCTCAGCCATCATGGCATCTTGCCAACATGGAAGATCCTTAGCCTCATGATACGTCTGTGGTTCCATATGCTCCTCCAAGGACAGAACGAAAGCTCTAAACGGTTTGGACAGTCGATTGTATGAAATGAAAGGGTCAATTGGGTATGGTGTAGGAGATGACACAGGAGACAAATGGACTGACCTGTGGGATGAGACTGGATCAACTGTTGGAGAGAGAAGACTGTGATGGTAGTCCTGCAGATAGGTGGGGATCTTGCGTTGTCTTGAGCTTCTTCGCAAGTCAGAATTATGCGGAGAAGATGGTGGTAATAATGATGGTTCTGCCTCATGGGATGAATGTGAAAAATCAGGACAAGATGGATGTGAATGCAATGAACCAGATGATGCGTCAGGACAAAGGGTGATATCAAAATGATCTACTGAGGGGAAAACTAGGCCATTTGAACCGGAAGAAGGAACAGATGCAGTATGAAATGGAAACAGTGTTTCATAAAAAATGACATCCCGAGAGATAAAAATAGATTTTGTGGTTAGATCATATAGATAATAACCTTTATACCAAAGGGATAACCAACAAACACACATTTTCTTGCACGAGGATCTAGTTTCTTCCTCCCCTGTGCTAAAGTGCAGGCAAAGCACAAAGAACCAAAAACACGCAGATGCTGGAAGGAAGGCTTCTTGTGAAAAAGCATCTCAAATGGTGTCTTCTGATTCAACAAATGAGATGGCAAACGGTTGATAATATGTGTGGCAGCAAGTAAAGCATATCCCCAGAAACTAGGAGGTAATTTAGATTGAAACATCAGGGCTCTAGTAACCTGCAGTAGGTGTTGATGCTTGCGCTCAACTACCCCGTTCTGCTGTGGAGTAGCCACACAAGAAGTTTGATGAACTATGCCAAAATCGTTGTAGAAACATCTAAGATCAAATTCACCACCATTGTCACTACGAATAGTTTTAATTGTTGTAGAAAACTGATTGCTAACCAACATGTAAAACTGTTGCAGTAAGCTTCTTACCTCTGATTTGTACCTCATTAAGAAAACCCAGCACACTCTTCTATAATCATCAACGAGAGTAAGAAAGAAACGATAACCTCCCAAAGCAATTTCAGAGGATGGACCCCAAACATCACAATGCAATAACTCAAATGGTGCCTTTGATTGTATCTTGCTTAAAGGAAAGGTCAAGCGTTTTTGTTTCGCTTCATGACACACAGAACAAACATTATGTGGCAACATAGTGACTGTAGCATCTATTGTTCTCAAAACAGAACTCTTGTCTACTGGGGTATGTCCAAGACGCAAATGCCAAAGATCAAAGCTATCCAAAGTTGTAACATGTTTAGTTGCATTGATGATATGCAGGGGTGTATGTCCATGTTGAAAAATTGCATTAGTTCTGACTTGAGAGGAAGCTTCGCTGGCTGTTTCTCCACCCATCTGACGGAGCACGTACAGACCACCCTCTCTCTCAGCAGATCCAATCATCATCCAACTGGTGATGTCCTGAATTATGCACCATTCAGAGGAGAAGATGCAACAAAAGGAGTTTTCTGAGGTTAGTTTCCCAATGGAAATGAGATTGAAAAAAAAAAGAAGGAACATATAAAACTTTCTGCAATATAAGAGTGTCATTGATCTTGACATCTCCAACATGGGTGGCTAAGGATGTTTGGTTATCTGGTAGTTGTATCTGCAGAGGTGAAGTTAGTTTGGTATAGGTAACAAATAAATCCAGCTTAGAGACAATGTGGTCAGTTGCTCCTGTGTCTAGTATCCAAATAGTTTGGCTTGCCCAAATGGCTGTAGAGGTAAGAGACAGACTACCTTGGAAGGTATGTGGTTTAGTTTGCGTGGTTACTGAGTGTTCGTTCTGTCCTTGGTGATGCCCAGGCACAGGTGGACCAGAATCCTCCTTGTTGAGAAACGTCAAAAGCTTCTGCATCCGCTGTCCTGTCAGATTCACCTGTGAAATGAATTGAGACTTTGTATCTCCATCCCTCGAAATCACATTATTGACTCTCCTTTCACTTGAGAAGCCCCCTTGGTGCGCTTGTGCACGTCCTCTTCCTCTACCACCCCTCACACTAGGTGGTCCTCTCATATTTGGTGGAAACCCAATAAGAAAATAGCAGCTATCTTTCATGTGTCCCTTCTTCTTACAATTTTCACAAAACAATTCCCCTCTGTATTTTTTCTTTTCCACATATGCGGCCATATGACTTGCATTTCCTCCTTCTCCTTGATGTTCATCTGTTTTCACTGTGGCTGCCAAGGGATTCCCAGTAACCATCCTTCCTTCCATTCTTAAATTTTGTTGTGCTTCTTCTCTCTGGATAACGTTATATGCCTCTCCCAAGGTAGGAAAAGGCCGTCGCATCAAGATCTGAGAACGAAGAGCACTATACTCCTGATTCAAACCATTCAGGAATTTGAAGACCATATCCTCCTGCTGCTGTTCTGCGTAGTGTTTCTCCCAGCCACAGTCACACTTCCCACAACCACAACGTGGGTATGGCCGATAGACCCTCAACTCACGTAATATAGACAGCAATTCATTATAAAATACAGAAACAGAGCGCATTCCTTGCTCGAGACTGTGAAATTGCAACTGGAGTTGACAAACCCTCGAAACATCAGGTTCTCCATACCGTTCCCCTAACTCGTCCCAGATTTCTTTTGCTGAGTCGAGATAGAAGATGGTTGAGGCGATAGAGATAGAGACGGACCTTTGCAACCAGGACTTTACCAAATTGTCACACCTCTTCCAAGCCGTGTACAACACAGACCCACTCTCTGGTTTGGAGATGGTCCCATCCACGAAACCCATCTTGTTCTTTATTGACAAGGCAAGTTCAGCAGCCCGTCGCCAGGACGCAAAATTTCCATCTCCTAGTTCCGGCGTTACTAGAGATGTTACCTGCAGATCGGCCGCATTGATGAAGTACGGCGATTGAGGACTGTCAAGGGCTTCAATCGTCACCTGCCGATTTTGCGTTTCCTCCATCATCTGCTCGTTTGCTCTGATACCATGAAAGCTTTGAGAAGATGACGATGATGAAGGTCAGGGAAAGAAGAATCTCCACCAGCTTTCTACTCTCTTTCTCATTCTGTTGGAAAAACCCATGCACGCACCGTCTGTACAACGTCTACCCCTTTTAACAACACATCACTCAACAACTTCCTAGTCATTTACTATTCTACCCTTCTATAGGGCCTCATGATCCAACATCATTTAAGTCGGGCCTCGATCCATCTTCCCTCCATCTTCTTCCTCAGCTTCTCGTATCACCATGGCAGAGCTATTCTGCTCACAGTTCTATCACATTGCCTTCACATGATGCCTATGCATGAAGCGGGTCCAAGTTCAGAAGCTACCAATGTGAAGGTGAAAGATTTTAGGATTAATCGTTTGGGAAGCAGGGTTCCTGAATATATAATGATACTAATAAGCCTTAAAGCTCTAATGAAACGTTTTGTACTGCGCTCGAGTGCGGGCTGCCTCCAATAGGAGTTTGGGGATTGGGGATTGATAGGCTGACCATGCTCACCGACTCTTGAAATATCAAGACAGAGATCTTGTTTGTATAAGTTTTTGTTGCACAGAAGGCCTTAATTGGTCTGAATTGATGATGGCATGGTATTTTGTGTGATTGCAGTAAGTTCTTATGTTCCCAGCCATGAAGCCGCAGGATGAAACCCCTGCCAAAGGTACAAAACGGGACATTTCTTTGCGAGTATTATCCATAGAAAAAATTGTTTGTGTTAGCTCAGAGAATCCCCACCTGCATTTATTTTCATTTGATCATCTTCTACCTGGCAGCTCCAGCAAACTTAGATTGTGTTTAAAAGGCGGCTGTGGGAGTGCAGGATCTCTCTACGGGTCTGATTCTTACACAGACTTAAATGTCTGAACAGAAAGAAGGGGTAGGGGAGGGGGGACTTTGGAAATGGAATTCCATCTCACCAAGCCACTGGACAACTACGACAAGAACCCGTGTCGAATTTGGATGCGAAGAGCGAGTGCTTTATTCCTACTTAGCGTGTCCGGGATTAGGAGGATGGAACATAGGCCCAAGAATCATATTCTTTTAAGAGTTCGTTTCTTTCCGGGTATGAATTCTTTGAGTGAATTGATTATCTTATTAGTGGTCCTAGAAAAGGGACAACCTAGGAAGCAAAAATGATGAAGTTAAAGAAACCGAAATAAAGTGATCCGGCCAGCATTGAGAAACTGGGTTTCTTCCATCTTGTTACTATCAAGCAATGACATTGTTCTGGTCAGTTGTTGCTGCATATTGGTGAGGGAAATATACGATTCTCTTTCCTTTCTTGATAACACGGTGGATGACATATCAATGGATGGAGGAAAAAAGGGATAGGGATGGCGGAATTAGGGGAGAGGAAGAATAAGGCCGAAAGAGCAACGTGTTAAAGTTGATGTTGGGGGGGGGGGGGGGTGCTGCGTGCACTTTCCACATTCCAAATCTTTGCTTGATTCTCACCACCATCCATGACAAAGATGATAAGAAAAAGGATAAATACAAGGCATCTAAATTCTAAGGCAGCTTTTTGGCATCTCTGTAAGAACACACAACGATGATGAGTGGACAGATGATGCTTGTGGGTTCTTCTGCCTTGCCTATCTCCTCCGCTGCCATGCATTTTGAAGGCAAAAGTCTAAATTCTCCTCCTCCATTATAAACAGTTGGAGATAATCGTCATCATCACACCCTCTGTCAACTCGAATAATTGACACCCACCAGATCATGTGCTAACTATTTCTAGATCATCTCGTTTATTTAAAATTTGTTCCGTGAGGGTTTCCCACATGTGGTCGAGTCGAGGGGAGTATCCAGGGTCAACTTTGGGGTTCCCATCCGAAATAATTGAGGGGCCTTTAGGACTTTAGGACAGTCTCCCTGAGAGAATAAAAATGGGGACACGAATGCCGACAATGGAAGAAAGTACTCTCCTCAGGTGGGGTCCATCTCCCTCCCACTGAATCAACCCCTACTATGTACGTATGCAATTATTTCGCTTTGGCATGCTTTCGTGGATTAGTCGTCGAGTAGAGAACGTTTAGACCAAACGACAGTTTAACGGCCCCCCACCTCCAACTCCAAGTCAAACGAGAAGGAAAAACAACGGTAATAGGACGAAGCCCCGTACCAAATCGGATCTCCTCTCATGGGACCACCGTTGATCTAACCCCATCCCCATTTCCCTCCCGTGATCGAGTTAACTTTTAACCTCGTAACATGCGCAACAGGCAGAAGTAATGCAGGGTGAGAGGTGAGGTAATCGGGCACGTGTTTTGGCTTTGTTGGGTTCGTTGGTTGGTACGACACAATCCACGAGAGCCATTTCCAAGTGTCCCCCCACGATTAAACTAAACGAAAAAACCAGGCCGCACTCCTCCCACCCCTTAAATCTATCCAAATTTATGATCAAACAAGGCAATTTGGGGGTACTTGAACACGATAGAGGCATCGTCACCTTCTTGCGAGTCATGATCGTGGGTTCCATTTGGCATCATTTAGTTTAAGCAAGTATAAATTGATCATTTTGTTTTGCTTCTCTTTCCCCCTACATTATTTTTTTTTTAATTCCAAAGAGAGGTTAGAACAGGAGTCACATGACCAATCCAAACCATGTGATTAAGGGTGTCATTAGACCGGAGAATCCGCCACCACCTCTCACAAAGCCTAAGTTGACTTGGGAATATGCATGTCTCAGTTTATCTATTAGGAGTGTTGTGAGTGCGAATCAGTCAAAAAGGAGGGAGGAGGGGGTGGGTCTAAATCAGATGTTCCGTCCCTCGATCGGCGTTGTAGGTACATAAACCGTACCAAGAAATCGCTCTGATAGATAAACCGTGCCCTCCCCTTTTGTTCTAATTCTAAATGACCCTTTACTTAATCAATTCCCTGGCCCCGCTCGTACGACACGACACGTCAAGACAAAACTTTCGTTTCCCCACCCATCAATTATATAACTTCATTTTCGAGGTTTTTTTTTTTTTTTTTTTTTTTTCACAACTCCCGCGGGGACACCCGTTCAAAGTTTCGGTCAAGCGTATATAATTAAATTCCCATGAAATGGTGCCATTTGTGTCATGCGTCGGCCACTGAATCCAACCATACCAAGGCAATAATCTCGCCTGCACGCCTTCATTAGAGGGTTTTCTTGAATTTTTTTTTTTTTTTTGTTAAGATGGAAAGTAAGAAGCTCGGCTTCGCTTGGATGGGAAGCAAAAGGGGATGAACACCCCCGCCCCGGAAAACAAGCGACATTTTTAATGGGGGCGCTGATTATGCAACATTCCGTGGGAACAGTTAAATATGGTTGCGTGACCAACCATCCCCCCATCCTTTTTGTTTGTTTATCCTATAATCGATGAGATTATTGTGTTGGTATTCGAACTCCGGGGGTGTTCAGACACGGAGTCGAAAGGCTCAACTTGTTCACCCCCAACCGGTCAAAATGTCACAGGAACTAATAAATAGTTATGTTTTTTAATGACAGTGCCGAATGGAAACCGTGCCGTCCGTCCAGCCCCAATTTTTTTTGTAAAGAGTTGGAAGGGTGTTTTGTAACGGAACTAAACCGGCCTTGCACATGGGACAAGTCTCCTCTCTCACCCCTTACTTTTTTATGTGGTCCGTACGGAAGACGGACGGACGGACAGACTGTACTTTCTTACGGGTTCGAAACTCGGGTAAGAATGTTGTACCTTCCTGTCGCGATAGCAACGCCATGTCTTTTCGTCTTATAATTTATTTGGGGATTTTTTTACTTTTGTTTTCTCTTAATAACATTTGTTTTCTTTTTTTTATCCCACTTTCTTGTGAAGAGAATGGTATCCAATTGGAGTTGATATTGGGACTTTGCCTAAAATTTATGCCGGTCAAATGAAAATGCCGAATAATTTTTTTAACTGCGCCTTTTTAGAAAGAAAAATCAAAAGCAACGACCGTCTTTATTAAATAAAGAAAGAGAAATATGATAGTTATTTCGTGGGTGTAAGTTGACTGGGACTTCAATTAGAACATGGAATCAGAATCGGGGAATACCGGAAAGAAAAATAATAAAATAAAATATATGGGAAACGGAAATTACAATATAAATGAATAAGTGAAGAAAAGTTGAAATCGGATTTTGTTTATTATTAGAGAGAAATAAGAAAATAAAGGGCATATTAACATTGCGCGAGATACAAACAGAATTTTAGATAGACTCAACTTCGTTATATCAATTTTTTTAATTATTTTATTTTAATAATAATAATCTAGAAAGAAAAAGCGTCCAGAGGGGTGGGGAGGAGGAATATAAAGAACCCAGCACTACTCCAACCACACCACCACCACCACCACATTTGCTATTGTTTCCTTTCCTCTGGGGTATCAATCGGGCGGAGGCTGTGGTTGGTTGCTTTCCTTATTGGGGATTCCCTCCGCTCTCCTCTGTTATTCCAATAAAGGGAAAACACAGAGAGACGGGGGGCTTCTCCGACAAATTTTTTTTTGTGTCTTGCTACTCTGTCTGTCCGTCCTTCCGTTGTCGTGTGAAGAAGAAGAAGAAGCAGCAGCAGCAGTAGCAGGGGGGGTGAAGTGATGGGAAGTGATAAGGGAATCAGTCTGGAGGAAATCAAGAACGAAACCGTCGATCTGGTAAAAAAGAAATCCCCACCCTCTTTCCGGGTGGATTTCCGGAAATGGGTGTTGTTTGTGAGAAAGGACATCTGATTTTTTGTGGATCCGTAACATGAAAATTGACAAAAAAAAAAATCTCACTCTCTGTGTCTAAGGGGTTAGATAAGGAGAGGAGGAGGAGAAGACGACGCTCCTCTTTTTTTTTTTTTGGGTGGCGGGGGAGAGGAGGACCGTGGTACTCTGTTGTTGTTGTTGTTTTTTTTTTTCTCATTTTTTGTTTACCCAGAGGGTCACCCTTGCTTCGACTCCACTAATGTTTTTGATGGGCTGTGTGTGTATTTCCCCGCCATACATGCTTCGGATGGACTAGCCTTAGTCTGTTGTCAGATGGAGGAGGACTGAACATGGTTTTGAATTCCCCACAGGAGAAAATACCCATCGAGGAAGTGTTTGAGCAGCTGAAATGCACTCACAAGGGTCTCACCACCGAAGAGGGCGACAGCCGCCTTCAGATCTTTGGACCCAACAAGTTGGAAGAGAAGAAAGTCTGCTCCAACACAACATTCTCATCTTTTACATTTTACACTATCCCCTCCTGATGATTGATTTGATTGCTTACATTGTTATCGAACGCTCAGGAAAGCAAGATTCTCAAGTTCCTTGGTTTCATGTGGAATCCCCTCTCCTGGGTCATGGAAGCTGCCGCCATTATGGCCATCGCCCTTGCCAATGGCGACGGCAAGCCCCCCGACTGGCAAGACTTTGTTGGCATCGTCTGCTTGCTCCTCATCAACTCTACCATCAGTTTCATCGAGGAGAATAATGCGGGCAATGCTGCGGCCGCCCTCATGGCCGGTCTTGCTCCTAAAACTAAGGTTCTAAGGGACGGGAGATGGAGCGAGCAGGACGCGAGTATTCTGGTCCCTGGGGACATCATCAGTATCAAGCTGGGAGACATCATCCCGGCCGATGCTCGTCTTTTGGAGGGCGATCCTTTGAAGGTCGATCAGTCCGCTCTCACCGGCGAATCCCTCCCCGTGACGAAGGGTCCCTCGGAAGAGGTTTTCTCGGGTTCCACCTGCAAGCAGGGCGAGATCGAAGCCGTTGTTATTGCCACCGGTGTCCACACCTTCTTCGGGAAAGCAGCGCATCTCGTGGATAGTACTAATCAAGTCGGCCATTTCCAGAAAGTGCTCACGGCCATCGGAAATTTCTGCATCTGTTCGATCGCCATCGGAATGTTGATCGAGATCATTGTCATGTATCCGATTCAGCGCCGTAAGTACAGGGATGGAATCAACAATCTGTTGGTACTGTTGATCGGCGGAATTCCAATTGCCATGCCCACAGTTTTGTCCGTGACAATGGCGATTGGTTCTCACCGGCTTTCCCAGCAAGGAGCTATCACAAAGAGGATGACTGCAATCGAAGAAATGGCCGGCATGGACGTCCTCTGCAGCGACAAGACTGGAACTCTTACTCTGAACAAGCTGAGCGTGGATGTGAACCTGATCGAGGTGTTTGCAAAGGGAGTGGATAAGCGACATGTCGTCCTCCTAGCTGCCAGAGCCTCGAGAACGGAAAACCAAGATGCAATTGATGCTGCCATTGTTGGAATGCTTGCTGATCCGAAGGAGGTGACTGTTTTGCCATTCATTCCTCTTTCTTCGGTCATTTCTTTGTCATGCTCAATTCATTTCATGTGATGCAGGCTCGAGCAGGGATCACGGAGGTGCATTTCTTCCCATTCAATCCCGTGGACAAGAGAACTGCATTGACTTACGTTGATTCTGATGGAAACTGGCATAGAGCAAGCAAAGGTGCTCCCGAGCAGGTACCGCCTTCCACGTTGTCTGTCTTTTTGCCTCACATAAGATGGTTATGGACTTAACTGAAGGGAACGTTTCTGAAAACGTTAATCTTTGTTATTTGTGGACAGATTCTAACCTTGTGTAATGCAAAGGAGGATGTTAAAAAGAAGGCTCATGCTATCATTGACAAATTTGCGGACCGTGGTTTGCGGTCGCTCGCTGTGGCCATACAGGTTTGACATGGAGACCTTACCATCAGGGTTTTTGGTTTTGAAAGTGGAGGATATCCTCATCTCGAGTTTCGTCGATGTCAACTGCAGGAAGTGCCCGAGAAATCAAAGGAAAGTCCCGGTGGTCCCTGGCAATTCGTTGGTCTTTTGCCACTATTTGATCCTCCAAGGCATGATAGCGCAGAAACTATTCGCAGAGCACTGAATCTTGGTGTCAATGTCAAGATGATTACTGGTACTTATCATTTTGGAATTTGGTAGTCGGTGGAAGTATATTTTATTGTATGACTATTTAGCTGTTGATATCCATGATACTCAGGTGATCAACTTGCCATTGCCAAAGAGACTGGCCGTAGACTTGGTATGGGAACAAACATGTACCCATCTGCTACTTTGCTCGGCCAAGACAAGGATGCAAGCATCGCTGCCCTTCCCGTGGAAGAACTCATTGAGAAAGCCGATGGTTTCGCCGGAGTGTTTCCCGGTTTGTGTTCCCTTAACTTTGAATTTTCGCCAAAGCTCTTGCTTTTTTTATCACGTAATCTATTAATTCTGACTTGTTACTTCAAACACACAGAGCATAAGTATGAAATTGTGAGGAAACTACAGGAAAGGAAGCACATTTGTGGAATGACTGGTGATGGTGTCAATGATGCCCCTGCCCTTAAGAAGGCTGATATTGGAATTGCCGTTGCCGATGCTACTGATGCTGCTCGAGGCGCATCCGACATTGTCCTCACGGAGCCGGGTCTTAGTGTCATCATAAGTGCAGTGCTTACGAGCCGAGCGATTTTCCAGAGGATGAAGAATTATACTGTCGGTATCTATGTCCCCTACCATTTTCACTATTTCTTTCGTGGGTTCATGTGACTAGAAAGGAATTCGATTGATGGTGTTACCTGGTTTTCTTGTTACAGATATACGCTGTATCCATCACCATCCGTATAGTGGCAAGTGATTCATTTCATTAATGGATTACTCTCTTTCTTTTTCACTACTATTGACGATTAATAATTTGTTATTTTGTAGTTTGGGTTCATGATGATCGCTCTTATATGGAGGTTCGACTTCTCCCCATTCATGGTTTTGATTATCGCCATCCTCAATGACGGTGAGGGATTATCTATCTGCGTGATGCTCGTGATTGGATTTTGTGGGCTTGCATGTGGATTATGCGTGCTCATTTTGGTTGTTTGTGCGATGTTTCAGGTACCATCATGACAATCTCAAAGGACAGAGTGAAGCCGTCTCCGATGCCTGATAGCTGGAAACTGAAGGAGATATTCGCTACTGGCATCGTCTTGGGAGGTTACCTTGCGCTGATGACCGTCATTTTCTTTTGGGCCATGAAAGAAACCGACTTCTTCACCGTATGGACACGTGACTATATTGTTTCATCACCTAATTTTTTCGGTCCTCTTTCCTGTCGCATGACAAGTTTGCTAACATGATCTACTTTGCTCGTCTTCATATGAAGGACAAGTTTCATGTCAGGTCGTTGCAATATAATCGTGAGGAGATGATGGCGGCTCTCTACCTCCAAGTGAGTATAGTAAGTCAGGCACTGATCTTCGTAACGCGATCCAGGAGCTGGTCTTTCATAGAGCGCCCGGGCCTGCTTCTTGTCAGCGCATTCATCATAGCCCAACTTGTAAGAATCTCTCTAAACCATGAACAATTGCGGTTGTCCTTTTTATACCAAGATGCCTTATCTTTTTAGCTAATGCTAAGCTTGAGCTCATCCTAAATCGCAGGTTGCCACACTTATAGCCGTGTATGCCAACTGGGCCTTTGCAGAAATCAAAGGATGTGGGTGGGGATGGGCTGGGGTCATCTGGCTGTACAGCATAGTCACCTATGTGCCGCTGGACTTGATCAAGTTCGCCATCCGTTACATCTTAAGTGGAAAGGCGTGGCTTAACTTGTTGGAGAACAAGGTATACGATAGTCAAAGTTATGCTTCCCAGGAAACCAGGATGGATGGATGGAGATTTTTCCTCATCTCTTCGTTTTTTTATTTCTTTGTGGCAATGCAACAGACCGCTTTCACCACGAAGAAAGACTACGGAAGAGAGGAGAGGGAAGCACAGTGGGCTCTGGCACAGAGGACTCTCCACGGCCTCCAGCCATCGGAACCTTCGTCCCTGTTCTCCGACAAGAATAGCTACAGGGAACTGTCGGAGATAGCGGAACAGGCCAAGAGAAGGGCAGAGGTGGCGAGGCTGAGGGAGCTGCACACACTGAAAGGGCACGTGGAGTCGGTGGTGAAGCTCAAGGGATTGGACATCGACACGATCCAGCAGCACTACACCGTGTGAATAAAATATTGGAAGCGGGTCTTTGGGGTGGGGGGGGGGGGGAAGGATGGTTTTTATGGTGATGCTAAGTTTTCAGTCACAGGAAGCGAAGAAGAAGAAGAAGGGGGTTGGTGGGTCTATCTTTCTTCAACTTGTTGGTCTCTCTCTTTTAAAGTTTGTAGGCCTTTGTTAGAAAAAGGCTCTCAAAGTTTAGACCGAAACACACACTGTGTGTGCCTTCATTTCCTTTTTATGGGTTCCCCCCCAACCAACCAACCTATAAAATTTGTCACTCGATTAAATTCTGGAATTGAACTCGGGGAGTATCGGGAATTCTTCTCCCTCCCCCTCACTCTCTTTAATAATCTATTCCCACCCAAGACATAACATGGAAGACTAGATCTCATCCCGCATAGGGAGGGATGGGCATCGTGGTTGTCCCCCTGATCCCAACATGGACAGCCCCCATCCCCAATCTTTAAGACTGGACGTGGGGGTGTGTGATGATCTTCTCTTGGGATCCGTGGACCTTGATTTCTGCTCAATCAAACACCACCTTCCTTTTGATGCTCTGCTGCCATTCATCCATCTCTCCCTTTCGTTTCCTACAAAAAAAAAAAAAAAAAAAGAATTGCTTGATTCTCGGGCTAAACAATCACCCCCATCCCCGATCACCCGTTGCTGAAAGAAAAGTCGTGGGATTTGGTTTGAACCGACGAATGGGGGCGAAGGACATGGAATCCAACTCCCCCCCACCCCCCGGTCCTTTTTTTTTTTTTAAATGGTCTTTCCTTTTCGATATTCGTGGGGGGAAGGAAGCAGCCAAAAGTAGCTGTCTGTAATGTATGTCATGTCATGTCATGTAAATTAATTTTATTTTATTTATTACAAACTCATGCTGAAATAATTGACTCTGAATCACCAGGAATATTGCTTTTTATATAAATATTAAAATGAGCATCAAAACAGCGTGGGATGGGGCATTATCCTTATTCTAAGACGAAACAAGACAAAGGAACAATCTTCACTAAACTAGTATTTACGGTATTATAGTATCACGATGACATGTTAGTTTTAATTGGATTTGGGTTGGGGAGGAGATGTCATTGGATCAAGAGTAGCCACCCCTTATATTTTAATTTTATGTTTAAACAAAAGGAATTGGGGGAGACATTTTGTTTTGGAAGTCATATGTCCGATAAAGATGCAATGAATGGGTGGGTGGGTACTGAGCTGTACTCAAAATTGTCTCATCCCATCCCTAAAGATTTTTAATATACAAAATATCCCACCCCTCCCAAAACACCAGGCGTGCCCTTACTTTATTGTCTTAAACAAACTAAGCATGACAACGACCCCCCCGACAACAAACAAACTAAACATGAATCCAAACTCAAAACCTGAAGATTGGGGGAGAGTTTGTCCTTCCTTTGGATGATTGTATCGATCTGGATCTGGGAACGTCCAAAATATTGGCGCCCCCGAATCTGTATGTTTGAGCAGGTATAAGCGCAAGAGCGAGGTGTGGAGAATAAATTAAAATACTAAGGAGATCTTGTTCTAGGGGGTTGTTGATCTGAACAGGGTTATGGGTTGGTTGTCGTCACCCCTCTGGTTATTCTGAAATTTTTACAAATGATACATAACGACATGACTACCCTCCCCCAACTTTTCTTTCCTCTGCTTCTTCTTTTGTGGTTGTGGTTGGAGGGCTCCAGTTTATGGTCGTGTCGAATCAACAAGAAAGCTTGAGGAAGAAGCCCACCCCTCTCGGAAGAAGTAGGTTTAGTTGGGAGTTGGGTCAGGATGGGCAGGGGCAGACAGTGTGAAGATAAGGGACCTAGTAATAAATAAATAAATAAATCGCATCTTCTAAACTCTGCAGTCATGGGAGAGATTGGACACGATCCGAGGTAAAGAACAAAGCCACGATTCCCCCAATCACCGGGTGACTGCCACGTGTTTTGACAAGAATCCAGGCAACAATAGGGAGGAAGAGGAGGTGTGGGGGTCTCAATTCCTATTCCCTTGTCTCCCTCTCTTTGTCAGTGTGTGTGTGTCGAATCGCTCGCGACCATTGGATCTCTGATGGATGGTGGTGGCAGTAATGGCAGTGGGGGGTCTATCTTGAAACATGGGATTTGCCGGTGCAATTTGTCTGACAGGTTGCTTAGGTTGAAAAGGACACGCCGAGGATTGGGATTCGGAAGATCGAGTTGATATTGGGGGTGGTGGTACATCCCACTTTGGGGATTATACTGCTGTCCCAATTCAGCTTCTTTTAGAAGATTACGTGAGTTTGTGAGAGAGATTGTGTGTGATTAAAGTAGTCGAGAAGTTCTTCTATGTAATGATTTCATTACTTCACCTTAGCAAAGCCCTTTCCACTTGGACTCCTCCCTCGCCGTAGAAAAATGTAAAGAGAGGAACAGGGGGTTGTAGTTTGTGTTGGGTTTAGGGCAGAGAGGAGGGAGGATGAGGACAAAACATCAAAAGTGTCAGACCCGAGAGTATTCTAAGGTGGTGGTGGTGGGGACTCGGTTTGCGTCTTGGTAAGGCTACAAGGCGTGCTCGATTGTTGTTCCCTTCTTCCTCCCCAAGAAAAAAGAAAGAAAAGAACAAATGATGGATGATGATAATCCTCCCATTCCCCTCCCCTCTCTTGAATTTGCCCTTCCCCTCTCACACGCCTGATATTTTTCCCCCTTTTGCCTTTTGTAAACTTTTCCAAGTCATATTGGCCACAGCCTTTTCTTGTGCCTGTTTGCCATGCCCATCTTTGCCTACACAACTCCGTCCTTTTTCTTTGGGGTGTGGGGAGGAGTCACTAACTCCCCGTCTTTTCACGTTTCATTCAAATTATTAAGTGGATTTTCCTCAAACTAACGTTCAGATGTGAAATATCCCCAAAGTCAAGAATGTGTTACTTCGGCCATACCCATCCATCCATCCCCCTAACCTTCCCTTTCTTTCTTTATCATTTTATGTGCAACTAACCAGCTTCTTAATGAGTCCAAATGGATGGTAATTGTCACGCGTCCGACATGGGGTCCATTTAGAAACGACCACCGTCGTCATCGTTTCGCTATGAAAATTCCATCAACCGAGGGAACGAGGTCAACAATGCACTGAATCCCTGATCATTTGGAATGTGAAAAACGAAAATTACTTTCATGTTGGCTATTGGGATGATTTGGTATCAGAGCTAAAGCCCCTCCCGTATATCCGTAGAGTTTTTACTATGGGTACATCGGGAAGAAAACAATGGTAGTGGCAGAGGGAGTGTGGTTGTCTTTGCTTATTTTAGACCTCTAGCTTTTGGAGGAAAGTGATTGGTTCCCTCTACATACAAATCCAATTATCAATTCCACTTGTCTTCTTGATTCCGGACATTTTTGCGTACACCCACGTTCCCCCTCCTCTTCAAGCTGACTCTCAGACGGAACATTTGGAATTCTCCAGTAAAGTGGGTAAGATTTGCATCAAATAGGCTCATTTATCTTCACTAGTAATGATTGAGGAAATTAGAAAGAGCCCCACCCCTCACTTCATCTTTAACAACAACAAAAAAAAAGGAAGAACAAAGGTTGTGGGATGCCCCCACATCTAGAAAGAAGGAAGGGGGGGGTTTCCTCGAGAATTTCCGGGTTGTAATTTTGTTGACCAGATTAAGGGGACAACTAATAAATAGTTCTCCAAGTTGGTGGCCCCGGACATTGTTTCCTCAAAACAACATGTGAATAATGTTATAACTAACTCGATTTTTGAGATGTCATTTTGGAGGTGGCTTTTCTTTTAGTGGGAATTCTGAAAAGGTGAATGTGGAAATGTCCATGTGAAAATGCTGTTAGGGGAGTAGGGACAAGAAACAAAAATAAAAAAGAGACTTGCAGAGAAGGGCTTTGGGTGGGGGTGGGGACCTGGAGAAGTCAGTCTCCTCCCTAATATATATATAAAGAAGACTGTCAGGGGGGGGGATATCTCCTTCATAGGGACTGCACATAACCACAAGGCATGAGATAATAATAATGATGGCATTTGCGAGATTAGGGAAGAGGACAAATGACAACCAAGTTAAAGAATCTAATGACACATGCACATTATACCCCCTTTTTATTTTTTTAAGTTTGATGATGAGGGTGGAGGTTTCAAATACTTTTTGAGAGAATACCATGAGTTCAGATCAGATCAGATTCAGTGGTTCTTCTGCCTTCTTGTTTATTTATTCACAAAATTATATAAAAAAAATGGGGATCACAAGAATACTGTTGTGTGCTGTCGCCCTTCTGTTATCTTAAACCCAATTAAAGAATTTAGAGTTATGCAAATTAGGCCGATCTCAAATATACATGTCCACAGGCAGGCAGCTCTTTGTTAGGTCTTGTGTTTTTCTATTCTTTCTTCTTTTCTTTTTTAATTTGTTGATGATGATGATGCTGTTGAGATTGGGGATAATTAAATCCAAATCCCCTGCCATTTTTTTTTCTTAAAAGGAAATCTGGGATCAACAGCAACAGGCTGTCCGAGTCTGAATTATTAGCATACATCCCCATGATCACATTTCTTTTTTCTCTTTTCAGGAAGGGGAGGGGGATTTGAAAGCCACTTTTGCTGTTTCATCAAGTAAAAGCCAGAGAGAGAGCTGGGTGGTTCCAAACACCCCCCCCCCCCCCCAAAAAAAAAAAACAAAAACAAAAGACTCTGTCTCCCCTCTTTTTTGCTTTGCTATGATGTCTTCTGATCTGCAAGCTTTCCTAAGAGATGCCATTTTGTCCCTCTGAGTCCCCCTGGTTGCATTTCCATACACACACACACACAGACACAAAAGGAGCCTCTTCTTCTTCTTCCTCTTCTCCTGAATTTGATTTGTCTCTTCCCTCTTCAAATCCCATTCATAGAGAGAGACATGTCATGTAGGCGCATCAAGCTTGCTGATGGATGATGATAGTAAGAGAGGCGCTGCATGCAGGACCCAGGAAGAAGAAGATGTTGAATAAGTCCCTGTCCCTACTACCACTACTACTACTACTACTACTACTACTACAACATCACCCCAATCAACTCCTAAAGCAGGTTAGGATGGTCATACTGTTTCTTCCCCCTGTCAATATCTCCGTGACATTTGTGAGAAAACGAGTCCCCGCCAAATGGGAAGAGGAACAAAAAAGGAATCCACCCCTACATAATTCTTAGATTGATGTGTTTTTGTCGTGAATGAAAATATGTGGTTGAAATTTGGACGCAAGTAAGATAGATCCGTTTTAGTCTCATGGGAATGGGGGTGGTGTGCTTTCGATGACGTTTGTTTGCTGTTTGTTGTTGTGGCCCCATAACCAAAGGATAAAGATCGACTTTGCATTTTGCCAACATCTCACGGAACTTCCTCAGACTCCATAATCCCACCCTCAGATTCACATCTTCCAGAACTAAATAAATAGAATTGAAAAAAGTAAAAGCCTCTTTTAGGACATGGGCATGTCCCGTTTTCTTTACCTTCTTACTTTTCTCTGCCACGGATAGAACCGAGCAAAGAAACCTTAGGCATCCGTATCTGCAGCTTCTGGAATGGGGACCCAATTCGAGTATGCCGTCAATCTAGTGGCGGCTTCGCGGGGCGGCGACGCTTTCCCGTATTGCGGATTGGATGAGCGAGGATATCCTCGCAACAGGAATCAGGACGGTGTGGGAAGCACCAGTTCGACGAGGACGCTGGGGTCCATGGGCGAGCCAGCCAACGAGAATAGCCTGGAGTCCGTGAGAAGGAAAATGCAAATGCAGGAAGATATTTTCAGGAAACAGGTATAGAATTCGTGATAATTCATATTCCAATTCCCCTGGAGTTCTAGTTTGGAGAAGATGTGATTGTCTTTTTTTTTTCTTACACGGCGTTATTCTGATCTGCTTGCAGGTAAGAGAGCTCCACAGGCTCTACGGTATACAGAAGAAGCTAATGGGAGAGCTGAAGAAAGAGATGGAGCAGAGCAGGCTCCTGAGTATCATGAGGAGCCGGCACGCTGATTTTCTTAACTGGCCCCATCAGATGACAACTGGACACCCTTTGCATCTTCAACGCCGCAATGATGAGCAAGGCTCCCAGGAGAGGAGTGCCAGCAGCTCAGCGGAGGCTGCTCGGATGCCGAGAGGCCTAGATCTGGAAATAAGGCCGCTGAAAAGAGGGGAGAAGTCTGCCGTCGACGGGGAACTGTCATGTCCTAGCTTTGTCCCTCCGGTTAGAAGAGATGCTCTGCAAGTCGACGATGGGCTGGACGAAGAAACCGATGTGGAACTAACGCTCACCATCGGGGGGAGGTCCAGCAAAAGGAAATCAAGTAACTACTCGCATCGCCATAGGGAACAGGACGTAGAATCCTCCAAGAAGAAGCACTCATCGGCGTCAATCACGTCGGACCACGGGGACGCCAGCAATAGCAATACGAGCAACAAGGGAGGCTCGTCGACGACATCAGATCAAGAAAAGAAACGGCCACATTGGTTATTCAAGGTGTAGTAAATTAAATTCCGGGCATGGACGAGAAGGTGCATGGTGAAACAAACATTCGGGAAATCCATATTGCTGTATATACAATACATTCACCCCAGAGAGTGGAGGTACTAAGAAGATCATTTTGTCTTGCTTTGCTCGAAGTTATAGTAAGAGTCTTTTGGACTGGTGTTCTGTAGATACGTTGTTCTCCGGTACGCTGCTGTATAATCTCCGCAGAAGACACTTTTATTTTCTGTTGTATCGAGCTGACAAAAAGCTGGTTGTGAGGGAGGTTCATCAGCAAGCAGCCTGGATAAAAAGGTTAACAAAGGAAAAAAATATGCCCAAAGGAGACCCAGCTCAGCTGCAAGACGACAATAGACAGGGCAAAGCTTACTTTTTGGGAAGAGAAGATGGGGGGGGATGGGTACCCATCCCTGTTTTTTATTTTCTAAAGAGTTTTGTCCCCAGGAGCATGCAGTCCATTGAGGGCATGGCGCCGGGGGCTGACGTTGAACTGCTAAAAAGGAACCTTCACCCACCTTTCTCTATCAAACCCCTCTTTCTTCTGCCCATGTCTTCCTCCCCGATCCCTCTTCGCTGTGCATAAGAAAGCAGGTCAAGTCTCTCGCAAAAAGGTTGAATTACATGAGATCAACGACTACCTACGTTGCCTGTCTGCTGCCCTTCAGTTGGGGTTGGAACCTGTTTTATCATCCTTGTTAACAAAGGGTGAAAGTTGAACCACCCAACACTTGGCTTCACTATACACGCTGCCATACATTTCTGTGGATCGTCTGTATTCATGGACAACAACGGGTATTCTCACAAGGAGAAAACAGCACTGAAAGGTTCAAAGAAGAAAAGCTCCCGTGCTTACACCACGACCCTATTATATTGTAACACAAGCCCGTATCACACGCTTTCAATTCAAGCATTTGATCAAAGCAACATCTCAAAAGTCTTATGTAGTCCCCCACCGGCTCACCACCACACTCATCCTTGTATTGTCCCATGAAAGAAAAAAGAAGACAGGCATATTCGTGGTCAGACCATTGCAACTTCAAAAAAACCTGCCGGGCAGAAAATCAGTCACCATTTTAAACCCAGTTAGTACTTCGTTGGACACTTTAAAACTATTTGAAGCGAGTGAATGAAGAAATAACTAGCATTCTTCTGGAAAATTATTACGTGAACATGCAGAGTAGTTACCCGTACATGGTATGGACCATGATTCAGAGTGTATTTCAGAAGCTCTCCAGCACTCTCTGCGGGTCCAGCTGACCACTACAGTAACTGGAAGGAACAGCTGAAAGCTCCTGCCTCCCTTTCCACTCTTCACCCGGTTTAAGCGTGATGCTCTTCTCAATAGCAGCTGACTCCACGCACAGCATGTACTTATATTCCTCGTCCCCGAAGTCAACCATGGCCTTTGCTTTTTTATCCCATGGATTCCACACCACTGCACCACGGAGAGTAGATAGGTGTCAAAGATGATGAACTATTGGCAACAGTCTAACTAGTAAAGCCATTCAAGTGTACAACACAGATGCATCTCACAGAGGCGATCTGTTCTCATGACAGACAGATTCGATAAACATATGGTATTATATCATCAAATCTGTGAACAATCTACTAATAATATTAAACATTCTGACATGAGTCAGACATTTTAGAGAAGCATTAACATCAAAATGCAAAATGTTTCATCTCACCGGCATCAGGAAGTCCGTCTTTCCTTATCACAAAAGTCCTCTTCTTTTCATGATCTATGATTGCAATCTTAGTTGGAGTACTAAGGTATATCTTGTCCACCTATCAACGAAGAACAACTCTGAATAAACACACGAGGACGAAGATGGTAGTTGTGAAATAACAGCCAAACTCAAGTCTCATACTTCTCCTTCAAAAGTAATAGCAGCCTCTTGTTCTGTACATCGTTCCCTATTCTGCAAGTTATCCAGGTAATCGAGAGTCTCCAGTCCTTCTACCCGAACTTCACTGCATACATATGTTGAGTATAATGATTTCCTTAAGTAGACTCTAATAATGTGATAAATGGAAACATACTACAACTGAATAGAATGACGCGTTACTAACACGTGTAGAAATATGATATCTCAGGGTGAAAAAAGTTCTATCCAGACTGATTTCCTCGCCGAATGGGATGTTCGTCATTTCTAGCTATCGGCTAGATGCAAATACTGCCCCGAACAACAGTTAGATTATAATTTCAAAATGAACCAGCCAAGTCTATGAGTCACTTCATGCACAATGATTTCTGAAATAGAAATAGCATCTGCGACAGAGGATAGTCACGCATGAAAAGGAAAAAGGTTTACACCTACGAATCATTACCTTATGTCCGACACAGAGAAATATGTGTGGTATGCAAAGGTAAACGAGAACGGTTTCTCATCAGTGTTCCTGATGCGAGATGTGAGCATAAGATCTCCTCCCGGTCCCAAGGCAACTCTCAGGCGGAACTCAAAACTTCACCAATGGAAATTTCGACTCAGGCAAACATTTTCCTTTCAATTCCAAGAACAAAAAGAGGGGACAGGAGCAATTGCAATAATCTAACCGGTGAGGCCAGATCTTAAGATCTTCTTCGGAAGGCTTTAGTATCAAATTCACAAAGGCGTTGCAGGTGGAGTTGATGGGCAGCGGGGGTGTATCACTATCAATAGCCCACAGCCTGTTCCTAGCAAACCCATGCTGTTCTAGAGCACCAATATTGGAGAACTGCTCAACAGGAAAACAATGTGTAAGTAAGCTGTGGAATATTATCAAGACATGCGATCCATACCCAAAAGGAATAGAGACCTGAGGGAAGCATATCGGTATTCCTCCACGAATTGCTTTTGGAGGCTTGAAAATAGCCTGAGAAAGGAAATCAGGAAAAAGGGCTCCTAGTAAAAAGCATCGCGTTAAGGATCTAGCAGGTAATAATGCGTGGAATACCGCATTAAGAAGAAAGCGAGGTACACAAAACACGGATTCAACGGTTTTATTATCCACGGGGCTATACATACCTTGCTGCTGATGAAAAGCAACTCCTCGCCGTGGTCATTTTTCCAGGACGTGACATGGCCCCCGTACAGGCATACCTAAACGAAAAACGGGATAATCATGTTAATTGCAAGAGACAGACAGAACAAAAGACTGGATTAAGCGATAGAAATTCAGACAACGGCTCAAAAGGCTAATCATCCGACAAAAAATATAATTTGACATAAGAAGGTCCGAGGAAACAGTTAAAGAAGGCACGCCGGATCTCATGAATCTATGCTGAAACAACAACAACAACAACATAAGAACTCCATCTCTTGTTGTAGCTTGGCAGCCATTGACTTGTTTATATCTAAAAGTAGGATCAGTTCATATAAAAGGAGAAGAGGGCACACTGGATCATATCAACAGGATGCTGATCGAGGGTAAGTACCTCAACGGAGCTGCCGCGGCCTTCGCGAAGGACCAACTTATCGAGTCCGTTGATGCCCTTGCTGAGTTCGACGGGAGCAGCAGCAGCAGCAGCAGCCTCCGCCTTGTCAATTGACATCCCCCCCTCCCTCCCCCCGCGGCCGCCTTTACGGGACACAAATTACAATCTCCTCTCCTCTCCTCTCCCTCCCTCCTCTCTTCTCTACTTGATCGATCGATGGATCGACCTTTCCCTCTCCGTCTCTCACTTTCTTCCCCGGTAATCTTTTCGCTTATTTTCTCATCGTAAAAGTTAACAACCCAGCAAGAAGCGGGCCCATTTGATGATTGAACTGGGTTGGGCTCTCACCTTTTTCAAAAGACAGTAAAATTGCATCCCAGAAGATCGCAATAATGGCTAACACTGAAAATGAGCCGATGAGGAAACAGAGAAAAAGTCATCCCCACCTTTGTTAAAAAATCAAGGCAAAATATCAATTTATGGCCTCAACTTTGAGCCAACTTTCTGTTTTGTCCTTAACTTAGTTTGTTATATAATTTTGTCACCAACTTTTGTTTTTATTTATATTTTGGCCAATCATGAATTTCTTCTAGCGAAAGCCAAACAAGGCCTTAATAGACAATTCTCATTTATCGACTAAAAAGAAAAAATATTTTAAAAAATAGGAAATAATATTGAAACCTTTCATTTGTTTTTTTATTATAAAATTTTGATGAACAAATCAAGTGAATTGGAAGCCGAAGTTAACGATAGTTGCTGATGTTGTCAAAAAATATGAAAAATCGATGAATGTCGCATGATGTACTATTAGGGGGCGATTATTACGGATAAAGTGGATTATGAGACGAATGAATGAGATGTCAAAACTCCACTATTATAGGACACATGTTAGACTATATTAAGGTCTTGTTTGGCTTTCGCTAAAAGAAATTTATGATTGGCCAAAATAGAAATAAAAACAAAAGTTGGTGACAAAATTATATAACAAACTAAGTTAATGATAAAATAAAAAGTTGGCTTAAAGTTGAGGCCATAAACGTATATTTTGCCAAAAATCAAACCAACCCAATTGAGGGAACACTCATCCTTATACATATTCCGTATACACACACACACACACTCGCTTCCATTCTCTCAGCAAGCCGACCGTACTTCAGTCCCAGGGAAACCACCTCAGTCGAAGCCCCTGCATCCTCCTGTTCCTGCCTATGACTCCTCATATCAAAGAAATAACCAAACCAAACCAGACCAAAACGAAACAAAACCTCACAAGCACCCTCCCGCGAAAAATAAAATAAAAAATCAACTCACTCTCGACCAGAATAATAAAAACAATCAACCCCGAGTCCCAAATTCATCGGACCAACTGGACAGACGTGGTCATCTGCTTTTATCATCGACAGCCTCTCTATATGGGACTTCATTGGGAGCAGAAGCACATCCAAAAAGCACTGTTCGGCCCCCTTTTCCGATGATCACAAGTCCTTCGCCTGCACAAACAATGCGGTCCACTCCATCTTAGAAGTTCCAGAAAGTGGTTCTGGTTACTGGAAGCAATATTATACTGGTAGACAGACATGTTACCCATGATCGACAAGCCTTCTTCTTCCCCACCAGATTCAGAAACCTTGAGTATGGGTAAAAAACAAAATCTAACCCAACAGATTCAAAACAACTGAAGAGCCATTTTCAGCTTGTTTTGTCTCCATTTCGGCAGCTTATAGAAAGCACTCTTGCTCATTCCGAATTTCTCCCTGAACTCCTCCGATGACAAGTATGCCTGCATAATCATCAGGTAACCTAATCAGTAAATCAATCAGAAGACGGCTCTATACCATAAGGCGGAATGATGTTGCTCTACTACCTCCCGTTTTAAGATGTCAATGTCTTCCACTGGATCTGTTGATCTGACCTGAAGCCGTTCATAAGGATATGTAGGCAATCCATCCTCATCTTCAGGTTCCACCTCCTTCACATCTTCTTCAATTGTTTGATTTCCTACCCGGCTGTTCATCAAGCTCTCTCTAGAGTTCGTGATCGAATTTGATTTTGGGGTCTCGAGAGTTGCTGATAACAACACATCTTCATAGTTAACTACCATGACATGGAGGAAAAGAGCCTGTTGCATTAAAACGAGCTGAACAGGACCTCACATTTAATAGATTTTGGTATCATGACTTCTCTTGTCGGCGGAGAGTTTGAGAATGATGAACTGAGAGCGGCAATAGAAGATGTCTTCGGAGGGAGTCTTCCTGAATCAGGCGTAAAAGACTTTGGGTAGATCTTCCTGATCACTGGAGGAGGGGTAGAAAAATTTCTGGCATTGGGGTTCTCGAAATTGGCAGCTAGCGCATTGAAAGCTGGAGACCTTCCCCTTACACGTACACGCTCAGGACTAAAAGACACGCTCCTTGACCGCTGCGACTTGTCTGGAACACTGCTCGATCTTCCGCTGTATGAAACTGGAGCTCTTCTTTTCGGTTTCTGGAACATGTGAATATTAAAAGAGCGAAATAGAATTAGTATAAACGTGACCCAAATGATTTGCTCAGTAAGTCTTACTTCCACATTTGGTTTGCCACCACTTTTCAAAATTGTCAACTTTCTCTGGAATGAGTTCCCATGTAGCTGCACCGAAAGTGTGACAATGTTAAGCTAGTAAAATAACCAAATGGAAAGATAAAGATTAGAGAGGCAACAAAGACTTACTCCTGACTTTGCAGAGTCCCAATTGAAGAAGCGAGTAAAGAAAGATGGTTCACTCCCCTCCATGATCACATATATTGGAGTGTCCCTGGACAGCTTCTCCAGAAGAAAATCACTTTCCAGAAATTTCTGGAAAATAGTGAGAAAAGCATGAGATTTATAGAAAAACAAGTCCCAACACCACTTCACTTTAGCATCAGAATTTTCATATTTATGTAAACCGGAGTTGAAGATCCTATGATATAGTTCTCAATCATTATTAGGATGAATAAATACCATGCAGAATGTATCTCATGGAAGCATCTTGCCCAACTGGCTTTCCTACCTCACCAATTTCCAAAGATTGCATTTTGTTCTTGGAATCAACTTGTTGGCCTACCCAGACAAAAACTGCAATGTGACAATCCAGGATATAAATGTCCTCGGTCATCAGATCATCCTGGGTAAAATTGTAAATTTCTGTTGCCTGAGAAAACAAGGGAAGGAGAGTATGTGAGCAGAAACTTTAATCGAAAAACAGAAAACAAGATACAAATGTAAATACTCTTATGGAAAAAATTTAGAGGGTCCGGCAGTTCCAGATGCCTGTTTGTTAAAGTGTAGAATGCGGTAACAGAAGAGACAGGGATGCTTCCGTTGATCATTGTCTTAAAGTAATCAAAAGACGAAGAGGTCACACCTACCTTTAAATTCCCTGAGAGCAAGTTTTGCCAATATGTGGAAGTGAAGAAAACAAGATGAGTTAGTACAGGTCAATAGCCCAAACTAATTAAAAACTGTTGGAAGCTAAATATGCAATAAGCATATACCCTTAGAGAAACTGCAAGAAAACAGATGAGGATCACTCTCAGCATCATGTGCTATCTTTTGGCTAGGATATTCTGACTTTCCTCCCAGTAACTCCCAAAATTGCTCAGATTCAGCACCCTCTTTTTGTGTTTTAGATTGTGCATTTGGCTGCAGTCAAGACTGAACTCAGAATGAAACCATTCATGGACATTTGCATAGTCATTAACCACAGGAAATATACTATCAATTGGTATAGTCAGGACGCCGACCTTTATCACATCTAGCTGCCTCTCGGCAAGCTCCTGATCCTCGGGAGATGTCAGATTTCCACACCACGTGAAAATTGTGGACCCATTATGCAATATATAACAGTATGATGAGTTTAAAGAGGATGCCGCCTGGTGTGGAAATAGCGAAGAGATCATCAAAAAATACCAAATTTCAGGAAAAAGAAATAATTAACAATTAGAAGCATAGGAAATAAAGCATGAGTAATTCCGGGATATTGAACGGTGCAGATTTCAGCCCTTTTCAGATTCAAATCAATTAAAAAGCACCAAGGAAATAAGCTGATCTAGACACTTACAAGTGACTTCAGAAGGATAGTGTTTTAGGTTCAAGCAACGAAATGGATTTCTTCAGATAAGAAAATAAACTTTTAGGAACCAAAAAAAAATTCCGAGACCAACGACATGACATACGGCATCAACTTGTATGGCCTGCATATTCTCAGGTCCAGATCCCTGGACTCTAAAAAGGGCAATACCATCTTCTTTGTACGTCTCATCTTGAATTTCCTTATCTGCTACATGGTTTTTATATCCGTCCCCAACGCCACCCTGAGAATTTTCTAAAATTAAGAGAACAGGAAACAGATATTTCATAGCTAATATTAAATAATGTATGCCTTCACAACCAACCTTGAATATAATAAAGCTCTGAAAGATTGAAAAGAATTGAATAGGCTCATTCCCTTCACAGATACGAGCCTACAGAAAAAGTCAGCAGGTATATGTCACTGTCACTGCTTATTATGCATACAAATTAGCAATTTTACAACTACAGAAGCTAAGAGAAGAGAAAAATACTTGAGCTGGTAAAAACTTCAATAACTCGACCATCTTGCTAGCTTGAGAGACAGCAGAGGCTCTCTCTTCCTGCCTCCAATGAGATTGAAATAATTATCATTTAAAACAAATCCTTGATATAGTCACAAATGGAGTAAAATCAACAAGAGAAACATAATTGTAAGATAACTATTGTGGTTGATATAGTCACAAATGGAGTAAAATCAACAAGAGAAACATAATTGTAAGATAACTATTGTGGGCCCAGCCAGTGTATTGAGCATAATCTTATAGGACTAGATTTGCACAACGAATTCTCAACAAAGAAGGCCAGTAACCAGCTATTACGTGGGATTATTCCTTGTTGTTTTGCAACAAAAACGGAAGTCCTTAGCAATTTTTCACCGGATTTGTGTTAACATGGACTTTAAGATAGTTCCAAAATGTGAAAACTGTAACCTGAGAAAACCTCAGAATGTTCACCCAGAAAATTTCTCACCTCAACACTTTTCTTCCCAAACCATGTGCCGATAAGGTAATCTTCCTTATCTTCTCCTGGATAAGCATACTGGAATATATAGCAATCTCCACTGTAGAACTTTGACTGATCCGAGGATGAAAGAAGGATCTTCTCTTGTCCGTTGACACGCCAAACCTATACAGATCGAATATTTTCTCAGCTGTCTAGAACTGACACAATGACATGCTTTTCATTGTGAGGGGAATGGTCTTGCCAATCCTTATGATAAATAAATTTAGAAGAGAGGACCTGTAAACTTCCAGTGCAGTCAATGTATGGTTGAGGCTCTTCTTTGACAGGAGCTGCTTTCATGAGACCTTTAACATTTACTCCTTGGCGTTTCAGGAGAGCTACAAATGGAATTACAAAGTATGTTTCAAACCAAAAACTTTTAACTTCTGAGGTCAACAACTATAATGGCGGATAGCAACATTTCAGGAAAGCAACCCCATATAGATACACATGATCCACATCTCACCAGCAACTTTCCCTCTTCCATCCTCTGAGACGGCCACCTGAGTAGTCTGAGGCCATGAATCAAATTTTAACCGGAAGACCACTGTCTCAAAACCTTCAATTATTCGGATAATATGAGACTGTGGACGATCAGGGCCATGGACTAACTCCTATTTCATACATCAAACAAGTTTTAGGATATGACCACGGCAGATCATAGAAGATGAAATTCTTAGTTCAGAAATGCAATACCAATCATAAAGTTCAGTTAATGAATGCAGCTATTCAGTATTAAAATCAATCCTCATTGTGCAAAACGCTCCCAGACTAACAAATTTGTTCAAGATATAGTGTACCGTATTCAGCGGTGAGTTTCAAACAATTCAGGGTGACTCGAGCCAATACCAAAATGAACTTGCTTCAGTGTGAAATATTTCTTAATATTATCACAATTTATTACCTATCAAGAATCTCATGAAGACTGGTTTTACATGCCGAAGGAAAAGCCGCTATATCATTAACATTTCAAATAGTCAGTGAGAAACGTATAAACTTTAGAACCTCTGCTGCAGAGCTTGCACTCTTCCTGTCGTTAAGAGAGGTTGTTCTTCCCATCCAAACAAAGACTTCTGTCCCGCAATCAAGTAGATAGCATTTACTTGTATCCAGTAAATCTCTAGTCAAGGACTCAATTTCAACTGGTTCAGCCTGCCCCTTCTCCACCCTGCAAGGAAATAATCAGCCAAACAGCACAGTAATCAAACCATATCACAAGGGCGTCTTGAGTGCGTAGAGCACTTCCCCGTTAGTGTGGCATATATATACAAGCAACTCAGTTGATGCCCCAAAGCTTGTTTCTTTTGATTCTCATCCAAAGACCAAACACATTCACCAGAGGTGCTGCTTTCAATGGTATCCTAACCTCTTTAAAAGGGAGACATGCTTATTCTTAAACGTAAAATTATTTGCGGGAAAATATGCATCGAATTGACAATGAGCAGAAGGTGCACCCATTTAAGCAGGCAAAGATAATGGAAGTATTGCAAACTGTGAGTACCGGAATAGCTTTACAGCAGATTGATCGGAGGATTTCTTGTCCTCTTCAAGAGCTACTTTTCTCGGCAGAGGAGCAAAGCCGCCAAAAAATCCCCAAAACTCCCCACTTTCAGAGTCTGCCATCAATCTCCCATCCTCTTCAAATAATTTACTGTCAGATAAAGTCTACATTTTTTTTACAATAAAAATGCTAATAAACTTCAAGATGGTTACCAATTGCCGCTATATCACATTTTCCATCATGGTATGTATCCTTGACATATTGAACAACTTCTAGAGCCTTGGCTCGTTCTTGAATGGAAGAATTCGAACCGTTGAATTGGAAGATCTTAGACTTGGTGTCTAGAATAAAAATGTCATCATGGTTGAGTGAAGATCGTGCAAAAGGTACCTACAACCAACAAAATATTTGCAATTAGTGGCAAGAGTCAAGAACAGTGATTTCACCCAGAAGCTGCACGTCCAAAACTGTACCTCCTTTACATGCACAACATGCTTTCCTCTGCACACAAACAACCGAGTCTTATGCTCTTCAGCCTCCGCATGTCTGAAGCCAGATGCAACCCCGCCCTCCAGCGGAATAATACATGGCTTAAAATAAGACAAAAATTTCTCTGTCTCGTAGCCTTGAACTTCACGATACTGAACAGCCCGCCCTCCAAGGGCAGCATCTAGTTCAACTGTCTTAATTGCTGCAGTACCTGCTTCATCCTGTAAGAAAGGTCATGACTTAGCAAACATGTATGCTGAGACAATCAGGGATCTCAGAGCTGAAGGACATTTACCTGGCTCGTATCCTTGCCAAGCCAGTAGTGAATGTCATGACGCAAGGCGCCATTCTTCAATGCGGTTGTCTGCATAATCAGAATAACTTCTTACATATACAAGCAAGCAATTCATCCATGTTACATCATAAAAGCCAGAATAGAAAAATGGCAAGAGTAGTTGCACACGTTGAGACTCTTGCGACTTCTCTTTTGTGAATTGATTGAAGCAGAGAATGTTCAGTTAAAGTTTTGATGCCAATCTATAAAGTTTTACTGTGGAAGCTCTGGAACTTTCAATATGCCCCATCAAAACGACATCTTCAAATGGAAATAAAGCTAACTCACAGCAATGACGCCATTTGCAATTTTCTCTGGTCAACAGGGGAATGGGAATATGAAACAGAGGGAGCCGATTCCAGTTGAGAAGGAAATAGAAAAAAAATTATTAATCACAAATAATGAAATGAAATCAAACTTTCTTCCTTGTGTCCTAATTGATGTGATTTTCTAGGTACTAAGAGTAACCCAGATTGACAAATAAAAAATGATAACCAATTACAGCATTCATCTAACATCAGCTGCTAAACATATAAAATGCTGAGCATAGATTACCTTCAATATGACATATGAATCCCCAGTAAAAAACTTCCCGTGGGATGACTGCGGCACCAAAACAGGACGGAAGTCCTCAATCCGCCATATTTCAACACCACTATTCACAGTTAAGGAGTGCACACGATTTGAAATCTAAGACTATGAAAGTAAAAAAGCCTGCTTAGCTTCCTTATCTGCTGTCTGATTTAAGAATCTGCATCAATGCATGAGAGAAACAGGAATATAAAAAGTGTCATTGATATAATGCTTTGCGGGGCTATAAATTCTTCATGCATTCTGCAAATAAAAACTGGCTTCTAAGTGATCTACAATAGTGAAATATTTGTTACTGCAAAAGAAAGAGGATACGCTTTTTGCCCAGCCCCTTGAAAAGCTGGATCCAAATCTCTCATAGAAACGGCCATGCTCTGTTGTGGTCCAACAATCCACCCAGCAGTCTTCTATAAGATTAGTATCTTCCCACTGTCTAGAAATTACAGAATGAGATAGGAAGAATCTTCAACTTTAACATGCTTTATGGAACTTCCGCTGGCGAACATTCTTAACACAAATAACAAGGCAGAAAAAGAAAAAACTACAAGCAAAATAGATTAGTGAAGTCTGCTCTCCAATGTCAAACTTCACGACTAGAATAGTGTGAATGCAAGCAAACCACAATATGTTTTCAGCCTTAAACCTCACAGTAGCAAACCCTCGGCAACAAGTCATTGAAGGAGATTTCGCTAGGCCAGCCAATACAACACCTGACTAGATCCAACAACATACAGGATTGATGAGCAACTGAGTATCAGTGCCATCTGCCCAAGTGATAGTAAAGATTCCTTCATCTGGTTCTGATCATTATGTCCTTTCACTGACAGAGGATCAGTAAGCTTGATTCTGGTTCCACCACTTAAAGAGATCATCAAGGAGTGGAGAAAAAAAAAATAACACTCGGACAAACAGCTAGGGTCCTGACTAAGTTTTCCGGATGAACACATTTCGGCCACGATGGAGACAATCCAAGTCGTTGTCCATAACAGGAATCTAACTGATTTTCCAACCAAAATCATAAGAGAAAAGAACAAGCTTCGGATTCCACAATATTCTGGACAACATATGCGTTTGGACAAAAGGAACTCAAGAACGCATTGAGGGGAAGATACAAAGGAAGGCGAGTGGAAAGGCCAGATCAGGAGCTAAAACAGAATGGGTGAAGCCGCGTAACGTGGCGGAAAAAGAAGACCCTTTTCGTTTCTTTTTTTGTATAAGAGGGAGGTAAAGAGAGAGACGAGCTGGAAACTTGGGAAGAGCGCGCATGTATTATTAATCTCCGAGCTTACATCCAAACATCAACATCCAGACGGTCCAAACGTAAAAATAAAAATACATCATCATCTTCCCCTGGTTGATTCTACAAAATACATGGGAACTCTCAAACACCCCACCCCCAACACAAACAATCTTCTCGAATACCGAGCTGGAATAAGAGGATCGAAGTACGGCAGCTAAATCTGGGGACAACTACACATCAAACGGTTTCCTTGACAACATCAAACAAACGAAGACATACTCCAGCCATCAAATCCACGTACAGGCAGCTCAGAATTAAGGGATGAGAGACAAGTAGGATGATGAAGTGGAGCTTTTTTTCCCGAGTTAAGGGAAGAAGAGCGGCGGATGGAGGTACCTGAAGAGATTAAAGAGGATCCCTTCCGATCGGGATATGAAGTTTCAGTGGGCTCCAGTGTAGATCCAAATCCGACGGTCGAGGGGGATGAAGTAAAAGGGGACGGGGGGAAGAAGTGCAAAATGAAAAGGCGGGGGGGGGGGAGGGAGGAAGGAAGGAAAGGAGAAGAGAGGAGAGAAAGGAATACCAGCGTGAAAGGAAATAAAAATGGCAAAAGGAAGAAGAATTAACGGGGTTTGCAAAAGCAGCGAGGGTTGAGGGAGATAGAGGGAGGAGGAGGAGGGGAATGATGACGATGAGTAATTTTTCTCAACATTGCTTTTTTTGAGCTAACGCCCCCCCCCCCAACCTCCATCCAGCGATTTCCTTCAATTCAATTACCAGATAATATTTAGTTTCTACGACAAGCTAATCTCATTACCTGTCGTCATCATAAATAGAAAAGAAAAGATAGAAAGAAACAACTGAATTAAGGATTATGAGAGGAGAGACAGGAGAGGGACAAAGGGAGATGGTCAAACCAGGGGGGGAGACTCTTCCTTTTTTGTTTTTTAGGATGTAACGGCGGAAGTGTTGTCTTAAAATTTAATATTAGGAGGAGGTTGAGGTAAGGGTGTTAGGGACTAGTGAGTGGGAAACCAACGACAAACTTGAGTTGGGAGGGAGGGAACTGGCTGTGGACTCGTCCCTCCTCCTCACCAAACCAACCCCCCCCCCCCCAAAAAAAAAAAAAAACGTGCTCCCCACTAACAACCAAAGAATAATCTTTTTTCCCAATTCATATTTGGGGTTTGGGCTACCCACGGCCCACCATCCACAGTCATCATCGTCGTCATTCATCATAATTGGGCCCATAACATATCTCCATTCAACAGCCCATCAGGCCTAAACCCCATCAAACCCACCCCCCACCGCCGGCATCATCAACGCCCTTAGCCCCCACCCCTTGATCGGAGCTTCTCCCCGTCCAACTTGTCGATAATGGAAGGAAGTAGAGAGAGGTTGACGGGAATCATCTGTGCTAAGAAGCAAGTTGTTAGAACACGGGAATCTTGTCAGCTATGCGGAGAAGCACAAAGGCGACGTGCCTAGATGCTGCGTCATCTTCGCAAGGCGAGGGTTTTGTCCCAACCCCAGCATCATCAATTCCACGACAAGGTCGTTTGGATTATGGCAACATTATTAAATTCTAGATTCTTTTTGTATCTCTAACCTCTTAGAATTCAGTAGTTTTTGTTTAGACATCCGTATCGGTCCTACTGTGATAGCTCTTAATTTTGAAATATCTATGTGGTTATAGATCACATTATCCTGTTTCTAGAAAAGAAGAGAATAATATATTTCCAAATACTCATTGCATGCACAACCTGACCTTGTTTAGTTTGGATTTTAGGGACTAAGCCCAAGAGAAACACGGAGAAGAGAGAGGACAGAGAAAAAAGTCTCAGGAAGAAGAAGACCAGATACTTTCTGATAGCACAGGTCATTGCAATTCTATCTTTCCTCACCATAATGAACAGGAGTGTGATGGGGATGTAGATTTTGATGAAGACGACGCTGATGCTGTGGACTATGGCTAGTTTTCCCTCGTCGACTAAAACACGAAACATGGTCAATATTTTCTTTTCTAAACTTAGTTCTAATTGCAGAAGCAATCGTCTGAGTTTCAGGCAAGTTGTGTTTTGGGGGACTTGCGGCAATTGGAAAACATGCCTCCAATGGCTTCGGAGGCATTCTCGAATGTGGTCGGGCTTTTGGGATGAGCCTCTCCGATGAACCAATCATTTCTCGACAAGCAAAGCCCAGCCCCCCCCCCCCCCCCCTTCAATCCCTCCAATGAAAAGCAGCGGCTTCCTCTCCCACTGTAGCAACACACTGACTTTTGCCTCGTATTTGCATAGATGTGTGGAATCGAGTCTAAGTTCATCAATCACTCTTGCTCCTGTCAAGACACCCCCGTGGATCAGAAGACAGAATCATTGCTGTCTTACGAGTGTGTGGATCGTGCATTATTGATATTGGAAAACACCTCATATACGCATTACATTATTCGAAAAAAAAATTAATTTTAATTATCGCGATCTAACGGTAGAAAAATATTCTCGAAGTTAGTTACGTATATCATGAATAAGTGAAAAAAGTTTAGCGATCCGGGACGCCAGCTTAAGCCTCCGGCCGAGACCGTATACGTGTATCAGGTGGTGGAACAAACATGAAACAACATCAAGGGAGCACCAGCAATCCTTTCCTTTTAATGGACAAAAAGTACTAGGCCACCAAGCACAAGTGCGGGTGGCGGTGGCTGTTCATTTCGCAAATGGCACACCCTGGAATCCCTGCAGCATCATATCCCCCCACTTCTCCATTTGGGGTCGAGTCTGGAAAGACCCTTACTGAAAACATTATATATTGGTGGAGTTGTGGAGGGGCCAACGAAGTCCCAAGAGCATCTCCGTAATGATTTCTGAAGCCATCCCCCCTGCACGCCTTTTGAAATGAAACCCGGCCCGGCCAGGCCTTAAAAAAGCGGAGAAATTTGGTAAAATGCAAGTAAACTTACTTACATGTAAGTTAAGCCTAGCTCTCAGGGAAACTCGATCTCGAGTGGGATTGTGATCCCACCATCACTTCACTACATTATACAGTTTACTTGCCCCGCCATATTTCTCTTTCTATTTTATCATAACAAAGATCGTTGTTTATAACTTCATCTAAGGATTATGTCAACTATTTATTATTACTAATGTTGGGGTGATTGGTGTGGGGTCGAGTCATCTGATCGAATAAGTGTTTTCGTGCCAAGGCATTTAGATTACGACAAACCACCCATTGTTATTATTTTATTATTGGGGAAAAGCAAGAGTTTGCATGTACCTAAAGCTCTGTTCCTTCTTGACGACTCCCGTCAAATTTCAGTCCTACTTTTTATCTGTTTCTTTATTCTTGTGATTTTTTTTGTTTTCTTTTGCGGTCGGTCAATTTAATCAGGCGGGTCAAATATAAGAGGACGTTTCTTGTAACTTTTTTGCCAACGAGGTTGATTTATAGCCGATGCATGACCGTGTGAAAGTTAGTTAATCATTATATTTAATTCAAAGTAACATAATGACAAAGAAAGGGAGTGTTATATTGTATAAATCCCCGTTGCAATAGTTGATTGCCGTATCTTCGGCCGAAGTTCGATCGTGATCGACCAATTCTGTTGCAGCCCACTGCCTCCCAACTCTTGACTTTGAGTTAGTCGTCGAGTGTCAAACTAAGTCGACTATGGAAAGAGATAAGAGGAAGGAGACTAGCAAAGAGAACAATATCGTACATGTAAGAACTAAGTCCAGCAAAGAGGCACGTAATAAAATGTCACAAGTTACGCGAAATAACAATCAGGGGGATGGTGTTATCCGTTACGTCAATATAATTAAGTAATAATAAACATGTCCGGAGTCTCGTGGTCTTTCACTTTAAAATGTTTTCTCGTGTAACTTCAACCCGTATTATATTTATAATATCGATTGTAATGTCTTATTCACTTTTCCAATTGAATAAAATAATGTTATGGTTGCTTAACTCATAATTTATTATACTAATTTTGAATAGTGGAAAATTGTCAAACTAATGAATGCAAATAACAGCTTAATAATGTTCATGTGCTTGGAATGCGTACTAAAATTGTCAAAAGTAATTTTTCCGATTCTTATGCAACAAATGATTTAATCCTCCGGTTCATTTACAAATGTACATTTCCTTAAACGCTAATAAACGTTATAATTGTAGAAAAATTTACTTGTAGGGAACGACTAAATGACATGTAGAAAAATATGGGGTATATGTATGAACAATTCTATTGACATACAGGAAAAATGGATTAGTGACATAACATGTAAGAAAAAATAGGTTACATGTAAGAACGGTTAACTGACGTGTACGAAGAAGATAAAAAAAGTGTATCTAAGAACATATATTATGACGTATATGAATTGGGATATATACATGTAAGAATAGTGCAGTGACGTTTACTAACAATACTTACGACATGTAGAAGCAGTAAAAGAATATGCAGTAACCCACGTGAGGAGCCCCGGGATTGAATTATAGACTTCACCTGGAGGAAGATGTAGATGGGCCATAATTATGATGTGATAATTCGAATAACCCACCTATTAAAATTTCATATTTTTATATATATAATAATTATTATTAAAATATTAATGTGTTTTTTGGGATATCAGAGAACATATGCCCAACACAAAATGAGGAGAATTCCCCAAGTCCGGGTGGATGGATGGGATTCCAACGTGGATTCCAATTCTCTATCATATCCTCTTTGTGTTGTGTGTGTTTTCACCGATTCTCTACTTTCCCAACACCACCACCACCCCCAAACATCTCGTGATCAATAACACAATGTTAATCAAATGATATATATATCTCTCTATCTCTTTGCCTAACAATTATTCCTACCTAATTTACATTACCTACCCCCGAAACAAGCAGAACACTGAAATTTACCATCCCTAGGCAGGTAGGTGAGTATGTATATAAAGGAGACCGTCTGATCATTTTCTATATTTGAAGCACGCCCCCCCACATCCCTCCCCCTCTCTCCTTCGTTTATTCCGTGAAACCATCTTCAGAAAAGGAAAGCAACTCACTGGAAGAAGAAGAAGAAGAAGAAGAAAGCAACCACGCTCACGCATCAGTTCAGGTTTGGCTCAAACCCCTCCATCTGTCATTGCTTCCCCCTCAATTTCATCTTCGCTTAGCACTAAATCACATGCTTCACATGACCAACTCTTTCTTCGAGCACCAGAATTCCCTGCCTGCCGTCACCAACCCCCCCTCCCTGCAGAATATCAAAAAAAAAAAATATATCTCCTCCTCTGCCTAGTCATTTCTTCCTTTTTTGGCGTGTTCCTTTTCTTTTCTTAAATAGAGAAAAAGGGTGGGTGGGGGAATGGGAGGAGAAGGGGAAGGCAATCAACGGCCCCAGAAGAGCTACTTTGACGTGCTGGGGCTGTGCTGCTCTTCGGAGATCCCTCTGGTGGAGAACGTCCTCAAGCAGATCGAAGGCGTCAAGGATGTATCGGTGATCGTGGCTTCGAGGACAGTCATTGTCGTCCACGACGCCCACCTCGTCTCCCCAACTCAAATAGGTAAAAACTCCAATCCAACATATTTCTCTTAGAACCCAAAGTTCCCCCTTGTGCTTGCTCTGCCTTTTCCTTTTCTCTTCCTTTTATTATATATTTGTGGTGGTGGTGTGGCGTGTGGATTGGGGGGGGTGAATAGATCCGGTGTTGGTGTTGTTACTGAGACGACAAAGTGGTGGTGGAGAGAGCCGTCTGAGGTTGTTGTTGTGACCCTTGTCGGATCTGTCCACTGTACGTTGGAGGAAATCACCACCTAAACATAAACAATTGGGGGAGGGGGGAATGGTAATCCTAGTTTTATTTTTCGCGTGACTGATAAACCAGGAATCGTTCTTTCCCGGCGTCAGTTTTTGCTCTCTCTCTCTCTCTCTCTCTGCCATTATTGAAGTTGGGGAACGGGGGGATGTTTGCAACTCGGGGGCCATCATTCATTTCTGGGATCATTGTCATCTCGTTAATAAGAAAGTGACCCGCCCTCTTCTTCCTCCTCGATTGTCAGCTTCCCAAACACCCTCTCCGAAGCTTAACTCCCAACTCTTTTTCTTACCTTCTAGTTTTTATCAAACCCTGCATTTAATTGTTACTGTTATTATTAAATTTGGGAACCCCCGACTCTTTGTTAGCGGGGGAGGGAGAGGTCTGTGATGTCCAAAAATAAATACCTTCTACCAAATTGAAAAGGAAAAGATAGAGCATCTGACGGTATGCTACGTTGGCACACGTCCCATTTGTGAATATGTCCTTTTCTTCCTTCTTTTTCATTTTCATTTAATATGCTTTTGAGTTGGCGTGTGTTGTATAGTTTTAGTGTTGATTTTTGGAGATAATGAATGTTCGGCTTCTGCTCGTCTTGTCGGGGGGCGCGACCCTTTCATCACACAGTGAACGCCTTAAATCAAGCGAGGCTTGAGGCCAGTGTCAAGGCCTGTGGCGAAACACATCATCCCAAGAAATGGCCTAGTCCTTACACCTTGGCGTCCGGCCTGTTGCTCACCCTCTCCTTCCTCAAGTATGTCTGCCATCCCTTCCGTTGGCTGGCCCTCGGAGCCGTGGCCGCGGGGATCTTCCCCATCGCTTGGAAGGGCCTCGCTGCCTTGAGAAACTACAGGATCGATATCAACATCCTTGTCTTGGTTGCCGGTGAGTTTCGATATTGCTGTAGCTAATGACGTGGCTTTCGGCATCAGCCTGGCACAATCTTTTATGTAGTGGGGATGACTCGGTCTCTGTTTATCATCCGTTGTTTAATAAATGCAATCTCTGTCCAAAAATATAAATCATAAACAGTGGCTTTCTTCCACGGGAATGTAATCTTGTTTCCTTTTAACATGTGTTGTTTAATAAGGCGTGTGGCCTCCCGGTTTCTTGTGTTGAGGGAAACCACTGAAGGTGTTGTTTATGACAGTGATCGGGACAATAGCGATGGAGGACTACCTGGAAGCAGGGACCATCGTTTTTCTCTTCTCCAGTGCCGAATGGCTCGAATCCAGGGCCAGCCACAAGGTTTATTCCTTCTACCGTTCTCTCATTTTTATTTTTGTGGTCTTCCTAATGTTCGCTTCTCGGATGAAGGATCATGAGTTTGATCGGTTGTGCAGGCCACGGCTGCAATGTCGTCACTGATGAGTGTAGCGCCTCAGAAGGCCATAATAGCTGATACTGGAGAGGAAGTAGGTGTGGATGAGATCAAACTCAACACCGTTCTGGCTGTTAAGGCAGGGGAAGTTATACCCCTCGATGGCATTGTCGTTGATGGGAAATGTGAAGTGGACGAGAAGACGCTGACTGGAGAGTCCTTCCCTGTTGCCAAGCATGTTGGTTCCACAGTCTTGGCTGGCACAATCAACGTAAATGGTACGGTATACTAACAGTTCCTTCCTGCAAATCAGACTACAACTAGAATAAGTGTTCCCATTGAGTCCCCGTTTCATTCTCTATTTTCATGTCGTCGACGGCGGTAACCAGGCTATATAGGCATAAAGACAACTGCGGTAGCCGAAGACTGTGTGGTTGCCAGGATGGCGAAGCTTGTGGAGGAAGCTCAGAATAAGAGATCTAGGACTCAGAGATTCATCGACAAATGTGCTAGCATCTACACCCCTGGTATAGCGCAACTCATTTCTTTCATTTTTCAGAGGAAGAAGACGCCTCTTTAAAACTTAGATTCTCGTCTCGTTGATTGGCAGCAATTCTGGTATTGTCAATTGGCATCGCTGTGATTCCGGCAGCATTACACGCTCGGAATCCACACCACTGGTTTGACTTGGCATTGGTGGTATTAGTCAGCGCGTGTCCTTGTGCACTCGTGCTCTCAACTCCAGTTGCTACTTTCTGTGCCCTCAGTAATGCTGCAAAATCTGGGCTTTTGATCAAGGGAGGAGACTACCTTGAGATCCTGGCCAAGATCAAGAACTTGGCTTTTGACAAAACAGGCACAGTCACTAGAGGTGAATTCTCAGTGGAGGAGTTCCAATCCCTCAATGAGAATGTAAGCACGGAAACGTTGCTTTACTGGTACGTCATCTTTTTTAGTAGAAGTATATGATCTTGGTAATAACAGAAAGACCTACAAGAGACAACTGATGCTTCTGCTCACGCATTGTGTGTTCAGGGTTTCGAGCATTGAGAGCAAGTCAAGTCATCCTATGGCAGCTCCACTTGTGGGATATGCTAAGTTTCTTTCTGTGGAACCGAAGCCTGAACAAGTCGAGGATTTCCAGAACTTCCCAGGAGAAGGGATTCATGGTAGGATCGATGGACGGGACATCTTCATAGGGAACAGAAGGATTGCATCAAGAGCTGGTTGCGAAATAGGTGATGGAAAGCAGTTCGTTTGATTAGAAGTGAGTTCATAAAGGTCCCTTCTATTGATATTGCCACCACACCGTCATCAGGTGTGAAAGATTCTACTGGGGACGGGAGGACTGTCGGATACATATTCTCTGGATCAACAGAAGTTGGCATCTTCTGTCTCTCCGACACGTGCAGGACTGGGGCTGAGGAGGCCATCCGGAAGCTCAAATCACTGGGATTACGGACGGCAATGCTCACAGGAGATAGCCAAGCAGCTGCAATGAATGCTCAGAATCAGGTCCGAATCTACCTTTTCACCAGAAGGACTGTTCAATTAGTATGAATTAAGCAATCAATTTGTATTTGGTACAGCTACATCACGCTCTGGACGAGGTCCGTGCAGAGCTCCTTCCTGAGGATAAGGCGAGGTTCATCATAGAGCTGAAAAAGATCGGCCCAACGGCTATGGTGGGAGATGGAGTGAACGATGCTCCTGCATTGGTGGCCGCCGATATAGGCATTTCCATGGGAGTTTCAGGTTCGGCGCTTGCGACGGAGACCAGTCATGTGATTCTTATGACAAATGACGTGAGGAAGATACCGAAAGCGATCTCACTAGCCAGAAAGGCGCTGGCGAAGGTGGTTCAAAACGTGGTACTCTCTATAGTGACTAAGGTGGCTATCCTGGCTCTGGCCATCGCTGGGCATCCGTATGTGTGGGCGGCAGTGCTAACCGACGTTGGAACTTGCTTGCTAGTGATTCTTAACAGCATGCTATTGCTGCGAGAAGGTGATCACCGGTCAAGAAAATGCTGCAAGTCCTCCACAGCCCCTTCGTTAGCTGGCGCCTGTAGTGGCCACGATGCAGACGTGGCAGAGGACACTCACAAATGCCGCTCTGTGGACAAGGGTTCGAAGACATGTGCCGGAGGACACTGTTTGACCAAACCCAATTCGAATAATCAAAAGCCTAGTCTGGGATTGCATTCTCATCATGGTCATGAAAGAAAGCATCACGGTTGCCGTTCCCAGGACAAGTTGGCTAGTTGCTGTCACTCGCACACATCAAAGGCGAGCTCATGTCAAAACACATCATCGGGAAAAGAAAAGAGGGAGGCACACACAGCCCACCGTCATTCATGCACGCAGCCGCAAAAGGCGTCAGATTTTCACAACCACGGGTGTCAGAAGCCAGGCACACCGCATCATGAGCACCCTCAAAAGGATGTGCACTGTGATCACGGCACCCATGAAGCGAGACAACATGAAAGCCCAGGCATCCAAGAGGACCATCCTAGCCATTGCGGAGAAGATCATGTCAGCAAGGGAGAAGCTGAAGGGAGCGTATGCGGGGGGCATCACAGGCAAACTCAGGGAAATGAGGAGTCCCAAGATCGGGATGGGAGCAACAAGTGGCCAATCGACATAGAATGGGGAGATGATCTGGTGAAGCACCAGGCATCATCGACAGCATGCATGAAGAGGGAAGCAGGGGGATGTTGCAGGAGCTACATGAAGGAATGTTGCAGGAGGGATGGACACATACATCATCTGGGTGCAGGCTGCTCCTTGTCTGAAATCACAATCACAACCGAGTGAAATCGTCGTCTTCATTTCTTTTGTCTTTGCTTGGTCACAACACTGTTTTTGACCCCCTTAAAAGAAGGTTGAATTAATATTGTAATTTTATCCGTAGCTTGAATCAAGAAAGAGGGATCCCCCCCCCCCCATCAATTACCGGAACCAGGTCGGAGTTTGGAGGATGAAATTCTTTTGAAAAAGGGAAGCGGGGCGATTTCTTTTTTATTCCTTTCTTCTTCTTTTTTTCTAAAATTATTCTTTTTAATTCTAGAGATTTCCAAAGGTCAGATTCTATTCCCAGGCAATAATTCAAACATTTCAGCTGCCCAAATCCATACAATCCCCCCGAAAATACCCCCAGGAACCAAAAACGAAAAGCCAGGTCAACCCTCTTGTTTGAACCGTGTAGGACAACTTAAACCCTGCCCTCTTTTTCCCAGAGGTTGATTTATCCTATCGGTAAACTAATAGTTTCCGGTGAATATAGCCATTTTAAAATTATAAAAAAAAAGACGAAAGAGATTAAAAAAAAAAAAAATTACAAGTCATCCTGATAAAGCAATTTAGAGAGGTAACGAGATGGTGATAGTTAGGTACAATCCTCCCTTTTACCTGGTGTTGGGAAAGATGAAAAAAGAATAATAATTTTAATACTAATATACGCCTTATGCCACTTGTCATCCCACATCATACCTTATGCTCCTTCCAATTTTCCTTCTATATAAACCGCCTTTGCTCTGGTGTCTTTGTTTGATAGGTGACACAACCGAAACGATTTTTACTCTCGCTCTGCATGGGTCTATGAGCCTCTCATGAAGTGGTACAAGTGCGAATTTAGCCAAGGATGACTTGCCGGCTTGTCTCGCTTAAGCGTTCGAGTGGAATGCCGCGCCCGCGAGTTGTCCTTGGCTACATTTGCTTCTCTTCCTTCTCATGCGAGGCTTCCATAAGACCAGTGATCACGATCTGGAGGACAGCATGCCCTTCCGATCATTCTCCCTGCAGCGGTTTCACTCCATAGGTAACGGGCACTTTGCGAGACTTGCTAGATGTTTTCGTGAATTCAGCACGCTGCTCTACCCAAGCTTTTCTCAAACCCTTCTTTTTCAAAGTGACCGACTGAAAAGGCCAGCCATGTTTCTATACATTGGTGTTTCTCCTCCTTTGCTGTTAAGTGAACAATAAGGGAAGTTCAAGCGTTTCTCGTGGGATTCATTGGACACAGAAAAAACACTAACTTACATCCGTTAAATCACAATCATTCATGTTCCCTATACATCCCAATACCAGATGATGATACATTAAACAAAAAGGAGAGAATGAGGATGGACAAGCGCTACTTTTTCTGCACGTGCGTTATTATTAGTTAAAAGGAGATACTTACCACTCCATTTCCACCGCAAGGGAATGAACAAATATAAACAAATCTCGGTGCATTTGAGTCGGCAGACTCTTTTCGTGCTTTCCACGATCCCTGCCGAGAACTTAGCCTTTTAACCTCCGAGCATTGTCCGACGAGCAAACCATCTACTCAACGAGCGAATTCATTTTACTTGAGATTTTTTAGAGGAGAAAACATCAGGCAACCCGTTAGAATAAGCCAGACCCCGCTTAAATTTGTCCTCCAAAAGCATTTCAGTGGAGTTCAGAGACCCGATTCTGAGCAACGCCCCGAAAGGATGTGTGTGCTCCCTACCAGTGCGAAGACTATGACGACAAATGTCTTTGGGTGTATCCGAAAAGATGTGTTTGAAATATCCTTTGACTTTGTTTGTTTTTTGGTTTCTGCCCCACTTTTCCACTTGAGGTCACCATCTTCGTGTTGAAACATCTCCACTATTTGATTCGGATGCCTGCCAAAAAGAAATGGCTCTCGAGATTGGAATGAAAGACAGCCGTATTTCATAGTGAGTCAACTCATCGGCGTATCTATTAAACGAATATGGCTGGTGAGCATAAACTTGAAAGGTACAAATAGTCGGAGAGAATTTTTGATAATTGGAAAGGAAGATAAATGAAGACAGCTATGTCCATTTACAAAACTCACAGAAACAAAGAGAAAAAACGAAAACCAAAGATGCCTTTGATGATCATCGATCGTTTTATCGCTTTGTCAATTAAAATTTCCTTTTATGGGGCATTGCACCGTCGCGCTCGTGTCGTCCTTCGGCCATTTGCAGTCGAAAAGGAAGAGCATGCAATTCTCGCACTTTGATGAGCCAAAGCACTCTTCAGACAATAACAAACGAAAGCCTCTTGTGTCATTGAATAACTAGACTTCGGTTCAATCGTTCCTTCATTTATTTATGTGATTAGCGAATCAAACATTGACACATATTATTTAAGTGCGTGCTCGTGCTCGTGTACATCACTATTACTAATGGTAATTCACTGTAGTAATGATAATAGATAATGAATGCTTGTAATGAGGCGTTAATAATTTTTATGTCATCACGTGGAATGGGAAAAAGGAAAGGTGGAAGGAATATCTCGTCTTCAATGCGGTGTTGCTGTTGGGGTTGGGGTTGGGGGTGGTCAAAACCATATCCTCTCATCTCATCACAACACAGCTTGGTGTAGAAACAAGAACATATTCTCCCATTTGACAATTGTGTCGGTATGATATCTCCCCCCCCCCCCCCCGCCCCACGAAAAGAAAGAATCACGCCCACCAATAAAATAGCATCCCCTATGTAAAAAGAGGGATTCTATTCTCATGACCGACCCAACATGCCTTCAAGAATTTAAGTATAATGTCATGCCTTCTAGCAGTTGTTATATACCATATTTGCGATCCGGCCCGTATTAACTGTCATCCGGACATGTATTATGGCAACTCTTTAGATGAAAACTGGAATGAAGTTTTGAAATTCTGCCTGGCACCTTTTATTAGATGAGATCATGGTGTTAGCAATGCGATGGGACGAAACAGAGGAGGGAAGAGGGAAAAAATGGCGGATTGGGACGTAAGATAAGGTGGAGAATTCGAATCTCTCGAGATTGATCATCAGCAAAGAGGATGTGTGTGTGTGTGTGTGTTTGTTATTTTGGATAAGAATGTATGGGCACTTCAAATTCGATGCCCCACCCTCATCATCTAAAGGATGGATGACTTTTGATATCATCACCCTTCTTTTCCCTCTTGGCTGTCCTCCCCCTTCTTCTCCTCTCTCCGGCTATAAAAACTATCCTCACCTTACTATAATATTGGCCTTCACTCAGCACCCTCTCAACTTCTATCAGTCCCTCTTCCCTAAAGAAGAGAGTGGAGGATGTTTGAGCCAAGAATGACTCGCCGGCATCATAGCTCGGGTGGCAGCTCCTCCCTTCCCCCCATATCTGCCAATCTACGAGTTAGACATGCACCTAACGATTTATCCAGCGGGTCATCTTGGCTCTAACTTCCCCTCTTTCTTTTGCCTCCGTTGCTTCTCAACGGTGAAGTCTCCCGTCAAGGGTTTTGGATTTCGAGGGGGTCCGTGAGTGTAATCTTTTACTCGGCCTATTTCAACTTCTTTCTCTCCTTTGCTATTTCTTGTTATGCATTGCAGGCGAAGCAATGAAGGAGAGGGTTGGCCAAAATGTCGCTTGCCTTTCCCACAGTATAAGCAATAACCTACCCGTGCATGCAAGGAACTATATTTTATTTCAGCACCATTCAAAGGGTGAACGACCCTGAGTCCATTGTATGCTTCATTGTGGGACTTGAATATAATTTTAGTGATGGAATTAAAGGATTGCTCGGATTGATATTTAGGGAGGGAGATCCTGGGTTTAGATTTGTCATACATTTGTGTTCTTATCAAGCATAAAATTACTAATTGATTACAAGAACCTGCCAGACCCTTTCGTTCTGATTCTTTTGTACCGATTGGAAGCCAAAAGGGAGTAAAATCTTTCATGGATTTGTAAGTAGAGAGAGGTGGGAGGTTTTATCAGTAGATCGAGAAAATCAAAAGATGGAAAATACAAAACTCATATGCATCCAAACATTGTCGTCATGATCATCCTCCTGGTGTTAGGGAAATGAAAAAGATTACATGCTATTCGAGATCTGACTATGACCTGCCTTGACATAATCCATTAGATTATTGAACTTGAACTACCGCATTCATCTCCCAATTCGAGCTCGAGTATGCCATCCTCGTGGGCCGATAAACGGCTGAAATCTCGGGAGATGCAAATGTCTAGGTTATTGTTTGCATCGGAGTCGAGGTAAGTTGCAGTTGCGGACAGAAAGAATCATATGATGATAGCTTCAAGATAAGGACAGATGTCTTTGTTTTATTTGAATAAAAAAAAATAAAATAAAATGGGAGGATGCACGGCTGATCGATAATGTCAGAGCTCGGCATTATGATTATGATTATGATTATGATTATGACAATGATAATGGTAATAATAATTAAAAAGAGAAGCCCTCCAATTACACTGAACTTTGGGGCCATGACTAGACAGAAACACAGGCACGTGATACGGCGGCAGACATTCCGCCCATTCCAATGGAGGAGAGGCAGTCCAGATAAGGGAAGTCCCTGGAAAAAGCAAAACCAATTGGGCGGTGGAGGGGATGGGGATGACCGAACCCTTGTTCCATCGAGGAGTCAGATGTACATTACTTAATAACTGTTGTTACAGGAACTATTTCTCAAAATAGGGTTGGAAGCCCGATTCAAACCCTGATTTACAGAGCATTTCATCAAATTTTAGAACTTTCGATCAATTTTGCGATAGATTTTCGTGACTGAACTTATATTTCGACGAGTCAAACCCCTTCTCCTTTCATATATTATTTTGGTAAATAACCAAAAGAAGTTGGGGGGGAGGTGTGGGTTGGCGCTCTGTTTGCTTTCTCCCCCTCCCTCCCTCCTCGTACACACGCCCAAAGTAACCATTATCTCTTCGAGTCGTCGTCACTCACGAGGAATTGTGTCTGCATCAAAGAAAAATAAAAATAAAGCCCACAAAACAATCGACCGAAACCTCATCACAACCCATGACGTGCCGCACATTTCCCAATTTATAAACACCAAGGGTTTTGGGTTATTACAAATATTAGTGTGTGCCAAGACATTTTTGTAATATACGCAAATAGTTACTAATAAAGGCAAGTATTTACTGTATATTAATTACTTTTCGGCTCGTAATTAATTTATGGTAAAGTCTCATATGTTGATCATTTGTCAATCTAAAATTGTCCTTCATCGGATAGATGTTTAGATGAGACATGAACATCTAGATCAACACTGAGTATAACACAAGTCGAGTTAGATCGATGGATGAATATCCAAGTTATACTTAGGGGTGCCTAAGTTAAAGGGTACAACAGGAGACGACTAGTTTGTAGAGAATACCACATGTTAAGCGCCATTGGTCACTTCTCTTGTTGAACGAGTGTAACTGATCTCCTGACTTGAGACCTTCGTTTATTCTATGCGTGGACTTATGCGCTTTGATGCCATTAAAAGCGGTCTTTGACCGGATTGTGAGTAATACGGCTATGGGGTGTATGGCGAAGCGTAGAGAGGATAGTGTTGCGTCAATATATGATTCATCGCTCTCTTGGATTATAGTGTTACATCATGCCTCTTGATTGAGATATTAGTGATTTTAAACACAGGCCATGGTGGAATGTTTATCATTCAAGTTAAAATCTATGATATTTCAGAAATCAAGTGAAACGATTAATTCAGTGATGACGCACAATGCAGTGAATTAATCGAGATGTCGATGAGATGAAGAGATTGAATTACACATAAATTAGTTCAATATGATTTTGGTTCATGACTAATATTATATTACGTTGGGTGGCTGAAAACTATTGCTGGACGGTTACCTCAGTCTAATGGAGATTCGGACAGTGAGGAATCTCACATTATAAATTGTGAGATTCGAACAGAAAGGTGAGAGAGTGAGAAGAAATCGGCCATTTTAGTGTGTGGGTGTTCTTCGGCCAAGAAAAAAAAGAAAAACATTCGGCCACAAAAAAGAAGAACATTCGACCAAGGCTTCCGAGGGATAGAGGAAAGAACTTTAAAGGGCTAGCACCCGAGAGTGAGTTCGAGTTGTTCGTGTGACGTGTGCGTGGATACTTTTAGAAGAGTCACATTTGGAATTCTAGAAGATGGTCACGTCGAAATATTCGTAAACGTTTCATAATTACGAAATACGTTTTATTTAACGTATTTAATTATTCGATTTATAATTATCAAAATGATTCAGTTCCGTTTTTCGAAAGTTTTTCCTAAATGAGCTTCCGTTGCGTCCGGGGGAGACTCAACAACAAACGCAAGCCAAAAGAAAAAAAAAAGGGAGTGCCTCATTCCATCCGCTCCAAGCTAAGACCTTGGAGTTTCTTCTCTCTTTGTCCTTTGAGATGTCTCGCATGACATATGGTGAAGGGAGTGAGATTGCAGCCAAGGATGATTTGCCGGTAAAACATCATCCTTCGCCAGCTACGGTGCTCCCGGAAAGAAGATGTTATCACTCCCCCGGCAAGTCGCCCTTGGCTACATTCTGGCTCTCTCTCCCTTGCTCTCGTGTCAGCTTTCCCTCAAAGGACCCTCCCTCCCCCATTCGGGCCATACCCAATTTCTCATGGTTGCTTTTACTTTCAGAGCATAGATCACCAGTATCCTTTCCTAGTAAATCATTTGGTAGTTCCATCTATCATAGTCCTCTCTTCTCTTGATTGTTGTTGGTTCATTGATGGGGAAAGCCTCGAGAGAACATTTGAAATTGAATTGATTGTGAACCCATAACGAATTTTTGTTTTTTTGTTTTTAAAGAAAGCCCAAGAAGGAAACTTGTGAAAAGGATATTTTGGGATCTGCGAACCTTTTCAATGGGCTTCGGTCTGATTAGTTACTTCCTACTTTTTTTGCAGGCTTCCCCCACGACATTGTGTTATGGGACATGGAGTCGAGTCTGACTAATGAAATGATGTAAATGTAGCAAAACATATCATTTCAATCAATAAATTGTTTTCGTCCCATGTCGTATCTTGTCCCAACCGTACTTGGACTGCTCCAGCATCTGGGTTTAGCCGAGCTGAGGAAACAGAGAGTCAGTAAATAATCAAACAGTGCACATGGGTTTAGCAAGAGGTAGCAAAGCTGTTTGCCCGGAACCAACTCACCTCCCTCCCTCCCTCCCTAGTTTAATGTTTTTTTCATCTTCATCTTCATGGGTGTAATAAACAAATCGAATTAGGACAGAATGCTCACGAGGTGACAACCTGCAAGAAAGGCACATGCATGGAAATGGTAAATATAAACATATAGGACCCCACCACCCATCCCCATCTTCCAAAATATAAAGAAATCACTACTACTTCAGATCAAGATGGGGGAGATTGGTTGATCCTGTCCACATTCATTGGGTCTTTTTAATCTAGCAAATTCCTTGATCAGACACCCAACACAGAAACAGCCATCATCCAACTGTTTCTCTCTATTTGCCCTTTGTCACACAGCCAGTCATCAATCCAAACAACATCAGAACACCACACAACAGAACAAGGGATGGAGATGAAAGGAAAACAAATTGCATAGGAAGCTTTAAATGAGAGACTCTTTTTTTTCTTTTCGGACAGAAAACGTTCTGACAAATCCTTTTGGGATTTGATTCATCGGCCCTTCCTCAATTAACACCCAAAAAAACCATAATCATCCTTAAAAAAGAAATTTTCTCTCGGTCCAATGCCTCTCTCAAACACAGGGAAGAAGATTCTTCAGCCCTCCCACCCCAATTCTTCAAAATATTATTTCTTCCTTCTTTCTCTCCTTGTGTTGTGTTCACTGCCCCCTCTCTCTATCCCACCCACGCACCATTCCTGGATCTTGGAACAACCTCCACCTTCTCCTTCTCCTTCTCCTACAACCCATTGGCGTTGTGTGCTGTGTCAGATCCCTTTGGTCGCCAGCTAATCCCCAGTAACTCCCCCCCCCCCCCCCCACCAAGAAATAACGGAAAGAAACGACAAAAAGAAGAGGTTTTCGAGCGAGGAACTAAGGGGGCCTCTGAGAGGAGGGGGGCATCTCCCTTCTTTGTCTTCTCCGATTCTCGATCAATCCAAGGTATTCCCGGGTTTCTTTCCCTTCCTTCTTTCACGGTAAAGATTGCTTCTTCCCGGTTGCTTTGTTGGAACATCCCCTACCCCCTTGTTGGGTGTTTGGAAATATCTCCTGGACGATGATCGGGGACACAGAACCGGCGGTGGAGTTCAATGTTTCGGGATTTCGGTTGTTCCCGATTTCTCCCGAGTGTGGTGAGGTCCCATTGGAGGTTGTATGGATTCTTGAAGCCGTGGGGGGAAGTTCCTTTTCTTTTTCTCCTTTTCCTTGTTGGAGAGTTTATCTTGAGTAGTTTGTTCTTCGGTGGTTGCGCCCAATCCTGGAAATTCAATTGTGCCGGAGATCTTGGTGGGCAAAATAATGTTTTTTTACTCCAAAGCGTCCCTTTTACTATCCTTGGGCGCCCTTATCTGATATTTAATCGGGGATGCCAAAGCATTTGATCTCCAGTGACTTAATTATTACTCTTGTTTGTGTATGGCTATACAACAATGCTGCTCATTATAGTCCGCTATCATCCCCAATTTTGTAATATTACTGCATGAATTGATTTTTTTTTAATTTGGATCTACAACTCAGGGAACTCTTTGAGCTGAGTGTGATCTGGGAAAGCAAGTTCCTGGTCTTGATAGTCTGGTTGCCTATAGGGCAACGTAATATCCAGGCGATGCGCTAATCACAATCTTCGGGATGAAGGCTGGTAAAGGTTGGAAGATGATCATGGGCGATGTTCATTTTCTAACAGGGTCTCGCAATCGTTCCCCCCTGAAGAAGCCAGTCTGGATAATAGTCTTGGTTTGCCTAGTCAGTGTGTTCTTGATATGTGCATATGTCTATCCTCCGCATGGGAGTGCAGGTTGCTATATGTTTTCGTCCAGAGGTTGTAAATCCCTTGCTGATTGGCTTCCTCCTTCTCTGGCGAGGGAATACACCGATGAAGAAATTGCATCCCGTGTTGTGATTAGGGATATTTTAAATATGCCTACCATTCAGTCAAAAAACCCTAAAATTGCCTTTATGTTCTTGAGCCCTGGTTCACTGCCTTTCGAGATGCTGTGGGATAGATTCTTCCAGGTAGAATTCGTTTGCTCTTGCTTGCATCTTCTCCTGGTTGCTATGGCAGTTACGTTATATTGACTTAGTTTGATAATACCTTTTCTGATGGTAGTCTAGTTCTTATGTCCATCGCATAATGTGGGGGTCAAACTAGCTAGTTCCTTCACAATGAAAGCCTTTTTGTGATAAATATTTATTGGAAGGGGTAGTTTCCCAAATAACGAAAGATGCCCAAGAATTTGGGATAACAATAAGAATAGTAGGTGCTAGGTTGGTCTTTCAAATTTATTTTTGTGTTTTCCCTTTACTTTGCCATTCTTAGGAGCTGGCACGAATTGCCGCACTATAGTGGGATTCTGTACATAGCCTCCTTTAACTCCTTATCCTTCCACCTGGTCTGTTCTTTTTTACTTACCCCTTGGCTGAAACTTTTTGAAGTGCTCAGATGGTCTCCCATCTGTTTATCTGGATGGGATTTTGTGCCTCAGTGGAATGGCTGAGATCTGCTTTTGGTAATGTAAATTTAATAAACAGGCTAACCGAATACTTTGGACAAACAGGCAAATTAAAACATAACAACAACTAGTTAGATGATTAGTTAAGTTGCTTTTGGTTTAAGATGGTATCGATAGCAATAGCTGTGGAGGGCTCTTCTGGTGAATGGTACCTTGATATGCTGCAATTTTCTATTTCTTTGGCAGGGCCATGAGGGTAGATTCTCAGTTTATGTGCATGCTTCAAAAGAGAAACCGGTACATGTGAGCCGTTACTTCTTTAACCGGGACATCCGCAGCGACCAGGTGAGAAAATTTTCAAACTTTAATTGTTTTGAAATTAGAATGGATTATATTTAATGAAAAATATTAAAGACTTGCGTTCTTTAAGAAATAATCTGCATTCTGGCTTAAATATAGCCATTAAAATTGATTATTTCAGCCAACCACGATTACCCTTTTTGCATGACACCATGGGGTCACACCGTAGGTAGTCTGGGGGAAAATGTCTATGGTCGACGCAGAGAGAAGATTACTAGCTTTTGCTCTAAAAGATCCTGACAATCAGCATTTTGTCTTACTCTCTGACAGGTAGTTTATCCAGGTTTTTTTTGAGCACTTTCATGATAAACCAATAAAAGATTTATCTTGTTGTGATCTTTCATTATGATCAATTTTATATTGTCCTGCTGCAGTTGTGTACCGCTGCACACATTTGACTATGTATTTGATTATCTAATGCATACAAATATCAGCTTTATTGACTGGTAAGGACTTCACGAAATTAATCGGGCTCAGGAATCGAGTTTTATTTTCTAACAAAATGTGGTTGACAGTTTGTTATTTCATTTTCAGCTTCTATGATCCTGGCCCACATGGTAATGGCAGATATTCAGAGCACATGTCACCTGAAGTTGAGAAGAAAGACTTCAGAAAGGGTGCCCAGGTATCTTTCTGTGATTTTTTTTTTTTATCTTGAATTTGACTTTACCTTTTTGACTTTACCTTTTTTCACTGATGAGTGGTCATGGAAGGATTGGGTTTGTGAGGTAGTTTTTTTTTCTAGCATGAGATGTGAATGTTGCACACCCTCAAACTGTGTACATTTTGCAGTGGTTCACAATGAAACGACAGCATGCACTAATTGCCCTGGCTGACAGTCTGTACTATTCGAAGTTTCGGGACTATTGCCAGGTAAAAATACATTCATAGGTAGCCCATTATTTCCTTCGTTTGAAGTAACATACATTTTCTGTTAGGTCGGTGTGTATGCCTGCCAACAAAGTTCTTGATCAATAAGTTGTCTCATTTGTTTGGTTTGAGGTCATACTAATTGTGATTATTCTATAATGTCATATGCTCGACAGGGGAATGCATCATCTTTTCCGGTTGCTTGAGTTTGTTTGTGTGATTTAAAATTCTTGATTAGTAACATGTTTTTCTGATTGTTATATTGACTCTGTGATGCTCCAACGTGATCACAGCCAGGACTGGACAGCCGTAACTGTATAGCAGATGAACATTACCTGCCAACCTTTTTCAATGTAAGAATTTCCGGTTACCTTCGGCTCCGATGAGAAGACCTTAACAAGAATACATGTCCTAAAGGCGCTCCCTGTTTATATCAGATGATTGACCCCGACGGCATTGCTACATGGTCTGTAACACATGTCGATTGGTCAGAGAGGAAGTGGCATCCCAAGTCGTACAGGGCTCAAGATGTCACATACGAGCTTTTGAAGAATATCACGGTGAACCCCTTAGTCTTTTATTCTTTTCAGTCATCTAATGCAGAGTTCATTTTGTAGCTTCATCCAAATTTTGTCAGATAACATCCGGCTAACCCCATTCATATTTTTTCCCCTTGCGAAGTCAATTGATATTAGCGTGCACGTGACAAGTGACGACGAGGTATGCCCTAAAGTCGAGGCAATCAGAGTTTTCAATATCCATCAGCGCTTCACTGGATACAGTGATGATATTTTATTCTTCATTGATATTGTTTTTTGTTTTTGTCATTTGGCTGGCTGCAAACTATAAAAGCACGAGGAGCAAATAAGGCCGTGCTTATGGAATGGGGTCCAGCGGCCGTGCTACCTGTTTGCGCGGAAGTTCTATCCGGAAGCCCTGGACAATCTATTGCAGCTATTCTCAAACTATACGGTGGCCTGAACCTCCCCCCTCCGGGTTCCTTCATCCATCCAATGTCGGGGAACCACATTGTTTTTGGCAATTCAAAAAGGTGTATATCGATTGGTTCATCAGTTTTTTTTTTTTTCTTTCTTCTTTCTCTTTTTTTTTCTTTTTTTTTTGTGGCCATAGGTTTTATCTCCCCCAGCGTACACAAGAAGGAATTATTTTTAGAGGACAAGTGGGAAGGCAAAAACTTTTGGGTTTGAGGGAGAGACTCAAGTGGTGAGGGTTTTGATTTTAGATCCGCCACTTATCACTTTTCTCTTTTTTTAATTTAGCATAGAAACAGGGGGATGAAGATACAATAGTTGGGGCTTGGGGGTGACACTCCTAACTCTTTCTTCTAAGTTATTGTGATTATAATCTGAGTTGCAGTTGTAGTTCACAAGTCAACGGGAGACATAGATCTAACTTGTTTTTATTTATTTTGGGTGGAATGATATAAAACAGAGCTTTTTTAAAAGAAGAAAGTACTAGTTGTAGTTGCTTCCATGTGCTTGTACAGTGTTCCGAACAAATGCATCTGCGACGCACGCCGGTCCCTCGGAATACAATGATCAGCCCGAATGGAAATCACGGGCTTGCAAAGAGAGACATAGACGTTTGTTTATGAGGACATGCTGCAAAGCGGGACCAGTTCCAGGTTCTGTTACATTTCTGTCTGGTAGACCAAGGCGTAAGTTGTTTTTAACTCCATGAGGACTTTTGAAATTCGAAGATGGAAGAGATGACGACTTCCGTGCTGAAACACATGAGGCGGATGGTATTAAAGGGAGGGGAGTTCTCTGCAGATAACCCAATTTCAGACCCTTCCAGCTTTCTTTTTTGTTTTGTCGTACATAACTTTCTGACGAATGCGGTTGTGGGTGCTTCGGCCATGGAAAACGCCGGCCAGGAACTTTTATACAAGAGATCAACCTTTTTTTTTTTTTTTTAAATTTCGGGGCCTTAATCTGCAAGTTTGTTAGTGGGGGTTGGATCTGCGACAGGCTATAACATTGGATTCACTGAAAGCCCACGTTATTTGCTAGTTCGAAGTACATTTGCCATCATACCTGGTTCTTACTCATCACCTTTCTAACACTGGTAAATCTCGTTGTTTTGACAGGATCCTGGCCCGAGTTAACACATGGGATGTTTCGGATCGGGGGGGTGGGAAGTGGATGATGCTGTTTAGGCAGGACAGTAGTCGGTGGAGGACAGGCCATGTGAGGGGAATGGGTTATGTTTTGATGCACCCACCGACAAGGGAAACTGGAATGAGTGTGTGGGGTAAAAAAAGTCAAAAAAGAAAAGGGAGAGAGTGACCTTTGGTTATTTCCAGGACAAGATGAATCGATCAATCCGCTGGACACGTTTTTTGGGTGGGGGAGAGGAAAAGCCGGGTGTGATACAGGGTAGGGAATTGCATTGCGTTGCTAATATTGAAGTTTGACCGGGGGCCTTGGAGTGGAGGGGGGAGGGGAGAATGAGTCATGGATGGGTTTGCATAGGGTGACAAGAAATGTGGGTGGGTGGATGATGGTAGCATGGTGGGGGTGGGGATAAGCAAGTGAAAGTGGTGTTTGGAGAGAGACAGCACTCCTGAATTTGTTTTTGCTGAATCTGGAAGTGAGGGTGGGTTTGGTCCAAGGCTCAATAGATAAGTGAGCGGTGGTTGTTTCGGCGGCGGCCTTCCCCCAGAAGAAGAAGGTAGGCCCATGATATTGTTTACTTATTCCCTCCCTCGTGACTTAATTCATGATAAGATTGTGTAATGTTTCGGGGACAAATCTCAATTTGGTTCATCCCCTCGTTGCTTTACCAGAAACTTCCCAATAATTAATCCTCAAAAATGATGTAAATATTTTATTTGTTTTTTTATTCGTCGTTGGTGACTTGGGGGGTGGGGGGTGTTAACCTTTGACCTCACCAGCCAGACAAAAGGATGGGAGGGGGTGGGGGGTGCAGGCTGCTATTATATTTGTATTTTGTTCCCTTTTTAATGATTGCCTCTAATAATATACAATAGAGAAAGAGAGAGCATGAGCAATGACGACGACGATGTACCTTCCACGTAAAGATCGACATCATCATCACCGGAGGATCCACTTTTGATTCTTTGTGTATCTTTTCTTTTTCTTCGGTCACTTAACTTTTATCAAAATTAGTAAAATTTCCTGTTTAGAAACTCGCACGCCCACCACCTCTCTCCACGACTCACTGCCTTAATTTGAGTAGATTCACGCACATGCATAAAACCACACCTAACATAACTTATAAAATAAGAAGAGTTAGTTGTTGGTTTTGGTTGGTTGGTTGGACGAATGAATGGGAAACGGCGGAGGAGTTACCTCTCAACCTAAATTTATTAAAAAAAAAATATCAACCTTAACCCCCCACCCCCCCCCCCCCCCTTCTTCTGCTTCTTCTTCTTCTTCTTCTTCTTACAGCTTTTTTTTAATCATATAATACAAATTGAGGGTTCAAAAAGAAAAAGAAAAAAAAAAAAAAAGTTGTCCCTTTCTTCCTTCCTTCCTCCCTCAAGAAAACTATTTCTTTCTCTTTTGACGAAGAACCCGGAAACAACAAAACATCCATCCATCCCCTCCCTTCCCCGTCCTTTTTCTTCTTTTTACCGTTCCTTCTCCTTCTCCGAGGGGACGGCGACCAGAGAGGATACTTGAAGGTGGTTGCGGCTATGTCTGAAGGTGCACCCGAAGCTGACCCCCTTCACCTATCCCTTCCTCCTCGTTTCCTGGATCTCCGTGGCGTCCGTTGGCGCATCCATCTCGGGGTTTTGCCCTCCTCCCCTTCCTCTACCATTGGCGACCTCCGCCGTTTCTCTGCTGACTCCAGGAGACGGTTATTCCCTTCCCTTTCCTATGTGCTTCTGATTCAGGGGAAACGGCCCGCCCCGTATTTTTTTTTTTGTCGATTCCCATTCTCCTCGAGGTGTCCTGGGGTTTGAAGCTTTGATTTCTATATGCAGGTATGCAAGCTTGAGGAAGAGTCTCCTCGTGGATCCTCATGTTACCAAGGATGGTATCGATTCCCCTGATCTCTCCGTTGACAATCCCCTCTCCCAAAACCCAGGTCACTTTTTTTTTTCTCTTGCTTACTTCCCTTTCCCTAAACCTTCTTCCTCCCTCTCCCTGATATCTCTGTCTTTCGTGGTCGGTGCCATTTCTCTTGTTCTGCGTTTCCCATTGCTAGCATCGTACTTGGCCCACGACGTTCGTTGCGCCTGCTGATTTCCTATCGCCTTGCATCTTAATTTCCAGACAGCAGCTGGGGGCGGTTCTTCAGGAATGCCGAGCTGGAGAAGATGGTTGACCAGGACCTACTACGGTTATATCCCGAAGATGGAAGCTACTTTCAGACGCCAGGATGCCAAGGCATGTTGAGAAGAATACTCCTCTTGTGGTCACTCCATCATCCCGAGTATGGCTGCCGACAAGGTAATAATGATCTTTTCCCTTGTTAAATTCTCCCACCCTGTGTTTCTACGATCAGGCAAATCAGATATACGGTTGCAGGGCTCGGTATTGGCATGCACACGCCGCAGCTGATGAAAGAATAAAGACTGATTTCTTGTTACCGTTCTCCTTGAAATGCAGCATGAAACTTTTGCTAATCCTATGGTCTGGGCCTTAGTCATTATGAAATGGAGTTGCGGAACTAACTTCTCTTATCTTTAATTCCTTCATGCTTTCCTGGTCATCCTGTTTCTGCATTTTTCACATGATGGGAGTTCCTTTTGGTCTGTCACAGGGATGCATGAACTCTTGGCACCTCTGGTATATGTTCTTCATGTCGATATGGAACGTCTTTCTCAAGTGAAAAGACTTCATGAAGAGCATTTCACTGACAAGTTTGATGAATTATCAGTTTACGACGATGATGTGACTTATAACTTTGATTTCAAAAAGTTTTGTGATGCCATGGACAACGGGACTCCCCATGGAAGTGCAGTGAAGAAGAAGAGTATAAATGAACTCGATCCTGAGGTGCAGTGTATTGTCTTGTTGAGCGACCCTTATGGGGCTGAAGGGGAGCTTGGCATTGTCCTATCCGAGAAATTTTTGGAGCATGATGCTTATTGTATGTTTGATGCTTTGATGAGTGGAGCCAATGGTTCAGTTGCCCTGGCAGACTTCTTTGCACACTCAACTGCTGTCGGGCCGAGTGCTGGCTTACCTCCTGTCATTGAGGCTTCAGCTGCACTTTACCATCTTCTTCTCACCGTTGACTCATCATTACATAGTCATCTTGTTGAACTGGGAGTTGAACCGCAATATTTTGCTCTTCGTTGGCTGCGGGTTTTGTTCGGACGTGAATTTTCGTTGCAAGACGTTTTGGTGATATGGGATGAGATTTTCAGTCAGGAGAATAGTGATAGAGCGGAAGAAGACAATGGGATGGATGACAATGCAGGGTCCGGCTTCCAAATTCTTTGTTCCGCGAGGGGATCGTTCATTGCAGCCATGGCAGTGACTATGATACTTCACCTGAGATCTTCTCTCCTTGCATCCGAAAATGCCACCTCCTGTCTTCAGAAACTGCTAAACTTTCCTCATAATATATGTGTGACGAAGTTGTTGGAAAAAGCGAAATCGTTGCAAATGCTTGCCCTGGATGTCGGCACTTCACCTGTTTGTTCTTCATCAAACCTGCCTTTTGTCCATAGTAAGCCAAGGGCTATCAGAGGTCATACACTATCATCTGACCTTTCCTTGCCCAGAACACCTGTGAATTTGGTACCCGAAAGCTATTGGGAAGACATGTGGAGAGTTCTTCACAAGGAAGAAGAGCTTAACCAAGTTTGTCCGGTAAAGAAACAAGTTTCAGCTCGGAAAATTGGATGGTCTGGGAAAGCAGGGAGGAGCATCCCTAGAACAGAATCTGATCCGTCTCCTGCAAACTCCGGGAGTGTCGAGAAGGTGGCAAGGCCGTCTGTCAGGCGAAGTTTGTTAGAGGATTTGTCTCGGCAGCTTGGTTCGGAGGAGAGTATTGACGAAATAACCAGTCATCAATCTTCATTTCCGACAGATCAGTGCAGTACAGAAGATGAGAGGTCATCTACTGGTAATTCTGGAAGCGAGGAAATTTATTCTGTATTTTCGGACCCGGCTAGCCCTCTTGCTGGGGAAACTGGCCAGGGTATTGACTCAGAGAAAAGTAGCCTCGTGTCGGATTCGTCTCTGGATAACCCTGATGTTCGAAGGCAAAATGCACTTGAAGGTTCAGCAATAACCATATCTGATGTTCCTCGAGATACTCCTACGAGTGCCATCTCGAGAGACGAGACTAATGGCACAACCATTGCATCATGGAAAGACCAGAAGACTCTCTCTGGTAAATTTCAATGGCTTTGGAAATTAGGAAGAAATGGCCATGCAGGCATGGAGGTTTCTAACAGAGAAGGATCTCCCGAGCCTACATTAGCTTCCAGCCCTGAAGATATTCCGGACAATGCCAAGCCATCGCCAGCAGTTGATGAACACCGGTCCACTGGCTGTAGAGTTGATCATGTTGATGTGAACGTCATGAGCTCGCTGAAGAACCTGGGACAGTCGATGCTCGAGCATATTCAGGTAAATGATGTTGAAACCCCTTTTTCCACCTGAATGAATGTGGATACTGGGAATAGTTTTCATCTGAACACTAAGTTTCTCTATTCTAATGCCACTTGAGTCTCATTTCATAACAGGTGATTGAGTCAGCTTTCCAACAAGATCGAGGCCAAGTAGGACCGTTGGAGAGCTTCTCAAAGAATGCACTCGTCGGGAAAGGTCAGGTCACTGCCGTGACAGCTCTGAAGGAACTCCGCAAAATCAGCAATCTTCTGTCTGAGATGTGAGCGGGGGAAGACGCTCACTATCTGTTAACTGTATATATATATTTTTGTAAAACATTTCCATTGGAATCCTGAGTTTGGGCCCTAGTTTTGTCCGTTGGATTCCGAGGGAAGGATGTCTTGTACCATTTATTGCCTCTAAAATACAATACAGGCACAAGAGTGTATATAAGCAAGGATCTCTGTGATTTATGTACCATCCTCCTTTTCTACGCTTCAAGATCAATGTGATGTGATGGCCAAAGTGAATGAACAGGGGGTCGATAACTCAAGGGGAGTTCAACAGAGCGAAATCAATTTGCAGTTTAAATGGCTTGAATCCAATCAAAGAACCAAAAGGAGATAATTGAAACCTAGCAGGGAGAGAAGTTCCCGTCTGTCTCAGTATGCACCGAGCTTGAAAATAATCTACTTAGCTTTATACACTACATATCCTGTTAGAATTTATACCCGTCGCAGAGTATAATTCTATCGAAGCCATCAAATCAAACGGCACAGAGATCCAACAACATAGCAACTTGTTCTAATCAATGTTGTGAAAACCAGGAAGCAGAGAAGAAATAAAGCCAAAGACTATCATTTGGATCTCCTTCACGATTCCCCACCATCGGTTGGCCCCGTCCCCATGACCAACACCATCAGCTGCATGTTCATTCTCACCTTCCCCATTGCCATTATCACCAGCAGCCCGATTCCGGTTATCAGCATCAGGTTGTCCTTCAGCTGGGTCATATCATCGACAGTTAACATGCCAGTCACTAGTAGAATGCAACATTTCATTTGACCATAAATAGTGCCGTATCTGCACACAGACTGAATGCAGGAAATAACTTTTCAGAAGAAAATGTGCAAAAGTGCCTGCCTAGTCTTATGTCAGAAGCAGGGTCGGTATATCGAGTGGGATGGCATTTCATCACCATTCCATTCATCAACTCTACTTCCTAAGAATTGGCAGTGCGGGAAGCAGCACATGAAAAAAAAAGCATGCACCTCAGTTGATCTCGAAAAGGGATTTAGAGTACCTGCTAATGGATCATTTTCATTATCAAGCCCGCCAGCAGGAGGAGCATTATTAGCCCGAACAGCTGGCCTTGGAGGATTAGGAGGAGCAGCCGCCCTCTGCATGCCTTGAGATAGCCAACGCACCAATGGTGTGAGAGCTCCAGTTTGATACCTACAGTGACAGCATACGTCCACCAGTTATTTCTCGTAGATTTCACAAAGGGAGGATATATATTCCGAAAGTCCGGCTGATTGTTATGATGAATTGTTCGTCCAAAATGAAAAACCTCCCATGCTGAGACGAATTAACCCTTTTAGACAAGGAAACTCACAGGTAAACAAAAGTAGCAAAAAGGAGAAGCACAAGCGTCCTCTGTCTGGAGCCATCTTGGTTGAATAGAAAAATGACAGCAGCCAGCTTCAATATGAGCAACAAGTCTAGCTGGATAGCTATTTGAAACCTTCTCATGATGACCTGCCTTTGTGGGCCAGGCTGTTGGAGCGGATTCTGCTGTGGCTGCTGCTGCCCTGTTTGTCCAAGGGCATCCCCCGTGGAATCTGCCTCAGGGCTTCTTCTGCTGTTTGAGCATAAAACAGCATGATTGTAAAAAGCAGCTCATGCATGCAGAGGTAATGTAAGGGTGATTATTCTACACCAACTTCAATACTCAAACGTGACAAGCACAAAGAAATGGTATTCTACATGAATATTACTCCAAAATCTTGATATCGTGCATAGGTCAGATCAATTGATCCAAACCATACTACTGAGTGACGGGGCAGGTGATGCTTGCGCTAAGGAAGATACAGCCCCAGTAAACAAATCAAGAGAAGAAACAAATGGAGAAGCGCAAAGTGCATACGTGGGTACATCATAGGTGAGAGGAATGAGGGAGGTGGAATGGACTCCGTAAGGACCCATGGAAGGAACAACAGGAACTGCATAAATCCCAGCTCCCCGGTTAGGATGTTGCTGATTTTGCCAAGTTGAACCGGGAGCAAGTCCAGCATATAACATTGGGAACGCGGGACAATCGCCACTGGGGAATGATGGAAAGGAAGAAGTTACGGGAGCCTGAAATCATAACAGGCGAGAGAAGTAAGCCACGTAAAAGCATCAGAAGCAAAAAAGAACCATCCCCATTTTTCATATTCAGGAGCGGAACTACCAAGGATAAAAAAGAAGGGAGTTATCCAACGAGTTCAAAGGAGTTGCTCGAGAACAAAATTCGGTAGACAAGAAGGAACAGGGGAGATCAGGCAGACGACGAGTCCCGGAACCCTAACCAGCGGTCACACGATCAGACGATAAGAGAAAATCTTACGGTGTCATTGGGAGGTTGAGGTGGAGGGTGGGACGTGGATGGAAGAGGCTCCGCAGGTTCAGCCATCACCTCGAGAACGAAGATTGAGGATTGAGCAAGGCCCGATCTATGGATACCAAGGGCAGGGGAAGAATAGAAAGCCGACCGGAGAGAAAATTCCAATCCAGCAGGGATCCTCTGCACTTTCCTCCCAAGTGTTATTCCCTTTTCACCTCGAAACTCTTATTTCACTTTCTTTCTGACCCCAACACGGGCTGTTACTGAAAATTGCCGCGACCGGACAATGAAAAGCCAAGCCTTTTGGAGGACGTGGACGAGGGAGGGGCTTCGTCAGCGTAGCCAATTTCCGCCATCCACGTAGACAAGAAAGAGGATGTTCCCTCGTGTCATAGCCACGTCATCCCTTTCTATTTATTTATTGATTCTCAAAAAAATTATTTGAATTCCGAAGTGATTTTGGTACCTACAAACTCGTGTTTATATTAAACCGAAATCATTTCACGAAATATATACATACTCTTTAAAGACTACATAAGTCACGTAAGCAATATCGTACAACTCAATTTAGGCGACCAAAGACCGACTTTGCTTATATCTCTTATGTCATCTTTTCAAAAACGGACTGAGTGTAAAAAAAAGGTACGATGCTTGTTTAGGGATGAATATAAGAGCATCTCTACACGTTTGTTTTTTAAAAAATAATAAAATAAGATTCTAATTTTAAAATTAACTAAGATATCGTTCATGTGTTATTATTTTGAAATGGAACATTAAAAATATAAAAAAATCATGATTTAAAAAACAACATTGCTACATATATATTTAGTGTGACGATTCAAAATTGTGGTTTAAAAAAATTCCCTAAAAAATGCTTTCTTGAAAATTCACACCCCTTGCCTTTAGGTCATGCTTGATGCCCCAGACCAACTTGATCATATCAATGTCGCAGTTTGGAGTCGCACCACTTAATATATTTAATAATGTCGTGATTCATGTAAATTTAGAGTGTCACAATTTTATACCGCGTTTTCATAGTTAAATCACCATTTTGTAAAATTTGAGATGATCGTTGTCTTCAATGCTTAGTTCTTTGAAAAGAAGACGTTAGCTCGAAGCTGTCTGTTCGTCTTTTCAAAATATGACATAAGTCCCCCTAAAGTTTTTTTTTTTTTTTTCCTACGTGGGTTTTAGGTACTTTTCTCGAATTATGAATTAACAAAGGGATGGAGGAGGCTGCTATCACTTCTGTGTTTACGGCTCTTGGCATTGCTGGTTTCTCATACCTGAGTTCTTCCTTTCCTGGAGTTGAAACTGCAGTACGCCTTCCAGGGGAATATATTCAAAACCCAATTACGGTCCTCTTTCGGTTCATTGGTCGAATGGGATTGTTGGCCGTGGGGAATTATTCTGATAGATGGAAAAGACGAGAGCCCATACGACTCCACAAGAGAGGAAAGATGAAGCAAAAAGAAATGTCGATTGAAACTACAGCAAAGGACTCCAATCGCTCTTTGGAAAGCAGCAATATTACACCTAGCTGGATTTCCAAATCCATTGCCGCAGTGGTAGCCACCTCCCGTCCCCATAAATAGATAGGTTGAAGCATCTATATCTACCAGAGGAGGAATACTGATAGTTGCCATGTTGCTGATCCCAGCTTCATGGATAAACCACCTCTCCATTTTCCATCCCCCTTTCAGCACCTCCTTACTTGGCTTCTACCTTCCATATCTACACCACAAAAGCACCACCACCCCTGCAGTTTCAGAGGCAAAAACACGGTTAAATGAACTGCGTAGTCCTTCACCCTGACAGAGGTTTTTGTTCCCAGTCAATACTCCAGAATACAAAACAAAATTTGTCGACTGAGATCCCAAGATTGGACGGCAAATATAGCTTTTATCAGCAACCGAACATAGTCCCTCCTCAACTTTTCGTGGATACAAACTACCTTAGCAAGTTTAACACATTTGAGATTCCTTTTTTTTTCTTTTGGGAGACCCTATTCTTACAAGTGAATTTCCGCAAAAAACATTCTTCTCTACCCACTGCGTAAGACTTGAACCTGGAGCTTCCCCAAGGTAGAAACCAGGATGGCTTCGGCCAAGTCAATCACAAGTCACACAAAAATATTTGTTTTTCTCCTCTTTCTGGTTCCAGACAAATGAGAATCTCTGTTGAAGCCAACGTTCAGGCTAATCATTAAGTCAAGCATAGACAAGAGGCATTGACATGAAGATACCGAATCATGCATCATCCCCGGATTTGGAACTGTCCTCGGAGGCAGTCAGAACCTGCATCTGGATTTCCACCACCCGAGGCCTTGAGGAATCAGATTCAGACTCTCCCTCAACAGTTGACGTGGATGCACCATCTGTAATGAAGTGGAATCATTACCTACTCAAGCCAAATCATATCATAACAATGAGCACAAGCAAGTTTATAAACCCTATCCAGGTGTTTCAGAAAGGCCGGACACACAATCATACAAAGCATAAGGCCATCGAACAACAAGACCCACACGAGAATTAAACGCCTACAATTCCTAGGAAAGCAAAAAAAGGTAGGTTTTTCTTTTGCTATACTTTGTATGGACATTACCGAGATGGTAGAGGGATTGGAAGCAGGGCCAACCGCGGGGGGAGGAGAAGGAGAGGGATTCTTCGTCGGAGAAGGGGGAGGCAAGATTGCCGAGGTACTGGACGGCACTGAGGGTCCTTGGGGGGACCCAGAAGGAGGCCCCAGGGAGAAAGGGGATCCAATCTGGGGTGTACCTGAGGGCGAGGATAGAATTGAGGGATTCCTCGAGGCCCCTGAGACCGATGGAAGCGGAGTCGGTATCGGAGTCACCGGGGAAGGAGGAGGAGGAGGATGGGAGGGCAGAGTCGAGGTCAATCTCGATGAGCTTGCCGGATCGGGAGGAGAGGTGGCGGGATGAGAAGGGGAATAGCTGGAGGGGGGAGAGTTGGGAGGATTGGCGGGGGAGGGAGAGGAGTCTCCTCGACAGCATCCCTTGTGACATCGCAATAATCACAGAAGTCGTTTCGGACACCAGCTAAGCCCCGATTATTTATAGTGGAAGCCGAATAAAATAAATAAAGAAATTGTTTTTTGGGGGGGGGGGGGGGATAAAAACGTTGGACGTGGTAATTGACATTGACTCTGGTTGCAAATTCTGGGAGGCTTCCTTCCATCCCTATCCCTTCCTTGCTTCGATCGAATTTTCGGGGCAACTGCCATAAAGCTAGTGGGGTTAGAACCCTCTGCTGTGTGACGTCACCCGAACGCCAAATAATAGAATCAGTTTTTTTTGCCAAGATTCAATGCACGACTCCACCTGTGACAAATTAGTCGAGGATAAGGCTCAAGTCATGTTCCAAGATACTTTACTAAACTCAAATTCATATTTTGTTGACTCAATTTTATTTACGATTTAATATTTCTAACACTAATTTCATATGAAAAAACGGAATATATTTACGTTTGACGTGTCGAATTTTAAAAAAATTTAAACTAGATATTTCAAACACCGAATTCTTTTAACTTTTTTTAGGTACATCTACTTCTTTAAAAATTGAACATCTATAAAAGAAAAAAATATGAGAATATTTTGTAAACTAAGTAATGTAACAAAGCTCGGCTTAAAGGAGCATCCCGCACACCGTTCGTCTCGGACTAATGGATTGTCTTCTTTTAGAACTCTAGTCAATCCCCACAAACTATTTGAGGAAGTTGCACCCTCCATTGCCTGCCAGCACTTTAATCCCAGGATTCCCCCGCCAGGGAACATGTTCCCTTTCGAGTGTATGGGAATGGGATCATCACCAAAGCTGATGAACATGTCAAAAATCGGGCATCAACATCTCTTCACCCATAAAAAAAAGGCATCGACCTCCCTTCTCCCATAAAAAATCGGGCGTCAACCTCCCTTCTCCCTTACCACCGCTACCGGCACATAAACAACACAGGGCTTGCATGAAGTAGATCCATCCCAGCCCCTGCACTCCACCATTCTCTGCTTCAGACCATCTATCCTACCCTTAATTCTACATAACCACTCCATCTCCCAGTCTCTTTATCGCTGCCTTCCCTCATCTGTAACAAAACCCACCCTCTTTGCACCCTTTTCTGTCTTCTTCCCTCTCGGTAGCCTCAGTCGTTCCTTCAAGCAAATATTGTCATCTAATCCTATACTGACCTGTTGTTGCACAACACATTAATACCTTCAGCGATCAAAATGAACAACTTGTGGAAGCCATATGAGCATAGGTTTGGCTATCATACCTCAGTTTTCGGAGAAGATTGTGCATCAAAAAACCTTCTTTGCGGCTATTTCCTCGCTTCCGTTTCACAATGTTCCTCAAACCCCATATTAATAACCCCCTCCAAATCTTTAGGCTGGAGGGATAAGGCTTCTGCTGACGGCTTCCCAGGCACAGTTTTTGAGGCAGCTAGTTCTTCAGGCTCGTTGTGAATCTACGAAGATGGTGAATTGATACAGAACAAGCAGGCTGTGGATAAACAGCAAAGCTGCGAATCTCCATTAAACTGAGAAAAACAAGAACCTCACCTTTCGACTCTTGAGGGCTGTATACCGAGCATTCTTGAACCATTTATTGACCTGAATTACAAAAACTGCATCAACATATGCACCAGTTGCTGCTCTTGAGCTGTTTCTCATACTATGGGAGGCAATCTTTCATAAGGGAAGCTGAGAACAGCTGATAGAGGCCTGAATAGAGCATGAATTTGAGTTGTCGAACCCAAGCATGCAAACATCATGAAATGCCTTGGAAGGTTATCGCTAGGTTTAGTAAGAAGAACTTTTAAACTTGCCGTGGCTTCATTAGGAGTGTATCGACTTTCTCACAATGTTACATGACATAGAGGAAGCCATCCCTCATCAATAGATTCGTGGCTTAAGGATGGCATAACAGATAGTTCATCCCCATCTATGGGGACACATTTAACCCTTTACCTTCTCGAATTGAATGCCTAAGTCCTTAGAAAGGTCTTCCCGGACGGATCTTGATGGAAGCTCATTTTGCGAAAAAACTTGACGAAGCTTCTGCCATGGTAAAGACCAAAAGATAAAATCTTCTAAATTGAAATGACAAATGAATACATGTTTGCCTTTATGTGCCTCATTGGTTAAAAAGAGAGAGTAATATTACACAAGCAGGATTTGTTTTTCTCTTAATAGTGGTTAAGCTGGCTCAGACATTTCCTAGGTCTAAAAGGGAATGCTAAAATCACAAAGCATGTAGATCAGGGGTATGGATGCTGCCAATTCAGAATCAGACATCAGGTTTAGCTACCCACTTTGGTTCGATGTGCATACTATTTCTACCTTTACCCTGGTACTAATCTTATAAAAATGAAGCTTCTATTACCTCCACTGCACTGGGCGGCAGTCTGAAAACTGGTCTCTTACTTGATTGGCGAGGGATCTCCTCATCACCCTGAGAGATTTCATGATTTAAGAAGTTCCCACTGCTTTCATGGAGAGTAAGAAGAATGCCAGCAGCATCTGTTTCCTTTTGTCTCCTTTTCCTTGCAGGACCCCAATCTTCATCATCACTGATTGTCTCACAAGCAGGGGCATCTTTTCCAAACATCTCCTGTGGAAATATTTTGTTGAATCAAAACTTAACTCAAATACCAAATACTCAAACTAGTTTCAGCATCATAATACTTCAATCTGAATGCCTGGTAGGGACTCACAGTATATAGTTTTTTATAGTCAACAGTCGCTCTCTGTCTAGGGCCAGAAATAATGCTGGGCTCTGCAGGGATTGGGCTGGAATCAGCATCGCACATTTCACTACTCCCTGGTTCAGGCAATGCTAATAAAACTCCACTGTCTAATGAACAACACGAGCTGATAGAGCTACTAGTGTCCTGGGACATAGGATCATCTGACTCAGCAAGGGTTGTGCATCTACCAACTGTCTTCTGCACAGGGTTATAGTTGTCATCTTCAGAATCATCAGAAGGCCACTTCTCTTCAAAATCAATCGTGTAAACTTTCCCATTCGTTAATGCAGCTTCTTCTTTGAATATGTCCTATCACGGAAGTTCACAATCCATGTCTGCCTTATTATCATTAAAACATGCGCCAACCAGATAAGTCGAACAGATCTAACCTGCCAGGAACTATCGAGAGGAAATTGGGTCCCAAGATGAGCATTCATTGCATCAATGATATCCATCTTGCAATCACAATACTTGCAGAACCAGCCCTGGTCTCCTGGTGGGACTACAGATTACAAAAGTCGCATCAGTCAACTAGAAAAGGCCTAACATTTTTAGTGAAAAGAATTTTGGACATACTACTCTCGGTTTCCAGGGGAGGATCAAGGCATTTCTGATGGAAGGCACAATTGCACGTTCCATCACAGAGGATTATATCATTATCTGGGAAAACCTCATTTGTCTGGCACCTGGCACAAAAAATCTGGACAAAACAATCAGACGTCATTATCAGAGTAAACTGTATTACACCATGAGATTAAGTATGGTAATGTAAGCACGCAATGACTTCCCAGCCAAACTCAACAAAAAGATATCGGGCAACCAGAAAGTGATCTCGATATTTTCCACGCATAGCTGATTGAAGAAACATAAGGTCAATGGGCAAAGTTCAGGAAGCAAGCTTCAGAAACAAAACACAGTCTGCTTAGCACCAAAGCGAGAAATAGTTGTAAGTGCTTACATGTTCGTGATGGACGACCCCATTTGGTGCCATCACAGAATCTCCAATGCTACCGACAGAACCAAGGGTATCTAGCTGTCGGATAGCATCACGGATTCCTAGTTTACAATTCCATATCTGTCTCTTAGATCTCTGCAGTTCCATTAGTGGCTTGATCTTTTCTCGACTGTGGTTAAAAAATAATGAAATAAACCAATGTTTTCACTTGAATTCCGTCAGTAAGTTGACGGGTTCATTTTCACCAGAGGAGGATAGTTGCCGGAATATCATACCTCTGACCTTTCCAGCCTTCATTGGAGTAAGCATCGATGAGGTTCTGCTCAAGCTTCATCTTGATAACAAGGTACCTCGTCCTTCTCTGCAAACGGGAGGCCTCATCTGGTTCAACATGGCGTTTTCGCTTATTCCTCTTCTTTTTTCCCATTTTTTTTGATCCGGCATCATCATCGCCCTTGGTAGTTTTATCGCCAAGGACCTTCTTCGAATTCTCTTTATAGCAACCAAAGGATTGTTTCTCCGAAACACCAGAGGAAACTTTTCCAGATGATCTCCGCCTGAAGTTTATCAATCTTTCATCATTGGAGCCATTCCTTAAAGAAACTCTTTTAGAGTTCTGTCGCAACTTCGTCGACAACTTTGAGATTCTCAATTTGATGCGATTTAAGAAGTTGTTCCTGTGCTTGCTTCTGGCGAGCTTTGTGCTCCTGTTCTTAAGTACAAGTGACGCAATTAGCTCACACCCAGCATCTGTTTGACCGTGGCCGGCCATACCGCGTCTACAGTGAATCAATTTCCTTTAGACATGCATGCTGCTTTCCAGAATTACAACTGCAGTTTCATCAGTCAACAAAAACAAACGGTTAATCGGATGCAGCAACTTGGGCAGTGAAAAATATGGCAGCATCACAACGAGGACGAAAAAATAGTAACAAGAAACAATGGAAGGAAAATTAAGCGAATCAGTCCGGAAATCGCCATCGAGTTCATCCGACAGAGCCACCTAAGAAGGGGGAGAAAAATTGTGACTGGCCCGGCGCTTCTTCACTTCCCCTAGAAAGAAAGTCGGTCAATTTACGTGTGACATGATCTGTAACTCTCATTGACCGAATGGAGGATCGAAGAGGAGAAGGGCAAGGCAGAAGCGAATCTGGGGCGGGGGTTGGGGATGGCCTAAAAGAAGGCCCCAAGAAATTGAGGACACCGTGCAGGGACAGGGAATTTCGACAAAACCCATCGTGATCAAAAGACTGATGACAAAAGATTATGGAAGGGAACAAAGCATCCTTTAATTTAGCCCAAGAGCAACACCCCACAAGGGGAGGGGAGGACTAAAAACTAGCAGGAGAAAGTAAAAAAGGATTGAACTTTTGAGGTGCAGAGTTAGGCCGACCCCCGATTGCCAGAACAATCCCAACAGCACATTGCAGGATCCGAGAGGCTACCTTAACACCGGAATCTCCAACTTGGAATTGAATCGTCGTTTTTGCCGCAGAAGCAGCGATCCAACTTCCTCTACCCCACCAGATCCTCCGACGGCCCTCCTTCTTCTTCTTCCAGAGTCCCTCCTCTCTCGTTTCAAACTAGTTCGTATGAGTATGATCTGCGCCTCTGCCTCCTCTCTCTACGAAGACAAGACGTCCTTCCGATCGACACACACCACCCAAACCCGAGACACGACCCTCGCTAACTATACTTGCATATGAAATGTACGAGGAGGTTGGTGTTGTCCCAATGAAAGGACTCTTGTCTTTGCCAATTCCCCAAAACAGTATTTTCCCCCGGCCCATCTCCAAGTCATCCCTTTGCATTAGGGGGGGTGGGCACAAGATACCCTTGCTGAAGGTAGTAATGCGTCTTTGATTTTGTTTCGACAAGATCCAAAAAGCAGGACGAAACATCCAATGTGCTTCCGCACTTCTGGCGAGTTAATACATGAAGCAAGGAAACCGCGAATCTTCCCCTCACATGAGATTTTTTCGGTAAAAAATAGTATCGCTAACTGTTTCGAACTTACGAAATTTTTCGTTTACGATAGTTTTGCCACTTCCAAAGTATGAAATATGTTTCATAAAATCCGATGAGCTTCGTACGAGCTTCGCACTTTACGATATGATCCGTATAAAAGAACGATACGATTTTTATTGTTTCTATCATAGTACGAAGAATTTCTTACTATAATACGAAAAGCCTTTAAAAAGGTACGAAATGCGTTCATATTTTATGAAAAGGATCATAAAAAAGTATGAAGCCTCCCGTACGAAAGTACGAGGCTCATGATACTATTTTATATTATAGTACGAAACAGTTCAGGAGAATTTTCCGTTCGAGGAAGATTAGCCCCGTCCATGAAGCAAACATGCACGAGTTATGCTTTTCAAGCTAACATGATTTTCTTGCTTTTAAGTCGAGCTACACCGGAGTTAATCTCTGCTGGCAACGGAATAATGTTTGACAGGGATCAGAAGGGTTGTAACTGTTCGTGTGACAAAATATGTCGCGATATAACGGGGACTTAAAGTGTTAGATAGAACGTGGTCGCCAATGAAGTAAACAAACGAACGAAAGAACAAGAATTCACTAAGCATAAAGAGAAAAAACTTACAGCAATTGCACAACACTTGAAACGAATAGATAGGTTGACAATCAAACAACCTTTCGGGGTCATGGAATGATTGTCGTGTGTTTACAACAGATCGGTGCTGGCTTATTTATAAGACACTAACTAATAACCGTTGCCTCGACACACATTTACCACGTGGTGATTATTCTAAAACTACCTATCGATTGACTACTACAACGACGCTACTATCGAAGCTTCGAATACACCGGCTCCAGACGTTGAGGTCCCTTATCGATACTGAAAGCGGTCGATGGAACTCTATCTTCGATCACGCTCCGTCGATCAGCACTCCCTCGGCCCGTTCCAGCATTGATCATTATCTTGGCGAATACCTCTGTCGATCTCAGTGTCCGCCAAAGCCCATCGTTGGAGCCCAAAATGTCGTTTACTATAAACAGTAACTGTAGAACAGGTAGAGTTTCAATGGTTCAACCTTCTGATGTGGAGCTTCATCACTCCCGGGCAGAAAGTCTTTAACTTCCAGTTTAAAAGGGAGCACAGTCATAGCCCAGCAGCAGCAGGTGTTTGTTGGGTTAGGGGATTGGGGCTTGACACACATGGCCTCCAGTTCGTTTTTTAAACGGAACAGGCCCCAAGGAACAGAAGCTTCTTGGAAACCCAACCGACCGAACGGGTTCCTTCACCCCCCCCCCCCCCCCTAACAAACGCTGCTTCCTTGAGAGGAAGGAGGGAGAGGGGATGTCGTCGACTAAGCTGAGTGTGCTGGTCAGTCTCTTCAAGTGGATGCAGAGAACCAAGTCCTCCCCTAAGAAGAGATCCAAATTCCGCAAGTTCCTCGACTCCTTCTGCCATCCTTCCGACTACTTCTCCTCCATCCGTCTCCTCCTTCCTTCCCTCGACAGAGAGCGCGGCACCTATGGCCTCAAGGAGAGCGTCCTCGCCACCTGCCTCGTCGAAGCCCTCTCCATCTCTCGCGATTCCCCTGACGCTCTTCGCCTCTTCAACTGGCGTCGTGGCGGCCCTAAGACCGGCTCCAATGCTGGTAACTTTGCCCTCGTTGCTGCCGAGGTATCTCCCTTCTTTCTTCCTTTCCTTTTTCTCCCTGTAACCTTGATTACATTTAACCATCATGTTCTGTTGTTGGGCAGGTGTTACAGCGTCGGCAGGGATCAGCATCCAGGGGGCTGACGATCAAGGAGTTGAACGACTTGCTGGACGATTTGGCATCGGGGGAAACCAGGCACGCTTCTATTCCTTTCATCTCGATGTATTGGATTTTGTAAATTCCACCCCCTTATCTAAGTCCAAGTCTTTGGCTCCATTCTTCAGCATCACGTCTCATGCTTTCTGTAAATTCTGCCCGCTCAACATCTATTATAATTCTGGTCTTCTCATCGTGGATATTAGATCGTCTTTTTGGCAATCATTGGATTGGATATTGACCCCTGCTTAGTTTCAACTTAAAACATCTCTCCTTCACTCATGATTTCTTGTTTGGAAAGGACGCTCAAGGAATGAATTTGTTCTTGTTCCCATGTTTTCCAGAAGAGTGGCTCCCGACTTTTCTAGTTTCCTAATTTATTTCCCTCTCAAAACTTATGGTTTTAAGTTTTGTTGAAACATGATTTTGGCAGGTCAGAAAAGACTGATATCCTTTCTACCCTAATTAAGAGGACTAATGCTGATGAAATGAAGTGGATCATTATGATCATACTTAAAGGTATTATTTCTTACCTCAAACTTGAATAATATCACATTCTGTTGTGTACATCATATAGTTTCTGTTTGCGTTACAGATTTGAAGTTGGGTATTAGTGAGAAGAGCATATTTCATGAATTTCATCCTGATGCCGAGGATCTATTTAATGTCACGTGCGATTTGAAGTTAGTTTGTGAAAAGTTGAGGGATCGGGGTCAGAGGCACAAGCGACAGGTTTTCTTTACATGTAGTTTCCTTGTGTTTCATCTTTTATATTTTCAGATGTTCTGCTTTTATTGTCTGCTTCTTTAGGACATTGAAGTGGGAAAAGCAGTTCGCCCTCAGCTGGCATTAAGAGTCCCAAATGCTGCAGCCGCATGGAAGAAGGTTGTAAATTCAACCTCACTTTTGCATAGTCTTGCTGGTGTCCTATTTTCTTCCCGAAACTAATCATCATTTCTTATAATATCATTTTTATGGAAATTTTAGTTCTTTGTTGCTACATGTTAACAAGTAAACTTATGCATGATTCCCTCATAGTAACTTTTTCTCTCTTTCTGGTTTTTTCTCCTGGTGGTTTACTTCGAAATGGACACAATTCTTCGAGCAAGTTATTTTATTCATTTTCATAGAATCCTAAATAAAGTTTTCTCAATTTTTAGCTTCATGGAAAAGAGGTGGTGGTTGAATGCAAATTCGATGGTGACCGGATCCAAATCCACAAGAATGGAACTGAAATCCATTTCTTCTCCAGGTACGGCTATAAGATTCACCGCATCATGATTCTGTTTTAATCTTTTGGCATATTTATGTCGACTGTAGCTGTGCTTTTTTCTGAAGTGATGGCAAAATGTTTTCCAAATATCACAACTCCTTTTTCTTTTCTCTCATGTTCATGTGTAGTTAATGGTTAGGCCTGAGCTATGGGAAATTAGTGTTGATTGGCTTGATTTCATCTCAGTGTTCTTGGTAAACACCATTAATTTTTCATTTTGATTTGCAGAAATTTTCTTGATCATACAGAGTACATTCCTGGAATCTCGAAGGTCTTATTGGATAATATATTAGTTGATAGGTCAGTGGTCAAGTCATCATCCTTATTTAAGTTGATATTCTTTTATCTAAGGTGTTCACAATCTAATCCTTCCGTCCTCCCTGGAGCCGAAAAGCTACCTCTTACACTTTGCGTTTCAGTGGTGCATCTAAATAAATCAAATTTCTCCATAGGTGACTGTTTGAGATGCATCATATTTAATTTCAATCCAACTGACCTTGTGTTGCATTATATCTCTTTGCGAGCCATCATAGGTGTATCCTTGATGGGGAAATGCTGGTTTGGGACAATTCTGTAAATCGTTTCGCAGAGTTTGGTTCAAATCAGGAAATAGGTTCCCATCCTTTCCTTCATTCATTGGTTTCTTTTGAATTGTTTTATTATTTGAACCATGGGGAGCTTTTAATTAACGAATTGTTTCATTGAACAGCAAAGGCTGCAAGAGATGGACTTGACACTGATAGGCAGGTCATATATGTTTCATAGAACTGCTTACCTTATGTCCGGGTTAACCTATCAAATATTTATGTCGGTGTTTTCCTTCTATTGCAGTTATGTTGTATCCTCATTTGATCTTAAGTTGCTCCAACTCCAAGTTGGATTTTGGACTTGGCTTTGAGTAGGTTATTGTCCAGTGTAAGATTTCCTTAATGTAGCATGAAGGGCTTTATTTAAAGATCCCCGCCCCCACCTCTTCTTGTCAATTTATTTAGAGTCTCAGATTCTGTTGGATTATTAGTAGTTACATTGATAGACCATGTTGTTATGCTGCCATTATCATTTTCGAGATGTAAAATATCGGCCTTGCAAATACTTGGAGTTCCTAATTTAAGAAACACTTATCTTAACAAAACTGAGGTCAGACGTGGCATTTGACATCCTATATGCTGGAGACACCAGTGTTATTCATCAAAGTTTAAAGGAAAGACAAGAGATTTTGGTAAAAGTAGTCAGGCCTGTGAAGGGCCGTTTGGAAATCCTTGTACCAAATGCTGGTCGTACCAGTCACCATCCTCCTGGTATCTGAAGTGTTGCTGTATTAATCATTCTATGGTCAGTTAGAATCTTTCATGTAACTGTTCTAAGTTATTCTGTGTTATCCATTTAATAGGAGAGCCCTGTTGGTCAATGATGGCCAAGAGTTTGGATGATGTGGAGAGATTTTTCAAAGAAACAATTGAGAATAGGTGAAATATCATTCTACTCATTTAAGTCTCATTATCTATTATTTTGTACCTTGATTGCAGTTTTTGTTTCTTTGATTGTTAAGAGTGCTTGTTGTTTCTCCTGGGTAGGTATGAGGAACAATCTTTTGCCTCTATCCAGCAGGATTTTTTCCCTAATTGCTCCACTAGCATATGTGACGTAGTATTTTTTTTTTCACCTCAACGATTGCATATTGGGAGTAGAGATGAAGGGGTAGTTGTCAAAGATTTCAGTTCAAAATGGGAACCTGGTGATCGGAGCGGAAAATGGTTAAAGTTGAAGCCCGATTATGTTCATCCAAGCTCTGATCTTGATGTTCTTGTCATAGGTGATAAAAAGAAACCACTTTACTCTATTTTTAATTGTCCCTGTTTTGTTAGCCTATTCACTTATCGTGGCCTCGCAGGTGGTTACTATGGTTCTGGACGACTTGGAGGAGAGGTTAGATGGGATCTTTTAGGTCATTCTTTATCTTTTGTAACTTTTTTTATTTTATTCATCAAGCTAGTTGAATTAAGCCTTTAATAGAAAATAACAGGTTGCGCAATTTTTGGTTGGTCTTGCTGAGCGGCCAGCTTCAAATATGTTCCCTAGACGGTACTTGGGTTTCTTCTACCTTGTTTAGGTTGCATACACACACATCTTATTTATATCATCTTAACAGTATGATAACAAATCAGACAATGTTAATTGAGATAATTTGTGTATCTGTATTGGGAAATGTACTTAGTTTTATCTGGCTGATTGACTATTATTTACATTATTCCGTGCAGGTTTCTGCTCACATGTATTTAGCATATTACTGTTGCATTTTTTGTTTATGGAAACAATAAATTAGTTGAATAATAGGGCTTCATTTTTGGATTTATTTAATTTTTGTATGAAGTAATGAAACCTGCTAACAAGACTTCCTCATTATTCCAAACCTTTTCAAATATTTTGCAGATTTTTGTCCTTCTGTAGAGTGGGTACTGGTCTGACAGATGAGGAGCGAAATGCTGTTGTGACAAAATTGAAGCCCTATTTCAGGTAAATAAAAGAAAATGATGGGTAGGAGGTGGCCGGTGTATCTCCTTGGCAACTAACCCTATGATATGGAGTGGAACTCCACCTAGAGTAAAAGCTGGAATTCTATGCTGTCTGGATTCTACCAGTTGTGAAATACTTAAGCCCACGTGGATACTGATGATTTTCTTCCCTTGACTGTAGTAAATCAATTTATACTTGGATATCATGTGACTTTTTTTCCAGAAAGTATAAGGAGCCACCTAACTTTTATCAAGTGACAAATCATTCTAAGGAGAGACCGGATGTTTGGGTCGACAGTCCTGAGAAGTGAGTCATTTCTGTTTTCTTCTTGGAATGTTAATAATGGTAGCTTACTTCACCAGTTTTGCAGATATGCTACCTTTACATTCTATACTATTGGTTAATCTTCTGTTGCAGATCAATTGTAGTGTCTATAACCAGTGATATCCGCACTATAAGCTCTGAGGTGTGCTTTTATCTTTGAACTATTGTTATTTTCTGCTTGGTTTTATTCATTTATTTACTGGGAAAGTAATTGGCGGGACTTTCTTTGGTCTAGGTGTTTGCTGCCCCATACAGCTTAAGATTCCCACGGATTGATCGAGTTCGATGGGACAAACCTTGGCATGATTGTTTAGATGTACAATGTAAATAATTCAGTGATCCTTCTGTTGGTTTTATGCTATCTTACTATCAAAGATAAAAATGTTAGCTTTGCAGTTATAAGTTGAGCATCTCCCTTCTTTCTTCCATTTTTGCCACAGCTTTTCTGCGGTTAGTGCATGCAAGCAATGGCACCACTCATGGAGGAAAAGATTACGAAAGCCAGCAGATTAAGCACAAGAGATCTTCTCAAAAGCAGAAGGGAGAAAAAAAGGATTTTTCTAAAGTGCCTTCTCATTTTGTTCGTACTGATATTTCTGGCATCAAAGGAGAATCAAAGATATTTGCTAACATGATGTTTTGTATCCTTTTCTGTTACCTTGGCATTGTTTATTTAGACTTACTTGAGTTTTGTTTAAAACTTTCTGATGAGTGAGTTTTGCTTTTACTGTCTTCTATCAGATTATTGTTTCTAATCATCTCGATGTTGTCCGGCCTCCCTATGTTTATTTTCTCTTGGCTTCTAGGCAAGCTTTTCAGTATGCTTCATCCGTATAGTCGTCTCTTTTAGGAGTTATGATTAGCAGCATGAAAAATGAGTCTATTTTGAGAACTGTTCATCAAAAGGTTGGAGCTTTATTTGCCAGCTTATGTTGATAAGTTTAATATTTTCAATTTTCGACTCCTTTTACTAGATTGCCTCTTACTTTTATTCCTTTTTTAATCTTTATTCATGGTAGTGTAACTTCCTTAACAGTTTCAGACTTTGCTAATGTGCCTTCTAGTGTTTCTCTTGATACTGTGCATAAAATGGTCGTTGAGAATGGAGGGTCCTTTTCCATGAATTTGAATGATTTAGTGACTCATTGTATTGCAGCGGAAAGCAAGGGTATCTCCCTTCATCTCTTCTTTTCCAGCCTCCATTCCCTACCCCATTCCCAAATAAAAAAAGAGAAATAAATAAAATCTTGAAAAAAAGAAACCATTAGAGATACTAACTTAACTTTTCTCTGTTCATCAATCGTTACATGACAGGAATCAGATACCAAGCTGCAAAACAGAGAAGAGATGTTATTAACTGCTCATGGTTTTTGGACTGTTGTGAAAGAAATAAGCTTCTGCCTTTGCTACCAAAGTTCGTATCCTCGTTGTTATTTCATAAGTCTTGGGGTATAAATAATATACAACACTATCAGCCTTCTGTTTAGAATAATGTGACTAATCTGGTCGTTAATTTGGAATATATTTTCAAGGTACTTTCTTTTTATTACTGATTCTTCTAAGAGGAACTTCCAAGAAGAAGTTGATGAGTTTGCTGATTCGTACTATTGGGATCTTGATATATCAGATATCAAGCAGGTGATGTCTCTGTAAATACCCTGTCCTAATGTATGATATGTCGCAACTTTAGCGGGTCTTATGTTTGAAAGGACGATATGAGCGTGGTTGTGTCCATTTTTTCCTTGATAATGACAGCTCTGTTTTAAAATTTATGTGACAGTTTATGCTTTCTGCTACTCAGCTTTTACGAAATGTTGAAAGATCAGAAAATCCCGAGAATATTGAATATTACAAGAAAATCCATCCCCTGGAAAAATGGTCATGCTTCGTTGGATGCCGCATATACTTTAGCTCTTTGCTGGAAACACTGTAAGATATTGAACTTAGGCATTCCTTACACTCTTCCTTCTTGTTTGTAAAGATGAGCTTTGTTGTGCACTAATATCTTGCTTTAATTTTTTAACAGAAAACCCGAATGGAGTATCCTGTTGAGTATTCGACAAACTAGGCTTGTGCATGAAGTTTGTTGGCATGGTGGTGAGATCACCGATGATCTTGTACAGGCCACTCATGTAGTGGTGCTTACAATTCCTGAATTTGCAGTAGACTCGTGCTCTTTTCTAAAGAGGTAAGAGAAAGTTCCTGTGATTACTTTGAGCTTTTTAAATATTCCCTCTCCCCTTTGTTGAATATTATGAGGACACAGGACCACAGAGTAGTTTCTTTGACCTGTACGTTGATACTGGTTTTTCCTTATATCTTATGCTTATAACTGCTTTACAATTGAAAGTTTATCCGGCAAACTGCTCTAATTTTTTTGCTTGCTGCAACGGTTGACAGTTTGACTGAAGCAGAAAAGCGGATTTTAAGGATGAAAAGTATACCACTAGTTGATTCAAATTGGTTAGATAGTTGCTTGGAGAGTGGTAAAAAGTTACCCGAGGATTCGTATAAGCTGAAGATTAACTTCATGGAAGAATCAACAGAGACCGAATGGTAAGTCGAATAAGCTTTTTCCTTCTCATCGGTGCTTGCCTGTACTTGTGACTGAAATTCTCTGTCCATCCATAAAATGAAAAATGGCCTGGAGGAACATGACTACATATCAGGATGGAGTACACAATAAAATCAGCATCTGTCTTCATGACTAATTTTCACTAGCATGCCCATACCAAGCAAACAATAGGAGAGATTTTCTCCCTTGTGCCTCCCCTCTCTAGAGTTGCATACCATAAAACCAGTAATCCTCATTTCTCTGTTTATTGTGTTTACAGTGCACATGAAGCTGAGCATGAATTAGTTCCGGTAGGCTCGAACACTGGGGGAGGACAAACCCCATCATCTTCCCTTCATGAAGAGCCTAAAACAGGAAAAGTTGATATTGGGGATAGAGGAACCATGGATGAACTACAACTTGGTGGCACGAGAAAAAGGGGACGAACCACTAGCGGCAGCAGTTCCATGATGGGGAATAGAGCTTTGACACAAACTCGAAGGGCACGGGGACGGTCTGGAAAGAAGGCTGCTAAAATATCCCAAAACACGATGGATAATAGCTGTCCTGATGACTCGTCTGATGAACGGGTCAAAATCCAAGAGGATAACCAGAAACATGTATCTGAGAGCAAGAAACTATGCAAGAATCCCATCCATGATGATGTAAAGCGGGATCAACCATCAAAAAGTGGCAGCATTACAGAACTACCTGATAACGATAATCTGGAGGATGATTGTGTTGATGGCCAAGAAATGATAGAAGACCGAAAGATAGACAGACCAGATTTTGAGAGGCCTGACAAGATGGAAGTTACTGCCGATCCCGTTCAAGCTATGTTATTTGACATGATACCGAGCCTTGGCATGAGAAAAGTGGAAGCCTCTGCAGGACCTTCTGAAATCAAGAAGCAAATTGTGCAGGTTTTCGAACCCAATGAGGAGCCACCGAAGAAGAAGAAAGTTAGCTACAGGGATGTTGCTGGAGAGCTGCTTAAGGATTGGTAAAATCTCCTGCATGGTTTATCAAACTTCTTCGTGAAACCTCGATTCCTTATGCATGCATGCTCCACTTGGCTTGAGGGTTATAACTCAGTTTGTTTTCGGTGCTTTACTCACTTGAGGGAGATGTGGGTGAAGTGGTAAAGACGTAGGTTTGAGTGGTACAGGTAGTGGGTTGTTTGTTTGTTTGTTTGCTTAGATGTTTCCTAAGATCAGAAAAGCTGTGCTTTCCAGTTCCACACAGGCATCTTCCCTCATTGCTAAAGATGCTCCTTCAAACTGGCATAATTATGCTCTTCCACTGGAGTAAAAATTATCATATCTATGTCACATTTGTGGTTTTCTCCATGAATTTAAAAAAAAAAAAAAAAAAGCTCAGGATTTAGACAGTAAGAAGCAGTCGAGGATATCAAGAACCTGCTGCCCAAAGAAATTTTAATTTGTCCAGCTTATCCGAATCTCAGTATGTCTTTTGCGGGAACATGTTAGATGACCTTTACACAGCTTAAGGAAGGGTTGTCTATATCTTAGAGACGGAACTACTTTCTCCTGTCCAACAACCCCCCAGAATGACAAAAGTTCTCACAATAAACTCCCTCGTCCATTTTCAAGTACTAGAAGACCTTTTCTCCAATAACAAAGCTGCTGTATTGGCGCCACATGAAAAAGAAGAAATAAGTTGTCATCGTAGGACAGACAAAGAAGAATGCCTGGATATATACATCAAGCTCCATCCTCTTCATGTAAGCCAAGTGCCGTGTGGAGTGCTTTCGGCATGTCACCATCCATACTTGCCCTGGGTTTGAACTTTCGTGAGAATGCCTCTCGCACGCTGTTCCTGTAGCTCCTTTTCCTTCTGCTTCATTATCAATCTGATGCTTCCTCTCGTGAAGTTTTGAAGGCTTTCCATTGGTTGAAGTGGACTGCAAAAGCATTTTGAAATATTTTAATAAGATGAGGGAGAGAATATACACATTGATCTACCCACCCTCTAGATGCATCATATCCATACAGTAGAGTAACAAAACCCAGACATTCCTTCCTCGAGAGAAAGGCTTTCCAGCAAAAAGCCCTGTTGTATAATACTATGCAAGAAGTCCAAGTGCACCTAGGACAGAGAGATGATAGCTGAACACCCAAGTGGAGCAATTGAAGATGAAGAGAGCACTCAGAGACCCTCTCATCATGCATGCCAAGGAATATCCCACGGGGCTATTCTAATTTCACCTCCAAAGACAAAAAATGCAAGGAATACCTGATGAGCAGGACCGAGAGCAATCCCAGTTAGCTTCATCGGATCCTCACGAGGCCTGTTCTTCATCCAGCTCATCCTGCTTAACCTCCAATATCTCCACGTTCGCTTCCTTCCTCCCTCTCTTCCTCACACCCCCCAATGGCTGCCCCCTCTGGAATACCCCCAGTAGCTCCATCACTGTCATCCCCCAGCATCGAATCCAATCCAACCCGCTACCCCAGCTTCATCATAGCCAACCGGGTTAGTTTCCTGGGATGCTACCGCCCTCGTCAAAGTGACTAGGGACACCGCTAAACTGATAGCTCCTGGTGTAAGCATCTGGTAATCTTTCGACTTGGACAGGAGGTGGATTAGGAACAGGGGGGTGGGTGGGGGGGGGGGACAGGGGAGGAGGGTTTAGGAAGGGTAGAGAAGAGACGGGAAGAGGAGGGAGGTCCAACGTCATAACCGGAGCTGCCCTTAGGTCGGGGTAGAGAAGAGAGCAGGGAAGAGGAGGAAGACAAAGACTTGGACTTGGACTTGGGTAGGGAAGGAAAAAGGGAGGTTGGTTCGGGAAGAACCGATTGCCTTTGCCCACGACCTTCACAACGCCCACCCAGGCAAGAAGCCTACTAGTATATTCGTGTAAAAAAGAACACAAATTTACTTTAAAAAGAAAAAAAAAAAGAGGAAAACGAAAACACGTCAGAAGAACAAGTCATTGAAATAATTCTAAGCTCAGGGTGGGTCTGGTCTTTAAGTCTCTACCTAACAAAAGAAATAATAAAACATCGGGGAGACCGACACCGAAACAAACAAAGCCACAACTTTCAGACACAAAAGCCAAAATATGTCAATGTTGTGGTGGGGGGAGGGAGGGAGGCGTCTTCGTCAATGCTAGCTAGCCGACTGCATTTTCCTTGTTCTTCTTGTAAAAGGGAAGGAGCCAAGTCCTAAGCACACCACCTTCTTATTATATATATATATATATATATATATAGCACGGCCGCTGCTTTCCTATCATCATTCCAAAACAAGATGGGATCCTCCCGCCTGTTTCTCCTCTTCCTCCTCCTCCTCCTCTACGTCGTCAACCCCGTCCTGTGTGACCCACGCCATCTCTCCACCAAGCATCCGGTCCAGCGATTTCTGACGGTGGACGATCCCGTCACCGCTGTCCGTAGACAGAAGGTTAGAGAGGCGATGCTTCATGCCTGGTCTTCCTACGAGAATTTTGCCTGGGGTTTTGACCAGCTTCAGGTCTGCTCTGCTCCCCCACTTTCTTTCTTTCAACTGCCCTGGCGGTTTCCCCAGCTGATAAAGTTCGCGCGCCACCGCAGCCTCTGACAAAGAACGGGGAAAATGTGTTCGGTGGGTTGGGGGTGACCATCGTCGACTCCCTTGATACCCTCTACATCATGGGCCTCAACGATCAGTTTCGCAAGGCCAAAGAGTAACTCCAACATGAACAATACGCATCAACGGTTGTTTTTCCTTCATCTCTGTCGTTTCTATCCATGTTATCGTGATACTGGACGGCCCTGTCCAAATTCCTGCAGGTGGGTCGCTGCCAATTTGACCTTCAACAAAAACTATGATGCCAGTGTGTTTGAGACCACGATCAGGTTACCCCAACTATACCCCGTCCCTTGGGCTGCTGTTCTGTTTCTGAGCTTGCCTTGCCATCCTCATGCTCTTGCAGGATAGTGGGAGGTCTCCTAAGCGCCTACGACCTCTCAGGAGAGAAGGTTTTTCTGGACAAGGCCAAGGATATGGCCGACAGGTTATTGCCTGCTTGGAATACTGCGACAGGGATACCTTTGAACAGCGTTAACTTGGCCACTGGACAGGCGCATAACTGGCCTTGGGCTAAGGTCTTTTGTAGCTACTCATTTCCTTGATATTTTGCTTCAGCGTGATTGTGATCCCGCTGCTCTGATCCCATAAGCTATACGGGCATTTTTCTTTGTAAAAATAGATTACCTCGTCATATCCGGCCGAAATGCATCTCTGGTTGATAAATTGGTGTTTTGGATATCAACTCTCACTTCTGGTCTCTTTAATCTTCAGGGGAACAGTGTCTTGGCTGAGATAGGAACAACTCAACTCGAGTTCATCGCTTTGTCACAGAGGACCAATGACTCCAAATATCAATTGAAGGTAGGTCTTACATCAATTGCTTTCTCAGAATTGACATCCTCAAAACCCTTTTTTCGCTGAGAGAGAATTGCAACCGGGAAACTGATTTGTTCAGTGTCTTGCAGGCCGAAAATGTCATCAAGGTGCTTGATAAAAATTACCCTGCAGATGGTCTGCTTCCCATATTAATTGATCCAGAAACAGGAAAGCCGTCAGGGTCAACTATTTCATTTGGAGCACTGGGTGATAGGTAGCACAAAAATATGTGACTTCATACATGAACTAATGGGATTAAGAAACATAATCGAACAGCCTAGTTAACCTCGTGATCCTCATGGTGCTACTTTTCCTTGCAAAAGAGAGACGCATAATCATCATTTTTGCATTTGCAGTTTCTACGAATACTTACTCAAGGCATGGGTACAGGGGAACAAAACACAAGCTGTCAAATTTTACAGGTGAGAACGTCACATGCTAGACATGTTAATGCAATCAGTGTGTTCCATGAAGACAGTGATGATTAGTTCTCCTGAAGCAAATCAGCTACAAAGGACTGGACTAGTGAAGTGAATGTGATGAGAATCCCATGTCACTCACAGCCTTTGGCATTCCAATGACACTATCGTTGCATCTAAATGTGTCCCTGCTCGTGGCTCAATTGGTATTTTTTCCATCTCATCTCATAACTCTTTGAGTTCATTTTGATCCTGAAAGCAGGGATATGTGGGAAACTTCGATGAAGGGCTTACAGAGCCTTGTTAGAAGATCGACCCCATCCAACTATTCATACATATGCAGTAAGGATGGGACTACCCTAATCAACGAGGTATTTGAGTGGATGAACGTGATTAAACAGTCTTTCTTTTCTCTTGTTTTATCTTCTGATTCTAATTCTGAAAGACATGCAGATGCAAGAGTTAGCATGCTTCGCCCCGGGGATGCTGGCTCTCGGATCTTCAGGCTATGCCCCTGCTGAAGCCGGGTTAATCCTTTCACTAGCAGAGGAGGTTAGTTGGCGGGTTCTCATGGCAGTTGGAAGAACTTGCTGATGATATTATATGGATCATTGGGTCGAGTTATTTCATGGATTGCATGTTCAATTGATGCCTCCTCATCTCTTCCTCTATCTCTCACGTCAGCTTGGAAGGACTTGCTATAATTACTATCAGATCACGAAGACAAAACTTGCGGGAGAGAGCTACAGGTTTGAGGCTGGCAAGGTCTGTTTAATGTTTGGTACATATGATCGCCCTTGTCTAAAAAGGATCCAACTTTTGTTCGGGGCCCTGGTCACATAAGCCTCAAAAATACTTCCCGCAGGACATGACCGTCAGCTCTGCAGCGAACATCTTGAGGCCAGAAACTGTGGAGTCGTTGTTCTACCTCTGGCGTTTCACCAATAATCAGACCTACCGCGAGTGGGGCTGGGACATTTTTGAAGCATTCGAGAATAATTCACGAGTCAGCAACGGATATGTCGGGCTAAAGGATGTGAGTGGCCGCGTATCATTGCACGAACACTAGTGGTTGGATGTTGATTATGCTAACCGGGGGCTGATGAGGAGTATGGAATAAAATGAGCAGGTGAACACGGGGGAGAAAGACAACACGATGGAGAGCTTCTTCCTGGCGGAGACACTCAAATATTTTTACCTCTTATATTCACCACCTTCGACCATCCCTCTGGATCAATGGGTGTTCAACACTGAAGCCCATCCTCTCAGAATTGTTAACAGAGTCGATAATCTCAAAGCCAAGCCGATGTCGAGGGAAGGGATGGGAAGTTCCGAAGGTGGATCCCGGGGGAGGAAAGCCGGACTGGGGTTACGACACGAGTAAAAAATGACTGAGGTCTCGAAGCCAGAGTACAAAACCTTCTTCATCCACAGAAACACATAATAAGCAAAACCGGATAACGACTGCGTTAAACCATCCTCATGCTCACTCACTCCGTGTCTTACCCGTGCATGCATACACCTACACCTCTCTTCTTTTTATATATACATAAGTGCTGAATAAGCCCAGTAGAAGGGTGTCCATTCACCATTCCCATCCTCAGCCCGATCATCTTCATGCTCAAGCAGGCACACCAATGTTAAAGGAAGGAAATGGGTGTTCCGCAATCATTCTTTCAGTTCTTAATTGGGGGGAAAATAGTAATCACTCTTTTTCTTTAAATGTTTCTTTTAGAGGAAAAGAACTGGAGGGACATTCGTTACTAAACCGAGAAACGGCCGAAACTAAAGAAAGAAAGGGAGAGGGAGAGAGCAAAGGGGCAACAAAAGTTAAAAGGAAGGCAAGAATCTACCAGTACTAATCTCTCTCGAAAGTAGTGAACTATCCATCATCTGCCACTGCCTGCCTCTGTCCCCCCAGAACAACTTCAAAGGTAAAATATGAGGGTGGTGAAATAAAGAGATTCCATCCCATTCGTCCATCGCTTCAAAAGAAGTGCCCTTTAAAAAAAAATTCACATGCAATTTTCAGAAATTTCATAGGATATATAAAAATACATTTTCTTTATTTTATCTTTCTTTTTTTGACAAATTATCGGTATTTGGCATTACTAATATGTCAACTTCCTGTTTTGACATATCGTTTAAAAAGTTTTAGATTTTGCCTTAAACGTAACGGCCGTTACGAATGTCCGACGTGTCATTGACAGCTCTGTTGACGTGTCTTCAAATTTGTCCATAGTGAATTATAATAAAAGAAAGAAATAAAAATAAAGGTTATGTTATAATAAAAGAAAAAAATAAAAATAGGAGTTAGGTTATAATAAAAGAAAGAAATAAAAATGGGGATTAGAGTATGGTGTACGTAGGTGATTTTAATCAGAGTTGGTTTCTCTTCATCGTCGATGGTATCCCACGTCCTCTGGTCCTCCGATTCAGAGGATGCGGCCGCCTCCCTCCAAGTCTTCTTCCCCCAGTTTTCCCGGTTATTCCACCTGCTAAATCTAGGATCTTCCTTTCTGGGTCTTGAACCCCCTATTCGTCCGACCCCCCCTCTGATCTTACCCCACCTTGGATCATCGACCACCTCTCCCTCCTCTTCTTCCTCTTCCACAGCTTCCTCATAATCATCATCCCGCTTCCTATCATATCCTTTACGCCGAACCGTCTCCTCGGTCGCGTACCTATCCTTACTCCCGCTCCCCCCTTTCATCCCAACAGCAACACTTCCCCTTTCATTCCCCGTTTTTATTTCTTTCTTTTATTATAAACTAACCCTCATTTTTTTTTCTTTTATTACAACCCACGTGCGCATAAAAAAAGGTAAGCTGGATGACATTTTTATTTCTCTTAGCCATGTCACATATACGATGGATAAATTTAAAAACACGTCGGACCTTCAACAGAGCCGTCAACACGTCGGACAATCGTAACGGTCGTTACGTTTAAGGCCAAATCCAAAAGTAAAATCGAAAAAATGTTAAATTCAAAACTTTTTAAACTATACGTAAAAACAAAAAATTGGCAAATTAATGAGGTCAAATTGATAATTTGTCGTTCTTTTTTCCCCTTATTAACAGTGAGGTTGAGCACTCTTGAACTTGATGAGGATCGAGGGGGCCGTCTCCAGATAACAAAAAGAAAAAAAAAGGCGAGGAAAAGATGGATTGCGTTTGACGTGATGCCCCCAGTAGGATCTGTTGGTTTTAGGGCGCAGCGGAAAGAAATATTATAACTTTTATGCCCAAGATAATCAAATCATGGTACGTATATTATAATAAAATTCTTACCGGGAAACCGTACCTTGTAATATCCGACGAAACAAAACTGTAATCCGGAACAATCGATCGAGAGCCCCACGTGTGACTCCTCTAGTGGTATCCACGCGCACGCGATCACGAACACTCGACGATCCGGTAGGTGCTAGCCTCTTGGATCCGTCAGAGAACTCTTCGAAAGCAAAAAGAATTTCTCTCCTTTTCACAAATCTTACTCTCTGATTTCTAAAGCTACAGAGATTTGTTTCCAAACTCACAAAAACTCTGACGATTGACACTCAGAGAAAAACATAATACTTTGTTTCCTTTATGTCATCCCACTAAATTTCTTGCCATAAAAATTTACGTTTCCACTAATCAATCGTCTTAGTGTAGCGGAAGAAAAATTTAATGGACAAAATTAATGGGAAAAGATTCGTTACGTAAAATAATAATAATAGTTTTAATAATAATATTAAGACTATTTAATGCAAGTGACGTGGACATGTGGAAATTAAAAAAAAACTTCCAACGACACATGCATTAAAATGATCTAATTAAATAAACTATATATTGGATATAACATTTAAATAAATAAATAAAATTTTAAATATATATATCCTTTATAAATTGACCCGAATAAATTCATATTCGATCTTGGTCAATTTATTTGCTTCCGATATTTCAGAATAAATTAATAATCCAATTAATTCTAATTCTGAAATAATAAAATGATTAATTTAGTATCCACTAAATAATCAAAATACAATGTTCGTGTCGACGTGCTATGCGTGCGACCCTCTAGGTCCTATACACGAAGGCAGTGTATATCCATACACAAACTAAGGTAACCGTCTAGCAACAGTTTTTAGTCACCCAACGTGTTAGGATAATGATCATAAATCATATACCACTATGAACCGATTACCGTGTAATTCAATCTCTTCATCTAACCGACATCTCAATTAATTCGGCGCAAAATACATCATCACCGAATTAATTGTTTTACTTGATTACCAAGATATAATAGACTCTCTTGAATGTAAAACATTCCTCCCATGGCCATGGATTTTAGAGTCACTAATATCTCTATCAAGTGGCCTAGATGTCAACTCTCTAATCCAAGAGAGCGATGAATCCTATATTGACTCAACACTATTCTCTCTACACTTCGTCACACACCCAACAATCGTATTACTCACAATCCGGTTAAAGACTGCTTTTAACGACGTCAAAGTGCGCCAACTCCACGCATAGAATAAATGAAGGTCTCAAGTCAAAAGATCAGTTACACTCGTCCATAAAGAGGATTGACCAATGATGTTCTATATGTGGTATCCTCTTAAACGGGTCGTGTCCAGTAACCCTAATCTTATGGTACCCCTAAGTATAACATGAATAACTATCCCTTGGTCTATCTCGACCACAGCTATACTTAGCGATGATCTAGATGTCCATGTCCCCTCTAAACATCTGTCCGATCACGGACTATTTCAGATCAATATACCCAGTAATCTGTGGGACTTTATCATTAATAATTTTACGTGCAGAAAAGTGAAATAATTAATGACAAATACTCGCCTTTATTAATTATTTATCCACAAATACATTAAAGTGTCTTGGCACATACGTGCACACACTAACAATCTCCCACTTGCACTATTGCCAAGCACTATGAACTCGAAGTCCTAGGCTCCTCACATGGGTCTCATGTTTCTGCTGAGGTAAGGCCTTTGTGAGTGGGTCCGCGATATTCTCGCTCGTATCAACTCTGCTAACCAACACGTCACCCCTCTGAACAATCTCTCGGAGGATGTGATATTTCCGCAGTACGTGCTTGGATCGTTGGTGAGACCTCGGCTCCTTGGCCTGCGCTATGGCTGCATTGTTGTCACAGTATAATGTCACTGGGTCAATAATGCTCGGAACCACTTCAAGCTCCGCTATGAAGTTCTTGATCCATACAGCTTCCTTTGCCGCTTCGGAAGCTGCAATGTACTCGGACTCAGCTGTAGAATCTGCAACTGTCTCCTGCTTGGAACTCCTCCAACATACAGCTGCACCATTCAAGCAAAACACATAACCCTGCTGCGATTTCAGATCATCCCGATCTGTCTGAAAACTAGCGTCAGTATATCCTCTGACAACTAACTCCTCATCTCCTCCATAAATTAAGAACATGTCCTTTGTTCTTCTAAGATACTTAAGGATAGTCTTTACTGCAGTCCAATGACCCTCTCCAGGATCTGACTGATATCTACTTGTCATGCTCAAAGCATACGAGACATCGGGTCGAGTGCAAATCATGGCATACATAATGGACCCTATAGCTGATGCATAAGGTATCTTGCCCATCCTTCCTCTCTCCTCATGTGTCTTCGGACACATAGACTTGGAAAGATGTACACCATGTGACATTGGCAAGAATCCTCTCTTGGAATCTTGCATGCTGAACCTATTCAGCACCTTGTCAATATACATATTTTGACTCAAACCCAGCAACCTATTTTGTCTATCTCGGTATAATCTAATACCTAAGACATAAGTCGCTTCCCCAAGATCTTTCATAGAGAAACACTCTCCCAGCCAAGTCTTGGTAGACTCTAGGCTAGGGATATCATTGCCTATCAGAAGTATATCATCAACATACAGCACTAGGAACGAAATCTTGCTCCCACTAACCTTCTTGTAAACGCAAGGTTCCTCTGGATTCTTGACATAGCCAAATTCTTTGACTGCTTCGTCAAATCGAAGATTCCAACTCCGAGATGCTTGCTTTAGCCCATAAATGGACCTCTTGAGCTTACATACTTTATCTGCATTCTTGGATGCAATGAAACCGGGAGGTTGTACCATAAACACTTCCTCCTGTAACTTTCCATTCAGGAAAGCGGTTTTTACATCCATCTGCCAGATCTCGTAATCCTTGTAAGCTGCTATCGCAAGCAGAATTCTAATGGACTTAAGCATTGCAACCGGTGAAAATGTTTCATCATAGTCAATTCCTTGACGTTGAGTGAAACCCTTGGCCACAAGTCTTGCTTTATAGGTACTTATATTCCCTTCCATGTCAATCTTCTTCTTGAAGATCCACTTGCACCCTATGGGTTTTACCCCAACTGGCGCATCAACCAACTCCCAAACTTGGTTGATATACATGGAGTCCATCTCTGATTTCATGGCTTCTAGCCAATTCTCGGAATCATTTGAAGCGATTGCTTCCTCATAAGTCGACGGTTCATCATCCTCGACGAGTAGTACTTCCCCATGTTGGGTTACTAGCCAACCATATCTGTCAGGCTCTCGGTGTACTCTAGTCGACTTACGTTGATCTTGCGTTCCTTGAACTTTTTCAGAAGTTGGAATCGCTTGTACTTGTGGTACCGATTCGCTATCTAAATGTTCAGTTTCCAACCTGTTTGTAGTGTCCGAAATTTCTTCAAGACTTACTTTACTCCCACTACTCTCTTTAGCAATAAATTCTCTTTCCAAGAAAGTAGCATATCGAGCAACGATAACTTTGTGCTCGCTTGGAAGATAAAAGTAGTATCCCTTTGTTTCTTTGGGATAACCTACAAACATACACTTAGTAGATCTTGCCGCAAGCTTATCAGAATTCTCATTCTTTACATAAGCATCACAGCCCCATATCTTAAGATAAGACAAGTTTGGTTTCTTCCCAAACCATACTTCATAAGGAGTCTTATCTACTGACTTGGTTGGAACTCGGTTAAGCATGTATGCTGCTGTTTCTAAGGCATAACCCCAAAATGACAACGGAAGACTTGCATGACTCATCATTGATCTAACCATGTCCATGAGTGTGCGGTTCCTCCTTTCTGAAACACCATTCCACTCCGGTGTTCTAGGAGGTGTGAGTTGTGAAACGATCCCACACTCTTTAAGGTAATCAATGAACTCTTGGCTAAGATACTCGCCGCCTCGATCACTCCGAAGGGCCTTTATCTTCTGGCCTCGTTGATTCTCTACCTCGTTCTTAAACTCTTTAAACTTTTCCAGAGTTTCAGACTTGTGCCTCATTAAGTAGACATATCCATATCTACTTAAATCGTCGGTGAAAGTTACAAAGTAGGAATACGCTCCTCTAGCCTGAACCGGTAATGGTCCACACACATCACTATGTATGAGTTCTAGCAATTCCTTGGCCCTTTCACCTGTCTTGGTAAAAGGCTTCTTGGTCATTTTTCCTTGTAAACACGCTTCACATGTATCTATGGGCTCTAACTCAAAAGAGTCCAAATACCCGTTACTCAGTAACCTTGCGATGCGTTTCTCATTTACATGACCAAGTCTACAATGCCAAAGATATGTTAAGTTTGAGTCACGCGTTTTCTGTTTCTTCCCTTCAACACAGTAAATCGGCTCATCCAAATTCAGAACGTACAAACCATTATTCAATGAACCATTCCCATAGAACATTCCATTCAAATAAAAGGAACACAACTTGTCCTTGAATTCAAATACAAATCCCTTGGCGTCTAAACACGACACCGAAATGATGTTCTTGGAAAAACTAGGAACAAAATAACAGTTCTCCAAATTTAGATCAAATCCACTGGGCAACTTTATTACATATGTCCCTACAGCTAATGCAGCAACTCTAGCTCCATTCGCCACTCGTAGGTCCATCTCGCCCTTGGACAGCCGTCTGCAGTCACTTAGACCCTGCAAGTTCGCACAAATATGAGAACTACTTCCGGAGTCTATGACCCATGATGAAGAAACAGAAAGATTGCATTCAATCATAAAGATACCTGAAGCATCCGCTCCACTGGCATTCTTCTTCATGAGTTGGAAGCAATTCTTCTTCCAATGGCCTTTCTTGCCACAATGAAAGCATATAGCTTCCTTCTCATCAGACTGGGGCACCTGCTGCCCTTTCTTAAGCTTCTTTTGAGCTGGAAGTCCAGCGCTCTTAACTGCTTTAGCCTTGGGATTGAATTTCCCAGTGCCAGGACGCTTGTAGGTCTTTCTGACCATCATCGCTCGTGGTGAAGGATTCACCTTCATGTCCTTCTCAGCAGTTTTCAGCATTGCCATCAGATCAGTCAAACTCTTCTCCATACTGTTCATGTTAAAGTTCAACACAAACTGAGAAAATGATGGTGGGAGTGAGGATAAAACCAGGTCAACAGCTAAGTCCTGGTCCAGCTTGGAACCTAAGCTCTCGAGCCTCTCAATGTACCCTATCATCTTGAGTACATGTGGCCCAACTGGGTTACCCTCCACCAGCATAGTTCGAAACAGTGCCCGAGATGTCTCATACCTCTCAACCCTGGCACTCTCTTGGAAGAGCTCACGTAAGTGCTGATCAATCTCCCTAGCACTCATGTTTTCATGCTGCCTCTGTAACTCGGGAGACATAGAAGACAACATGATGCACTGAACATCCAGCGCATCCTCCAAGTATTGACTATAGTAAGACTGATCATCCTCAGAAGCATCAGGTGCAGGTTCTTTAAGTGGTTCATCTTCCAGCACATAAATCTTTCTCTCGTGCCTTAGGACAATTTTCAGTTTTCTATACCAATCCAGGTAGTTGGAACCGATGAGGATATTCTCTTTCTCGAGAATGCTACGCAGCGAAAGGGTGTTTGTGTTTGCCATCTACAAAATAATTTAAAGCAGAGTTTTAGTATTTGTGGAATATTAATTAATAAAGGACTTTAATATAGCTCCCACTATTTTATTCGAAAACAACAGCCCCCTCTGTTGAAATCGGGAATTTGTTGGTTAGTGATTCCTAGTGGGACCGAAATCTCGAAACATGAAGTATGCACACAGCTGAGCTGTACCTACACACCACACGAAACAAGTAGGCCTTAACTCGCCAATCACGATTATCTGTGTGACTTTCGGTATTTTCACGTTGAGTCTAATAACTCTAAAACTCAACACTTGCCCCTCAAAAAGCTGACCTTAGCTGAGCTAAACAAGTCAACTAAATTGAGTTAAGTTGACCCATTAATCTTTTAGAATAAATTACAGATGTTCTACCAGAAGCCCACAGCTAAGCTGTACCGACTCATGGGAAAAATCTGACTATTATAATAAACATTAATGGAGGGCCTTTATTTTAAAATATTAACTTAATATTTAGGGGATTTTATTTTAGTTTTGTCTCACCATTAAAATACTTCGTAGGACATATTTGTCCATTTCAACCGACCATTATAATAATAAAATAATTATTATACTTTTATTTTCAGACTTTTAAATTAATTATTTATCTCATAATTAATTATTGGTCGGCCTCAACGTTACTTATAAATCCCATTTCATGGGATAAAGTTTTATTTGCCAAAAATTTCACTCGGCAAGTAATTCTAAATTTGTTACAGTATATATCAAATGGGATAAATCTTAAAAGGACATTTAACGTAATCCTTTTGCCCAATCAATGTTAATAGGATTTTGGAATTTTTTATTTTAACAAAATTTCCATTACTCTGGGTCACTTGATTTATTAAAATCAAAATCAATGGAATTAATCATCACGTTAGGTAATCCATTCAGATCACCAAAATTGATTTTTTTTTTTTTTAATTCAAAATCATTCAACCCGTTTAGACTTATTTAGGAAATTAGTTAAAATGATAATTGGCCTTTACGTGGAATATTAACTAGAATATTTATAAATCAATATAATATATTCAAATTCAACATATTTCACGTAATCATATTTTAACATTATAATAATCCTTATTATAATATTATTAATATTGAATTCCAAATTTTAAATCGCAACTTTGCGATCTGTTAAATTCTTACTTTCTATCCAAAACTATTAATGTTTGTTTCTAAATATCACTAGAAAGAAAGAATTTAAAATATGAATTATTTCGTCCAAAATAATTATAGGCATAAATCTGATATGTTTACCATAATTTTGATGGACAAAAATCTTCAACAAAATCTTAAAATCTTCCGTCAGATTATAATTTCGTTAAAATTAGCAAAATTCAAATATAATATACGATTCAACCATGACAAGGCTCTGATGCCACTTGTTGGTTTTAGGGCGCAGCGGAAAGAAATATTATAACTTTTATGCCCAAGATAATCAAATCATGGTACGTATATTATAATAAAATTCTTACCCGGAAACCGTACCTTGTAATATCCGACGAAACAAAACTGTAATCCGGAACAATCGATCGAGAGCCCCACGTGTGACTCCTCTAGTGGTATCCACGCGCACGCGATCACGAACACTCGACGATCCGGTAGGTGCTAGCCTCTTGGATCCGTCTGAGAACTCTTCGAAAGCAAAAAGAATTTCTCTCCTTTTCACAAATCTTACTCTCTGATTTCTAAAGCTACAGAGATTTGTTTCCAAACTCACAAAAAACTCTGACGATTGACCCTCAGAGAAAAACATAATACTTTGTTTCCTTTATGTCATCCCACTAAATTTCTTGCCATAAAAATTTACGTTTCCACTAATCAATCGTCTTAGTGTAACGGAAGAAAAATTTAATGGACAAAATTAATGGGAAAAGATTCGTTACGTAAAATAATAATAATAGTTTTAATAATAATATTAAGACTATTTAATGCAAGTGACGTGGACATGTGGAAATTAAAAAAAACTTCCAACGACACATGCATTAAAATGATCTAATTAAATAAACTATATATTGGATATAACATTTAAATAAATAAATAAAATTTTAAATATATATATCCTTTATAAATTGACCCGAATAAATTCATATTCGATCTTGGTCAATTTATTTGCTTCCGATATTTCAGAATAAATTAATAATCCAATTAATTCTAATTCTGAAATAATAAAATGATTAATTTAGTATCCACTAAATAATCAAAATACAATGTTCGTGTCGACGTGCTATGCGTGCGACCCTCTAGGTCCTATACACGAAGGCAGTGTATATCCATACACAAACTAAGGTAACCGTCTAGCAACAGTTTTTAGTCACCCAACGTGTTAGGATAATGATCATAAATCATATACCACTATGAACCGATTACCGTGTAATTCAATCTCTTCATCTAACCGACATCTCAATTAATTCGGCGCAAAATACATCATCACCGAATTAATTGTTTTACTTGATTACCAAGATATAATAGACTCTCTTGAATGTAAAACATTCCTCCCATGGCCATGGATTTTAGAGTCACTAATATCTCTATCAAGTGGCCTAGATGTCAACTCTCTAATCCAAGAGAGCGATGAATCCTATATTGACTCAACACTATTCTCTCTACACTTCGTCACACACCCAACAATCGTATTACTCACAATCCGGTTAAAGACTGCTTTTAACGACGTCAAAGTGCGCCAACTCCACGCATAGAATAAATGAAGGTCTCAAGTCAAAAGATCAGTTACACTCGTCCATAAAGAGGATTGACTAATGATGTTCTATATGTGGTATCCTCTTAAACGGGTCGTGTCCAGTAACCCTAATCTTAGGGTACCCCTAAGTATAACATGAATAACTATCCCTTGGTCTATCTCGACCACAGCTATACTTAGCGATGATCTAGATGTTCATGTCCCCTCTAAACATCTATCCGATCACGGACTATTTCAGATCAATATACCCAATAATCTGTGGGACTTTATCATTAATAATTTTACGTGCAGAAAAGTGAAATAATTAATGACAAATACTCGCCTTTATTAATTATTTATCCACAAATACATTAAAGTGTCTTGGCACATACGTGCACACACTAACAGGATCATCCAGTTCCCTGGGTCAACTTAGCAAGAACCCCTTCCTCGGCCAATCTTTAAAACCCAGACTAACCCCCTCTCTCTCTCTGAGGGGACGTCTGATGTCGGATTAGTACGACCAAGAATTGGAGAAGAGTAAAAATGCTTCTTCTTTTTTTTACCCCCCGACAGAGTCAGGAGAGACTACGCGCGTCTCCTGAAGCTCGTCGTCCAAATCCTAATTGCCAATATTTTGGTGTTGGACCGACCTCTTATTATTACAAGTCTCCACCACCTTTCCAATCTCCTCCCTCACTGTTACCAACACCCTCTCCCTTCATTTGGTTTATATTTAAGGATCTCGTGACGACCCCCTATCTCGAAAGGACAATGGCGTAGTAAGCTTCTGTATGCATGTACGTATGGTTCACCTTTTGTTGCCATTTGGAATACACATCCAACGACAAAAGAAAGGGAAAAGAAAGGGCAAGCAAGCAAACACACAACACAGGCATGAGAGGAAGGGAGGGAGTTTGGAAAAGAATATATATGTTTGTTGTCCCCTTGTCGTGAAGAGGCATGCTGCTGATGACCAAAAGGACTTTTTGGCCCTATTGTTGACAGTCCAGGTCTTCTGCCCGACTATAGATGGTTAGGTCGACATCACCGCGAGTGACGACGACAGGTCTATTCCCATTCCGACCGACACTCCAGATATCAACAACGCTTGAGCATAATGTATAAGCTAGGCACAAAGGTTTTCATGGATGGACATCGTCGATGCCATCATCTGTACACAACATGGCAGTCAGAGTATTTCATTCACTTTGTGAGATTCCAGGGACAAATTTACCCCTCCCTCCCTTAAAGATAACCGGGGGGCCTATTTCAGTTAATCATTTTATTTGTATTTCTGTTTTCGTGCTGTCATGTAGTGAAGAAGTCGGCACGAAAGGAGAGGTTCGTCTTTTGGTCTCTCATTCTCGCGGCGCATTCCTCCTCCTCCTCCTCCTCCTTTATCTACTCACATGTCGAATTCAGTATCAATAATTTATCTGTTGTCGTACTTAGCAACAATGTAATCCCCTATATAAGTTTCCACCCGGCGGAACCCCGAAAAATGCAAGAATCCCGACCGATCCCTCCTAGGCAAGTTTTGCCAATTAGGAGGAAAATTTTCATTTTCATCTGTAGAGATTTATAAATAATATGCTTCAAAAGTAGCGCTAAACAGGAAAAAGGAGGGGAAAAAGGTGGGTGGGGGGGTAAGTTTGTGGATGTTCCTTGCAACTCTTAAAATGTGTGTAAAAGGCGGAAGCGGCTCTCCTTTTCTTACACTCACTTTGCCTTTTTCTATTTTCTATTAATAAAAAATAAGAAAGGAAAAGTAGAAGAAAATCCAAAGCACCTCTAAGGCTAATAAATCCCTTCATCTTCCTCCTCCTCACAACAAATACAAAGGTTGAAGGACATGTGATCCTTTAGCCACTCTTCAAAATGTCCCATCCCCCTCTCGAGAAATTATACTCTTCCCTTTTAGTCATCTGCTTTCTCCGGTAATCCATGCTAACAGGAAATTTTGGAGGGATCGGGGGGTTGGGGCAACGGCTGTCCGATTCTAATGGACTTGGCTATTTATCCACTTTTGGGGTTGCTTTGTAGAAAGAAATTATGTCAGGCCAAATGAGAACCAAATCGTTTGACTTTGAAAGGCACGATTCACTCCTCCCCCACCCCCCCCCCCCCCCCCCCCCCCCCCCAAAAAAAAAAAAACATATTTCACGACCAAAGAAGTCGTTTTTGGTGGGATTATAATATATCCTTAATTAGACAAATAGAGGAATGAAAAAGAGAGAGAGAGGATGATACTTTCCTTGTGAGAAGAGTAAACCTCCCATCCGACCATATATGTCGATGCTTGCCTCGCCTTTCCATTCAAATCGCTAAAGAATCTTCATCCATCACTACCCCTCCATTCTCATCTCTTAGCATCATTTTTTTTTGGGGGGGGGGGGGGTTGTGATGGATTATCGGGTGGACTTACTTTTTCCATGCTATGATATAATGTGTATCTTATTTTTTTTCAATTCTAGCAATCAGATTCAGAAACGGTCGTCTTTTTCTTGAGGGGCCATCATTTCGTTTGCATACTCCAACTATTAGAAGAAGGGAACCCCACCAACCAAAAGATTCTTCCTGTCATCCATCCATTACAACTTGAAAAGGAGCTTAATAATTACCCAATAGAGAACTCTGAATACGAATTACTCCAACTGCAGCCCCGGCCCCTCCCTCGATCACTCACACTCACACACACAACTCAAACACTATCCATTGTCATAACCCCGCAACGACCATCGTCATGGGGATGTCAATCAATATAAAAGTGGCGATCGACGATAACTTTGGGAGAATGAGAAGGATGCTTCTTTTTATTATTCTTCCTTTTCCCCCACCTTGCTTTTGGGGGGGGTTGGTGTTTGTCAGGGTCGGAATAATTCATGTCGCTGATTACTAATATCAAGAAATCGGAAATAGCCCATCTTAAGGACCATTTGACTCCACGCACTACACGAGGGTGGGAGTGGTTAGTGAGGTGGTAGTCGTTTGCATGGCAAATCCAACCTTCCATTTTCCATCGAGTTTTACCTTCTGACCCATCACGCCTTTTGTCTTTTGCGTTTAAGTGTGTAACACGGGGGGGATGGGAAAATGTGGAACGAACGTCATGAACAAGTTATGGGGAAGAAAAATGTTAAGGAGATTACAATGGCATATGGATGGATTCACAGGGAGTGGGTAGGGGCATGAGAATGAGAAATGGGTATTGAATGAGATCCTTCCATGGGATGGGGAGCAATAATGTTATGCGGGGGGGAGCTCAAGGGAAAGGTGATGGATGGTGGTGGTGGTGGGGGGAATGAAATGTTGTCTCTGCCCTTTTGAGTGGAACTTTGGATTGGAGACACTGACTTGACTCCCCCTCTCTTTCTTTCTTTGTTTTTAAAATGAAGTAAATTATTGAATGTAGCATTTTCACGTCACCTATCTTCATGTATAAACAACAAAACAAGTTAATAGAAAAAAAAAGGGGGAGGAGGAGGACGAGGAGGATAAACACATGGGAATAATGAAAATAAGGGCCCGGTAAAATATAAACAAAAAGGAGAGGTGGGAGGATGTTGGAGTTGGGAGTTGGACCTGCTTTTTAATTCCCACCCAAAAAAAGGAACCCTTTTTTTTTTTACCTTTTTCTTTTTTCTTTCTCTTTATCTGTGGGTTTTATTTTTGAATTTCTGAAGGCTTTATTTTATAATCTGCCACCATTCAAAGGAAGACTGTGGAAAATCAATACGTTACAAAAACAATAAGACCTCTGTGTTGGTAACATTCCTCGACTCCATCCGACAGAGTGGATCCCGCCATGTCATTTTTTCAGTACGCTAGAAAATTACCATAACCCGCCATCCTCCTTTAGGAGGAGGAGGGAGGGGAAACCCAGAGAGCATGCATGCTGCTCCCTCCCTCCCTCCCCCGGATATCCTTTGTAAACATGATATCATTGGGAGTAGGAGATTGAAATCTTTGATTAAGCAGCTTTTTTTGCATGAACGAGATCATCCCTCGACTGCGATGACCAGAGAGGTAGGGAGGAAGAACCAAAAAAGGGATAAAGAGGAAAATAAAGAGAGGGGAGGTTTGCATCATGCCTCAAAAGTCAGTTCTCCCTCCCAAAAATCGATGACATACAAATACAATAACCCCCCAAGTAACTCCTCCTCATCCTTGTATTTTACGGTGTGATCCGATTTGATTTTTTTTTTTAAAAAGTAGCCTTTGTTCTCTCAAATCCTCCTCCACAGACACACCACACAGACAAGTTATTATTTTTATTTAAATAACCGAAACATACATGTTAAGAAAAAATCTTCTCGAGTTCACAACCTCCTCCTCGCCCTTCACAGATGAAAAAGTGCATGGCAAAATGGCATTCCGTCCCTTACCCACTCTGCGAGTGAAAGTGTGTGTCTTTGTGTACGAGAGAGAGATAGAGAGTAAAAAAGAAAGACGAGAGATGAGATGTAAAAAAAGAACAGAATATATAAGTGGGACGATAAAAGGCTGAAAATTTATTAAAAATAAAAAGAAAAAGCTAAAAGAAATGCCCGATTAATTTCTCTTTTCCTTTTAGGAAAGAAAAAAAAAAGGTGGATTTAAACAAGAAAAGCGGAAAGCCATTAGAGAAACCGAGGACTATAAAAAAAAGGAAGAGGAGGAGGAGGAGGAGGAGGAGAAGAAGAATACCCAACTCCATCCCACCCCTATAACACAAACACGCTCTTGCATTTCTCCGGAACCACACCACCGACACAGCTTCTGTGTGTGTGTGCGTTATATACTTAAGCGGAGGTGGTAGAGTGGGAGTGGACGGGGATTAATCTTGACCAGTAGAGGAAGAGTCAAGAGTAGTCGGGTGTTGTGTGAAGGGGAAGTTAAAATCCCAGTTGTTGGGTTGGGGGGGGGGGGGGGGTTTGTGGGTTTTGGTCAAGTAATGCGTGCAGGAGCATACACAATACAGCAGACCCTCTCGGTGGAGGCTGCTTCCATCTTGAAGCACTCTCTCGGCCTCGCACGCCGGAGGGGCCATGCCCAGGTCACCCCACTCCATGTGGCGGCCACCCTTCTGAGCTCTAGGTCCAGTGTCCTCAGGAGGGCCTGCCTCAAGTCTCAGCAGCATCCAACTCCCAACGCCAACAACGGCGGCGGCGGCGGCGGCGGCAGCAGCAGTCACCCCCTCCATCACCCTCTCCAATGCAGGGCCCTCGAGCTCTGCTTCAATGTCGCCCTCAACCGCCTCCCCACCTCCCCTTCCCCTCTCCTCCACGGCTGCCAAGCCACTCTCTCAAATGCCCTCGTCGCTGCCCTCAAGAGAGCCCAGGCTCACCAGAGGAGGGGTTGCGTTGAGCAGCAGCAGCAGCAGCAGCAGCAGAACCAGCAACCATTGCTGACTGTCAAGGTGGAGCTGGAGCAGCTGGTCATCTCCATCCTGGACGATCCCAGTGTTAGCAGGGTCATGAGGGAGGCCGGTTTCTCCAGCTCAGCTATCAAGAGCAACATCGAGGACACCTCTCCCACTTCTCCGGTGTTTCACGGTTACGGCAGCACCACTTCCGGGGGAGGCGGCTTCTTCTCTTCTCCCTCATCTCCCACGCATGCAGAGTACACACTGAGGGGGGAGAGCACTGTGATCCCATCCCTGGGGACGTTCTGGCATACACAGTCTCGCTTCCTGAGCACCCTCCACTCATCTCCTCCTGTGGAGCTCCCGTGCCATGATTCCATCCCGCCCAAGGAGGACGACATAAAGCTGGTCCTTGAGGTCATGCTAAGAAAGAAGAGAAGGAACATGGTGATCGTGGGGGATAGCCGTTCCGCTACGGACGGGCTCGTCATGGAGATCATGGGTAGAGTCGAGAGAGGAGAGGTCCCCGGGGAGTTAAAATCCTCCGGCATCATCAAGTTCCAGTTTGCACCCCTCTCCTTCAGGTATATGAAGTCGTCGGACGTGGGTTCAAACATTGCCGAACTTAAGCGGAAGATAGACGATTTTCTCAAAGAGGGGGGCGGGACTATAATATATGCGGGGGACCTGGCATGGGCAGCAGAGGACAAATGCGGCCCAGTGGATCAACTCATTTCAGAGATGGGGAAGCTGCTGTCGAGTTACCTGGGGAGCCCCGCGGGAGGGGACGCCAGGGTGTGGCTACTGGGGACGGCCAACTTGCAGACGTACATAAAGTGCCAGAAGAGGAGGCCGCCACTGGAGGTGGAGTGGGGAATGCAGGCTGTGTCGGTTCCTACTAGTGGGGGACTCGGCCTGAGCCTCCATGCAGAGGCAAAATCACTTACCAGGTTTAAACCCCCTTCATATCCTCCATGTCCCATCTAGCCGACTTTCTCATATTAAATAAAACAGATAATAATGATAAGCTGTTTGGTTTCCGCCATTCATCATTCGTTCATGCATTCTTCTCTTTGCTACAAAAGCATGCATGCATTGTCTCTTGTCCTTGACGGGTCGAGTCGATAAAAGAGAATCAAAGTAGGGAGGGGAGGGATGATATTTTGTCCGCTTCCATGAAATTTGTCTTGGATCAGGGAGGGGGGGGGGGAGGTTGTCCTCGCTTTTCGAGACCAAATGGTCTCTGCAACCCCCTCTTTTCTTTCCTTAAAATGCGACTCAAAAGGTTTCAGGGGAAGGGGGTGGGGTGATGATTGATTTACTCGGAGCATTAATTGCTCTCTCATAGGATAGGATCCATGGTTGGATTTATTCTGTCCCCATGTTTTTTGTTCGACAACAGTCAGTAATTTTTTTGTTCCTTTCCTTTTGTGTGTGCGTGAAGCCATATTGTTATTAATTTAAGGCTTTTCTAGCAAAAGGTGACGATGTGTCTAAACGGTGACATACTTGTCGATTGGCAGCCCCATTGGAAACGATGATGCTTCACGCCAGGTGGTGGAGGTAAAGCCTGTCCCAAGCAAGGATGTGCAGCTGACTTGCTGTGCAGAGTGCACCTCTAACTTCCACAAGGAAGCTGCCTTCTTCTCCACCCCTGCCCCCAACAAGCTCTTGCCTTCCTGGCTCCAATCCCCTGAGGTTAGGATCCATTCCCCCTCCCAGATCAAATGCCTGACATCCATTTCTCTACTTTCTTTTTGGGGGACTTAGCTTAATGGATGGATGGATTGTCACTTTCTTCAGGAAGATCTTTCCCATCTGAAGGTGAAGTGGAACAAAGTGTGCGGGGGTCTCCACCAGGAGAGAACCAAGAACTGCATCCCCTTGCAGAGGCATTCCTGGTGGCCTTTCCAGACCGGCATCTTACCTGATTCCAATCCTTCCATCGCCTTCGCCAGTCAGAGCCTGAGTACGGTCGCTCGCTTCCGGGGGCAGCGATCTAACGCCGTTGAGTTCGGCAGCAGTCACTGGACTGGGAAGAACCAGGGGTCGGAACCAAACCTGGACTCCCTGAGGAACTCGGAGGGCAAGGAGGTGAAAATTACTCTTAGCCTTGGCAACGCACTTTTCTGTGATTCAGGGAAGTTGGCAGAGCACAACATTGAACGTATGCTGCAGCGTGGTAATGCACGTCGCCTGCTCCAGGATAATGTTCCCTGGCAATCCGAGGCGATTCCCTCAATCGTAGATGCCTTGTTCAATAACAGGTCGATCTTCAAGGATACCTGGCTGCTCATCCATGGGAATGACACGATAGGGAAGAGGAGGCTGGCGCGTGCCATTGCGGAAGCTGTATTTGGGTCCTCCAATTTGGTGATCACCATCAATACGAGGGCGAGAAACAGCTCATATTCGGAGATTTTCACAAGGATATCCAAGGAGGACGAGAGACTCGTTGTTCTGGTGGAGAATGTCGACCTGGCCGACAAACAGCTCGTCAAGTTCCTTTCCGAGTGCTTGGAGATAGGAAAGACCTCCGACTCGGGACAGGGGAGAGGGGGAGGCAGAGGCAGAGGCCAGGTGGTGTACGTTTTGACGAAGGGTGATTCCGTTACAGGCCGCGGCGATGATGATAGGAAGAGTCGGGACACAGTCATTAAGATGGAAGCGAGGGTCGTCGAAACCACTCTTGAGGCTGGCATCGATCTAAAGAGGAAAGCTGACTGGGAGTTGCCCGAGAAGTTAAAGGTTTTGAAGACTGGGGGGAAGGTGAATAGAAACGGCCACGCCACGAGCATCCATAAAAAGGTAGCTTCCAAGCAGTCCGGGAAAGGGATCTTCGATCTGAATGAAGAGGCGAGGGAGGACGGAGGGGGGAAAGACGTGGAGGAGGTGAGCCCGAATTCGAGCGACCTGACAGGGGAAAGTGGAGGAGGAGAAGTAACGAGCGGAAGGGGGTTGCTGGGGGGAATAGAGAACCAGTACAGTTTTAACAGGAGCCTGACAAGGGATAGGGAGATGAAGGAGTTGTTCATGACGAAGATACGGGGATCGGGGGAGGAGGTATACGGGGGAGGGGACAAGGTTAGGTTTAAGGTAGAGGAGGGGGTGTTAGAAGGTATAGTGATTGGGGCGGGGTTTTTCCTAAACGGTCTGTTTGAGAAATGGTTGAAGGAAACATTCCAAACAGCGATGCACATAGTGAGGGGGAGGGGGTGTGATCATGGGGATGGTGTAATAAGCAGTAGTAGTAGTAGTATCGTTATTGTTAGCCTTTGTCTAGGGTGTGGGGATAAAGTGGGGGAGGAGGAAGAGGAAGAGGAAGAGGGTTACATGAACACATGCCTCCCAAAGACCATCCACACTCCCTCCTCTGGCTACTAAACAAATGGGGGTGGGGGTTGGGGGTATGGGAGGAAGCTTCTGCTTTCACTGCCTGTTCTTCTTCTTTCTGCTTTTTGTTTGTTCATATTAAATATTACTGGATGAGTATGGGTTGTAATATCTTTCGGGGGTGTGTGTGTCTTCTCTGTATTGTGTTGGTATAATTCGCCTTCCAATGTGTCCCCGACTATATGAAGAAGGTGCAATATCATCAAGACGGCGGGGATTGGGGGAATACGGCCGGAAATATTCCCCACCCCACCCCCCTCCTTTATAAACATTACTATGTTGGACACACCTCACTAAAGCTGCCATTTAAAAGAGAGAGACAGTGAGAAATCTCCTTCCCTCCCTCCCTTCGAAACCTCTCCCAGCAAGCAAGCAAAACAGCAGCAGCAAGATAATAAAAAAAAAAAAGTAGAGAAGAAAGATGTGCGATGGGATGGAGAAGGAGCTCGGAAGGCAGCTGGCTTCAGGTTCGTGCCCCCAATGCGGGGGGAAGGTGGAGGCCGTAGACGTGGAAAGCCATTGGAGTTTCTGCTTCCTCCCCCTGGGTTTCCGCATCAAGAGGAAATACTTGTGCACCCTCTGCCACAGGCGTTTGGTCCTCGACCTCTAAAAGATGTTCACGATTCCCGTTTGACCTCCTCTCATATGGTTGTAGTCCAACCGTAACCAAAAATAAATAAACAAAAGATTGTTTACGTAGACGTGAATTGGACCTTTGATGTCTATCTCCATGCACCAAGTAGCTTCTTTGGTGGGTTTCCTCTCCTGTATCCTAAATGTTGCGGCGCCTTCCATCCCCGATTGAAACGTCTATCCCCCTCCCCGGCCAAAAAATAACAATGGCGATCGATGAGGGGGGGAGGGGTGCCCTTGCATTTCATTGTTTTGTTCTGGAAAGGGTTTCTTCGCTCAGCGGCTCCCGTGTCCTCTTCCCTCCTTTTTTCTTGCTTCTACTGCCTGTCCTTTCCTAACAGAGTATGTCTGACAATGTGTCGAGGGCATTGAAAATGGCAAAGGATGCTTTTTTTCTGGATGGATCAAAAAAGGATTTCGGGGGCAGCACTACCTGTTGTGCGGACGAAGAACAGACTTTATCCTTCCTCTGCCTGAATTTGCATAATGCGCGTCTTCCTGCTTCTCCAAATCAGGGTAATTTGGTTCTCGGGGTACTAATTGCCATCCCCTTTTCGTAATTTTAAAGCAAAGTGGGGGGATGGAGGCCCCCCCCCCCCAAATTCAAGGTGGGCAATACGGGTACCCCATTGAGGACGACTTACCCCCCCCCTCCGGCTGATGGTGAGGGACAGGGGGCACCATCCATGTAATCTGTTGAGCTTTTGACGACATCAGAAGCTCGTGGGAATCACAGTTGGTCTGATGGTGCTCAACCACCATCACATCACTGCTTCTTCATGCTCCTCCAAACAAGGCAGGGAAAAGTCCAACTCAAACTTGTTTTGTGGAAACAAGGACCACTCCCAACAGCACCAATGGATCCAAAGGGAGCTGAGCTTTGGACAGGCGGATTCGCTTTCCTATTGTTGGGATATCAACAACGTGTTTACTAGTTCCCCAACCCTTACTTTTGCCGAAAATGAGGTAGGGAGGGGACCCTCCTACGAAAGCCAAGGTAAGGACTAGCACGGGGGAATAGCCATGTTCCACATCTACCCCTTTTGCGTATGGAAGCCGTCATTCCTGTGGCACACCTCCTGTTGTCCCAACTTCCAGACCAAACTAAGCATCCGCTAAGAAGAAGAAGGTTACCGTGGCAACTATCACCAAACCATTAGGGGCAACCTTTTCTGGGGACGGTGCATGGCATTCTCAACAGTTGCAGCACATCTTCCCCTGCAATATGCAGGTGATTAAGGCCTCGTTGAACACCCTCACACAGAACGATGTCCCCAAAGAAAACTTCATGTGTATTTCCACTGCAATTTTTTAAGATTGAGAGCATATTTTTCGCATTCTTAAATGAAATGAAGACAACAGTTCATTGATAATGTAATGCAATATCGAGCGCTTTCAAAATGATGATTGGGGAAAGAGCAGCTAAAGACTATAAGCAGCAACGCTGTAAGTTGCAATTTAGAAAAATGAAAAGATGCAAATATCTTCCAATTTCACTAGATGATGTATTCCTGCCTACATAGAAAATGCAGCAGTGATTCAAGGTAAACCTCACTCAAAGTAGCCAAACAGCTTCCAATCCATTCACGTGCAGCAGTCTCGCTACTGACTTGAAGGTCCCTGGATATTTCATCATCCAAGTTGGAAAGAACATATGGACCCCAGGTTGCTGCTGCTTTTAGAGGTTAAGCCCAACTTCCTACCTTTGAAGAGACATGGTCAATATTTTCCAAACATCCTCATTTGTAGTAAATAAAATACAACTAAAAGAGTCATTAACGCCAAAGTTTCGAAATCCTTTGATCCTAGCAGTGTTTATAAGGGCTCCATTCGGTGCTTAAGTCCATCCCCGAAAAGAACTGAGTGAAGACGATACCAATGCAACAAGAAGTAATTTCTTATGCTCTGGCAAATTTAGGCTGGATCATACTAACCTGAATCATCCCAAATAAATATTAGGGAAGAAGAGCACAATTTTTAAGAGCTCATTTCTACAATCCCCTATAGTGATTTGGCGGCAATAATAATTTCAAGATGAAATATGTACACTTTCGCATTCGCATCCAGTCATAAACGGAAGCTTCTGAAGGGGTAAGCTGGCTGGAGGGAATTGACATGATCGAGACAGACGGAGCACGATTTTTTACCTCCTTCAGATGCCAGAAGAGAGGCACGGTGACGGCAGACGTTGTGAATTGCACATTCCCATCATCATCTCGACACACCACATACTCTACCATCCCTATCCTGCACCTCCGGAAGGATTACAGACATAGATCGTGGGAAATCGGTTACAGAATGTCAAAGCACACGGCATGTACCTTCCAAAGAAGAAGTCCTGAGGTGACATTAGCTGATCGTAACATCCTGCAGTATCACCAAAGTGTACCATGACCTGGGAGGCGCCACCGCCTCCTCTATTGGTATGCTCGGACAAACTGGTGAACCAGCGAATGCACAGGAGTCGCCCGGCGGAGGGAGAATGGGATAGGAGGGGCACAATCAAGGAGAGGGCAGAGGACGGGACGATGAGTTCATCCTATCCACGGAGATGCCGCTGCTGGATGGACCTTGAACTTGTGGACCATGACAAGAGATGACTACATCGCTGCCATGGTTGGATGGTGACGGTTGGATTGAGAGTATATGTGGAAGCAGTCTGTAGACTCCCACTTCGATCGGAGAGGGCGAGGAAGAAGAAAGTCAGAGAGACTACTAACAACAAGTGACTAAGTCCCCAAGGCCCGAGACTGGGACTGATTTGTAATGAATGACGGGCCCATTTTGGGCTAATATAAGTACTCAAACCTAAGAGAGTTCGGCAGGACACCCAGACAGGTCAAGGTTGATCCAAGGTAAATACCACACCAGGATATCACCTGAGAATATCCTACTCAAAATGAGAGCTAAAATCAAAGCTAACCCTCCCGAACAAAAGTTTTATCCAGGTTTCATACACAAGCTTGGAGATAGACAAGCAAATATGATTTCTGAAGGAAGCAAGAAGACGTAAACGCAACAAGCATAAAATTAATTCAGCATGTCTCACAACTGCAGCCAACGCCCCCGGGCGATAACATAGAGTGACAACAGCTCAGACAGGACGGCAAAAGCAGGTGAAGCTGTTGGCCCAAAGAAAGCAGAAATCTGATATGATCAGAATGAGATATGTACATTGCTACTCCCATAAGCCACTTGGATGAAACTATCTAACAATGTAGGAGTTGAACTTTAAAAAATCCCCCACTGCGAAAAGGAATTGCCATGTTTCTGCTTATTGGGGGAACCTGAAATGGTTCACCCGGAGAAACCATAACACCTATCCTATCAGGAAAACAAATCCAACCAAAGGCATCAGAGAATAATGGGACTCCATCTTTTAGCTGTTAGATTTGTTTTCTGGATAAATCCATTGGGTCGATCTTCAGGGATCCCAATAGAAAAATGGAAGGGGATGCACAGACGAGAGGAGCGGGGAGATGTCAGTCATTCAAGAACCACAGAAAGAGCGAGAAAAGATTAACATCATCATGTAAAAAAGTTGATACACCATAATATGATCCAGCCAGCAATAAAAACGAGAAGACCCAGTCCCAACAAACTAGATGGGGATGTAAAGCAAGGATCAACTGAGATAAGCAGGGATCTTGATGCGAATGAAAAGCATGCTCATAACATAGGCGAACGCAACTGAGGTGACCCCGGCGGTGGCAAAAGAGACCTTGACACTCTTGGCCCGGTTCTTGTCGAGGGCAAGATCCATGAGGATGATGCCGAGGCCGCCGAGGACGAACATGAAGCCGGAGGAGAGGCCCTCAATGATGTACTGGCCGTTGACGCGGCCTGGGAGGAAGACGACGGGACGGACGGAGCCGGTGGAAGGATCCTGGGAGGAGCCGATGCCAGGGGGTTCGACGATGACGTCGTACACGAAACCGGAGACTACGAGGAAGTAGGTGAGGAGGACGAGGGAGAGGACGGTCATCGGGGAAGGGAGGGTGAGGGAGGGGAGCTTAAGGCGGAGGTGGGGAGGACGGAGGATTCCATAAGGAACCACCCGGAGGAAGTGGAAGATGGGATCGGCGGAGGAAGACGGCGCAGGGGTTTCGGGTTTGGGAGCCATGGGATCGGCGGATTGGAAGGCATAGGTACAGGCACCGGCACCAACTCCTTTTACACATTCCGATGGAGTCAGGCTCGGCCTATTTATTTCTGAGGTCCAACAAGTCCAATGGGCTGGCTATTAGCCCAAGGGGGAAAACGCCCAAATCCAAATTGAACCAGAGACAGACGAAAGAAAGATATAATTCGTTAACAAAAATCTCGATATCTTCGCCCCGCCGCCTCCTTTTTAGGAATTTATTTTTCTTATCTAAAAATATTATTTTTGTTTCGGTAAGTTATCTAAAATATTCTAAGAAGAGGGATAAACAAATTGCAAGGGAAAGTTGAAGTGAAAATATATATAAGTTAGAAAGGAAAGTCTTCTTAAAAGTGTGTTGTTTGCAGAGGAGGCGCTGTCTATTGTCGTCGTCACCAGCAACAGCAGCAGCAGAAAATCGACAGATCGGGGATGGCGTACGTGGATCATGCCTTCTCCATATCGGACGAGGACATGATGTTCGGGACGTCTTACGCCGTCAACAACCGTCCTCCGATCAAGGAGATCGCCCTGGCCGTCTCTCTCCTCGTCGTCGGCACCCTCGGCATCGTCCTCGGCTTCTTGATGGCCTCCTACCGGGTGGGCGGCGATCGCACCCACGGTCTCCCTCTCCCTCCCGGGATCCAAAATTTTCCCTAAACCCAAACCTAAACCTAACCTAAAAAGAAAAAAAAAATTGAATTTTTGTTTCCTTGATTGCAGGGGTATTCTTCGTGGTGTTAGGGTCCATCCTCTTCATCCCGGGCTTCTACTACACCCGCATAGCTTACTATGCTTACAAGGGCTACAAGGGCTTCTCTTTCTCCAACATACCCCCCGTCTGAGACTTTCCCCCGTGTCTTCTACCCTGCTGTACACATTTTAGGCGCTTGCGTTTGTCCCCGCCTCTTCTTGTTTTATATTCACCCTGTATGCATTATGAGACGATGTCTTTCAGCAGAGTTGGAAAGTAAACGAGATTAGCTGGCCTTCCTGTTTTTTTTTTTTTGATCCATCATTCTCGAATCTATTTTACCTTTCCTAATACTTTTGTCTCCATCCTTGTTTGAATGGCCACTGATGCAAGTTGCCAAGGCAATGCCAGTGGCTCCCCTTGCTTGAAGTGATTTCTCTGGTGAAAGTTGGGGTGATCCCCTCTCGATAAGCTACTACCCATCCGGGGCTGCTGCCTTTGTAAGAAAGATCAAACCTTGACCGATCATGTATGTCAGTTTTAAAGCCGTTGACAATGGGATCCATGGGATTTTACACATAATTAGGCCCGCGTTTGAAAACAGCCCCCACTAATAAATCAACTAGTTAGAGAGATCTTCAATTGGGGAGAAACCAATTCCACACATGAGAATGGGAAGAAATTTAGCTATGGTTTTGGCCTTGAACATTTAAGAAAAAGGTGGGCGGATGAAAAGGTTTAGGTTGGATTTTGGTGGTCAACTCCCCCATAATTTTGAGTTGTGCATCCAATAATCATCCGCCCCCTATCCTACGCCACGCCTCCCCTCTGTGATTTTTAGGTTTGGTTTTCCATTAATTGTTACATAAATTGGACTTGCTTGGGGTCACTGTACCTATTGTTAGCGTGTACAATTCGTGTTATTCCTTATTTCTACTAGACTCGCGAGTTTAACTACATGGCATTCCCATTACATGATAAGATGGGGGGTGGGGTAAGAAATTATATCCATAAACAATTATTGCTTTCAGATCTTTTAAATTATATTTCAAGTTAGACGTGATTTTTTTTATTTTTTAAAACAATGGCGATTTTATATTTTTAATAGGAAAAATTAACATATTAGGGAAAAAAATTTGGTACAAGATTACTTTCTAAATTGTTGTGAAGCGAAAAACTACTCCTATTTCTAATTCAAGTTATTTCTGCCTACCAATCAGAAAATAAAATTGTGAATTAATATGTGCACGATTAAATTAGACTTTGTTACAGTTTCTGACTCCTAAATGATTTTTACACGCCTCACGTATGCATGAATGTTAGAATCATCATCCCCTAGCCACTGCCCCCACTACTCCTTCAATTACATAAGCTAATTATTGTTATCTTGTAATAATCATATCATCTATCTTCCTTTCTTTTTCTTTTGTTAGTCCTAGTAGTATTCTCTTCCCCCTCCCACCCCTTGGGAAGAACGTATTCTCCATTCCCTCCATGGGCGACTTGGATGAGCGGTGCAATCCGGGGCTTTTCCTTGGGCTGGGGCTCGGCGGACCTGTAGTCAGACACGATGCAGGTAGACGCGGCGTTGAGATTTAACAAGTCCCCGCCTGCTCCAACCACATCCCTTGACCTCTCCTTTTTCCTTCTGCCCAGATGCCCCCCTGCAGAAGTCGCCTAGGAAAGCTCCGGAAGATGACTGCGGCAATGAGAATTCCAACACCCCATCCTACGGCAGCTGCAGCCCCCACCGCGACAATTTTGGCCACCCCAACAAAAGTTACAACGGAGGAAAGGAAGGTTGCTGCACGAAGAAACTGAGGTTGTCAAAAGAACAAACAACTTTGCTGGAGGAAAGCTTCAACCTCCACAACACCCTCACCCCGGTACACTCTTTAACTCGTCCTCACTTATGACTTGATCAAATCCGTCAAATGTTAGATGTTATAATAATAAAAAAAGAGCGTCGAGAGTTTCTTTTGTCCCGAGAAGGGTGGATATGCCTGTGATGCTCGTCACGCCCATCTCTCTACTTGCCCCTGACTCAATCCTCGACATTGTGAAATTCGACGTGTTGTGTCATAATCAGGCCCAGAAACAGTCACTGGCGCACCAACTCAAGCTAAAGCCTCGGCAAGTAGAGGTCTGGTTTCAGAACAGAAGAGCTAGGTAATTTGCAAATTATATGGTTTCTATGTTCTTGTTGTTGTTTTTATCATTAGTAGTGTAACTAGAAGGTTTGGAGGGTAGTTGTGTGGATTATTGGATATGGACAACCTGGTGAAAAAGATTTCTGTTGGGGGGTCTTAATGCGATGACAGGAGCAAGTTGAAGCAGATGGAAGTGGATCGTGCGTTCCTGAAGAAGTGCTGTGACAGCCTGAGGGAGGAGAATCGGGGGTTGAAGAAGGAGTTGCAGGAGTTGAGATCCATGAGGGATGATTGGAAGCAACAGCACTCCTGCCCTTCCTGCTGCGAGAGATAAAAGGAAAGCCAGTCGTTTCCTGTCCTTTTTTGCTTCTCTTTGTTTTTTTTGACGGGAGACCCTTTCAAAGTCCCTTCCTTGCTCTCTGCATCATCAAACCGCCACACCTCCCTTTCCTTCTCTTTAGAGATTAAAAAAAAAAAAGACGCCATTTCCTTTATAATAATATCTACCAAAGAACATGAGATTATTGTTCCTTCCGTATAAAGGGATGAAATGAGCTGAACGAGGCATTAATGCAGCTACTTTTGGTATGACAATTATCAAGTGGATAATCATCCCTGTGATATGATACTTGGTAATTGCAAATTTGAAGCCGGCACGTCTGAGTGATTAATAAAGGGTTCCTAGTTGACATTCCTTTGGTAGAGCAGGGACGCCGGGCTACATTCACCATATTTATACCACGACCTTATCTCCTCCATGGGAAAGTTGTGGTTTAGGATCTACATCTGCATAATTTGGGGGAGTGTCCTAATTCGCACCTAGAGGAGTGTCCTAATTCGCCCCTAACTTGCTGCGGCTTATTACTTGGGAAAGCTCGAGAAACACGGTCTAAAGACAAAACTGATCACCCCACCAGGCCACTTCCCAAGCATGGGTGGAGAGCTCGCCGGTGTCCTTGCAGTTGTTCTTTCAGGATCAGGGCTCCCACCATCTTGGCCCTTGGGTGTCCCTAACAATCTCTTCCACCTGTTATCCCTAATTAGGATGAATAGAACACGAAACATGTCAATTCTCAACCAAGTGTTAGGGTGCTTGAACCTAACTAATATGTGGTACTCTTGGGGACTAGCAAGGCATAAACGAGCTCATTCCATGAATCTGGAATGCCTGGAAGGCACCAGTGACTGCAGTCTTTCCACCTTGAAGAGACTTTTCCCCCGTCCACATTTCTCCCATATAATGATGGATGATCATCCTTGAGGAAGTCAGTTAGCTTCGTAACATTGAGGAGCTTAGCAGGAAAATGCATCTCAATATTGACCTCCACCACTGTCTTCATCTTCAGAGGATAGCTATTGAGGAATCCTCCACTATTTATATGCTCTCTTTCTCCTTTACATGTCTCACCTCAGTCCCAATCTCCACCTCTGTAAAATAATACATATCAATACATTATGAGCGGTATGGCCTACCAAATGTTTTCAATCAACTAGATAAGGCTTATTGAAGAATAAAAGTCGACAGCAAATGAAAGTGCCACATTGGCATTCCCCTGTTTACTTTTTACACTGCATGGTCTTAGGCAAATCCATTGTGCAACGGAATCATTGATTCTTGCATCAACTCCCCAAAAGGCTCTTTCCATTAACTTATCAATTACCCATTATTTATATGGAGAAAAGAGATTATGGGATATATGTTTGGGGTGGACAGTCAAAAAAATAAAATAACAACAAAAAAGAATGCATATTAAAGGTTTTCTCAACAAAGTGAAAGTACCTGAAATGAGCTGATGAATATCCAAAATAGAAAACCAACTGCTTTTGTGGATCTAGTTTTTTAACTATCCAGTTAGCCCAGGTTGGTAGAGCCATTTCGTAAGCCTTAACAGCATCAAACATGAATAAACATGGTCGCCCTCTTTTTAATAGTTATTCCTGCACATAGGGCCATTTGAATTGCTGTCTGTCCCAAAAAGAAAATAGAAATAGTGGAGAAGACGTTCAAGTGATAATAATCCTATGCACTTAAGCTCAAAAACAGGTGAAGTAACCTATAATACACACACACACACACAAAAGAAGATGCAGAAAATAGAGGATTATAGGAGCCCGAATGCAGTCTCACCCTCTGGCTGTCTTCCCATGAGTCCAACAGTGGCCAGTATTGAAGACAAGAATATCTGCATGGCCCCATTGCCTCGGACTTGTCAATTCTGTCAATGGACAGGGTTGGATTTGAGTTTCCTTGTCCATTTATTCATACTCCTTCCCTCACAAGAAAGTGTGACCTAACAAATTCCACAGTGCAATCGTAATCCTGCTCAAGTGATTAAAGGAAGCTCAGCAGAATTATTGATTTCAATCATAATTCGCAGCCACATAGATTGAATGCAGTGAACAAAAATGTAATGTTCAACCGATCGACATCAAGAGGAAGAAACAAAACCTAGTGTACCAATTTTAGCAATCTACACAAACAATTGCAGATATAGCACTCAACCAGCCCAAGTGAAAGAGGGAAGTGATTGACAGGCAAGCCAGATCACAAATATGAGAAAGTTATACAAAAAACAGTTACAGTAGAAAATGCCCATAAAAAGGGGACGCAATGGCATGGCACTTCTAATCATTTCTTCAGAAAAGCATTTTAACAGGCAGGTATTATACTTTTGTTTAATGATGATACAATAAAGACAAGCAAAAAATTTTAAAAAGGTGAATCGCATCAGACACATCGTAGCTATCTTCATCCAGTTCTAAGTTTGACAGACCATAATAGACCTCAAGTGCACATATAGATAGAGTGTAACGCAGAAATAAGCAATTGCCAACAAGTTTGACTCAGGTTCAAAGGAGAGCGCAAGTAGCCAAATCCACTCCTTGGTTGTATCAAATCCTGTCCATCCATCTAACTACTCCTGTTTGAAAAGACCTTATTTTCCACGATACTTGTATCAGAGTTACCACGAACTTGAAGACATATAGTCCCTTTAGTTTTTTTATCTCCACGGACATCAAACATTCTGCTTTTGTTTGACAAACCTTCACGGAGGAGGCAAAGCATCGACTCAAACTGGTTTCTGTTCAGAGAGTTTCCAACCAGCAAAAGCCTCTTACCTCGAAGTCTCACCAAGAAGTTTGTCGCATTAAACCTACAATTGAGGAGTGAACGTGGAAAGGAAGGGCATCCCATGAATGTAACAAGAATAGCACAGCAGACAGCTGCAGGCAGGCGCACAAACGAAGTCAAAATTTTGTCTAACCGGTATCCTGGAATTGAAATCTGAAATATGGGGGAGATTTTTCGGTTCACTCTCCAACCTCTCCTACATGCAACAAAACCCAAGAAAGCGTTTAAAATTAGAGCCAAGAGGCAACGCAGGCCCTTCCACGATCTTCTCATATCATGTGTACTCCAGCAAATCGTAACTCAAGGTTTCAGAAAAGTCTGCCAGATATATTAGCAACAGCTGCATGGCCATCAACATAAAGAAAAGGGGCCCGGGGGGGTGGGTGATCATAAGGAAGAGGAAAACACACTGGGGGAGATAACAGTCGTCAGGCTTCCAATGCCAGCGGAGTTAAGAAGAATCAGGCCTGCCATTCGGCTGGCAGTCGAAAGCCTCGTCGACATGAGGGTAGGAGCCTGGTTGGTAAAGGGGGTAGTGAGGGTCGTGAAAAAGTCGCAGCCCGTTTTGGGAGGGAGGGAGACAGGATCGGGGGGAGGAGGGGGTCACAGAGAGGGAGGCATTGTCGGAAACGGAAAGGAGGGAGGGAGGAAGGGGTGGGGGCAAGTGTGAGTGTGGTTGGGAAGGGGAAGGGGAAGGGGGAGGAGAAGAGGTAACGGCGGCACAAGGTCTGGAGTTGGAGGGTGGTCCTCAGGCTCAGGGCATCGTTGTAGAGGAGAGCACCGAGGAAGAAGCAGCACACGAAGACGACTGCCGCCAGGGAGCATCCCCTCCTCCCATTCCCCGCCCGCGTCTCCTCCTTTGTTTGGCTTGCTGCTTGCCCGACGACACAAAGATCCGCCAAATCTATTCTCCTTTTTGACCATTTTCCCAGTGTTAAGCCAACCGAATATTATAACACAAATGGTAAGAAAGAGAGAGAGAGAGAGAGAGAGGTCCCTCCCAAATCCAAACCATGCTGCTGCTCTTTTGCCCGTAAAATAGTTGTCTTAAGTCTTAACCAAAAAGAAACATAGATAAAATTTTAGTAAAAAAAAAAATATCGTAAATTTATATATTTTAATACAAAAGTGGAAAAAGTTCAGTCTCTTAAATTAACGCACAAAATGGACATAATTAATTAAGAAGAAAGAAGAAGAGGAAGGGGGAAGAGGTGGGGTCTCCTTCATTTATCCCCTGCCAGCCTTCCCTCCTCCTATCTTACTCGGGAACAGCAGAACCGAAGCAGGAAGGCTTGAGCTTGAAGCATCCTCCTCCTCTGCTATCTCAACTGCATGTTGTAATCCGCATCCTCTCTAAATTTTTCATCCTTCCTTCTATCTGCTTTTGATCGGATCTTCGTCCCGGTCGATTCCTTCTCCTAAATGCTGTCTTGGGAATTACACCCGCGAGCTCCTTTGTTTTATTTTTTTTTTGTTGTTGTTCCCTTTCTTTTTGAATTTCATTCGGGTTTGGGTTTGATTTTGGGTATTTGGAATCCTTGACCTTGATCTGCCCTGCTTGCTTGATTTTTCCCCTTTGTTTATGACCTCCCTCACCTCTGGACGATCTTCCTGCACATTGTCTTTTATTTTTTTTTTTAAATATCCTTTTCTTTTCCCTTTAAGCAACGTCGGGGCCGAGAAAAAAAAAATTCACTTGGGTGGAATTGTCTTGTGTTGAATACATTCTTCCACTGACCCACGTATCCTCTGTAAGGCTTTGCCCACCTGCAACTGGAGTTGATGTGGGCTTCTAACGACGAGTTTGTTTTTACCCTGTTTAGTTTTTACTCATTCTAGGAAACAAAAAAATATATTTATATATATAGTTGGTCCTGGCCTAGGTGATTGGATTCATCTGTGATCTTGCTACTAGATTTGCCATGGATTCCTCATTCAGGGACTAACCGGCACAAGAAGCAATGATGAATCCTTTGTGCATCTTTCTTCACCTCGTATGCTGGCATTCTCATTCCTCAGATGTTGATTGTTGCAGAATCTTGGCACTGCTGGGATTCAACTGCTTTAACTCATCCGTCTAAATTTCATTTTGTTTTCTGCATGATGGCACCTTCTTTTCATAGTTGTTTTTTGCTGTTTGTGAACAATACCTCTAAGAGATGTTTCTGCTTTTCAGGTCTGTTGAAGTTTTCTGAATCTGCAACTTCGATGAGGCAGGCTGAATTGTTCTATTGAGATGCTGGCAGAATCTGGGAAACCCTCCCTTAAGTTTATCTTTCAAATAAAGAAGAAAGGGGAAGATTCCCAGGCTTCAAACATAGAGAACAACACTGATGACAACGCTCCAGAAACTATAGAAGTTTCTTCACCTCAAAAAGAGAGAAATGGGTTATATGAAAAAGTCGATGAAGGAGACATTTCCGACAATGACAACTCAAAGCAGCTGGTGGTGTATGATCCCGACCTTAATTTGCATGAAGGGAGTGAGCCTGATCCTGACCCCGCTATACCCCACCCTCCAGCGTTTCTTAGATGCTTTGATCCCGATCAACCTCCCAGAGTTTTACCCTCCATAGGAGCTTTTACTGTCCAATGTGCTGGCTGCTTTAAATGGAGGTTAATCCCAACAAAGGAGAAGTATGAAGAAATACGGGAACATATCCTTGAAGATCCTTTTTATTGTGAAACAGCTCGTGAGTGGCGGCCAGATATATCATGTGATGAGCCTGAAGATATATCTCAAGATGGCAGTAGACTCTGGGCCATTGACAAGCCTAATATAGCACAGCCTCCTCTTGGCTGGCAAAGATTGCTACGAATCAGAGGAGAAGGAGGCAGTAAATTTGCCGATGTGTATGTGCTTACTTGGCCTGTATCTATGTTCTTTCTTGTTATTAATTTTTTCTTGTTACGTGGAAAGAGTCTGGCCACTATTATATGGGTATCATTTTGGTTGCGCAATTATGCAAAGCCTTCTTTCTCTGTTAAGTTATTTCATTTTTCTTGAGCTAGAGAAAAATTGCTTTTCCTTTTATTTATTTATGTTTTCCTTTTTCTATTGGACTTATGTTTTACCTTCTTTAAGTACAAAATATTGGATATAATCACATTTGGTGGTCTCACTGTGCGCTGTTTTGTTGCATTTTCGTGCAGGATACTGTATCTTTTGCTGCTCAAGTCTTTAGATCATATCTAGAAAATGTGACTTTGTATTCTTACTTTATCTTCTCTATTGATGACTGCATTCGGTTTTTTCCATTCAGGTACTATGTTGCGCCCTCTGGGAAGCGCCTTCGTTCAATGGTGGAGATACAAAAGTATGTCTATTTTGCTAAAGAACATGGACAAGTCTTTTTGTCACACCACTCTGACATTCCTTGCCATTAATAAGTCCTTTTTTATATATAGGTACTTGGAGAAACATCCAGAATTTGTGACGGATGAAATGAGTTTGTCGCAGTTTTCATTTCAGATACCAAGGCCTTTACATGATAATTATGTCAGAAAGCGTCCTGCCCGTGCTATTGGAGAAGAAGGTATTGACTGGAATGCATATTTGGGGCTTCCAATTTAATAAATCGCATTGAATATATTATGAAAGAATTTGCAATAGTTTAACGTTATTAGGGCTCCTTACATTGATGCAACTATGACGAATGAGAGTTTTATAGTCATCTGGATTTCTATTGCTTACATAAACTCATGCCGATAAAATCTCAACCCGATAAGGAAAACCCATCTAATAGCGGATGTAAGATTGTAACAAGTCACTGAGACATCTATACAGAATCACACATGGCATGACAAGATCAAACTAAATTACTTTGCTTATAATCTTTGTGCTGAAGGAAACTCAGTTATTTGCTGAATTTCGTTTTTTATTTTTAATCCTGAAATACTGATTATTCCCAAAGGATGGAACTCACGGACGGTTACCCTTTTCTGTGAGAGAAAGAAGTCTGTCCCTTGGTGTTATGACTGCTTTTATTTATTTATGTTTATGTATTGCGGGTCCCCCTGTTTTTGGCTGTGCTTCTTTGAGGTCTCCTAGTTGGTCTCCATTGACATTGTTGAATGATTGCGCAACACAGCAAAGGAGCTTACATGGACAGGACCCGGTGACCTAACACAGTTGCATCTTGGACCCCCGGGACTCCTGTCTCCTCATGCAGAAACTTCTGCCACTGATGTTACCCCTCCTCCATCAAAGAAGCGCACAAAGAAGAATCTATCAAGGAAGTTGCTTGGAGGCGACTTGAATGACAACCAGCCAGATGTTGGCCTCGCCAAGCCATATCCATATACAATTAATGATTCTCATAGATGATGCTTTTGGGAGGGACGGGTGTTTTGGCATATTTCTGAGAGGCGGATAGTTTTGCTTATAACTGAGGAAGGAGATCCTCTTTTGTGTGGGACAAAACCGTTACTCCGATGATGGTGTTGTACATTTTGATTATAGATAGGGTTACATGCAATGGGCGGCATTAACTGGGTGTGGAGATTGGTATTGCACTCGTCCGCATTTGCTGTCGAGTCAGTTCGCTGAAGCCGTGTTGCTTTTCATTGGACGTGGAAGGGTAAGGCCTGATTGACTGGCCTTTTGGCTTAAGCTGTTGTTGGGAAGAGAGGGATGGGATCACTGGATTGTAAATGGCGTTCCTGAGTGTTTAAATGTTACAGGGCAACCCGGTCGGATTTACCTGAGCTTTCGAGGGCCCTGGAGTGTCGCTTGCGTTCATTATGCATCCGTAGGATAGGAGATTCCTCTTCCGATGGTGTTGACTCACCTTGGGGAGATACCAAGCCATTCCCTAGAAACGGTATTTACTTAATAATGAAGAGGGGGGGGGTTGGTATTTATAATTAATCGTTTCATTTTTGAATTTATAAATGATTTTGGCAATATAATAATATTCGTCTCCCCACGAGAGCATCGGGGGCTGCTGTTCAAGCGGATCTGGTTGTAGGAATTAGTAATTATTAGACAAACAGACAATGAGATGAGAAGGGAAAGACAGGCGGAGAGAGGGAGGAGGCCTTAAAAGGACTGTTATTACATGGGGACGTGCTTCAGCGCCGGAGCGGAATCAGCTGCACTGCCTCAACCCCATCCACATACCCCCAGAATCAGCGGGAGGAGGAGGAGGAGGAGGAGGAAGAGCATACCCCCAGGTGTGTCATTCTCCCTCTCTCTCTCCATCTTCTCCCTCCAATGCATAATTTCTCTCCTCTGTCTCTGTTTTTCTCCACCTCTCTTGGCTGGATTGTGTGTGTGCGCTTGGGATCCTCCGCTCACTTTCAGCATGGGTTCCTCAGGGTGTTGGCTTGGTGGTCTCAGGGCCCTCCTTTAACCAGTTAGCTGAGTTTTGATTTTTAAAAAAATATATCTAGAAAAAGAAGGCAAAAGTGGTTGGGTTGGGTTGATGCAGGGGAGGAGTGCTCTTCTTACCCTGATAAGTTATCTCTCAAGATCATGGGAACCCCCATCAGTTTGGCTCCCCCCTCCAAGAACGTCGAGGACCTTCGTGAATCCCCTGGATGCCATAATGTGGATATCTTCACCTATGATGAGATGAGGTTGGCGACCAATCATTTCCGCCCTGATTTAATCGTCGGGGAAGGCGGTTTTGGAGTTGTTTATAGAGGGCTCCTGGACGACCACATCAGGAGTGGTTACCAATCCACCCAAGTCGCCATAAAGGAGCTAAATCCACAAGGTTTCCAAGGCGACCGCGAATGGCTGGTACCAAAATATTATCCTGATTTTTCATGAAAATCCGACCAGGGATTTCTTTCGTTTCATTTACTTTGTCTGGTCACTGCAACTTTATCCATGACATGGATTTCCTGCTACAATTTCATAATACATTGTTTCTACCTTCAGGCAGAGGTTAATTATTTGGGGCTCTTCAGTCACCCAAATCTTGTGAAGCTTATTGGGTACTGCTGCGAGGATGACCACAGGCTGTTGGTTTATGAGTATATGGCTGGTGGTAGTCTCGAAAAGCATCTCTTCCGAAGTAAGTCTGGGCACATCATTTTCTGTTTTCTGGCGTATTTGAAATGGTCATTTCTCTGGGCTGCTGAAATCAAAATACTTTTATAAATAAAAAACGTTTAGTGAAACCCAAAATCACGAATTCCGTAGATGCAGTTAGCTGTTGGTTGACAAGTTGTTACCCAACTAACCATGTAATGACGAGAAGCCTTTCATATGACTCATGCTTCTGCTATGTGTATACCTGTCTTTTCTTTTGAAAACGGGTAGCTGGGATGTGTTCATCCTTCTTCCTTTGACATCCGGCTTCGGCATTCCTTTAGCAGCTATACCTTGCTTGCAATTAAACGTGTTAGCTGTAGTGTGTAAGTGTCTCTTCTGATCATGGCCCCTTCATTTCTTCATGTTTTTCATTGTTCTGAATTATTTCCAAGACAATATGACGGTTTATAGATTACACTAATTTTCAAGCGTGTCAAGATATTTTGGTTTTCAAATGTCCCAGGAGTTGGTTGCCCTTTGACATGGTCAAGGCGCATGAAGATAGCTCTTGATGCTGCAAAAGGACTTGCTTTCCTTCATGGTGCAGAAAGATCTATCATATATCGTGACTTCAAGACATCAAACATCTTATTAGATGCGGTCAGTTTCGCATCTTTTGATTCCCTTTTACTGGAAATGTGTTCTCTAGCCATTCAACAAATAATTTCCTTTTGTCGCCAATGTAGTTTTTTGTCGTCATTGCATTTGTGAAGCAACATGTATTGATCATCTCCTGATAAATTCTTCATCAAGAAGATATTCAGTAGTTCAAAATTGTAGTGAGACAAAGGAATGACACCTTCCAGTGCTTGTTATTCACGTAAGTTCTAAGGAAAGTTGAAGCTTCTTTGGGAGTTGTTTAGGATAATAGACTTCCTTTCTGGAAAGTAAAAGAAAGGTGTTCCTCCCACTCAAAGAGTCTGTTGGCTTGTTAATATTTGGAGAAAATGGTGTGACGTGTATATGCAGCCTAATTCTTGCAATTACATTTACGGGAAAAACCTCTTCTCCAATGTAGAGTGATAAAAATTTTTAATTGCAACCTTTTGGTGCCCATTTGATCTTTCTTCTGAGGATGGAACTCTTATCTAACAAAAGGGAGCAGTCCTGGCAAAAAGTGAATTATGCTTCCCACTGCTTGTTGCTACATTATTAATCTGATGATTAACAACAATTCGCATGGAAAAGAATGTGAAGAGGCTAATTCTGTCGTTAGTAACTTCCCTTTATTGGTTTTATAATTTATGTTTACTCCTTTATGAAAATAAAAATGCAAACGAAGATTCTGCAACATGTCCCTTGGAGATTATGAATTAGCCTGCATGGGATCACGATGTTGTTGGTCTGAGAGTTGAATCATCCCTTACCAGATGTAGCCAAATTATCAGTGGACAAACATATAAAATGACATGGAAATGCCATTTGGTCAGGTTTTTGCACTTGGGTTAGGTTAGGATAGGATAATTTTTGGATTATGATATTCAGAATCTCCAATTAAAACATTAACCACTCTACTTAAACCTCAGGATTTTAATGCAAAGCTTTCAGACTTTGGACTTGCTAAAGATGGACCTGTCGGGGATCAAACACATGTATCAACCCGTGTGATGGGAACATACGGATATGCAGCACCAGAGTATGTTATGACTGGTGAGTACGTAACTACTGCTTTTGAGTTGTTTGTGACACAAACGGTGCTAAAGTTGGCTCGTGGTAGCAGCATCGTAATAGGCAACCGACATCTGCAATATGCCTATTGGTTATAATTTATCGTCGTTGTTTTGATGCCTTGGATATTGAGAAAAATACTTCATTGAGAACGGATGCAATTATCAGGTAGGTTTTGCAAATGGTCTATGTTATGCACAACAATAGGAACTGTACTGTCGGAGGCCTGTACTGCAAGAAACTTTAAAGGCTGGATGCAACGTCCTGAATAAATGAGATTCAATTTTCTTGCCCAGTGCCCTGGCTTTCCTTGGCCAAATAAATCCTTCCTTGTTTGGGTAATGATATAGAGCCTAATAAATCTTTGCATGGTCTAATGAGATGAATGAACTTGGCTAGGTCACTTGACGGCTCGAAGTGATGTTTTTGGGTTTGGGGTGGTGTTACTTGAGATGCTCATAGGAAGGAGGGCGATGGACAAGACAAAGCCTAGCCGAGAGCATAATTTGGTTGAGTGGGCACGGCCCCTCTTGAATAACAACAATAGGAAGCTTTTGAAGATCCTGGACCCAAGAGTGGAGGGCCAGTACTCGGTAAAAACCGCAATGAAGGTAGCTGGCCTAGCCTATCAGTGTCTCAGCCAAAACCCGAAAGGCAGACCACTGATGAGCCAGGTGGTGGAAATTCTCGAAGACTTGCAAGGGGAGGAGGACAATCTTGAGGAGATGCTTCCAGAAGGGGGCAGCGGTGGCGTTGCGACGACTCTCTTTGAATTTAAAAAATGTGACGTTGATGGTGGCGGCACTTCCACAGCAGGAAGTCAGAGTATCAAATGACAGATCAAAGAAACAGGGGGGAGCCTCTTCCTTGACTTCTGTTCCCCACCAACATTAGGAATGACTGGTAGAGAAAAAGATCGATTGCTATTTGTCTATCATTTGAGGCGGCGTGGATATTAGTTTTAACCTGGTTTTCTTTCTTTTGTTTTTCCTTTCCTTGATTGGAGCTCTTTAATGGCATTTACCTTCTATTCAAAGCTTCCTACATCTTTATCTACACAGAGAGTAAATCATCTTCTCTTCCTGGGCATTCTTTTAAATTCTTCCTGCCGGTTGCCATTCCATGCTTCAATTTTCCAAATGCTTTAGGGACTTTTGGGCGATATTTCAAGAAATTTACAAACTCCAATATTTCCATACGAAGACATTTAACATAATTTTAAGATCTTTTCATGTTACAAGGTCTTATTTATTTATTTATTTATTTATAATGCACGCTTTTTTAAGATAATTTACATTTTCTAACCACTCTGAACACTCTTCACATGCTATCCCTTCAATCCCCTTCCCCGTGCCAGATACAATAAAAAAGTAGGAAAATCAAGTCACACTTATGAACTAAATTTGCATGTCATTCTGATGAATATCTGGCACCATCCATGCTTACCAACAAATTTGAAACCGAAATAAACCAACCTTTTCCTACTATGAAAATAGAAGCAATGTGCCACAACTACTTTACCATTTCAAAAGAAGTTCTCATTCCCCCAGGGAAGGTAGACTAGTCCAGCGATCTGTTTGCTTTCACCAGCCCTGCCACATAAACAGATTCTCTACAACAAACTGGGCAGAATGGCCGAAAATGACTCATTCCTCGGCTTTGTGGTTATTGTGATACCAAGACCCAGATCATACATTTTCGTCGGACATGGATTCTTCGGAATTGGCAGACACTGAATCTTCAAGAGCCTCAAGAAAGGACAGAACAGTGAACTTATCTGCAAGAAGGCATTGGAATAACAATCCATCAAAGATCAGGGTTCTAGCTTTAGCTTTCCCTAGGTACACCCCGGGAAACACTGGTTCTCAAGTCCCACTTATTCAAATTCAAATTGCAAGATGAATCAATATTTTCTTCCCTTCCTTATTAACTCCCTTTGCAATTCTACCAAAGCACCAGCACATATCTGGAGCCACATACCAAAGACCATGGAAGCCAAAGACCACAACTACCACAACTTCAAGGAGCAAAGACAGGAGAAGAATTACTAACATTTAGTTGGATTTATTCCAAACTGAGACAAATCTATCTGCCCTGTTCGAAGTACCTGCAGCCAAGAATCCAAGTAAAGTGAAACAGTCACAACAGTTAATCATCAGCAGGAAACTATCAGAGCATGATTCATAAGATACAAGATATTACATAGGTAAAAGAATCAACTTGCTGACGAAAAGGAGGACTCTGAAGTAAGTCCAACAGATCTTCAATAGTTCGGTGATCCTGGAAACTACAAGCTCATATAACTGGTTTGGCAGGAAACAGATGACATAATGACAAAAATAACTGCCGATACCTCAGGTAAGAATGAGAACAACCGTTGTTCCATTGGAAGCTTTTGCATTAATGGCATAATTAACTCTGGCTTCAAAATGTCTCCTAATCCCAAGCCTACAATAGCAAAGACAAATACTTTTTACTGTTGTAAACTGAGCGAACAAGCAATTGTTAGCATTTCAAGTGTTGCAGAAAATGTCGATTAAAAATGTATTATTCAAGCAATTCAAACTTCCAGATGTCAATGAACATAAATTAGCATATCATAGCACCAAGGCACTCATTTGGATACTTTTGTGGAATTCAAACTGGAAGGCAAGGTGCAGTTTACAAAGCATAAACAGTTATCTTTCACCAAGTAAATCACCAAAATAAGAAGACAAGGAAAGACCACAACCTCCATCTGGATCAACAGCAGCATCTGCAAATTAACAGAATAGATGTCATAAAGTGATGCAACTACTTACCAAAAAAAACGTGCTGCAACTATGTCTTTTAAGTTAGACATAGAATCAAGCGCATGTTGAGTGAAAGAAGACAAAGAAACACCTGCATTTTCAATGCTACCCAGAATTCTTTGCAAGTCTTCGAGTTTTACGGGTCCACCTAAAGAGCTAGCCTGATCAACTGATTCAGCACTCCGACTGGGTCCAATCAGATTTGCGGTCCTTGAGAAAACATAGAAAGTACACGATGCTTTAGTCAAGCCTATTCAAAATTCCAATACAAACAAACCTGGTCTAGATAGCAAACCTTGACGAAATGTCATCGTCAATGGTATTTTCTGATGCTGGGAGAGATGCAGACACATCGTGTTCAACTTCTTGAAATAGTTCCACCAAACACGCAGAATAACGAAAAGCGAAATTCAAGTGAGCAATAAGAAACCAATTCAATAGGCACACAATTTAAATTTGTATACCAACACTGCAGGCAACAAAATGAAGTTGTCCCTAGTCTGTTGCAAAGATTATGTGATCTAAGCTCCATGAGGGTTCAAATACAGAAGTCGTAAAATTTCCTTGAGTTGTTAACAGATCTCTCCATTATGACATACTAGGTTGACCCTTATACATAAACTTGTTTGATTTAGGTAGAAGACATATTCCAGATGCAACTATAACTTTCGATGGGTTCTCTTTCTGGCAGAAAAGGACAAACCAAGATCGTCCATTGACAAAGTATGCTCCTGTGACTCTCATGACAAAATCCAATGACAAGAACAAGAGTGTAGACCAGACCTCCTGAAAGTCTAAATGAGTCAATCATGTCATAACGTCATTCCTATCATTACAATGGAAAGTTAGCATCATTAGGAAACTTTAATGGCGTCGCCATCATGAAAATGTATGGTGAGCTATCCAAAAGGACGAACAAAGAAACAAAGAGAGTGTTTGCAGCAGAAAACTAGTCAGATTTGTAACATTCTAAAGAACAATAAACTCTTTCACTTGCCAAAGAAAAAAATTCCAGATCTACAAAGTATATATGGAGGTTTCTTAAACAAGTGACACTAAAAGAGACATAAACGATCTGTAACCAAAGAAAAATAATAATAATCAAATTGAATATATTTATAGATAAGCAAGTACCAAATGGCTGGTTGAGGAAGTAGTTGACTGAGCTACACAGTTGCGCATCGCCCTCTGCACTTGGCTCCTAGTTCACAGAGGAAACATCCATGGTTCAGACAATGCAATGGAAAGGATTCTTCATAGGAAGCAATACAAAAACACCAATAGACGCCGGGATAAAAATGTCTTACTTGCATCCAAAAGAAGAACTTCCTATCATCACCACTAAACTTTAAAATGTAAACCCTACCGGATGTTTGATCAACCTAAGAGAGGTACCACAGCAATTACTTAATTAATGGGTAAGCAACACTGAATGGACCCAAGTAGTTCATCAAGGGAGGAGAATATAGTCAGTAGGAGAAGTTTTCTTCATCCTGAACTCACTAATAAAAGAAGATGCTTATTACCTTCTCAAAAACTGCCTCATTGGGAAGAATAATTTGATCCTAACATGCAGAGGTCAAGGAAACATTGAAAGGGTCCTACTTTATACAATGATATGAAGCAAAGTAAATAGCTGATAACAATATGGCAGCAAACAAAATTCTCGAAAACCCATTCAATTGCATGGTGCGTAGGTCTATTCAATCCTCAGGCTAATAAATGAATTCAATTCCTGAATTCAGATGCTAGGACCACAGCAGGACAATTGCAAGTCATCCCTGCTCACTGTTGCAAAAGAAAGTTTTGCCCGCGAAGTTCGACTCATACAACATCCAGTCATAGAAATCACCTTCCAAAAGCAGATTACTAAATCTCCTTTTACACCATCATGCCAGATAAAAAAATAATATTTTCTCACCTTGAGACCAAAATTACGAGCATTTTTTATCGCAGGGGTCTCAAGTTTTTAATGGCTGCATTACATCAATAAACTGTCTTCCAATATCTAGTTTATGCTTAGAGTAGAAGGATATGTCAACTCGTATTTAGTATATAAAAGATAAGGCCAAACTCGTGATTTGAGGCACACACGCCTCGGTAAAACAAACATAGAAAGGCCGCAGAAATTTATGATCGACATGGAAGCAACTCCTTATGGAAATAGAAGAAAAGACCCCCTGGTCTCCGCCTACAGCACAAAAGATGCTTCCGACCTGAGATAAGCTACATACAATAGTTGCTCCCTCAAATTAGATGAAGAAACACCACATACGAAGATGGATGGATCTTGAACCCAGTTTATTGAGTAAAAAATTCAAGCAGAGATTCCCTTGTCATTTCGAATATGGAGAAGGATACGTCCTCGACCAAATCAAGAGAGCGATCCAGCCACTGAAAATGAGTCAATCCGTCTTGACCCTGGCAGCAAGAATAAGGATAATGTAGACAGCGATGGAATGCGCCGCCGGCCCAAACGGGAGAAATTCCCCGAGGTCAAGAAAGGAGAGGAGATGTTCATTACCCGGATAATCCGAACAAGGCCTTTGCGGGTATCGGGGATGACCCTCTTCCCCTCCACGTGCATCTTTCCAGCACGAAATTCAAGCATCCTTTCTTTCGCTCTGCTTTCTCAACCAATAATAATGCCAGCAGAACGAAGGAATCGGCACCGATAGACAGCCCCGTTGAGAGAGAGAGGGGTGGGGGATTGATTGCTCTTCCCCAACGCACAGACTCTGCCCTTCCTCCTCCTCAAGTCTAGTACTAGGGTTTTGGCGGTTTCGTCGATTGCCTCCTCTAACCCCTCTTCCTTTAACTGAATAAATTGAATTAACAAGATGATGACCCTGGCACTGGCCCCGACATGAATAATCCTCCTACTAATGAGCAAAATCGTGTTGGAGTATGTCAAATGTTGGTTCGATTTGGCTGATGGCCATGCCAACCTGTTGGCCCAAACATAGCTTTTTCACCTTATCTAAGTAATAAATGATCTCCCTCAGGAACTGCAGGGGCCCCCCAAATTTGGCAATTTTTACCCCCGAGCAGGCCCAACTGAAAGAACAGAAAACTCTCAGGTCTGCCGACGGGATTTTCCAACATGACAAGTCTTAAACCCCCCCGCGTTCCCCCTCGATCAGGGATCATCATCCCCTGATGTTGACTACTTGACTACGAGGATATCATAGGAGGAGGAAGACGTGCACTCACCGGGAATCCTCAAGGCACGGCACCCTTTTGTTCACCTCTTCCCCGATTGCTTGGTGGACACGGCAAGGGACATGGCCCCAAGGACTGGCAGGGAGGAGTCGGTGGCCGTGGCCATAGACAAGGACAAGTCCAGCCAATATGCCATCAAGTGGACCGTTGAGAACCTTCTCGGCAGAGGTCAGGCCCTTACTCTCCTCCATATCAAGACTAGAGCCGCATCCCTCCCTCCTTCAGGTAAAAGTTCCTTCTTCTTTCGTTGATTCCATTGCTTCGGATCGGAGACTACAGCCTATGCCGGTTGCGCGACCAGCCATCGGTCGGCTTCTCCTCTCGCGGTTGGTTTTTCCTCCTCGTGTCTCCTAAGTCTTTCACAGAAAATGTTGCAGCCGCTGCCATCTCCGACTCAAGCGACGCGCAAGCTAAAGACTTATTCCTTCCATTTCGCTGTTTTTGCACGCGTAAAGAAGTAAGTTTGTGCCCTTCCTTTCTCTGTTCCACTTGAAACAGCTGCATCATTTCAGGAGTTACTGCACCTTTGCCATGTTCTCATGTTATAGGGGTAGCTCTCTGTTTCCCTTTTGCCCCAGAGGAGAAGATTAACCCCAGGAAATACAAACGATGCATATAATTCACGCACTTTGCACAGTTGTCACATATCCTTTGCATTCGAAATGGATCGAAAAGCTGTTCCGAGAACCAAAAAAGAAGAAAAAAACAGCTTGTTATTTTGTAAGGAACCGTAACTTTCACGTCCTCATGCTTTCAACCGATTTATTATTAGATTCAATGCAACGAAATTATACTGGAAGAAACGGACATTTCCAGAGCAATAGTCGATTACGTGTCCATGAATTCAATTGAAGTTTTGGTGCTCGGTGCGCCATCAAGAAGTGGACTGTTCAGGTATGACCAGTTTATATCTTTCCATTTCAAATTTCCCTGTGTATTTTCATTTTGCACGACAATGCCCAAATTAGCGACTTGAAAAGATCGCGGAAGCCTACTATATAGTAAAAGCTTTTCGACAAATCCATTGCAAGATAGCCTGGTACTACCATCGTGTAATGCATTCCGATAATCGTCGAAGTCAGGCTCTAGCTTCTGATTTGATCACTTAAACTAAATATTGGCCCTCGTTTTGGTGTGCGCTACCTCATTTAAGTGGAGGGTATGGGTCGATATTTATCTTTTAATCATACCTGTTGCTACTTCGATCCCTCTTTAGCAGATTCAAAACGTCGGATGTTCCAACAACAGTCTCCAAGGGAGTACCGGACTTCTGTACCGTGTATGTAATATCCAAGGGAAGAATATCTTCAGTCAAATCTGCATCCGGGCCTCCTCCACCTACCAGGTCATCGCTTTCTAATCAGTTAAATGGCCAGACAAATAATTACATGCCGAATTTAATCGAAGGAACCCGTCCTGTGTATGCTCAAAGTACAAGAGGTACCTCTATAATTTTTAAAGCTTTCCTTTATTGGTTGATTGGAATCCGATCTACATCTTTCGCATGCCTCACCCAATGCAGCTCCTGATCATAGCCCCCTAACATCACGGAATTTGCATGAGGATTCTGAAATTAGGTGAGCTTGGTTGAATGACGCAATGATAATTGATTGACGAGATGATTATAGCGCCAACAGCACTCACTGGCAATTGTCAACAGGTCTCCTTTCACTAGAAATAAAGGTTCAACAAATAGAACCTACGAGCTCTCCAGGCCAGATAGTGACATATCATTTGTCAGCAGCGGAAGACCAAGCACTGATCGCTTGTTCCCTTCACTTTACGATAATTCAGAACCCTTGAGGCTTTCCAATTCTACCATATCTGACTTGGACAACAAAAGCTTTACCTCATCATCCTTTGATCTAACTTCCCAGCAGCTAGACTTCTCATCAGCATCACAAGAAAGTGGGAGGTTGTCCTTGTCATCACAAAATATGGTAAGCAACGTTGTTTGCTTAGGCTTTGATATTGTGCTAGTCAATAGCATAAAAACAACATTTTAAGTCTTGCTTCTTTAACTGAAAAAGAAGGAATGAAAGAAGAGGTTTATATTTTCCTGACATGGAGGAATACTAAAAGTAAAAGAGCATCCTGTGACAGCGTGGAGACTTTTCGCTTTTTGTTTTCTCTGTTTTGGTTTTTGTAAAGTTGTGTATGAATCCAAAGATTTAAAAAATTTGCAGGATGATGTGGAAGCGGAGATGAGAAGGCTTAGGCAAGAGCTGAAGCAAACGATTGATATGTATAGTACAGCTTGCAAGGAGGCGCTCTCTGCGAAACAGAAGGTAAGCCCTGGGCTCAGGGTACTTTTTTATGGATGATGTTTTATAAGCCTTAAACCCTAGATTAGTATGGTCGAGACCATGGGAAACAAGAAATGATACTTAAAGGAATGGTGTCATTTTGCAGGCCAGGGAATTTGATCGCTGGAAAATGGAGGAGGAGCAACGTTTAGAGGAGGCAAGGCATGCTGAGGAAGCTGCATTGGCCCTTGCAGAGAAGGAGAAGGCAAAGTGCATGGCTGCAATCCAAGCCGCAGAAGAAGCTCAGAGGATTGCGGAACGGGAAGCACAAAGGAGAATATACGCGGAAAAGAAAGCGTTGAAGGAAGCTGAGGAAAGAAGGAAAATCCTCAGTTCTCTCGCCCAAAATGATATTAGGTATAGGAAGTACTCGATCGAAGAGATTGAAGCCGCCACCGATAACTTCTCTGACTCTCTTAAAATTGGAGAAGGAGGTTATGGACCGGTGTACAGATGCTGCTTAGATCACACGCAGGTGGCAATTAAAGTCTTGCGCCCAGATGCAAATCAAGGTCGCTCCCAGTTTCAGCAGGAGGTAATGCATTATCCTTTTGCTCTACACGTTACAATAAAAAACAAAGAGAAGAAGTCATTTCATAACATTTTGCTGCAAGATTGTTATCTGACGCTTGTTTGATGACTACTAAAATTAATATTGTTTTTCTCAATTATATCTTTTAAACCATTTGCATATTTTGGGACACATAGATACGCTTAGCATCATCAGGAGGCAACAGTGGAAGGTGAATAAAGAGTTTCATGTGTTGTTGTGAATCCTAAATCAAGAGAATAGGTTTTAAGGCAAGAGCAGACATGTTTTTCTTTTATGAAAAATATGTATTGGCTTTGGTACGACCTTTTAAATAAAAGGCCTCATACTTTATTAACAAAAGTATAATTACATTAAATGTAAGATTTGGTTTCAATCTGATTGGCGCTGGAATGAATTAGTCCAAACTTAAGCTAACTTTAAAAAGAAAAAAAAAAGAAACTAGTTGGTATGGCTTTAATTGGAATGACCTGCAGGTTGAAGTACTGAGCTGCATACGACATCCAAACATGGTTCTTCTACTCGGCGCCTGCCCAGAATATGGCTGTTTGGTCTATGAATATATGGCTAATGGCAGTCTGGAGGACAGGCTCTTCAGACGAGGAGGCACACCAGTTCTATCTTGGCAATTGAGATTCAGGATCGCTGCTGAGATTGGCACTGGACTTTTATTTCTCCATCAGACAAAGCCTGAACCACTGGTACATCGGGATCTGAAGCCTGGAAACATCCTACTTGATCGAAACTTTGTCAGCAAGATCAGCGATGTCGGCTTAGCCAGGCTTGTACCTCCGTCCGTGGCAAACTCAGTGACTCAGTATCGGATGACCTCGACTGCCGGAACCTTTTGCTACATAGATCCCGAATATCAACAAACCGGAATGTTGGGAATAAAGTCAGATATATACTCCCTTGGGATCATGCTCCTGCAAATCATAACGGCGAAGTCACCAATGGGTTTGGCTCATGTAATGGAGCGGTCTATTGAGAGGGGAAATTTCGTCGAAATGCTTGATCCGGCAGTTCGGGATTGGCCAGTTGAGGAGGCGTTAAAGTTTGCCAAGCTGGCCCTCCAATGTGCAGAATTGAGGAGGAAGGATAGACCCGATCTGGGTACCATTGTCCTGCCAGAACTTAATAGGTTAAGAGCATTGGCCGAGGATATCATGCCAGAACTAATGCACTACAACAATCCTGGCATGTATACAAATATCAGCACTCCTTCCGGCGGCAGTCAAATCAGTGGATAAGAAGAGAGTGCACATCAACCCCCCGCACCCCACTATATTACAAAAATTTCTGGTGCCAAAACTTAGAATTAGATAAGGCGACAATATTTCTTAAGGAGGGTATCACTTCATGACTGGTTCAAGGACGATTATATAGCTTATGTCAGTAACTCTTTGAAACCCTGTCCTTTTGTTTGTTATTTTTCGAATTAATACAAGTCGACATTCATTTATATGGGGAATCTTGATTCAACCTACAAGTTCAAGAACGTCTCCTGCGGTTCACGAAACATTCGTAAAATCAAGCGCGGTTTTTCAAATTTGCGAACCCTTTCGGTGAATAAGCCGGCTGGGATTAGCCTGCTACTTTAGTGTCGTGCTAGTTTGAGCCTTCACTTGAGCCTAGGACCGATCCAGCAACATTAACAAATTTTCTGCAAGTTTACTTTAACGACAATGATAACCCAAAGCTCCTGCTGATCAATCAATGGCTACCAGATCTCTCGTGTTTAGTTTGTGACTAAGGAAGCGATCAGTGAGCTCAACTGGAACACCGGGGTCATGCCTTAGTTGGAGACAGTGGGCTGGAAAACGAGATCAATTAGGTTGGGATTGGACCGGCCCAGACGAAAGAACCAGCCGACACAAACTTGGCGAGGGGGAACGCAGGTGAAGTAAAAGGAGGAAGGAGGAGGGGCTTCCTTTATTTGGTTTTGAAGCTTCAGTTCCCAGCTCTTTTTTAAACTATGGAAAGCGGCCGCAGCAATGCCGATGCCATCCCTTTGCCGAGGTTCGACTCAATCGCTCAAAGCTGGAGATCTCCGGTTGTTCTACTGCTTTCGTTTGGATTCAAATGTGTGTGTGTTCCGTGCTGTGGATTTGTTATTCCGCCTTCCCCAAATTTCATTTCCATGGATCCGTCGGATCCTCCCCTTCCTCCTCCTTTTCCAGGTCCAATTTGTGTCCACGAGTTTCGTGTTCGGAGACCGCCCCGCTTCGATGATTATATTGTTTTAAGCTCTCTTGACAGAGAGCTCCACTGACATGGGACGGCTGTTCTGATGCAGTGTTCTTGTGGCCGTATCTTATGGAGCCGCTTCCATGGCAATGGTCTTCATCAATAAGGCTGTCCTCATGGAATACTCCCACTCCATGACCCTTCTCACTCTGCAGGTACCGGCTTTAGGATGCATACATGCTGACTCTCCTAATGTAACATTATCTGTAATTTCAAATATCCTCATCTTTCAGCAACTCGCGACTGCATTGCTTATTCATGTCGGGAGAGCGCTGGGTTACACTAAAGCCGGTGGGCTAAATCTAGAGACTGCTAAGAAACTCTTCTTGGTGTCCCTTTTCTACAATGCTAACGTGGCATTCGCGCTTGCTAGCTTGAAAGGAGTGAATATACCCATGTATATTGCCATCAAGAGGCTTACCCCACTCGCCGTACTTATAGCAGGATATTACCGTGGGAAAGGAAAGCCTTCCACTCAGGTATGTGTGGTCTCATGCTTCAGTTAATTCAGATTTGACTCAGTATCTTAACTAGTATGAAAGTTCAGGTTTCTCTCTCTGTCATCCTGATTGCTTCCGGGGTCCTCATTGCCGCCATTGGTGATTTTTCCTTTGATCTGTATGGATACAGCATGGCTTTCACCTCTGTGTTCTTTCAGGTTTGAGCACTACCCTGCACTAATATGGCAACCTTACATGGCATTGGTTGGGGAGGGCTGAGTTGAGAGGAATAACAGGAGGATCAGAGATATGACTGACTTAAAATGCCTTTTCATTTGCAGACAATGTATCTCATTCTAGTGGAGAAATCTGGTGCTGAAGATGGGCTTTCCTCAATGGAAATAATGTTTTATAACAGTGTTCTCTCTCTTCCAGTTTTATTATTCCTCATTGTTTCAACTGGGGAGTTCCCAAGTTCCCTCTCCTTACTGATTGCCAGGGTAAAAAGTTTATGTTTTCCTTCTGATGCTTTCTCTGCCTGCTATTTCCTCCTGTAAATCCTCTTATCATGATGCGGTTTCTGTGATATTTTTTTACTATTTCCTGACGGATATTTGAACTGTGAAGGTTTTCTTGTGTGCTTGAGTTCTGCTCTTTTGCTTTTATAGCAAAGTCTTATGGTGGTGGTGCTATTTGTTTATCTAAAGCCAAACAGTTTTTTAGTTTTAGACATTTGGAGTTGGATCTTGGTTATGTCAAAAATCTAGGCCCTGTGGGTTTTTTAACATACAGTGTTAGAGGTTATATTATAATGCTTATATGATCCTAGTAGATGAAAGCAGTTGAGTGTTCTTATAATCTGACCTGTTCTTTAACATCTCTGAAACAAAAATTTAGATGTGTTGGCCTTTTTGCCAACAGTGTACAATTTTTGCCTCCACTCATATATGTGGTGACGAGACGTCTTAACGTGGTGAGCACCCCAATGTGCAAAGTGTTTCCGGACTCGCAGGGATACAAAGATGGTCGATGTTTATCTATACAAATTATTATTACAATCAAAGAGGTGGTTTTCACGCCATAGACTAGTAGCATTATTTTCTTTTTAAAGATGTCATCGTCAAGTTAATAGGTTTTTTGAAAGTTACTGCCCATGTGCTGTCATGTTGTGCTTGGATCAACTGAAGGAGAGAAGTTTAGTCAACCTATTTCCTTTCGGCTGCTAAATTCCCTGTTTAAATCTCCAACCGATGGTGTGATTTTCTTGGCCTAACTCATGGCAGGTGTATAAACTGTTTTCTGCACTTTCTTCTAACAGAGCCATTCTATGTATTTCATGGTCATCCTTGTTCTCTCCTTAGTAATGGGGATTGTTCTTAACTTCACAATGTTCTTGTGCACAATCGTCAACTCTGCTCTAACAACTACCATCGTTGGAGTTCTCAAAGGGGTTGGTTCTACGGTATGTGGCATGACGACTCTGATATCGTTATTGTTGTTGTCTCCTCATTTGGAGTTTTTGTTCGGCTTTATGATCTCTTGTGACTACGAGCTGTTTATCGTGTAGACTCTTGGGTTTTTTATGCTCGGTGGGGTAGAAGTACACGCATTGAATGTGACTGGATTGCTTATAAACACCGCTGGCGGGGTGTGGTACTCATACGCCAAATATCAACAGAAAAAGAACAAGTCGGTAAAGGTAGAGCCTGATGTGGAGGCTCACATGAAGTAAAACTAGCCAAGGTATTGGTGTTGTGAAAACAAGAAAGGTGCAACTGGAGATTGTATCTTAGCATTGAAAGAGCTTCCAACTCTCCACGGAATGTTCTGGCGCACAGCCTTCCTCTGGCAATTGCTGGTATATTCGTTGAATGCATAATCTTCAAGGGGGATATGAAGAAGTAAAAAATTGTAGATGCATTAGAAGAAATTATATTATGCCTTGCGGAAATCTTCCTTCTTAATACCAGAGTATGTGTTTAGTTCCTCACGAAAAGCATATCAAGTCTCTGAAGCCTCATTTCTTCGGTTTACTACTTTTTCATACAGACAGCGAGTGTCATTGCACGTCCTTGTCACCGCCATATGAGTTTATCTGCATTTGTTATCAAGTGTTGTGTCAAATTGCCTGGCATGTGCTTTTTCTTTGCTGAAGTATTTAGATTGGCAGTGCAAACAAGCAGATTTAGAATGTCTAGTAAGAAGCCTGAACACACATGGGGCTGTTGGCATGAACTACTGCTACACCTTTACACTTGGAATAGTGTCCCTTTCAACTTGAACTAACAACATCAATGCTTATCTCCTATCCTGCTTCCAGCTACGACCGGTGAAGATCGCGGAGACTAATTAGGGAAGGGCAAAACACCTTCCCTTGTATTATTTTCTCTCCTCCGGGGCTCTCTCTCTCTGTTTGTAACATTTTCGGGCCCAACAACATCCACGTAATCCCTGGGGCAAATGGACCTTTGATATAGAGAGAGGCAGGACTAGGGGTGTAAATGATCAGAACGGTTCGAAAACGGTTCGCAAACGGCTCGAGAAAAGCTCGAGCTCGGGCTCGACTCGAATGTAAACGAGCTCGAGCTCGAGCCTTAAAATTTTTATTAGAACTATTCGCGAGCCTATATGAACAAAAAATATTTAATAGTCTAGATGGTTAAAATTTTGTTACCCAACTAATAGGTAAGGGGTTCGAACCTTATTACCTTATATTTTTTTCCGTCTTTTTCCTGGGTTCTTTTCCCCAGCCGCCTAGCGCCGATTGGCCCGATCCCATCGTCCTCCGATCATCTTTCAAGGTACAACACTTGACGCCACTACGACGATTCGCCTCTTTTTTCTGCGTTGGATCGTGTGTGTGATGCATCTTTTAGGGTTTTCTCTCTGGCCGATTGGAGCGTCTGTATGCTCCCATAATTCCAACCTCCCCCAATCTGTATTCTCCATATCCCGTCTCTCCCCAATGTTTTTTTTATACTCCCCTTCTTTCGGATGCCGCTTTGATCAGTGCCGTCGTTTCCCGTTTCGATGGTTTGTTTTTTTTTTCCTTTTGAGCATCATTTAGTTCGTTGGAATTTTCCTGGGATTGGTGATGTTTCTATTGGATTTTGATTACGTTCTCATATATTGAAGATTATTAAGATATTTGGGACTTTCATAGTTATTCAAAGATGTTATATGCTTAATTATGCCACTTTAATCTATTGTTATATGGCTTTATGAGCTTAAAAAGAGCTCGAGCTCTAATCGAGCCTAGTAAGAATCAAGCCCAAAACGAGCTCGAGCTCCAAAAAAATAAACGAGCTCGAGCTCGAGCTCGTATATACGAGTTTTATCGAGCTCGAGCCTCTGACGAGCCCGAGCCCGAGCCCACTATTGTTCGGGCTCGGCCCGGCTCGTTTACACCCCTAGGCAGACCAGGAGACATCTTCCACGGGATGGACCATAAAATCTTATAAATTAAAGCGATAAAAAGAAGATCTCTCACTTAATGGCGAAGCAACTTATAAGAAAAAGGGGGGGAATGGCAAAATCGGGATTACCTAAGAAGACGACGGCATTTTCAAACCCTAAAATTTCATTCCAGGCCCAAGGGACAGAGGGACACTATTACTCTCCTCCGGTCCAACTCCGAGGAAAAGAAAGGGAAAAAAAAAAAGGATGCGCCCCCACCACTCCACAGCAGCTGGCGACTCACCCTACTGGTTGTCCGCTGCGATTGAGGCCGGATCCCTCCCCCGCGTAGACCTCCACTCCGGCATCAATGGATGGGCTTCTCCTCCCGGCGACCTCTTCCATCTCCGGCCCCTCGACTACTTCTCCCGACGCCTCAAGTCCCCCTCCGGCCCCTACCTTCTCTCCCCCGCCGGCATGGACTGGCTCAAGTCCCCTTCCAGGCTCGACCACATCCTCTCCCGTCCCGACAACCGGGTCCTCGCTGCTGCCCGCTCCCTCTCCCCCAAGTCCTTCCTTTTCGCTGTCAACCTGCAGGTCCCTGGGAAGGATCACCACAGTGCCGTCTTCTACTTCGCTTCCGAGGATCCCCCACCGATGGGGTCGCTCCTCTATCGGTTCGTGAACGAGGACGACGAGTTCCGCAACTCCCGGTTCAAGATCGTGAACGGGATCGTGAAGGGGCCTTGGATTGTGAGGAAAGCGGTGGGCAACTACTCCGCCTGTCTGCTAGGGAAGGCACTGACATGCAACTACCACAGAGGGGAGAATTATCTGGAGGTGGACGTGGACATAGGCAGCTCGAAGATAGCGAGCGCGATCCTGCACCTGGCACTGGGATACACGACGAGCGTGACGATAGACATGGGGTTCGTGGTGGAGGCACAGTCGGCGGAGGAGCTGCCGGAGAGGCTGATCGGAGCGATCAGGGTTTGCCAGATGGAGATGGGATCGGCAGTGGGGGTGGACTACTGTCCTCATCAGGCCATGCAGAACGGGAAAGGGCACGGGTTTTCAAAGGTGAATCACCACGTGTCAGGTGACGTGGACTGATAACGTATGATCGTCATATCAAATCTGGTCGGTAACTCGCCTGTTCTCTAACTTTCAAATCATTCAATTTATATGATCACAAGGCCTCTGTTCGGGTTTTTTTTTTTTTTTGTCTGAAATGCATAAATTGGGGAAAGAAGGGGAAATAATATTTGGCAAATTGTGTCGTTGATCTAAAATTTCAGGATTGGAATAAGATGGATCCTAACATTGATGAGAGCCTGTGTTGTGTAACACAGGACGTGTGTTTCTTTTGAGATCGAGATTGGCTTCTCTCTGTTCGGTCTGGGGACCCAAAAGTCAAGCTTAGCTACCTTCTCTGTAAATTAATTGATAATCAAACACATTAGAAGAGAAGAAACAAACGATGCTGAGTAGGAGGACTTCATGATTCAAAAATTACCACCAAATAATAAATTTAATCATCACCCACTGACAGCGGAGCAGTGCTTTGACAACTGTTCATGCATTGCTCAGCAGCCAGCTTTTTTCTCTCAAAAGTTACATGTGACTGATTCGTCTGTGATATTATGAATATGATAAAATAGGAGCAACGGTATAGCGGTAGTATGGATGGCTGGCTGGCTAAGGGTAAGGAAGGGAACTCCTGAGAGTCCCCCAATTCGAAGGCTCCCCGAACCGAACTTGATAGCACCAACCTAAACCCCCAGGAAACATATATTGGGAGCAGCCCAACCCCCGCAGCAGATGATTGATTGATTACATGGATGGATTGGAAGATAAATCCACAGGCAACTTCACGGGAAGAGAGCGTGGTGAAAAAAGGGCCGTGGCCAACCGATTGATTTCGCGGATCCAAGAAACGGATGACCTGTAGAGTGACTAGGATAGCACGTTCCTTGATATAAACACATATCGAGTTACTGTAAATAACCGCCAACCGTCGGTTCTTAAAATCAAAATTTCAGCCATCTCTTTTCTTTCTCCTTGGTGACGACTGCATTTGAGACAGAGGCCTGAGCTGCTTCGGCCTCTGCCAAAGCCTTGCGAGTTTCCGCCAACTTTCTCATTGCTGCATCATAAACCATCTTCTCTTTCTTGTTCCTTGCAGCCATCTCTTCGAGTTTCGCTACTCGCATTCTGAGTTCCTTCAACTCATCGTCATATGCAACAATAGCCCGCCTGTCGATCGTTTTCCCGCCAGAATCTTTTCGCTGCTGCTTCTTCACCGACTCTCCATTCAAAGCACTATTATGCATTGCCAGTTGGCTGTTTATCAGGCTAAACATGTCTGGTCTAGATTCCTCTTCATTTTTCAAAGCCCGAGCTGCTGCTGCAAACTTCTTTTCCCGTTTCCTCTTGCCACCTCTACTCCTTTTCTTCACTCCAGTCTCCTTAGCTTCAACAAGTTCATCGGCCTTTACAGCAAGATCTAGCGATTGCTTTGGTGGAAGGACTTTGACGGGAATTGGATTAACCATTCCTTGCCCTGACCTACCTAAACCCATGCCTTCCCGGTAACCCATGTTAGCCATTATCTTGGATGCAACACCACGAGTGTGATTCTCCCACTTTGCAAATATGACAGTCTCTGTCTGGGTTCCTCTCTGCAGTGCAGCCCCTTCAAGGGATCCTAAACCCTGAAAATCTTCTTCCGTAGCATCGCTAGATTCCGACAGCTCCGCGCTTGAATCACTATCTTCGTCTTGTTCCTCCTCTTCTCCGTCACTCATTGCAGCACGTTCAGATAATGCCATGCAATTAGCACCAAGCTGAGCTGAGCTACCATCGTCGCGGAAAACTACCTGTCCAACTTGCAACTCATTGTTCCAAGATTCCAACTCTGCTTCCCTCCAAATGCTGCTTTTATTCTCCGACACTGCCAAAATGCTGGACCCTACAAATGACTGCTCCCAAGCTGTTGGGACAAACCTCTTCAGGCATGACATAGGGATGTCTATTCCTGCAACGCCATTAAAAATCAACACAGACCGGAGTTCAATAAAAGCACCTTTAGTAATAAAATATTATATTAATAGGCACATGAATGAAAGGCTAGAACAGTTACAGCATCAGAAAAACAGCAAAAGTGCGCAATAAAATCCCAAAAGCAATGATAAAAGATGAGTAAGCTGCAACGATAAGCTAGAAGAACATTTCAGGGCCAGCAAGTTCCCCTAATTTCAAGAGAACGAGTCAAAACATTAGCCATAATCTGCTTGGGCTGTAATTCTTCAGAATTCAATGGATAACTAAAATTTTGAAGTTTTGTTCCCAATTTCCCTCATTAATGACAGTTAAGTTTGTAGTTTCATCACAACATACCATGTGATAAGCGGCAGTTACTACCAAATCGACATCTCTCCTGCCGAAAGAACTTGCACATCTGCACTTAGGTATCTAGCATCAGAACATCACTCATGCAATGAGATTCAAACGAATTTCAAAAGACATAACAAATCGATTTCGGTAACTCTTTGAAAGAGCAGTGATTTATTCTTCGTAATGTGAGGAAAAGACAAATAACCAGTGAAGTTGGAAAAGTTAACTCCCAACCAGCATATCGTAAAACACCGTATCTATGATTCCTAACATATATAGAAGTAAGAAGAAAAATAATTTTCCCATGAAATCTTATTCAGGAATATTTTTCCATGCAATGAGGATGGTTCAGGGCTTATGCCTCAACTAGATACGTTTCAGAACCCTTGGTGTCGACTGTGTTTGGAATTGAATAACTACCCTGTGACATACTAGGATACAAAGGGAAAACGTTCACAATCGAGAACACTGTAAAGTATTTTCAATTAAGGATCCCCAAAGTAGCCAAGTCAGAGAACAGGAAAGATTATGAGTTAACTCAAAGGTGGATAAAGCATCAAGGAAAAAGCCAGTAGGAAAGAATGGAAGGCGCACCAGCATCTTTTCAGACGTGGGAGTGAGGAAAGAGACCCTTGCAGAATCAGAACCATCTTCCAATCCAATGACTAGGCCATTGTACCATCTTCCATCGGTGTATCTAAAGCGACATTTTGAACCAACAGAGTAGCGTTGCCCCTCCAGGGGTTCAGCTTCCACAAAGGATGAACCGAGCGGCACTGCCTTAACATCTCCAACAGTGGAGGAAGACAAATTCTCAGTATGAGGAGACACCAAGTCGATTTCTCGTAATAGCCGTGTACGTTTAAGGTAAAGTAAGCCCTCTTCTGCATCTTTTATGGCCAGAATTAGCTCCTCCTGAACCTGAAAATGCAAAAAAACGGAGGGGGTGAGACGAAATTGAATGAAGAGTTATCAAACTTAACCGAGACCCCAGAAAAAAAAAAGCCAAAAGGACTGAGCAGAACCAGAGGTAGATATCGCCACAATGGAACAACAAGATCAAAATCAAAATCACAACGACAATCAAACACCGCGTGGCCTATGCAGACACGACAGATTCGGATTCGGATTGAGATTGGGGAGACGGACGGAGATGATCTCGGGATTTGAAGGGTCAGAGGCGAGGGCTTCGTTGAGAGCGGAGAGGGAATCTCTCTGCTCCTGCAATTGAGACTCCAGCTGCTCCTCCAGATCTCTCTCTTCATCTCCGTCTTCCTCCTGCGGGGCTCTCTCTTCCTCTTCCTCCCCATCGGCCGCCATACCCGTCCGCCGATTGTGATTCTGTAGTATATTTCGGGTGCTGGTTGGGGGGTGGTTCTATCAATTTACGATACAATTGGATTAGGAGTGTGATGGGATTTGGGGTTGGGTCTTCTTTCATGGGCTCTTTATGTCGGGGGGGGGGAATTTCCTTACCCTTTGGGCCTATTATTCCAAGAAACACTTGCCCCTTTTATAAGTAAAAAAAAAAAGGAAATGGTCAAGCAAAACCCCATTTGGTATAAAAATAACTTAATGACAAGAACCACCTCTACGCTAGCCTTGCCATACCAATGGATAAGAAAGAGGGAAAAATAAAAAAAACAAACAAAGTAACTAGAGTTTTTGACCGGGAAAGGAATACGTTTGTGAAGCCGTCCGTATATGGTTTACATCACCTTTTCGGTAGGGGAAGGGGAAGCCACCCCATGGATTTGATTATTACATCACCAGAGAACAAAGCGTATCAGCTACCCAGAAGAAGTCGAAGGCTTCCCTAGCCACTTGGCACGAAATCCTGTTCCTTTGCAATCGGGGCAGCACGTCAATCCCTATTACCACTGCCCGTAGCAATGATTTAGCCCTTAGTACAACAACCAGCGGTAGCTTGCATTTCCCAAAAGAATCTTATATGGTCTCTAACCTTTCCAAAGGACTGGGATTGGAGCTTTGGAATGGAGAACGAGAGATTTCAGAGACAAGTCCGGGTATTCCAAAATCTTCTCTTACTCCTGTCCGAACCCACCGTTTGTTTTCAAAGTAATAACTTAAATTCCCAAGTTTTGGGTAATAACCGAGCGAACCCCAATCACAGCAGACCGGCGGCCATTGCAACTTCTGAAAGACTGTCATAATTTTATTATTATTATTTAAAAGAAAAAACTCTCTAGTCACACGACCAATAAAACCTCTCCCTCCCTCCGAGTAATAAGAACGAGGAGAGGCATGGCTTCTTTCCTTCCGCTACTTGAGCTGAGTTATTTCATGCTCTGTTCCTCCGCATAGCCAGGTAATTTGGTTTTTCTGAAAGTTTCACTTGCTGTTGTCGTATGCGCGGTGTAGTTCGAGCTAATATTGAGAAAGGAAATGGCGTAACAGTTTGAGCTAATATTAATTTGTGAAGTTCTTCGAATAGTTAGTTCGAGATCCGTGTAATATGTTAACCGATGTGAAGACGACAGTGTATCCCATCCCATTGGTTTCAGTTGACAGCCATGTGAGATTCTTGTGATATTTTTAACTACCAGAAATCTTACTGATACATTTCCTTTTGCTACCCTTGAGGATGGTAGATGCAGATTTATTTGTGTAGTCGAATTACGTGCTCTTATTCGCCACCTTTATCAATTAAATTCTTCTGCAGGTGAAGGGATTGTTCTATAAAATGGAGGAATGCATGGGTGCTTGTGATTGCATCGTCACAAAGGAAAGATATACAGGACGACTGCGTCGAAATTAGTATGTTGTATCAGCCACCAAGTGTCCATTTCATCGGCCTTATCTTACTCGTAGGCGGGACAAGGGACTGTACCTGAGGCCATGATTCGAGGACTGCTAATCATTCTCAACGATTACATTGCAGTGCGGGCGAGAAAAACCAACTGTCTTTAGTGGCTAAGTGCTGAAATCATAGGCGGCCCATGACCAGCTTCTTAGACACCGTACAGGAAGCACGCTACAAGGGACCTTATTACCCTAGTACTTGTAGCTTCGATTGGCAGGAGGTTATAATGTGCCTTATATGGTGGAGAATGGATGTGGTAAGTTAGAAAAGTCACCCAAGGAAATAGCAGAAATCGTGGCACAATGGTTTGGGCTCAAGGTGGATTAGCTCTAGGCTATGTCCCAGAACGCGATGAGGCTGGCGAGGCCTTGGAAGTGGGGTGCCCCAGTAACGCGAGGCTTAACTCATTCCCCTCAAGGAAGGAGGGGGGGGGGGGTGGTAAGGATGAATGTTAACCGGAACAGAGACAGGTTTCTTGGGTGGGGATGTTGTTGTAGAGATAGATCCTTTGCCAGAAATAGCATATGCTCCTACTGACTTTGAAAGTAGAAGAGACTTGTTATTCAATTGACTCTGGTCAGTTGGGTTTTGAAACTGTTAATGGAGGAGGAGTAAGAGAGGGAGGGAGAGATGGTCTCAGTTTTAAACACGGGGGGTCGGAAAACAGAGCCATTAGCTTGGTGTGTAGTGCAGGAAACCTGCACATTTTCCAGTCACGAAGCACAGGTGGTAAGAAAGGGAGAATCCAATCCAATCCAATCCAATACAGTCCGAGAAGTGGTGGGGAAGAAACATACATCTGGAACTCTGTTACTGGTGCTGTTAAAAGTAAAATCAACACGTGCATTAGTAACTCAAAGAGTTAAGGGTTTTGTTCTGGTTCAAGTGCAACCACCATCATCATGAACATGATAAAACACCCATGGCACGATTAAAAAGTTCGAGAAAGGCCTCAGAAGGACAGACAGTAGTGGGGGTGGGTGCAACAAATCAACACCAGCGGCAGCAGCAGCAGCAAAAGGAGAGAAAGGATATCATTCCACTTTTTTTCTTTACTTTCTTCTAAGTTCTGGTTTTATCACTTTATTACTTAAAATTATATTAGCAGCAGGAGTAGCAGCAGCAGAACTCCACCCCCCATCTTTCTCTCAGTCGGCCTTCCCCCCAACCCCAAGATACATCCATCCTTTTCCTTCCCCGTTTAATCTCCTGTCGTTTCCGATCACACGCACTCCTCCGTCAGATCCCCCGATGGAAGTATCAACAACCCCCAGGCCCTGCAATCACCTCGCCGATCACAAGCTCCGCCACGGCGGCATCTCCTTCTACAACACCCTCCAGGATTCCCTCTCCCTCAGCTTCAATGGCCGACCCACCCTCGCCCTCTCCTCCCCTTCTGTCCGATGCTTTTCCTGCTCCCCCTCCCCCCATCAAGAAAGATTGTACCTTTGCTTGATCTGCTCCTCCATCTCTTGTCCCCTCCACGCCCTTTCCCACTCTCGATCCTCCCTCGGTCATTCCATCTCCGTTGACGTCGAAAGGGCCGAGCTTTTCTGCTCCAACTGTGCCGATCAGGTTTACGATCCCGACTTCGACTCCATCCTTGTCCGGAAATTCGACGGCAGCTCCATCATCGCCGCAGGGGACCCCTATGAGAGCGTCGCTGAGAGATCTTGTAAGAGGAGGAGGTTGCGGGGTCACGCGGTCGTGGATTTGGATTACAAGAGGTGGAAGCACTTGAGGGATCAGAGGGATAAGTCGTGCTATCCGTTTGGCTTGAGGGGATTGAATAATCTGGGGAACACCTGCTTCATGAATTCTGTGTTGCAGGCGCTGGCTCATGCCCCTCCATTTCGCAACTACTTCCTTAATGGCAGGCACGACAGGGGAAGTTGCCAGAAAATGTCGTCCGATCAGCTTTGTTTGATCTGCGACATCGGGGTGATTTTCTCGGCAATGTTTTCAGGGGATCGGACTCCCTATAGTCCGGCTCCGTTTCTCTACAGGTATGTTTGTTGCTCTACATGATGTTACACTTTGGTTTGTTTATGCCGAGTTGGTTGTTGCTGTAGAATAGTGGTGATTAGTGTTGACCTGACTCCAAACCAGAGTTTGGAGTGAGATTAGGAGGAAGTGCCTTTTAGCAAAATTTTTTTGGCCCATGACATGGAGTGATTGAAATGGGCAATCCATTTCAGATGCCAATGGCTTCTGTTTTTGGGAATCTGTCTATATGGATTTTGTCCACTTTGTTTCTTTGACATGGCACAAGTTCCTCATGATTGGATATTCTATCTTGAAGCTGGTGGCAGCATTCAGCCAACCTAGCAAGTTATGAGCAACAGGATGCCCATGAATTCTTCATTTCGCTTCTGGATGGAATTCATGAGAAAGAGGTCCAGTCTAAGCCCGTTAACAAAGGTGATGAGGCGATAACATCTGCTTTGTGCTGCTGCTCTTAATATGATGCTTGTTTGAGGCATTTTATTTTATTTGTTTTTTTCTGTGGGGGGAGGGTTGGTTGACCCATTTGATGTCAGGATACTTTGTTGAATAAATTGAGGAATCTAAAACAATGAAGAACAAAATTGTTTGGAAGCTCTTTCAGAATTGTGTCCAGTACTTTGCGCATCTCTTCAAGAATACAAGGGTCGCAGTGTTTGTGTATTGGATGAGGTTGAGGAAAAAATCACTCCCCTGCATGAATGTCCTCCTTGAATGATGATGTTTACAGCACATTGTATTCTAACTGCAGTCTGCAGCTTTGAAGGTATTCTTGGAGAGTTGCATACTATGTTTAATTCCTGAAATTTCTTCTTTTGATGCACAGATTTGAGGGATTGTGCCTGTATCGCGCATAGGGTTTTCTCCGGATTGTTGAGATCAGATGTGACCTGCCTCACATGTGGATCCACTTCCACAACTTATGACCCTTGTATGGACATCTCCCTTCACTTGGGTGCCGGGAAGTGCGTTTCAACCGGACCTGTGAACAAGGCTTCTAAATCTAATGGAAGCACTGGTGTTTCTTCCCTGGTTGGATGTCTAGATCTTTTCACAAGACGGGAGAAGCTGGGATCTGATCAGAAACTTTATTGCCAAAATTGTGGGGAACACCGAGACTCATCAAAGCAACTGTCCATCAAGAGGTTACCCTTGGTATTGTGTCTGCAAATAAAACGGTTCGAGCACTCTCTGATAAGGAAGACGTTAAGGAAAATCAACTGGCACTTGGAGTTCCCTTTCTCTCTCGACATGAACCCTTACTTGTCTTCCTCGATTATCAGAAAGAGGCTTGGGAATAGATTAAGTCCTCTGGAGGGTGATGAACCCCATGTCTCGACAGAATATGAAATTTTCGCGGTCCTTACTCATACAGGGATGCTGGAATCAGGGCATTATGTGACTTTTCTACGACTTGGGAGCCAGTGGTACAAATGTGATGACGCCTGGATAACGGAGGTTGATGAAGAAATTGTGAAATCGTCTCAATGCTACATGATGTTCTATATGCAGAAGATGCTCTACTATAAGGTGAATGTCCTCCAGCCGACAACGTCACAACAGAGTGCATTCACTCCTGTCGTGGGTTGCTGCTAGAAGAAGAATTGACTGTCCATGAAAACTTGCACAGAATCTATGCAGTGGAATGTCTCTGCATCTGAACAGAGATCTGCAGCAATGGAGGTGTGACTCACAGGCGAGGAACGTGAAGGAAAGAAGAGACTCCATTGACGGGGGGGACTATTAAATCTTGACGTGATTCTATTCATACGCATGCATTCCCATGGGGGGAAATTGAAGGAAGAACCATTGGTAATGTTCTTCTTCTTCTAGTGGGGGAGGTTAGTCGTTTTGAACGTCACCGGACATCTCAAAATACGTCGTGGACAGTTTATATCAAAAAAAATTTCTATCTAATGAACATTTTTATAACTAAGAAGTTTCGGAAGACTCCAGTAGACTCTCTCGAGGTCGTTACGACGGTATAAATTCACTGTGATCGAATAAGTCAGTTCATTAAAATTTGAAATCGTTAAATCATCCATCAGTGATTTTAGCGTTGGGTTTTGCTTAGTGTTTCTTATTTTAAACTGTCTTGTGAGATAAATCGTTGTAGCTGAAACCCAAGTGTATTGGAAAGTTTGTCAGCTGGCGATTTGTGAAAATGGTTACAAGATTTGGTAAAAGTAAAACGGAGTAGTGAGTCGAACAATTTGTGACAATATAGTTCTTCCGGTATGAATGAGGAGAGGAATGGAGCGTGCGTGGGGTTCATATTTATATTTATAATAATACCCGTTTTAGATTGTTTAAATAACGATTCCACCCTATCCAATCCCCAAATAACCAAAGACTTAACCTCATACCAACTTCCCCAAATTATCAAAGATATATCCAAACGAGAGACCTCTCTTGTATAAAACAAATCTAGTAGACTCCACGAAACAAAATTTCACATCAATCTGCTTGCAACTCTCTTGACAAAGAAATGTCTCCCCCCCTCCCCCGCCCCCCCTCTTCCAGGTACAGAGCGACAGGTAACGGCCATAAATAAAACAACTGAATAAAAGGAGCAACCCCCGCAGGCCACCGGTACCCTACAAAACGCGAATCCTCTACAACCCCAGTTACATTGGCTTTTTGGATTTGGACATCTCGGTCCCCATGGCCAAAAGCTCTTGGGATCATGCTAGCAAAACAACTCATCTCGAGGTACCCCCAAAACCATTATGCTCGCCGTCTTCGGTCCCTGTCTCTGTCCCTACTTCTGTCCCTTTCATAATCATCCCTCTCTTTGCTCCTGTGATCCCTATCTCTACTCCTTTCCCCGTCCAACAGATGACTTCTCCCATCTCTCTCTAGGTTCATCCCATACTCTTTGCTCAACTCATTATCCCTTTCCTTATCCCGATTCAATCCTCTTCGCGGTGGACTAATACTTCGGCTTCTGCTACGATGACGCTTTCTAGAACCCTCACGGTGATCGTCTCTTCTGTCCTTCCTTTCAGAAGAAGATCTCCCTATTGTAAAACCAGTACAATATAATAAACATTTAAGTGTACTGTCCAACCAACAAAAACGTCAGGCAAACAAGAAATTTGCCTTGGCAGAATATAGCATATTTTTTTTGGAAAGCCTTTTGCTGGCAAAAGGGGATTCCAAGGATCGAAGTGGCAACTTATACGTGCTATGCCTTTGTTCAATACCATAGAGGAGGATCTAGCCTCTAATGAAAGAAGATATAATCAAATCAAATCAAATCCAAGCTCAAAAACGCACTTACGATTAGCCAAAGTGTCATCCTTAGAACTGGATAATCCATACTCAGACTCCAGCCGCTTCCTGTGAGCTATAACTTTCTTTTCAATCTCTTCCACACTCTTGATGCCTCGCTCCTCTAGTGATTCGCGATATTCAATAAGAGCAACCTCCAGGCGCCTCAGTTTTTGCCTGTAGAGAATATATAAAAGTCAAGCCCCCTTACAAGACAATATTAGAGTATTACATGAACATTTTTAAAAATATGAGAATAAGAGAGACCGCAAGTGGACCACGAGCTCCAGTGGGATAAGGAAAGTATATGTACCCAGCCTTACTTCAGAAAATATTTGCAAAGAGGTTGTTTGAGTGACTCAATTAACGGCCACCAAGTGTTGAAGAAACAACTTTTTCATTAAACCAAGGGTTAGCACCAATTAATGTGATGCCGGTTCATCTTTCAAAACTAATATCTGAAAAATTTTCAGGTTTGCAAAAAGACATGGCCTGTATATCACAAACATTGGAATGTCCTAAATGAATTCAAATTAAAATCAAATAATCTTAATCCTAGATTAAAACCTATGAATGACTTCGTGAGAATAGTAAGGATTGAGCATAAAGGAATGCTCCAATACTTGGATAAGGGTGCCTCAATTAACTAAACAGCATATCTTTTATGGGGTATGAGGAGTCAAGGACTTGCAACCATCAAACCCTTCTGAGATTGATTATTATTGCAAATTCATTAGCTGAAAAAGCAAGCTTTACCGCATCCTTGAAACATTTGCCTACAAGCTTAGAAATCGCTTCCTACAAAATAAAAATTAGTTCCACCTTTTACCAGAAAACCAGTATTATATGCAAGACAGAAGATAGAGGTTGTTATCTTTTTCATATCCAAGAAAACTTCAAACAAAGATTAACAAACAAAAAGATATCAACATCCATGAACAAATACATTACCTTTGCTCTTCACTTTTTCTGCTTTCAAGGAACGAAAAACTGTTTCCTTTGGTATCCATCTCAACTTCATTTGTGCCACCTACAGTTCCAGTGTTCTCACTTCCAGAAGATGAATAGCTTAACTCAAGCCCCCTGGAACCCTTCTCCGGATCATCATCACCTTCATCGTTTTCATGAGCCCACTTTGAAGAAGGCAAAACAAGTTCAGATTTTTCTTTTTTGGAAAATGCTTTTAATTCAGGTTGTGGGATTGGGATGGTTGAAGCAAACACAACAGAATCTTTCTCGGCCGAAAGCTGACCGTCTGAGTAATAACTTGATCTTGTAAATCCCATGGGTTCAGGCTCAAAACTATTTTCTCTCTGACTGCTCAAGACTCGACTATAGCCTGCATTGCCATGCCTTAGCTTCAACTCCTCATCTAACTCATTGCCTCTCTGTTTTTCTGCCTCCTCAAGACTTAATAATCTAGCAACCATCGTCTCTCTACCACCAACCAGGGATAATCCATTGTGTCGGCAGCGTCTTTCAAGCTCAGCAAGAGGAAGAGACATCAACTCTTGCACAGCTGCTCCTCTACCCATAGCCAAAGCAGCATCTTGAGTGGTTTTGATCCCATCAATGGTGTATTCTGAGTTACTTTTGTTTTCTATTTCAGGCGTATCACCACACAAAGAGTGGAATGGAATCACACCAGAATTACTGGACCGAAGAAAAGTGGCTCTCAAGCCATTGACATAAGCATCTGAAAAGAGAAACCAATCTGACCAAACTTGCAGAACCTTCAAAACTCGTTCCTGCATCAAGGAGCATGTCAAAGAATACACAAGTAAAACAGATCGATAAACACAGATAACAAAACTTTGAAAATAACAGCAACTCAAGAAACTACCTTCAAGGCCTCCGCAGTTATCCTCCCTGTTATGCTTCGATACAAATCATTAAAGCTCTCCATTACATCAGGAAGCGTAGCTTCAAATTTAGTGCGGTAAGCAGAAGCATTCTTCACAGGAGCACTACTATTGTGGAGGATGTCTGAAACAAGCATTAACCTCGCAACTTTGGTTGGAATAGGCGTTTCTTTGAGTGTCAGAGATTCCGTTAACACCTCGACAACCTGCATTAGTATGACAGTTACATGCAATTACAAAATGGGACAATAGTATGAGATAAAACCATAACAAAGGAAAAAAAAACACAACAATAACTCTTTCACAGCATTACCTCACCAGCAGCATCAGCATTGTCCAAGGCAAATCCCATAGCTTCTTTTATGAGGCTCCTCTCCAATGTCAATGCACGCAACATATCCTCAAACTCATCCCTCTGAGAATCAGTTAGGGTACGTTCTTGCTCCACACGCTGCCAAAGGAAGCAATTTGTTTAGAAGATCAAATTTATCAAGTCTTCCACAACTTCTAGTCGTATTTGCTCTGATATATACAGTGATAAATGAAAAGGAAGTACCCTGCTTCTTCCAGCAGCATAGGTACTCCCAGTTTCTTTATCATGTTCAGGACTTCTAACTGTTGGCAGAGGAGGTGGAATCCATCTAATTAATACAAACAAATGAAGAAAGAAGCTGTTAAAACAGTGCCAGTGATGTTGCATATAAATCTCAGTGACAGGGTACAGAGGTACCTTCCACTGCCAGTTATCATGATAAAAGGCTCTGTGCGCCACCGTTGGAAAGTATCACCCTGAGAGTAAAATTGGCTTCAGCGTAATTAGATGATGGTGTTGTATTAACACAAGCAGGCTTGAACTTTATCAATATACAGACATTGCCATGTCAACTGGTACCTGAGCAAAAGAATAAAGCCTCCATATGTAATATGTATGCTCCTTAGAGCCTAGCTCAAATAAGAAACTAAAAAGAGGTTTCCCACGGCCTCTCTCCATAATAGCTTGTTCAAAAGCACATCCACCGTCCAATACATACAAGGCCATTGTATCAATCACATGTCGGAGGTGTTCGTCCTCTGGCGGAACAACAGTTATATCGGGAACATTTGGAGTCAATACCTACAACAGAATGTAATCCGTGAGACCGTACATGTTAAGTATACCTATAACTGTGTGCATATAAGCATGTCACTTACCAATTCTGAGTTCTGTGTAGGAATCGAAGTTACTGAAGGACCGGATGGACCAGACAAAATAACATTTGCACCCTGTCACGTAGATGTAAAAGTGATGCTTTATCCAACATCTCCACAGCTTCATGCCAACTTTGCACATCAAATCTAAGATAAGAAGAAGCTTATGACAATTGAATGCGAACCTCCTTACTCCTGATGGCCATGTGCCCAGGTGGGGGTGCTGGAAGAGCTTGTGAGGGGAGCGCAACGGACTTACCCCACCCGATCTTCAGTTCATATTCATAAACAACAACGCCTACAACACAGTTCAGATGGCTCACATTGCAAGTACCAGAAGATACTCAAAGGACAAATATTTAGACTTCATCCCCCAATCCAGATTGGACAAGTATCTACCCTGCATTTCATCTTTTGCAGCCTGTGCATCAGTTCTATTCATAAAGGCAACAAAGCCACAATTTCGCTGGCGTCTCCTCTCCTCCTCTGTTCTAGGCCACATTATTTTCACACTTGCAATAGGTCCAAATCTTCCAAAGGTCCGTAGTAGAAAGTTCTCATCAACCTATCACAGGTTTAGCCAATCAATCAACAAAGCAGTTCAATTTGCTTAGACAGGGAAGTTTAAAAGGTTGTTCACCTGAGGTGAAAGATTTCCAACATACAGATTTGTCGTCTGAGGATCACCATCATCAAATGATCCAGGAAACCTTCCACTTGGATCAAATTCATCTGGGAGCTCATCGAATCGACTGGAAGGCTAGAGAACACAAATAACTATCTTCAGACAATCAACAGCCCACAAAAGGCATGTTTACCGATGTTCACACACAATCTAAGATATAAAACCACGTAGTGCAAAAATTTTCAAAGTCATGGGCGGTTTTCTTCGAGCAATTGCATTTATGGTCGAGGCATCAAACATGCTTACAGCAGAATTGTCACTACGACCATCACGCCAACTTTCACGCTCTTGATGTCGTCTCTCCCTCATCTCTTGTTCATGTTTCAACTCTTCCATGAAGTGATCAATGTTACGAGGCTTCCCTTTGTCCCTCTCTTTCACCTTCTCCGCTTCCTTCTACCATAAACATCCACACAGTTTTAGGAAACAATTAACCAAACCTGCTGGAACAATGTGACGGCATCCTCAACAAACAAGTTCATACCTTCTTCTCAGTTTCCCTTCCTTTTGATGAAAGAGGTGGCGGAATAAAAGAGGGGACATACCTGATAAGCAATCAGTAATCAATAAACTCCAATGTCTAAGTTCTGAGGAACCAGACAGTGACCCGAGTAAAGAGTGAGCAACTATAAGACCAAGGATATTATGGAACTTAGAGAATCATAAGAAACTCAATTTCAACTTTTTAAAGTCGGTTCAGTTGGTGCCTTGTGAAATTACAAAGGAACAAAACACGAATGATAATCAAAATCGAAGGCCCATATTCATCAAAAGATTTTTAAAACCATGGATAACAATATTTCTGCTTAGCTGGTTCCTTGCAAACTTGCTAGACAATTGCAGTTCCACTTATCAACCAAAATTAAGAATTAAATACTAAAAATCAACCTAACGAACTCAAAAAAGGACAGCTTCCTCACATTCATTAAATGAAATCCCATATGTGACAGATGCACGAGAGTCTTTACTTTTATACGAGCAAGTTGAATGTGACTAAAGGAAACAAATGCTGCCATAACGAAATGGAGAACATGTGCAGAACATATATTATATTACATTAGGTAACAATTTACATGTTTCTGAGAAAATCCAGTTGCACCAGGAGGGAGCTCAAATATTGAGACTTAGAACATTTTAATAAACAGATAAGTTTCATCATTACACAAGGAAAAGAACAGGAAATTGTTAGCTGAAAAGTCATTGCTTCCTAACTGACTTGCATAATTTTATTCTGATAATCAAATTTTATTTAAGGGAAATATACCAGCTGCCTTTTCAACTGAAATTATTTGAATCAAAATAAGGCTCATGCAAAAAGGTAGAACCCACTAAGCAAAACTCTATATCTGACAATACAACAAAAAGATTCTATTCTTTTGCCAAAAAAAAATATATATATATAAACTGTAAGATGGTGTACAAAGTGCACTGCAGAAAGAAATTGAGGTTTACAGAACATTTGATCACTAAAGTTGGAAATTCCTCTCCTCTATGCCACCAAAAAAGAACACTAGATCCCTTTGACTTCCGCAACATGTAGCCGGCCATATGCATATTCACATGACATTGAGCTAAATTGTATGTGGTATCTCTTCATACTGAAAAAAATGCCACTATCCCCAGTACTTTTCCCATCCCCCCTACACTTTGATGAGAGCAGTGTACAGTGTCTCGCATCACCTAATGAGCCTCTTAAAGATAAGATTGGCTTCATATAAAAAACTTAACAGTGAGGGACTAAAAAGATGTTAAAAGCCCCCAAAACCGTCATGCAAAGACAAATATGGATGAGTTAAATGTGTAACATGAAGAGCTGACACAGAAGATAGAGCAATGAAGTGAAAAACTAAAATAGAAAGGGAAGCATATTAGCATGATTCAGAGCATGCCATAAAGCTTTTCTGGTTCCCATCCACATCCAATATGAGAAATAATTAAAACTAGAACAAATTCTATAAGGATTTTTGACAAAATTTAGTCTCTGAAAAACATTCTATACCGTGCAGGACCTGAATAATATCAGCCAAAATTGATATATCCTTTCCACTTACAATGCCTTGACCACTGGCGCATCACAACACAATTTAAAAAGTACTCATTTACCTACTTCCCTTCTTTGAACCAGACATCCCATCTTTGGACTTTTCACCTGCCATCCGGGAATGAATAAAAAGGCCCGTACTTTTATTAATTTATCCCGTTAATAACATAAAGGCACTCATATTCAGCTATAATGCAGGAATCAATCGAAGGGAAAACAATAAAATAAAAGAAGAAAACAATCTCGGGGGAAATGATAACAAAAAAATCACATGTTTGAAGATCGTACGGACCTTCAGAATCATTCTTCAATTTGTCATTTGGGTTGATAGTTCCACCTCGGACAAAGGCCTTAGAACCGGGAGTATTATCACCCTGAAAAGACTCCACAAACTCGGCATACAACCGAGCTGTCTCATCCTCAGCTCTCTGTTAGAAACGCCACACACAACAAAAACAGACGCAATGAGCAAGGATCGAACCCATGACGGGGAAAAAAAGGAGAGACCAGAGGGGTTGATCAAAATCGAAAAGGAGGGAAACCACATGCCTTCTTCTTAGCTTCTTCCTCCTCTCGATGCTTCTGAAAAGGGGTCTTCTTCCTGGTTATAGAGAAGGAACTCATCTCCACCACAACAAACCGCTTCCTTCTCCTGATCAACTGAACTAAAACCCAAAACGAATTACCGACGACGAGAACACATGAGCCCAAACCGGAACCAAAGAAAAACAAGACGTAATCCCAAAGGACGGCGGGGCGGGGAAGAAGCCCAAAAGAAAAGAATGAAAAAAGGGGGGGCGGGGAAAGAGAAAGTCAACCGAGCCCTCGGCTCATCAAACCGTACCAACGAAGATGAAAGGGGGTATATCCTCCTGGCGTGACCTAATCCCAGAAATAGAGCCTTGCCCTAATTCGGACAGGGGTTTTCTTGTCGGGGGGGGAACAAATCGATGATGATACGCCACAGCAAGCAAGAGCAGATTGAACAGGAACGGTCGCCCAACAGAATTAGGAATAGAATTGAGAATTCGATCAGATCATCTGCTTCTCGACTTCCGCAGAAACCCTACTCTCCTCTCTTCTCCCCTCCTCCCACATTTTTATTATTTTTAACTTTTGCTCATGACCGTTTCAGGTCCCAATAATTTTTTTCATTACAATTAATTTTGATTCGACGTGCTCGATTTTAAAAAGAAGTTACCTTAACATATAAAAACTAAACAACAAAAACTTTTGCAGACAGATATAAAATCTAGCCATTACGATGAGCCTTTCCAAAGCGTTTGCTGACAAATATCATCGTCTTTATTTGTTCTATCATGGGGGCGTGCAAATATATACCGGGCATGTCTCGAGCTTATTTGCTATTAGTGTGGGAAAAAAAATTAGTCGCTGCTTGAAAACCGTCATTTTAGCATACTTAAAAGATTTTAATCACAAACTCTGATTCGATCAGCGACTTAAAACAGATTGAACCATTTTTTTTCTATTCCAAGTCTCCAACCATATTCATTCATTAGGAGGGGGATTCACATCGGGCCCTTGCAATCTTGCCAATTTTACTCCTATTTTGCTCCATAGATAAGAGACAACCTCAACCTCATTATAGCTTCTAAGAAAGCCCCGCATGCATGCCGACGACAACCTCACCATTCAGTTTCCCAGACTCCCAACTCCAAGCATCATCAACATTCTCCAGAATTTGAGAAACCGAAAGCAAGGCTCACAGGGCATCATGCATAACCTGAGATACAGTTGGACACAGTTACATCTTTTTCACTATCAGGTTGTAATAACAGCCTCCCATTTTCATACATGCATCACCATCACCAGCTATAGAAATCATTCATTACTTCCCCAAAACAAGACACTTCACAGCCCCAAGCCCAGGCCAATTTTCTCAAAGTCAGCGGGACAGTTTCTTCAGATGGTGGAAGGCTCGCTGTTTGATCCACTCCCTGTCGTATGGGAGATAAGCCTGAATTGAAGGCTCATATCTGCATAACCAAAGAAAAAGGCAAAGAAGCCTCCGCCATTTTAGAAATAAGAAATCATTTTCTAGCAAAATCGACTTTACCACCAGCTCCCAATCCGGCTAATGTGGTCTTAAGCAATAAATCTAAAGATGGTAATAACTACATAAGAAGCAGCACCAAAGATGAGTAACGTCAAATCTAACAACAGAACAGTTGGCCAAACCAAACACACAAAGAAAAGCACATTTGTGATGTTGCTTAAACAACAATTGCATTCATATGTACCTTGCTTAGCTGGAATGTGACACCACGCACTCATCAATCCATATAAATTCATTTTGTTACAACACACTAACTCATATACACACAGGGAGAAAGGGAGATTCATACACTAATGCGCTCAAGTCTGTGAGCCCATCCATGAAGTTGTAGAGATCCGAAATATCATAAGAAATGTTTCTGATGGCAGGATTCAACTCCTTTAGTTTTCGCTCATATAGTCCACAAAGACCTGCAAAAAATGACTGCTGAGACATGGACATAACCAAATAACGATGTATGTCTCACACATATTATCATTATTGTGCAATTTACGTCCAACATCGTGTGCCAGTGCATTGGTACCAAGTATACTCGTCTAACATTCTTGGATAATATTGCGAGACCACTTTAAAGATGTCATTGCCATAAATGTAGGCATTTGAGGAAAAGAATATTAATGCTTAAGAAAACAAAACCACACGCCATAAACTCCGATCTGATGCCCTGCCTCTTCCTATCATTCCCCAAGTTTTAGGTTCTGTTATATACCCAAGATAATGTCATCATTCTTTGTTTTACTGACGAACAAAAAACATAGTTGGGCCAAACTATGCCTAAATAAATAATGTGGCCAGATGCGAGCAGGAAAATGGGAAACCCAACGTGCACCTTCATGCCATTTCCAACAAGAACAGATCGTTAATTACGGAAATCATTTCAATGGTTACAGTAAGTCCTATAAGTTCCTTGATTATGTATCCATTGCTCACGAATAGTTAGATAATCTCACAATCCAAAAATTCCGCACTGTTGATTCTAAATGGAAAAAAGAAGAAGCTGATTATGAGACTGATTAAACCGGCCAGACTGCTTGTATCCATCCACAAAAGGGTGAGCGCACTTGTGGAAGTCACATGCAGAGAACCATCACAGGGACTGGTGTTAGCAAGACATACCATCCATAGCTCGACCAGTGGAATCATAATCCATGAAAGTTCTGGTTGCTTTGCTGTGCGAAGTCTGCATAAGGATGATGGTGTGCTTATTGGCCTACACCAAGTAACAGAATAAAACCCATCAATCCTCCCCCACACATCCAAACCACAGAAAGTGGCAGTAAAACAGGACGCAAGCAATGTAGAGCAGATGTTTCCCTCAAAAAGTTGACAAATTCAGAGAATACTAGTTTCCGAGTATAAGAACCCATGATTCCATCATAGCATTGTGTTTCCCAAATATGGACTTTCTGCCCGGATGAATTCCTGTTGACTGAAAATAAGCCTGTAGAACCACGATGAGCGGGGTTCATGGTTCTGGCTGCAGCCGGGTGCTGCAACCAAGGCTTCCCAAGAAGGATAGAGGGCCAAAAAGGGCCGGGTACCAAAGGATACCGGTTACGGAATCAGAGGAAAATCATTATAGCAGAGAGAGGGAGAGAGAAATAAGTATAGTTTCGGGGGGGGGGGGACCCAAATTTCACCCATCGAGACAAGCTCTGACAGCAGTAGGGAGAAGCCAAAGCTGGTTTGCTTCATTCAGATGAATGCACAAGGCCAATCGAAAAACCCAAAAGAAGAAGAAAAAAAGAAGAGGAAGAATGGAGAAAAGAAAATCAAAGAAGAAAGGAAGAGCCGCCGGCAACATGAGAATCGATCGATCCAACTGGTGGGGACAGGGAAAACCTAAACCCCCTCGTTCGCGAGTAACAACAGGGGATTGAAGAGAGGAAAGGGAAGTCTGTAAACGACAGAGAAGAAGGGGGTTCATTACCATTTGATCTTTTCCCCCCCGGGAACTGGTGGAAGGCAGGGAATTTCTGGTTCGGAGCTTCGTCGGAGTCGGGGAACTAGTAATCGAAATAACAAATATTCTCCCTCTGCTTTGCTGGAAAAGAAAAAGAGAATAGAAAGGGCACTCTAACATGAGGACAAATATCAGCCGTTGGATTGGAATTAGATTCTTCTTGTCCTTTTTGAAAGAAAATATAACATATATAATATAGACAAAGACTCCTGTGAGTCGATAGGAAAGCATTTTGCATTTTGCATTTTACATTTGGTTTTTGTGAGTCTACAGAAATGCATTTTGCATTTGGATTTTGATCCCTTCCATGAATACATATAAAAAATAAAATCAAACAAACCAAATAGCACAAATCTCCTGGTGGAGAAGGGGGGAGGCAAGTGGATTAATCATAATCAATCAGTCCTCCGTGTGAGCAAAAAAAACAAGAGTGGGATTCCCACTGTGCGCGCTGCTTCTGTACACGCATTTGTTATGCTAATCCCTCGTCCTCATTGTTACTATTCTTGTTGTTCATAGGCATAAGCTGCAATCCCTCTTCTTCCCCACCTCCATCCTTCATGCAGTTGCCGGCCTGGGGATCCTTGCGTGCCGCCTCGTGATTGGGAGGAGAGACCTCCAAAGCCTCGTACTGATCCGCCCTTGGTATCAAGAATATCAGCCCCAGGGTGGATAGTCTCAACAGGTTCCTTATCAGGATGACCAGCCACAGGTTCCTGAAATCGTTCCTCGTTACATGCATGGCGTGCAGCAACATCCCCCCTCCCCACTTGGAGCTCAGGAACCCCAGGCTGTCTATGCACATGAGCAGCGCGAAGAACGTCCCCTCTATCCCCGAAGGGCACAGCCTCGTGCTCAGCACTATCATCGGCATCCACCTGATCCTGCTCACTATCCTCGACACGCACTCCTCTGTTATCACGAAGAACGAGTCAGGTATCCCCAGCGCCAGGTTCCACCTCAGCATGAACACGAGGTCCAGCATCCCTGAAAGGCCGTAGAGGAGCTGCACCCAGAAGAGGAGGCTCCTGAAGGGTCGGTTCTTGAGGGCTTTCTGGTAGATGAGGACGCCGACGATGGAGGCGAGAGCGCCGATGGCGTAGATCATCCCCACAAACTCCTGGGAGAACCCGGGGCCAGCCTCGGGGTTGGTGTACCAGTAGAACTGGCCCTCGTGGGTGCTAATGCTGAGGGAGAAGGAGAGGTACATGAAGAGGGAGGGCTTCCACACCTGAGGCCTCTTTATGGTTTCCCGCATCCCTATCACCGCAGCTTCCAACTTCTCGACCAACTGCACATAAAAAGGAAAAGAAAAGATCATCGAGGGGCATACACCATTAGTAGCTTCATCAGTAGAAACTTGTGAGGTTACAACCGGTAGTGGGTGTAGTAGACGACAAATGTCGGTGAAAAATATTCAACATAAATAATTTTAAAAATCATTAATATTAATTTTAGTTTTTTAGAAAATTCTAAAAAGAATTAAATTCGAAATTTCAAACTTCGAATATCTGGCAAACTTAGTTTTATAAACATTAATTTCTTTCTAAATCGAACTTACTGTTAAGCTTTGCCGAGCAACACTTTTTGGACAAAGCGAGTCGACGTAAGGATAAATGTAAAATTTTAGAACGACCGGGAAAATAATAAAAGAATGAGTTGGAAGAGGGCGGGGGAGGGTGTGACCGGAGAAGGCACATTTCACGGACACCTCACATATTACGTCCCCCAGTTGAAACCCGTTAGGGTTCGTTGTCAAAAGGAATAGTCTCCGGGGGGGGAAGAGGTGGGAAGTTAGAAGTTGGAGTTGGAAGCTCCACGTTTTTTTAAGTGGGAACGTGACGGGGGCGATGTTTAATAAAAGAGCACTCTGTTAGCACGCAAAACCCCCCAAGAGTCGGGTCAAACCCCCTGGCGAGTCCAACGAACCCAGGCACACAGCACAGAAGAGAGAGAGAGAGAAAGAGAGGAGGCGACCTTCTTCTTCTTGTGGGGATGATGATGGACGGCGTTGTCTGATCTCAGCTCGTATATCACGAATCCAAGCACTATCAGCAGAGCCGGAGGAAGTGCTAGTATCCCAAGTGCCCCCTGCCCATGTTTTCATTTTCCTCGTAAATAATATTCAAACCCCAACCCCGCCTACTTTCAAGCATAACACGCACAAAACGATATCTGTTTACTATTTTTTTAGCTTAAAAAATGTGGAATGAAATTGAATCGGAAAAAGGAGAAGTTTAATCCTAAATTGATCGCAGAGCCCGACCTGAGCTCCGATGTGGTGGATGAAGAACCCGCTGGTGGAGTACCCAATGAGCGCTCCCACCGATGAGCAGAAAGAGCACAGGCTCTGCATGTCAGGGGCGAGCGCGCTCATCGATATGCTGTTCTTCGCAATGCAGGCATCGATGGTGACGTCGGCTATGGCCAGTCCGGCCGTCAGACCTATCAGGCACACCAGTGCAATGGCAACCGGCAGCCCGCTAAGCCACGAGACTGTCAGAGCGGATATTACCCCAACAACCCCTGCCAACACGAAGTAGGGCCTCCTGTTGTAACCCATGACGGGGAACACGTCGGTCAGGAGTCCCCAGACGGGCTTCAAGATCCAGGGGATGTAGTAGAGGCCGATGTAAAGCTGGACGGAAGAGGGCTGGACCTTCTGGACGTCCTTCCAGTAGTAGTCGGTTACGACCTTGAAGTAGGATCCCCCGAACCCTTGGTTGAAGCCGTAGACAACGAGTACCCCCAGGACGAAGGTTGGGTTGAGCTGGTTGGACAGCATCTGGAGCCATTGGATGGGTTCTAGGATTAAGGATGTCAGTCTGTTGGTCCCTGCTGCTTTGTCGCTTCTTCCGTTGGCTGCTGTCGGGTCCTTCTCGGGGACGAGGTCATGGTCGGAGGATTCTACCAGCTGTTGGGTTTCCAGGGGAACCATCCCTGGGACTTGGATCTGAGGGAGGGGGAAGGAGTGGATTTGACTGGAGAGAGGTGGTTGACGTGCCTTGTCGTTCGGAGAGGAGGAAAGGCCGAGAAAGAGAGGAAATGGGGAAATACATTCATATGCCGGGGTGGGGGTTGGCGGCGTTGACTCTGAATGAATGATCTCCGTCCTTCCTCCGCAATGTGTGCTGTCACTTTACGTGAGTTTGGAAAAAATGGGACGAAGACAAACAGATCTGGATGAAGTAAGGTGTACTTACGTCAAGGACAAACCGTTGTAATTGGGCAGAGGAACGTTATAGAATGTCACATTCGCTTTACTTTTTATTATCAACCTGGGAATGTTGAGGGCATGTAGGGATTTAGAGGAGCTACAGCTAATTCCTTATCCAGGGAATGCCTTAGCCCCAGTAACCAAAACAGTTTCTCAAGGACCAGGAGTTTCAGGACAAGGGACTGACAGGGAACTTACAATCTCCCACTTGCATCATATCCAAGACAACAAGACTGCAAACTATACACGTCCATCTCCATCCCCAGGCGGCAATGATGCTACCAAGGGACGGCACCCGCCACACATGTTTCCCATGTAAACTATGCAGCAAGCAGCCTCTTGATATCATTCTGTAAGATGCATTCACACCCGAGTCAATGAGAGATATTACTGGTTAAAGGAGGGCATAACCATCAGATCAGTACTTTCGATTCAAGGCAGACGTGCTCTTTCATGAGATTAAGCCACTTACCTCTATTTGAAATGGGGAAGTTGTGGGAGGGTATCTCTCCACGACTCTGCCATTTTTATCCACCAAAAACTTCTCAAAGTTCCACTTAATGAGGTCCCCTAAAAATCCACCTGCACTTGACTTGAGGAACTGATATACAGGAGCTGTATTTGGTCCATTAACATCCACCTGCCCAATTCAAACACCCAGTTGTATCCTTTCATCTAGACAGTATGCGCCACGGAGGTTGAGAAAACAACTTAGCAACGTACTTTATCAAAGATAGGGAACTCGGCTTTGAACCTCGTGCAAGCAAAGTCCTTGATCTGAGTATTTGAACCAGGTTCCTGCCCACCAAATTGGTTACAAGGGAAAGCCAGTATCTCAAATCCTGTGGAGGACCAATACAGAGGGTCAAAAAGGCTGGAAAGAGTTCGAGAGAAACGAACAGACACCAATTTAGAGCAAAAGCAAACATTTGAGCGATAAATGGTGAAATGGCCATAGTCACGATACAAATGAGTGGAATAACTAAATCTCCCTCTGTCGCCGTTCTAGCAATGTCAAATTTGAGAGTGGGCACATACATGAATCTGCGAATGAATGATTTTTATAGGCAGAAGACACCACAGTTGCAATGGACATTGTAAACAGAGGAATGATTAATTAGCATTTTGTGTCCTTGGTACGTGATCACTCGACGACAGGAGCAATCAAGATTAGGCAGATCAATTGCAAATAATTTAAGAAAACAATGTGCAGCAAACCATTCAACATTTTACTGGACGAGAGGATGCTAAGAGCTATGTTCCATCTTAACATTAGTCCACAAAATATTTTGCCCATTAGGGCACTAATTCTTTTATATATATATATATATAAGTAGGGCACTAAGTTTCAAAATACCTGTTTCGTGTGAGTTCAGTTTTCCAAAAGGGCGAGTTTTTTGAAAAATTGAACTAGATGTTAAACACAATTTGGAAATCGATGTTTTAAATAGCAATTTCCTAGCAAAATATTTTGGAACTCTCTCTTTCATAGAGCAAGCTTTTCAGAGACTGAACTCGCTGCTTAGGAACAAAGCTCGAGGATGCTACAACCTAGGTAACAAGAGATGCACATGAACAGGAGAAGTGATCGCTAGTTCTTAAACGCAAATAAAAAAAAAAATCTAACCTTGAGGCTTGTATTTCTCGTATAAATGGGTCAGCTCACTGTAATTGGATTGCGTGAGGCCACTGGATATAGATGAGGAAATCATCCGGCGATTATTCATTCATGATTGGCAAGAGAGCTTTAAAAGACGAAAAAGGATGAAACTGGGGGTAGGGGTGGTTACCATTTGGAAGCAACGTTGACGATGAGAAGGATCTTCCCCTTGAATTTATCCAGAGACACATCCTTCCCATCAATATCCTGTCCCAAATTACATAAAAGAAGAGGTTGATTTTAAAGGCATGCCCACAGCAACCTCTTAAGAAAGGGAGAGGAATCATAAGGTAGCGGGGGAGGGGGGGATACCTTGACAGTGTAATCGTGAAGGGACTTGCCGGTGGCGGCCCGGGAAAAAACGCCAAAACGAGCCGACCTGGACTGAGAGAAAACCAGACCGGGAAAAGAAGCGGACAACCCCTGGCCGAAGGAGGAGGAGAACCTGAAACTGAGGGAAGGAGGGAGGAAGGTCAACTGGGGAAAGGGTGAAGCAGAAGAACACGGGCGAACAAGCAAAGGAGAAGCCGAGAAGGCTGCTGCGAGGGAAGGCATGGCGGAGCAAAGAGAGATGCAGGAGCTGTGCGTTCTGACCACCGAACGGGAGCGGGAGTGGTGATGGATCGTTTTATCTAGTAGGGTTGGGATTAGAGGTGGGCCCCCTTCAGTTTGTGGAATTGTCTTCGTCCATGGGATTTTTTCCTTTTTTGGTTTATGCAATATGTGAAATTCGGACAAAGCTTTAATTATTAAAAAAAAAAAGAAATTCTTCGTCTCCTCTCTTCCAGCTTCATTCATTCAATCAATCCTTCTTGCCGCTAACAAAAAGGTGCAAGCTTTCCCTTTTCCTTGTTAAGGTTCTTCCTTCGTTTTCTGTTGGCCGGTCTGCCTGGGAAATTGATCTCATTCATTTCTAACATTTCCTCAGCAGCCCCAGTTCCCCCCATTTCTTCATTTTTTTTTTTTTTTTGGTTGGGTTGCCGATTCGGGGATGTTCTTATGAAGAAGCTTTTTGAGGTCTCGTTGGCGGGCGTTGACGACTGCAACTTCTACTGTTATCAGTGGTTGACTTCGTCCACCTCTTTCTTCTGTGTCATGGCTTTGGGGATGGACTACAAACCCATTCACATTTGTTCATTCGTTGTTATTGCAGAACTTCTTCTTCTTCTTCTTCAGTTTCCAGCGCCATGAATTTGATCCCATGAAAAAAAGATTATAGTCGAATGACTTAGTCCAACCAGCACTACACGTCATCAGCTGCCTGGGATTCTTTACCTCCAGACACGTCATGAGGGAGTGAGATCTTCTGAAGCTTCTTCTTTTATGTAATAATTCCAAATAGAAAAGGAATAAAATGCATGGAATCAAAAATTTCAGTACAAGCGACAGACTCTCTTGCATATATCCTTCTTTCCCATCTGCGTTTTCGTTTATCCGTCTCAAATCCCAAACCGGATCTTCTCTTCTTCTTCTTCTTCTTCTGATGAAGGATGGGATCCCCAGATCTGTTGCCCTCGTCGTCCTCCTCCTCTTCTTCCTCTTCCAATGCGCCCGCTCCTTCTACCTTCCCGGCGTCGCCCCCGAGGACTTCCTCAAGGTCTCTCTCTCTCTCTCTCTCTCTCTATTCGATTTCATTTTTGCGGCCAATTTCGGATGCTTGCTATTTGTTGTTTGGGTGTATCGTTGATTCTTGTCTCTAATAGTTAGTTTTTGTCGTTGTTGCTGTTGTTGTTTCTAACTGTAATGGGATCCTGTTGCCTTTTGTCTCCTCTTCCACCACCGATTGATTTCCTTTACTACAATCTTTCTGCATTCCTGACTAGGATTGAGATTTTTTCTTTTTCTTTCTTTAAATATATGATATATATATATATGTAAGGGAGGATGTGATGTAGATCGGGGGTTTATCATCGTGATGTTCTGCGGGAGATGGATGCTTTCATCTGTCCATTGACATCAGATGATATGAGATGTGATGGGATTCTGTTCATCGTTATAGTAAGCAACCGTTGCTACTTCTCATTTGTGTGCCTTGGGGGATTGTCTCTCCACTCTGCGTCCACTCCCCAGTAATGGGAAGCTGAGGTCGTAATTTGAGTCTTACTGCCAAGAGGTTTTGGTCCGAGAGTTGCACATTCTCTCCATTCACCCTGACTCTTTTGTTGCTATTGACCCTTTAGTTTCTAGGAATTGGAGGACTCCTGTGTCCTTCCTTATCGTAAGTGATTGTTTTTGTTCTTGATCCAAGTATTTCTGTTCCTTTGTCTTTGAATTTGTATTCCACTGGTAGTTGAAATGGTGTTTAGAATATAGTTAATTCTCTATTACTTGGTTATTTTTCCTTTAAGCATTTGTGATAGTCTTCCTAGTTTGATGTGGACTCTACATTCCTTTTTTGCGTTTTAACCTCTGGTTATCCAATGGAGTGCAGGGAGATCCTCTAAGGGTGAAGGTGAACAAACTGACCTCTATCAAGACACAGCTACCGTATTCTTATTACTCCCTTCCATTTTGCAAACCTAAAAAGATAGTGGACAGTGCAGAAAATCTTGGTGAAGTGCTTCGTGGTGATCGCATAGAGAACTCCGCTTATGAGGTCGGTTTTTGGTTTCTGTCATGCTCCCCCCTGCTATCTGCTTGCTAAGTTCTTTGAGTTCTTTTGCAGTGGAAAATGCGGGAGCCGCAGTTGTGCAATGTTCTCTGCCGGTTAATCCCTGATGCGAAGCAGGCGAATGAGCTGAAAGAGAAGATCGCTGACGAGTATAGAGTGAACATGTGAGAGTTCTGCATTCATCTAATTCCAATTTCCTACTTTCACTGCGCATTTGAAAAATTCTGCATATGCAACTGACAGGATACTTGATAACCTTCCCTTGGTGGTCCCCTTGCGGAGATCCAACCAGGATCCCACTCTCGTGTATCAGTTAGGATATCTTGTCGGGCTTAAAGGTATTCAGGGGTATATTTATATTCTAAGCAAATGAATCTTGGTTTTCACATCATGAATATAGTGCTCATCTGAGCCTTCTTCTCCTGTAGAGTAAAGAGGAGAAGTATTTCATCCACAATCACCTTGCTTTCACTGTTAAATACCATCACGATCAAGATGGTGACGCGACAAGAATTGTGGGATTTGAGGTTAAACCTTTCAGGTTTGTCCTTTTGCATTGATTTTTCTGTTCATTTTTATTCCTCCCCATTTACCTTTATTTGACATGGATGAAAGATTACCTTTATTAATCTAATAATTACAGTGTTAAGCATCAGTATAAAGGAAAATGGAGTGATGGTACTCGTCTCACGACTTGTGATCCCCACTCAAAGCAGATAGTGACTAGCTCAAACTCCCCATTGGAGGTGGAGGAGAACAAGGAGATTATTTTCACTTATGACGTTGACTTCCAGGTAACTTGGGTTTCTTTGGATTATTTGGGTAATAGGCATCAGCCTCTTGCCTTGTCTGCTTGAATGCAACCATGGGAGCAACTCCTATGATGCTTGATGTTTCTTCTCATTTCGTTTTTGTACAAACTTTACATGGGTTTTACCAGTCGAGCGACATTCTTGTGACTTCTCTCTCCTTTCGTTTTCAGGAGAGTGATGTAAAGTGGGCATCCAGGTGGGATGCCTATCTCTTGATGAGCGATGACCAGATTCACTGGTTCTCAATTGTCAATTCTTTGATGATTGTTCTCTTCCTCTCTGGAATGGTGGCCATGATCATGCTTCAAACTCTTTATCGTGATATCTCCAAGTACAATGAGCTTGAGACTCGGGAGGAAGCCCAAGAAGAGACTGGATGGAAGCTGGTCCACGGTGATGTTTTCAGGCCACCAACCAACTCTGATCTCCTCTGCATTTATGCGGGTACAGGTGTCCAATTCTTTGGAATGATCCTGGTCACCATGATGTTTGCCCTTCTTGGGTTCCTTTCCCCTTCAAACCGGGGAGGTTAATGACGGCCATGCTCTTGCTATGGGTCTTCATGGGTCTCTTCGCTGGATATGCCGCTGCTCGTCTGTACAAGATGTTCAAGGGTACTGAATGGAAGAAAATGGCCCTCCGCACCGCTGTGGTGTTCCCTGCAGTTGTCTTTGGTATTTTCTTCGTGTTGAATGCCCTGATCTGGGGGCAGAAGTCTTCAGGAGCCGTTCCCTTTGGTACCATGTTTGCCCTGGTATTCTTATGGTTTGGGATCTCCGTGCCACTAGTTTTTGTGGGTAGCTATATTGGATTCAGGAAGCCAGCCATGGAGGATCCTGTTAAGACCAACAAGATTCCACGACAGATCACTGAGCAGGCCTGGTACCTGAACCCACCCTTATCGATTCTCATTGGAGGAATCTTACCATTTGGAGCTGTCTTCATCGAGCTATTTTTCATCCTTACCTCCATCTGGCTGAACCAGTTCTACTACATTTTTGGTTTCCTGTTCCTGGTCATTGCCATCCTGCTCGTGACATGCGCAGAGATAAGCGTCGTCCTTTGCTACTTCCAGTTGTGCAGTGAAGACTACCTCTGGTGGTGGAGGTCTTACCTGACATCCGGCTCCTCCGCCCTCTACCTATTTCTCTATGAGACCTTTTACTTCTCCACCAAGCTTGAGATAACGAAGTTTGTTTATGGGGCGCTCTACTTTGGCTACATGTTGATCGTATCATATGCATTCTTTGTCCTGACGGGCACAATTGGGTTCTACGCGTGCTTCTGGTTCACGAGGCTGATTTACTCTTCTGTGAAGATTGATTGATGACTGTGGGTAACTCCTGCACAAGGGCAAATCTTCTAGGATAAGGTTCTTCGCTCTCTTTGCGTTGCTCAACCTATTTTATTGCAAGGTAACTCAATTTTAATGTGGGAGACTGGGCAACAACAAAAACTAGAAGTTGTGGTCAGAGCTTATATTTTTATTTACCTGGCTTGATCCCTAGAGAGTTACACAGTGGAGGTTAAGAAGGGGTTGTTCTTTCGTTAGATTCTGTATTATTTTATGCTACTGTTAGAATAGAAACGATAAAATATCAGCTAAGCCCTGGTGTTAGAACAGGACACTGGTATGAGACTTGTAGTGACTGTACCTCCGAGGACAAGGTTAACTGGGGGCTTTCGTTCAAAGTGGCCATGATGTATAAGGGGGAATGCTAATGACGAAAATATTTTATGAAACAGGTTGTTTTAAAATTCGTTAAAGTTAGAAATTCTGGTTCTTAATGGTAAGAATGAACTCAGAGACCCTGTAGTAAAAAAAAAAATTAACGTGGAAATCGGGGGGTTTTGTAATTTCAATTTCTGTAAGGAAAGAAAACGAATTTTTGAACTGACTTGGGGATACATACCCGATATGTGTGCATGCGTGGAGTTTTTCATGAAGACAGAAACTCTTTAGGCAATTACCCGACTGCCATGGCCGCGGGGGCTCATGATCATGAGCAATTTCCACTTCCCTCTACGTGCTAATTTTAGGGAGCAGCTAAAGATAATAATAATATATAAAACGTATCTTTTTGCTTGATTATCAAAATGTAAAAAATGGCCAGAGCTTTGTCACACGTCTTTAATCATAAATATGATTAAAGAATTTTTTAACAACGTCGAAAGATTTGACCAAAAGACATTTAATACGTGATATCTTGTCTATTATCCCTTGAGAATCAAAGTATAATTCGAATATACTTTTCGTCGATCTATTTTTATTTTAACTATATTCAACAATAATCTAAATGTCATTTAGACATTTATACTATCAAAGACTTAAAATTTTATCAAAAGTATAATAAAATATCTTGATACATAACTTAATAAATTCATGCCGTGCATAATCGGCGGTAGCCATGGACGAGCTCTCTGTTTAGCCTCCTTCCACAAACAAATACATAAAGTTGTTGCTTGCCTGCCACCACCACCTACCGCTTTGCCATTTCTTTCCTGCGACGGTGCTATTGCCATAAAAGGCCCGGGGGGAGGCCCCACCGCTGTGGCGTGGGTGTCAGATTGGGGGGGAAAAATGCTCTTCACGCCGTTCCCCCCCTCCCAACCAACAACTCATGATTCTCGTCTCGTCTCATCAGGATCTCTCTCGTGAAACATGTGGAGAGGATACGGGGGATCAAATGTCACTCTCATTCCTACTCTGTGGCTTGACTGTATTTTTCAGATGAGATGCGTTGGGGCCCAGTCTCTGTTTTTCTTTTTCTTCTTTTGTCTGTTCGCAGGCATTTATTTATGGGGGGCACTCCCCGGTCGGTCCTTTAGTTGCCCGAGGTCGATAATATGCAAAGGTGACTGCCGTGAAAAGGGGACTGCACTGGGAACCTCCTTTCAATCGATAACCTCCCGCCATCATGTCCAGGTCCATCTCCGCCTCCCTCCCCGTAATGATGCTCCGTTTCATACGTTGCATTAGTAACGTTCCCCAGAACACCGTCTACGGCGGACCCAAGCCCCAATCCCCAAACCACCGCATCACCCTCGCCCAACTCCAGCTGAAACACCACAAGTCCCTCCCCATCACTGTCGCCACCGCCTACGACTATCCATCTGCCGTCCATCTCGACATGGCCGGTATCGACATCTGCCTCGTCGGCGACTCCGCTGCCATGGTGGTCCACGGCCATGACACCACCCTCCCCGTCTCCGTCGATGACATGCTCGTCCACTGCCGTTCCGTGGCCCGCGGTGCCAGTCGCTCTTTGCTCGTCGGGGACCTGCCCTTCGGCAGCTACGAATCCAGCACTAATAAGGTGCCTTTTCCTTTGAGCTTCTTATCTCCAGTCTTGTGATGATGGCCTTTCCTCATGATCCCTGCACTGTTTCGTCCTACCTGCGTCTCCCCTGTCTTGGATCGTTATCGCACGGACATTCTCGTGTGTTTGTTTTGTTAGCAGGCGGTGGACACGGCCATTCGATTTCTCAAGGAAGGAGGCATGGATGCCATTAAGTTGGAAGGAGGTTCCCCCTCGAGGATAACTGCGGCAAAGGCTATAGTGGAAGCTGGGATCGCAGTGATGGGCCACGTTGGTCTTACCCCACAGGCTATTAGTGTACTTGGAGGCTTCAGGCCGCAGGGAAAGAGCATCGCCAGCGCCATAAAGGTTTTCTTTGTTCACTCATGACTGGTTTATACTTCATGTAGCAATGGAGGGTCCTCATCATCGGCGCCCTTTGTGTCATCGGTATGCAGGTGGTGGAGACTGCCTTGGCTTTGCAAGAAGCTGGGTGCTTCTCTGTGGTTTTAGAATGCGTGCCAGCACCTGTTGCGGCGGCGACAACATCAGCTCTTCGGATTCCTACCATTGGCATCGGGGCTGGACCCCATTGCAGCAGCCAGGTAAATGTTAATCTTCTGTCCTCTGCTAAAGCTAGATTTGTGTTGTGTCCTCTAAGGTTTGAATGCACGCCCATTTTTTTGCTTCATCAAAGATTAAGCTCAGCGGTTGGTTTAACTCCGACTCCCCATATTTGTGTTAGCTACTCTTGGTTGAATGAGATATTAACGCCGACAGTTGTTTTGCCTTTCACTCAATGTAATTGTTATCCCATAATGCAGGTTTTGGTGTACCATGATCTTTTAGGAATGATGCAACACCCTCATCATGCCAAGGTTGGGGCATGCCTCAGCTTGTAAATCCTGCTTGAGGAAATGCCCAGTTCATCTTCTAACATGGGTTTAATTTCTGCCTGCAATAGGTGACACCAAAGTTCTGTAAGCAGTATGCACAAGTTGGGGAGGTCATCAACAAGGCGCTTCTTGAATACAAGGAAGAGGTGACGAATGGCTCCTTTCCTGGCCCTGCACACAGCCCATATAAAATCAGCGCATCCGAAGCAGACGGTTTCCTTGCAGAGCTGCGAAAGATGGGTTTGGACAAGGCAGCTTCCACAGCTGCAGCTGCGGTGGAGAAAGGGGAAAGAACAAAACCAACGGTATGAGGAATGGCTTTAATAATCTGGCGAACCACAACCACCACGACTGACTGTTGTGATGGCAATAAATGTCAGAAACTCAGTGGGGGAAGAAAGTTACGGGGTTATTATGTCTCCGAAGGTTTCGGATCCAGGAAATGGGTTAATTAAGTGGTTGCAATTTTTTTCATTTTATGTTATTTTATGTATAATTAATTATTAAAAAAATAATTTATTTATTAAAAGAAATAATTCATTCACTTCATAGGTCAAATTTTATAATGGAGATGATGCAATCGGAGGGGTGGAGTGAGGTTAGATTAAAAGGGAATCTCAATTTTGGGGTGTTTTAGTGAAGTGGGGGGCTCTTTCTTTGGTGTAGCGTAAGTACCACTCTTTCAAAGTAAACACGATGCAACCAAGTATACTACTAACATATTACCAAGCAGCATTTGTTAAGCTTGCGGGATTAAGAGAATTCGCCCCATCTCCAGCGGCAGTCCTGGGTTCTTCTATATCTCTGTGGCTCGGGAGTCCAAAATCGGTTTTTTATATAAAAAAAAGGCAAAATATCGATTTTTGGCCTCAAGTATTGACAAACTTTTCGATTTTACAAATCGTTTAAAAATTTTTCAATTTGGCCTTAAATCGATGACACTTTTGTATCAGGCCTTATTTGTGACGGACGTTAGATTTTCGCGACGTGTCAATTAGCCTCCGTTACCTTAGCCTACATGGCGTCCGACGTGTGAATTACTTAATTTGTTGGCCTACGTGGCAAGCGCTGAAAAATAAAAAATTAGAAAAAAGAAAGGGAAAAAAATTGGGAATAGGATTTGGGTTAGAAGTTGGGGTTATGTTTGATTTTGTCTTCCCTCGATTTAATCGTTAAACAAGGCAGACTCTTCTTAGCAGGATCTCGTGCAAACATAGGGATGGTGACGAAGACCGAGGGGACCCAGCTTGATGATTTGGAGAACCAGGTCGATAACGGAGGGGGAGGCGCCTGGGAGTACCTATGCCTCGTCAGGAAGCTGAAGGTGCGGCGTTCTGAGAAAGTCCTGAAGCACGGGCTGGCCTTGTTGAACGACCCCAAGAAAAGATCTTCCCTTGGTCACGACGGTGAGATTGCTTTGGTGGTGTTGGGGTGGGGTTGGGGGGGGGGGGAGAATTCGGTGATTTCTGGATGTTTGATGGATCGAATCGTGTTGGGTTCGATTCAGTTTATTGAGAGATTTTGATTTTTTTTTTATCTTAATTTAATTGGGAACGGGTTAGATTGGTGTTTGGTGATTCAAGACTGGAGCCGTCGGCTGTTGTCGATTGAAACGAGGGAAGACAAAATCAAACCTAACCCCAATTTCTAACCCAAACCCTATTCCTAATTTTTTTCCCTTTCTTTTTTCTAATTTTTTATTTTTCAGCGCTTGCCACATAGGCCAACAAATTAAGTAACTCACACGTCGGACGCCATGTAGGCTAAGGTAACGGAGGCTAATTGACACGTCGCGAAAATCTAACGTCCGTCACAAATAAGGCCTGATACAAAAGTGTCATCGATTTAAGGTCAAATTGAAAAATTTTTAAACGATTTACAAAATCGAAAAGTTTGCCAATACTTGGGGCCAAAAATCGATATTTTGCCTAAAAAAAACAATGTGTGACATCTGACGTACTAAGCCAATTTGAATGGAATTTAACTTAGCTGATTTATAAAATAAAAAAACAGTAGGCAAGAGATGCATTTAAACATCCCGACGACGACGTTGTCGACGCCTTGCTATTTGGCTTCCACCAAAGCACAGCAGCCATCGGCGGCGATCTTAGAAACCGGCAAAAGATGATGATAAGTCTTGGTACACAGATTGCTTATCCTCTCCCTAGAATTTGGTATATTACGTCCTTATAAATCTAGACTCGCCTAAGCTTTTTTAAGACATGGAATGGAACTAAACTTAACATGCATACACTTAGGGGAGCTAGTTTTAAGACATTACCGAGCTGAGGGCCTTGGAAAATCAATCTCTTAAATAGGGTTTTTACCCATATCAACCGAGGTTCTGGATTCTGGATCGAAGTGTCTTCCTCAATCATCTATCTACCGACCAAATTCTAGTTCAAATAAAGTGGAACTCCTCGGTCTCTTCTCCCACTGCTCGTCGACTCCTTTCTTGCTATATCCCTTCTCCCAAGAAACTCGTCGGTCCATCCAACTACTTTATCATCACTATTTCTGAAGCTCATTCAAAATGCACAAAGATTTACCATTGACTAAATTCACTCCCCCTGTGCCCCAGTCGTTCAGACCTCTTGGACAGTCAGGAAGCCCCCATCCACAGGGCATCGACCTGCATGGCGTCGCTACAGAGATTATGGGCTGGGCTTCGGCACCTATTTGGGCTTGTTCAGTTGTTCCTTTTGGTTGTGGATTATGTGCTCAGTGTTTGGGCCTCGATTTATTCTTCAGTGGGGCTGGATTTGGCAATACGGCAGTAGTCGCGAGGAGGCCTGGGCTGGCTTAGTACACTAATAATATTCCGCCCGTACGAGAAAAGGTGCGAATTTGAAACACCGAATCCCATTTTCTTCTCCTCTTTTTAGTGGGACCATCTCCCGACCTTCGGACGAATAGGTTATCTGAGTTCACACCCTTCAGCGGTCAGCAGTAGTACGACATCAAGAACTCGCGATGCGAGGAACCGACTACTGTGACTGCGATGAAACACGTACAGCATACATTCCTTGATGTAGTAGCTCTAGATAAGGTCGTCTGCACAAGACTGATGGTATCTAAGGATCTGACAAAATGTGAACATTAAGGACGTCGGCATGTTCAAGGATCTCGAGATTGCTGTAGTTGGTCCTGTTCATGTGCAAACGAGAAACCTTGGTCTTCTCTATAGCTTTAGGGACTCCTCCAAATAGGACCGTCGCATTCTCAATACCTCCAGCTTCTCCAATTTGCCAAAGGAAGTATTTAATTGGTTAATCATGGTCTCCGACAGGTCAAACCGATTTAGATTTTGGAGCTTCTCCATGGAATTGGGGAGGTCAAGGATCAGCGCGCACCCTTCAAAAGACAGACCTTGCATACAGCAGGGATTGAGAAAATTTGGAATTCTCCGCAGCTTTTTACAGTGGCGAGCACTAAGAACTTCGAGACGCTTCATTAAATTGTCTGGAAGGTTGATCTCCTCGACGTCGGTTCCATCAATCAGAATTTCCTTTAAAGCATTCATCTCAACCAGGGCACTGGGAAGATCCTTGACCAATTTGCACTGCTTGATGTTCAAGGACATCAACTTGGGAAGGGCATTGATGGAAGAAAAATCTAACAGGCACCTCTCCAATATCAAATGTTCCAAACTTGTCGGAAGAGGGAAGATTCGTGACGCCACTGGACGACCCGACAGGTTCAGAACTTTCAACTCTCTGGCTTCCTGAAAACAACAGGACTCGGGGTTGATTTAGCCTATGTGGCATAGTCGTGTAACAAAATTTATTTACTTACATGTGGCTTCTATACCTGAATACACTCTTGCCAACCTTGCAATGCGAATGTCGACAAGGATCCATACCCCGAATTATGCCCGAGTCCATCACCTGCCATTCATTCCATCAGAATTATAATTTGTTCAATGTCGAATAGATTAAACGCCTCCCGCTGTAGGAATCAGAAAGGAATTCATCCCGGAATAGGGTAAAGGTAACCACCAAGAACTTCAGAGTTGCAATATGCCGGCACTTCTGATCTGCCTCTGGAGTGCTAAATATCACTTACACTTGAGCCATATCTCTACTCTTACTATCAATTTGCTAAAGGTCTTACTGACATTCATGCCTCCCCATATCCCTACCCGCACCAACTAAAACACTACCCGGATACAGAAAGAAATTTATAAAAACAACAGATCCCGTAAGTGAGAAGCAGTCGAAAGAGATAATTATGCTTCTCGTGCCCGCTTCTTCCCAGTGTTGGGCTCAGTTCCTTCATTTTCTTTCTTAGGGACTCCACCAGACTCCTCTTCTGTAGGTTCTTCCCTTTCCACAGCATCATCGGCTTTCTCGTAAACCCCTTTCTGCTCATTTGACGAATTAACTTTCTGATTATCCAGACCATCCGAATCCACACTCTCATTCTTTACACCCTTTTTAGATTTATCTTCCCCAGAAGAACTACTTTTCAACTCCTTAAGTTTCCTTGCTCTTCCTTTAGACATTATCGACTTTATGGAAGCACTCAGTGAAAGGAGATCATCATCATCGGCCTCATCAAAGTTCGCAGCTTTCCCTTCAACATCATCGTCTTCATCTGCTTTTCTGGAAGACGAATCCGGCTTTTTGCCACTCAGTTCAGCTGGATCATTAGATATTGTCTTACTGTTCTTTCCAGGTTTGCCAACACTTCTCTTTTGACCTGATTTCAAAGCTGTGGCCTTGCCCCTGCCTGAGGAACCATCTCTATCCCTGAGAAAGAGATACCAAAATCAAATGACGCAAGAATGTTTGGTCCAAGTGTTGAAAAATGCGAGGAAATTATCTTCCCCTACTTCTTTGACGTTAATTCTTTCTTTCCTTCCTTGGCTGCCGACTCCTCCATTCCCTTTTGCACCCTTTCCTTATGAGCCCTGGAGATGGAGATTGCAATGTCAAATGTATCCTGAAAACTCACGAAATTTTATCTATGACAACACAAATAGACAGAGAATAAAAACATTAAAGTCAAACAACAATCGACAACCAAGCTAAAGAATACCACTACAGTGCAGGATAGAACTTTCATTTTCATAAAACCACAGGGAGAACACATGAACCTTTCACTAGAGGCAAAAAATAAATTCTAGAGGAATTCCGGGATAAAACGGGAAGAAACAAATCTTACTGCCATAAATTAAAGATTGCACTTAAAAAGATGCATCCACAAGCATCCATTGAAGAAAGATATTAGGAAAATCTGACCCTATAATCCAACAAACTCCCATGATAACAGGAGAATACACGGAAAAGAAAAACAGAACAAAAGAAAGATGTCACATACAATTCTGGAGAACCATCTGCATTTCCATCGTTGGGTGCTTCGACCTGTGGACCATTTAAAGTTAGATGGCTAAAACTAGGGAATCAAGTAGAGTTATATCCGGAAAAGGTACCTGTTCAGAACCGCTAGCTTCTGCAACAAGCTCCCATTTTTCCTTTTGGAGATTAAGAATTTCTTTGTCGCCGTCACTGTAAACCACCTACTCATTCACAGTAAAAAACAGCTGATAAACTACAATACATTAAGGTAAAAGATGCCCGAGAAGGGTCATAACACAAACCTTATGCTTCTTTTTCACAGGGTCAAAAGAATCCACAACACCCGTGTAAAATCTGAAAGTTTGTCAAAATTAATATAAGAAAAAGACAACTCTCAGGAAAAAGAGCAAGAAAAAGCAGACTTTTGGGAGTAGGATCAGTTGCATGGACTCTTCTAAACCAGCAGTCTCCTCAAAATCAAATCTTCCAAATATCAAATTCAAACCGACTATCGTTATATCACCATGCCCTTATTTATTTTCAGAAGTTAATATTCCAAACAGGGCAGAGGCAACAATAGTAGACAATATGCTAGCAATTTTTGAGAGGGGAAAACAGGTGTTTTGACAGAACATTAACATAAGTACACCAAGGCTGATGGAAATACAAACTTACTGCTTATCTCGAGGCCACCATACTCTAATTTTTGAGCCAACCAAATCCATTCCATACCCTTTTACATCAGATGACTGAAACGACAAACTGTCGGATCAGTATTCAGCAGCACTAATCTGGTAAATGTAAATCGACTGCACAAATGATTTTTCTTCCTTCTAGAACTTAACTTGAAGCTATAGATATTAAGGAGGACAACTGGAATAACTAACGCACAACTACAGACAAAACAACCAACCAAACCCTCTGGACATTGGTCTCCTTGTAGATTTGTATCATAAAAATTTGACAAGCAAGCTCCCAATCCAAAATCAAACTGAAATGAAGAATAATAACAATGTTTGAGACAAAAGGAAGGGAAGAACCTTCTTCCTTGGTGTACCCTTCCCCTTGGAATTAGCCTTTGGAGTCTCTGAAGGCTGCACTTTATTTTTGCCAGATTTTGACAATAGCTTTGATGAAGACACCCCCTGCAAAACAAAAAATCACAGTATACCATATGGGAAAAAAGAATAAAATTAAGATGTCAATTAGTTAAATAGTTACGGGGCAGAAAGCTACTTTTTTATTCTGTTTGATTGCTGATTTCTCAGCCCCAGTCTCTGAAGCCTCCTTTTCAATGGACGGTTGCTTTTTATTTTTTTGTTTCTTGACAGAGGATCCATCTCTAATGATCTCACTCTTATTTATCATCTTTGATGAGGATTTTGATTGTTTTTCCTCAACTGCACCAGAGTCATCATTAATCTTCCTGCTTATTTTAAGGGTGATGGCACTCTTTGCATCGGCAGAATCTACGACAGACACCTTTGTGCATGAATGCAGTTGATCTTTCGCTTTTGAATCACTCCCCCCTTCAGATTCATCCTTTGAGAGCTCAGTGGAATGATGGGCAACCTCCTTGGAATCATCTCTCTCCTTTTTCCTTCCTAGGTTCTTTGATTGCTTCCCCACTTGCTCAGTTCTGCCTTTAGAAGCTGCAACTTTGCTCAAGTTTTCTCTAACCTCCCCTTTATGTAAAGCCTTGGCAGAAGCTTTCCGATTGCCCTCAGAGGGAGGTTCCTCATCCAGATTACCATTATTTTGTTCTTTCTCGTTCCCACGAAGCTTCTTAACTTCTTTCTTCCTCGAATTCTGAGAACCATCGAGCCGCCTTCCTTTCCTCTTCTTGTTTACACGAAGGCTTTCTAAATTAGCCTCGTCCTCATTAACTAACCCAACATTGCTATTGTCCACTGCAGTATCAGATTTAGATCGATTCCCCCTATCACAACGGTCCTCTTTCTCAGGAACTGAGCCGGACTCCTTTTTCTGGACAACCATATTGGTTATCCTTAATTTAGGTGTTCGCAGGACAGGATCATTTCGTGGAGGAACATGTTTATCTACCTAAATTATGCACAATGATTATTCAAATTAATTTTAAAGTTTGAACGAGGTATTGATCATTGAAGAGTGCCTCAGAAATAAAGAGCAGCTATACCAGGAAAGAAAATAATAGAAGAGTATATGGCCACTTGGCCACTAATGAAATGGATATATGAGAGCATAAAACTACTTGCACGTATTTTCTTATTGTTTGCGAGGCATTCTTAAACACACATGGATGGACATGATAATGACCAATTGAACACCTAGATTGCTTGCAGAAAAAGAGGACTAAAGCGCCATCTGGTATTCCTAACCAGAAAAGCAAAGGTACCGCCTGAACCAGTTTTATTGTAATGCACAAAATCTTTGATAAAATGGAAATTGGTACCGACTTAAAAGAATAATAACCAGCATAACAAGGGACAAACCTTATGTTCTTCTGGGGAATGCTGATGATTCATGCCAATTGCACCAGCATCTCGAAATATTGATGTGATAGGATCGTTATAGTCATCTAAAGAAGATCCTAAAGTTTGCAACAGTTCACCGAAGCAAGGCTCGAGTATTGAGGCACAGTTGGCGAGCACCTTCTCAACCAATGCTTGAGCAGTGGGGGAAACTTCCTGATTCCAATAAAGATCACTGAAAACATCAACCAACTACACGACTATAATCATAAAGGTATTTCACAAAAATTAGTAGTCAACCTTGCTATCTTTTCTCACGCAAGATAAAAGACAAGACAGCAGTTCTGGCGACACGTCTTCACTTTCCTCAATGATGAGAGTCATAATAGTCACCATTGACTCAACGACATTCTTCGGGTGATAATCCCTGTGAACAAACGTCAAGTTCTTAGTGAGTCAATAACGATATGAATGCCTGTCAGCAGCCCGAAACCCCATCTCTTACAAACAGCTGCTAAAATCATCGACTAGATGGTGATCATACCTGACTGATTTCAGAAAATGCCGGAACATTTCAAGAATCAGGGAATGACATTCGAGATCCAGCATCACAACACATGACCTGACCCTGGCAACTGTTTCAAGGATTGAAGTTCGTTTTGCATACGACCGACTTGATTTGTCATGAAGATTCTCGAAGGATGATACAATCAAATGGAAAACATCCTGGAGAATCATGGATGAAAAATTTAACAAAAGCAAGACGACATGACATCGTATTCCAACTGGAAGACACCAGAGGGACAACAAGAAAAGGAAATAATATTTTTTTAAAAAAACCTTCATCTGATGATCTTCATAGGGAGCCTCAGGTGCTGTTATCCTGGTAATCTCACTTATGCATGAAGCAACTACAACTTTGATTTCTTCATCCGAGTGAGAGATAAGTTTATCATCGATCAATGCCTTCACAAAAGGAGGGAGAGTATCTAGGATCGACTCGGGCGGTGATTGTTCGATCTTTGATAGTAAACCTTCCACTTTCTGGTCATCAAAGGCAGCAAAGAGATTAAAGACAAAGCCAGGAAAACTCATCCTATAACAATTTCAAAAACACGTGACCCCATCAAACACAATGCCAGTCAATGCAATTACGAAACGTTAGTAGAAAGAAGGCTGAACCCAAAAACAGCAGCTCTGCAACATGTAAAAAGAACAGCTTAAGACCAAACTGGGATCACAAATACTGAACAAATAAAACCATGATTCAATTCGGACATTCTCAATTTCAGATTCAGAGCATTTCTCAAAAACAAGCCGTGTGGAGTCTTCCTCAGTCCATGCACAGACCCCCCCAGAAAAAGCCAGAAGAACTAAAACCACACAGAAAATAACAAAGACAAAAAAAAAAACTCCTATCAGGGAGAGAAAGTACGTCGAGCAAGGGGAGGAGGTTGAGGTCGGGGACGGAGGAAGAGGAAGGAGGGTGTTGGAGGAGGAGGAGGAGCTGGTTGCCGGCCTCAGACAGCTGAAGCTGGAGCTCCTCGTCGGAGGTAGCCATGGCCGTGTAAAAGGGGAGGTTCGGCAGGGATATAACAGCAGAGATCTCTCACGAAATCCTCCTCTACCCCCGACCTAAGCCCTACACTGACTGTGAAGGAGGGAGGCAAAGGAAGAGTTGGCAGCTCCTTGCAAAATCAGCAACGTTTCAAAGGGGGAGTCCCGATTGCTTTTGATGGCTTTTTTGAAGTTTTATTCGTTGTTAAACGACAGAAAATCTCCAAGTAATTTTTTTTTTTTTTTTTTTAAAGATTTATCATCCAGTTCGGGTACAACCCAAAATGGGGTCGGGGTTGTGGTTGGGAGTTCGGATTCCGTGGGGAATTATGAATTCGAGTTGAATCCTGGGAGAGTGAAGTCCACCCCCACCCAACACAAATTATTGGGCCTGGTTTTCTAGGTTACAAGCTCTGGGCCCATATACTTGACATATATAACCTCTTCAAATCAAACTCCCCGCGGCTCCCCCGACAAAATCCAGTAGAAGGAAACTTATCCTTTTACGGCGTCGAGCTCCCTCATCCTCATCCTCGTCGTTAGCTACGCTTTCTCGTAGGAAGCCAAAGTCGGGTTCCCAATCCCAATCCACCGCCGCGTTATCTCCAGAAGAGATCCAACGCCTTCCTCTTCGTCTGGTTTCCCTTTTCTGGCTGCATTATTAGTTCATTGCCCTGATGTTCCTGATGACGATCAGGTTCTTCTCCCTTGACATGTTCTTTTTCCTCGGTTTGGATTTCGAGAAAGCATCCCCTACTCCTGCGCCAATTAATTCATTACATTTAATGGTTATCTTGTTTCCTAAAATGATGAACGTGTATGGTGTGGCCATCATTCCTATCCTCAAAGGTTATGTCGATATCTTCTCAGTGAGCGTCGTTAGTAATTTCTCCAATTGAAATCAGAAGGACCGCTACCGCAACGCCATTCTACACATACCCAGAAGAACCAGCTATGGAGGAAAAGAGAAAGGAAGAAGGAGAACCAACAACCTCTGCACTATTTTCCATATCAACTGTTTCTGCACCAGCATTCCGTTTTAAAAGCATCCGTCACACTAACAACTAAAGTTGTTTTACCAATCTACCCCAATACAGAATGATTAGCGGGCCTAGACAAGAACAAGGCCCCCACGACACTTCTTTCTCTTCGGCCCTCGTTCCAAGCTCTGGCCTCTATTTCTCTTATTCTTCTTGGCTCTCTCCCTTCTCTGTTTCTGCAAGACGTTCCTCTGCTTTGCTTGTGTACATTTGACAAGGCTCCCGTGCACCATTCCGCTGACACTCCCCCTCAAGATGGGATGTATGGATATCAAACATACCCATCTTGTTCACCAGATGATTGAATCTCGAAGGAATCAATGCCTTGGTTAAAAGATCCGCCGTCTGCTCTTCCGTCTTCACATACCTCACATCCAGCTCCCCATTAGTCACCTTTTCTCTTACGAAATGCAAATCTATCTCTAGGTGCTTAGTCCTCTCATGAAACACCGGGTTTCTACTGAGATGAATGGCTGACCATTTATCACAATAGACAGCCATTGTCAAGTTCAACTTAATATCGAAATCCTTCAACAATGCCTTTATCCACATTAACTCTGCTGTAACGGCTGCTATAGACCGATATTCAGCCTCTGTTGAACTCCTTGAAACCGTGGCTTGCTTCTTGGACTTCCAGCTGATAAGAGAGTCCCCCAGGAAAACACAAAAGCCAGTCGTTGACTTCCGAGTGTCCACACAACCAGCCCAGTCACTGTCCACATATGACTGCAGATGCATTTGCGAGTGACTGGAAAGCATGAGTCCTTTTCCTGGCGATTGCTTCAGGTATCTCAGGACCTGTACAGCCGCTTGCCAGTGCTCGGACCTTGGCTTATCCATGAATTGCGCCAATTTATGTACAGCAAAGGCGATGTCAGGCCTTGTCACTCCCAAGTAAATCAGTTTCCCCACCAACTGCCTGTACATGACCCCATCCACAGCAGGCGAGTCACCTACCGCGCTAAGCTTCAAATTAGGTAGCATAGGAGTAGAGCTTGGCTTCATTGCCAGCTTACCCTGTTCTTCCAACAACCTCAGAGTGTACCCCCTTTGAGATAAGCAAATTCCTCTCTTGGACCTGGCTATCTCAATACCAAGAAAATATCTTAGTTCTCCCAAGTTTCTGACCTTGAAATGCCCTTGAAGATGCAACTCCAGATCAGAAATAACTTTCTCATTAGACCCCGCAACAGCCATGTCATCCACATAAACCAAGACTGCAACAAAACCTGTTGTATCATTCTTGGTGAATAGGGAGTAATCTGCTCTTGACTGTTTGTAACCAACAACAAGAAGACAATCGGTTAGTTTGCAATTCCACTGCCTGCTTGAGACCATAAAGGGACTTTATAAGTTTGCACACCATGCCTTCGCACTCCCCCTGCAGCTGCAAAATCGGAGGAAGCTGCATAAACACCTCTTCGTGCAAGTCTCCATTCAGAAAGGCGTTGTGGATATCGAATTGCCTGAGAAACCATCCCTTTACAGCCGCTAAAGAAAAGAAGACCCTGAGGGAGGTGTGTTTAGCCACGGGGCTAAACGTATCATGATAATCAATGCCTGCACATTGGGTGTATCCCTTTTGCTACTAACCGAGCTTTGTGTCTTTCAACTGTGGCATCAGCACGCAACTTCATTTTATAGACCCATTTGCAGCCAACAAGATGCTTGTTCTGTGGCAGAAACACTAACTCCCAGGTGTGGTTAGCCTCCAAGGCAGCGAGTTCATCGGCCATGGCCTTTTCCCAATGAGGAATACCCTTAGCCTGCTTATAGGATTGTGGTTCATAATTGCTCTCCAAGGATAATAGGAAAGCAGAATAGGGTTTAGACAATCTAGTGTAAGCAATGTAAGGATCTATGGGATATAGAGGAGAAGAATGCTGAGACAAAAGTGGGCTGACCTGTGTCTTGGAGGTGATTGGGGTAGCTGAGGCCAAGAACAGACTATGATGATAGTCCTGAAGGTAACCCGGGGCCTGGCGAGGTCTAGTGCTTCTTCTTAACAAAGGAGAGGATTCAACAGGAATAATAGGAGAAGAAGGAGAAAAAGAAGGAGGAGGGTCCTCTGAAACAGTGTCAGAGGATGGAAGAGCAGTAATGCTAGGCTCTAGAGAAGGAGGGATTGCTAAGGATAAATCTGAATTGGATGTAGAGCTCTCTTCAGATAAAGCAAATGGAAAAATGGATTCAAAAAAGATAACATCTCGAGATGTAAACACCTTATGTGATTCTAAATCATAAACAAAATAACCCTTTACTCCAAATGGATAACCCAGAAAAACACATTTTGTAGCCCTTGCATCCAGCTTTTTCCTGTTATGACTCAATGTGCTTGCATAACAGAGACAGCCAAAGACTTTGAGAGCATGATAGTTAGGTGGTTTGTGATGAAGAATTTCAAAAGGTGATTTGCTATGAGGTAATGTTTTGGTTGGCAGCCTATTTATGATGTATGTGGCGGTGAGGAGAGCATATCCCAAAAAATGAAGAGGCAGCTGAGATTGGAAAAGCAAGGCTCTGGTGACCTGCATCAAGTGCTGATGCTTTCTCTCAACCACCCCATTCTGTTGGGGAGTTTCAATACAAGTCTTTTGATGCACAATTCCATTTAAACGATAAAAATCTGGCAAATGAAACTCTCCACCATTGTCACTTCTAATGGTTTTAACTTTCAAGTTGAAATGAGTTTGAACAAAGGCACAAAACTGTGCAATTAGCCCCTGAGTTTCAGATTTGTGCTTCATGAGGTATACCCAGGTAACTCTGGTAAGATCATCAACTATAGTAAGAAAGAAACGGAACCCACCTAAAGCTGGTATGGAGTAAGGTCCCCATATGTCACAATGCACTAGATCGAAAGCATGACAAGAAGAACTTTTACTCAGTGGAAAAGAAAGCCTTTTCTGTTTGGACTTTTGACAAGTAGTGCAGACATTGTAATTCAGAAAATGGATCGTGGGTTCTATGGCCTGTACAACTCTAGACTTGTCATGGGAGATGTGACCTAACCGAAAATGCCATAAATCAAAGATATCCAGTGTTTGATTGAGAGCAGGACTTAATACTTCTGGATTATTTGAGTTTTTAGTGACAGAGACTATCCTCCCAACAGAAGAAGAAGCACTTCCTCTGGCCCCAGTGTCAAGAAGCTTATAGAGTCCATTCTTGGATTCAGCACGCCCAATCATCCTCCATGTAACCAGGTCCTGAATAAAACAGTCATCGTGTGAGAAAATGAAGCAACATTGTCTTGAAGCAGTAAGCTTGCTGATAGAGACTAGATTGAAATGAAAGGAGCTAATGAGAAGGACATCATGTAAGATCAGATCACTGTTTAGTCGTACTGTTCCAATGTGTGTGGCATGAATCTTGACATTATTTGGTAATTGAACAAGTAAAGGTGTAGAGAGTTTGGTGTATGAATCAAACAGACCAATGTGCGAAGCAACATGATCTGTAGCCCCTGTGTCAAGATACCAAGTGGAGCTACAAGTTTTCGAAAAATCTGAATGATGAAAGGTGAGAATTTTAGTGCAATGTTCTAAGTTACCAGAAGGGTAGGGTGTATGTGCAGTTGAAATCGGCATTAAATTGGAGGAGTTTTGTCCTTGGAAAACCTCATGAACACCCAGACCAGTATCTTCCTCACTGAGAAAAGCCTTTAGCTTTTGGACCTGCTGCCTTGAGAGCCCCAACTGAGATGATAGGTCATTTCTCTGTACTTCATGTTCCCCAACACTTCCTAGCATATTCACTGACCTCCTCCCTGTCACCTCTAGTGACCTCTGCTGGAAGGAACCTCTACCTCTGCTCCTTCCACCCCTTGAATTAGGTGGAAAGCCAACAAGATAAAAGCATCTCTCCTTCAGGTGACCTCGCTTCCCACAATGATCACAAATCCACTCCATTCTTCCTTGTCTTCTATCAGTGATGACAGCCGCTACATGATTGTCTTGCTGTGCTGCACCTTGTGGCTTCACTTCCTTTACATTAGGGGACACCTGCAATGAAGCCACCATCATGGGCACCTCCGTAATTAAGTTATTTCCACCTTTATTCTCTCGCTGTGATTCTTCTCTTTGAACCGCATTAAACGCCTCTCCAATTGTGGGCAAGGGTTTTCTCATGAGGAGCTGTGAGCGAAGTGGAGCATAATCACCGTTTAAGCCATTCAAGAATCTGAACATCATGTCCTTCTGCTCCTGCTCAGCGTAAGTTTTAGCCCAATTGCATTTACAATCTCCACATTCACAGCAAGGTAGTGGCCTGTACGTTCTCAACTCCCTGACTATTGCCAGCAGCTCATTATAGTAGGTAGACAACGACTTACTGCCCTGCTCCAAGCTACAGTATCGCGACTGCAAGTGACAGATCTTTGAATCGTCCGGTTGAGCATATCGCTCTTTGAGTTCATCCTAGAAATCCTTTGCGGATTCCAGAAAAAAGATGGTAGAAGCAATCGGTACAGACACTGACCTTTGTAGCCAAGCTTTGACCAGACCATTGCATCGCTTCCAGGCTGGGTAAAGTGGGCTCTGCAGCTCTGACTTCGTAATGCTTCCGTCGACGAATCCCAACTTGTTTCTAATAGTCAGGGCGAGTTCGAACGACGGGCTCCAAGAACTGTAATTCCCATCTGTGAGCTCTGGGGTTACGATAGCTCCGACCTGGTTATCAGCCGGCTGAATGAAATACGGTGACTGCGAGCTCTCCACAACCGCTATATCTGTCTTCTGTCCTTCCATCACGCACCGCAGCGCTCTGATACCATGAAATCAGAAGAACCGCTACCGCAACGCCATTCTACACATACCCAGAAGAACCAGCTATGGAGGAAAAGAGAAAGGAAGAAGGAGAACCAACAACCTCTGCACTATTTTCCATATCAACTGTTTCTGCACCAGCATTCCGTTTTAAAAGCATCCGTCACACTAACAACTAAAGTTGTTTTACCAATCTACCCCAACACAGAATGATTAGCGGGCCTAGACAAGAACAAGGCCCCCACGACACTTCTTTCTCTTCGGCCCTCGTTCCAAGCTCTGGCCTCTATTTCTCTTATTCTTCTTGGCTCTCTCCCTTCTCTGTTTCTGCAAGACGTTCCTCTGCTTTGCTTGTGTACATTTGACAAGGCTCCCGTGCACCATTCCGCTGACACCAATAGTCTGAATGTCATGTTGTTGTTGTTGTGGTGTGGTTTATCATTGGCGCTTTTTGCTCTGACAGATTACTTACGGATCAGTCTTGAAGCTAATGCATGAAAAGACAAATGATGTGCCGTACGGGTCTGGCAGTGGGCAACAATCGGTTACTGGATTTCTCAGTGTTGATGACTCCAACAGCTACCGGGTATTTTTCTTCATTACTATTAGTTTTGTTGTTGGACTAGTTTTTGGGGACATTGGCTGCAGCAGGATTCCTTGCATAGATTGTTCGACCCCAGCCATGAAACCTATATCCAGAAACCTAAAGGTGAATCAAGCTTCCACATAGTAACAAGAAAATGGCTGCACAGTCACTTACATGTTTCCCCTATATCAAGAAACCTAAAGGTGAATCATTCAATCTCTTTGAGGTGGTTTCTGCTTATTGTAGCTACATACCAGTTACTTTCTCTGTTTATTTTGGATTTGATTTCCATCAGCCAATTCCTGTCATAGAAATGGAGGACATATTACTGCATTATGCTTAGATACTACTGCATGCTCACTACTTAAGTTTTTTTTTTTTTTTTTGCAAAATGCTTATCTTTTAAAATGTTGCTGGCCAAAACTCAATCACTACTGTTGATATTTGGACACCCTTCTCATCATCGATATGCGTCTCTAGCTATTTTGAAGTGTTTTCTTTTGTATATGAAGTTACATTAGTTAGCTGAGGTTGGGCTCATGAATGGCCATTTTGCATGCTGACTGATTATCTTCTTCCTGTTGTAATAGGTCAGCTGTTATGCAGGAGAGTCAGAATCTGACGCCGGAGATTATTGGAGGTACGAGAGCATAGTGGGATCCTATCTGAAAATGTGTGGACGGTCTTATATCTTTGGAGATGACACCTTAATGACTCCTACGGAATCTTGATCGAAGACGGTGGTAAAACTTGGAGAATTCGTCTCCAACATGTTGATGCTAGTGGGTATTTACAAGAAGTACCAACACATTCATTGCTGGGGGGGCAGCAGGAGGTATGGTGTTCATTAAGCTTTCTTTCATAAATGAAAATGTCATACTCATACATAGAATGAGGCACGCTTGCTACATGAGAATAGAGGCATGTAGACATTTCGTCGATCCATGCTTCCATAGATATGTTGCATTCATTTCATGGAGGTATGGATGTCAAGGTAATCTGGCAATAGCATTTTTTCTTTAACATCAGTTGGTGATGAAGCTCAATGCCCTTTAAGCAGCTGTGACCTGTTCTATGAGTAATTATTCTACAAGTTTCAAATGGCCTCGACTTATTGGGTCGTTCTCCTTGATAGGTAATGTGGCGTCCGAGGAAAACGCCCTGATAACATTTGGTTGGCTACGGAAGGCGCGTTTCTTCCGGTCTTGGAGAAGAAGTAGAAACAATATTTTGGAGGCACGGGCGACATACAAGAAGCATACTTTGTTTCGCTTTTGAGCAATCCGTTATCTAGAAAGAACTGGACTGGGTTTCCTTCGTTGAAGATAATCCAGAAAGGCCCAGTTGAGCTTTGTAACACTGGTACCGGCACAGGTTTGCACGAGAGTGGACAATTTGGAGAACGGAAGTGCCCAACCTGTCTGTTGCAGAGCCAGAAGCCAGGTTGCAAATTTTGGGTTTAACTTCTTCGATGATTTTTGAAAGCCGATTAGACTATCCAGTAATATTAGAGCCCCTTTGTCAAGACCATGTTCATATAAATGCGGATAGGATGGATGTTTCGGTGGACTGACTTTGTGAAATCTCATCTCCCACATTTTCGGGAGCCCAATCCTTAAACTTTGACGGCGGTGGAGGGTGACATAATTGACAAGTAAAATGTGATTCACGTCGAATACAACTGACGGTGTCGGTGAAGATGACAATGACACCCACCAGCTCATTCCAACATTCATATAACCCGACATTCATCCCCTGTATCGCTTAAACAGAATTAAAATATTAAAAAAAAAAATCCTGCCGGCTTATATGTCAGGCAGGGGCCAGGTAGTTTTCTTATAACCCTTCTCTGGCGGACATCCACAAACTAAGTATTGAGAAAACAATGATTTTGTTAAAGAAGACGTCTCCTTATTTTGGTCGGTGAAATTTTGGAACTGTGTCTTAATAAGCAAAATAGTTTCCCAACTAGTTTATCTCCTGGATGGTGCTCCCACACCCAAACTAGTAATTTCTGCTGCTGATATATAACCAATCGATCGCTTTTTTACGCCTCGTTTTCAGAAAAAGAAAAGGGATCGAGCTCCAGCGGAACGCATGATGACCCCATCTTTTACAAAGCGACAAGCACATGGCTAGAGTCCTGGAATCTGCAGTCAGATAATTTTTCTTTTTCATCCAAAGCAATCTGCCCCCCCCCAGACTAACCACCACTGATAGAGAATAGAAGAGGACATGACTCCACTCTGTTTTTTCTGCAGTTTGCTGGCCCCCACCCCCCATCCCCCAACTCCTCCATTTATTTTCCTTGCAGAAGGGTTTGGAGTGCTTTGGGATGGCAGCAACTATTTTGAGCATTTAGGCCTTTTTATTTTTGCATTTATCATAGGGAGGTGGGGAACACACACTGTAACAAGAAGCCTCGTATTAAGGACACACCAGATGGGGGAAGATGCAAAATATCAATCCAATGATGGAGAACTTTATCCAGCTAATCCCAAAACTCCCTAGATCTACAAAGGATAACATTGCCTAGCTGACTCCCACTCCAAAACCCCAATTGGAAATTGCTAAAAAAAAAAGACTTTTTCATTTACCTTGTAGGGAGAAAATGGGGATGCCTTCCATCTTTTTTACATGCATGTCCCTTTTTTATATACCTTGCGGACAGCTCATCTCCTTCTGTTTTCCCACAATCTGAATGAGGGCCATGTTCCCCTTAACAATCCAGATCTGCAGATGCAAACAAAAGATTCACTTCAGTAATTTAGGGTCTAAATCAATTGAGATAGAACATCATTCCCCTCTGGAAGTCATGGCTCACTCCTCCCCCATTCCAACTTATGTGGATTACCGCCAGTTACTTCTTTGTTATTTTCAGCTACTTAAAATAATTGTTAATTACATTGGGAAGTTCCCGGGCGGGACTTGAACGCTAAAATGTAAGGGGAAAATTGGGGGGGGGGGGGGGTTATTAAATTGGGAAGCAGACACCCCTAGGTGTGGACCATAGCACGCCTCTGATTCCGTCAAAAGATAAAACCATTCATTGATTATCTTTGGAATTGGGGACCCCCCTTATTTGCATGAGATGCCATTGGACACTCAATCCAACATCTCCTGAACAAAGGTCTAACTCAAGATGATGGGCTCTATATTTAATATCATCTACCTAAACCAATCTAAAAGGTTTCCTATTATACTAATCTGCCCATCTTAAGATAAGACCGCTGGCTTATGTTCATGGCGACGCAATTTTGTGCTCCTACACGATCCAATACCTCATAGAACGCCCAAATATACAAAATCCTTGTTGATCATTACAGGACCATACTAACCTGCTTAAGCCGGTCCTCCAGCCAGGATTCTCAGAATGGGACGCTCTTCGAAGTCGAACTTGCTGTGAGTGACTTGAGGTGATCCGAAGGAACGAAATCTTGAGGAAGATTGGCTCTTTTAACTATCCTTTTTATGTTGTTCTGCAAGCTTTGTTGAACCAATTGCTTCACTGCTTTCTTTTCCTCACTCATCATATCTTCCCCCTCTAAGCACTCCTTTGCATCTCCCTGTCCGATTGCTGAGGTGGATGTAGAGCTATATATTGGAGCGGAAACGGCTGCAAAACTACCCTCACCATAACTCTCAGAAATCTGCTTCCCTTTGTCCACTCTCAGACACTCTAATACCCTTGAAGCTCGTTTCTGAGCCAATGCACTGCCCAGAAGGGTCAACTCTAGCAATGCCGATACAATTCCGGCGTCTATCATGGCCTGCCGATCTCCATAGGCCTTGTGGGCCATGACCATTAAAATATAGGATGCCTTTTCTTGGCAAGCCGTAGAGTCTGTCCAGCTCAGCACGTCCACCAGCACAGTAAATGCATTGGGCACCGCACTAATAGCCTTTCTTCCCTCACCTGTGTACACAATATTGCTGAGTATGGATAGACTCCTATCACTAACATCCATATCTCCCAAAGAAGCAATCAAGAAAGGGATCAAATCAGTCTCAATCATCAAGCCAATGTTTGGGTGGAAGATTGAGAGGTTGTAGAGAGCTCTCAGAGAATCCTGCTTGGCTTGGGGACTGCTCTTTCGGTCTAAATCCATAAGGGTGTTGACCAAAAAGGGGATCGCACCAGACGATCCAATGATGGGTTTGTTTGAGTCGGAAGCACTCAGTCCGAGGAAGTTGGCCACAATCGCTTCAGAAATCAAAGGGTTCGTGGTGACATTATCATCTGAAGAAGAAGATTCAATGAGCTTCAGCATCTTGTGAACTGCACCTGCTTTGACAATGGCTGCCTTATTCCTGAAAATTTGTCGAAAAAGAAAGGGAGGGGGGACATCAATCCCAAAGAACGAGACTGAAACTCCGAATTGTAGTGACAACTGGAAAAGAGCAAGTGAGGTAGTGACAACCGCTCATAGACAAATCTGCACAAGAAGACAACACTCGAAATGCAACCCGCAAAGAGACGAGGGAAACGACATTTCACTTAAAAATGGAAAGACCACGCAAAGACAGGAATGCAACAAAAAATAGGAGAAGAAGGAAGGCGGAAACGGAAACAGGGAGTAACAGGAGAAGGGTTGACTAATGGGGGGAACAACAAACATCATCAAGTCAGTCACCAGAGATAACCGCAGAAAAAAGACAAAGCTCGTCTAATTCCGCGTGCTTCGCTTCATGGACAAGGAGAAGTGGCAAAAAAATGGGACGAAGAAGGACGCCCAAAGAACATGACGAGTAGAAGACACGAATCCCCCAACAACAACAACAACAACAACACTCACTCCTGACAAAAAGATAGAGACCCATTCCTTCTTGTTGTTGCAGGAAATCCTCTAATTTACGAATCCTGGAAGCAACAAACTCTGCCTGGATCGGAGCAGAAAAAGACCTCACATTTTCCGTACATGCATATTAAAAGGAAAGGAAGGAAGAGAGGAGGACATTACTCGTCGTTGGCAATGCCAAGATTAAGCAGGGCATACAGAGCGTTGATCTTAGCTTCATCATCATCGCAGTCGATCATCCCAACGAGGGGGGGAATAGCGCCCAGCATTGCCAGCATGCTGCGAGCCTCCCCGTCCCCTTTGCTCAACAACCTCACTCTAACGGCCCCTTCCTTCTTCCTCCGCCCGGCGTCGCGGAAGTCCTCGTTGGCCCCATCGAGGCGACACTGCAAGCGACTAATGACCTCCTTGAGCGTGTCGAGGGAGTCGACCTTGCGGCGAGTCTCGTCTTCGATCTCCTGCCTCTCGTGAATATCGGCAAGATGGAGGAGATCGAGGAGCTTATCGGACTTGTGAGGGGGGAAGGAAACGGGAGGAGGAGGGGGAGACTCGCAGGAAATGGGAGCTGGGTGAGAACGGCGACGTCGGGGAGGGGGTTTCCAGGAGGAGCCGCAGAGGAGGTGGCGGCGGAGGAAGGAGCCGAAGGAGGAGGAGGAGGAGGTGGTGGTGGCAGAGCCCACTTCCGATGGCGGCATCTTCATCTTCATCTTCTTCTACTCTTTCCTGTCTTTCATTTTGTGTTTTGTTTTTATAAGCTGATTCTTCATTTCACGCCATGTGGGGAGCGCACACACTGTTTTGACTTTGAGTTTTTTTAGAGTGGAGTCGAGTGAGAAGAAGCCGAAAAGGGAAGACCATTCTCTTATGAAGGGAAGTCATTGATTTCAAGGAGGAGGGCTTTTCCCGGCTGTCTTATTGGGCTTTTAAGGTTTTGGGCTTTCTTCGTTCCCGCGAAAAAAATACGGATAAACCGAAAAAAAAACGGAATACCTTTTTATTGAATAATAAAGTGTCTTCAGTTGTTATTATTTTGTACATTATATATAATGCGCCAAGTGAAAGCCTATGATGACAAGCAAACATCGAGTTAAAAATGGAAGCATTATGAATCTAAGAAAGCTTTTGTGTTTCCCCCCCCCCCACACAAAGTTATACAATTCACATTTATTAGTCGTCGGGTTACACAGTTTCATCTCAATTCAATGTCACACCCGACAGACAAGTCAATTTAATGTAAGTGTAACAGTGTTTTTATTTGATACATGAAACCTATTTTCGTTAGCCTAAAATTCCTAATTCTAATGTATTATTGTTTTATGTTCGGATATAATTTGGACACGTGTGTATGTGAGCGGAAGAACACGACTCAGCATACTAACGCTGCTTGATATAATATCATATTTTATTTTAAAATGAATTATGAACAAATTTTAATTAAGTTTTTTCTGTTTTATTTTTAAAAGTGTAAAGTTAATAATCACTTCCTTGTCCAAATTATTATTTTTTTAAATAATGGCGTGGTTAAAAAAGAAAGTCAAACGAACTCGACCATAACAAACATAAATTATCTTTTACTTGGCTTGGCTTGGCTCGCCGTGATCGAATGTTTGAACAAGCACTAGGAGCTATTACTTTAGATTTAGACATAGCAACTCCAAAAAGTAACGAACTCGGTCATTTTATTAATTTTTGCTTCTTGTTTATTTAAATAATGGGCATTATATAATCTTTTAGAAGATTATATAAGACTTCCAAAATTTTCCTACTTCCGTTTGTGGCATTATTAGTAACGATGCATGCGCCGGAGACAAAAAGGGCCGTTATCTCATTCCGACTCATGTAAATCTAACTTTAAGTTAAGCTGTACATAGCAACGACCCAAAAAAAAAAAAAAAAAAACTGAATCCCGAGCATCACCGAAACAAAAGGAAGAGATCCCTAAAGCGATGGCTAGTCATTAGCCACCATGGCCTCAAATGACTCCAGTTTCTTGATCTTCAACCTCTTTTGCGGTGGCAGATCTCTCCCCGATGTCGCATCCACAACAACAGAATCCTCCTCACTGAAATCTCCCCTCAAGACTCCCATCGCGATCTCATTCTCAACCAGCTGCTGTATCACCCTCTTCACCGGCCTCGCTCCAAAATTTGGATCAAACCCTAAGGTTGCCAGAAGCTCCACCGCAGCCTCTGTGTAGGAGAGGCAGATCTTCTTCTGTTTCAGTCGTTCTTGCACCCGATCCATCTGCCACAGCATATTAATCCACTTGAATCATTGGAACAATGGATAGATGTCACGGACCGGACAAATGGATGAATCAATTATTATCACAATTAACTAGACATGGACATGCACCCTTCCAAAGATAAGATGCAAATTTTACCTGGAGTTTCACGATTTTCCTAATCTCTGTCTGATCAAGAGGCTGGAATACGATGTACTCATCAACACGGTTCATGAACTCCGGACGGAAAGTTTCCCTGGCCACCTCAACAACTTGCCTCTTCATTATGTCATACACCGCTTCTTTGCTGTCCGTCGTATTCCGCAGAGTTTCAAGGATGAAATGAGACCCTATATTTGAAGTCATGATCACAACACAGTTTGTGAAACTGACTGTCCTTCCCTGAGAATCAGTTATCCTCCCATCGTCCAACAACTGCAACAAGATATTGAAGACATCCTGATGGGCCTTCTCGATTTCGTCAAAGAGCACGACGGAGTACGGCCTACGACGAACCACTTCTGTGAGCTGCCCGCCTTCTTCATATCCAACATACCCAGGCGGGGCACCAACCAGACGAGAAACAGCATGTTTTTCCATGTATTCACTCATGTCAATTCTCACTAGTGCATTTTCTGTGTTGAAGAGGTATCCAGCCAAAGCCTTGGCAAGCTCTGTTTTGCCAACACCGGTAGGCCCCATGAACATAAAGCTTGCTATGGGACGGTTGGGATCTGATAGCCCAGCCCTTGAGCGGCGAATTGCATCGGCAACAGATTTCACAGCCAACTCTTGACCAACTACCCTCTTGTGAAGAGCCTCCTCCAGCTTAACCAGCTTCTCCCTCTCTGATTGCTGAAGGTTTGACAAGGGAATTCCGGTCCATTTGCTCACCACTTCGGCAATGTCAATATCAGTAACTTCCTCTCGAAGCAAAGACTTCCCCGATTTCCTGAACTCTGAAAGATTGCTTTCTGCTTCCTCCAGCTGACGTTGAAGGGACATAAGAGTTCCGTACTTGAGCTCCGCCGCACGATTCAAGTCATAATCACGTTCAGCAGCTTCCATTTCCAAGTTAACTCTATCAATCTGTAGGAAGATAAAATGGGGGAGCAAATCAGGTTCAATGTGAACTATGCAAATGGGCCACTTCATAGACACGTGAAGGGAACGCTTACCTCCTCTTTGATGGACCGTATCCGATTCATAAGAGCCTTCTCGCGTTCCCACTGTTCATTCAATTCCTTCTGCTTCTGTTTGAGTGCATTTAGATCACTTTCCAACTTCTGCAGCCTTTCTCTGGATGCTTTATCTGTGTCATTTTTCAAAGAAAGTTTCTCCATCTCCAATTTAAGAACAGGTCTGTCTATCTCATCTAATTCCGTGGGCTTGGAAGTGATCTCCATCTTCAGCTTTGCAGCAGCTTCATCAACCAGGTCAATTGCTGATGAAGGAAAATGGCTTCCAGTGAGGCACATGAAAGTTTCTCAAGGAATATTGAATCAAGCAGGATCAAAGTTGGAGCAGTACAGCACACAAATCAAACAAAAGATAGTAGCCGCCTTAACCCCCACAAAATACTGCACCTTTGTCAGGCAAAAAACGGTCAGCAATGTAACGATCTGAAAGGACAGCAGCGGCAACAAGAGCGCCATCAGAGATTTTGACTCCATGGTGGAGTTCATACCGCTCCCTCAATCCACGCAGAATAGATATCGTATCTTCAACAGATGGCTGACCACAAAACACTTGCTGAAATCTACGTTCCAGAGCAGCATCTTTCTCTATGTACTTCCTGTACTCATTCAATGTTGTCGCGCCAATGCAGCGGAGTTCACCTCGACCTAGCATAGGCTTCAACAAGTTCCCCGCATCCATTGCGCCACTTGTCGCACCTATAAAATACCCAAAAAAGCATAGTTCTAAATCAACTGCTGTGATTTATGCACGAATGAATGATCATGAAAGGACTACCTAATAGTCTAGTAATATACAAAAAATGGGAAATGAGGTGAGCAAAGTATCTATAGCGTGCATGTCTATTGTTGATCCTGAAGAAGATTTGAGAGGAATAAGCACCTGCTCCTACGACAGTGTGGATCTCATCTATAAATAGTATAATCTGTCCATTTGAAGAAGTCACTTCCTTCAAAACAGCTTTTAGCCGCTCTTCAAAGTCACCTCGAAATTTAGCTCCAGCAACCAGTGCTCCCATATCTAAGGAGATCAACTTTATAAAAGACAAGCATATTTCAGAAAAATCCGTCAAAGCTTCATATATATTTCAAGTAAAAATGAAGTAATTGAGACCTTTCGGTTCTGCAAAGGCTCTGGAACATCCCCACGGACAATTCGTTGGGCTAAACTGTTCACAGGTGGTGAAAAGGCAGCGGAATGGATTATGTTAACAGCTGTTACAATGTCTACAAACAAACTTAATGCCGCCTACACTCTTAATATTGGCAAAGTGTAGAAAGTGAATCAAAACATAATTAAATAAGAATGTGAAATATCAATAAATAAGATCAAAGACTGACCCTTCAGCAATGGCAGTTTTACCCACTCCTGGTTCGCCAATGATAACGGGGTTATTCTTAGTTCTCCTGCACAGTATCTGAATACATCTCCGGATCTCATCGTCCCGGCCTATAACAGGGTCAAGCTTCCCACGTTTAGCAAGCTCAGTCAAGTCACTCCCATATTTTTCGAGTGCTTCATACTTTCCTTCAGGATCTGCAGGTGAAATGAGAAGCATAATGAGGAGTGACTAAGCCAATATATCTGCATGTGGAAAAAGAAAAGGACTCATAGAGTAGAAGGGGAAAAAAGGTCATTAGAAAGTTGCACAAGTTAATAGGAACAAATATGACATAAAACTAACAACTTGCAATGCAGCCAACCTCCCCGTCCTTATCATAGTCCAACTTTCAAATTGTAACAAAAACAAAACTCATACTCTGATCGGTAACTCTCTGATTTCCACGAACAGCTTTAATGGCCTCCCTCAATTCCTGATCACTCAGCTGGAATTTTTTGAATATTTGCTGACCTAGCCTCTTATCCGAGTGGAAAGCCAACAAGAGGTGTTCCACAGAAACGAAATCATCTCCCATCTCTTTCTTATACTTGCGAGAATTTTCCAGCAGAGAGGCGAAGTTGGGGCCCATTATAGGTCCACTAGTATCACCTGCAACCTGAAATGCAACCAATATTCTTCTAGTTACCAGCACATGGGCAAAGAAATCACGAGAGAGAAACCCTGAAATACATGCCTTTGGTTGCTGGGCTATAAAGTCTTCCACAGCTTGGAGAACAGATGAGTTGTCAAGACCCGCCTTCGTAAGGACACGCCTCGCCAGACCATCTTTTTGCTCCAACAAAGCTTTCACCAAATGCTCGGTTTCCACCACTTGCTGCTTGTTAGCTCTTGCGGCATCAACGGCACCAACAATTCCTTCCCAGGCCATCTCAGTATACTCGGTAGGATTTGCCTGGAAGTCAAGAGGAGAAGACAGCGGATTCTGAGCAACACAGTCCTCACTTAAAACGCCTAGATATCGACTAACTACGTCAATAATCCTCCAGACAGTAGCCACGTTGTCATCAAAGCACTAAATGGGTGGTACCAAAAAAATGAGTTCAAACATATATCACGGTTCAGTTAATTAAACAAGGCACTAAACGAGAAAAAGAGCTGTCCTCTTCTAGATTCAAAAACTAAACAAAAGCAAATCTTCCCTATCCGCTGAAGCGATGAACACCGGAGCAAACACATAAACGTAATGATATAAAAGGAGGAGGTAGGGTGAGCTGACATCCACCGCCTCAAGCGCTAATCTTAATCAGCGATGAACAGCAGAAAAAGCGGTTGGTGTACCTGAGAGGAGCTGGTGGCGGCGGAAGAAGTAGGGGGAGTGGAGCGAAACCCCCGGGTGGAGGAAACGGCGGCATTTCCGGAAGCGATCAAAAGGGCCCGCAAAGGAAGGGGCCGACAGAGATGGAGTGGCGAAGAGGGTGGGGGAGGGGGATGAGAGAGGTTCCTGAGAGCAGAGAGGTAAGATTTGGCGACGCGAGAGGTTGCCCTACGGGAAGCCATTCCTTCATTACAGAAACACACGGAGAGAGCAACCAGAGGGGAAGTAGGAGGAGGGAACGATAACTTGGAGAAGGGGGCTTCAATGAAAAAGAGGGGAGAGAAGCTTGTGGAAGGAGGTGGAATATTCTCCCCTTTGTGGGCTTTTTGGGACTTTTTAAAACGACAAGAGCCTTTTGGTTGGAGTTTAATGGGCCGTCTTCCATTTGGGCTGAAAGTTGTCAACAAATCAAGCCCATTTTTTAAAACCCGTGATATTCATTCTCCTGTGGACCTTTTTCCAAAAGCAAGAAGGGAACTACATCTTCCTCCTCATCTCACCCTAAATTGTTCCCAGAAGGCAATTGTTTTTTTTTTTTTGATATTCTTCACTTGTCTCTGTCTTCCTTTCTAGAATCACTGCACTGCAGCAGCAGCAGCACATGGGAAAAAGTTTGATAACTTCTTGGAAAATAGCTCATGAGGAAACCATCTCCAACGTTGAATTGGTCACTTTAATTTTTACTCTAGTGCGGATAATTTAGTCTCATCCCAAGAGGATGTGGCTAACCAATTTCCCAGATTTCCTTTTTTCATGTTGTGCATGAGAGGTCTACTGATGTTTGGTCCCACGCAAAAACACAGAAAACAAGCATGCAGGGAGAGTCTTTTTCACGAGGGACATTTTATATCCCCTTGATAAAAAATGCAGGTTTGTTCATCTCTCGGTCCAGGAAAACAGACAGGTGATGAGAGTGGCAAAAGTATCGCGAAAAAAGGTCGCGTACCCAAAAATCCCACGTCCTATGCTCATGGTATACACCAGAATAAGTATTTTTCTGAGCATTCACGCGTGTTCTGGTTTCTGCACTTCTTTCGGGAGCTCCTCCCAGTAGTTCGAGTACTAGAAACTGCATAACACTTGCTAATTCAGTGGATTATGTTCGCTGCCAAATACTGTTTTGGTCGATAGCCGGTGAATGTTGGACAAAAATAATTGTTGGTTATCATTGTTGGTTATCAGCATTGGTAGTTTTGCAAACTGTGGAGAGTTTATTATGCAGACTGATCTGATGTTTCTTCTGCTGGGTTTTTTCCCTTCAATTCTCCCTGAAAGGTCATCAATGATATTATAACCTTCCATCGTGCTGTTGCAAAGATATTAACGGAACTGTTAGAGAATTTGTGTTCCCTGTAATTCTTTCTGGATAGAACTGCCTGTTGTTTCACCGTATTTGGAGAAAGGCTTCTACATTCCACATTTCTGGCTTCGTTGTAAAGCTCAGGAAATATAACTGATGCTTCTACCATATTGTTCACAGTTCATGGCGTGGAATATGGATTCGGAGCACATGACCATGCAACAACGGGGATTTTTGAGGTCGAACCAAGGAGCTGTTCTGGTTTTACCTTTCGAAAGTCGATTTTGATCGGGAGAGCTGACTTAGGCCCCAGAGAAGTGCATGCATTCATGGAAAAATTAGCGAAAGAGTACTCTGGAAAGACATATAATCTCATTTCAAATAATTGCAATCACTTCTGTATCGATGTTTGCAATAGACTGACACAAAAACCTATCCCACGATGGGTGAACCGGCTGGCTCGGCTTGGTGAGTTCTGGGATCTACCTCACCTGATTAATTTGTGTCGCATTCTAGCATTTTGGGAACTGTGGAGATTCATATCCTTGAGCTGTTGTTGAAAACTTTACTTGGTGAATGGCAACCTTAGCGATTACATTGGTCATGATGCCTCTGCTTCGCTTTTGTATGCCAGGACTTTTCTGCAACTGTGTTCTACCTGCCAGATTGAATGAAACAAAGATACGCCAAGTCCAATCCACAAACCGTCCTCTTGAAGAAGAAAAGAAGAACCTTCGGAGCCATTCCAGTAGGTTCCCCTCTTTTAGTACATCTAACGAGTGTCCTCGTCACGCTTTCTTCGATCCTTGAGCAGAAATAGTGGACAGAGGCAATGTTTGCCCACACCTTCTTCTCTGACCCATTCAGCTTCAATTACAAATCCCTCTTTCAAGATTTGACAGGGGACAAGTCCCAGGGTGAGTTAATATTATCAGAGGAAGGGGGGAGTTGAGGAAGATTACTTGGTTTAACCTCTTCCTTATGTCCGACGGAATCCGGCAACAACTACCACAGGAGAGAACCCTTTTTGTTGCAAGTCTCCTCCTCTTCCTCCTCCATCACCCATTTCAACAAAGTTGGTAAGTGTCTTGATGGTGGACCAAAAGTCTGAATCATCTTTGTCTACTCAAAGCTGATATCCTTGGCAAAATCGACTAACATCCCTCGTCAGATCGGGGCCCAACCGTCCACCTAGCTTTATCATTAGTTGGGATGTGATTTTCCGACCATGGAAAAAGGGGCCTGTCCATACTCATTGTGCATCCAGCTCTTCCTAGTAAAAATGAGATATTGCTTTGAAAGTAACCTATCCGTTTTTGTGATGGTGCTGGTTTGCTGTGAGCGCAACGTGCTTTGATTTGATTTCGCAAGGCCAAGAGCAAGAGAGCACGATGAGAGCTTGTGATGGTGTCATTGTCAAAAGCTTGTTCCTGCAATCACCCGCTCTTACCCGTGTCTGCAGCCAAGGTGGAGAAACCGAGTCTTCTAAAAGGAGTATCGCCCCCCACCCCCACCCGGTTCCACAAGCCAACGACTTTTCCAAAGAGATAAACTTTGAATAGAGCACCAAATTCAACAACAGGGAATGCTGAACTAACAGGATGAAACTTAAAAGAGGGAGGAGGGGAAGCATCACGGCAAGTCAGGGGTGGCCAAATTCAACCAGAATGTGAGATGCAAAACTTGGGATGGTGGGAGGAGTATGCCCGTTTTGACTCAGACGCAGTTCGCCTATCACAAGACAACCACAAAACTAGATTATGGGTCTTAATGATATTTATGTGTTTCCCCACCACGCCCACACCACACAACCCCACCCAATAGGAAAAAGGAAAAGTAATATCATCATTTATGGAGTATTGGGTCAACCATGGAATGGCATAAAATCTTTTTGTGGTGAATTGGGTGGGAGGGTGCAACCGATCTCTGCACAGAACACGCATAAACAGGGCAGGGATGGTTGTGTTGTGAGTCTACTTAATTCATCTATTATGCAATTGCATTACCCGACCCCAACTAAACATGCTTAACCCCAAACTCAATAATTCTCTCCTGATGAATCCAGAAAACAACTAGGAATAATAAGAATTCGAGGTGGATGGAATCCGGCTGTTTTGAGGTTTTTATTTTTCTCTTTTTAGAAGAAGAAAAAAAAGAGGACAAAGTGAAATTGGTCAAACTTTGGAGATCTGGCCCTTCCTGTTTTTGCTTCAGTTGGGGGGTTTACAATAGAAACCCTTGTTGGTCTTACCAGGGGAATCCGAGGAATTCCACAGGCCGATGTCAGTTCAGACCCCAACAGACAATGAACACGCAACCCCACCACCAGGCAACGGAACTGTCCGAAAAAGACCACTTCTTGTCCTCATAACTTGTCGGGTCGTCGGAACGAAAGGAGATGCTGACCAAACGGTAATAAAACAGAACCAGCTCTCCCTCCCCCCCCCCCCCCCCCCGAACTACTTTCGACGAAACCCGGTTCTGTCCTTCACTTTCCTGTCGTTTGTATTCCCCCCCACCCATCAAGATCAGAAAGAGACAAATCATCCATGTCCATGTCTAACTCAAACCTCCCACGCTCCCAACAGAAGAAATGACAACCCAACCAGAAAGGAAAAAATATGTTAATTATCTTACAGTTTTCAATAATCTACAACCCCAAAAAAAATATATTCATCCTTTCATTTTGTACTTCCCAAAGGTTTTACCCAATTTCGGTATTTGATGATCGTAAATGGTTCGGCCGGCTAACTGAATCTGTTATTGAGGGAGGGTGAGGATGTCCTCATCGTCTCTTCCAAGCATAGACAAGCAACGAGAACCCTACCGGACCCGTTAGATTATTCTCCTCCGCGCTCGCCCACTCCATCACCGAGGAGTTGCTCCCACACGACGATGCAGACGACGACATGGACGATGAGGACGCGCTCCTTGACGCCCTCGGCATGCTCTTCCTCATCTTCCTCAGCTCTATCTCGTTCATCCCGAAACTGCATGTCGACCACGACTGTGGTTGCTGCGACCATGTCAGCATGTTCTGATTGCTCGTAAACGCATGGTCTTTATCCCCGTCCTTCTTTTGTGACCGCTGGTCTTCTTCGCCTACTACGTCTCCCAGCTTGTCGAACCGGAACATGAACACCGCGTGCCCATCTCTAACGTCCTCAAACAACCAATTGTACACATCCCAGGAGACCTGGAAGCTCACCCCGTCGAATTCGACCCGCTCGTTACCTCGGAACTTCCACTTCAGCCTCTTCACATGCAATACCCTCTCCTTGTCCACGCAGAAGCTCAGCTTCCCATCCCCATTTACGTTGCAATCCACGGAGATCTCCCTATTCTTGGCCCCGATCCTCGCGGTCGTATGGTAGACCCTGTTACCAAACACGTGCTCCCTCCTCAGGAACAGGGCCTGGCTCACGGACTTGTCGGGCATCCTCGCCCTCATCCTGGCACAGGCCAATTTCCCCAAATCCCCAACCAGCAAGGCCAGTTCGCCATCGACGGAGACAGCAATGTAGAAACCAGAAACAGGCTCGGGCCCGGAAGCGAACTTAGCACGGGAGAGGTCCCAACAGAGGAGGAGGGAGGAGGAGGAGGAGGAGGGGAGGAGGGGGGAGGTGGTACAGAGCTTCTGGGAACCGCGTTTATTCCGGAGGAAGAAATTATTCATATGGAGATGGAAGGAGAGGGAAGAGGAAGAAGGGGAGAAGTCGAAGGAAGGGGAGGGGGAGTGGGGGTGGAGGTGGAGGTGGAGGGAGCGGCCGAAGAGGGTACGGGACCAGGTGAAGGAGAAGATGCCAAGGTGGGAATGGTAGAGGCAGGTGGTGAGGTTGGTGTTGTCGTGGAGATGGTGAGGGGGAGGAGGGGGAAGGGCATCCTCGGTGGTGGTGGCGGCGGCGGGAGGGCGGAAACAAGAGGGAAAGGGGGAGGAGTGTGTGGACATATCCGATCAAGGAGTTGCCGGACTGACTTGCTACGACTTTTCCCGTGGGGGCTCTCAGAAGAGGTCGACTCACTGGTTGGGGGGTTGGAGATATTTATACGGGGGGGGGGAAAAAAATTGACCCGAAGAGGGTGGTTCCGGGGGCGATGGGAGCGGAAGGAAGAGGAAGACTTCCTCCTACTACTTATATTACCCACCCGAGTAAAAAAACACTCATTTTTTTATTTTCTTTAAAAGAAAGAAAAATATGGTTCGAGTTTTATAACAATACAGGGAAGAATAAAAAGATGTAGTCGGAGCAGAACCACCCCAAAAGAGAGGATTTTATGGACATTCAGCTGTTTCGTGCTGTTTACCTGGTAAAAGCAGCGACCCCGTGGGAACCATGCAAGAAAAGAATAGTCAGCACCAGAAAATTATCCGAGGGTAATTTGCAGCGTTTTCTTTCTTTCCCTTTTGGTGGGTCAAATCCCCCCCCACCCATAGTTAAAAAGTTAGCCGAAACACTACATCAACCACAACTTCCTCCATCTTACAACACACCCAACAGCAGTTTGTCCATCTCCAAAAACCAACAGAACAACAGGAAAAATAAAAAGAACGTGTGAAGTCCATCCCATGTTGTCGGATGATACGACAGAGTCCGAAGAAGTAAACAGCGGTCAAACATTTTGACGCCCTTCGATAACAATTTCACACTCGTAAAATCTAAAATTTTAACAATTCTTTGAAATTCCCATCAAGTTGGTTCCGTCGTCGTGCGAGAGACGTCCGTCATTGGGTCCCCTCCTCTTCCTCCCTTTTGTCTTTTGATTCATTCGGGAATTTGCCTCCGTTTCACATGACTTTTGATTTGAATCGCCCTAGTGATTGAATCATGCGTGTTGAAGTTAGAAGGTAGAGGCGATGTCGTTTTCTAACCAATGATTTGGCGGACATGGAAATCCTCCACTTTTATAACCGGGGGATAGATAAACGGGGTGAGATGAGAGCTGTACACCATTGGATACTTTGATAAACTTGGGGGAATCTTTTACAACTGCCCGAAAGTATTTGTCGGATAGTTTCCATTCAACAAAATTAATAATAAAATCACATTCTCGTAACCCCTCCTCCTACTTCTTCAACCCCCCAACTCCATGTGACTTGATTCTCTCTGCTTCAAATATAATATCAACTACACCTACGGATTAGTGTTGAAACAAAAATTATGCATGTCCTCCCACCTTACTCTGTATTAATTTCTTAATTTTTTTTTTCTTAATTATTGTGGGTCTACCGTTGATTCGACAAGTCCACTGCCCGAAATTCAAAAAGTATTACGTGAAATTTCCTTTCCTAAAACGCGGGTTTGATCTTTGAAGGTGTGTGTGTGTGGGGTGGGGAGGGGAGAGGAGAGACTTTTCCTTTTTGCCAATTTGTGTTCCATTCCCATGGCGTCCCAAGTCCAGCTGTGGGTTTTGGCTTCTTTCTCTTTTTCCTTTTTTATATTTTGTCTGGTTGAGAATGTCGGAGAGCATCCATTTTCCCTGCAAAAACACACTGTGGTAGATGACCCTATCCTAAAAGGAAAAAACATGCGATTAAGTGTTATTAGGCCAAGAGATCAGTCTCCAGTGAGCTTTCGATTTCGGGTAACTTTAGTGTACTTCTCTCAGCTTAAGATACGTAACCCTCTTAGCCATGTCCTGCATTCATCAATCGACAGATACTAATTACATTACCACGATAAAATATGGATCATGTCTTTGGCTTGAAACAAGGCCATGGCTGGTTGTAGATGGCATGGGTGGGACATAACATAACCATCTATTTCTGAGCAATTCAGACGATGCAAAAAAGAGAGCGAGAGTGGACAGAATTCTAAACAATACTAATGTGGTGTCGGCATGCTCCCATGTTTGTATGTCCCAATCCCGGGATGCAGAGGGTGATTGGTTGATACGGCAAGCCGAATACCTAAATTTGGGGGGAGTTGGGTTTTGGCTAATTCGGTTTCCTCGGAATTGGAGACTCAGACATAGACATTGATAGGGGGGTGTCTTATTGTCTAGTTGCGAGTGAAAACTGCCGGGTAAATTCGTCAAACGAAAGGAGAGGGGATTAGGTTAGAAAGAAGGGCCTCTCGTCTCTTTACTTGAATATTTTTTTATGATTGATCGTCCCGAGGCGATGATCTCTATTTCTTTTTTTTTAAAGAAAAAAAAAAGAAAATCGAGATACAATCTGTGACATATTCTTCTTCGTCGCAGTTACGTAAGACAAAATCTAGGATCGATTACCAAGGCAATTTATATGCAAACCGAAAAGGAGACAAATGTTAAAAAGTGAAGTCAGTCAGTAGTAGAGGCAGAGACATTGTACAGATATATTATTATTATTATTATTCAAATCAAGCAGTCAAAAGTTGGGTCTGCTTCGGCTCAGAGACAAATCACTAGTCCCTCCCGTAAATAGTGGGACAAGATTGATTTTTATTTTTCTTTTTTAAAAAAGATAGAGGTCAATAAAAAATTATGACAAAATATTAAATTATGGTCTAAACTATTGACCAAATTTCTGCTTTATGCTAAACTTTGTTTGTTATATGATTTTGACCCGAACTTCCATTTTAACATATTTTATGGCCAGATATCAACGACGTTACGGAGCTTCCTAACGTGGACATAACGGCAGCTGAAGTGGATCCGAGGTGGAGAGTGACGTGGAGAGTGAAAATATTGCCACCTCGGATCCACATCAGCTGCCGTTATGTCCACGTCAGGCAGCTCCGTAACGTCGTCGTTGTCTGGCCATAAAATATGTTAAAATGGAAGTTTGGGTCAAAATCATATAACAAACAAAGTTTAGGCCAAAACAGAAAGTTAGTCAATAGTTGAGGCCATAAGTTGATATTTTGCCAAATTATTAGCTTTCTTTATTCGGCAATTTTTCTGCGGGCCGACCTCGTTTTGGGCCTCCAGGGATTTTGTAGGCCCATATAAAGGAAGTTCTGCAAGTGCTTAATGGGCCTGAAGTAGGCCCATTAGACGAGCCTGGGTTTTTCCCCGGTTTCAATAATCAAATCCGAAACCTCCCCCATAATCATTCATATGAATGATCGCCGCTGGGGATGATGTCATGGATTAGGGGCTGGCTGATTTCGATGAATGAGATGATGGCATTATCCCGAATTATTGACGAACTCGTGTGTGTGTGTGTGGATGTGGAATCAGTGAGTCTGGACAAATACAATCAATTAGGGGTGTAGTTTCATCATTTGAGATTTGTTGGAGGGGCATCCTAGGATAATATGTGCGTGTACGATATATATAAAATGATAGGGTAGTATGGAATGGGAGGATGAGACACGGATGGTAAGGAGGAGAACATGGGGGTTGGGTTGGCCTTTTCTCTTTTTTATTTGTGTGTGAAATCATCATGCACATGACAATCCCATGTGAAGGGATTGTCGCATTTGCTAAATCCAAAATCAAACATCTTCCCCTTTTTTCTTCCTCAGTTTTTGTAAGAAAGAAAACCCATAAGAGAGCTTTTATTTTTTTTATTTTAAAGAAGAATTGGCTTTTTTGGAAAAATCTTGCATGATCACTGGATCCGAGGCACCCTAAAAACTAATGATGAACTCCGTTAGGTAAGAAAACATGTAAAAAGGCGAAAAAAAAAATAACAACCAACAATTGTTTCAGATTTGTTGTCCTTTCTTTTAAGGAAGGTTTCGAGTTCGAATCTTACTAGAAAGAACATAAAAAAGAATTTACCACTTCGTAAATCGATCTGGCTCGAGCTGTTTGGTATTCATCTAAAACAATGTCGTTCTTGATTAGAGGCTCTTGGGGTTATGTGTATACGCGGTGTGTGTTTTTTCTTGATCATATGATTGTCCCTTGCCCAACCCCCCCCAACATTTTGTACATGAATTTCCATCCAAACATCATTGTTTGGACTGCTTTTTCATCCCCCTCTTTTCTTGGGGGTAGATCTTTGTCCCCTCCCCACAAAATTTCCCCTTACTTTTTTCCTTCATTTTCACCTGCTTCTTCAAAATTCCCGGTTCCCTTTTGAAATTTGTTTGTTTTTCTTTTTCTTTTTCTTTTTTTTTTACGAGCACAGTTCCCCCAGCCCAATAAATTCCTTTCCTCACGCCAGAACCCGCACTTCCTTCCAAAATTTTCTTGGTTATATATTAGGAATGCACAAACCCAATTCAAGATACCAAAACGAACAAGTCAGTTAATAATATATAAGACTCGTTTGGGGTCTATGAAACCTGACTGTTTGTTTAGGGGTTTTGTACTATTTCGCGAAATGGAGTAGCTAATTTGATAATTTCTAATTTTTTATTTCACTTCTTGAAGAAGTCGGAATAGTCAACTTCGACTTTTTTAAAGGGTGAAACAACTCTCATTCTATTGCATTATTTGACGAATTTTGAAACTATATTAACTGTTTCACGAAATATTTCTATGACTAATGTTATTTTAGAATTATTTACTTTATTTCGCGAAATATTTTTATGACGACAACAGTAAAATTATTTTTACGAGCAATCGCCAATTAATCATAAAAAAGGACGCTTATTATAACCGTGTTTGAATCGATATATCTCATCTGACCTGTTTCTAAATGAAAAATACACCTAAATTTATATATAAACAGTAACTTACTTTTGCTCCACACATTCGCCCAATTTTGAAATGATTTCTAAACAGTCTTTTTTTTTTTTGCACAAAAGAAGCTTTTCCTAAGATGAATGCGGGGAACAAAATCGATTGCCCCGCCCGCCCGAAGCGCCTCTATCCATCATTCTGCAATTCCCATATGACAAGGAGAGGCGACACCATTATCTTCTTTTTTCTCACCGGGGCGAGAGCTACTGCTTAGATAAAAGCAGGAACGAAACAAAGCCTGTTAGAGATACAAACAAAAACCCAAGAAAACAACAAAAATAAAAAAGCAAACACAGAAATCCCTACAGATGAATAAGGGACCAATATATGTGCTAACAAAATATGTTTATCAGCAATCATTTGCTCTGACCCAAACAAGTCACAGAATATTTTATTAAAAAGAATACAGGAATATTGTATCAGGATTAAGATAATCACTGATTTGCATGAAGTGGGTATTGTGGATTAGGGATCTGCTTCCCCTTTTATGACAATCACTTGCCTACCAATGTCATCTGGTTTTGGGGTAATATGATGATCGATGTTGTTGCTAACTAGCTTAAGACATCCTGAGTTTTTCGACAAACCCCCCCTTGTTTTTTTCTCTATTCCCACCCATAAAGGTGTCAAAAACAAACAAAAAAGTGATGTCCGGGAACGCATGCTTTCCCGAATCCACCCAATCCAGCGTGAAATCAATCACAGATAGATATCCCCCAGAATTCCATAATATGAACAGGGAACGAGTAAAGGTGGGAAAAATAATGCAAAGGGAGGAGGCGTTCTATTCTGTCAGTTTCTGACAGCAGGATTGTCGAACCTGCCCCTTTGCTCTGTTTCTGTCTCTGTTTTGTGTGCGACTTGTAGCAACAACATAACATGTGAGATTTGCGGGGTGGAGTGGCATCTTTGAATTTCTGCGTCCAAAATGACCAGCCACCCCTCGATCCTACTGTCTCGTCCTCATTACAACACCTAAACTCAACCCAATCCATCTATTTCCAGCAAACTCCCCAAAACCCTTGACCATCATTGCCACGGAAATGTTGTTGGTTGTTCTTTCTGGGGTAGTTTCTTTAATTGTTCGTGGGTGTGTCCTGTTAGATGCCGGCTGCGTTCGTGCTATATTTGTTCGGCCAAAGGAGCAGAGGAAAACAGAGGATCCCCTGCATTTCTTTCCAACCAAGATAACTAAAATGACATGGTATGATATGATTGTAGCGTCAAAAGCTTAACTAACTTTGGTACTCTGCTAGTAAAATAATAGCGGTAGTACAGTGTGTGCGCCTATACACAATAGCAATGTGGAAATGTGCCCCCCGATGACGGCGATTTCTTTCTACCCTACTTTGAAATGTTGGCCATGAGAAGGAACAACCATAATCCGAGGAGGGTCTACAAATTTCGCAATGAAATGGGTTAAGATTAGATATAGAGATCCATATCAGTGGTTGAATTCGGACTCTTTAAGATGACGTTGAGGAGGATAACTCCAGCGATCCGTAGTCGAGAAGCTCTTCGATCATCTGCTCAATGTGGTGATCTTCGAGAGGCTGGATTGCCTCCGCTGCTTGTTCTTGCTTGATCATCCAATTCCCTGAATCTTGTACCTGAAACTCCACCTTCCGCAGTCCCAGCTCATCCATCTTCCCTAACATGTTATTCTGATCGAAATCAAAATGAGAAATCACTTGGCCAGGATGAGTGACTGGGAATGGGATGGTCGACTTTGTCAGCTGCAATGAAGCCATGTAGCATTTATGGAGCTTCGCAGTCAATGTGGCTGAGAGTAGCTTGGACGAAGATGACTGGGATGCATTAGGGTTATAAGGGAAGTTGGTACGGGCTCTCGGCCCGCACATCAGCCTCGCTGCCTCATCGTAAGCTCTGGCCGCATCTTCTGCTGTCTCGAAGGTTCCCAACCAAATTCTGGTCTTCCTGCAATGACCGGAAAAGATAAACCCAATTACATATCGACTCAACAAGATTTCAAAACCTTCTTCCGCTGTCAGAAAAAAGATCCCCGAGACAGTATTAGCAAACGAAGGCACCATCCTTCTTTTTTTTTTTAATATACACGGGCTAATTCAAGCATCATAAGAAGGAGACACACAGTGGAAGACTTACAACAAGGGATGGCGAATCTCGGAGACCCAGGAGCCCCAATGCCTTTGTCGGACACCGCGATATCGCTGCTGGGGTCTAGCCATGGCGGGTTGTATCTACGCAAGAACCAGGAAGGGGGACGACACGTTCAACCGGAAACGTAACGGTGGCGTGGGGAGGAAGAGTAGGAAGACTTTTTTGATGGAGGGGAAATGCTCAAGTGTTTTAGGAGGTGGGGGGGATTTGTTGAAGCTGGTGGTGTTGACATACTTATATTAGGGCAAAAGCGAGGGAAGGAGAGAGGGTAAGTGTAGTTCTCTTCACGAGTTCGCTGGAACCAAATACTAAGTAAAGTGGGCCCCCACCCCACGCCTCGACATCCCTCGGTGTCTTGTTTTAATATTTGCAGGGCGACACTGCTGATTGATTATAATTGTCTGATCGCGACTAGAAAACTGGAGGGGATGGAGGAACATGAAGCAAACTTTCAAACTGTCCAAATTCAACCCACTTGACTTAACAATTGGAGAGATAGAGATATATATATATATATATATATATAGAGAGAGAGAGAGAGAAGGAGATTTTCGTTTTTTTGTTAAAAAAAAGAAGTGGGATTAGAAGGACAAAATATGCATGAAGAAGAAGGGGAGGGGGGGGGATGACATGACATGTATTTTGGGATCGTTGGTCCATGAAATCTATGAGGTGATCTCGAAAAGATTCTTCATGCGTAGATTTGTGGCAACTGAAGATAACGACGACCCATGTCCCCCGATCCCATCCCTCTTCCTTAATGATATCCATCAAAATCAACAGTTCTTTCCCCCTCTCCCTTACCTTTGCCGTGATTTTTGGGAAATAAAAAGGCAGGCACCTGTTCATAGGAGGACTTGTTCATTTCGAGGTAAAACTAAAAACAAAACGGGGGGGTTTTCCTTATAAGAAGAGGTAAAAGATGTGCCAAATATAATGAAACCAGGTTGTTGGGGGGGAGGGGGATGATTGAACCCCACTCTCAATCTACATCTCTGTCTAATCCCGCCATAAGACAGTGATCATAGAATCCATGATACAGGGAATGCAATTATAACCATATCACACCACCTTCCACTAATTAAGGCATCAAATTTGGAACGAAAATGGACGGAGGGGTTCTGCACAAATAATGGCGGGCTACCTCTTTCTTCTCAGCAGTTGTTTGGAGTAACATGATTTTTGTTTTCTCGGGTGTGGGCGATCCGATGGTGTCTTTTTATGTTGCTAGTGGTAATTGTCAGAAGGATTTTGTGGGGAGCCAAGATTTGGTCGAGGGCAGAATAGTGCTTAACACATCACATCGTAAATGTTCATATCTGCCATAAGCTAAACTAAGGGAAGAAGAAATAAGAAAAGTAAATGCGTGACAAAAAAGTACAAAAATAAAAGAGAGAAACACCAAAACCAACAACATGGAGATGAGATCCCTCTCCCCCAACCCCCCATGTTCACTGTTCTCCCACACGATCACACAAAGAGGAGGTCACGTCATTCCATGTCCAAGTAATGGATATTTGTTCTTGTTGAAGTAAGTAATGGATTGCACAGTTTTTGTCTTCTTCTATGCTCTTGTTTTTTCTTCTTCTTGTGATTATTATTACGATGTGTGTGTGTTGGGTGGGGGGTTCCTTAGTTTAAGGCGGACGGCTCCTCCTCCAAGTCCCCACATGATCCAAACTAACGTGCTTTGTTCTCGGGTTTTCTTTGTTCATTGAACTCCCAAGAAAGGACGACATTCATCCCCATGTGCACGATTCCCCCTCCTACTTAAAATTCTTCTTCGTGTCATTGTGGAGTTTTTTAAATATTAATAACCAAACAAAAGCAAGCAAAACAAGTCAGTCGGGGGGAGGAGGGGGGGGGGGGAACAATACATCCTTTCAATGATTTTGCTATGCAGAGAGGACAAAGGAGACACAAACATGATAAAGAAGAAGAAGAAGACGGACTTTCTAGTTAACAAAAGAGAAGATTAAAGAGCCGTGATCAAGGGAAGGTGGGGCGGGGTAGGAGTAAGACAAAAAAGAGAAGTAAGGGGGGGTTTGGAGAAGTTTTGAGTAGTTCCTCACTTTTTGGTTTACAGCTAGGAAAAGGGTTTAGAGAGTCCATTTGATATGAAAGCCAACACTTGGCAACGACATCATCGCTTAGAAGGACATGTCGAAAATTTCTATTAATTTTATTTTTTAAAAAGAGAAGAGAAGCGCGTGGGGGTGGGACCCCAGTCAATTCGTTTTGATTAATAGTCGGATGAATACATTACCCAATTCCAATCAAGTGTCACGATCATACATAAACAAAGTAACATGGAGTTCAATCTGGACAAGTAAAGATTTTAGATTTTTGTCGAGTACGCCCTCCCTCCCTTGCAATGCAACATGTCATTAGCCCATGGTTTTAAGTTTAAAAACACTTGGTTTTTTTTTTTGGGCAGGGGGGGGTTGATTTGATTTGGGATTGTGACTGCGATTGCGCTGGAGACATTGAATGAATTTGGCAGATACAATCTTTTGAGCAACTACAATAGGGGGGTGGAATTTCGTTGGGTAGCCTCTCAGATGAATTGCACCTCACGGCACCATTTTTCTTTTTTATTCTAATCGGGAGGCCATGTGGCTGCTTCTTCCGGAATGTCTTACTTAATAATATGATACACATACATACATAGAGAAGGGGGAGTGGAGGGTGTTTACATGTCAAAACCGCGTTGTTAATAATAAGATGGTTTCCGCCGATGAACCAACTCATCTCTTTCTTTTTTTTGTAAGAAAATAAAATAAAAGCAACGTTTCCCCAAAAATTAAGGTAAAATATGTGTTTATGGCATCAACTTTGAGCCAACTTTTTATTTTGTTATTAACTTAATCTATTATATAATTTTATCACAAATTTTGATTTTATTTTGATTTTCGTCAATCTTGAATTTCTTTTAGCGAAAGCCAAACAAGGCCTTAATATAGTCTGATATAACAGGGGAGTTTCACCTCTTATTCATTAGTCTCATAATCCACTTTACTCGTAGTAGCAACCATCTAATAGAACATCTACCGACTTTTATTGATTTTGCTTATTTTTTTACTGCATCAGCAACTATCGTCCAACTTCGGCTTCCAATTCACTCGATTTGTCCATCAAAATTTTAAATAAAAAAAATATATGAGGTGTTTCAATATTATTTCTTTTTTTTTTAATTTTTTCTTTTTTGGTAGATAAATGAAAATTATCTATTAAGGTCTGTATGGTTTACTAGCAATAAAATTTAAGATTGACCAAAATCAAAATAAAAATAAAAGTTGATAACAAAATTATATAACAAACTAAGTTAACGACAAAACAGAAAATTGATTCAAACTTGAGGCCATTAATCGATATTTTGCCAAAAATCAATCACAAGTACTAATTATTAAGCCCTGTCTTTACGGGGAGATTCAGTCAATAACAGGCCCAACTCTTAAAGATTGGGCTTAATTACTTAGGCCCGTCAACTCTCCTAAAGCCCAATCGGCCTAGCCTAATATAAAAGCTGGCGTCAATCACCGCCCCTCCCCCCAGTTGAATCCACCGTCGCCGTCTAGGGTTTCTACGCCGCCATCCCCTTCCGAGATCCGAGAGAGATGGTGAGTTGCGCTCCTTCGATTCTTGATTGTGATTTTGTTGAGTAATTGAGTGGTGATTGGATTTGGTGAGTGCAGCCGTCGCACAAGACTTTCAGGATCAAGAAGAAGCTGGCCAAGAAGATGAGGCAGAACAGGCCGATTCCTCACTGGATCCGCATGAGGACCGACAACACCATCAGGTGAAGCCGCCTCCTTTCTTCCCCCGCTCCATCCAATTCCATGGTTGAATTGTCCTCGATCTGTTCAAGGGTGATTGAATTCGCATCGTTTGGGATATTCGTTTTTAGGTATAATGCGAAGCGCAGGCACTGGCGCCGTACCAAGCTCGGGTTTTGAGATGATTAGGGAGATCTCCTAAAGTTGTTCCTTTGGTGTTGGAAGGATCAGTTCGTTACTGGTGATATAAGGCTAGGAATTTTGGTGTATCACGACAACCTTTAGTGCCCTTTTAAGTTTAAGTTTAACCCCTTGAGATGGATCCTTCAGCTTTGATAGTCAATTTCATTGTCTTGGTAATTGGATACTTTAATCAAGCCAGTGCTGTTTCTTCTATTTTATCTGGATATTAAGATGGCAATGCGATGCCCGTGATGCTTTGCTCCGTGTCATTCGAGTGCTTGTTCTTTGTCATCTCACACTGCCTCACGTCATCGTTGCCCGTGACGGGGCATCATTTCGACGTGTATGGGTTTACCAGGATGTTGTGATGGCTTTCTCTGGAATGTAGGCCATGATGAGCTTGGTGGGTCACTGAGAAACACTTGTGGGTGGTTCTTGCTTTTCTCGTACTATGAAAAACTATCGTCCCTGATCAGTTTCCGTGGTCTCTCTCAACCGCTTAGGCTCTTGCCCACACGGCCTTTATTTGCCAGGGCTGGAGATGAATTCTCTGGCTGGATCACTTTTTCCTTGGTTTTGCTTTTTCCGCGAGTTTTGGAAACACTACACGAACTAGTTGTTGGTTTGTAGATGCTGAAGGGCAGGTGAAGGTGGTGACTTAGAAATTTTGTCCATTAGTCATGTCATTATGTAGGAATGATGTTTGGGCATTTCAAAAGACAAGCATTTGGATTCGATTTGAGCGGCAATTTCCCTCAACAATTATAAGCGAACTGAAAGCTTGGGTTACCAGACATCAAATTACTCACGCCAAAGACCCCGTCTTCTTAACCCCTGGACATAATAATATTAATTCAATTCGGAGTGTCGTCTTCCACCGGGTCATGCAAACAATCATCTTGTTTCCTTTCAACCAAATAAACCACAGAGAATGACAACGTAGTCCGATTTATTGCCAAAAACTTTGAGAGACGTTAACCGACGATTCAAAATGCCCTCTTCTTCCCTCTTCGGTTCCATCCTCCTCTCCCTCCCTCAGGTGGATCATCATCCCCCACCCCCTTACACTCACACTTCCTGGCGCATGGTGACTCGGGGCGTGTGCCTTTTTGTTATATCTCTTTATCCGCTCTGTTCAAGTTGATCCGATGTGGTGCAGCTCGATTTGAAGGACAACTTCTCTGGTGTTTTTTTTTGTTTTTAAGCTCGAGGTTTCGACGGTTCTGAGGTTGTTTCGTCTGGTGCATCACTTGGTTGGTATTTTTCAGATGGCAATCTCATCTGTTTCTTTTGCTTCCCCAGTGGCTGAGAATTTCGAGGTACAGTTATGCTCATTTTATTATGTTCCCTCATCTGATGTCTTAGTTAAAAGGTAAAGGAGAGGAAAAACTACTGTGGGTTGATGTGAACAGGGTAGGAGGAAGCTGGGAAGTTGGCAAGAGAGCTTCCCCCTTGCTCAGTCAAAGGCGTGCATGCTCTTCAGCTTTATAGCTTCTCATCTTCTCTTGATATATGTCTCGATATGCCTTTTTCTTTCCCTATGAACTGAAAAATTCTACTTTTACATAATAGATGGTGTTTTTCCTCTAATAAAAATATTGCTGCATATGAGGATTGCTCATTAGAGCATTAGTTGAGATTTCAACCTGGATGGTTTCATTTTTAAGCCTCGAGCTGGTGCACGCCTCCTGTCTGCAGCAATTTGGCCGAGTATGTATGACAGTTGCCGTTACTGCCTCTCGCTTTGACATGGCACCGCCAGATCCGATTCTCGGGGTTTCTGAGGCTTTTAGGGCCGACAATGACAAAACGAAGCTTAACCTTGGAGTTGGAGCTTATAGAACAGAAGACCTTCAACCTTACGTGCTCAAAGTTGTCAAGAAGGTCAGCAGTGTTTTGCTAGAACAGTAACCGAACCTTGCTGTGAAGGTTACTTCTCTTGAGATCGTCCGACTGAAAACTCAGTATTGTCTGTCGTTGCCAATAGGCTAAGAATCTTATGCTTGACAAGGGAGAAAACAAGGAAGTAAGATTTTTTCTTGCAGCCATGTTGTTAAACATTGCAGTTTGATTGAATGAATCTCACATGCTTTGGTGATGCTCTGCAGTATTTTCCAATAGAAGGCCTCACGGCTTTTAATAAAGCAACGGCTGAGTTGTTATTTGGTGCTGACAGTCCTGTGATAAAGCAAGAGAGGGCGTGTAATGATTAAGCTAATATTACTGATGAGGAACTTCGTTATCTATGACACATTTTTTTGTCTTGCACTCCAGGTTGCAACTGTTCAGGGACTGTCAGGGACGGGCTCTCTGCATCTTTGTGCTGCTCTCATGGAGAGATACTTTCCCGGCACTAAGGTTTTGATTTCATCTCCAACCTGGGGTTTGTTCTCATCCCTTGTTATTTTCTCTAATGAGGCAACTATCCTCCGATCCAGACCTCACAGTGTGGTTGTGTAATTCCTCAGGAAATCACAAGAATATCTTCAATGACGCTAGAGTTCCCTGGTCTGAATGCCGGTTCAATGACCCAAAAACGATCGGCTTGGATTTTGATGGGACGATTGCTGACAATTTGGTAATTCAGTGCCCATAGGCCTATGTTTGAAGTTGATAGCTCATGTGACCTGTTGTGCTAGTAATGAGATTGCCCATATATCGCTCTTGCTAGGTGGCTCCAGAAGGGTCTTTCATTTTGCTTCATGGATGTGCCCACAACCCAACTGGCATTGACCCCAACACCAGAGCAATGGGAAAAGTTAGCTGATGTCATCCAAGAGAAGAATCACATTCCCTTGTTCGATGTTGCATACCAGGTAAGTTTGTTTAATGGGTATCTACTTGTATAGCATCGGAGAATCTGAAGTTTAGCTCAAACATAAGATGATATTTCTCAGGTAATGCATGCTAGAACAAAGATGGCCAATATATGCTGAATTTTGGTGGTCATGGGCTTGCTTTTTTGGTCCAACCAGGGATTTGCAAGCGGAAGCCTTGACGCCGACGTCGCATGAGTGAGGCTGTTTGCTGAACGTGGTATGGAGCTCTTTGTGGCTCAGTCTTACAGCAAAAACCTCGGTCTTTATGCTGAGAGAATAGGGGCAATCAATGTAGTCTGCACATCACCTGATACAGCAATGAGGTACTTCGAACCCTGATCTTTCTCCTGAAAAAAAATTGCTTAGGAGAGTTGTTTTCTTTTTCCCAAATTGCGGAGATCTGTGCGTGTTTCAGAGTCAAGAGTCAATTGAAGCGACTTGCAAGACCTAACTACTCAAACCCTCCTGTTCACGGGGCTAGAATTGTCTCCAATGTCGTTGGTGATCCGGCTATATATTTGGGGAATGGAAAACCGAGATGGAACTAATGGCTGGGAGGATTAAGGATGTCAGGAAACGATTATATAATAACCTCTCTGCAATGGATAAGAGCGGAAAGGATTGGTCGTTTATACTCGGGCAAATTGGATTGTTCTCTTTCACTGGTTTGAATAAGGCTCGGGTAAAAACCGTAATGAGAAATTCCCGGGACATTTTGGCCTTGTCGTTCTGTCTTTGTGCATTTAAATATGGGAATTTTGTATCTAACTTTCTTTGGGGTTCCTTTCCTCGTACCACGCAGAGCGAAAATACGACAAACAAATTGCACGTCTACATGACAAAGGATGGAAGAATGTCCTTAGCAGGAGTCTCCTTGGCAAAGTGTGAGTACCTTGCGTATGCCATCATTGACTCATTTCACAACATTAACTAAATTCCCGGATGAGGTACAACGTGAGCATGGCGGAAGAGAAAGGCAGAGTCTGAACAACATCTAGGGATGTAGTTTTGAGGAGATCAATTAAGAGAATAAATTTTTGGTAATAATGGACCGCTTAGGCCATGTGGTACTCTGGGGTTAATTAGAGTAGATGGAGTCTCGCATAATCATCGGCTGGAACAGGTCATGTTTCAGAGGATAACCCTGGATGAATATTGGAGACCAGGAAACATTTACAAAGGACCGGAGAGATGAAAGGGCCATGACATTGGAGATTCGGTAACACATGACCTGTCCCTGGCAACGGTTTCAGGGATCAAAGTTCATTTTTCATACAACAGACTTCATTTGTCATGACGATCCTCAAAGGGTGACACGATTAAATGGAAAATTTAGTAAAAGCAAGAACAACCATCATCTTATCCCAATTGACAGACTCCACAAAGACAACAAGAAAAGCAAAACAAAAGTAGGAACATAAATATGAACACCTTCGTCTGACGATCTTCATAGGGAGCACCAGGTTATCTCGCTCATTCACGAAGCGACTACATCTTTGAGTTCTTCATCCGAGAGAGTGATGAGTTTAGCATTGATCAATGCCTTCACAAAAGGAGAGGGAGAGAGTGTCGAGGACCGACTCTGGCAGTGTTGTTCGATCTTCTATTCTTTCTTTTTCGTTTTGCAATTTGACAATGAAAAATATAAAGTAAAAACTGAATTCAAATTGTGACTTAGGATGGATGTCTCGCCTGTGTATGTTAACATGTCGGCCATGGAAGGCAATAATTGTGGCAAATGGAGGCTCTAATTTTGTTACATTTGCGTCTACAGTTTAAGTAACACGGCTAGGAAGAGATTGAATAATTCATAGTTTTTCCTCAAGGGCATTTTTACACTAAGAGAGTGAGTGAATTAGTGTTAAAGTCTAATTAAGGATTTTTAACTCATTTTCTGAATTAAGGATTAACATTGATGATATTTCCAGTTTGGTTAAAGGTTGTGCGGTAAAGGCAGCAGGCTGATGGTGCTAAAGCAGTAGATATGGTAGACGGAGAGTTTGCAAAAGGCACAAAAACTGATGGACAATCTACGCAAATTCGCCGTCAGATCCAAAGAATAACGATCCATTTCACTAGGTTGGCAATATACTCGTGGCCATTTGCATAGAAGGCGCCTTGCCTGTTTATAAAAATGTTTGCCAAAAGCTGATATATGCATTTGCATAGGACTTGACAGCAAATATGACAAACAATTACATGTCTAGGATGAATATCTTAGCAGGACTCTCCTCGGCAAAATTATTTACAGATGTAGTTCATGTGGAAAATGATCTATAGAGTAAAATTTTGGCAACAATGGACGACTTAGGCCATGCGATAACCTGGAGTTAAAATTCGAGGGATTGAGTGAGAGTCGAACCATGCATATTGCTCTCGTTGCTTCACTTGTTCGTATATGTCAGCTTAATTGGCTAAAACAGGTCAGAAATTGCATTGGGTTAACAAGTTTCGACAACTCTGGATGAATATTGGACATTGAAAACATTTACATAGGACCGCAGGCTGTCAATATTAATGAGTTAGTTGGTCAGCGTCCTTCGTACAGACGCTTTAGGCCTACTTCTCATGTCATCCTCATTCCAAGCTTTCTTCCAAATTCATTACACCTACTACCCTGTGTAAACACCTTCTGGGGGAATTCTAATCTGCCCAGGAGAAATCTTGGTGCCATGGGTGTAGGCTCGGCAACAGAAACTTGCCCCGATGAGGGATGAATGGCGTGCCATCACCTGACCATCAGTGTCCCACCGAGCTCGATCGGCACAAGAGGGACCAGCGAGTACAGGACATCTCTTATCAGTGGGCGGTAGCTTGGTTGTGGTTGCAGGCATAAAACGGCCACGGCAGCAGCCTACACAGACCGTTCGTAAATTGTTACCAACGTTGAATAGAAAAGAGAACTAGGTGCGTTGTGTCAGAGAGTGAACTAACATAAAGGAATGGATGCGCAGGACTAACCTGGTATAACTGTTTTGTGTCCACGGTATCTTTTATGGCCGGGTGCACAATATCCGGGAGCTTTGCCCTGTCGGTAAGCTGTGGCATAGCCTGGAAGATAAGCAACACGGTTAGACCTCGGAGGAGAAATCCCTTAGCGTGTACAGATCTGTCAACACTTTGATTTCGCCAACATATACCCAATTGACAACGGATTGACATTCATCTTGCCCTAGTTTCTCTAGCGGTCTTCTTCCAAGAAGCAGCTCCAAAAGAACAACTCCAAAAGCGTATACGTCACTCTTATCGGTCAGGAGACCTGAAAGGAAGGGTAGGGTGCACCAATGATGTGAGGAAGATTAAAGATAATGTTTTGTCTCTTGAAACAATGGATTAATACTTCTTACAAACCATCCAAAACATATTCCGGAGCCACATAACCCAGGGTGCCAGAAAGCTTCACTTTGTTCTTCTTGCGTGTAACCTCTGTTATAGCGAGGCCAAAATCTGAAAGCTGAAGCACGAAGAGACACCAAAAGAGAAACACCGAGTCAGTGCCTGCCTAGATAGATCCAAACAGTAGATGTGTGATGTCCCGAAATTTGTGGAAATGTACATTTTACCTTCGCATTGTAATTGGCATCTAAGAGAATGTTCGCTGACTTCAAGTCCCTATGGATGACAGGTGGGTTGCAGCGCTCGTGAAGGTACTCTAATCCTCTGTTAGAAGGCCGTGCGACATTATGTTAGCGCCGATTCCTTAGAGGAGGTAATCAAGCAGACAGACTAGAAATCTCACCTTGCTATGTCCAGAGCTATCTTCATCCTCGTGTACCATGTCAGTGCCGATCCCTGAGAGGGGCCTGTTGCACAACAATCATCACCGACTTTCTAACGTTAATCCATGTTTCATGAAAAAGAAGCAACGCCAAGAGGAAGAATGCCTTACCATATAAGTGAGTCTCAAGAGAACCATTCTGCATCAGTTCATACACGATGAACTTGCTCTGGCCATCCACACAATAACCCAGCAGCGAAATCACGTTGGGGTGATGCATCCTACTGAGCAGGCCAACTTCACTCTGCAATTTTGCACCCAAACATTGCATTCCATTCCATCAGTAAAGGGCACCACATCATCTCCCACGGAAATCTCAACGGGATCTACCTCAAATACTTTAGAAGCATCATTGGTGGAGGAATCGAGCTTCTTGACGGCGATGTGGATGTCATCCTCCAGCTTCCCCTTGTAAACACACCCAAAGGCACCTTTCCCGAGGACATTCCCCTCGTGGAAATTCCCGGTGGACTTCTCCAGCAGCTGGTAATCCATCACCAGGATGGGAACCTTCTTATTCACCATCCTCAGGGAACTGAATTTCCCCAGGAAGGAAGTCATGGATAAGCCCAGTTCCGCATCTTCTGAATCTTCCAAGCACAGGAGCCAAAATCAGCGATTAGAGAAGGGGAAAAGAAAGGGGTGCAGAAGGGAGGAGACGAGAACTGGGGTCACCGGAGGTGGGACTGGAATTCCTCTGGGCCCTTTCCTGGCGATTGCGGCGGCAAATCCAGAAACAAGCGGAGAGAAACAGAGCGGAAGCAAAGGAAGACCCGGCGACGACCAAGGCAATGATAAGTCCCTTGTGGGAATGGGAATCTCCCATCTTTTCACGCTTTTTCTCCGCACAAGACTCTGACTGCATCGAAATTCGTCCTCCCTCCTCTTTGGACAAACCAAAAAGAAAAGCGGCAAACTTTAACAGCACGGAAGCAGACTACAACCCCACCATCCACTCCTCAATGCTGAACCCACCATTGGATGAAGATGTAGTTGACGTATTCAAAGAGATTCCCCCCACCCCCCCTTCTGTTTTCATGCATTCCCGGTTCAGTAAGCAGCACAAAAGGAATGCCCAAAGGAAGGTTGAATTTTTATTTGTAGAGCAGAGGAAGAACAGAAGTGGGTTTGGTTTGGATTGGATTAGAAGAAATAGCAGAGGATGACAAAGAGAGTGGGTGGAGCTAAAACAACATCACCATCCATCTCCGATGTTGAGAGAGAAAGAAAGGCAGCACGTTTCGGTCATTTAATTTCTCATTCGGACAGGGTCGGAGGCGTTCGTTCATTCATTCATGGTCGGAGATATGTGAATTGCAGAGATCGGGTGCGGGGGACCACGATATACTAATGTCAGTTTTGGTGATTATGTATATTGGGTTTGGTAGTATGTTGGGTTGGGACGGGAGGAGGAGATTGGCAGGAAAAGAAGTGCAAAGAAACAGACAGCAGAACTTAACAGAGGGACAAGACCCACCCATGACTACAAGGGGGGGGGGGGACCCCTGATCCCTGTGCAGAAAGAAGATCCATCGAGATTAGATTGGAACAGATGGCATTTGACATGCATTTACTGTACGTCTTACCAACACAGACAAAACACAATTGTTCAAATTTTCAAAAAACCCAGTGTTTGTGTGTGTTGATGGGGTTAATTGCTGCCGATGACGGCAAATTCTTTCAAGGCTTTGTCCAAAAAAAAAAAGGGGGGAAAGGAAAAAGCCCGGAGATGCGAAAATCGAAGAAGAGTAGGCCAACCAACCAATTAGGAGACCCATTTCTTTCATTTGTTTTTGTTTTCCTTTACTCGAGGTGGGTGGGTGAGCTTGTTCTTTCTCTGATCATCACCCCCCGTGTCTGTCTATCTCTGTGATTCTATTAATTGAGAGTTTGGTGAAAGGGAATGATTCATTTCATGGAGTTAGAGTAAAAGATCAAAATAATAACAATAAGTGGGACAAGATAGATGTTGGCAACAAATATGGAGGTGAGGGGTCCAATCATTTATTGTTTCTTTCTTCATACGAGCAAGATGATAAAGAAGAGACATGGGGGGGCATGTGTGTGTGTGTGTGTGTTAGTTGAACCATCTCCTTTCAAGAGGATTGACATAATTATTATTATTGTTGTTGTTATGTATTAGGGCTAATTGAAAATGAGGTATGTCCTAACCTCCCCCAACCCTTTCCAGTGTTAATTTTCATCGTCGCGCCACACAATGCTTAATGTTGGAAAGACAAGCGGAGGGGGTTTCCCGTTTCACTACCAACTCGTGGAACCCAAAATTCAAGTAGAACCAATCCTCACCTTGATGTCGGGTGACGTGGCACCGGCCGGCCATTCCAACTGGGCCTGAGCAAGGCTTTATGGGCCAGGAAAAGTATCCCTCAGGCCCAACAAGCAGTCTCACCTTTGGCGTAGTTACTAGACCGCCATCCATCCCCCCGATCATGTCGTTGAATTTGATTATTTTATAATTTTAAATCATTAAAACCGTGGTTAAAACAATCCATAATAATAACAATGATGATGATAATAGGAGAATGTTGAAAAGGAATTTCCAAATTATTTAAGGAAGTCGGGGGATAAAAATCTTAACGGGAGGGGAGGGGACAGATGGCAGGAGATTGATAAGAACAAATAGGGGTGGGGGTGTTCGGTCGTACCGCCCAAAACGTTAAGGTCGGTTTTGGGGGGGAAGAAATAGAACTTGATTACGTCTCTGCCAGCTGTCCTCCCTAAAAAAAAACATTTGTTAATTAATGAATGTCTTCCTCCTCGACCTCGTGTTTATAATAAATAATATTTATTATTAATTGACAAGGGGGTTGGGGGATTGGACACGTCACCGCGTGATCGGTCGGTCGGTTTCTCGGAAATGGGGGAGACGCGCCTTGGGCTTTTCTCTTCTTACTTTTTATTCATTCAACAACGGCGTCTGTTCAATTTTCTTTTTCATTTTTTTAAGAAAAAGAAAATACCCAATGCGGAAGGGTTTTTAAATGGAAAAAATCTTAATTTGTTGAATTAGGAAGGTAAGGTTTTTTGAGAATGTAGATTACACGCGCGCTTGACCCCGGAATGGAAGACTTGGGCCAAGAAATAAACTTTGATTCGATTAGGAGGACCGACTTAGTTATTACCCCACAAAATAAAATAAAATAAAATAATATAAATGAGAGTTTGTAGCCGTTCCCCCACCCCCGTTCATTTCCCTTGGTCATTTAACACCGTCCCCCTCCCCTCTCTGGGTCCGATATTTTTCTCCCTCTCTGGCTTAGAAACTCCCCCTCTTCTTCTTCCTCTCCCTCTTTTGCCCCCAAAACCACCACGCCGGAAGAAGATGGGCGAAGTGGCTATCCTTCAGCCCCACGACTGTCTCCCCAACCACCCCCGCCGCCGCCCCCATCCTCCTTCTTCTCCCTTGAAAAAACCTCAAAAAGTCATCCCCCATCAGCCCCGCCGAAAGAAAACCCCCCCACACCCTTCTCCCCCTCCCCCTCCTCCTTCCTCCAACAATCTAGTCATGGGTCAGGTTAAGATCCTCCGACGCGGCGACCATCTTCCCGGTTCCACCACCCCTCATCCCAGCGGCGAAGGCCTTCTTCCTCTGCCTGCCCGCCAGGTGGAGGTCGTCCAGATCCGGCTCCCGTTTGCGGGGTCTTCACAGTCCGAGCAGGTGAACGGTTTCTACGCGGGGTCAGCAGCCTTCGTGGCGTCGCCCCCGCCCAGTTCGGTACCTCTCCCGGGCTTCTTTGCGAAGAGGGGAGGTGAGGGTACTGGGTTAGCAGCATGTGACAGCGCCACAAGTGACCTGAGGAGGATCCTGAGGCTGGATTGATTGATTCCTTAAAGCTTTTGGAGAGTAGGAGGAGGCTGATTTTAAGGGTGGTTGGAGGTTCTAACCCCTGTCGATTCAGTCCCTTATTTTTTCAAGGGGAACAAAAAAAGGGTCGACTCGAAACACCTCCCTCTAACTCCGCCGCCCCCCTCCCCACCCAACAAGCCAAGATGGTTGTAGTTAGATCGACCCTTTGGCTTGTTTCACCGTTGTCTTTAGCTGCTGGTTGCCTTCGCTCGTCTTAATCTTCCTTAACACCTATCATCAGCCTTCCTTTTCTTTATTGTTTCTCTTTAATGTTATTAAGCAGTGGTCGTAAATTAGGGTTTGTGAAGTTGGGTTCATGTAACTTTTGTATCCCTTGTAATTTGAATCTTAGTTTGTCTTTCCTTCAATTTTCTCGTTTCCTGATGGGATCTCTTGACATTTATTGGGTCGAGCCTGGGGGAGGAGTTATGACATTTGACATTTTACCCTTATCCCTCTCCTCGAGTAATGAAACAAACAAGGGAATTTTAGCACACAAATACCAAAGCAAACAAGGACTGACTTCACCAATCTCAAAAGTCTCGGTTCCCCCCTCTCCCTAATACAATAACAACGAAAAAAGAAAGCCATTTATTTAATGGGGGCTCCTGATTTTCATTTGTACCCTCTTCCTGATTTCCATTATGACTCGATTGGGGATGAAAAATTCAAAATGGATGGGGATTTGGCTCTTTGGTTAGGACGCATGTCCACGTGTCCCGAATATTATGAGATTAATACGAGATTATCATGAAAAACTAAAGGATGGATGGATAAGTAGGGGGGGGGCTTTGAAACCGAAGTTTTAGACCCCAAAGGGAGAATGGGGCCGCAGGGAGTGGAATGGACCCCACCACCACCTCCTCCCTACGATTGATTTACATACGATCTCCTCACACCCCCCCGCGGCTCCTCACATTTTCATTAACCACTCCCTTCCACCCTCCTCTCTAACAAATCTCCCTCCCTCCCCATCTCACCTCCACCATGACTACCAGGGACGACTGGCTGTCTTCCGCCATCTCCGATGACCGGATTGTCGCTCAACTTCTCATCCGCCTCAACCACGCCTCCTCCTCCTCCTCCCCCTCCGCCTCCGCCTCCACCTCCACCTCCACCTCGTCTCCCTCTTTGCTTCCCCCTCCTCGGTGGGGCGTCAGGCATCCCAGGAGCAGGATGGCTTTCAGGTGCGACCTCTCCCCCGAGAAGAAACGAGATCCCAACAGGAACAGCCCAACCACTCCCCTCGCTTGGAGCACTGGCGTCGGCGTCGGCGGCTCCTCCTCCTCCTACGGCACTGCTGATGGCTCCGATGAGTGCACCTTGCCTGTTTGCCTCTCTCCTGACTCCAGATCTAAGGTGATTATGCATGTCCGCAAAACCACCTCCCGATCTTTGGTGCTTGTCGACCTAACTCTCCGAGTCGTCTAATTTTTTCTTTCTTGTTTTGTCTCTGAATCCAATTTTCTCGTCGGTTTTCCGGGAGATAAATCTCAAAAACACCACGCGATAGTCCTCGTCCTCTCTACTTACGTTGATTTCTTTCTTTTTTTCTTTTTGTTCTCGGCGGCTTCGTGTTTTTGTTTTGTTTTAAACTTAATTTTCTCCCTGTGGGGGTAAGCATCGGGGCGCCGTTTCAGGCGTCGTTCGTCGGCTATTCTCCGTCCGTCCAGGGGCGACTCCCTCTTTTCCCTGTAATCCCCCTGTGGCCTTCCATTTTCTTTTAATCTGTTACTCTGGTTGTGCTGTTTTTTGTTTGAAAGTGCAATGACCAGAACGCCCTTCGGAGGGAAACTCCCCGATCTCCCTTTTTCGTCTGGTCTCAGATGGACGAAAGTACCCCGGGTCAAAACCACACAATAAGACTCCTCCGTTTCCCGGGGAGGGGGTGGTCGGCTCTTTGAGGTTTTTTGTTTCGTTGTGCATTCTGTTATTTGGTGTGATGTAAGTTGGTGGTGGCCTGTTCTCCTTTCGTCTTTCTTCTTTTTCTTCGGGGTAGAGGTTTTCCTGTGTGGTCACGCGCTGGCTGTTTTATCGTGCACCCCCACTTCGTTTTGGGCTCCGGGATTCCACCCTTTTGGTAATTCTTTTTATTATTATTTATTTTCTTTTGGGAACTCTTTAATTGATACCTTTGCATCCGACTTTTTCGAGGCGTATGGGGATGGGGATGGGGAAGAAGACTGTAATTATTTGTTTTTGTATTCGGGGGGGTGTTGCGTGTCGGGGGGCTTTTGACGTTTTGAACCATTTTTTGGGTTTGGGACCCACTTCTCCTTGCGTGGTCGCCTTGATTGCCTTTGGACGGCGGGTGATTTTTTCCCCTCGTTTTCTCTTCCTTTTCTTTTCGATTGGGAACTGGGAAACATTAGTGTGATGATGTCTCTGTAGGCGGCTTGAATGAAAGGAGACTTCCCATGTTGAGTCACGTGAGAGACGTGAGGGGTTGGGGTTGGGGAGCATGTTCTTACAACCATTTTCTCTTTTTAAATGTCGGATTGCTGTGGCCCCTGGCGTGGCAGCGAGTGGGATGCCACTCCCCCCAAAAGTTGTTTGTCCTTTCCCTTGTTCTGTCATTTCTTTTTTCCCTTATATTTCGATTGCTTTTTTGGTTGCTGATTGTTAGATAAGCTTTTTACTTAGTTGTGGAACCAAATCCAATTATCTGTTCTCCTTTATTTTTCCCCTGTTCCAGGCTGTTGTTATTGCAGATGAACCCTCCTCCACCGCAGATGCTAACAAGTCTAAGAAAAAGAAGGTATAAATTCTGTTCGTTTAATTTTCTTTACGTCTCTGCATCGTTTGAATTGGGTACTGTGATTCTGACCAACGACTTTTATGTGTAGACTTTTGCTGAACTTAAAGAGGAAGAGGATGCCCTGTTGAAGGAGAGAGTGCTCCTGAAGAAGGTACTGCCTGTGTTGTCTCTGCTAGAGGCTTGTCCCCGCCCACGGCTTTTTCTGCCTTTTCTGGCGTTATTCACGTGTTTGTTTGCCTCCTCTCGATAGGAAATTGCAACTCTGCGCACAACCTTTGAGGAGCATACCGCCACAAATGAGAATTTGAAGAGAATTAAGGTGATGTCTTTGTTCCTTTCTAGTTCGGTCATTTCTTATCCTTTTAAACCAATTTTGCCCACTTAACAATTCTCTATGGTTTGTACATATTCCTGGGGCGTTTTCCTTTTTGCCTCTGCCTGGATGTCTATAGCCACCTCCTGTTTAACAGAGTTTCATCAATTTGTGTGATGTTGCTGTTGCCTTGCAAATGCGTTTGGGCTTTTGAATCCTACTAACATTGGTAACTGCAACGGCAGCTTGATTTTGATCTAAATTCTACCGACGGAGGAGAGACTACCTCCACTGATGGAAAGAAAAAAACAGCTTCAGCTTTGGATGGAAAGCCTGTCTTGATCTGCCGGGCATCTTCAACGGCTCAGGGTGCTTCGTGTTTTCACCAAACTTCCAGGCATGGCGAGGAACCGGATAGTGGTTTCTTACTCCCAGATCTTAACATGACCCCTTCAGAACATGATTGAGGACGTCCAGGTCATGAGTAGCTAGATCTAGTCAGTTTTTTGCCGCCAGAATGCTTAAAAGGGATAAAAGGGAAAGTAAGGTGAGGGGGTTGTTGGAATGAAATGCTGGGAATGCGCACCTAGGAGAGTCAACTCACTCCCCTCCCCCCCTCCTGATTTTGCGAGAAGATTTAGGGAAGTGTGGGGTTAGTTGGCTTTTGCAGGGGTTATATTTATATTATGGTTGGGTTAAATGGTAGATGGGGATTTTTAGACGAGTTTGTGGAGCAGGTAATCATAATCCTAACTAGAATGCTCCTTTTGATAATTCTTTCTTCGATGTAAAAAGATTCTGTGGACATTCTAAAAGAACGTTTATATTTTATAATTCAGTTGTTTGTATGCAATCTGCTTTGTGAGCCAAGCGGAAAAACCCACCCTTTTTATAATTTGGGTTTGTTTTAGATGAAGAAGGGAATTGAAATGTCAGGATAAGAACAGGTCTTTGAGAGTAAATCAAGGACAATTTTGTCTTCGCCTTGATAAAAGCAAGTGGGGATGCTTGCAGATTTGATTGTCGGCAGAGTAGTTTACAACTGTAAAGATTGAGCAGGTTCCCGGGGATTGTATGTGATTTGTTGGGGAGATGGCCCAACATCCATGATGAAATCGACCCGGGTTTCGATGGGCCGGTACTTATTAGGTCGTCTTGGACCTGGAAAGGCTCTTCAGCTATTGTCCGAGGACTCCAAGTTTGTGTGTGCGTGTGTGGGTATTAAACCATCGTCCAATCCTTTTTCATACCCTGCTGTATGCAACTTACTATGAGTACATTTCCCGATTACTATGATACTGCAGTGACGAAAATTATGGTCAGAAAATCGTCCCTCGTGTCTAAACCTCCCTCTAACGAAGAGGGAATCCCTCCTTTGCGTTGAAGAAAAGAATGATCATTCCTTTCCATGGGAAGGATACCCTGCATGATTTAGCGAAAGTGGGCAACGTCGATGTTTCAGACGCATCACAGGGGAGAGAAATGGGGAGGAAAATGACAGCAGAAGATCCACCCCACAACAGAGAGACAGGGAGAGAGAGAGAGAGAGAGAGAGGGAGAGGGAGGTCCTTTTTTGCCATATACTCCCCCAACACCCCATGTATTGAAGTAGAAGTAGTCTTCGGAGTCCTTTCTTTCCAACACTTGTCATGTCAAACAAAAATATGAAAACCAACAAACATAAGAGGATTGGCCCTTGACTTTATCTGTTGTACCCTTTTCATTTCACTGTTTTGAAAGGAAGCATGCAAATTATACATCCCCATCCCCATCCCCATCACCATTCCAACCCAACCCAATTCCATTTTATCACGTTGATGGATTGAATGATGCCAAAAACAAATTCTACACTGTCTCAATTAGATTTGACCCGCCCTCCCCCATCCCTTCCCAAACAAAGCACACACTCTTTGCCTTTTTCCTTTCCTGAGATGTCTCTTCTTCCTTTTCATTTGACGCATCACTAGATGGTGATTCCAGTAATAGCAATATTCCAAATGGGAAATGAAAGGGTCATGTTGAATTCAAGAGAAACAAAAGATAATCCCCAGAAGCCAGCAGGTATTAGAACTTGGCGTGTGTTAAAGTTTGTAATGATGCCTTCATCAGCATGCGATAAAACCCCAAAAAGCAGGATTTCTGGAGGGGGTGTATATATTTCCTGTGTTGAAGAAGCCTTTCTTGAGAAGGGTAAAGTGCTGGTCTCGGTTGAGTTGAGGACTAAACCCAGGGTCCAGCATTAGCCTTCCCTGAAGATTAAAATAAAAATCCATCGCAGGGAGTCACCCCAGCACAAGAGGAGTAGTAGTAGTAGGCTTCGTTATTAGGAGATCAGACTGAAAGGCCTCCCAACTCCACAAAATCTTCGGGGAATGAACACAGAAGCAGTAAATGCACTGTTTTGAAAGGGAGAAAGGTGAGAGACAAAGGTGATCACACTCACATCACCACAGTCCCTCAATTTCTGTCTGACCCCTCCTCCCCCCTATGTGTGTCTTCCAATATATTAATACAGAAGGGGTAGAAATTCTTTGTTTTAGATGTCTTCTTTCTTTTTTCTTTTTGGGTTTCCAGAGGGAGATTGAGCTTTGAGTGCTTCAGTGGTCCTGGACAGATGTTCCTCGTCTCAGTCTCAGTCTCAATCTTAATCCCAGTCTACATTTTCATTTCATTTCCTATCGCATTGCAATGCAATTTGAGTTTATCATTTCTGGGTGGTCCTGTGGTCCATTCCCATCTATTGGAAGCCACCAAAGGAAAACAAAAAAGCCTAAATTGATGGTTAAAGGGTTTTCTTGACATCCCCCTCCTCCTCCCACTCTTCACCCAAACACCCTCATCATTTTTAGTCTTTTAACTCCTTTTTTTTTTGTCCTCCTCCTCCTCGTGTTTCCTGCAATTCTCTCGCTTCATCATCCGACTGGCCCTTTTGTTGCAGGGCGATTTTAATAATTGATGTTTTTCGTTTCATTCCCACACACAACCCAAATTCTGGGATGTGCAAACGACAGATTTTATGCAAGTCTTGATTTGGAGCAGTCACTTTTTGACCTGCAAGACTATTACTATACCCCCCCGCCCCCCATGTCAAATTTATATTGTTCTTACATGTTTGGGAGGGAGAAAAATGAATCAGTGAACAAAGCAGAAGGGGTTTGAGCATGGGAAATGTGTAAAATGAGCATCTAACCCTCTCTTTCGAACCCATTGCTCCATTAAAAGGATGAGAGAGAACAAGTTCCCCCTTGTTCTCCAAAATCTTTTATGGGAGAATTTCCCCTTTTTCCCCCCACCCGTTCTCTTATTTTGAAACTTTTTATCGACCATTTGCAATGTCTTAAGCAATAATATGTCATTGGGATGTTTTCGTGAAATGTCCTGCTCCCCCCCCCCCCTGTTAGGCCAAAATTCTCCTCCGCCAACGCCTGCCGAACTCTTCTCGATTTGCATTTAGTTTTTTTACGAAATAGAGATCAAGGCTTAAAAAAATTACCAAAAAATATTGTTCCTAAACTGTTGATACCTTTTGTTTTTATCTGGCACAATCATTCTCACACGGAGTGCGCGCATCCATAGTAGGCATATCCCGATCATCTCGCTAGCGTTACAATACCTGAAACAAAACGGTCGCTACGTCCATAGAATTGGAACGAATCCACGGTTGATATAAGAGGGTTGTCCCGCAATAAAAGACTACGAGAATGCAAAGTAGGGGGGGGGGGGGGGGGGGTTCGGTTGGGCCTTACCGAAAGGATAAAAAGTAAGACACAATAATTGTCGTAGGGATGACATCCAAAATTGATCATTATGTTTCGGAGACATCATTATTGTATTTGGCTGTTACATGCTCTTCGGGAGGGGATGATGAGAGAAACATCAATTTTTGATGCAAAATCAACAAAGAAACGAGCTTAATAACTCGAGTAACTAAACAAGAGAGAAACCCTAGTAAAGATTCGTGGAACTAATTAAATCCCTTATTCTCATTTTTTCGTGGGGAAAGCGTTGGATATAAGCTCAGTAAAAGTCTTCTTCTTCTCGAGGTTGTTAAAATCGAAATTCTACGCAGAATCGGGACGGGGATGAAAAATCGTAAATCGGGACGGGAATGAAAGATCGTAAACTCGTAAAATTGTAAGTAAAATGAGATTATAAAACTGTAAAAGTCATCGGAATCATGATTAATATGATTAAACTCGCCATGTCCGATTTTACATTCAGCGATTTTGAAAACCTTGCTTCTTCTTTGCCGAGGAGACAACAACTGTCGTCTTTTACTTTCCTTTTGGAGTCATTTGATGGAGAGGAAGGGAAAAGAATATCCAACCCATCGGTCGGCATCATCAACAACAACCCCCGTGATTTAATTTATTGCAGGTCGTAATTAACCCCCCAACCCCACTAAACAAACGCAAATGGGGTTAATACGATAACGGCGGTCGGTGTTCGGGTGTTATACCCAAAAAAATTAATGGGAGAGGGGGGGGGGGAATTAATTGTATTCATCCAACTCCCATTATTCACAAATTATGGTTGGAATGTCCCCCCGGCTCATGTACGTGGCTTCCTTTTCTTAATGCCGGACATGTCTACATAAGGCACTGTGTCTGTGTGTGGTTATTGTGAATAAGTCTTTTATCCATCTATCAAAACCACAATATTCCAAGATGCACCCACCCGAACAAGATATTTTATTTCCTTATTCTTGTTAGGAGGAGTACGAGTAAGATAAGATTGATAAAAATGGAAGGCGACCCAAGGCAAAGGGGAACGATATGTTTTTCCTCTTCGCATTTGCATTTGCATCAGCAATATGAACAGACGAACCGAGGCCGATCTCACGCTTTGACGATGTAAGGAGACAAGACACGCGCATATGTATAATTCACCATTGTCCGAATACGAAGAAGTCACGATCAGAATTTGATGATGATTTGAAAGGCAGTGGTTTAATTTTTAGAGTAAAATTAGGAAAGCCCCTCCTACCCCAACCCTTAACTCCTTCGACGTGACGTTTTCTTTTTGTTTTTTTCTTTTAGGAGGGGGAGACTTTCAAGGTTAGGCATGGGGTTGCTGTACTTCCCTAAATTTCTCGATGAACTGTTTCCCGAACACACGAGAGTGGTCAAATCTTAGGGTCGAATCAGCGGTCTTTTCACAAAGAAGGCGGATAATCATCCACTACACATCCGCGGCACCAGCTTTTGTCCAATTCCCTTGCTTTGGTTTGCACGGCCTAATGCCTAACCCTAATTCTACTTGTACCTAAACAGTGTTTGAAATTTTGACGTCAGTTTCCAAAGCGAGCGTGTATTGAGTTATATGCTTAGTTTCCAAAAGCTTGTTATAGCATGAAACCAACACCCACACACTTATGAAGTTTCCGTGTGGAGACGTTACGACGATGTTCCCGACACGAAACACGAGAACATTCAATACCTTTTGGGTCCTGGGAAAATAGTAAGTACTTCACAGAAAATGAAGATGAAGTAGGGGGTGGGTCATGTAAAATGTAAGAAATTCATTACCGATAAGTTACATTTAGCATGCTGGGAATTATCAACCCAATCATCAGAGATGGCTCGTACGTTTCATTTAAGATGCCTTTGCAATGGAAGAAGCTTTTTATGCTGCTTTTTTTTTTCTGTGTTTCCCTAACAAGCAAACAGGAGGAAAATATGGAACGTTTGTTTGGGATGGAACGACATTGTCTACGTCATTTTTCTGAGATACGAGAATCACAATTATGGTATTTTTCATATGATCATTAAAAAGAAAACCTAAAAGATGGCGTACTGATCAAAAATGTATGCATTGGGAGGGGGTGGGGGAGACCAAAAAGTGTACGAATCAACCAAAACCAGACGGCATCCACCCATGTTAAATGCAGATGCCTCACTACCCCCAGAGTTCTTATTGAAAATGAAAATTCACGTGAGTATTTGTTTTTTTTTTTTTTTAAAGAAAAGTGGGATAGTATTTGGGGACTCGGAGGGGGTTTGTGGTCGGAAAATGACTCACTTGGAAACATTGTCGTCTATTTATTTATTATTTACAAAGGTTTATAATTTCGGAGACAGGATTTAGTCATGTCCAGCAAGGGGTCGGGGTGGGACCATCACCCCTCCCCGCAGAGTGTAAATACAAAAGAAAAGAAATATCATTTTCTAAATAACGAAAAACACAGAAATACGTAAACTTCGATAAAAAAGAAAAGGGAGGTGGAGCGGAAACCTACTGAAAATTGAATTTGGGGACCAAGAAAAGCCATCCCTCGAAGCCACGTGTACGGCCACGATTACATCATGAACCCGCGTGCCTTTTGGGTCCCTCCTTCCTTTTCCACTCTTGTACCAAATGCTTGCTGGCTCGACACGTGTCCTTCTTAACACATGATGTGATCTTATGATGTGACCCTCCTTCACTTAATTCACACCCACCATGGCAATGGCACTCCCCCCCCTCCCCCCCCTCCAAAAAAAAACTCCCTTTCCTACAATTTTTTTTTTAAATAAAGCAATATTTCATTAAGGTTTCTTTAACCTCCTATGCAATTGTTATGGATAATAAATAATACGTCCTAGCTCCCTTTTCTTTGTTCTTCTTAAAAAAACACAACCCACTGTTTAAGTCTACGATTAGATATTGGGTCCGGGCAAGTTGAGGAAAATCTTTATTCTAATCACACCCAAATCCTAAACGCCAACGTCAATCATTGGTAATTAATTTAACATAATTATTCACATGACGTCGACGGCCGGCCTCTGGCCTTTCCTTTTCCTTTTTTTATATCAAACCACGGAAGAATCGGAGAAGAAAATATGTGACTGATATCGTATCATTTTCTCTGTCCCCTTGTTTTAAACTACGGTTCTTGATAAACAGAAAATACCGCAACCAGAGACCAGACTCCCCCCCCCCCTTCCCCCGGTTGCGTGATGTATGTTTTACCCGACATCTAGTTTTATCCCCGGGAGGGTCGGCCGGTCGGTGGTACAGTCTCTCCATGGAGGGGTGCAAAGCGGCTCTCGCTTGCCCACTTCTTTACAAACAAAATTTCCCACCCTTGTTCCTTGTCTCTCTTTTTTACCTTTTCTCTTCATCTCCTGTTTCCACTCCCAGCGCCAACAATCCCCCCCCCCCAACAAGTCACCGAACACCATATATACACTTTCAACCCCATTCTCTTCTTTCGGTTCCCTTATAAATTGATACATCCAAACCATCGGAAAAACATTGAAAGAGAAAAAGGGCACCCGCCACGACGAGGGACATGCCGCCTCCGACGTCACCCTCCTCTAAGTGAAACTTTGAACCCAGAGGGGAGGAGTGACTTCTTCCATGGCCTTCCACAGCCACGGCCACAACCAGCAACAGCAGCAGCAGCAGCTGGGCCACCAAGACCTCACCACCACCCTCCACCACTTCCCTTCCGTCCACTCCTCCCCTCCAAACTGGCTCTCCCCCGCCCCTGCCCCTAACACCACCAAATTCCTTCACCTCAGCAACTCCCCTGACTCCTCCTCCGCTGCAAACCCCCAACCTCAACCCCCTCCCCACTGGCCCCCTGGACTACTCCCCGTCGACTCCTCCTCTTCCATCGATCTCAAGGACTCCCTCCCCCAGGCCGATCCTTGCGCCAACCCCGCAGCCACCAGCAAGCCCGACGGAGGTGACTGGCAGTCCGCCAGGAGCAAGGCCGACATCCTTGCGCACCCTCTGTACGAGCAGCTTCTTTCTGCACACGTGGCCTGCCTCAGGATTGCTACCCCTGTCGACCAGTTGCCGAGGATTGACGCACAGCTCGCTCAGTCCCAGAACGTCGTCAATAAGTACTCGGCCATAGGGGGTGGTCCCGCCTTGGTTCCCGACGATAGCAAGGAGCTCGATCATTTCATGGTGAATTGAATCCTTATTCCTTCTCGTTTCGTCTCTTGATACGAGTTCCCCGATGTCGGAATTGAGTCGTAAAACCTTGCGGGTTTGACTTGCTGATTCTCTCTCGTGTTCTTTCCTCGTTTCCTGCCGACAGATTCCGTTTTCTGTTCTAAAGTCCTTTTTCCTGTTTCCACCCACCCTTTTTACTTACCATTAGTTAAAACAAGAAAAAAGTTGATAAGTAAAGTAAACAAAAAAAGGAAGGGCATCGTGCTCGTCCTCCAGGCATGTGCTTCTCAGACATGTTAGTTTCTCACCGACATGTTTGTTACTCTTTGCTTCTCCTGACAGACGCATTATGTCCTACTGCTATGTTCTTTCAAAGAACAACTGCAGCAACATGTCCGCGTCCACGCGATGGAGGCCGTGATGGCCTGTTGGGAGATCGAGCAATCTCTCCAGAGCCTAACAGGTCCGTCCCTCCTTCTTTTCTTACTCAATGATGCTCGTCTTGCAATGAATGCAAAGGAGTGGTGTTTACAAGGATTGACCTTTGAAATTTCTTTGTTTCATGTTCAGGGGCATCCCCCGGGGAAGGCACCGGTCTGACAATGTCCGACGATGAAGATGAACAAGCAGAGAGCGATGCTAACTTATTTGATGACCGTTTAGATGGGATGGATGCCTTGGGATTCGGTCCTTTGACCCCTACGGAGAGCGAGAGGTCGCTATTGGAGCGCATTAGGCTGGAATTGAAGCACGAACTTAAGCAGGTAAGGACCAAGACGCGTACCCGAGATTACCTAGGAGTTATATTACTTTGGTGTTCCTGTACGAATCACATTCCCTTTATAACCGCGCAGGGCTACAAGGAGAAGATAATAGACATCAGGGAGGAAATCTTGCGCAAGCGACGAGCGGGGAAACTACCGGGGGACACGACCACCGTCTTGAAAGCATGGTGGCAATCCCATTCCAAGTGGCCATACCCTACAGTAAGCTTTCTTCATAAAACAAAAGCCGCCAGTATGCAGGAATCACGTCTCGAAATGCCAAGTCATTCTGTGATTGGGGGATGTGATTCGCAGGAGGAGGACAAGATACGATTAGTCCAGGAGACTGGGTTGCAACTAAAACAGATAAACAACTGGTTTATAAACCAGAGGAAGAGGAACTGGCACAGCAACCCTTCCACGTCCACGGTTACAAAGAGCAAGAGCAAGAGGTATGTGCTCATGCTACAAAAATCGATGATGCGTACATCCTCAATAATAGGCATTCGTCGCCAACAAAAATTTCAAATGAAGCAATGCAGGTGATGGCGGCGGCGGCAGTCAGCGCCAGTCTTAGACGGGGAAACAAACATTTGAGTTGGTTATACTAGTGACCAAGCGCGACCCAACTGATGGATCGATCATACAATGCAGCAGCAGCAGCAGCAGCCTGTCATTGGTTTCAGCTGTGAAATAATACGGAAAACTGTACATCCATGGTAAACGTATGTATGTATAATATAAGAGACTGATTGGTCTGTTAGGTCGGTTTGGCATTGTTGGGGGAGGGGAGGGGAGGAGAGGGGTATTATTATTGGACATTACATTGCATAAAGTATAGCTGGTGGATTGAAATTATTGGTGCTTTGTCTCATGGCTTTTGGACCATCTTCCTAAGGTCGAAATAAAATTTCTACTCTATAATAAATGGATTGACATGGACTCATCAACCCCAATAATAGAGCAATTATGGGATCATCTCCGCGTGAGGGGGCAAGATATAAAAGCACGCGTGGTATTGTGATCTTTCAAGACATCAAATCCTCATAAAGCTATGAAAAGAAAACCTACAATCATATCAGAAAAGGAGAAAACAAAATACAATCCTTTGTGATTATTCATCCAAGAAACCAATTTCTTTACCGCGTTCAAAATGAACGGAGCAGTTTATGAAAAGCAAAGAGAGGAAGAAGGACAAAAGATGAACGATCAGAGACGGGCCGACTCTTCGTCTGAGTCATGGTCGAAGTTAAGTGCATAACTCCGGGGATTGTATGCAAACCCCGTGTTCCTCTTGGTCTTCTCGCCCCTTTTACACCACCGTAAAATCCTCGTAAAGATGCCCTTGACCCTTGGCCTTGACAGTGCCTCAGACACGTGCCTGAATCCCATCCGAACATTCCTGGCGATCCCATCCTCGCCGCCGAAGCACCCGCAACTCGACCTCGCTTCTTCTGCCTCATCGGATCTCTGGCCGTGGTCTTGATCGAGTATCGGTGTGGACTCCTCATTATTCATCCTCTCTATCACAAGAGCGGCAAACATGATGACGGGTTGAAAATCGAAACAGAGACTTGAGTCGGGGGGTATCCGCCGATGTCTTTCTATGCCGCAGAATGAATCGGATCGCGTGGTTCCCAATAACCTTATATTAATAACATATATATATATATATGTAGGGAGAGATAGAGAGGGGTGCGTGGGAGGGAAGACAATCTAGCCCTACGCTGGAGATTTGAATCATATCACACAGCTAATATCTCTAGCGACAAGATTAGTGTATAAGATTTGCATGTGTATCTTTTACATGGGACGCTTAGTTGGTTAATGACTACCTAATTGTTTGGACATTTTTGAAAATAAGATTGCTTCGTATCTCTGCTTCTGTGACTGCCGGCCAGGATTGGGGAGCTCTTGAAGTTTATGATAGTAAGATTTTTTTAGAAAGAAATTATTCGGCATCTAATCTTAAAGTAACAAAAAAATCCTTTTCTTTAACTTATAGAGTTATCAGATTCCTTCGATTCAACTAAATCTATTATCAGATTTTTTTTTTTAGTTTCCTTTAACTACTCTTGTTGATGCGGACTTCTGAAGCACCAAAAAATCCGGGCAATCGGATTTTGTAGAATATTTGGGGTGTTTCTACATTATATGAATATACATACGACTTTGTGAGCCCTAATCAGATCGGAGGGACAAGGCGGAGGATTCATCATCAACTTGGAACTAAATATGGGCCAGGAAATAATTGGTATAGGACTAACTGTTGAATCCATGAGGCCCACCGGTCGGCGGAGAAATCTGTCGGGACGAACACATATTCGGCTTCGAGTTCATCATACTTATAGTTAGTCTGGAGCATGTGAAAGAGAATATGACTTGATAAATCACAGGACACGTGGTTAGGTCGCAGAATATTCCCCCATTATGGAAATTTTTACAACTAAACATGTTGCCAAAATATATATAGATTTATTTATTTATATTTGGTCTACGGAAAGCCAAAAAAAAAATAGTGACGAACGGAGTTTTTTTAAAATTAACAGGAAATTAATTTTAAAAAATTTAAAATAACATCTCAAAATCAAATATTATAATTCCGATTTTTATCATTAAGAAAACATAAATTAAAAATTAAAAAACAGACTTTATAATTCGGATTCCTTGCCTCAATGTTTTCATGGAAAAATCTTAATTATAAAGTCCAATTTTTTTTAGGAGTAAAATTGAAAATAGAAGGACTCATGGGGATTTCTCTTACTCTTGAAGCGAAGAAATCTTTTCCATTTTTTGGGCGATCCTCGTGGTATTTCTGCATTTCTTTCAAACCTGCTACGGTTGTAGAGAATGTCGAGTTTACCCATTTTGAGGCTTACTTTTTTTTTTCTATTTAACTTCGAACGTAGCTCAAGAAGAAGAGGAGGGGACGCTTCCGAGCAACAAAAACGTTGGAATGCCCGACAATAATATCAATGTGAATCCCCAAAAAAATAAACATGGGGAAGAAGCATTTCTTAATTGGTACGGGCCGTTTGTGCCTCGGGGATTCCGACCACCTCGACAGGAACGTTTTTGGTACGAGGCATCGATATTTGTCATGCCCAAGAATTACCAACGCCAAACAAACCAAACTGTAAATAAGAAAAATAAACCACTTCCCTTCTTCTTTTTCCTTGGGTAGGGGGCGTCGTGCTTATCCACCACCAAAACCTCATTGGGATTATCATGTCGTATTTATCTCTGAGTTCACTTAATTCTCATCCCTTAATCACCGGGAAAATGTTGGCAATAATAAAACCATCCTCGACGAGGATGCTGTCGTAAATAATAGTTTATTATTTATTTTCGGAGAGAACAAGAAAATGTGTGGGGCCCAATAGCCAAAACCACCCTCCTTATAAAATGAAACCAAGTTGATAAATGGCTAGGTTTGAGAAATACACGCCTCAGTAATCCCCCCCCCCCCCTCCCCTTTGGGAGGCTTAACAGCCTCCAACCCCTCATCTCCCCACTTCAACTCCAATTCCAACCATAACTCCTCTCCTTCCGCCATGCGTGGCTCGTCCCGACCTCGATCCAGCGCTCCCGTCCTCCGCCCTCTATCCCCTCACCGTTTCTATGTTTCTTCCTCCTCTTCTCCTCCACCTCCCATCCCCCCCGATTACTCATCCTATCCCTTCGCTTCTTCCACTAACCTGTTCAATCACCGGTCAGCCTCCCCTCCTCACGTCAGCGTCGGCTCTCCTCGGTCGCCTTCCATCTCGTCCTCTTCCGTCAGGTTCTCCATCGACCGGCCTGTCTCTCCCAACCGCTCGCTCGTGGTTTCTCCGCGGCACCACGTCCTCAGGAAGGGTGATGACACGAGGAGCGCTTCTATCAAGAAGACCTGCATGTGCTCCCCTACCTCACATCCCGGATCATTCAGGTGCAGCCTTCACAAGAACGTGGGGGCAGCAAACGGGGGAAGGAACGGGCATCCGTCGTTCATGCCTAGTAGGTCGAACATCTGGAGCCTGGCGATGAAGAATTCTCTGGTCAGGATAGGAGGGGTGGAGGGAGATCTGGTGAGGAGGGCCTTGACAGCGCTGATCCATCCCTCATCTCACCAGCAGCGTCGCAGGGCCGCTTTCCAGCCGCTGCCTAGTCGGTTGTCGGTGATGTCAAAGGCCTCGGATCCGTGAGTGAGTGAACTCGGGAGGAAAAAAAGCAAAAAATGAAAAAGTAATAACTATTCAAAAACAACAAGAAGGAAAAGAAAGAACGTACAAAATGGGAAAGGGTTCGATTCAAGGTACAAAAGTCCTTTATTTATAGTATAATTAAATGAAACATCTCGGTAGGTGAAGAGTTTCGGCGGGCGAAAAGTCTCGGCAGTTACTATTTGGAGTCATAATGACATTCATAATTATTCATAATACTCCCTTTTAAATGACCATTATGATATTTTTTCGTTCAAAAACTTACTCGGAAAATCCTGTGGGAAAAAACCTTGATCAAGGAGAAAAGATTACAATATCTTTACTCCCCTTCTTCATAGTCTCATCGTAGATCTCCACGTCTACGCATACCGATTTTACGTCTAAGCCTCTCAAAGGTCGTCGCAGGCAAGGCCTTTGCAAATAAATCTGCTAGATTTCCTTAAGAACGAATTTGTTGAATGTCAATATCACCACTTCCTCTGGAGATCGTCAGTGAAAAAAAATTTTGGTGATATGTGTTTTGTTCTATTGACTTTGATATATTCTCCTTTCAATTGAGCAATGCAAGCAGCATTATCCTCATATAATGTCGTCGGGACATTCTTATTTGCATGTAAACCACATGATTCTTTAATGTGATGTATAACAGATCTTAACCATATACATTCTCTGTTTGTTTCATGAATCGTTATAATCTCATAATGATTAGTAGATGTGGCAGTAATAGTCTGCTTCATAGATCTCCAAGATACAGCAGTACCACCACATGTGAATACATAACCTGATTGAGATTTACCATGAGGATCGGATAAATATCATGCATCTACATATCCTATCAATTTTGCTTCAGGCGTATAAGGATAATATATAAATCCATCTCCGTTGTACCTCGAAGATATCTAAATATGTGTTTTATCCCATTCCAATGTCTCCTTGTAGGAGATGAGCTATATCTTGCTAATAAACTTATAACGAATGATATATCAGGTCTAGTATAACTAGCAAGATACATTATTGCTCCAATAGCACTAAGATATGGTACGTCAGGACCAATTAGTTCTTCATCATTCATACGAGGTCAAAATGAGTCTTTATTTATACCAAACGATCTCACGACCATTGGACTACTCAATGGATGCGCTTTATCCATATAAAATCTTTTTAACACATTTGATGTATAAGTGTACGCGCGCCTTCCGGCCTAGCACGCGCGCGGCGGCTCCAGCAACAAGAGGATCCGGGCCCGCTCCCCGAGGCCCAATTCGTTCGGCATCGCGACTCGAGCGTCGGACGCTGTGGAAGGGCACCGGGTTGAATCCTTCCTTGGTTCTCGAACGGATCTGCGGGGCGTTTCGCCAACCGCCTCCGGTCCTTGAAGGCGACGGGTGAAAGGCTGCGTGAGACTTCGCTTGGGAAATTCGGAGAGGATTCAAGGAGCGGCTCGTGTTGCCGTCACCCATCCAAAAATGGCTCCATTTGTAAATATGTGTTGTTGTTTAACCTAGCTAAACTATTACGGAGTCGCCACCGACTTTTATTTTAAAACTGTTAAGTCGAAAAACAGATGGTTCCGGGATTCCTAATTACTAACTCTTACATTAAACATGCGAAAAGGTGGCGTTTGCTCCAAAAGTTTGCTCTTAGTTAACCGGTGTTGGTAGAGCGTCGTGCTGATAACGTGTTGTAAAACAACGAAACAAGAAGGCAAAAGATTGAGAGATTACACAAGAGAAAGAACATAGAAAGGGGAAATAGTTTCTTTATTGATTTCGATCGAACGTACAAAATACTTCTTACAAGGCCTTCTATTTATAGTATAACCAAATAAACGTCTCAGTAGATGAATGGTCTCAGTATATGAAAGGTCTTGGTAGATGAAGAGTCTCGGCGGGCGAAGAGTCTCGGTAGTTACTACTCGGAGTCATAATGACATTCGCAATTATTCATAATTTTAAATTACATTATATAAGAATCTACAGCCATAATTAACTTTAATCATCTTACAAATGAAAAAGGAAATGGTCATTAACTTCAATCGAGGAATACTCAAAATTCTTTTAGTTTTTGTCTCCCCACAGCTAATTTTATACTTAATATTTCTATTATATTCATGGAAGGGACCGAGGAAGAAGGACGGACATGTTGAGATGATAACTAGGAAAGCCCGGACAATGTAAGAGCAGGCAGGTAGGGAGAGGATTGAATATTCGTTTGTTTACTACTCTCATGGGTAAGACCAAGGGGAGGGAGGGGGGACCAGAATATCATTCATTAGTCAAGTTCAATCTATTAAGTAAGAAAAGCCAGAGATGTCTGCTGCGCTGTCACTTTGGTCATCAGGATTCAGCTTTTTGGCTTTGCTTTCCTGAATCCTGAAACCGGAAAGGCAACAAGAGAAAGCATGAAGCTTTCGGTGATGAAGAAACTTCTCCCCATTATTTATTACCGGCAAACGTCGTCCGATGGAAGAAAGGGAAGGTGGGGGCATGACAACAGATGTTGGGGTTCGAGATTAAGTCAAGTCACGGGAGGAGTTTGAGTGCTATGCTGTCCTCTACCCATACCTTTTTAACCTGTCAGCTTTCGTCCATCGCATCTGACTAACTAGTGTTTTTCTATTTAACCATCGTTAATTAATCTTACGGGGGAAAATAGTAATAGGAAAAACTTAAAAAGAAAGAGGAAAAAAGGACCAAGGCAAAAGATAGTAATGATTATTAGTTATAATACTAATCGCTATTATTCATTCCCCCTTGATCGTCTCCTTCCCCATCCCTAAATACCTGAAGTTCCAGAGAGCCGCCATTTGTCCATCCCCTCCTCCTCCTGTTCCGTTTTACATCCTCCAGAGGCGAAGTATTCGTCCCACAATTCTTCATTCTTCTCCTTCCCCCCTTCCATTAGTTCCTCCCTATCATTCTCTCCCTCGATTTGATTTGGGTGGTTTCGATCCCGGGGAAATCATCGGCCCCTGGGTGCATAAATTCGGGGGCCTTCCGTCGTCGATTCCCCTTCTTGGATTAGGTTAGGCTACCCCCAGCGTTCCTTCTTTTTCGGTCGCGGTTTTCCTTCCCCCCCCCCCCCCCCAAGAGGCTAATTCTCTCAGGGGCCTTTCCCTGTTATTAGACGCCGTTTGATTGTTGGTCGGTGCTCTGTAATTCGCCGTTGTTTGTCTTTGGTGCGTCTGTTTTTCTTTTTCTCTTATCTCGGTAATCAATACCAATAAAGCCTAAAATGGGGAAGCCCGCCGGGAAGAAGAAACATGTGGCCGCCGGGGATGCCATGGGGAAGCAGGCCTCTAAGCCCTCCGACAGCAACCCCAAGACTTTCGACGAGGACACCGCCGTCTTCATTACCATGTCCCAGGAGCTCAAGGAGGAAGGCAACAGGCTCTTCCAGAAACACGACCACGAGGGCGCGATGCTTAAATACGAGAAGGCCCTCAAGCTATTGCCTAAGAGTCATATCGATGTCTCCTACCTGCGTACCAATATGGCCGCCTGTTACATGCAGTTGGGTGTCGGGGAGTACCCCCGCGCCATCAATGAGTGTAATTTGGCTTTGGAGGTGTCTCCTAAGTATAGCAAGGCGTTGTTGAAGCGGGCGAGGTGTTACGAGACTTTGAACAGGCTTGATTTGGCCTTGAGGGATGTCAATACCGTTTTGAGCATGGAGCCTAATAATTTGTCCGCCCTGGAGATTGCGGAGGAGGTGAAGAAGGCCATTTATGAGAAGGGGATCCAGATAGAGGACAAGCAGGTTGTCTCGGAAAGCGTCGTGGTCCCCAGCACAGGGTCCGCTCACAAATTGACCAAGGAGAAGTCGAAGAAGAAGAAGAGTGGCAGGTTTGAGGTGAGCATGACCAAGGACATGACAGTTGTCGTCGAGGATGTAGGGAACGATGTCCGGGACAAGGAAGGGGCTCTGAAGGCTATATCAGAGAAAGACGAGCAAGTAATGACTAAGGATATTAAGGAGGAGCAAAAGACTGTTACAAGGACGGTGAAGCTGGTTTTCGGCGAGGACATACGATGGGCAAAGCTGCCTCTCAATTGTAGCATAAAGCTGGTGAGGGATGTCGCTCTCAATAGGTTTCCCGGATTGAGGGCTGCTCTTATCAAGTATAGGGATCAAGAGGGCGATTTGGTTACTATTACCACGACAAATGAGCTGAGGATAGCTGAGATGTCCGGAGAGCAGCACGGTTCGGTCAGGCTGTATATTACACAAGTGACTCCGGATCAGGAACCCGTGTATGAGGGACATGAAAATGAGCAGGAGCTAGAAAAAGTTCATCTGTCCCATGGAAATGGCAGATTGGAAGGGGAAGGGCACGTTGAGAAGGGCTCCACTTGTGTTGAAGATTGGATCGTTCAGTTTGCCCGTCTCTTCCGAAACCATGTTGGCTTCGACTCCGATTCCTACTTGGACCTTCATGAGGTAGGAATGACAATTTATTCCGAGGCAATGGAGGACACGACCATGACTGAAGATGCGCAACAGCTTTTCGAAATTGCGGCCGAAAAGTTTCAGGAAATGGCAGCTCTGGCCTTGTTCAACTGGGGAAACGTCCATATGTCCAGAGCGAGGAAGCGCGTTTCGGTTTCTGAAGACCAGTCGAGGGATGCCATGCTAGCGCAGATCAAAGCTGCATACGACTGGGCAAATAAAGAGTATGTCAAAGCGGGGTTGAGGTATGAGGAGGCCCTGAAAATCAAACCGGATTTCTACGAAGGTCTTCTCGCGCTCGGGCAGCAGCAGTTTGAGCAAGCGAAGCTGTGCTGGTATTACGCGGTTGGGAATAAAGTTTACTTGGAGGAAGGACCTTCTTCGGATGTCCTGATGCTATACAACAAGGCTGAAGACAGCATGGAGAGAGGCATTCAGACGTGGGAGGAATTGGAGGAACAGCGACTCAACGGGCTCTTGAAGTCGGAGAAATATAAGGGTCAGCTGGAGAAGATGGGACTTGGATCACTTTTGAGTGAAGCTTCTCCCGATGAGGCTGCAGATCAAGCAATGAACATGACCTCGCAGATAAACCTTCTCTGGGGCACCTTGCTGTACGAGCGCTCGGTTGTGGAGTATAAGCTAGAGCTGCCCACTTGGGAAGAATGCTTGGAGGTTGCAATTGAAAAGTTTGAATTAGCAGGCGCATCTCCGACCGATATAGCTGTGATGATCAAGAACCATTGTTCCAATGAAACCGCACTCGAAGGTCCTTTTCCCTAGCCTCTCCTCTTACCATCCTTACAAGGCTAATGATATTAACACCTGACTGTTTTATCCAGGTTTCAAGATCGATGAGATCATTCAGGCATGGAACGAGATGTACGATTCAAAGAGATGGGAAATTGGTGTTCCCTCCTTCAGACTGGAGCCATTGTATCGAAGAGAAGCCCCCAAGCTTCATTCCGTTCTCGAGAACCAATTGAAATTCGCAGAGTGTCGATCTCCCTAAGAAGGCAGTTTGTCTTCCCAATTCTTTTCTCCAAGGACGTATGGTATGCTTGACCGGTACATATACATATCACGATCTACATGCCGATGCTGGATTAAAGAGCTGGCCTGCTGCTGTTTGTATGATTTTTTTGCAGGTTCTTGTTTCCTTGGCCTTGTGTTGTGTAGCCCGTTGTTTGCTCCGGAGTGAAGAACGGATGTCGGGTTTTGATGCTCGTATTGGAGTCAAGCCCCATTTTTTTTCCCATTTGCACAGCTGCTATTCGTCTGCGTCAACAGTATATATACCGTGGAAAAGGAGAGGTTGGATTTAAAGAGCATTTTGTTAGTAGTTGAGGTGATCGTATTCTTTGTTTATTCTCACAGGCCAATAAAGTTTTGGTGGGGGGGAATTTTGTGTGGACAAAATTTAATAGCATAATGTTTGTGGTAGTCGAACTAAGTTTGGTTGTGTTGGAAAATTTTTTATCCTCTTCTTGAATGGGAAAAACATGGCTGGCTTTCCTCCTACTTTACTCTGTTCCTGAGAAATTGGGGTGTGCTTTCTCCCTTTGATTTAATTCAATTGTAACCATCGAATCGATGCTTTTACCAATAAACCCTTCACAGCATCGAAACCATAAAAGGGCTGTCGATAGATATATAAGCATATTAGATACAAGTTTAAGAAAAGAAAATTAAAATGACCCGATTCCTACATGAAGGCCGAAAGTTCTAGATATATCTATTGCATAATGTAATTGAAAGTTGAACTGTCTGTCAAATGAATGAAGAGGATCCAAATACTTGATGCAAACCAAGACGCACCCTCGCCCTAGTAAAGACCATGGAAAGCCCTCCCCACGGAGCCCCGGCCAAGGCTCCGTGCTCCTCCCCAACCCCATCCCCTATCGAACACCCCTCCCCCTCCCGGCCTTTACAAGAACCTGCCTCCTCCCTATTCCCAGCTTTGGTCAGATTTGATGAAGAGGGTACCTACCGAATTAGTGAATGAAGATGCCGAGAACATTAAGTTTCAAATATGGGATTTGGGTGTGTTGGCTATGGCTGGTATAGAAAAAGGGATTCGATGTTGTGGTTGAACTGATTTGAGACAAGAAAAACTGAATGTGAGCCTGTGGACTAGGAGATTAAGAATTTAGTTGTATACTTGTACTTTGTTTATTCATGAAACAAAAGCAACGCAAGATGTCAGTAGCCAGTGAAACGTTCACAAGCATTAGAAAGCAGAAGTATCAACCATATCCGTAACGTGGCCCTGCATCCAACTCAGATTATCATAAGCTACGCATGCACTAAACTAAAATTCGATATTGTGTAGAATTAAATAACGCCTCAACCACCAACATGGGGTTGGTCCAAGTGGTAAGGAGCTTGGATTCGCTTAAGGAGGTTTCGGGTTCGAAACCTACCGTACGCAGCCACCCCTGTTGGTAGACTCACCCACCATAGCCAGGTGTCCTACTCGGGTCGAGACAAACACGCTCACAAATCAACAACTATTACTAAAAAAAAAAAAAAAATTGGAAGAACTTGGAGAGCGCCCCGAAAACAACAAACGAAAAGATGGAAACGTAAACGAAGAATCCACACAAACTTCGTCCGAAAATTCCGGGCAGTTCGTCCATATTTCTACTCACGATCAAAAGATTCAATGTCGACTCGCACGATCAGAACCGAGAAAATAGTCGACGGTTCACCAGATGGGCCGAGCCGAGAAATAGTCCGGAAACGAAGGATGGGCTTCAAGTGTGGGACGATTGGTGAAATGTCTGGAATATCCTCGGGTAGCAACCGCATTGCCCATCCTACCCCTTGAATCGCACCCCCCCCCTGTTCTCCCAAAAACCCTAATCCCCACCCCTACGCAGTCGCCCGAAAGCGTTTCTTCCGTCGCGCACTCTTGGCTGGTCCTCGGAAGATGCAGCAGATGGGGAGCGAATACTCCGACTTTTGCGCCACCATCCTCGGCGGATTCCTCGGCTCCGTCGTGGTCGAGGCTTCTGTCCTAGCCGTCAAATCCCTTGCTTGCTCCCTCTTAATGGTAGATTTCAATTTCGTTTCTTGCATTTTTTGGGGTCCTTGTGAGTGGGGCGCGTTAGCTTCAGACTCCCAATGTAGATTCCTGTTACTGTTTTACCCGTGATTTGTGTTGGATTTATCCATCCAGGTTACTTACTCGGCCTGTGCAGTGAATGCGTTAGCATTGGATAAGGAAGTTTCCCAAATGTGGGTATTTGTTCCTATTCTTCTTTCTGCCTTTGTTTTTAGTTTAAAGTAGGAGATACTGAAAAGGGAGGTAATGTTGCTTTCACATTTGGAAGGTTTCCCTTTGATGAGCTTTATGCCGTGAAGAAACCCGGTCCCGAGAATGTCGATGGTAGCGAGACTGAGGATGATGACGACGAGGATGAAGCTGAAGATCCGGAGGATGATGATGAGGACGAGGAAGAGGAAGGGGGGGAGGCGAATGGGGATGAAGAGGGTGACCCCGAGGACGAGCCGGATGCCAATGATGGCGGGAATGAGGATGAGGACGAGGATGATGACGACGACGACGAGGACGAGGACGGAGAGGATGAAGACGAAGAGGATGAGGAGGAAGAGGAGGACGAGGACGAGCTGCCTCAACCTCCTTCGAAGAAGAGGAAGTGAAGGTATAGAGGTCAAAGTGACGGGGTCTGTTGTTTTGGTACCTTGATGGGTCGTTCCGGACACTGTTAGCTTGAAGGATGATGAAATGATTCAGGATTTGTATGCGAGTATATTTCTTTTCTTTCTCATTTTGCATAGCTAGATTCTCATTTTAATTTTAACTCGTCGGTGTCCATGTACTTCTGCAATAACCTTTAAGAAAGTATTTAGAATCTTCCATTCGAATTCTGTGGGAGCTAATTGCACCACCGGCCATTGTCCGCCACTTTCACCTAGCAGGGATGATGAATTCATTTATGATCACATTTTGCTGGGATCTCGTGTTTGTTCTTCCGCTTCCAAGCACTCTGATTAGAGTCCCCCTGGTGGGGGTCTCTTCATGGGTGGGGGGATCATTCCCCACCACGCTGCTATCACCTCTAGCTCGTTAACAGACTACCTTGAATTTCCATGTAATAATGAAACGCCGAAGATCCCGTGGAGTTAGTATCCGGGGATGATGATGACGATATTCTGCTTTTTTTTTTATTGGGTTTTTGTTTGTAAGAGCGACATGGTTGATTGTTCGGATATACACTGGAAACAGCCAAAGGAATAATAATTCCCCCCACCACCACACCACAAAAAGATGTTACAGCTACCCCTGATGGTGGTGGTTTCTGCTTCTATCCCCCTTCATTTTTCCACAAGGGAGATAATTTCCTGGAAGACAAAACCAGACTCCAACAAACCTCAGTTTGCGCCATCTGCAATTGAATGTAAATAAGTCAGTAGAAGACCAGAAGACTTGGAAAGTGCCCTTATTTTTCTAAACGAGTTAAAAAGTCCCTTTTGTTCTGTTTAACCCTTTTAAACCATATAACTCATTCTTATCTATCAGAGTTAGTCATCGGCGTTGCTTTTGATGGCTTCAAAGAGCATCCCAATGGGGATGACGGTATGTAGGAGCTGAATGGGGGTTTAAATCCAGGATCGCTTTAATACAATCTTATCGTTTGACCTAAAAACTTAAACAATTAGGTGAGACTTGGTTTATATTATATAGCTTAACATACGGTGGGTTTGCCGACAGAGATCAATGACAATTCTCAATTGATAATTACATAATTACAATACATCACTATTAATGGGGATATTGGGAATATTTATCTCCTATAATCAAGAGGATTTGATGACGAATATCTCGTCACTAATCAAATAATATCTGAACCTACTAATTTCAATCTTTACGCTATCACACCCCGCAATCGAAGCCTCATAACTGAGAAGGAGATTCTTGCATTGTTCAACGAATGAACTCCCACCTAGGATTTTGGTAAAAATATCAACTTTGTAATCGCGTGCCGGAATATATTTGATGACAATCGAACCGGATTGGACTTGTACCCGGACGAAACGATAATCAATATCAACATGCTTGGTACGCTGATGTTGAATAGGATTTGCGGCGAGGTACATAGCTCCCAAATTGTCACGGCAAATCAAAAGAGGACGGGAGAGATAAACACGCAGCTTGCGAGCAAGGGAGGACAACCAGGTAACCTCAGTAACGACGTAGGCAAGAGCCCTATATTCAGCTTCCGTAGAACTTCGAGAGACCGTGGTCTGCTTTTTGGAGCGCCAAGAGATGAGGTTGCAACCATTAAAAATTGCATAGCCAGTGGTCGAGCGACGTGTCGTTGGGCAGCCTGCCCAATCAGCGTCCGCATAGGTTGTGAATTGCGACGTATCGGAAGGAAAAATTGGCAATCCATAGTTGAGAGAGCCATTGAGATACCGTTGTAGTCGCTTGGCTTGATGAAGGTGCGCTGATGTCGGCCGTTGTAAAAACTGACTTAGATAGTTTACTGAAAATGCGATGTCTGGCCGTGTCAGAGTGACATATTGAAAAGCACCCACAATTTCGCGAAAGATGGTTAGATTAGAGAGAACATCGTTGTTGGAGTATTCCACAGGAGGTCTAATAGAGAGTGGTGCGGGCGCTCCATTGCAGTCGGACATGTGATAGAATTGCAAAAGTTTCTTTACATAATGAGCCTGAGATAAAAATAACCCACCAATAGTCCGCGAATATGAATGTTGAGAAAATGTTATGGGAAGCCAATGTCTTTCATTGCAAATCGAGAACTAAGCTGTTATATGATGTTCGCGATAATAACATCATCAGATCCTGCCATCAAGATGTCATCGACATACAATAATAGGAGAAGAACTCGATCACCATGTCGAAGAGTGAATAGAGATGTATCGGAGATACATCGTCAAAATCCCAAAGAAATAAGTGCTGATCGAAAAGCGCGAAACCAGACACGAGGTGCTTGCTTGAGCCTGTAGAGAGATTTGTCCAGACAACACACATGGTGTGAGTATCGATGATCTTTGACGCCCGGGGGTTGCTTCATGAAAACTGGCTCACAGAGAGTTCCTTGTAGGAAAGCACTGCTAACATCAAGTTGTCGGAGGGTTACCGATTTGAAATCGCCAATGAGAGGACAAAGCGAATAGTGGTTGGTTTAACTACTGGGCTAAATGTGTCCTTGTAATCAATGCCTGGCCGCTGTCGAAAACTTTGTGCAACTAATCGCGCATTGTACTTATCGATGGAACCGTCAGAAAGATATTTAATCTTGAAGAGCCATTTGCAGCCAATGACATTCTGGGCTGATGATGGGGGAACCAAATGCCATGTTTGATTGCGAAGGAACGCATCATGTTCGGCCTTCATTGCAGCATACCAGTGTGGAGTTTTGCAAGCCTCAGCAACCGTGACCGGAACGGTAGGTGTAGTGCTGGACAGGAGACTTAGAACATTACGAAGACGTAATGACCCGGTCTTGCTTCTCGTGATCATGGGATGAGATGGAGGAAGTGGGTCTGAAGCAACTGCGGGAGGTATGATGTCACTAAACGAATCCAACGGGACATCCACCGTGGTAGAGACAACCTGATCTGTTGTATGTATCGGTACAGATGCCGGTACTAAGACTGATGATGAGGATAAGGTGGTCGTCGAGGGTGTCGAAGAGGCCTCTTGATACATATGCGTCGGAGAAGGGGATGTTGAGATGGCATCCAAGAGCGGAGTCGGCGATGGTAAAGGCAAAGACATAAATTCTTGTGACGGTTGCACAGACGTTGAAGATGACATCAATGATTGGTAAGGGAAGACATCTTCAAAAAAGCAAACATGTCGACTGATGTGGATTGTTGACGTGGCTGGATCAAGACATCGATACCCCTTATGCCGTGATGAGTAACCAATAACTACACAAGCAGCAGATCGGGTAGCAAGTTTCGATGATGATCGATGGCCCAAATATAGGTAGCAGAGACATCTAAAGACCCGCAAAAAACTATAATCTGGTATCGTCTGATATAGCATCTCATGCGGTGACTTATCATGAAGAGTTGATTATGGCAGGAGGTTAAGCACCATATTTGCAGTAATTATAGCATCGGACCAAAATTCCTCAGGAAGGTCGGCTTGTAATCTCGTGGCACGAGCGAGAGAGGTGAGATAGCGATGATGACTTTCCGCCACACCATTTTGCTCCGGTGTGTAAGGGCAAGAGATACGAAGTTGAATACCTACCTCTTCGAGAAACCTAATCATGTTAATGCTGACAAACTCACCTCCCCCATCGCACTATAAACCCATAACAGAGCAAGAAAATTGTGAAATGACAAAATTGATAGAATTTTCGAAAATTTTCAAATACCTCTTTCTTGTGACGCAACAAGAATATCTAGAAATATCGACTACAATCATCGATAAATACAAGATAATAACGAAAACCAAAAGTAGAAGGGACTGAACTTTGCCAAATATCGGAATGGACTAAAGCAAAAGGTTTGGTAGCTCGCGAAGAGGACAAAGAAAATGGTAAACGATGTGATTTGCTAAGCCCACAAGAGTGACATAGTTTAGATGAAGGCGATAAACAACCGGGTAGTCAACTTTGCTTATGTAGACGATTAAGGGTAGATAGTTGGGGATGATAGAGACGTCAGTGCCAGACAGTGATGAGATCAAAGAAACTACTGCAGTAGGAGGCTTCATCATCTGCAACCGTACTGGATAAAGGGAGCCATTACTCGGTTGTCGGAGAAGGGTCCTCCCGCTGCGCCGATCCTTAATAGAGCAGGAGGATTTATCAAAAGTGACAACACAATCATTTTCGAGACAAAGACGTCGAACAGACAGTAGATTATGAGTCAAATCATGAACATGGAGAATATTTTGAAGTTTAAGAGGGGATGAATAGGTGCGAAGAGACAGATTACCAGAGTGTGCGATGGGTAAGGATGAGCCATTGCCAACAAAAACACAAAATGATCCACCGTAAGGATTGGGAGTAGGTAGTATACCTCGCTGAGATGTCATGTGGTGGGAGGCACCAGAGTCGGGATACCAGACGTCAGTTGGGTCATCAGTTAGAGAAAGTGCAGCAAACTGATCCGGGGCATCAGTCGTGACGCGAGTGTATCTCTAATAGCAGTGTGCGGCCGAGTGTCCACAACAGTCACAAATTTGGCATTGAATGGTATGGGTTTTGGATCCAATGCCGATAGAGGGTAGGTGATTCTTGTTTCGATCCGACTGATAAGGAAGCGACGAGAGCGCTGGGGATTAACCTCCATAGTAGATGATACCCGAGAGAAACTGGAGCGACTAGAGCGACGGGATGCAAAGCCATGCTCTCGCTTAGGATGCAGAGAGCTCGAAGCATAAAGAACAGATGGATTGGATACGGCATCAAAGGCCTCCTTTTGCTTCAAGCGTTGCTCGTATGTGAGAAGACTTACCCAAACTTGATCGAAAGCCAGATTCGTTGATGCATAAGAGAGGGTGGTGACAAGGTTCTCGTATGATGATGGCAGTCCCCGGAGTGTGTAACGAATAAGCTCAGAAACTGAAATTAGGCGTCCAATAGCAGCAAGTTGATTAGCCGTCGTCTTCGTGGTGCGGGGAAGTCACTCATTGACTGCGTCGTGAGGCGGTGACTGATGATGGTCTCTCGCAGTTCCAACTCTCTTGCACGAGTATTTTCTAAAAATCGTCGATTGATGGTAGCCCAGATGTCATAAGCAGGAAAAATGTCGTATACCTCTATCATAATTTCTGGAGTCATAGTTGCTAGGAGAATTGCACGAACAATATGATTTGACTTATGCCAATGTGACAGGCGAGGAATTAGGCACGACTTCTCCAGTTGGTAGAATGACGGTCGTGGTCGGGGCACGGATGGTGACTGGATTAGGACTGTGCAAGAGAGTTGTGGGCGTAACTTATCATGTAAATTAACAATCATGACTAAAAAATGGTCAAAATTAAAGAACGTGGCCCACTATACCAACAAATAAAAACCATAAAAAATTTGTAGAGATTGTTGTGGGCTTAACTTATCTACTTACTACAAGTTGACATGGATTAGGACCGTGTTTGTTGGTAGTAGGTGAGTTCGGATGTAAAGGTTGCAATCGGGACAACATCCAACTGGGTGTGGGGGATGCATTATTAATTGTAGGTGTAGATGCGGGACCAGACAAGGGTGTCTGGTTGGATTATTCTCGTATCAGATGCTTAAAACACACTTGCCATGCCCCCACCTCCCAACCCCTATCGAAAGTCAAAATCCCAATAACGATTTTGCTTTTCCCAAAAAAATAAAAGAATAAAAGGAAAGGAATTTTTTATTATCTTTTATCACATCTCTTTCTGATTTGGCGCTTTCATTATTTTGATTGCGATTTCACATCCCTTCCCACCTTACATATACACCCCCCACCACCTAATTTCATTCAAGGAAAATGTTGTGTAGAGTGAGGATCGGAAACTCTTACTGTGTATATATATATATATAATGATACTTAATAGGTACTTGGTTTTATGACCGCTTTATGGATACATGATCCTGCCCTAAAAAAGAAATAGAAAAAAGAAAAGAAAAGGTTAGCCTAAATAGCACGCCACTAGTAGCACCTAGGCAAGGCTCTCTCTGCATGTGAGGACGCCCAGCGAAGGAAGGAGGGAGGGATAGAGATAGAGATTTGGCGTGCGTTGATTTGATTTGACTCCTCGGGAAGAAACGAACACACACTCCTTACTAATTATTAAACATTGTTATATTATCATATCATATCGCCCCCCGTCGGTTCATTGGCCTTGATTTTCCTCCATCCTTCGCCTGATCCCATAAATATTAGTAAAATAAAGGAGCTTGGAGAGGTCGTCGTGACATGCCATGATAGCCCCCCCCCCCCCCTCCCTCCTCTCCTGCCTTTTCCTGCTGTTTCCCCTTTCACGTCAACCGATTAATCACTCTTCCCACCTCCTCTCCTTCCAGAGTTTCACTATCATTTGCTCTCTCGAATAAAATCTTTCCTTATATATCCCGTTTTGGCTCGGGAATGACCTTTGCCATGGGTTCACTCGTGATTCTAACTGGGGTTGTCTTCCTGGTCGTGTGGCTTCACCACAACTCTGTCCCCGTCCAGTCCCAGAGCAGCGGAGGAGTCGCTGCCGGAGATGTTTCCCGGACCGTCTTCATCAATGGAACTGTTGTCATCGCCACTACCTACGAGGACTTTATCTGCGCTACCTTGGATTGGTGGCCTCCTGATAAGTGTGATTATGGGACTTGCAGCTGGGGCAGTTCCACCCTCCTCACTCTAGTAAGTCTTTCCGTAAACTTACCACTGATTGTCGTCTGTCTACGAGAATTGCTGGAGCCATAAGATGTTAATTGCCTGAAACAATGTTGGCTTGTTGATGCCGCGGATTTTTTTGCAGGACTTGAAGAACGAGATTCTTCTGAATGCAGTCAAAGGTCCTGATCTTCGCTATTCATAGGGTAGTCGCTGTGAATCGAAGTTGTTGATTGAGTTTGAGCTGAGCTTGATTAGAGTTCTTACAGCGTTTTCGCCGCTGAGGATCAGGATGGGAGGCACTTTACAAGACAAGGTGGTATACCAGAGCCAGGATGATCAGTCGCCTTGTGATATGTTTGTGAAGAATGGCTCGGAGTTCCTCGGTTTCTCCAGAGGGTGCTTGCCAATGTCTCGTTGGGACGAACTCAACTCATTCTTCAAGGATTCTGGGTGCGGTAGCCAGTTTGAGTCCCATACCATCCCCTTTCAGAAATTCTCCTCTAGTCACTTTGCAATTAGACTCTTGTTTGTAATGTATTCTCAGGGCTATTGTTACTTTTGGGCTGAATGCATTGTATGGAAGGAGTATCGGCTCAGATGGCTTGGTAGCCAGACCATGGGATTCCAGCAATGCCCAGTCTCTGCTACGGTATACGGTCAACAAAGGTTACTCCATAATGGGTTGGGAGCTCGGTAATCATCCTAAATTCTGTGTCCGAATTACTAGATGTGTTGTCTTCAGCATAGTGGATACTTATGTAATCCTCCTAATGTGAATCAGGAAATGAATTGAGCGGAAGCGGCGTCGGAGCCAGAGTTTCAGCAGATCAATATGCATCTGACATAAGCACGCTGCAGAACCTCGTGGAAACAGAATATACAGGTTTTGAATCCAAGCCGCTTATCCTAGCACCTGGAGGATTCTTTGATGCAGAATGGTTCGGCAAATTCGTGGATCAAGCTAATGGGACGCTGCAAGTAATCACTCACCACATATATAACCTCGGTCCAGGTTTACTTACCACCCTTCAAACTGAAAATTCTCCAGTTGTGACTATGAACGGCAGATTTTATTCCACCCGATGTTTCTGTTGGTAAAGGTGTCGACGATCACCTTGTTGACAAGATCTTGAACCCTTCTTACCTTGACGGGGCAAGGCAGAACTTCCAGAACCTCCAGACTATGTTGAAGAATTCTGGGAGCTCTGCGGTAGCATGGGTTGGAGAGGCGGGCGGTGCTTATAACAGCGGCCGCAATCTAGTGACCAATTCATTCATATTTAGCTTCTGGTATTCTTAAATATCATATGGCATGGATAATTAACTCGAGAAAAAATTGCCGTTGATCATGCTCCATGTCGATATCAACAGGTATCTGGACCAGCTCGGCATGGCTTCGATCTACAATACTAAAACTTACTGCAGGCAATCACTGATCGGTGGGAATTACGGCCTGCTCAACACCTCCACATTTCAACCAAATCCTGATTACTACAGGTCCCTTTACACAACAGAAATGCCGTGAGTCGAAAGATTGATCTTACCTCAACTCATGTTTCTCCCTGATGCTCCACAGTGCTCTACTTTGGCATCGACTGATGGGAAGCACAGTCTTAGATGCCAGCTTCTCGGGCACAGACAAACTGCGAACTTATGCACATTGTTCAAAGAATGCAGTAAGTTAAAAATTCACAGAACTTTTTTTATCAAAATGACAGTAAAAATCTTCTTAACTTGTTTACAATTCAGCCGGGGATAACCCTCCTACTGATAAACCTTGATGGCAACTCAACCATCGAACTTCAAGTTTCAACAGCAGAATATACCAGAAGTGACGAGTTGTCCCTGCAACAACACAGCCAAACTGGCGGAACTGACTTTGCTAAGATGTCTAGGAGGCACTCTAGTCATGCCAGTACTAGAGAGGAGTATCACCTGACTCCTGATGGGGGGGATTTGCACAGCCAAACCATGCTTCTCAATGGAAAAATCCTTCGAGTAGATCGTTCGGGGAAGATTCCGCAAATGGACCCGGTAAAAGTAAGGGAATCGGATCCGATATCTGTGGCCCCATATTCAATTGTATTTGCTAGAATAGCTAATCAAAACATCAGTGCATGCACATAGTTCAGGAGCAATAAAAGAGCTCGGCTCCTCACAGCGATCCATACTTATGGTAAAAAAATAGATTTTGTAACGTTTATGCATTCTTACATGTTCAAATGCCAACACATTGATAAACTTCCAGAAGTGAAACATCTGACTATGATAGGGGGGGGGGGGGGGGGGGGGGGACACTAATTGTAGAAAAGAAAAGGTTTAAAGCCAAAACATCTTTCGCAGTACTCGTCCACTAAAATAGTGCCACTATAAATAATAATTCAGTGACTGATCAACTCAACTCTAGAAGTAAAACATCTTCCCCTAAATGGCTAGAGTTATATATGTTCCAGAACGGTATTCAGGACCTTCCATCACAGACACAGTCCTTCTCAGCAGACCAAATCTTCAGCCGGAGGTGGTTCCAGTTTACCAAAGCTTGGAAAACAAATATTACTTGGATGGTGTATCCTACCAGGAACCCAATTAACGTGCCGCTCCCGGCAACATGTTTGCAAGTGATGGTACTCCCTGGCTCCTCATTTCTTCTTGAGTCCGCCTCATTTCTTCGGGGTCTGTTGACAATAGCAGGAGTCATCGTAATTAAGTATATCTACTGAACTTCACCATACAACAAACTCAAAAACCATACAATAAAATATCTAAGCTCCTCGATCTATGCCTTTAGTAGTGAAAGCATAACGAGTGAACTAAAAAAATAAGAGGCTTAGAATAGGGTAAAACGAAACAGAAATTAGCTTTCCAATATGAGAAATTGTGAGCAGCTCCGTTGATTGAAGGAGGAAAATAATATATAGACACGTTCATAGTGACCTTAGCATGCATTACATTGCTTGTACAGAGGAAAGCATATAAGCAACTGCTCTTGAATCAGATAAGTATTCTAGAAAGCGTCAACAGGAGATGAATAAAATAAACTAATTGTTGTGCATTTCATACTTACCCATGTTCTCTGCTAACTTTGGCATCAGGAACATGGCGAAGAGCATGAATCCTACCATCAAACCCATTGGACTTTTCACAAGAGACATTATAGAGAAGGGTTCTCTTATCTGCCAAAAAGAAAGAACAACAATGCATTTCTCAAGAAACAGCATAATGGCCACTTCATGCTGACTCATAAAAAATGAAACGGTACTTCAGGTGGAAGCAAACCTCAAAGTAATGTTCCTCTCTCAAAGGTTCCAGAACCAACTCACTCAAGCTCCTACGAGTCTCGGTAAGGGCTGCTTGAACTTTGCCTGGATTTCTAGCACTGACATCAACTCGAACCTAAGAAATATCAAAGAAACTATCATAATTAAACAGTAAAGAAATGCAGACACGGCCACTCAAAGTAACAGCAGCACCAACCGGAGAAAAAAAGTAGCCAATGACAGAAACTTCGATCAGGTGAGTCCCTGCAGAGATATTATGACTTTTGTCGGGGATTATTAAGGAAAACAAATGCACCCAAGAATAGTATAACCTCGCAAAATTGCCAGCAGCACATGAAGGAAATTATTATTCTCTTAACTTTTTCATCGACCTACTTCTACTTCACAAAAAAAAATAACAAATACACAGAGAACCCAAATGTGATTAGTACAAAATTTAAGAGAAAAGCAAGGATACAATGAAAAATATCCATCTGGTCGAAGAAAAGTAATCCTACTGCCACCATTGAGGGTAACTTCAGCATCAGAAATCTTTCCAGAAACACCAAATGCTTTAACCGCCAATCCTGAGAAGAGCATCAAGGCATTGGTAATCAAGGACCGGAAGCATAATCAATAATACTGGGCAAATCATGGCGCGATTCTGTAAGTAATGTCAAAGCAACAACCAACAACATCCAATCCAATATCTACCGTCACACAAGGACTTGGCGTTCAACATTGCAACAACCTCCATCAAGGAACTTTATTTTTTCGTCTTCCTACCTGGGATCTTGACGCGGCCATTGATGGAGAAACCTTCGGCGGACCTGCCAATCGAGAAAAATAGCTCAGTCGCGAGAAAATTGTATCTTTAGACATACATAACATGGACTAACAACGCAGCAACAAATGAGAATAAATCCCAAAGCATACCCGGGTGAAAGCGCGATCCCGGAAGACAAGGAAGCGAGCGAGATGGCTACGAGGAGAAGAGCGGAGCAGGATCCCATGATCGGAGACAGCGAAGATAGATAGGACGTAAGCCAAAAATAAAAGAGCAAGCGTTGTTTCTCTTTCGTGTCCGAGGTTTGAAGTGAAGCATTGTCGTGGGCTTCTATTTGGGCCAGATTGCTAGGCATTACAGGCCCATATAACATCCTCTTCCGTCATGAGACCCGCATGTTATGTGAGCTTAGTATGGGCTTGTACATGTATTTGTGTGTGTATATATATATACTGTCAGCAGCATTTCCTTCCTCTTCCATCTGAGTTTGTTGCGTGGGGGTTAACTAAATTTGTTAGCTTGATCCTGTCCGGTCCATCTCCATCATCCATACCTTTTAGTTGACTCCCAACTTATATCCATGTTTGTTGTTGCCCAGATACAAATTCCACACGACACTAGTAGCCCAGCCAGCCATAGCAAGCAGCTTGTCGACCCCCTGTTCTTTCGGGGTTTAGGGAAACTGAAGTTCCAACCTTTTAGATGCAGACAATGTCAACAGATGTCCAAAACAAGAATAAACCTCTTTGCCACCACCACTGCCTGGCATGCCGTCTGTCCTCTGGGCAGGGGCAGTGCAGCGACACTCTCGGCCCAACTCTCTTTCCCCCACCCCCACCCAACACACACTACACAACAGGGGGGATCTCACGTGAAAAACTTGAAAGGTAGGTTAAAAAACTGTGTGGATGGACACCTTTTAAGACTAGTAGTTGGGGGAGAAAAAAGGGGTCCCTCCCCTGCTTGCTCCACCCCCCGGCATTGGAGAAACTCATCGCTCGCGCCGCCCCATGAGCAGCCATGAATTTTACCCCCAGTGAGCGAAAAACCAACAGCAGCAGCAACAATGAAATCGACATCCTAAACCAACTCAGGACAACCTCGAAAGACCTCCAGAGTTCCTACACCTTCTTCCTCGCCCCTGGCCCCCAACCCATCATCCACAAGCTCCTCTCTTTGGCTAACCAGCTCAACCCATTTCTTCAATCCGATCCTCGACTCTACAAACTGACCCAACTGCTTTCCGACCTTAGGAAACTCCACGAAGACCTCGAATCTTCCCAAGGTTACGGCTTTGGTTCATTCCTCCGGAGGCAAAGGATTTACTACAACTTGTCTTGGGCTGGTCTCGAAATCGACCGTGAAATCCAGGCCTACGTAGATAAAGAGGTCGTCTCTAAGCTGGTGACTGCACTACGGGACACGTCGGCTGAGGTCGAGGATGACGACGAGAAGGTGAGGGTACTGATCGAGTTTGAGGAGAGGCTGGCGAAAGGATTTGACAGGGGCTACCAGGATCAGATCCTCACGGCAAGGGTTTTTAACCTGATCGATTCGACGGTATGCGAACCCCGGCACTCTGCAAGAGTAAGGGAGCACGCCGGCTACGCGATCGTCGGCCTGGTGCAGTTCAACAGGAATGTGTTCGTAGGGCTTGTCCTCATGGGGTCGTCCGTGGACGCCCTGATATCGATCGGGACGTACAGTTCAATTAAGGCAGTGGCATCGCTGGTGTCGTTGATCAAAAGCCCCTTAATCGACGAGATGGAGTCGCGAGGGGAGATTGCGAGGATCATCGACCTGCTAAAGCACGGGGATGAGGAAGTGAAGGCGGGAGCGCTGGACTGCATATGCGAAGTAGCCTATCACGGAAGGAAGGAGGTGATCGAGGGGATCGTGGAGGCAGAAGTCGTGGAATTACTGGTGGAGCTGCAGAGGTGGAATTACGGGTGGACAGGTGGACATGAAGAGGGGGAGGGGGCAGAGACATCGCCCTTCGCTGGGTGCGTGGCGAGGTTTGCGGTGCAGGTGGAGGTCGGGGAAGGGATGAACGGCAAGGAGAAGGGAGAATTCAAGCTGGAGGTGCTGCGGAGAGTGAAGGAAGCCTGCGCCGATGACGACGCCGCTGCCTCCGCGTCCATTTGTGCCGACGTTTTGTGGGGCTCGTCGCCCTGAGTCGAGGCTGCTTGTTGGGCTGGGTTTGTAATTTTAACGGGTCGAGAATTTTGGGCTTAAGACCATTTATCATATTGGGCTTTTAGGGGGAGATGAGGGACGAGCATAGAAAGAAAGCCGACTCCCTGGATGCTCGTGCTTCCATTATTATTTATTTATAACACCATGTTAACCATAGAAACAGCCACTTTTGACCACAAGGGAGGATCTCCTCTCCATTGGTTTCACTTCCACTCACACCCTGGTTGTGTTTTGCGACGCTTAACCAAGCGTTTGGTGGAGTCTAGCAATAACTTTGGTTATATGGCTGGCAAAGATAACGGCCGACCGAATTTCTGCCAAGCATATGCAGAGCAGAGGTTGTACCTGGGGATGATAGATTCCAAAAGTTAGTAATGTTAAGGAATGTGCACGGTGTACGATGCGCACCACAAGTGCTGAGAGTTGGGGTAAAGGTGCAGGTGGGTTATGAATCATAGCCGCACTAATCGGATTCCACTTAGGGAGAGTGTGATAAGCCCCCTCGTCCCTGGGGCGTGCATTGGTGACTTTGTTTGCGTCGGGCATTTTCTTTATGTTAAGAAACCTCAGTGGCATGTTGGCCACCTTTTAAATGCAGGATAGAAAAAAGAAACAGGGGGGGAGTTTGGGGGGAGCAAATGCGGCATGAACAAATGGCCACTCCAAGCGCGTGTTGCGGAGCTTAAATACTCTTCCTTTTTCCGGGTCCGGTTTGGACAACAACATAGACAGCAGGAAAAGCAAGGTGGCCGAATTCCAGACACACGCAGACATACAGGAAGTAGAACGACTCCCGTTAAGATCAGAACTTGATCTCTTCCTCCTCATGGCAAGGTGGGACTGGGAAGTCGAATAAACTGGCAATCATCAGTTGCTAAAACGAACAACTGACCTTTGTTAAAAGAAATATATATATATGTATATATATAATAGTTTCTTCTTCCCTTCCACCGCACACTTCCTCTTGTTTTTCCCCTTGCCATTTTCCTATTCCTTCCTACCAGTGGATGGTGCTTTCTTCGTCAGAATCCGCGTTTTTGCAGGGTTTACACTTTCATCTTTTCCGGGTATTGAAGTGACCTCCTCCCACCCCATCATACTGGATCACAATATGCATTCGGGTTCTCGATAAATTCCGAGTCCTGGGGAGTCGTCTATTTTGGCTTTGCCTGGAGGATTCATCTCCCCTGTTTCTCTCTTTTTGACAATATGGGTTGGAGATATAAGGCCGGTTTGTTCCTCATAGCTGCCGTGGTGGTCATCTGGGTTTCATCTGCCGAGGTCACCCAGGTCGGTGTTCTTATTCATCGTTTTTAGGGATGTTTTTTTTTTTTAAGTTTTAAGGATGCCTGTAATGGATGGACTATCTTGGGCGGTTCATATCACGTTCTTTGTTTCCTATAGAATCGATGTAGTATCCGTCAGCTTAGCTTAGCCAAATGAAATCCTCCGCAATCCCAAAAGTGGAAACCAACATAAGGATGCTGTCCTGATTCTGGATCGCACTAATATTAATTTTTTGATTAGCTGAACTAGGCCACTGAAGGTTCTGATGGTTATTATTAGCTGTCTTCAGGCTTTGAGATGCATCGAATCGACATCTCTACCTGTTATCAGTCCATCAGAAAGTCGCAAACTTGAGAAAGGACATTAGTTATACATTTAAGGATGATGATCAACCTTCTGTCATCACCTTGGGAGCCGCCTTACTCTTTCACTCTACTTATTATTCCTCAAAAGAGCTTCAAGCTTGTGATGCAGCCTGCACTTTTTAATTGGCACTACAGGGGATCTTTTCAGACTACCGGCAGCCATTCGCAGTCACATACCTCGGAGCTTCTCTTATGGTGGTTTACCTACCCATAGCTTCCCTGAAGGATTGGTTGTGTAAATTCTTCAGAGACCGGGCATCAAAAAGCAGCCGAACTGGGGAAAACAAGCAATCCTCCACAGACTATACTTCTCCACTGAAGTATGTAGGAGGGGAGAGTATATTTGAAATAGAAAGTTCATTGACGAGAAAAGATAGCGGATTGGATGTAGGCCCAGAAGAAGAGGGAAGGCCATTGGTCTCAAGAGACAAGGAAGTTGTCGCCATTGTCAAGCCGCGGAAGGAGATTACGGCAAGAGAGGTTGCTAAGTATGGATTTTACCTTGCCCCTATCTGGTTTGTCACAGAGGTACCTCAACGAAAGATAACTTGATTCCTTTTCCTCTTGGCTTTTACTCGCATGGGTTATTCTCATGGACAAATTTCTTGATGGCAGTACTTAGCAAATGCTGGTCTTGCAAGAACAAGTGTTGCTAGTATGACGGTGCTGTCATCAACGTCTGGCCTCTTCACTCTCTTCATTGGCGTTCTTTTGGGTGAAGATTCTGTGAACGTATCGAAATTAGTCGCTGTATTTCTCAGCATTGCCGGCGTTGCCATGACAACCCTTGGAAAGACATGGGCTGAAGATGATGCCCCTGCGACTGCTTCTAGGTAAATTATTTTTTACTTTTGACCAAGTAAGTGATATTTTATCTTCTCCAGCATCATTAGCGATGTTAGTATTGACACGTTTTCTTCGGCGTGGGATCATGAAGCGGAAAGCGAACTCTCATGGGGGACCTTTTCGGCCTGCTTTACGCCATGTCATATGGCCTATTTACTGGTACTACTATTGATTTTTTCTATTATAATATTACTTGTCATGGTCGTATCGAGCATTGAATGTCAATATGGATCCGATCCTCTAGTGCTTCTCAAGAAATTCGCTGGAGAGGAAGGGAAGGGGGTCGACGTGCAGAAGTTGTTCGGATACATTGGCTTGTTTACCCTCGTGGCTTTATGGTGGCTCTGTAAGTGTTGTTTTATGATGATATCATGGCTAGACGTTCTACTGCTCCTTGTGCTGACATCGCTTTCTACCAACCTCGTAGTGTGGCCTCTTATGGCACTAGGAATAGAACCAAAATTCTCGATTCCTCAGTCCATGAAATTGGACGAAGTCGTCCTGGCGAATGGCTTAGTAGGAAGTGTACTCTCCGACTATTTCTGGTATGCACCGATCTTGGCCTTCTGTCAATTATCCATCAACTAGTCCTAATTAGAGTATTTGTATGCAGGGCATTATGTGTGGTTTGGACCACTCCATTGGTGGCTACTTTGGGGATGTCCCTCACCATACCAATTGCCATGTTGGCCGACATGGTTATCCACGGCCGTGGTTATTCCATGGTTTACATTACAGGCTCCATTCAGGTGATTGGTCAAAAAGCATGTGCAGAAAGTTCTTCGTTTCTGGAAATGATTCAACATTCATTGCTTAAAGTCCCTTCTGTTTTGGGAAACAGGTGTTTGCAGGATTCGTGATAGCAAACCTTTCAGACTGGATATCGAAAAGGTTGGGATTCTAATGTGCTCATATTTGCACGGCCACGGCAAAAGAAGAGACACACGACGGTCCCTCACTCGCTCTCTTCCCATGAAGCTTGTTCAGCAGAGTAAAGTTTGTCCAGATATCTCCCCGAAGGCTAGGAGAGAGTCAACAGTGGACATGGGAATGAGACACATCTTGTAAATTTCTCTCTTACACATGTAGAAAAGCTTCTTCAAACTGAGAAGAAATGGATTAAAGAAACATGCATATGATGTTGATTACTTCTGGCTTGCCCTTTTACAAGACAAATGAGTTTTTCCTGTCAGAAATCTGCTTCGGTCCATAAGACAACAAAATCGATTCTTCCAGATAAAGTTTGTGAAAGTTTTGCCTGGTCACTGAAGTCTCTGTCCGAGGATCATACTTCTACAAACCATGCTTGTTGCCACGGCCCCTGTGATATATAGTTTGTGACAACAGCGAAACGGCCAGACCAGCCTCATGCCAGTCCTGTCCATCCTCGAGATTTAAGCTCCTATGTGATAAATGACTGCATTGATTCTGCATTCCGTTAGGGCAATCGTCAGTTGGTTAGTGGTTGTAGTGGATGTAGTGGTTGGGGAGGAGTTGGTTAGTGTGCCAGAGCAGATTGATCATATCGGGGATGAATGACGATGTGAATGGCGACCATGTTGTTGCTGTAGAGAATGCTAGACAGATGGTTGTAGATGTAGATGTGAGGGAGGAGGATGAGCATGCAGATGGTGCATTACGGATACATGGTGTTGAGCCCCCATTGATAAGGGGAAGCGCCCTATGATGCCGACAAATTCAACTGAGTCATTGGAGAGTTGTGTTCTGGCCAAGGCTGCCTCGTTAAACATTACCTTCTATAAGAGCATGCATCAATTCACATGCATAAAAGGTTTTGAAAGAAGAGGATGGTCGATTGAATCGAGTATGCTGTGAGAAGGGCGATCAAGAGATTTACCACATTGATGTACAGCCAAATCTTCTTAAGCTGCAGATTCAGCCAAGCTAACTGCAATCATTCAATGGAGGCACCATGTTCAGCAGACCTTCGGAACAACAAAAAGCACTAATGCCTAATTACAGTATGTCGCAAACACTCATGGCACCGAGTAAAGACAACACAGGAAGGATATAACACCCCTGGCAGCATCTTCCTCGAATCTTCCACATCATACTCACAGATACCGCAACGGTGGATGCCTGCATCTCGAATGTTCGGTCAACTGATTGCCAAGTTAACGAATGATGAGATCATACATTACGTGAACGTGATGGTGCATTCCTTCTACAAACTTTCAGGAATGGATTTGAAAATAGAAAGGACAGAGTGATGCTCGAGATCATACAATACCAGTTCGAACGATGTCTGTATCTGATGCTGCTGTAATAAGTGAACCTGAACGCCAATCCCATGCCTAGAACCAATCGGAGGACCATCCCGGCAACGAAAGCCATGGTGTTTCTACACACCCCGTCCTCTCAGGAGATCATTTAAGGATGATGATGTATCGTTTGCATGGAGAAGATGAAAAGGCGATGGTGAGGTGATGAAGGACACCTCAAGGACTTTCTAAACATTTTGCTAAATGAAGAATGTAGTATTTTAGTATTTCATCTTAACATTCCGAGATCTTGAAGATGTATGTTTCTTTGAATCTTATGAAAATACTTTCATGTGTGAGGATAAGAAAAGTTATTAGTGCACCTCCTCTCATGAAAGCCGCTGACAGGAATGGAATGATGACACAGTCGATACAGAGTGATCTTGGAAAGAACTTTTAGCATGAAAGAGTGATTATGGGTTCCAACAGTTGCCATGGATTCAACTATAGTGACATCCGGTTGTCCAACCGAGAAACAGCAATACTTGCCAAGCAAAAACTCCATCAACATTCTCAGATCATCCCTATTCCCTTCACAACAGATAAAAACAACTTTCTACAACCAATAGAATAATCCGAACTGTTCGGTACAGTCGAGACTTTGAAACCCGTCTCAATCTCACGATCAGGAGAGGGATCACACATAAACAGCTCAAAGCACATCAAGAAGCCCTTAATTAGAACATAACCAAATCGACATCTTGCACAGCTCTATAACCACCCTAATGGGTACAATGGCAGGATACAACACTCAAAAAAGGTATAGAAAGGTCCACCCCTTGCAAGGAAAAGGACGACTGAGTCTCACCACCCAGTTCACTTTATGCAAGATGGTAGAGCAACTCCATGGCAAACAAAAGCTAGCACAACATAAATAATTATCAGGAGGACAACAATCGCGGCAACCCTGCAAAATGAAGATAGTACATGACATCAATGGAATAGGGATACATTGCCTGGGTCAGTTCTCATACTTCTATCCAAGGCCTCATAGACTTTCAAACAAAAATGAATTTGAAATAGCCAGACGTTCAACATTTAGCTTTCGCACATAACTAAAAGCACCCTATAAAGCAACAGACAACTGAAGCATCCCGGTAAACCAAATAGCAAATTCCGCTTCTCAAAACATGAGAGGATAAAGATGTTATCTCTTAAGCTATAAAATGTTCAAAGGAGCCACATTCTCATGAGTAGTATTTCAAATCCTCTAACAGAATGGAGACTCAAACACAGAATCAAGCAAGGATTGGCATTATTTTTAATAGCACAAAATCAGGCACATACGTGAGCTGGACATTTCTCCACCATACATTGCTTCTAAAGCGACGAGCTTGTTTCCTGAATCTGAAGGTGTTACCCTGCAAGTTGGCTGTTTTGTCGACCAACAATTCCAGACGATCACCTCGCTCTAGGACTTTGTCGATATTCTCTATCATCACATTGCGTACCTATCATACAGAAGATGCCAAATCCACAGCAAGCTTTAAGTCCAAACAGAAAACATGCACACTGTTGCACTAGAATCACCGACAACAACCAACCAGGTTGTAGGATTTGTCACTTACTTGACTAACTTCACCCATCAACCGGTTAATTCTATCCGCATTAGGATCACTTGAATAATACTCCATCTGCTGGCTCAAAACCCTCGAAAACTCGTCATTCATGGCATAAGCCTGTGCAGTGAGGACAGCCCGGCCATAGGTTCTAACAAACCTCTGGTGGATGTCTTCCAGAAAAGCAAATGGAATTCTCCCTGGAAATAGCAAGCAGCTCCCGTCAGGTTCAGGACACTTTATATTACTTCGATGGAGATAAACGCACACATCAGACCATAGTAAACTAAACATCCAACAAGGACAGGGATAACCACTCAAATATTCAAGTACGTAAGTATTTGAATAACCAGATGTTTCAGGGCCACTATCCACTCAGCCATCAACACTATCGTTTGAGTATGTACCAAATCCCTGGAAAGCTTCTAATCAAGCCTAACAGAATCGTCACACAATATAAATTCTAGGCAAATCCTAACTTAAATTGACAAACCTAAACAAATTCTCGATCACAACAAAATCAATTAACCGATCGGGATGGGAGGAGAATCCAACAGCAAGGTTGTCTAAAAATCTAAAGTAGACGAAATGGGAGAGGGGGGAGGGACGTACTGCCGGCGGTGTCGTCGGCCATACAGAGGACAGTGAGGCCATCGGTGCGCTTGACGTGGAAGATGAAGCGGTCCTGAGAGTAGGAGGCGTGGCTGTCGTTGGTGCCTGGGATCTTCTCGAGGATCTGCCGGGCGATGGCGCCGGCGTTGGTGGCAGTCGCCGTGAACTCAGCCAGAACCACCGTCCCCCTGGCCACCACCGCGTAAAGAATCGCCATCCCCAACTTTTTCTCAGTCCCTTTCAACTTCTAACCGATCAGAGGATCGGCGGGTTCGTTAGGCGGACTCGGCCTCAGCTGACGAAGACGGGGCCTTTTGCGCGGAAACTGAATTCAACCCCTTTCTTTACGTTTTGCTTCTTCCGACCCTGGTTGAAGAAACTTCCCTTTTTTGGATCCTATTACTTTTAATGTTCAAAGACGGCCAACAGGTGCGGACTATAGAGTGCTGTCGACGTTGTCACACTTTTAATTAAGAAGATCCGCCAGCTGAGCTGGCCCTACCTTTACAGATAATGGCAACTTTTGCATAATGAATGAATTGCCCAGCTGTCGGCAGATTTAAATGGGCCGAATCCAGATCCAAGTGACACCGAGGTCCATATTACAAGTCCTGTTAGCTCGCCCTTTTTGGGCCTCAATGGATTTTTTCACTCGCTCCCGGGGGGTCGTGTCGTCGTTTTCAAGGGGGAGAGAGATTTTGTGGCCTAACGTTTTTCTTTTTACCTATTCGGTGCATGACACGGAAGATGATCACGGGTTTTCCAATCCAACAGAATTTAAGTCCAACAATCCATAATATACACACACATTGGTGGTCAGATGAGGGGAAAATCTCTGGAAGAACATTCCGGACCAAGCAACACGACGATCTTATCTCATCACACAATAATTTCGTCCCCCCCCCCCCACCCCCACCCGGCTTATGGACAAGGGACGTGATTTGCACCCTAGTCCCATCTGCATGTGCTCTGCGATCTCTCTGCTCAAACAAATATGGGCGGTGTGTGTGAACTCTTCATGGTTGTATTTGTACACCTAATTTCCTCCCCCGGATGATGACGATTCAGAATTCCTTATGTCTCGTCATCCTTCGCTGTGCAATTCCCTCCTCCCATCCTTACTCTTTCGGGTAAGCCCACCCACTCGTTTACGGCTTACCCTTGATTAAAAAATGTACGTGTTTGGAATGAAGCGGAGATATTCTTCTTATAGGATGATACAAAATATGGCGTCGAGGGGGCTCATAATCCACATCCGTCGTCGTCCTACGAGTCGTTCGACCATGCCTATGAGGACCACGACATGTAGCAACTTCCCCTGACTGCTACTATACTCCAACTCCTACTGCTAACATCCCCCACCCTCCAAGTAGACTTTGGTGTGTATTCTCCAGGTATTAAACCTAGGAGCAAAGTGTATATACAGTAGGGAAGCAAATTTTATAGGGAGGGGGCGACCATGGAAAAGTTATCCCCAAGGTCCATTCACATTGCAACGATTATGGTACAACAAATACGTGGTGGACCGAACAAATAGATCTTTTTTAGGGCAAAGTGAGAGGGGAGGGACATATATCCGTGGCCTATATTTGGTACAATGATCGCATTGGCCTGTTACACACCCATGTAGCTTAGCCGGAAAACGGGTGCACCCCCCAAACCAAATATAAGCCTTCATGTATTTGGCACTTAACCCCCAAAGAAAAAATAAATCAACAATAGAGGCAGCAACGGCACATGGTGACAGCGGGCCTTTGTCGCAAACCAAGAAGGACAAGGACATATGAGATAGAAGAAAGTATATGAAACAACCTTTTCTTAAGCTGAACAATGTGGTTGAGGTGTTAGGGAAAGATGAAATGATGGTTTAAATAGGAGATGCTTTACTCTTGCCACGTTTTAACGAGGGCTATCAATGCAGTAAAGGATATTTGTGGTCGAGCTTCGCTTCATCGATAGAACATTTGGGGGAGGGGGAAAAGATGGAATAAGCCGAGAAGTAGGAGGACAAGGAAGACGACGACAAACGATTTCATCACATTTGGAAGCCTTCCATTTCACAGCCCATAGTCTTGTAACTAACACTAAAACCTTCTCATGCTCCCCCCCCAACCACCATCATTTCCCACAGCAAACTCCTGTCCTTGTTTACCGAAACCCTCGTCTTCTTCTCTGAAGAGGACTCCTGCGGTGGCCATTATCGGAGATGGTTCCGGCAGGTTACGTGATTCCTCGTAGTTTCAAATGAGGAATAATAGCCAAAGGATGGATACTAACACTCGATTCAAAGGAAGCTTTTGTGTGGGAGTGCCGACTGCAAAACCTTCCAAAACAATTCCAAAACCGTGTCCTCAGGAAACAAATATCCCGACTCACATCCAAAACCACATGACTATCTTTTCCGCATGCATCCAAAAAACCTCCAACTTGTAGCAGGAAGCACTCGTCAATCACCACCCATTCTCCAACTGTGAGTAAGCGAGTTAGTGAGAGGCTCTTCTTCCCCCCATTATAAAACCCACCATTCCTCTCCTCCCCAACTCTCATTCCTCGCCTCCTCAGTCCCACTTAGTAGCGAAGCGCAACTATTCCCTCCTCATCCTCCAAATGGCGTCAAGGACCGCTTCCGTGGCCGTCTTCCTTCTCTCGATGCTCTTCCTCTCTGTCGTCTCCAATGCCTGCAGCACCTGCACCCTCCCCCCTCCCAAGCCTAAGCCGAAGCCATGCCCTACCCCTGTCGTCCCTACACCCGTCATGCCTGCAAAGTGCCCCATCGACACCCTGAAGCTCGCGACGTGCGCCGACGTCCTCGGACTCGTCAATGTGGTCATAGGGACCCCGCCCACAAGCCCGTGCTGCGCGTTGCTAGAGGGGCTGGTGGATCTGGAGGTGGCGCTCTGCCTGTGCACCGCCATCAAGGCTAACATACTGGGGATCAACCTCGACATCCCGGTGTCGTTGAGCGTCATCGTCAGCGCCTGCCAGAAGACCGTCCCTCCTGGCTTCCAGTGCCCATAAATCTTCATCAAACCCCTACTCTCCTCTCCAACCTTCGAAGAAGGAAGTGGCGTTAAGAAGATTACTATTATGCGGACGTTTCTCACATTGTTTGGACCTTTCTCAGTATATTCGATATATTTCACATGGCTCGGCAAAGTGTTGGCTTGGTGTTTTAGTTCAATGTCTTTCGTCTTACCCCCCCGGGTTTATGTACTCTTGTTGTCATCACCTCTTGACTAAATGTGTAAAATAAACAGTGTAGCGGCGCAAGGCTTTTTTGCCCGGCTATATTATTATCTCAACGTCATTATTTATTCATCGTTTGTTTAGTTCCTCGAATCAAGTCGACATCGGAAAGCTTAGCTTGGATAAAAGGTTTCGTGGGGAAATTAATCTTGACGAATCCCCACGTCATAGTGGAGATTAGTGGGAGAAACAGAATTATGGGACTAGGGGAAAAGGAAAGAAGATTACTGGAGATGGCGAAGTGACAAGAGATCGCAACTCCCCAGATCTTTTCCCATGTGGCTCGATCTCGTCCTCATCCGAGGGACTTACTTTTTAAAAAAAAAGTTTGTAATGAAAAAGGGGTAAATTAGCATAAAAAATGGGAGCCTGTTGGTCGACGCGTCTAAAATGTTTGGCGGAATGGGTCGGGATTTGATGGCGACGTGGCAACACCGCAGAGGTAAAAACAAAAGTGAATGGAAAACGCACTTCAGTCCGAGGTTGTCCATTAAGAATGATGGGCCTCCGACTGTAACAAGCCCAGGCCCAGCCCAGGCCCAGCCCAGTGACATACAATAGGTGCCAGGACGAGGGAATGGCGTTATCAATTGAGTGTAGGCATAGCGTACAATCCGAAGCCATGGTTGTTGCTAGTGAACCTGAGGTGCCAAAAGAGGGGGGGGCCTTTGAAATTGATTTTGTGGGTTTGTTTCAACAAAGAGCACATAAAATTGACGAATTAAACCAAATGCAGTCGTGTACCCTCGGCGTGAAGATCTCGACCTAGAGTTAATGTCCATTTTCTCCAACATTCGAGGTCCGGCAGCCTGCAGAGGAAAGAAATGAAGAGAGGATAAAGGTCAGGCCACGGACGGTTCATTTTACTAAGGATCAACCACTTGCTCACCTTGACAGCAATCATCTAATTCGGTTGGCTCCACTAGTATGTAAAGAGGTTTCCCCTTTATCTTTGAATGAACCTGCGAGAGATTATTGAACAGTTGTTGGTGGCAGTAACCGTGATTATCGAAATTCCTCCACTAGTATTCGCCGGTGACTGAACTGGGAAAGTACCTTGAACTTGGGCAAGCCAATGACACAACCACACTCGACGACCTCACCTCCGGCTCGTTCTATGAACAAAACATGCATGTAATTGAGTCAAACACATTGACGTTACGCTAACAGAGCCAAGATCAAATTCATCTGCTCACCCAGAAGCTTGATTGCCGCCGAAAGGGTCCCGCCGGTCGCCACCACATCGTCAATTACAATTGCACGGTCTCCAGGACTAACGGCGCCAACGTGCATTTCCAGACAATCTGTTCCGTACTCCAAAACGTAGGACTCCGAAATAACTTCCCCTGGCAAATTCAGCAAAACAGACTCGAAACTCGAGGATGAGCAGAACTATACAACGTAGGAGAAACATAAAAGACCAGCCATGCGGGCCTCGCTAGATTTTCTAAGCCACGAATCGATGAATTCCAAAGTTGATATTCCACGACAAAGCACCAACAGACATGAAAAATTCCCGACAAAGAAACAGAGCACAAGGCCACATAGGAGGCATCAGAAGGCCGAAATTTAACCCGTCACGACAGATTTCCGACCTCATACATGCATTCGAGGATGAAACACAACGCGGAGAGCACCCTGTTATGACTAATCAATGGAACAAGCATCCATAGGACTCAGAAACACGACATGGGATGGATTTGGAAAAGGAAATTTGGGTGGGGGCGTCCGTACCCGGCAGCTTTCTGGGTTTGCGTAAAGGAACGAACTTTGCACCAATGGCCAAAGCAATCGCCGGTCCAAAGATGAACCCTCTGGCTTCTATCCCTGCCCGTAACATAAAAAATATATAAAAATAAAATAAAAAATTTAAGGAACCAAATTTGACCACTCCTGGCAGTTCTTACTCTGGTCGAAGGCTGTCCTAATTTGTCGTTACCCAGGAAAAAGGGAAAAAAGAGAGAACAGAAACAACTCAGACAAATGACATTTCGATCACAAAAAACGAAGTTAAAAAGGAGTCAAGCACAGTTTCATTTTTATAATCTTTTTTCCCCCAGCAGTGGGAGATAATTGTGGAAACAGGGGAGCATTACCGGCGACGACGGTGACGCCCATATCACGGTAACGATCGGTGAAGATATCAACGGTGTCCTTGAATGCCTTGGGATCCAGCAATAGCGTGGTTATGTCTTGGAACATTATCCCTAAACATAAACAGAAACAAAAATCAGAGCAAAGAAGGGGGGGGGGGGTGGGAGGACAGAGGAAGAGACATCGAACTGCCACGACGAACATAAGGACGAGAAGCAGAACAACAAAGAGGGGATGAGGAAAACACGTGGAGACGACTCCAAAATAAGGCCAGAAGAAAAACCCAGGGAACAAAGAATAGGAGGAAGAAGAAATGAGGAGACCGGGCTTGGGGAAATGGGGGATGACGCGAATGGAACGGGAGATAGCCTCCAGCCGAGGGTCGCCCTTTAGCCCATTCTCCGCAGCGAACATTGTTTCTTCCTTCTCCTCCTCCTCCTCCTCCTTCTTGCTAGTGGTTGAAATAGAAGAAGCTCAGATGATGTGCATGTGTGTAAATGGAGTGACATGACGAGGTGGTCAGTAATTTAAAGGACCCCCCATCTCCCCCAGTTTCTTCTCTTTTTCTCTTTCTTTCTTTAAAATGGTAAGATGTGATGTGGCTTGGGGATGACGAGGAGCAACGGGTATAATCGGTAATACCTCATTTTTATTATATTTTGTTAACTTATTTTTTCTCCATCACATTAACTCTGATCCTCTCCCTGTTTTCCTTTTTCCTTTCTCTCATAGACCCATATTTTCAGCTTCAGTAAAAAATTTGTAGATAAATGTCAGAGGAGGTTAAAAAAAAAAAAGACAAGGAGTTCTACTTTGTAGCTACTGCCACCTGTCGTTTATGTTCCCATCCTAACCATTGCTGTTCAGTCCCAAGAGACACCCATCGGTGTGGGGGTACTTAGTTACCCCCCTAATCTCACGGGGACTGAACTTATCGAGTCATTATGGTTTGCATGGGTTATGTTAGAGTTTGAGTTAGATAAAGTTCTTGAACCAGTCAACGAACTTTTTAGTTATATAAAAAAAAAAACATTATTGTTCAGTTCACCGCTATTATCTAAATCATTTAATATATTTTGAATTTCATTTTTTTAAGAATTAATATTCACATTTAATACTTTCAAACTCTATGTATTTACCATTTATACGTTATCAAAGCCCTAAAACGAAATTCAGACAAACAAAGGAGGGGGGAGGGGGAGAATGAAGAAGAATATGCACAGATAGGTTGAATGTTTGCTCGTAATTTCTTCTTTTTCTTTTTGAGGAAACAAAAATAGCTGGCTGAGGAGGAGGAAATCGACGGCTGTGGAACAGAGAATCGACAAGGAGTTGGGGGGGGGGGGGGGGGGGGGGGGGGGGGGAGGGAACAGGAGAACTTGGTAAAAACGTGAATGGTTTTATTTTCATTGGACAACAATGACGTGTTCCTCTTGCTACGACTTGGCCCGTCTTGTTTCTTTCCTATTCCTCGTGATAACGTTTTCCCAAACCACTATTTGATTTTTTACTCGCGTATAAAAACAAAACAGGCAGATTGTCGAGCAATGGAGAGTAGAGGGGAGGATCTATTTCGGAATCCTCAGTCACATCAAACTTATCTTGGTGTAGGAGACGTTGATGTGACCAGCACAGCAATTTTTGACTACAAAAATCTGTCCCTCTCCCGACTCCATCTGCAAAATCGATGGAAATTGTCGTTCCTTCGTTCTATTTCAGAAGCACGCCGATATTAAGGCAGGTGCACACTTTTTAACCTCTTGGCACCATCGTAAGTAAAAATGGGATGCGATCGAAATTCCTAGTACGGGGTTGTTAAAAGAATTGGTCCCATTCTTATCTATGTAAAGATAGATTAGATCCACATAGCGCATGTCGGGGTCGTCATTCATTGGTAATCATCATATATGGGCAGCCAGCCCACATTGGCATTTACCTCCTTTTTATTTTCATCATTATACCGGTGGAGAGAAAGAAAAAAAAACAAGATCATCGAAATGATGGTGAAATCGAAAGGCGCACTCGTGCCCTCCCTCCAAACATCAAAATCCCATAAGATTTTGTGGGATGCGAGATCATCCCAATCCCAATTCCCCCTCTACCTCAATGATGATTCTCTTTCCTTTAACTAGATTAGATTGGACACATTTTGCATGCGAATATTTCTTACCGATAAATTGTAGGTAGTAGCTACACAGAGAATAATAAGTTCATGGTAGATCCAGGCCGGATATTGTTTGATTTTCACTTATCACCGACTATTGCCAATACTTCGAATTCGTACTTCACCCAAAAGGTCACCGTTGTTATTGCTTGTTTGATGATAAGTATCGCCTAGTTCCAACATCATAAGTATTGTCCAGATTTTACCATTCGAATAGTAAATTTCGACTTTTGCTTAATTGAGACCATGACCTACTTCTATGGTTCATTTGATTGTGAGTATTGCCTGAACCACGTAATTCTCTCATAAAGGTATAAGTTTTTAATTAGGTGAATGACGTGATGAAGACACGTGTCATTCATGAGTAAAAATGTAATTGAAATACAACGCTGAAGAAAAAAATTACGACTATACACAAATTTAATATTATAGGAAGCAATTAAGATTCTCAATATTATTCTAAATACTGAAAGCGTTATCATAATTCAAACAGAAATTATACGAGCTTTTAGAAGTATTCGTTTTTTTTTAACATTATGGTTTACTTTCCTCTTTATTCACGATCATATTCAAATATTACCACCGTTCGAAAAATATTATGGTTGGTTTCCCTTAGCCAAAACTAACGAAAAGTCAAAAAGGGTTCATCGTACCTCCTTTTTCTTATATATATATATATATGCGTGTGAATCCATGTCCACCTCAACTCAATGCTAATCCTCAAAATCTCAAAAAATCTTTTCCATCATAAAACAAACTCAGAGCAGTAAAGATTGAAATATGAATTATGGTGGGGGAGTCGCATTTAGGATACGTGTGAGAGAGAATTCGATACGGATAGTAAATGCTATGCTCATCTCCCCTATCCCCAAAACTTAATGAAAAAAATCAAAACGATCTGAAACCTTGTCCGAGCATATCACGTGAGCCGAATAAATGTAATCGGGTAATAAAAAAATACAAAGGAACGGCGAGATTTTAAAAAAAAAAATGGGAGGGGGAAATCTTTCTGGGAATCCGGTAGCAAATATTACGAATTCAATGTGCAGATCAGGAGGGGAGGTGATTCGCGTGTTTTTATTGCAATGCGACAGTGGAGGAGAGTGGACCCATAAAAAAAAAAATCGAAAAGGGCATCCTATGACACAACTACTGCTTTACGAAACAAGAGAACAAAACCAAGGCATATTCAGTTCCCCCCCTTTTACTCAATCATATCGAATATTTAGTTTAAACATCCCCCAAACAAAACCCTAGCAAGATTGCTGTTTTCTTCTTCTTTTTTTATTATCAACGATTAAGAAAAGAAAGAAAGAAAGAAAAATCCGGACAAGGTTTGACCTAACCTTGGACAAAAACAAAAACCTTATCCACAAAACCGATTAATTTATGGGAAATAAATCTAAAAACAGCACGCGCCGGGATCAGATCGTTTCGTCCTCCGTACCTTCCAAATTGTTGCAAAGCAATCTCTGGGTGGCGAATCACCCTGCCACGTGTACGGGATTCGGATGATGTAAGTACAACGTAAAAAGCGTTGAAAGATTATGGGGCTAGTTTAGAGGGAGGGAGATGCTTTTGGTATATCTACGAGGGATGGGGAGTCCCCACGCCTTTGCCATCCTGCTTTTTGTTTTGTATTAAAGTTGATAGAGCAGCCGCAGCCCGCAGATGCGATAAGATAATATCAGCAGATTCCCTTCGAAGTCATCTTCCTTATTTTATTTGTAAGAAAGCGTGACGATGAATGATATCAAAACATCCTCTGACCCCAGTAATCTCTCGTCTTTATCCCGTGGAAAAGAAAGAAAAAAAAAATAGGATTTCTCTTGAGATGTAAAGATACATGTGAAAGTAGGGTTAGTCGTGATCACAACTGTCCCCCAACTGCTCGAGTTGAGACCCCACTACTAATTTGTATGCTTTATATTGAGCAAGATTTTAATTGGGTTTATGGCCAGCGTAATCAGTAATCGCCCCCTGCCTACCTCATAGTTATCCTTTTAGACCCATTAAACATAAGAATAAATCAGAGAGAATCATCAAGTTGGCCACTATCGAGAAGTTCTTTCTTTCTTTAGCTTAAGTCACTAGGAGAGTGACAAGCTAATGATCTTTTGTCTTTTTGTTTCTCTCTTTTTTTTTTTAAGGATATCTGAAAGCCTGCTGAATCCAATCAGGTCTAATATATAGTAATATGCTAAATCAGGTCTAGAAATCTCAAAATAAATCAGCTGTCCCACAAGCTTTTTTTTTGTAATTTATTTGTGACTAGGCACAATCGATATACATGCACCTTTAGCTTCCAAAAGCTGTAAAGAGTATCTCCTCCGATACATGAATATTCCTTCCTTAGAACGAGTTATCTATAGGCCAAGGAAATATCCTAAACCCCCCTAATCTCTCGATTTAAGGTCCGGTCTCAATATAAGGATCAATTTTTCAATTGCTAACCTTGTAGATGTTGTTATTGCTGTATCATCCACCATATATAAGAAGTGCAACATATCCTGCAAAACCCTCTTTAGTAAAAAAGGAATAATCAACTTTAAACCGATGAAAACCATGCTTAAGAAGACAATCTATGAGTTTACTATGCCAATAACGAAAAGCTCTTGTTTAAGCCTATACAAGGACCTCTTTAACATGCAGACCAATTTCTCCCCTGCGCGTGTTGTCGTATAAACCTCTTAAACATGTAAACCAGGTGGAACACACGTATATATCTTTTCATCCAAGTCACAATTCAAAAATGCATCGTGGATATCAAGCTGATATAACAATCATCCCTTTATGACGTCAAGAGCAAAGAAAACACCCACAATAATATGTTTAGCCAGATGACTAATCGTTTCGTGATAGTCAAAACCTTTTCGTTTGTTATACCCTATGACAACTACGTAAGCCTTATACCTTTCAATGCCTCTATATGTTTTCATTTTAATCTTATACACCAATTTACAGCCAACAGGTTTCTTACCGGTGGGCGAAGTAATTAGATCCCATGTGCCACTAAGGCCCTGAGTTCAGATTCCATGGGTTGTTGTCGATAAATAGATTTCACTGTCTGATTGTATGTCTGTGGCTCCGTATTCACTTCCAAAAAAGAACAAAAGCCTTATAGGAGTGAGACAAACGATCATCAGACATAAAACGTTCAGTAGGATAGGGTACCTTAGGAAAAGGTGTCATGGAAGAACATTGGTCCAGCAAACTTAAATATAAACTTTGATGATAGTCATGCAAATATCTAGGCTTTTTCACCTTGAAAACTTCTCCTCAACTCAGGTTGATCCTCTGTGTGTGGAAATGAAGCATTTTATTTTTCTTATAAATCACATCTCATTTGCAATTAGAATGCATATTGGTGACTTACTCGTGTTGTATCGTCTTGTGCTTCAAAAATAGGTAAATGATTACTGGATACATGTGAATATACATTGTCTACTGAAACACCAATTGTTAAATTAGTTGACAAGCCCATGAAAGATTCAATATTAGGCAAAACAAGTGTTTTAGGATCCACTGGAACAGGGTTAGAAGCTGTTTTTTTTTTAAGGAAAGGAAAAATTGATTCATAAAACTTTACATTATGTGATAAAAAAAACTCCTGTTTTCTTTTTACAACAGCCACACGATCCATCGAAAGAGCATGTGGGACTTTGCCCTTTACCTAACTCTTGTATGTAACTTCAGATAATGTTTTTGATGTTTATGCTTTTTTCGGACAAGGAAAGGTAAAAGTCGATGATTATTATGGGAAACCAAAATGATCCATGGGCTTGTGTTCTCTTTGCTCTCTTTTGTCTTGGTTTCGATTTTGGGTTTGGGGAACAATTTTTAATGAAGGCCCGGATGCAAATATTGGCTTCAAATAAAGTTTAGGACACAGATTTATGTACAGACACAATTGTAGTAGCAGTTCACGGTTGGAATCCAAGGAACGTGCATTACCAATAGAAAAGTATATGCTGCTGGAGGATTTGGGTAATGGAGTTGTTATAGCCTAATGGGCTACCCCGGTACCAAGCCTTCTCTGAATAGCATGTTGGCGACTGGCGGTGGAAGCCATCCTGAGTTGTTGCCAGATTGAGCATCCGTTGGTGGCTGACGTTCAACCTGGTTGTCTTTACCTCGCGAATCCCTGCCCTTCGACCCTGTTATTTTCTTCCCGATAAATGATCCGAGCTTGATTGCAGTAAACAGACTGATGGTGAGGAGTAATGGCCTGACCGACCAGTGGAAGTCCTCGAGGTGCTGATACTTCTCGACGAGCCCAGGGCAAGTGTTGAAATTGACTGTCTCCACTTCGGCTGGATCAGCCAGGAAATCCTCTGCTTCCTCGCCAAAGGGGAGCAACCCAGGAAACTTCATGACTAGACAACCGTTTGGTAAAACCCAAGAGATCCTCCCTGTCGCCCGACATCCTCCCCTCTTCCATGGCCACGAGAAGCGAGGGCTCCGAACATTCGCTTTCAGCCTCACGAATTGGCCCACACAAAAAGGTTCTGCCATGTGTAAATCTGAAGCACTCCCCTTCCATAGAACTTTCCTTCCAATGAACCCAACGGCAACAGTCCCATTGCGATTGATTGAATGAAGAATTCCCACAGGAGAATGGTTCTTGTCACTATTCCTCAACCTTACCCAGTCACCAGCAGCTAGACCATTAGTCACTCGCTCTAGTTTCAACACAGACACTCTTATGGGATCGTGGACCCCGTGAACCCTGACAAGAACAGACCCCGTCTCACTTTCCAAACCCACCATGGTACCTTCAGGAACGTCCATGTTTTCGAGTTTACGTGTGCGTGGTGGCTTTCTTGACCGCACCACATCTCCAACCTGAAGCTGATCTTTCGAAAGGAACCATTCTGTATAACCGGGATAAACTACTTTGCTTCGGAAACCAGGCTCTTTCCATCCGTCGGCCTCTTTGATTTCAGCTAGTTCACTGCAGAAGTGCAGAATCACCACATCAAGAAGATACCCACTTAAAACGACCTCATAAAGGGGACAATATGGAGCAAACAATTCACACAAATTGATCACCCTTGGAAACATCTTCTATCATCGTCATATGACTGTTAACACAACAGCATACTTTGCCAAGACCATTAATTTGCGCGTGGAGAGAAACACTTACCAGATTCAACATGCACAGGATATCACAGACCACTTAACTCGGATAATGTAGCTGGTTCATAGGCAACGTACTGAAGACGCTATATCAATCCATGAAGTAGTGAGCACAAAAATTGGCAGAATCTGTCCTAGTATTCTTTGCTGGATCAAGTAATTTGGACAAGTAATTTCAGTTTGCTCCCTGTCTATTCTAGGAAGGCTGCTTTAAAGGCAATAAAAGGTTGGATTGCTAATATCCCACAGTTGTGCAAGAACAAACAAGAAGAGCAGGGTCAAACAAAGGAAACTCCGGCTAATGTCATAGACAGTCTGACCTTCTAAATTTTGCCAATATATCCTTCACCAAAGGACGGCTCCTAAAATCATACTCAAAGCAACCATGAAGGATGATGTCGACCAGAGGAGGAAGGCCGCAAGGGATTTGCGGCTTCTCTTGCTTCGTGACTACTAAATTTTTAATTTCTTCGGCAGATAACCCACTCCAAGGCCGCACACCAGTTAACATTTCTATGACACTGCAACCAAAGCCCCAAGAATCAGTCTCAAAGGATATTGGACCCCGTGCATCAGGTTCCCACTGCTCAGGAGCCATATAGTTTGGAGTTCCAAGGTGGTCACTCAAATTTGAGCTGGGCAATGCGATTCCAAGAAGTAGATATGGAATGCCAATGTCTCCCACCACAGCTTGGTCCATTTCGTCAAGAAGGAAATTGCAAGGCTTGAGGTTGAGAACGAGTATCTCCCGAGAATGAAGGTCCACCAGGCCCTGAGCCAAATTAATGCCATACCTGCAAAACCAAGAAATCAGCAAAAGATCAGCAGGGAATTTTTTGAAAAAGAAAAAAGAAAATTAATATTGGATGAGATTCCCATTACCTCAATGCATCTGGCAAGGAAAGCTTTCCTCCTCTAAGTCGGGCCATCTTATCACCAACCGAACCCTCATAGAATTTCATGATAATGCAAATCTGCAGAAAAAGGCATTCCTTCAGCTCAGCAGGGATGCTCGAGTAACAAAATTTTCCTGCCAGATGAAAACTAAATCACTAGTGCATTTACTTTTCCGCTTAAAACTGAGATACCATGCAACCAACAAACGCCTTCAATCCCCTGGCACTTCAAAAAGACCTCATCAAACTTCTCTAACACGGTTCTAACATGATCCTCATTGACGGGATGCAACATCTTGATAGTCACTTCATGATACTCCTCAAAATCCTTATTAGACTGGTGGTGAGTCGCCAACCACACATCTCCAAATGGCCCCCTCCCAATTCTGTGCCTGAGCTTTAATGCGGCAGGGTCAATCCATGGAGTCGATCGGCTGGATGTAGCTACCACGGTTCGGAGGTGATCAGGATCGCCGTCAAACAGCTCAAACTCAAAAGCAGCAGGTTCTGCTGCGGAGACCTCCCGGGCCATATCTTTCGATCTAAACGATGACAATCCAAGATAACTAAACATGAGAAGCAGTTTTAGAACCAAATCATCACACATAACAAGGCTGCACAGCAGCAGATAATCAAAGCAAAGAGCAAACAATCACACGAACCCTTCCTTAAAAGTCCTCAGAATTCGTAAAATTCGGAAAATCACGACCCAACATCGTCATCAGCTACTTCACAAGCAACAGCAAATGATTCAATCATTCGTCCATTCACGGCAGAGTGAAGCTACCAGGATCTCATTTATCAGCACGGTACATAAAAATGGAAAGGCTGAAACCGGGTTTTGGAAGTAATCACGCCTCGACCCACCAAAAATAGAAGCCTCAGATTCTCTCAAAAAAAAAAATTACAGGATTCCAAAGCATCAATTCCTCCCTCCCCTTTGTAGATTCAAAAAGACACGGACAGGGGCAAGCGCAAGCGCAAGCAGAACACAGTAAGTGCCACTACAAAACTAACAAAAACTGGGGAAATGACGTAATCGAAAACAACTGACAAGTAAAAAAAACCACACCTTCTCCGACGAAGTCAAGGCTTCAAAAAAGCCTCCGCTTTCGGAGAAATTGATGATTCCCCCCACCCCTTTCACCCATAGACACAACACATCAGCCCCCACCCCCCAAATAAATAGAAAAGTTCTTTTTCTTAATTTCTTTTTTTAATGTTGTCCAGAAATAATAATAAAGAGAGATAGAGAGTTGGGACAGGTCTCCGATTTCGACGACGTCATCAGTACAACTACTAGTTTCTTACCCTCTCAAATTTAAAGTTTCTCTCCGTTACGATTACAACTTTGACCCTTAAAAAAAACGACCCTTCACTTCAAATGGAGCGACTGCAAAAGTGTCGTCCCAAAATTTGGTCGTTGGGTTGCGTTATTTTACGTTACGTTATTATTGCAATCAGTCCAAATTGGGCCAATCGGGAACAGGCCCATGGGCCTAAACAAGGGATAGCGTTCACTAATACCGCTGTTCACTGAACCGCAGATATCTGGTTTCTTTCTACCATGCTTAGGGGCACTTCTCCCAGCTATCCATGCACGACTTCCACCGATAACGACCGCGGGTGGCGAGTACATTATGTTGTCCGTATCATCCAAGTGACGAACGGGGTCCTCGATCAATCTGTTCCCCATGGGGAGACCTTCCAGGGGTCACCAAATGAACCTTGTCGCAGAAATTCGCGATAACAGAGTGGTAGTGGTTCCAGGATCTGTGTTCCCTGGGAGTGAACATGTGGAAACAGGGACGAAACAAAAACCAAAAGAAACCCTGTAGACCCCCGCAATTGGGGAGTCTCAGGGTCAGGCCCATAGTCCAGGATGGGCCCATCGAAGTCCCACTGGAAAAGGCCGTGGTCAACCCGGGGGGGTGGGTGAGGGTGAGGGTGACGTAAAGGGAAAAGATGGATAGAAAGAGGAGGAGATCTCACTTTTAAAGACAACAGGCTGGGGAGTCAGGTCTACAAACGGTGAAAGAACTGGGTCCAACCCCACGTGTAGCAGCGAGAACACATGATAAGAAGTAGGACGGTGGATGGACCATTCATTGTTGTGCGAATAGTAGCCCAAATCCAAGTCGTACGTCGAGAAGGTAAAATAGTCCGATTTTATATATAATTTTAAGCGGATTATTTTCTCTATAATATTTGTATACTGAAACTTGATATATGAGTCGATTTAATATTTCACCGACGAGGAGACCACTCGCTCAGCCGAAGGCAGGACGCATTGTTTCGCCTTCCTCCTATAATAATAGTTTCTTTCTTTTTTACAAAATCAGGGACCACTCTTTTCGGGAATCAGGAGGACAGTGAGAGGGGGAGTACTGTAATATACATGCATGCATGCAAGCACCATCCCCTCCCTCTACTGTACCAAACAATGTACTATTTACACGTATCAACAACAGCCCAGCTTAAATTGGACCGAGTAAAACAACAGGGAATCGGGCAAATGCATTGGGTTTTGGGACGAGTCTGGACCAGGGAGCAAAAAGGACAAGTCGCTTTCAGAAGCCACTAAAAGCAGGCAAGCAGGCACTGGGCACAGTACAAAACTCTCCGAAAGAGAGCCCACATCTCCCCCACACCCCCATTCAGACAAGGCACTGTTCTTTTTCTTTTTTTTTTTTGTTATCCGTTGGATTTTCGGTGTTTTATCCTGATTAATTCGGACTCAAGAATAATAAGGTAACTAACTATAACGAGCGAGTCTTCGAGTAAAAGTGATTGGTTACGATAAATTTCGAATTCGAAATCGATTTTAAACTCTTTTATCAATCGGAAAAATCTTTATGTTGGTAGACAAGACGCTATTCAATTCACCCCATTCTCACTTTCCTTTTTGATTAAGTGGGGTCACGATATCAATCCCAATCCCCCTCTCCCCCTTCCATAACATGCAAAGGTCCAAAACAGAGATGGGGCCAGCGCAGCAGGAGGACGTTGTCGTGGGCGTGCATTTCCATTCAACTCTCACCTTCCCCCAAGCCCATCCACATTTTCATCAAATGTTATATTATTATATTAGCGTCCCACTCCCCCCACAACACGTGATATAAAAACCAGAAATTGATGAGCCTGCTTTTTGTTTAGATAACATTTACAATAAAAAAAAAAAATCGAAATGATAAGGGATGGAGGTGGGACCCACAGCCCTTTCCCATTCCCTTCCCATCACGAAAGGCAGAAGAAAATGGAAATGAAAGCAACAGGAGGCATCAGTTCAGTGGTCCTGTCCCAATCCCACCTCCCACCCTCGCTCGGCATGTGCAACCCCCTCCGGATATAAAGTCAGCCATTTGGGTTGAAGCCGAAGTAGAAGGGGAAGGAGAAAGAGAGGAGCGTGGGGGAAGATGCCGAGACCAGGTCCCAGGCCGTACGAGTGTGTGAGGAGGGCATGGCACAGCGAGAGGCACCACCCCATGAGGGGTTCCCTCGTCCAAGAGATTTTCAGGTTTTCTTTTTCTCTCCCCACCCCCCCCCCCCTCCTTTGTTTGTATCTTTAATCTCATTTTGAATCTTTTTGTTTTTTTTTTTTTTTTTTTTGCGTGGGGGGTTGTAGGGTAGTGAATGAGATTCATGGGTCTTCCACCCGGATGAACAAGGAGTGGCAGGAGAAGCTCCCTGTCGTCGTCCTCAAGGCCGAGGAGATCATCTACTCCAAGGCCAATTCAGAATCCGAGTACATGGATCTCTCTACCTTGCTCGACCGCACCAACGACGCCATCGACACCATCATTCGACGCGATGACACCACCGAAATCGGAGAGCCCCTTCGGCCCTGCATAGAAGGTACTCTAACCCACCCCCCCCCCCCCCCTCCCTCCCTTCAACTCCTTACAACCCAAATGTAGCGTTTTTATGAAGTTCCTGCCGGTTTTTTTCTCTGCAGCTGCCCTCACCCTTGGTTGCACGCCGCGAAGAGCCTCAAGGAGTCAACGCAACGACAGTCCGCAATCTTACCTAAGACAGAGCACTTGGGAGTTGGTGGAGAGCAACACGGGATCTGTCGGAAGGCTTGCTATGGGAAATGATCTGGGAGTTGTTCCAGACATCACGAGTTCGAGCAAGGTGCCCTGTTTCCCTCTCTGCCCAGGCAATGTCCCCCGTCCGTCGCCCCTAGGAGTCATCCAGAGGATGCGTGGTCCGTACGGGCTTGACTCTCCGTCATGGTCTTACTCCGGTTATCCGTTGTACACTGGGAGATGCACTCAATTCCTGAGGGATGCATGCGGGCTCGAAGTTACCCCCTCGCAATGTGGCATGGCGGGAAACACTGTAGCTCCTCCGCATTGCCTCGCTGATAGAACCTTGAACAACGCATCAGGAGAATCAAACGGTGAAAGAACCGGAGGTCGGCAGGAATGCGATCTCTCTCTAAGGCTAGGACCAGCTCCTAACCCAGTTACCGCTACCGATGACGGCAACATCCCCAGTGACCAGAGGAAGGTCATCGCAACCGACACGACAGCCTGGTGCTCGAGCAAGAGGAGTTTGTTGGGCGAGCATTCGAGTGGAGTTCGAGAGGCAAGGAAAAAAATCGCCAATGCTGCCACATACGGGTACGCAGCGGAGGAGGATCGCCGTCCTCAATACGCTACGCCCGTAATGCCCTCGAGCAGGAGGGAGGGGGTGTGGAGAGATCGGGGAAGCTAAAGGGGAGGGATGACAGGAGGGTAGAGCCTTGTTTTGTGGTTAGAATGTACGAGGGGTGGGGGGGTTGTAGTGTATGTATAATTAACGAGGATGTGGAATGCGGGTAGTTTGGTAAGTAGGGGATTTGGATTGGGTTGGTCTTTACGATCAGAGTTTTGTGGTGTGATTGGGTTGTTTTATATATATGTTTGCGCGCGTGTTCCCAAGCGAAAACGTGAATACAGGTGTTCTCGATTTAGGAATCGAACAGCCCGAACGAAATCAAAGTATTTGGTTTTTTCTCTGGACAATCCTTACCTAAAAGAAATCTAAAAAAAATAAGATAAAATCTAAACAAAATTTTAAATAATTAATAAAATATGATATTATTTTTAATTAAAAATTTTAACAGTAAAATATAACGATCCCAACAATCTTCGTGCCGCGGGATCTTCAATCTTCTTCTATTTTCTTTTTATTTGCGTAGAACGTCCCTTATGTGCCCGAAACTTCCGATCACCGAAAGAGAAACCGCTTGCTTTCATCGTATTTTTATTATGGGTATGAACACGTAGAAACGAAAATATGAATACTCGGGTTTTCGGTGTAGGAAGCAAAAGATCTTTTTAATTTATTGAACGAAATTAAAATGTATGTTTGATTTTTTTTATAATATAATCATTATTCTATTTATAAGGGTTAAAAGAAATTTAAAAAATTAAATAAAATCTAAACAAAATTTTAAATAATTATATAATAAAATATAATATTATTTTTAACAAAAAAAATTAAACAGTAAAATATCATGGCCCAACACAAAAATAATGGGATCAGCTATAGATAAATCATGATCCACGCCCATTCCCCGACAAGAATCATTGGGCCTATTCCCCACCATTGGGGAGGTAAAGCATTCGTGTTTTTGCCTTTCTTTCTAGAGATGGGTCAAGCAGGTCGGTCCCACCGGAATGGAACGTGTGAATAATCTAACCATAATCACGTATTTTTCTTTTTTTCTTTTTTTTTTCCTCGAAACCAAAGCACACGTGTCACTAACACCACCCGATTCGTTGTCCGCACGTTACTTTTGCTAAATGTATGTATGTATTTTTAATCTAAAGGGAGTGGGTCGTATACATTATGAGATAGCCTGGGGCAGCAGTATCCCGTGGTTGTCGTTATTTTGTCCCCTCACAGTTCAAAACATGGGTCATGATTAAACACGTTCATGGGTATAGAACCAATGAGAATTTATGCAATAGATATGCATATATATATTTCACTAGGAGTCGATCGCATTGGAGAATTTGGTATGGCCCTGGTTTGGTGTATGTTGTTGTAATTAGAGATTAGGAGAAGATGGGCATTAATGTGGCCGTGGGGGCTTACCTAGAGCCAAAGGCCATTTAATAACTCACCCTTCCTTAATCCAGATCCCGATTTCATGTCTGTGTTTATCTTCTTCTTTTTTTTATCAAATAACGTTGAAGTCGAAGCTTCCCAATACGAATGATCCACAAAATATTGTGGGAAAACAAAACTTTCATTCAATTGCAAACGCGAAAGCGAAATCCACCCATTTCGACCAAAACCAAGACTCAATAGTCAACTCTCTCCCTCTCTCGATAACAAATTCTTTTTTTTTTTTAATATGAAAAATAAAAGAGACGAGGAGGAAGAAGATGAAGAAGAAGGTGAGGAAACAACGCCACCGAATTGAATTCACAACTTGCTGCATAAATACGTATGTCCCACACCCTCCCCCCTAAAGAAAATGAAGGTTCACACACACACACTTTGATTTCATCAGGGAGAGGGTCAAAATAAGTGTGGACAAAACACAGACTATACTACATTGAAATTTGAATACCCCACGTGACATCTTCATCGTGGGGGGTTGACCATCCCCTTCCCCATGACGGTGGTGGTGGTGATCTATTACTAATAATGTCTTCTCTTTCTTTATCCTTAACCCTCTTTGAATTTGCCCTTTTAAGTCATTTTGTGGGTGGGGCTGGTGGGTGGTTAAAGTGGAGTTTAGTTGTCATGTCACAATTTTCTCTCATCCTTTTTTTTTTTCTCGTGTATAATTTGACGTCTGGGAAGCCCAAAAGGCAAGAGCGACGCATCCCAAATGAATATTTTATCATGTTGTTCCCAAAGAGCAGAAGATGCCCACTGCTAACCTAACCTAGAGATTAAAAAAAAAAAGGGATCGCTGGTTCAAATCCATGACTGTCTCCTGGTTAAAACATATGCTTAATACTGTTTTGTGATGGATCGGGCAAAATTTGGACGGGACTGCCGTCGTGGTCGTAGTAATAGTCCCCCTGAAGATCTTGAAGGTCGTTTTCCTTCGCGGTTGGGGTTGGGACAGAGGAGAGACTACCACCACCCCCGCCCCCACAACCCCAAAGTCATACCCCAGCCCAGACGGAGAGATCTCCCCTCCACTCATGAGGTAACAAAAAAGTCTCATCATAAGGAAACCAGGGTTTCGTTGGTTTCTTTGTCTGGTTTTCGGACATGGGTTGTGCCGTAGCATCCAGGTCAATGATGGTTTTGTCTCGATGGAATCGGGATTGGGTTTGTTTCACGGTGTTAATCATGTCAGTTGTGCCTGTTAGCTGTGCTCTGCTGACCGGGAAGATCACCCCTGGCTTCCGGGCCTCCCAGATGGGTTCCGTCGACACAGGCGGGATCTTCCTTGTCTCCGGGAACGGGAACTTCGGATTCGGCTTCACCAGCGGCCAGGACGCCACCCAGAATTACCTAGTCGTAGTTCACATGGGCGGAGAAGCTGTGGTCTGGTCCGCCAACCGGGGTTCCCCTGTTGCGGGCTCTGACTTGTTCGTATTTGATGACACGGGCAACGCCTTCCTCGAGAAAGGAGGCGGGGTGTTGTGGTCGACGGGCACCGGGAATATGTCCGTTTCGGAGATGCAGCTCCAGGATTCGGGGAATCTGGCCTTGGTCGGGAATGACAGCTCGGTGATCTGGCAGAGTTTCAGTCATCCTACAGACACCATCCTGTCGAACCAGGAGTTCAGACAGGGGATGAGCCTGGTGAGTTCACCGGGGTCGCAGAATTGGAGCTACGTCCTCGAGATCAAGTCTGGGGATATGATCCTCTCAGTGAATTACAGTGACCCGCAGGCATACTGGTCGATGGGGACTGACAGCGGGAGGATTATCAATCAAGCTGGCGGCCCGGTAGTCTCGGCATCTCTGGTCGCAAACACGTGGAGATTCTACGACAAGGATAAGAATTTCCTTTGGCAGTACATATTTGTGGACAACGCCGATCTGAACACGACATGGGCGGCCATCTTGGGGAATGACGGGATCATCTCATTCTCTAGCTTGGGACTCAGAGGGGCGCAAGATACTTCCTCGACGAAGATCCCGAGCGACGCCTGCAGCACGCCAGAGCCTTGTGCCCCATACCAGATCTGTGACAATAGCAACAGGTGCCAATGCCCCCCATCTCTCATACCGTATCAGAACTGCATCCGTGGTGTCACTTCGCCCTGCAACAATTCACAAGGCGCGGTGGACCTCGTCAGCACTGGGGTAGGAATTGGGTACTTCGCTCTCAGGTTCACCTCTCCGTCGATGAAGTCCGATCTTATCGGATGCAAGACCTCGTGTTTGGGCAACTGCTCCTGTCTTGCCATGTTCTTCCAGAACAGCTCCGGGGACTGCTACTTATTCGATTCCGTGGGTGCATTCCAGACAAGCAGTAACTCTCAGTATGTTTCATACATTAAGGTTCTCACTGGTCAAGGCAATACCGGCTCAGATCCCGGTAGCAACAGCAATGGAAATAATGTCCATGTTGCCTTAATTGTTGCTATCGGTGTTTCCACGCTGCTCATAATTATAGGCTTACTCTGTGTCGGCTACCGTCGCTACAAGAGGAGCAAACAATTCCTCGAATATCCTCAAGAAACCTCTGAGGAGGAAAATTTCCTGGAGAATCTGTCAGGGATGCCGGTTCGATTCACCTACCAGGACCTACAAATCGCGACAAACAATTTCTCTATGAAGCTTGGCCAAGGTGGGTTCGGTTCGGTTTACCAGGGGATCCTTCCGGACGGAACTCGATTGGCTGTGAAGAAGTTGGAAGGCATTGGCCAGGGGAAGAAGGAGTTCCGAGCAGAAGTCTGCATAATTGGTAGTATTCATCATCACCACTTGGTCAGGCTAAAAGGTTTCTGTGCCGAAGGAAGCCATCGGCTCCTTGCCTATGAGTACATGGCCAAAGGTTCACTCGACAAGTGGATCTTCACGAGGAACAACGAGCAAGTCCTGGATTGGAAGATGAGGTACAACATAGCGATCGGGACTGCCAAAGGTTTGGCCTACTTGCACGAGGACTGTGATGTGAAGATCGTCCACTGCGACATTAAGCCGGAGAACGTCCTCCTCGATGACAATTTCCTCGCAAAGGTGTCGGATTTCGGACTGGCCAAGCTGATGACAAGAGAGCAAAGCCTCGTCTTCACGACCCTCCGGGGCACCAGAGGCTACCTCGCTCCGGAATGGATAACAAACTATGCCATATCGGAGAAGAGCGACGTCTACAGCTATGGGATGGTACTTCTTGAGATAATAAGTGGGAGGCACAACTATGATCCCGGCGAGACGTCCTTGAAGTCTCATTTCCCATCCTATGCCTTCAAGATGATGGAGGAAGGGAGACTGATGGAGTTACTCGACTCGAAGATCGAGACACAGGAAACGGACGAGACCGTTCTCACAGCAATTAAGGTAGCATTATGGTGCATACAAGAGGACATGAACCTTAGACCGTCGATGACTAAAGTCGTGCAGATGCTGGAAGGGATAAGCCCGGTGACCATGCCACCGGCCTCGTCCCCGTTGGTCTCTCGACTCCACGCAAACTACATCTCTACAAGTGAGGAGGCGGGCACTACCAGTACCTCTTCTGGCCCATCGGAGGCATACAGCGACGCGAATATGTCTGCCGTGCGGCTATCTGGTCCTAGATAACATCAAATTATTTACTTGATCTTGCTCTCATTTCCTTTGTAAAATTTAAGGGGTTCGAAGGATATTCCACACCGTATATAATATAAACTGATCTTGGAATATATTCAAAATTTCAAGAGTTACCTTTTCTTTTCTCGTGATTCGTGTGATCTTCTTCTCTTTCTCATCGATGTTGACTTTCTGGTAGCATTGACAAAATTGGCAAAAGCAGAGGAGTTGACAGAGTCGTGCTTCTTATCTAGTTTGACTAATTCTTTCGGACAACCTTATCCCAGAATTCGATTACTACAACTCACGAGTCGATGAGATAAACGTTTTTATTAGCCAAAAATGGAAACGGCAGCGAGAGGTATGATTGCCAAGGCAGTCGCGACCATCACGGACGAAGGAGAAGCTCTGTAGGCCGGTCCAATCACGTCGACGGCGAGCTTCTGGCCGCCCTCGCAGTGGGACCCCACGGTGCATATGAAGTAGTACGTCAAGTTCCTGCTGGTGCTGAAGGTGAACGGCAACGAGCTCCCCGATGGTTCCGTTTGGGCTTGCACCTTGGAGCAGTTGTCGTAATCTTGCTTGGTCACCATCGCCACATCATGTGTCCCATTAAACACGAAGTCTGCACGATTAAGTTAAACTAACATCAGTTCTGTCTAACCTTTCGGATCATTGCTTATCTATCAAACAATGGAGACCGGAAGGTATTTGAACATCGAGCAAAAGAATATATCTGATTAATTAGATACGTCATTTATGCTCTTTCAAATGGGCCAAACATCACCCCAGTTCCATCATACCATCTGTGAACCGTATGTGTCCACAAGTCTCTGTCTTGTCTGAACACCAAGAAAGAAAGAAAGATCTGGGTTTCTCCTCGTCTGAACTCCAACTTCTAAGGAGCTCGAGCTAGATTAACTTATCCGACAGTTCTATCCATCCTTTTTCGGATAATTACTTCCTAAGCGGAGAGGGTCACAAATCTTTGCAGTTTGCATGGAGAAAGAGAAAGGGATAACGACTGCTTACTCAATGTATCTCCGCTCATGAATGTCTTGTTGGCCGCCCAGCTCTGGTAGTATCCTGACGTGATATTTGGTGGCCCTGTCCAACCACGGTCGTCGCCGACCGTGTAATCCGTGGCCATGGCACAAGCAAAAACCAGCATCATGACGCCCGCTGAGACCAACGCCTTCATCGTCTGCTGCTTTCAAGAAAACACAATAAAAAAAAAAAAAAGAACTGACCGTGTTCTTGGATCCGGACGTAGTTAGCGCTGATAATCAAACCTGAGTATTTATAAGAAGATTACCGCCGACTTTTGGTGGAGGAGTTTTGCACGGGAAGTATGCTCACAATGCCTTGACCTTTGAAAAGTAGTAGATCGACTTTTCAAATCTTATTGAGAAGTGACTGCTATTTTTATTATGTCGGCACGTTATATTGATCCTCTTCATTTTTATATATAATTCGTCATTTGCCAAAGTATATCATTATTCCCGTACAACATTGGGAATATCGATCACATTATTCAAACACCACCTTATTAAATGACACGTGTACACACGTGGAAAGAGCAAGGAGAGACTAAAGCACATTAATTCACACTCGATAATAAAATTCAATTGTCAAGCTTTCTATCGAAAGGAAGCTCGGGTTGAAAAGGTAATATGGAGGAACATTTCAAACTTAAAAGGATTAAAATGGTGAATGGGTTTTTAACACGTATTCCTCTTTGGGAGCGTCTAGATTTGACTGATACCAGGACGTGGTACGTAATTGTCTGTTTCGTAAGACAAGACCAAGTGAAAACACAGCAATTGAAGGACCAGCTCAAATCCTTTTGAATGAAAAAGGACAACAGGAAAGTTTCAGACATATCCATGACTAGTATGACAAAAATGGCGAACTCGGGGCTCTCAAAAATTATTCCCAATAGGAGGAACCAAGCACAGAACTCACATCCCGGTGAACGCTTTCTTCCCGCCACCAGATGATCCCGCAGGGATGACTTTCACCACGTTAAACCTCACAGTCTTGGACAACGGCCTGAGAAAGGACCTCTAATTAGTTACCGTGCAAATGGCCTACGAACATAATGTAAAACCAGGGAGCTAGACGCGGGAAGTTTAAAGAGTTCACCTGCACTGGCCAATAATGACGTGGTCACCCTCCTTCACACGGAAGCATGGCGAGATATGAGCAGCAATGTTAGAGTATATGCAGCAAGGGAAGCAGTGTCATTGTGTTGCCGCCATTTAGAATGAGAATAAGTAACCCAGCTCAAGAGGCAAACGCCAACTTGGCAAACTGAAAAGCATCACGGACCTCTGATACTTCTTGACCCAGTGAAGGTAGTTCCGCCTAACAATAATCGTCCTCGTCATTTTGGCGCTGTGACATGTTCCAGCAATGATACGACCTCTGATAGATACATCGCCCGTAAAGGGGCACTTCTTATCGATGTAAGTGCCTGCAAGAGTCGTTGTGTATATTAAGGACCGCATGATGGCTCCAACTCAGATATCACCGACTACACTTGTTTCTGCACGTCCTATCCTAATCAGCATGAATTTGCAAGGGCTCAATTCATAACGGAAGTCAATAATGTGTCATCATCAGGATCAGCACATTTTAGGCAATGGAGAATAATAATTAGGAAGGCACCACAATCATTTGTTTCCCACCCAGACTGCCTGATTGTAAACAAAATCAAGAATTCTGCCGCAGAATACCTTCAATTGCCTCTCGGGGGGTCCTGAAGCCTAAACCGATGCTCTTCCAGAAACGGTTACCACCCTTTCCTGGCCTCTTACCCTTTCCAGGCTTCTTCGAGCTGAAACAAGGTTCCCAAGACAAGCAATTACGGTTTCATGTTCTATTTCACTCCCCGATGGGGTTCCTTTCACCCTTCCCTCACGGTACTACTTCGCTATCGGTCACCCAGGAGTATTTAGCCTTGCAAGGTGGTCCTTGCTGATTCACACGGGATTCCACGTGCCTCATGCTACTCGGGTAAGAGCATAAGATAGTGATGCTTATTACAAACAGCAGGGAAAGCGAACAGATGTACACACTGGCCTGATGCTTGGACGGCTCGACAACATCAAACAGGAATCCACAACCCAATCAGACACTCCAACATCAACCATTCTATATCGATTATCGCCTTAAACACACTGGACTGATTCCAAATGCATCGTGATTCTCGGAATGATTTAAGAAACACGTTACCAGAGAAACACTTTCGGCTGCTTTAGGAAAGCTTTCTCCGTCTGCCAAAAGAGAAAAAGAAAACAAACAAAAAAGAATCACCACAACACAGAATCGACAATGTCAATGGGAAACCAAAAGAACGGATAGAAGGAATGATTGCCTGAGCATCCATGGCTGCCCGCTAACCCTAGCAAGGAGGCTGAGGAGACGGCGGCGCGAGGAGGGATCGTCGCGTCGGCGGCTGCGCTAGGGTTTTTACTTCACTCTCTACCCTTCAAAAGGGAAGGGAACGCATTGATGGGCCGACCATTTATTGGGCCTTATATTTGGTTCGGGCTTCGGGCACATGCGGCCCGTAAAGCCCAAGATCCAGCTGCGCCCCCCCCCCCACCCCCCCCGGGTTCCCACTTGGTTACCCCAGGTTCGATGATGGCAATGCATGCAATCCCAACCCATCCTTTTCTTCCGAATGATGTAATAATTCTAACCCCAATAATATTACTACACGCTTGGTTACCAAGGTTTTTGGTACGACGCGTCGAACACTGTCCTCTCAAAGAAAGCACACACCACCGCATCATGCCGATCACTGTTTCTGTAACTAAAACAAATGTGCACAGATCCGGCGTCCCATCTAATCTGAACTTTGAAGAAAGAAAGAAAGAAAAATAAATAAATCAAACAACAAAACATAATCGGACAATCCCTGTTTTGTTATAAAAGTTTGAACAAACGGAGAGTATAATTTCAAGCATTAGCTGTTTGCTTCCACAACTCATAGAATGTGCAACGACGCCACCACTACCCATTTAACAACAACAACAACAACAACAAACTGCCTTCCTAGGAAATGCGTTAATCAAAGCCAAGATCCTACCCATCTTCGACTGTAATAAGCTGCTAGTTTTGGTTTTTAACGGTTTTACCCATTCGACCGACCCGTGAACTTTGGACAAACGACGCCGCTGTTAACAAGCGGAGGAGGAGAAAAGTAAATACAAAAAGGTATTATTATTAATTTCTTTTTTTTTTAATCACTTCTACTTTTAGCCCCTTTCCAATCCAGAGCCCGCTCTTTCAGGCGAGTTTTATTCTTTTGTTTTTTTAAACAAGCCATCGTCCGACGACCACGGGCGTCGTGTTTCTTAATTGGTTTGGTTTGGTTTGTGAGGGTTCGGATCTGCGGCTTTCCTCTTCCCGAGGATTAGATCCCGAGGTTTCTCCGCTCATGCTTGCTGAAGTCTGATCATCCCCCCCAAGGGGAGGTGCTTGCAGGTCCGTCGTCGTTGTTGGCGGGTTTTCTGGAGGGGGATTTGGGTTTTTGTTTTCACCGGGGGTTCAATGTGGGAGGAGCGTCTGTGTCAACCTAATGGCGTTCTTGGTCTGCATTTTGAAAAGATTATTTTAGTTTTTGAACTTTGGTTGGTCGGTAGTGAGGACGTCTCTTAGAAATTTACGGTTTTTTTTTTTGTTTGTGCGTGGCTTTCCAGGAGCGATTTTGCGGTTATAAGTCCTGATTGGTTGTGGGTTACTGTGGAGATCGGCAAACTGTGAAGCTCTTTGGTGGAGTGTGGGTTTGGTGTCTCGAGTATTGGTGTTCGTGAGAGATGCAGAGGAGAATGGTTGCTTTCGTTTTTTTGGCGTTGATGGGATCCGGTTTTGGAGTTCCGTTTTCGTGATTGAATTCGGTTTCAAGGTTTGTGCTTTCAAAAGTCCGAGTGGTCTGGATGCTGGGTTGGTCCTTGAAGTGGGAATTTCAGCAACCTTTTAGTAGTAGGAGGGAGGCTTCTATGTCCAGTTTGACTGATTAGCTTGATCTGTTGCCTCTTCCTTTGGATGATGTTTGTGTTTTTGTTGATCTAACTCATGGTCAAATCCTTCATTCACTTTCCTTGGAAAATGAGCGGCAATGCATGGAGCCCCGGAAATTCTGTCTAATGGCCGTGTTTGTGTTATCGCAAAATTTCATGCTTCAATGTATCGAATTTTTCAGGGTCTTGAGTGGGATGGATTCTGATGTCGTGGCCCTTGGTAATGGAGTTGAGGTAGCTCATCGAAACGGCATGCACAAGAAGATGGCTTCTGCCAAAATTGATGGTGCTTTTCAAAAGGATGTCGGCGCTAATGTAGGCAAGACTGCAGATGGTTCTGAACATGGTGCAGATTTGAAGAATGCTAAGCTAGATGCTGTTGATGTCACAAATCTAAATGCTTCTACCAAAGTAAGGGATGGGAATTGTTTCATCACTTGGCTGGTGGTGAATTAGAAAATGTGATTCATGCTGACACTCTCGCATTCTCAGGGGATTAAAGGCGTCCACAGCAACGAAAAATCTTCAAATCCTAAATCCCTTGCTGCAACTGGGACCACTGCAAAATCTCAGCCTAGGCAACCTGTGAAAAGTAGTGTGCCTCCTAGCAATGGGAAGCCCAATCAATCGAAGGTACCTTATTCCATACACCTGTGGGAGAAAATTCGGGCACCCAGGGAGCCATTGTTCCTAACGCTATACAACTTTTCAATGTGATCCAAAACATGTTCTCTATGTCACTGTATATCTGGCTCATGAATTTCATGATTTTCTGGTACAGCCAGCATTAAAGTCTGAGACGGAAGTGTCAGAGGTTTTAACGTAAGTCCACATGATCGGTCTGCTTTTTCCTTGCTGATAGTGCTATCGTGCTTAAAAACTTGTTGTTGACTTATCCTTCTGCTGCTCCCTCTTTTTCAAGCTATGACATGATCTTTCTTTATACAGGGATGATGTGAAACTTAAGCCCTTGAAGAAAGGACCCATCGATGAACCAGAAAACGACGACATGGCAGACTTGTATCCTGTTGCATATGCATGTTCTGCTTCCCACATTGTTCATACGCCTTGAAGTCCCTTTGCCGAGTAGCAGTGTTTCTACAGCTTGTAGAATTGTTCATCCTTAAATATGGTAAAGCAGTCCGATGGCTGGTGATGCAAAGCCTCAGAGAGTTGGTACTCTTCCTAATTATGGATTCAGTTTTAAGTGTGATGAGCGGGCTGAGAAAAGAAGAGAGGTTAGTTTTCAACTCGTGTTTTTCTAGATTCAATAAGGAAACAACTGACAATGGCCTCGATTGATATGTCCATCTGCTATCTTATGACAGTTTTACTCTAAGCTCGAGGAGAAGATCCATGCGAAGGAAGTTGAAAGAAATAATCTGCAAGCCAAATCCAAGGTGTGAATCCGACGCCTTTTCTTTTGAGTTGCTGCTGACTTATAAGATGCACACGGGTGTAAAATTGCAGCTCTGGGTTTTGTCCCTTTTTCTAGGAAACACAAGAAGCGGAGATCAAGCAGCTGAGGAAGAGTTTGAATTTTAAAGCTACTCCGTTGCCAAGCTTCTACCAAGAACCTCCTCCACCAAAGGCCGATTTGAAGAAGGTGAAAATTTGCGCTTCCTCTTCACATCTATTTTCTGCATAGCGAGGCATTACCCTAATCCGATCCTGTTACTGGCTGGAATGAGTATGCTGTCTCGGTTTAATGTCATATACTGACGAGTTGTAGATTCCCCCTACGAGGGCTAAATCGCCCAAGCTTGGAAGAAGGAAGAACTCAGCCACTACAGAATTGGAAGAGAGCGATGGCATCTCCCACTCCAACCGCCTGAGCCTTGATGAGAACGCCACTCGCAATAACCCTGTCAAAAGTTCTCGTTCAGTCAATCCCAACCAGCCGATAAGACGATCACTCCCCAAACTGCCATCCGAGAAAACTGCCATGTCCAGCGGGATGCATAAAAGCACTACTCCATTGAAACCAAGCAAACCCAAAGCTACAGAAGGCAACCACCAGACACCATCAGCCGATGAAGCTGCCGCGTCGCATCAAGAGCAGGAATCCTAGAGTAATATCGGCAAACGGGAATGAGTCAATTTTTCTTCCTTTGGGACCTGAAAACTGTACCATAAACAGAAGATTGACGATTGTCTCCTGATCATAAACATCACGGCATTTGTCTCTTTTCACCGATGAAGTTGACGGTTGGTAAGAAAGCATGAGTTTTGTTCCTTAATAACGTTTCGCCATGCATTAAGTTTTCAAATTCGCGAACTAACCTACCAGAGTCGGTCTTAGGCCGACTTCGGTCCTCAAGGAAGTCGGCCTTTGTAAGACCGATTTTGGTTTTGGCGAATGAAAGTCGGTCTTACAAAGGCCGACTTCACCACACTTAGAAAAAATTTTAGCAAACGAAGTCTGGGACGCTGCACGAAGGAAATCGGCCTTTGTAAGGCCGACTTCCTCACTCATGTCCCTCATTTAGGCATATTTTTTTTAATTCAAAAGCAAAAAAAAAAGAAAATCCAGGAAGTCGGCCTTAAAGCCGACTTTAATTTCCCAAAATCGAAGTCGGCCTTTGTAAGGCCGACTTTGATGGGTTAGTTCGATTTCGCCAAATGACGTGTTAAAGAACAAAACTCATGAAAGCATAGCAAAACAATCGGTGGGATATGCTCTGTACATCTGTTTTCTTGCAATAGGGCTGTCCTTTCCCGTCTGTACATGTGATCGTGAAGGACCCGCGGGGAAACTCGTGTCTGCACAAATTTTGGGAGTCCCGCACTAATCCACCTCCGCCATCAAAGACCACACAAAACAGGGCCCTAGAGCAAGGTACGATGAACGAAGGCACAGGAATGGCATGTCAGGTCAATAAGGGGAAGAAGGAACATATCACATCAGATGAAGAGACCCGATGGAGTAGAGAATTTGACATACATCCCCCCTTGCGGCCGATTCCTCGATTGGAACTGGTCCGGTCAAATACGGACAAAATTCATAGTCCATCCAAACCCCCGGTTAGGCCAAAAGCATGGAGATCATCCTGACCCCATACGAAGATCCTCTTTTCCACTTTTATCAGAAAGATCCTCAACGTGCTATTCATTCACTTGCATGAAAGAAAAACAAACATTCACCAGACACAAACACATGGGACAACACGGTAGTAGTAATAATTAATCTTTCATTACAAACATACCCAGTTTGATACATAACGACACCAACACGGGCAAAGGGAGGCATCGGATTTCAGTTCACAGAGACAAACCATTCCTGGAAAACAAGGCCTTGGGCAAAAGGTTTTGAAAAAACAACTCCCTGTTAGGGAGTTGTTGCAGCGGGGTCTAGGAAGTTAACCCCACCGCATCCAAGGCCATCGTGAAGCACAGGAAGTCGGCCCAGTTGAACTGAAAAAGGATGCAACCGACAAAAGACACGGGGATACTATGGCCACTAAACCCGGCCTTCAATGAAAACATACACCCAACAGACTGATAGTACACATGACGAGATGCAAAGGAAGCTGAACGGAGAGGTCAAGAACCCGGTTACTGAATTTCTAGGGAAGCCAGCAGCCAAAAGGTGAAACTCTTCAAGAGAGAAAACAGCTGGAACAGGTTGCTCCCATAAGGACAACCTGCAAAAAAAGGGGTAGTATACTGGCCGCGTTTCCCTTGGAAAAAAGCACCGCTTTCTTGAGCCAACTCCAAAGACCCACATTCTTCTGGACCCAAAAAGAAATACTAACTGATGCGATTCTGACTAGGACAAACGGAACTTCTCCACTCTTATCCCAGATTCCCAAGCATGGAAGATGTTCCACTCAGGGAGATAATCGACGGCCACCGATTCTTAGTAGAGGATGTCGCAGCGCCAGAGCTGCTCCACAAGAAAATCAACCGAGCTTCGACTGATTCCGTTGCAACGCTGAATATTCAATCCAGAAAGGGAGTTACCCAATTTCTTCAGGCACGGCAAGCACTTGGTAGATACCTGAGAACATCCGGATAGAGAAAGTATCTGCAGATTGAGATAGTTTGCCTCAGCCAAAGCCGCAACTCCACAGTCAGTGATTGCAGTCATCGATACATCCAAATCGTTCAGCAGCGGACAGTTCTCAGCAATCTTAAGCAAACTTGCATCACTTACTTTCCTGCACCCCTCGAGATTAAGAACCTCAAGGGTCCAGCCATGCATCCTGGCAACAGCAGAAGCCACTTTATCCGACAGATTTGTGCATTTGCTGAAGTTTACCTTCACTAGCCCACTATCGCAGTTCTCGAGCAGTGGCAGTAAACCTGCATCTGTTATTCCTGGTGAGCCGCTCACTTCAATGTGCTGCAGTTTCGGGCACAATCTCCCCAACACAGCCAAACTGGAATTGCCAAACCCGAGGCAGTTTCGGACACACAAGGACCTAAGAGAACTGCAAGACGAAAGTCTAGGAGAACCCATAGCAAAGTCCTTTAAGCCGAGGCAATTTATCAGAGAAAGAGACTTCAAAGTCTCTCCACAAATCATGAGCAGACCCAAAAAACCACGCTGTGTGATTCGATGGCACTCCTCCAATTGTAGCTTATCAACGGATGCAGCTGCCTTGGCAAAAGAGAGAAGTCCACTGTCAGATAAATGGACACATTTTCTGAGGCAGATCTGTTTAAGATTCGGGCAGCCATTAGCCAGGGCTTCAAGTCCCAAATCAGTCAGGCCTTGGCAAGATGTGACAGCAACAGATCTCAGTTTCTGCAGGCCATGACCATTTCCCATTACGCAAAATCCCCTCTCACCAGCATTACAGAGGTTGGTGAGGATCAAGTCGGTCATTGCCAAACCATAGTGCCCGACGACAGCAAGAGACACATCAGTCACATCCAATGACTGGAGCTTAAGCTTACTCAGGAATCTACCAGCCTGAGAAAGGAGACTTGCCACACCTTGATCTCCCACACGGGGGCAGTCTTTTATGGCGATGGACCTTAGGTTAGGACAATATTGACCGATGGACTGCAGGCTTTCGTTTCCGAGATTCGGACAGCTATCAATGCTTATATCAGTCAAATTAGGGCAGTTCTTAGCAAGGGCCACCAAAGCGCGGTCCGAGAGAGAGGAGCAACGATTAAGGTCAAGCTTCTCAAGTTGGCTGCATCCATTTGCAATCTCAAGCAAACCCTCGTCTCCAATAGAAGATAGATTTGAGATGGACAGAGTCTTGAGTGAGGGGCAGCAACGTGCAATAGCTCTAAAACCAAGGCTTGTCAAGCCACGAGTAGAGTTGTTTCCGCGAACGATAAGCTTTCCCAGCCCACCCTGGCTAGAAGTCCCAATGGCAATCGCAGCAAGGCGAACGTCATTGACCTTTTTCCCTTCCAAGGTCCTCGATAGGAAACCATCCTCCATATCCTCATCAGCAGAAAGGCCAGACACCTCTCCATGATGACCGTGGCAATCATTAGAGTTTGGGGGCACGGAGGCGGTGCTGCAACAAAATTCATCACTGCTGATATTGCTTGCAAGCATAAGCCAGCGCTTAGATACGCAAGTGCAGGCACTCCGATCCCGTCCTCCAGGCAGTCTTCTGAGGATCTCAAAGAGGCATTCATCTGGAAGAACGTCGATCGATGCTTTCTTTTCCGTTCTGATCTGATCCCCCCGGAGTACAATAGGAGCACTGACACGAGCCCTCTTACAAGAAGGAGGAAAGTATAGATCAACATGACGACCGAGGGTCAAGAAGAGGCTTGCTTCTTTAGGTTTAGCAAGCAGAGACCCACCAGAGCAAAAATCACTTTCTCCTGCAGGTGAAAACAACCTTGACATAATTAGCCAACTTCTAATCGTAGATGCAGATCTGGCTTGAAGGCATATCAATCTAACATAAGCAACGACAAGAAAATCTCAAGCATATAGCTACTTGCTCACAAAAACCTCCCATATGACAGGAGAGAATCAAATCCAGAAGAAATCAACAAAATTGGGTAATTGATCTTTTCTGAAAGAAGTTCAGCGAAGAGATCTACCATAATCCTAACCCCCTCTTGCAAAATGCAATATAATCCTTCCAATCACCCGGCATGCAAAGAGATCTTGACCAAGGACTAAGAATCATGAGTGATTAGATCAAACCCAACAGTAACAGGAAACATCCTAACCTATTCAGTAAGCAGGATGAAGCGCGGCCAGACAAAAACCTAGTAACCCGGAAAAACTAACCAAGATAGATCCAATCAAAGAAACAGCCGGTTCTACCCCTCAAATAACCTCTCGATCGGGCTCGAAAGCAACAAACTATGCATATCAGGCACAAGCGGCGGAGGTCAATCTAACCAAACCCACAATAATCTCACAAAAATAACCACTAATCCAAGAACCATACCACTGAACTCGATGATCTTCGACATGGGTTATCCCAGAACAATCCCCGGGAGCACAAATCCGCAATCTTTAATCACCCAGAGAACAGTTCCCCGACGAGACCGCCAAAAGAAAAAAGCCGACAGACCCACAAAACCCGAAAAAGAAAGCCCAAGCGACAACAGGCAAAAAAAAGAGAGACCCAGCAGAAGATCCCAACCCTATCATATAGGGCAAAAAAGGGGGGGTGGGGGGGAAGAACACGGAGGAAGGCGAGAGGGAGGATGAGGAGGAAGAAAATTGGGAAGACCCAAAACGTCTGCTAGGAATGGAGGGGAGTCGTCTTTATTACAACATTGCGGGGAAAGGAGAGGGAGGGGGTGTGTGGTGTTCGATGTCAGTGCGTTACACGCTATCATTTCGTAACATGCATTGTTCCTGGTCATGCCTTTGCCCGAACGGGGATTAATCTCGTGTCCTCGAGGACTGGTGTAGGTTACGGTGCACCCTTCCTCTTGACCCGCCACGTCACCCTGAATTTCAGATTCAGTCCCCAGAGTTTAACAAATTTTCAGACAGCGGCCCCATGATTACCAACTTCAATTTTCCCGTTGAATCAGTCATTCGTTCTGGTGCCAAATTCTTTTCGATTTTTCTAACATTCCAAATTGGACTGGTTTGCAAATTGGGGTGGTGGGAGGGTTCTTCCCCCCTTTTTGCATTTAATTTAAGCAACTAAGTGGGGCGTGTACTTTTTTGAATGGATTGAATATAAAAAGGCAATTACACAGCTCGTGGCACAAGTGGGAGGATTTCTTTAAAATACAGACAACTCGGATACATTGTGTTTGGACAACATCCTATTCCCCCCCCCCCCCCACCCCCAATTCCTAATCCTATTAAATCCCTTTCTTTGATATGGAGTGGTTAGCCAATGTTATTTTAATTGCTAATACAATCCAATTCCCATGTGAAACAAGCCAGAGCCAAATCCCCCCACCCCACACCCCATTTGTGCTAAAAAGCCACCACCCCCTCAAGTCATTGAATATTAGTGGGAACAAAACCGTGAATCATGGTGGTGGTGGGGATTTGCAGATATCTTGGGATTTCTCCAATGTATCATCATCATGTCACTGTGGGGGAGGAGGCTTGAAAATTGGACCAAGAGGATGAACCACTTGATTCTTATCTTAACGTATAATATTTATAATGATATACAAATATAAACCCCACCTCTTATCTGTCCATGACTTATGATTTCATCACCTTGATATTCAACCGCGCAGATTGTAATAACAAACACAACCAAAAATACCCGTTCATCATCGCTGACGTGGACATCGTCCGTTACTCATTATTCGTTAGAAACGGAGAGAGTGAGTCCTCCCTCTCGAACCGGGCGGGCAATGGCAGAGTGGTCTTGCAACCGTTGGTTCTCAGATCCGGTCCCTACGTACCTACGCAGAGGGTTTCGCCCCCGTGACTCGGCATGCTTTCTCCCTTGCTTCTTAATCTTGACTCGAGCTATGAAATCGGCTGCTATCCACGCGAAGCTCAGCATATCTGCAGACTTCTTCGCCCATTCCAGGTGGTATGTAACTTGATACCGTGCTGATTCCTTCTGCTCGTAGATCAAGTTTCTCTCCTCTTTGATGATCTGCTCGGGACCTGTGTTCGAATCCAGTTTCTGGATGTTGTTCAGGAATTCTTTCCTTAGGGCTGTGTAAGAATGCTTCAGCCTCTCCTTCAGCTCGCTCTGCTTCCCGCTGGCATACTTTCGCATTGACCAGACAGCCAGTCACGACCTCCTCTTCTCTGTTGACCTTGTACTTTTCTAGGCGGCCGGCCAGCTGCCTGTCGTAGGAGCACTTCTGGTCCCCCCCATCCAACACAAACCTCTCAGAACCTGGAATCAAGAGACTCGTGTCATATGGGATGTTACCAGGGACACAATCAGGCACATCACGAGAATCAAGTTCTTCATCGTAATCCGTCTTTGATCGGACGATAGAGGCTTCCCAGGATCTTAGTCGACCTGTAGGATTGGGATGGTTTTTTCCCCATGAAATCGGGGTAAAGGGTTTTAGATGAGGCCGCATCAAGGCAAGCTTCCCCATCTTGGGAAAATCAACGGCAACGGTAGTTAGCTCAGCCAAATGAAGGCAGGTTTCATCACGCGCTCAGTACTCGCTGCAATCTGCATGAACTGCGTGGGAGTTGCTTATCACGCCCGGGTTCTCATTCAGTATGTGCTGACAAAGAAGTCTATTATGTCCTGTATGATTGGCAAAGTCAAAATCTCAAATTCAATCAAATTCGCCCTGAATATTTCAACTCAATAGAAGGACAGAAACACAAGCAGTTTCCGAAAGATTGTAATACACAGGCTAGTCTCCAATTTCAACGAATTGGCAGCATAAACTAAAAAAAGTCGATTGCCACCCATTTCTAAGATCCCAATTCGACGAACAACTACTTCTTTTACCTGGTGACTAACTTTACGAGGCAACTCTCGCGCCTTGGCCGGATCATACTGCATCGATGACCAGCTCTTCTTACTTAGATGGACAAGATTTCATCCCATGACACAGAATAAGGTCACCGTCAAGATCACTGCCGGAAGCTTCATCAGTATGAGGTCTGCCCCCCTTTTGAGGTAAGACGAGACAGTCACCTAGATGGTGTAAACCAGGTTCTTCTTGGCCTCAGAAAATTTCGAGCCATGTGTTATGGAACAGTTCTCAATGGCTTGTTCGAGAATGGCCAGCTCATCCAAGCAGCCGATCAACCACCTCCAGAAGGAACGAAAATTCTGGACATCCTTAATCGCCAGAGCTGGGCTGCACTTATGCACGTCAGCATGCCTTGAAGATGTGGTTCTGCCTGAGGCTTCAATCCCATGGTCAACATCAAGGCTGCAGTATTCCCTTGCTCAGAGCAAGAAGACATCACCACATCGAATGCAATGTCTGGATCCACCAGCATCTCATTTAGTTTAGAAACCATTGTTTGCTGCACGTTCCAGAAAATTTCATCCTGTACATATAAGGCTGAGAGCAGTGTGATGATCTGTCTATTTAAAAACCCGGGCTGAAACCTAGTCCAAGAGCAGATCTCAAGCACAGAATGAGTTGAAAAGAACTTATTCATACTTTCTCTCAGAGAAAGCTTGAATCCGTCACCTTTTCCCAGCCAATAGGCAACGATGCCCTTGAACCCAGCAAACCAAATTTGATAAGTGGAAGGCGGGTTCACATCCAACTTCGGCTTCTCAGCTACTTGCAACGCAAGGTCAGGTGCTATCTTGACTATCCCATCAGAAAAGACAATTATTACGCTTTACATCAGGAAGGTCTTGATTAGCATGCTTGAGTGGGACTTCCACTGTGGCATAAGGATGAGAAGCACTGGCCGGTTCTGGCAGCACGCTTTGTAACATTCTTATTGTGGAACTTTCCCATCCATTCTACGATCTCGGTCACAGTAATCACCCTGTTTCCGGCGAAAAACCAAACAAAACGATCCCTTTAGCTGATTTGATGAGAAAACCAGAAAAGAGAACTTTTGACCACAGAGGTAAAACTGTCATTCATGATAGCCTATAGCCTTTTAAAGATCAAGGTCCTCTGGCTGGATGTGTTCGGAGTGACCTCTTTCAAAATGGGAGGAGGATAATAGTTTAAGACATGTGCATTCATTGTCTGCATGCGTTCATCCAGGAACATGACTATTAGGAACCTGTCAGAAACATCTTTATATCTCCTGAGAACCCTGTTAGAAAGTTCTGTTGCCGGAGGAAGACAGTAGCGTTTGGTCGGAGTAATGACCAGCCTCCAAACCTCAAAGGCATCCTCCAGCACCCTAGGGCTCATAAAACGAGATTTATAAGCATCCCTTGTTGAAAGAGCATGAAAATCTTCGATGCATCGACAATGGTGTGCTTGTAAGTGCCAATGTGCTTCGGAGCGGCAACATTTAAGTTTGTAGGACAGCTTCTCAAAAGCTCGAAGAATTCCTTTGACATTTGGTGCAGGTTCACCACGTTTTCATGGACGGTGGCATTGAGTAAGAAGATGACCTAAAAAAGTATTCCCTCCGCATGAATAGAGAATAAAACATCATCCTGTGGTACTCCATCATCAGGCTCCTCGCGAATCTTAAATGGTCTCCTCAAGCTAATATCGCTAACTCTGTGTTCTCGCAAGTAATTTAGGTAGGGCCTTCAACAACTTCAGGCCGTGACAAGGCGGAACTAACACTCTGAACATGTTGCGATGACCGATAGCCCCACTGGGAGTAAAAGCAGTGATCCGAATCCATGGATCTCATCATCTAGCAAGTCAAATGGGACGTTTTGTTCTCTGTCATAGTCCGTGGTCCTGTAGTATAATAATGGAGAAGAAGAAAGCCAAATCATGTCATCCAAATATGAAATTTCCTTGTACTGCTTGACTTCCAGGACCTCTCTAGACAAGAACTCCATCTTGAAATCGCATCTTATGACAGCATACCGACCTCTGTCCTTAAAACAGAATGCAGTAAGCCTAGTGAAACAAAACCTGCAGATATCGTCAAAAGGGTCGACAAAGAAAACCATGGGTTGAGATAACTTCCATCCAACATAAAATTGATCCAGGATGACCTTGGACCTAATCTCGAGATGCACACCTGTCAACTTAAATGGAGTTTTAGTCCTCCCCCTCTGATTTAAACTGTAGGGGACCCTCCATCCGCAAACTGACCTTCAGACACTGACCATCAAACACGAGGGCACTGAGTTTTGAAGCATCATAGGACGAGGCTGCTAACAGAGTGCTAGCAAAATGAACAAAAGCAATGTGCTCCACACTCACATAGCCATCAATTTGCTGGATCATGTCAGTTGAAGCATTGAAATCCGGATAAGCATGGTGTGGTGTCCAGGAGGTTTTCAGCCTACACCTCCAGACCTGACCACCGATCTCATCTTCCAAGAAATTGATCTGGTAGCTTGCTCTAACCTCCCTTTGGATACAGGCAATGGTAATCTGACTCACCACGGAGTCCTTTGGATATGCCTCCGATCCCCTTATTATCCAATCCAAGGGTGAGCAGCGCTAATGGAAATCTAAAAATGGCTGTCATAGCCATATTTTGATCCTTTAACCACCCCTTCTAATATATCCTCAATCAGAAAATATCAGCGCTCTCGGCAAAGATACCTGAATAAGAGCACACCACATAAATCATCCTTGTCGTTTTCACTCTACGCACTCAGGAATCACACCTTATGCTGCAAGCATCTTGAGTTTGCCGCAAAGGAACTCCAAGTAGCAAAAGCAACAAAAAATCCAAAATGGAAAAATACTATAAACAGGGAAAGGGAAAACCCATATAGGCATTTCTTCATACAACACGAACACAGAAAAAGATCAGGTGACACGCTGCAAAACATGGATGGACATCGATACCGCAGATAAGGCCACTTGGTTTCAGACGAGAGATTCACCTTAGTAGTCATAATGCACGATCACGACGACCGCCAACATTTTCTGTCGACAACCAAGAAGGATCATCAGAAAATGCAAAACTCGATTGCCAAACGGAGATGACGAGCCAAAAAAAACTATGAAAGAAAACAAGAAGCGATCATCACGACGACCAGCAAATAGGGACTCGGACTACCCACATTCCCCACCCAAATCCCCTCACTTCACTCCACTGGGCAAAAATAGGGGAGTGAGCAAAACACACAAAAAAGATCAAATCTTGAGAGAACCCATAAACGAAACCGGGGATCTTCAGTTTCTGGGTAGTCGGGGAGGGGGGTCGAACAGGTAAAGTTGAGTGATAAATTACCTGTCCGCGTAGAAGTGTGCCGGAGAAGCGAGCGTGGGAAGGCGCCCCGGGGTGAGGGGCGGGGTACGGAAAGATACGGAAGCAATGTCTTTTCTTACTCTTCTGTGGAGGGATGAGAAAAGGAAAAGGAGAAGAGGGCACGAAACTTGGGGCCCGTGTTGCGGGGGTTCGTACCTCCCTATAGTTATTTCCTCAAACTTCGAGCAGAGAATTTAATCCAAGAAAAATAGTACTTGAAATTTATAATTTATGGTCATTATATTTGTAATAAGCTCGCTATTTTAATGGTGTTTATGTCAACTTCAGATTACATAGCTGTAAAAAGTAGGAACTTAATTGTTTAAAATATTGTTGTAGTGCGTAAGAAGGGATCTGAAAGAATGGGAGAGACGAGGGAGAACGAATCCTACGAGGAGGAGCTTCTTGATTACGAGGAGGAGGAAGACAAAGCCATTGACTCCGTCCCTGGTAGAGTCAACGGCGAAGCTGCCAAGAAGTACGCTCTTTCTCTTCCCCAGTTTTTTTGTGTTGTTTTAAACTTTATTTTCTCTGTCCAACCACAATTCGCTGGTTTAGTTGGGGTTTGATTTGTGGGTGTAATTGTGAATTGTTGTTGGTTAAGTTATTTGGGAAGCTACTGCAGTAGATTGGATATCTGGCGCAATTTTATCTGTATTCCGGTGCTTTTTTCTTGATGTATTCGGCAGTAGGATTTCTATTTTTTTTATCAGGTGTGGATTTTGAAATTGGCGATGTTTTGGGTAGAGCTGATGCTGTCCCTGTTTTCTGGATTTGTAGGGGTTATGTGGGAATTCACAGCTCAGTATTTAGAGATTTCTTTTGAAGCCAGAGCTACTCAGGGCTATCATTGACTCAGTATTTGAGCACCCTTCGGAATGCAAATCATTTCTTAATCATACCCTTCGACTGTTGATTAACCTTTCTTGAAATGGTGCATTTAAGCTCATCCTTGAAAGATTTATAGTTTGATAATGCTCAACTTTTGTTTTTTCGCTTCCTATGCCACTTCGTTGTCTGATGTGCACTATTTGTCTGGTAATTTTCAGGTAAACTGTAAACACTATTGTTTTGGAGAAACTTTTGGATCGGTAACCCTTTCAGACGAAAGGACACGGGGACCTACTTTTACTTACAGGAAGCTGCTTCGATGCATTTTCTTTTATTGACCAGTTCAACATGAGTGCATTCCTCAAGCCATATTGGGCATGGATGTGATATGCCAAGCAAAATCAGGAATGGGGAAGACTGCTGTTTTTGTCCTGTCCACCTTGCAGCAGATAGAACCTGTGGCAGGGCAAGTTGCAGCCCTAGTTCTCTGTCACACCAGAGAGCTAGCCTATCAGGTAATTCCAAGAGTTAGTTATTGTATCAGATTTAGTGGATCTCCGTTTGAAGTCTTAGAAACTGATTGATTTTTTAATAGATTTGTCATGAATTTGAGAGGTTCAGTACATACTTGACCGACATCAAAGTTGCTGTGTTTTATGGCGGTGTCAACATCAAAGTTCACGAGGATCTGCTGAAGAATGAATGTCCTAACATAGTCGTTGGAACACCAGGAAGAGTTATGGCTCTAGAAAAGGGACAAGGATCTTTCTCTGAAAAATGTCCAGCATTTTATTCTCAATGAGTGCGACAAGATGCTTGAATCACTTGGTATGTTTCCCTTTCTTCTGTTAAAGTTTCTCATGTCTAAGGCATATTTCACCCCGTGGGCGCTTCAGAATCTCATCTTTCATTAATATATGCCGCGCCACCTACCGGATGACCTATGCCTAGCATTGTGATTCGGATTGTTTATAATTTTTCTTTCATCTTATTTGCAATTTGCAGATATGAGAAGAGATGTGCAAGAGATATTTAAAATGACTCCTCATGATAAGCAAGTTATGATGTTTTCGGCAACTCTCAGCATGGAGATTCGCCCTGTCTGCAAGAAGTTCATGCAAGATGTAATGTCTCCTCGCCGCCATAATTTTACTTTGCAGACTGACTCTTTTTTCTGACGGATTTTCCAATAGAGTGATATATCTCGACATGGATACATTATTTGTGGCTCATCACTTCAGACCTACAACGTTCACCGCACATATGTCCGGCGTGGTTTTGACAAGATGCCGTCCTCTTCTGTTGGCAAAAATTTTTTGCAGCCACGTGGAATGGAACTACTGTGCGGCTGATTAGTGGGATTGCAGTCTATTGCATCTCTATGCAACATCTTCCCACATTGACGTGCCTTTTCCACTTCCGATAGTACTCTTTTGTGAAGCTTTGGATTGGGGAGGGCCTACATCGAGTCTTCTATTCTTTTCCTTTTTCTCCTCCTTTCTTCTTTGAGGAGGTTTTGATGTGGGCAGAGACTGGGTAGGAAGGTATACAGAAAGGGGGTTATAGATTTTAGGGTGGGGGAGGAGTTGGTGGCTTGGGTGGTTGTGCAGGAAGTGGAAGTTCTTCTTTCGATGGCGAAATTTGGGAGGCTGCTCCAATGTGAAATGTAATCTACTTCAGAACTTCCTCACAAATTTAGTCACTCCAGAATGAAGGCTGATTAGATGGACCAGAAATTTGATTCAGTCATTGCCGTCCATTTTCAATTCCTGCTGGAAAGGCTTTACCTCAAGGAAGCAACCTAATCTTGTTAACCTGCCATTTGTTCTTTCAGCCGATGGAAATAAATGTTGATGAAGCCAAGTTAACCCTTCATGGGCTCGTACAGGTTCGTCATGGACTTTTATTTGTTTTAAAACTATATTACTTTAGATTTCTTGAACCTTAAATGGAACTCCCTTGTCAGCACTACATCAAACTGAGCGAGGTGGAGAAAAATCGCAATCTGAATGATCTTCTTGATGCTCTGAACTTTAATCAAGTAGTTGTATTTGTAAAAAGCGTGAATCGGGCAGCTGAGCTGAAGAAGTTACTGGTGGACTGCAACTTCCCTTCCATTTGCATACACTCTGGCATGTCACAGGAACAAAGGTACTCTCACTTCAGTCGTCTTTCCTTATCGAGATGAAAAAACAACTCCCGCCATTTTGATTTTTGAAGAATAGAATGTGGAATAAACTGTTAAGTTGTATGGCTGATCATATTGAGTCGCCTCTCCATGTCTATGATGATGTTGGGTGAATTTGGTAGCCCATGAATTATGAATCAAATGATATTATTGTACTACTGCTTCACTGAGGTTTGATGTTATTGTGTGGACTGGACCAGATAGGTTCTTTTCCAAAGTCAGTTATTCTGTCTTTTTATATTCCCTTCCAACTTTGTGATGAATTCTGAATTTCTGTGATGGTTATGCATGTCTTCCATGTAATGCAAAAACTCATTTCCTTGTAAAGCTGATCAAGAATGATCTCTGTAGGTTGACACGTTATAAGTCCTTCAAGGAAGGACACGAGAATTCTTGTTGCTACGGATTTGGTTGGTCGTGGGATTGACATTGAGCACGTCAACATTGTTATCAACTACGATATGCCTGATTCTGCCGATACATACCTTCACAGGGTATGTAAAATTGTTCCATTTGCCTGCATCTTTTGAGCTGCCTAATAAGTTTTTACCAATATCTATAGGTTGGTAGAGCTGGAAGATTTGGGACTAAAGGTCTTGCCATCACATTTGTTTCCTCGTCATCTGTTTCTGACATACTCAACCAAGTCGGGGTCCCTCCTTTCCCCCTACTCATAAGCTCACGTTTCTGCGCCTCCTTATTCTGGTAGGTATTAGCCTATCCTTTATATTTGCAGGTGCAAGCAAGGTTCGAGGTGGATATAAAGGAGCTTCTGGAGCAGATCGATACGTCCACCTACAGTATGACCCTGCTTCAAGTTCTCTCTTTTTATGCTATCGTCTTACTTTACATGAATTTTTTTTATGTTGCTTCGATGCAGTGCCGTCTTAAGGTCGATCGGCCTTCTTGGGGCCTCCATTGTGGTTGTGCTTGAGAGAGGGAATGTGTAGCAAGATGAATCTACTCCTGTTTTTGCTTCGGGGGTCTTTCTCCTTTCTCGGGAAACCTGACTTCGTATTGCTCGGTGAAGGCTTTAGGCCTGTACCTGTGCGTTGTAATATTGGAAGTAGGAAGCTGGAAATCAAATTTAGCGATAGACTCTCATTTTAAAGTTTTAGGCTATTTGCGGCTAGATATATTTATCAACCGGGGAGATTGAGAAGTGTTACGTTCGTGTCTGCTTTTTCTAAAATGCGTTACCCCTCTGAATTTTCATCGCTGTCTTAATATTTTGTCTTGAAGCCAGTGAGACCTTGACATAATTTTCGCCTTATTCATTCGTGGGCCGTTGGTACCGTGCCCGCATTGAATTAGAGCATGAAATAATTGAATTTAAAAAAGAACTCGTGGTTTGAAACTGTCCACGTCATCCCACGGATGTCGGACATGCTTTCCCGCTTGGCAGACTGTCGGAGCCACGTGTCACATGTCCCCATCACCCGTCTTCTGCCCATTACCTTCTGTCCGGGTATCCGGGTATGTGCTGCGATCGCAGGTGCGGTGCGATCCCTGAACTGCAATCCGATCGATCTCTCCATCATCGAAAACCCGTGTGATCTTCCATTTTTTTGGTAGGCGTATGACCTTCCTTGATTTGGCTTCGAGATCTCGCCATTTATTAGGATTGGCAATCCGAGCTTATTCCAGCCCCACCCGGTAAAGTTTTATGACCCGCTTGGGTCAGGGCGACGAGTGTTGATGCTTCCCCCTTTGTTGAAATCGCCGGATTTTGTCATCATTTTTGTTATTGTTCAATTTTGGGCTGGAGGCAAGTTGTTGCTTAAAATTTGAATCTTTGGTTTGTTATTGTGAATGGGTGATATGCTAAAACTTCATCAGTAAGCTTTCATTAGGTCTTGCTGTCAATGAGAAAATGTGTTTTCAGGGCCTCTTTAGCAATATCGAGATCTAGTCGGTCGGGGTAAGCTACAGCATGATCCTTATCAGGAGAATATTCCTGTGGAATTGGAGAATTTACGTGGGAGGCTGAAGAGTACTATGTACCTCGTTTCTGTCTCTTCTATAGTTAAATGTAGCCTTTTCTGTTTGATCTTTTGCATAAACACCTGCTGTTCTTCGGTGAAATTGGCTGACTGGGAGAACAAGAGGGAGAATGCGCATCACATGCTATTAACAGAAGAAGCTGAGATGAAACAACACGGAAGTTTGTGGGATAATGTGAACCGGCAAGGTAATAAACTCTTTTATAGATGGATGTCTAGGTAACATATTCACTGTCTAGTGATGTTTGATTTGTGAAAATCTTGCCCAATTTCCTCGGAGGGGTTTATTCTACTGTTTTCAAGACTTCTCTTTGCTCAGGAAACGGCCGAAAAACTTAGAGCCTGGAGTTGGAAAATGGGTGTCTTATCTTAACCGTGAGAGGGAACTGGACTCTGTTGTTGATCGCTGCCCTACTCCTTGTGCTCCTAGAAGTGTTTACCTTTATGACAATGTGTGCAGTGGTTTGTCAAACATCACCTTTCTCTTTGTCGAACCAGTAGCATAAATTACCGTCTTTATTTTTTTACAAACGTAAATCTATAAGTCTTTCTAGGAGTGCTTTGATCTGATAACTTACTCTGATTTTCAGGTAAAACAATGCTCATGGATATGTTTCACAATCTACCGTGGGCGTTGTGAAATACAGAAGGCGGTATCATTTTCATGAGGTGAGACTGCTCTTTACATAGATGTATAAAATGTTGTCGTTTGTAGTTGAGCTGACGAGTTTATTTTTTTCTCCCACTTTGTGCATCCTGAGAGACTGTTACATGCTCTGAATGTGAAGCAGACATGTACTCTCCATGGAGTCCAATTGGTCCTCCCGAATATTGTTATTGCTTTCTTTCTGTTATTCCCTTTGGATGACAACTTCATTAAAGTTTAGTATAATAGTGGAGTTGTAGGCTCAGATAAATCAGATATGGAAAAGGCAGTTAGAGGAAAATTCTATTCAGTCAAAGATCTCGAGTTGGATAAAAAATCTGCCATTTGATTCGAAAATTAAGGAATGGTTGGTTGGAGAAGAGATGTACCACCGAGAAGTTTAAATTAAGAATATCCTTCCGGCAGTTGCTGAAAATTTGCTTACTGGGGGGATAGTAGAGGAGCCAAAAGGAGCAGGAGAAATTGTTGGAATTCTATGGGGAACAGGATTCGAACCTGCAATCTACAGGTGTTCTTTTCTTTGATGAGATACAGGTATAATTCATTTGCTTTATGTTGCCTAAAGCCATTATTCATACTGCATGTTCTGATTGACTTTTCTTTTTATTCAAGTTGGACTATATGTCTTCATCAAACTAATGACTTGCTGTGCTTTTTTAACACAGTTAGTTACATCCTGAATTTGAATTGTTAATTAAAAATTTTCACTCTACATTGCAGACTGTCAATGTCTTTGCTATTGTGGCCTTGTCTGGAATGCGGAGCAGATTAATCGGCACTGGAACAGTTTTAGTTGCCACTAGTAATAGAGCCCCAGGACTTAAATCAAGCGATTCGAGATGTTTTAACTGCTGGAAATGTTTCTTTAATGCTTACGTATTAACAAGCTTCAAGTTCACCCAAGCTCTTCTATTGAGCTGGGAAATCTTTTCTCGGTTCATAAATATTTTAAAACTATGCTTTGTGAGGGAGAATTATGTTCACGAGGTGGATAAGTCCAATGCCTTCCGTGTTTCCCAGGTTTTTGGGATAAAGTTAGTTGTCGTTCATGTAGGATGGTGTGCAGTGATATATTTTTCTTAAACTAGTCGACAAAATGACAGAACACTGAGAATATTCTAATTGGCAGCGAGATTGATTACGGACGTTTCATTGCGAGAGAATGCACAGAACAAGTTACTTTCCATCTTTCAGCATATCATTAGGCGGTAATTGTCAGAAATACATCTAATTTAAGAAAAACTCAAGTTCATGCAATTGTTGGGTCTCTTGCATTTGGCTATCAAAATATAAGCAACTTTAATGCAGGCTCACATCTTCTGGCCTTTAGATGGGAATGGAGATGCTCAGAGGGAATTTCAAATGATGTGATGGGATATCACCAGTGAATGTGGAAGGCAAGTTATGATTGGAAGGTAGAGTAGTTGGACTTAAGAGTGGTGCATATTATTTCTCGTATTGTTTCATTGAGCTGTTAATGTGATTTCGTATGTCTCTGGAGATCCCTGAAAGCTGTAATGGAGTGGCAAGCTTCACATTTGAGTATCTCTTGGGGCCAAACGGTACTAAGATCTCCATTTACCGTGTTTCCAATTTGTCGATGTTTAAGGATTGGTTTGATTAAGTGGTTGGCCCTGGAGTGATCTACTTTAAAGACCACTGATTAGCAACAATGTCCTTATAATTGTTGATGGGGCTTCTGGTGCTACTGATGCCCCGACATGCTTCATGTAAACAACCAGGACGACTTATAAAAAAACACTAGACGGATGCTGTGTTGTGTTGGCAGGCTTCTCATAGGTATTTTTTCCTTTATTTATCTGCAGGTAGGAACTACAGATTACATTGATATTGCTAGGAATTACCATAGGTCTTTCCCTTCACCAGTTTTCAGTTTGAAACCAAGATAGCAGGCGCCAAACTCCGTCGAGATGTCCTCACGGAAGGCAATGGGAGCTCAGGGGGCTCATCTGTGGGAATTATTTCCATGCTATCTGGCCAAGAAGAAATGTTTGCATTTCGCGGAGCAGTGAGTCGTGTTTTCTTCAGTGGTAGTACAGCTCCTTTTTCTCTGCCACGTGCCATGTAGTCTGATTGCTGCACGTAAAGACAAGTCCGTTTTTTTTCTTTTTCGAATGACTTGTTGCAGGTATCTCGTGTGATCGAGATGCAGGCCTCGCTCTACTTGGAGGGAGTTTGTCATCTCCACTTCAAGGGACAGAAGGAATAAGCTCAACCTCTTGCATAATGTCATTCGTCAAAGACAACAGGCATCGGCATTCTCACTATCCTGATCATCCAGGAGGGCCATCGGAGTCTACTCTGTTTCATCTCATCTCTTGAATCTCTCGTGTAAATGTTCTGTTTGACTAACGTTACACTCAATGTGCCGCAGTTCTCCGGAATAACTTGTGTCAGATCTGCTGAACGGTAGGACAAAATCTCCAACTGCCAATTCAGGATCAGTTTTTTTTTTTTTCCAGCTCTTCTTCTTGCAATATTCTTCCCGGGAACATTTAGGACAAGCTCAAGATGAGTTATAATTATGAAACATGTGTAGAGATGATATTCACGACCGTCCTAAAAAAGATTCGTGATCTCTAGGGTCGGAATATGACCAGGCACTCGTGCTTTAAATACAAGGAGAAAGAGTCTTCAGCTTTATTTTTTTTATTTCTAGCGAGGATTTCATCTCTGATTTTCAGAATCTTAGACGTCAGCCGTGACGTACTCGATGTCTGAACATAGACATAAGCAAAACCAGTTTTCGAGTTAAAAAGTTAATTACACGACGATTGCGTTTCCGAGTGTCCGAAGTTGGAGAACCACAAAGTGTTGGTGTTGGGATGGTAGTGGAGGGTAAAATCAAGTCACGTCTGAGGTTAGTTAAAAGACGGAGCCACATGTTCTTAAGAAACCTAAAGAGATAACGCTTCCTTTTCTCCATTAAATCTCAATCACTGTAAGTGAGGATGACGACGAGACTTTATATCCTTCTTCGTATTAGCAGCACGTGAATGATTAGATCATAATTACTTTGGTTGGTTATTGCCCTTCCCACCTCCACCTCCTCCTCCTCCACTCAATCCAGAGAATCAAAATCTGTCACGCCCATAAAACTTTGTTTTCCAACAAATCTGTGTCCCCCATCCCCGTCGCCACTTAAATTTCATTACACGGATCTTTGCACATGTATTACAAGCGTGGCATTAGTTTGGAATCTTTGATGATACAGAGCAAAAATGAAATTACAGTTTTCATGCCGGGGGGGGGTCCCTTTTTTAAATCTCATAACGTCCAATCCTTTTCTTGGATTTGATTTTCCTAAATTACCATTCGGCCGAAACTATATCCTGCAATCCAAAATAATAATAATAATGAAACACCTAATTAGTTGATGTTTTTTATTTTAGAAAAGAAATGATAAACAAATTATTTATGCTTACAGAATATACTCGGCATTTATTTTGGCACGGGGAGATCTGGAGATGGCCCCGAATGCATCGCTAGACAAGAGGATGGTGGACGGGCATGGCGATTTCGGGCAGTAGTCCACCACCGTGACGTCCACCGTACCGTCCTTGCACGGCTTGTTGCTCCCGCTCAAGCACTTCAACCTGTACCTTCTCCCACATGCGGCCCCGTTGTCCCATAAACCTTCGCTAACCGCAACAAACAGGTTTCCCGGCGGAAATTGATCCGGTCGACCCCCGTAGCACCTCGTAGCTAACCCCCCCAAAAACAAAAACGACATGCAAAGAAACAAAATCCGTCAGCTCATCAGAATCGACTGGACAGCAACAGGGACACGGAAATCTCATTGGACTCACGAGTGTAAGGCGGACTGTAGGAACTCGCGGTTCCGACGTCACCTCGCACATAACCGACACCTTCACTCGTCAAGGTTAGCAACACCAGTAAGGCTAACTCGACGACGGACATCCTCATTCTCTAAGAACTCCTCTCAGTGTGTGTTTTTTTTTTAACTCAGCAGCGATCATGAGTTGGGGGGGGTGGGGGTTTATATAGGCACGAGTGATTTCACGCGAACCACAAGCTCCTCGGTCCAAAGGGTGATTGCACTAAAAATGCATCTAAAAGATGACCAATGACGCACTAACCAATGATTTCTTTTAATCATGCGTGATTGACTACAGAAATGGACTTCGCATCTAAGACGATGTGAAACTCCTTCGTGGGTTTTTGCTACTTTTGAATGCACTTGCAATAAGAACGTGTGAATGGGAATGCACCAGGAGAGGAGAAATTGGACTTTGGCAGCAATCAAATGCAATAACAGTCTCGTTCTAGAGAGAGATAACAAATTTTCCTTTTGACCTTTGGACATTGAGATTCAGAACCGATGAATCCGGCACGTAAAAACACCATAAGGTGAGTGTTGCGTACCAGGGAGAAGAAAAGGCCCCTTAAAACTGCAAATAGAACAATCCCTTCCTCGAACCCAGCCACGCTCCCCAGGCATCCCCTCTCATGCCGACTCTAGAAGCATCGGCAGCCTCGCTACACAGCACGGAAATAACCTCCTCCGAGAACTTATCCTCGAACAGCAACTTCCCTGACCTTATGTCCCACAGCCGCAGATACCGGTCCTCGCCACCCGAGAGTACAAAGGATTCTGAGGGATCGGTCCCCAGCTGTATCCTTGTGTGGGAGTTCACATTGCCCTTGTATGTTTGCAAGGGCCCCTTACTAGCACGGCGGAGATCGTAGAGACTGATAGATCCGTCCATGGCGCTCGCTAGGAAGTACTGGTCATACGTCCTGAGTGATACCAGGCTGGCGATGGACATGCTCATACGTGCCATCCAATCAGGACGTACTGTGCCTTTGACCTTGAACCACTGTGTCCTAGGTCTCGAGTCATTCACGGGAACTGGATTGGCAGAGAGGAAAGGAAATCGATGGAACGTTTGCCTCACAGAAGAGGCAGGCCTCTGGCGGATGTCAACAGCAAAAATATTCCCATTTCTGTGCCCGCAGAAGGCGAGATTTCCGGATTGATCGAGACGCACCACAAGAACGTCGCTCAAGCTGCGAGAGATCCACGACATCGCTCCATTTTCCAGGTTGATCAAGCCAGCTCCCGAGTCCGTCGCGATAACTGCCCGCTTAGCATCAGCGGAGCAATCTGCTGACCACAGGGTGCAGCTAAGAGTTTGTACGTTGTGCATTCTCGACCTTAGAGAGTCCGAGGCGGGCCAGAAACTGAACGGCTCGGCCAGATCGAGGACGTTAATGGTAGCGCCACATCTATCGGAACCCAAAGTAGTTATCAACACGCGGCTTGAGGGTGAATCCCTGCTCCCCACAGTCTTTACGGCCGTGATGTCGGAAGAGAGACACGTCGATGGCCCGGTGGGTCTATGAAGATGAGGAGGTGACCTAGGCCTAGACCTAGACCTAAAGCCACTCAGCCGCCCAGTATCCCCTCCAGCAACATCCTCCGTGGCAGGCCACGCGAGCCTCGGCTCGCAAATCCAACCATAATCCGAGCAGGAACCTCCAACTCCGCCAACATCGCAGAGAGTCAACAAACCATTCGAACTACCCAGCAGAAGGCCGTGGGAACCAACCCGACCCTGGGGGGTCATCACATCAGCCCTAACCCGCTCGATGGCGGCATCAATTGTCCTCTCGGCATGGTAAAACCAAGCCCTAGGGAGGGAAGCCCTAGCCTTAAGGATCTCGGTATGGAATTTACGGCAGCCGCCTGGAAGCGTCAATAGATTACCGGAAAGCTCCCTGGATCGGAGGAGGGAAGGGACGCGGAGTTTTAAGGCGTCGGAGGAGGAAAGAGATGGAGGAGGAGGAGGAGGATCAGGGGTGGGAAGGGAGGGTTTCTTCCCCTTGAGAGGGAAGTAACGGTTCTTGACGTCGTCGTAGTAGAATCCCGGGAGCTCCTGAGGCATTCCTTCTCACAGTCGTCGGCGTCTGGCGGCCGCCAAACCCCCCCACAAGGGCAAGTACGTAATATATATAAAAAAAAGAATTTATTTAGAGGAAGGAGAGAAGGACACATTTATTATTATTATTATTATTATTATGTTTGCTAAAATAAAGTAATGCGAAAGGGCCGGGGGTCCCGCCCAGGTCTGATTATTGTGGAATGTAACAAAAGAAGAAGATCATCCCGACCCGACCCAAATCCAAACCTGTCGGGACTTGTTATTTCGGATACCCTGAAAGGACAAAAAGAAGAGCGGACCAGACCATGACCAAGACAAAAGACCAGAACAGACCAGGCATCCCTAACCCCGCCACAGTTCCAGCAAACACGCGCGCGAGACGAAGAGACAAAAGGGGGCGTGGGGGGATTTGCCTTCTCCTAACCACCACCCTCCTTGCTTACATAGAGATGCCGCCCTTGGAGGACAGACACGACAATGCTTCTACCCTCCTCTTGCTTTGCCCTTTCCTCCTCTTGCCTTGCCCTTTCTTTAAGGAATTCCCCTTAGATGCGTACCCAACTGTTCTCTAGTTTTCCCCGAGCAGCTCCCCTCCACCACAGGGAATAACCTTTTGATTCCTTCCTCTTCTTCTCTTTTCGCTTTGACCTTCGTCGGCTCCTCGAAGTTGAAAGCTTCGATTTTTGTTGCTGCCCACCTCGAAAAAATTCCCTTCTGTGGGACTTTCTGATTGGGTTCGTTTTGTTTGATTTTGATTGATGGGTAAGGAGGTGGGAGGCAGCAATGTGTTTGATGATGGGAGGGATGGGTTCTTGCCTATTGGCGGGTTGCGGCTGGGGCCTCCATGGTGCTTTAGAGAAGGGGATTATTATCACCCGGGTGGTGGGTTGTTCGCCACTGTGAGCCAGATGGGTACGAATTTCGGCGTCTCCTCGAATCCTCCTGACTCCGGCAATGGCGGCGGCGGCATGCAGCATGCGGAGCTGTTGGTGAAATATGTTCCCTCGGTTGAGGGGATTCGGGGTGTTGGTGAATCGGAGGAGGAAGGAGTGTTGAAGAAGAACAAGAAGAAGATGGGCGGACTAACCTTGAAGATCAAGGTGAAGAATCCCTCCTTGAGGAGGCTGATCAGCGGGGCGGTGGCTGGGGCTGTGTCTAGGACGGCTGTGGCTCCGTTGGAGACGATCAGGACTCATCTGATGGTTGGTAGTAGTGGGCATTCTACGACGGAGGTGTTCAATAATATCATGAAGACTGATGGGTGGAAAGGATTGTTTAGAGGTAACTTGGTTAACGTGATTCGCGTTGCTCCTAGCAAGGCTATCGAGGTATAACCATCTTAGCCATATGTTTTTGCTTGTGTGTTGCTCGTCATGACGATCACGTTGATCCTAGAGTTTGGAATGCCTCTTATTTGTTGCGGAAGTTAGTGTGACGAAATCAACTAGGAGGAAGTTTTTACCTGCAGTGATATCGTTGAGCTCGTGCTGCTCAGATTGAGAAATGGACATTATGATCTAAATTTTCTTCTTTCTCAATTGTTTTTCTGTTAAAGATTTGTCATATGCTGTGTGGATGTCTTCTGTTTAGGAGTTGGTAAGATGTCTTGTCTCCCTTTGCGATCATGGAATGCTCGCTCAGATCATCATCTGCCTTTGTATTCTGCAGCTCTTTGCTTATGACACAGTCAACAAGCAGCTGTCCAACAAACCTGGCGAGCAACCCAAACTTCCAATCCCCGCCTCTTTAGTCGCGGGGGCTTGTGCCGGTGTCAGCTCAACAATATGCACGTACCCGCTCGAGTTAGTAAAAACCAGGTTGACTATCCAGGTAATGTGTTTTGCAGGAGAGTAATCTCGAGCAGCACTCTTCTGCCTCCTGCTAACATGAAGAATCCTCTTTATCCTTTGTCAGGGAGAGGTTTATAATGGTCTACTCGACGCGTTCGTGAAAATTGTTCGGGATGAGGGTCCGGCAGAATTATACAGGGGGCTTGCACCTAGTCTTATCGGAGTTATCCCATATGCTGCTACTAATTACTTTACTTACGACACCCTAAGGAAGGCTTATAGGAAGGTGTTCAAGCAAGAGAAGATTGGTAACATCGAGACCCTTCTCATAGGGTCCGCAGCTGGAGCGATTTCCAGCACAGCTACTTTCCCATTGGAGGTTGCTCGGAAGCACATGCAGGTCGGAGCGCTCAGTGGGAGACAAGTGTACAAGGACGTGATTCATGCTCTCACTAGCATACTTGAACAGGAGGGGATCCAGGGTCTATACAGAGGGTTGGGACCTAGTTGCATGAAGTTGGTGCCGGCTGCAGGGATATCTTTCATGTGCTATGAGGCATGCAAGAGGATCCTCATCGAGGACGATGACGTCGACGCATGATCATTCTATTCAACCGAGAAGAACCTGTAAGAAAGCTGATGGGTTCACTTCATGGGGTTGATGATTTTGGAGAGACTACCTATGCAATGCTCAACTTATACACCTGGATTTTATACTGCTTGGAATTAGTTTAAATTCTTTTCACCCAATAGAAGTTTTGTGTTGGAAATGTTTTCGAGATTGATGAGAAGATTATGCGGCTGAGGTTGCCATCGATGCCACGATTAGATTAGCAACAAATATAGCGTAATAATATTACATAAAGGTCTCTCGATAAATAAACAACTTTGTATTTGGACAACAAATTGGCAGCAACCGAAATGTATGGAGTTTACAACCTGCGACGACCGAACATTAAGTTACTGCACATGAAGTAACGAACGACACCTTCCCCCACCCATCAGCATATAACATCAAAGCTTCCATAGATAAGTAAGCAACCGAAATGAAGGTTTTATTACTTGCAGGCAGGCCATGACGAGTGCTCGGGATCTGACCAGACTTTCAAAAGCTACTCAAAAGTGGTCGCTCTCTTTGTATATATACACAGAGATATGGGCATCCTGCGGGAGGGAAACTACTAGCAGTTGATGCCACATTGCCCCTGTGAAGCAGAAGTTGTGGAGCTTGAGGTGAAGGGGTCAATCCTGACCCACAGCAGAGAGAATATGGAAGCCAAGAGGATGGACCACACAATGACGATGGTCGGGGTGCGGTTCTGGCGACCGAGAAGACCTTTCAGGAAAGGATAAAGGTGAGCAATCACCCAAATGGCAAAGAAGAGTTTCCCGAACAAGGGACCCCATGACTGATAACCGCTGTTGATGGCGTAAGAGACGCCGGCCACGATACCGATGAAGTTCACAATGAGGACTGTTGTTGGGGGAATGAGAAGAGATGTCCATTTGAACACGTAGAGCTCCGCAAAGTCCCCATCGTCATCGGAGGCCTTTGACGTGACAGTGAAGTTGGTGTCAATGCCGGCTAGAACTTTCAGGAGACCTTGGAAGACGGCGAAAAGGTGGGCCGAAGTGCCACCAATAACCCAGAACTGCTCATTCCTCCACCAGTCATCAATGCCGACTCCACTCCATCGGAGTTCAAGTATTCCCGTGGCAAAAATGGAGATAAAGAGAAGAATAAACCACATGCTCGCATAGTTGCTTATCTGTTTTGAAAAGGAGACAGGAAAAAAACATCAGTCCTTGACGGAATACTAGCCAGATAAATGAGAGCCAGAGCTTCCCAGACCAACAGCGTTAGATTTGCTATAAGCACCGTCAAGCACACAGCTGTCATCAAATAAGTTTGCTCAGAATTTAAGCACATGGTTAACCTATAGAGAAACGGGCAATCATCAAGACAACATGAGAGAGAAAGCTATAAAGCAACACATCTGAGCACATTTTATTCAGGGGCTATGTTTAAAGTTGGTTAAATTTACGTCGCTATTCTACTGAAAAAGCAAATATTGGCCGAAATTGTAAATGCAGAATGATGACTCATCACAAATCCAAAACGTATGCCACTGAAAGGAGTCAGAAAAGACACATACCTCCGGAATGATGAACTTGTTAGTGAGAAGGCAAATCGCAGGTAGTATACAATAGGCAAGCAAAGGGATTGAGGTGAGCGGGTAGACTATGGTGTTGATGTATGCCAATCTCTCCAGCAACTTCAGTCTCCCAGTGTAACCATACCATATGGGACAATGCCTGCTGAGCAAAATCTCGATCGAACCAAGAGCCCACCGAAGCACCTGGTTGAGACGATCTGAAAGATTGATGGGAGCAGAACCTTTAAATGCTGGTCGTGGGGGCATGCAGTATATTGAAATCCATCCACGGGCATGCATCTTAAACCCGGTCAAAATATCTTCAGTGACGGACCCATAGATCCAGCCAATCTGCTCATACAAAGAGTGAACAAAGAGGATCACTAAGATGAGTCTTCCATCAGATGGACTAGTCTAATAAGCTGTGATAAAAGGAATATTTGGCCAAGTACCTCTTTGCCCCATTCAGTTTTGTCCTCATAGCCACAACTGATGACATGAATAGCTTCTTTTAACAGAGTGGCAGGATTTGTGGATGGGGGATGTCCTCCCTGTTCCATAAAGGTAGCTGCAATAAAAACCGACGACTGACCGAATCTCTTCTCTAAACTTTTCTGAGACATGAGCAATGACCTTTCATCGTCATATCCTGGAGAGAAACCAATACAATCAAAATGAAATCACATTAATCAAATCACCTATTGTTTTCTGTTAGACATTTTATCTTCCTTTAAGAATAAGATTATTAATAAAATCTTTAGCCATAAAAAACTGACTTATCATATTCAAATACCGGTGGCATAACATCTCCAGGAGCAGATTCAAATTTTAAATGGCAGATGCTTCTCCATCAAACAAAAGAGGTTCCAAAATATCAGAGAGCTCGATGACTCCACTATAGTTGCACAACAAAAGGTCTACTAGTTGGAGAAACTGAAAAACACAAAAAGCCTCTACCCAGAGAAGTAAGAAACTTAAGTGCAGTTTGATACCCACCTTCAACACCCTCCTCAACGTCCTCCATGTTAAAAATAGGAACAGTGGACTCAGTTCTTCTCATTGCCCTCTTCTTGTCAATGTACTTCTTGTCATGACCCTTCCCTTTCTTCCGCGAACCACAACAACTTTTCACAATGATGTTAGGTTCCAAATCTTCCTCTGTCAATACAGGGTCATATCCATATAAAGCTTGCCTGTTGAAACAACATCCAGTACCCACGTAGACAGGACCTTGTATGCCATCCAGACCTTTCAAGTTAATCTGCAAATCAAAAGGAAAGTTTTATAACGTGAGCTATAACCAAGTGAATTAGTTGATTTGCTTTTTTCAGGTGGAACAGCGGCAAAAAAAAAACCTACATCAAAGAAGACAATGTTGCGATTAGCATATCGATCGTGCAGATCAATGCCATCAAAACGTTGAGGAAACTGCACATAGCATGTCTTCTTTCCATAAGCTGGGTCCATCATGAAACACATGGCTTCTTTCAGAGCTTTACTGTTGTTGAAGTAGTGGTCACAATCGACATTCAAGAGATAAGCCCCATTAGTTAGCACGGCTGAAACACGAATCTGCATGACAAGTTGAATCCAGGAATTATGCACTACACCCACAGGAGACAAAAAGAAAATATATTAAAGATTTGCTACGAGACAAACCAATGCATTCATGGCTCCTGCTTTTTTGTGGTGTTGAAAACCAGGTCTCTTTTCACGAGAAACATAGACCAGACGAGGCAGCTCATTACCGTCGGTATCCAGTCCGCCACTGTGGCCCAAGAAAACCTGTAGCCAATGAAGCTGTTAGCCAGAGGATCCTAAACAGATTAAAGTGGTGAAATAATACTTCTGCAGAGAACAATGTTTGTGGACCTGAATCATTCCGGGATGATCTCTAGGGTTATTTCCAGGCCAGGGGGTGCCATCCTGCATTGTCCAACCTTCTTCTGGCATCTTTTGTGCCTTTGCAACTAAGGCATTTATTCGTACCTTAAACTCTTCATATTCCCTCTGGATAATATGACACGGAATAAGGCTTTGTGATTATAAATAAGATAATGCATTCTCATACCACCACAGAAAATAAGTAAAAAAGACAGTGCATGACCAATTTTATTTGTTGACTAAAAATAAGTGATGAAGATTGCGGTAGCTACTGAAGCCACTCCAAAATCCCTAGTGAAATATTAAATGGTCCCTAGAGAAATTCCATCTTCTGACTACTTTCTCATGCAAAAGTGCTACACCTTCCACTATCAAATGAAGAGATGTGTCAAAGCCATTCAGAAGAATTAATCAGTTACCTTCATGGCCCGACGTTCCTTCACAAAAGATGGCTTTATCTTGTCCTTTAAATAATCAATTTTTTGAGCAAAGTAGAACTCAGGCGCCCTTGGCTCGATACTGTGCTTCTTACAGAAAGGCACCCATTTCCTCGCAAATTCAGCAGTTTCGGAAAGGGCTTCAAAAGTTAACATTGCTGAACCATCGTCAGATACATAGCATGAGACCTTGTCGACCGGGTAATCCACAGCAAGTATGGACAGCACAGTATTTGCCGTAACGAGCGGTGGCTCTTTCAAAGGATCCACGGTACTCACAAAGACATCAATTGGAGCCAGCTGTGAAGGTTCACCCTCCCGATCATATCTATCAAAATGCATTTGTGTCAATAAGGGCACAAAAATTTGTCCCATCATAATGGAGAATAAGAAACGTGGCTGGTAAACACGACTTTAAATGACCTTAAGGCAAGTCTGTCGAGGTATGTCTCCCGGTTGATGGGCGACCATTTCGGGAACTGATCTAGCAGCCAGGACAATGCAAACCAAATCTCGCAAATAACAGATATAAGCCACAGTGGATAAGCACCCGAGACAGGGTGTGTAACCCGATATTGCAGGAAAAAACCCAGAATGATCAACCGCAGAATAATGACGACACGGTAAGGAGTTAAGTGAGATGATGGGATGGGCACAATCCGACTCAAAGGTTGGCGAGCATCGTCCGCCCTGGTAACAGAAGGAGGAACCAATGAATTTATGACGTCATAAAAGACAACTTGTACTCAGATAAGGATGAACAATCCGGGAGAGGAAGGAACAAGATGTAGAGATATGTCACGAAAGATCACTCACATCTGTAATTCTTCTCCATTGGAATCAGTGCATTCTAGTTCTCCCTTTGCCTCATTGTATTTGCTGCTCATCTGCATCATATTTTTCTCCTGTTTAACCTTCCAACCTTCAATCCTTTCCTTCCAGTCTACATTTGAAAGGCCATACGAATGCAAATCCTTTGACGGATCCACAATACGAACTGGAACTGCAGTATCGACAGAGTCGATCAGTAAATGAAGTCAACCAGGAGTAAACTTGCATTCAGACCTAAATCAAGTAGCTAGAGAATGTAAAACCTGGCTGCTTTGGGTCAACATATTGCAGCGAGTTAACATTCTTATCAGGAGGACCCAAAGGTCCAGAAGTGGTCCTCACTGATTGAGTGTCAGGAGTAGCACATGGTATTTCACCAGATACCTGATATTGCCAAGAGATGAAAAAGAATAATTGTCAGATAGTAAAAGAAGACTTGAGAAATCATGGAGGAAGTGAAACCATAAGGAGGGGCTTTTCCTTGAATGAAACTTATAGCACAGTCAAGCAAGATCTCAAAGCACGAGGGATCAAAATAGTTGACAACATGAATAAGAAGCATACTTGTTGCCCATTAGTCAGAAGAGGAATAGGATGTTGAGACTCATGACGCGAAGAAGCAGAAAGCTCAGAATCATCTCCTTGCCACTGGCGCCTCGCAGCAGTGACCCTCTGGGCATAATTGAACTCATTATCCAGATCGTCAACATCCTCCTCCTCGTCATCCCCTTCCACTCGAGGACTCCCTGCATAAAGATGATATTTCTCAATCATAAACATTACTTCGCCTATTCCACAAGGTTGTAAAATAAGAATGCATCGAACCATAACTACTTACCTTTGTGCCTCTTGTATCGGGTCTTACACTGGGGACATTTCTGATCTCCATCCTTCCTCTCATACTCATAACAGGCGCAGCATACTGGAAATCCACACTCGTTGCAAGCAACGAACACATCTCCATTTGCTGTATGTCCAACAGCCTCACCACAGATCTGACAGATGTGACCATTCAAGTTCTTCAGCGGTTTTGGCTGCAGTGTCAACAAATAACCGCTGATTAGTATACACGATATAATATAACAGAAGCCTTACAGGGGAAATCTGATGGAAATCGAAGGCATGGGAAAAACAGAGTATCCAGATTTGGAAATGGATAGTCAAGGAGAGCAATGTCTCACCAGTCCAGAGAAAACTAGCATGATGTACAATCAAACAGACAAATTTTGGAGATGCTCCATTAATTCCACACAAGACAACATGCAATCCGGAAACATGCTGACATCAAAGCAGGACAGACCCAGAGCATTGATCTTTGCGGCAATTGCCAGGAAATGTCCGAAGCATGAAAATTCACCACAGTAAACAATCAACCAGTCAGATCCAGGAGAGCACCGGGACAGATTTCGAGATAAAAGGTTCAACAAATTCCAATTCCACCGTCTCACTCTTTTACCCAAATCATTAGAGCACAATAGACAAGACCCCGCATTTATCGGCATTCACTCCGATGTGTAGTCAAATCAGAGTCAAACCCTCGTTACAAGCACGAAACCCCACAGAATCAGCCAAATCGAGACACAGATCTGCACAATCAACCGGAATCAGATGGAACAAACAAGAGCCCCAAAGAACACTCACTGCTCCTCCGTCGGAGTCGTGACGGATCCGAACCAGCTCGTTCCTCTTGTAGGAACCGGCAACCATCCCTGCATTCGCCTCCATCACTCCCTCGGATCCCGTTCAAAGTGAAGAAGTGATGATGGATCTGATGAATCGGAGGGACTGATCAAAGGACTCCCCGCCTCCTTCAAAGGAGTCGTTCGCTCATCTCAGGGCGGGCAACTTCACTACACTGAGCCCAGGACAGCAGCTAGTTTCTCTCCGCCATCGTTTCTTGTCCTCTTTTTATGGTCGATGCGTCTTCTATCGAGAGTCGCTATAATTGATGCTACCGGAGGTGTCGGTGGACCGTGTATTTGCAGCCTCGGCTCGGCTCGGCTCGGCTTTAGCTTTAATGGGCGGCTGAGTCGTGTGGAGCAAGCCGTTATAACGTCGCTGTCGATGAGTTGTAATCTGATGCGGGAATGACCACGGGGGGTTCGTTTCATTATTGGGGCTCTGATGACGTGGCGCATTCTCATTTGAGACTGTAAGTCCACATTGTTATGTCTGGGGAGCGCGACCGTTCGTGAGTGGTTTTCGCAAGGACCGAACGAAGGGATCATTTTGTTGGTTATTTCATCATTTGAAGAAGAGAAACTCTAATTTTTGTGTTTGGGGATATTTTTTTTTGGGGGGAGTGATGGTAGTTTGTGTTGGCTAGTTGCCTGCTGGTTACAGCCTGTACTTGAGGGATTGACCGGGGAAAGCCGGGAGTTGTCACTTGTTGTCACCGGGTGGGACTGTCGGCAGTCCCGCCTTCCTCGTGTAAGAGGATTCGGTGAAGGCGAATGAATTGACGATTCTATCCCCCGGTTGACTTTGAGTTAACGGGCTTCAGACCGACGAGTTGAGCCTACGTTCTGGCCCATATTAATGGTCTTTTTTTATGGGTAAATTTTAATGGTCGCTTTTGATTGGAAAAAGGCTTTAAGAGAATCACCTCCCTCGAAGCAATCCTCCACTGTCGTTCGATTTCTGCGGTTTGCATTGTTTCAATCTTAACAAGCTGGAATGAATCGCTTGCCCAGCACTCTATCTTCACCGCAGATCTACCTCGTGTTTGATAGTCTCTTCGCCCCAACCAGAATCTCTTTAAACATGGACTGAGTCGTCCTATCAAAAAATTGCACCGTAATCTCCCTCCACCGATTTTCGAGCCAACGAATCATTGACAAACCTCAATATTAGCAAAATATTGCATTCACTCCGTTTAGAGCAGGTGCAGGAGTCTTGACTTCACTGGGGTCCGTCGGAGTTAGAGCCGCTGGCATTCCCTCTTCTGCCGGCCGTGGTGTTCTTGAGTATCTGCAAAATGATAAGGACCAATTTTATTTGCAAATAGTTGATATGAAACAGCTAGTCAGACGGCAAATATTTGGAACAACTAATCAAGAAGCAAACATTGCAAGTAGGTGCAAATTGTCTCTTATTTGCATAATTAGCAGCAACAGTTGGAATAAAGTAACGATGAGAACAACAGTGGCGCCACCACATCATTGCAACAACGGTTTCCATTTAGTAAGTTCAACACAAGAATGAGCACTCAAATCTTCAAGGCAGTAGGCAATAGCAAGCGGCGCATTACTAAACCACACCACAGACAAGATAAATCGACAATGTAAGGACGTCTATGAACTGGGAATCCCTCCCACAGCAAGCTGCAAAGTCTGACTCTCCTATATGAAGCAAACCACAAAGTCCTATGGGATCCCTAATCGTAAAATGACTCATCTTGTCCCACGACAAGGCAAATCCAATCGTTTCAGGCGGATCGAACCAAAACACACATGCTTAAACCAACAGGACAACCAAACTAAACTCAGTCAAAGGGAATGATTAACTATTGGGGGGGTCCAAAACAAAAGGCTAACATATTAGTGATGCGGCGACAATCACGTGTAAGAGATGTGGATGTAATTCCAAAAATTACTTGTCTGAGCATCCGGTTTTCGTTCTGAAGTGTAGTCAGCCTCTCCTCAAGCTCCGAGTTCTTCTTCTCCAGGCCCTTCACCCTCACCTCCAGATCATTAAGGTACGCCTTCTTCCTCTCCCTCGCCTGCTGCGCCGACACTCTGTTCCTCAACAACCTTGTAGGTAACACAACAACCCAACTTCAATCGTAAGGGCCAAAACATAGATTTCTTACAAGATTGGTCCACTGGTCTTGAAGGCATTTATCTGATTACCTCTTCAACCTCTTGTTCTCTTTGTCAGCCGGGGTTTTCCCTCTCTTACGTTGACTCTGACCAGGCGGTTGACCTCGGTCCGATCCTGCAACAGTCGCTGCTTCTCGACTGCCCGCCGACGTCCCCGCCGGCTCGCCTCCTATCTCCGGCACCCTCCTTATCTCATCGTCGCTCTCCATACCTTTTCCCCACCAACGCCGGATCAACAACACAAGCCTCGATCAAACAGTAGGAAAAAGTCATAGGCGGACAAAGACTTGAAGGCACGACGCAAATGCCGGACCCGCCAGTACCTTCTTTGACTTCGAGCTGAAGGGCAGCAGAGCTGGAAGACCTCTCGCTGCTGGAAGGTAAGGAATTCGCCGGTATCGAACTCGTCGCTTGTTCCTGCATTCTTCTTCCAACAACAACCCCGAAAGAAGGGCCGTGCGGGCGGAGTGGTGGAAGATGAAGAAGAATAGGAGGAGGATAGAAAGTGGGAATTTTTCGGTTGTTTGGAGATATTAACGTTGTGCTACGGAATCGGTAGAAAAAGGACCGAACCGGGGACAGGGCTGTCGGGAGGGGAATAACCGTTGGATTGGGAGTAGATCGTACGGTAGGAAAGAAGAGAGCGTGGAAGGTTTTGTGGCCATGAAGAGAGTGAGTTGCATCGAAGGGCACGGAGGGAGGAGTCGTGGGGCGATCTTGACCATCGGATGGAGACGAACTGATCAGACGCTCGGTTGGCATTGGGAATGGATAGATGGGAGTGTTGGTAAGCGAAGGAGATCTCGTTACATTATCGAAATGGTAATAGATGGTCCCATGAATGTTCAAAAAGGTGCCTCATCCTCTCACTAGGAAGAGTGTCCTCGTCGATGACTTGCCCGTCCTAAGTACAGGGATATATCCCCTTCAGACAAAGCAGACCGATGCCTGATGATTGTGAAGCTGAGACACTCTCTAAGGACAACTTCGTCACTTACTGCCACTGGACCTGTTGGTCAGATGCCACGGCTCATGAACGCCCCCACAAGATGAAAACCGATAGAATCAGTTCCGATAATCCGCCACTCATCAATGAAGAGGTTGATCTGTAGTTATAAGGCCTAAAGCCGAGTTTCCTTAATCGAAACGCGAATACTCATTGCCTTAAGAAGCCAGTTTTTTAAAAATCGAGTTCGTGTCACTTAGAAGTTTTCGCTAAGACAGCCAAACAAATTCTCCTAATGTCAAGAGGCTTTCCCATGTAATTTATTGATCAATCAGGGAACCCTTCCTGTATCTCTCCTTGAAACCAGATCAAGGACTGGCCAATACGGTCTCTCAAAATGAATTTCAAGAAGAAGCTCCTTTTAGCAATTTTCATGAATGCAATAATAACCAAGAAGCTTTCCTGCATAAAAATTTCTACACAATTCATAAACATGCCTCCTATGTATCTGCTACCATACTGAGTTGTTCCATGAACATAGAATCGAGATAGAGTGCTTACAGTTTTTAGGGCAGTGGCCAACCTCCTGAGCTGTCACCTTTTAAGCAAAAATGGCCTCTCGGAGTCATCCTCATCACCAACTTCAGCATCATCATCATGGACGGTTGCTCTGACGTTACTTATAGACATTTGTAGTTCATCATCAGCCAGGGCTCTGTTAATCCCCACTCCAGTCTGGCAAGGTCCCCTTCACTAATATCATCTTCAATATTCTCCTCCTCCTCCTCCTTCTCCTCCTCCTCATCATCATCACCAGCTTCGGCGTCATCATCCTTGTGTCCAGTTGCTTCCGTATTGCTTATAGTCATTGTAGTTCATCGTCACCCATGGCCTCGGCCAACTCCCGCTCCAGCCTGGCAAGGTCCTCTTCACTAATACATCCTCGGTGTACTCAAATGATGAGTCATCATTCTTACGATCTTCTTCAAGCTGCTTGAAGAGTGCATCAAATGCATCTTCATCTAACTCGTCCTCCTTGCTTCCACGGTTTTTAGGGGAAACTCACTGCATAAAGAGAAAATGCATATTGCTCACATCGCAAAATTCCAAAACAGCACAACAGAACACAATTACGAAAGAAATGATGATAGCCTGCATGAACATGAGATTGAGATTAAACAAATAACACAAAATAATAATGTTGATTCTGATACATGCCTATGTGAAAAACTCCATAGCCTCATCAAATGCAGACAACACTCTGCACAGGAGGCAGCTACATATGTTGCATTCACTTTCCAATTACACCAAACCCAAGAAAGAAGCAAGAAGCAGTCTCCAAGGATTCAAAAGTTCATAATCCCAGGATGAACATTGTGGCCGAGTAAGAGAATAAGAATAGACCATCATCTAGAAAGAGAAACAATGGCAGAACAAAAGCATATTCCCCGCTACGATCAGAGAAGGCCAGAATCAACAATCAACCAACGATGAAAAGAATCCCTCTGTCCCAGAACAACTATAAACACTTCTCCGTACCCTGAGGCGCCCATATGAGCGTAACCAAAGGAACCAACTTAAACAAAGCCCAGATGAAAAAAATAATAGAATATCCGAACTCCGACTTCCGGTGGCAATTCAAGGCTAACTTCAAAGCCTCCATTCGGGAAAAAAAAGCGAGCTGCCCATGTCAAGACAGCGCCTTAATATCCTCCAACAAACTTCAGTAGTCGCCTCTAAACAACGGAAACGAGAAAAACAAAGGTTCAGCAAGCAACCTTCTTCCTCTGAGGAGGCTTGGCTCGCTGGGACGGCGAAGACCCATGCTTCCGACGCCGGGAGAAACAGAGCGCCGACGAGCCGAACCGATGATTCCGCGGAAAGGGGAGATTTCCATGAGACCTAGAGGAAACGTAGAAAGACTCTTCGGAGAAGGAAAAGGAGAATCGGAAAAGGGAGAAGGTAAAGCGGCGGGGTTTATGGATTACCCCGCGGTAGCTACGGCCGCGGAAGACGACATTGCAGCTCCCCGACGCTGCTGATCAGTTGCAATGTCTTAATGCATAGATTATTGGGATAGGCCAGTGGATCATGGCCCAATGTCCTTAGGCCCAGCTACATCATGACATTCCGGTCAAAGAAATCTTTCACGTCGCTTGTTTGATTGTCTGTTTGCTGAGCCGAGGTGATTTGATCGACATCGAAGCGATGGCCGGTAGGGGATGGATGGAGAAGGTCTCGGCGGCGTCATCGAAAGTGTACTTCCTCCTAATTATCCTCCAAATCCCCCTCTTCAGGTAATCAAACTGAATGCCCGTGCTCTCGATTTGTGCTGTGAAGCCGGCGATGGTCCGAGTGATGTCGTGAATTCTGTTTATGGCGTTGGTAGTGTCGTCCGTTGGTTTCTTATGTGTAAGCTTGAGTTTTCTTTCGCGAGTCTGTGTTCGGGCTTCGGATGTTTATTGGCTGATTGTTTGCTATCCGAACTTGCTTTGGTCGGTTTCTTGTCCTTTTTTTGTCTGAAGGAGGGAGCGGTGAAGAAGCCGTTGTTGTTCCTGGTTTTCCTGAGAGTGCGTTGATGACAGTGCAGTTGCCACGGTAGGCATTCCGAAGGAATAACCAGGTTGATTGTGGACTGACGAATTGCTTAGAGCTTGCCTTCTCATCATGCCATGCAATAGACCAGATTCTGAATGCTTGTTGATCTTAGTTATGGTGTTATGAATACCCTGGGATTATGAATTGTTGTGTTTACTTCTGGTTTGCAGGGTTCCATGCAGGTCGGGGATGTGCTCATCGCCCATACACGTCACATCTTCTCAGCTAATAGCCAGCGAAATATTTCCTGTTCCGGTCGTAAAGGCTCTTCTGTATCCTGGTGCAATTGCCAGTGGCCTCATTACACAGCAGGCAATCCCAAGTTGGAATGATTTGCTCGATATTTACAACCTAACATCAATCAAAGAAGCGTCTGCAGTAGTAGATCTGCTACGAGTCACTTTCTGTTTTTTCTCTTACCCGCTGGTGCCATGATAATTGTTTTTCCTTTCTATTATTAATTGTTCAGTCTCGTATGGGTTTACAGTTTTACATTTGTTTTTCCTTATTCTGTTTTTCTAACAGGTTCTTGCGGGTAGCTACTTTGCGGTGGCTGGTGCCCTTGTGGGACTCCTGAAACGGGGCAGAATGAGCATGTTTGGAACATTACTTATACTCTGGGGTCTTGTGAAGGAAGGAATATTGGGGAAGACAGTGAACACAGATCCCACAAGGTCAGTATATGTTTACCCCACGATGGTGATTGCCTTGTTCTGTGCCCTGTCATCCATTAATTATGATCTGAAGAAGGCAACGAGACCTGCACCTGCTCAGACTATTGCAAAGCCACTGCAGAGCTCATCGAAATCTAAGTTGAAATAGACATAGAGGAACCAGTGTGTTGCTGCCATCGGGTCAATCATTTTTGTCAAAGTTTCTTCTTGTAACAAATTTGAATTGTGCATTAGGGAAGATGGCAGATGATGACCTTTGACAAGGTCAGAATTTTTTTATGCCATATTGGGTGTGGAATGTAATGGTTAACAAAATTGACAGCATTAATATGTTTCCGGTGTCTTATTTTTCTGTGGTTCATGTTCTGAAATTCTGATCACCTCTATTTGCATTTCAAGTAAGAATCTACCACAGGAGGAGAGCTGAAACCTAACAGTTGATCAAAGTTGTCTGACTTGCCCAGCTAACTTGAGCCACCTGGTAAGATCCTAACTGAAATGATTTTGTGGGAGAAATGATTGAGCTCTATCTTACCAACTATTAGAGAAGTTATTTTGCTTCACCTCAATAGCTAGATGAGCACAGAATGAAATGTTTGTTGTTTTTTCAATCGCTGAAACTTTCAACTGTATAAACATATACTGCCATTCAAATTCTCACGTGGGGCAGTATTATTTTCCAATGAGAGAGGTAGAATGCGGTCTATTTTTCTAACTGATTATTTGTGCGCCAAAGAAATGATGCTCCTCTCGCCTTGCCAAACTTTTGAGAAGTCACAACGCCTTGGACAGCATCTTCAACACTCCATGCCTCGAAGGCAGATAACTAACTACACGTGTCTCTTAATACAGGGTAAAAAATTGTAGTTGTTACATTCTCTTTTGAAAAGAGTGGGAAGGCCTCCAGCTGCTTTCGGGAACTTGCTGGGATGAACATCTCAAGGTGATGTCAATGCAAAGCTTTCGCCTTATAGTTTTGGGTTATTTTTCTGCTAAATTATATCATTAGGCAGGAAACTCATGTGATTGTGAAGTATTTGGGTTTGTGCCTGTTCTCTGCATGGCGGAATTACAGACAGGATACCTTGCCATGCTACTTCTATGGCTAAATTCTTTAAGCTAAAGGCTTGTTTATTTTCCCTGAAAAGGTTCATTTTTATCTTTTAGGGAGATACCAAAGTTATCTGCTTTTCAGCTGTCCGAGCTAAGTGGTGCACTAGGTAAAAAGAAAATTACTGCCCACCTGTGGTTAAAATACTTGATACAAAAAATAATAAAATTGCTTCCCCGGCTTTTAATAAAGAAGGGGAAAGGGGGAAACTTTAGTTTAAGAGTGAGCGAGCAAAGAGCATGCTTAGTACACAAAGAATAAAGGGGGAGCTTTATAAAGCTACACCAAAAGCCCTTTCTTTTAAATGTGATTTTAATTGGATATAAAAGCTATCTCAATTTTGCTGCCCTCCCCTGGTTTGACCATCACAGTATCGTTCGACAACTTCAACCCCCCCCCCCCCCCCCCCCCGGGGGGTACTTTGATGTAGATAAATCTTGTCTGATGAGATGGATTTTGGGCCCCAGCTTCACGTCGTCGTGGTTTTCTGTTTGTTTATGATTGACACGTTCATCTTTCGTGTCCCATCCATGTTTGTACTGAAATGAAATGGATATTGGGGAATAAAAAGGTTACATGGTATTGGGGGAAGTTTCTGCATGTTTCCCCTTCGTGGTTAGATCTAAATTGTTGGGGTGAAAACTTTGCTGAACTACTTCCCTGACTTTGATGTGATGTGATTTGATCTGATCGCAATGATCATTACAGTGAGGATTATGAAATGGTTTTAGCGCCTGACCTGACCTAGTAGTAGTTCCTGATGAGAAGATCTTATTGATGGTCTGGGTGATGGAAGCCAGGACTGAGACAGCTTGAATGATTTTGTGACAGCAGCTCCAAATTGGTGACAGGATTTTTGAATTTTGGGTCTGTTTCTCTCTGTTCAATTAGTGGGTTATGCTTATAAACTTCACTAACTTCGACAAAGCACATGAAAGAACATAAAGCAAAGAATGCTTAAAGTAAGACAAGAGAATCTTGCTAAAAGATAAATAATGGAGTGTAGTAGTCAGGGGCACTGATGAAGGTGTATTTGTGTGTGGCTGCTTTTGACCAGTTCATATCCAGTTTCTTTCTTTCTTTATTATTGAATAAAAACACCCACCCTCAAGTCAAATGAAGAGGTTTATAAAGATGGAGGGGGGAATCCTATGCTGAGAATGAGATTTGTCCTCTCTAAAGTGGTCAGAACTCCTCCATCTTATTGCCCTTAGCCTTTTTTTTGGGTTTCACCCATTGTCTCTAAAATATACATTTGTTTGTTTGTTCGTGACAGTCTTTTATCTCTTCTCTTTAGATGACACACCCAGGAAAACAAAACAATAGAACCCTCGATTTGTTTTCTGGTCATCTGTGTCGCTTCAAATGGATGAATGCAAGAAGAATGCCTGCTGTGTTTGTGACCTCTGTTTATTTACCTGAACAGTAGAACAGAATGAAATAGTTTGTATGATTGGGGGGGGGGGGGGGGTATCAGTGTTTTTGGCCTTCTTTTTTGTTTTCTTCACGTTGTTACTGTTTATCTTTCCCTTTTTTTCGTTTTTTTACTTTCTAGGGGTCTTCTGACAAGCTCATGCATGTTAACAATCATGCACAAGGACTGGTAAAAGAAATGGCTTTGAAATTGCAGCTTTTGTGGTTAAAAGAGAGGGAGAGATGGCAAAAAAAGTCAAAGGTCTGACTAAAGCTATAGGTGAGTTGCATGGTCCTGGTAAAAATTTTAGACAAAAAAAAAAAAAACTCACAATGAAAAAGTATGCCATTGCCCAAATTGAGCTCCCTACCATATGGACATGCTGTGTCGTATTACTTCCTTTCAGTAATTATTTTGTATCCCATGATCATTTCGAGGGTCCTGAAGTTATTTGTATAATTTATTGAGTTTTCTTGGATCTCATTCTTGCTTGTTGTTTCTGCTTCGATCAGTAGGTGGAGGACAGTCAAGTAAATTGCAGAAAGGAAGTGGACAGTACTACATTTGGAAGAAACATCACCACAAACAATGGCAAAAGTGGGAAGAAGATCAAGACACTCATGAACTCAGGATTACATGTAAATCTGACTGAACCCCCCTGGATTTAAGAAGAAAAAACTAACTTATGCTGCGACATAAATCCAAATATGAGCCTCCCACCAAGAATAAAAGATTCTTCTTGCTTTCATGCTCAAAATCCTCATCCATCATGCATCCTGCCAAAGTCAGGACTCGCATAAGACATGTATCTCTGTCTTTAATCATGAAAAAGGAAGTTACCATGTTCAAGAAAGGTTTCTGGTTGGCTCACCTGAATGAAAAATCACTCGGGAAGAAAACGGCGACCTACGATTGGATCTCTCGGCGCGTTGCACCTAAAACATTCCGTTCTGTTAGCGAAGTTGTGCTCGTTGCATCCTAACCTGTCGAAATGTTTGCCAATTATTTTTACTATCATTTCTCGCTCTCGGAGAACATGAACAGGGAGATGATCTCATGTAACGACGCCATTTTATATTATTTGTTTTTTTCTTTCACCTTGTGCAGATCCAATCCCCGGCTCTCCATGCCGGACGATTATTACTTGTGCCACCACCCATGCCAGTAGTCCCCCTCCACCGGTGCAACTCATTCTCGAACAAGCCACCCTCGTTGATCAACTCCTCCCTTAAAGAGCCACACCTAAAACAAGTCGTGCGGTTGGCGAAGTTGTGCGTGCCGCAGTTTCCTATAGCACAGTACCAGTCCCCGGGCCTCACATCCGGACCAGGCGTCCTGAAAGGGGAAGGAGGGGCCACACTGGCGGGCGGTCTCCCCACAAAGTTGAGGAAGTCACCGCTGCCACCTCCTCCTAATCTTTCCATAGTTCTCGGACCTCCACACCTCTGGCAAGAGTCCCTCCACTGGAAGTTCATGCGGTGGCACGACCTGCAGGTCCAGTCTCCCGGTCTGTTCATCCTCTTCGCTCACTGTAGAAAAACCCTTAACAAACCCTTCAACACAACCATAACAAAACAATTCCACTTCCCACCAAGAAAAGACAGAAGAGAATTTACCTCGAAGAGAAGGAGAGGAGATGGTCTGTCTTCCCTGAGTGAGTTTGTGTTTTTTCCTTCTTGAAGCGGAGGCAAATGCAAAGAGAATAGGAAATGAGAGGTGGGAGTGTGGTGGTGGGGTGGTTTTTATACTACTTGCAATAGAAACAAGGCTTTCTTTGATAATTGAGGTGAAGGTTTCTTTTGTTGGGGGGAGTGATATACTTTGCTTTTCCCTTCTTGAACTGAGTATTTTTATTTTATTTTCTTTTAAGAGCCTGAAGAAGAAGAAGAATAAAAGCAGGAATATAAAGAAAAAGAAGGTGAAGGGAAAAGATTCCAAGGAACAAAATCTCTCTCTCATAATTTAAAAAATAGTAAAGGGGAAAAGAAGAGAGGGGTCGTTGGAATATGTTGAATGGAATGGAACCGGCTGACCTTGAATCCTTGGTCTCTTTTCTTTCTTATGTACGGGCAGGTGAGAGCCCCATGCAAGTGTCTATTCTATCATTAGGACAAAAATGACATCCATGCCATGGTAGTCAGTCAGTCAGTCGAACATGGGAAACGTCGGTTCCCTTCCCTTCGTCTGTATACAGATCCGATCCGATCCTCCCTCCAAGACCTCGAAGCTGCCGAATACTTTGGAAGCCTTGATGACGAAGGCTCTATCTCTTCTTTAGCCGGCTTTATTCATTTCATTCATATGGATTTCTTTTGGGTCCAATAAGAAGCAGCTTTGAATATCCCCCAACCCAAAACGACGCCCTTATCTCCCGAACTAAAAAAAACCCGAGAAGCAGACCAGTCAAAAGTTTGTTCCCCCCCAACCCAGGCACTCTCTGAACACCTCCTTACCTTAACAAAAAAATGGTCAATCTCAATATCTCTTCTTCTGCATCATGTTCTTATTCTGTCCATCTGTGTGTGCGGGCGTTTTGCTTTTCCCTTTATTCTCTCTGTCCTTTTTTTTAATAAATATTTTTTGTTGCTGTCAATTCCCAAGTTTTATTCTGTTCTCGACTGTTGTCGTCATTCAAAATAATCTCCTCGTTTCTTTTTTTCTTTTTTCTTTATTTTTTTAAGCAGGGGGTATGTTCATTCCGCTTGGCCCTGTCATTATTATTACGGAAAGGGGGGGCGGGTAGTGAATCTTTAAAAAGAGTTGCCAGTCTCAGTCCCAGTCCAACAAGGGGAGGGAATTTTCTTTCTTTTCCTGTATTCAAAATATACGATATTGACCAAATCCTTTATGTTTTTCTTTTCCTTCTCCCCCCCCAGGAACACTTTATCTCATTTCGGCTTATATCCCAAGATTTGTTAACTCCCACCTGTCCCTGTGGGTGGTCACACACACAGACAGACAGATGCATCCGTGAGATGGGAGAATATATATAGCACAAGTTAAGGGCTTAGTATCCATTACATGCCTTTTGCTTTTACAACATTTTGGAACAAGTAGTACCACATATGATTGGAACAGAATATCTTCTTTGCTAACGTAGCGGACCAGCTGAGGGTTCCTTTTCATTTGGGTTTGCATGCATGCACGTGGAGTTTTAATGTAATAAAAGAAAAAAAAAAGAAGATATCATACAACTGTCCAGCCCTATACCCTCACTTTTCTTTTTTACTTGCTCGTTGTTATTATTCATTTGCTTGATCTGCTTTTTTACTTTAATAGAACCAAATAAAATAATCAGACAAACAACCTCTGGACGAGGCCGGGCCCACTTAATTCGGGCCAGACGGTCCAAAAAGTTTCGGAAGGTCCAGATCCAGTACCAGGCCCAATTAATTGAATGTGGACGGTGGGGGGTGGAATTCCCGCCCGGGTTTTAAAACTTGCCCCGCCCTCCAATTTCCTTGTTGCCCCTTCACTCCGTTCCCAAACTGCAACCAAGAAAAAATACAAGTAAAAATGAACATGCACAACAGATGGAGATGCTTAGGAAACCGCCCTAAACAAAACCTCCGTGACTTTTAGGGTTTTCGCTTGCCGGCCGTCCACCCGCGGAGGAGACGGGTGGCTGGCTCTGATGTCGGCGGTTAGTTTAGGGGGTTGGGATTAGGTTTCCGATTTGTTTTTTTGGTAGTTAGGGATGGTGGAGGAGGACGGGGATGAGGATGGGGCTCAATATAGTACTGCGACCGTCGTCGTGCCCCGGCACACCGCTTTTGTTTCCTCTACTGTTCAAGTGATTGATCCATCCTTTCTCTCCTTGGTTGGTGTTGTTAGTTGATTTTGGATTGGGATTTCGGATGCTGGGTTCTTAGTAGACTTGGAGTTTAGTCGCGTAGGTCATTGTGATGATCCCGACCGACGAACATTGTCTTTGTAATGTGGAAAGGAAAGTGATTTCAAGAACTTAATGACAAGATGAGACCGGGGTCAGGGTCCATTCCTTCCTCGTCCCTTGTTTTACTTCCTTCGCCCCCTTCTGCTGTTTGATTTAGGGCACTAGGTGGCGTAAGTAAGGGTCGACTTATCGCTCTATCTTGACGACAAATGAAGTCACTGCATTTCGTTCATATGGAATAGTTTGCTGACAGTATTCTTGAATATGCAAGTTTTTGTATGTCTCGTGTAGCGTCTTCTTTAGCATATTACTTTGATGAATGCTATCACATCCATTCATTTATGCATGCCAGAAAAATATAGAGGCATGCTCCCGAGTTGCAGTGGTTGTCTCCTTGACTTGTTTGATGGATTGCAGGAGTCCCCTTTCTCGAATTACTTGAACACTCTATCCCCCATAAAGCCAGCTAAGGTGGCGAACGTGGGGCAGGCATTCCATGGGATCACTTCTTCTCCACTTGTCTTTGCATCGCCAGCCATAAGCTCACAATGTGGGAAAGATCACTTGAAAAGGTAAGTTAAATTGTGCTCATAACCTCAGCTTTTTTACCATATCGTTTCCTTCTTTGCTCCTTCAAGCTTGTGATGTACCTTTATCTAGGAGTGGAATGTTCGAGTCGCCTAATGATGTCAGAGAGGACGGTCCTACTGATTCTAGTCAGAAATCCGAAGAGCTTGTTGCTTTGTGTGGGAATGCATCCGATGATGTCAATAAGGAGCTTTCCGAGTCTAAAGACATGTTAAGATTTCAATCATGCCGTGCCTCTCGTATAGTGGATGCTTTCTTAGCAGATCCTTTTGAAGCAGATTGTGCAAAATCTACCCACTCAAGTGGCCTCCAAGGTAACTCCTCAAAAACCACCTCTGGTTTGGACTGTGAAGGGGATACCACTAAAGGCTCTGGAGACGAAGGCGCAGACTTACAACATGTTTCCCCCGGGCATAGCTACCCAGATGTGTTCTCATGTGATGGACTGGCTGTTGGAGCCCAAGAGTATCATGGGACTGGGCCTTCCTTTTCTGTTAGATGTGATGTTACCGTGGGTGATTTGCCCATAGATGATGGTGGCGATGAAGCGGGTGTTGATCCAGTCTTTGATGTATGTCTTGAAATTCTGCTTATCCAGAAAGTAGCGTTGTTTCCAGCTTTCAAGGGCTACCTTATTTTACCCGTTGTTATTTCCACACATAATGGAGTTATACTTAGCAGATTAAAGAAGGCAGTCCCGTTGGTGCATTTACCAGTCATGTACAGCCTCCACGTGACCCATTTCAAGATCCAGAGGTGAATGGAAACCCTGGTGAGGATGCCTCTGGGAACTCGAGACTGCTTGATGATACACGGCATCGCGAGGTTAGTTTGGTCCTTAAGTGCTAAACATAATGTTAGTTCTTCACTCTTGAACTCAAAAGTTTGGGGTAACAAAAATTATCAGAAAGATGCTCATGACAGGTATTTCAACCGCGTGAAATTGGTTGTCTTTTGTTTTGTCTGGATAATAATTCAATCGACACACAATTTTTCAGTCATTTTCAGTTTAAGCTTGTTGAAGGGGCTTCGTATTTTCGTAACTCATTCGGTAGAAGTGTGTCCTCATTCTTGATAGATAACTGCTTTGGTATGAACCAATATAGGTTATGCATCAACAGCGTTTTCTGCTTAGACGCTGTCTTCGATTTGACGACACGTTCTTAGATGATTCTTCAAACTCTCCGGGGCCACTGTCTAACAATGTAAACAGTCCGGGGTCACCAGCCATGGAAGAACTGGGAAATTTGGAGCTGTCTGAAGTAACTTCGACATACATAAAGACATCAGCAAGCACTGACAAATTTGTCATCACTGATCGTGATGGAAAACATTCTGCCATAATAACCAGCAAGCCTTCAGGCATTGGTTTGCATCTAAACAGCATTGTTGGTGCCAGATCAATTGATTCTAGGGAAAACATTCCCATGAAACGAGATAATGATAGCCAAGGTGGAAGGGATTTAAAACAAGTGGGTTCTGGAACTGGCATTTTGTCGGGTAAGTCATGAAGTACGCAATCTTCAGAAGTAGAAATAGATCTATTTGTGTTGACTGATGAATGTAAGTTTTCAGATAAAACCACTTTTCCTCATGATGTGGATCCTCACAACTTTACTAATGCTCAAGAGCTCTATGGTACTCCACATGACAAAAGGAAGCTACCGCTACGGTTCACCGAGGCAGAGTTTGCTCAAACAACTACTAAGAGGAGAAAGCAAGAGACTCTTTTAGTTTTTATACTCCAATGTTTTTTTTTCTGCCAGAAGTTAAGCTCATATTGCTTATGTTTCTCCTTTCTTTGTCGTAGGAAGGCATCGAATGCCTCTGACACTGATGGCTGTAAGCGTTGTAGCTGTAAGAAGTCAAGATGTTTAAAGCTGTGAGCGCATTCATCTTTACCCCTTTGATATGACTGCTGTTTGTATGGTTTGGTCACTTACCTGTGCCTCTTTACAGCTATTGTGATTGTTTTGCTGCTGGACTGTTCTGCACTGAACCCTGCGCATGCCAAGGTTGCCTTAACAGATTCGAGGAACAAGACACTGTCCTTGCAGCACGTGAACGGATTCAATCCCGCAATCCTCAAGCATTCGCTCCCAAAATAGTGCATAGTAACAAGACACTTGATGCGACTACTGGGGTACATCCCTAGACTAATTTACTTCTTGTTCTCATGTCATTTAGACTGCTAATTGCCCAATTTCCGCCACAGGAAGAAGGAATTATGTCAACACCATCATCATCTAGGCATAAAAAGGGGTGTAATTGCAAAAGATCGATGTGTCAGAAAAAGTACTGCGAATGCTATCAGGTATGACCTTCTCTATCTTGGCCAGTTGTTGTTGTGTCTGTTTCTTGATCGGGGTTTTGTTTCTTCTTGTCAAAAAGGCTAACGTGGGATGTTCAGATAATTGTCGGTGTGAAGGATGTCAGAATGTCTTTGGAACCAAGGAAGGTAAGACAGTACCTACTGAGTTGCATGTATCACCATTGTCAGTTAGGAGAATTTCTTTTTTTTCCTTTTTATCTTTGCTCCCCTTCTCTTTCAGACTTCTCGTTTGCTAGAGAACTAGCTTGTAGGACTGTTGACGCAGCAAGTCTTGAAGGCACGAGTAATGTGAAAATGGCAATGGCGGGGACATACTCTCACGACCATCTCATGCCACCAACACCCTCATTCCAGTTTTCAGAGTAGATTCCTTGTACTTTGGTCTCTTATTTTAACATTGGCAAAGTTCCAAACTTTTGGTGATCTGAACTTTTGCTTATTACCCATCTTCAGCAATAGGAAGGGTTTACAAAGGTCTACACTCGCGATAGAATGCCCGTGCCCCAGTTCAACAGCAAAATCGGGTGCAGCAGGTTGGAGCAGGGAGATGCAGTCTGAAGTCAGTAAGGAATCACCGACATTAGAGACTGTCACGAACTTCATAGAGTCTGACTTCAGCGAAAAGGTTGGCAAGTTCTCTTCAAAGCATTATTCACTAGGAGGCTCATCCAATCTTGCTCCACTCAGCTCACCCACAACTATGAAATCCTCATCGGGGTCAACTAAAACTGAACCTACACATTTTACAATACGCCTTGGAGGTGGCCACGCTCCAAGCCGTTTCCTCTGGCGAGGAGGATCTCTAGGGACCCCAGGGAATGTGTCAGGTGGTGAAAATTATCATCTGGATGATAATCTCAGTGGCAAAGTATACTGGAATCTTGGTGATGATGCCCCAGGAGTTCCCAAGGATGTCCCCTCTCCCACAAAACCAGTCATTGTCAGCTCCCCTAATCGGAAACGTGTCTCCTCGCCTCACAAACAGGTCCAGGAGCATCGCTTAACTCCTTCGACGGCTTTGAGAAGTGGCGGTAAGTTCATATTGAAGGCTGTCCCGTCATTTCCTCCTTTGACTCCTCTTGGGGAGCCTAGAAACAACACGAGTGAACCTCATGGCCCACCGTGACAATTTTGATGGAAAGAAGTCTTCTCTTCTCTTGGTTCATCTGGCCTGCAAGTTGCCTCAGCTTATGCTTCTGAACCTAGACAGTCTGCACTTCAAGATATGATCTCTCATCCAGCAACAAGTTGGGAAGCACATTAACTTTTCAGCTTTCTCGAACTTGTTGCAATTTACGAGAACTCCTCCCACAAGCGTTTTGGGATACAGGGAAAGGCCCCAGGATAAGTGCGTCAGCGATCGTGCCTCGCGCATAATGAAGGTTAGGAAGGCGGTTGAATCAACAGTCCCCCATTTTATTGCCTTAGATGAATGTTCCAGATGTTTCTTGGAGATTGACTTATCGTCACAGCATTGCTCCGTGCTACAGGGAGGTATTTTATGTGTTGGTTATCTGTCTAAGAACAGGTACAATTCCATAATGCTACTCATGGCATTCCAAATTTGACATGGACTTGTGCTTTTAGATTAAGCCCAGTCGTTCTTTCTGCCTGTGTTTTCTTCATGACATCTGATGATGTTGCCAGTCAACAGAGAAGCTTTAGTGAAAAGAAACACATTGTAATTTCAACTTGGGCAAACTCTTGTGGAAGTATTATCACTCAAGGAGTATGCGTAATGCTACCTTATTATGACCTCAATCGCTATCATGTGTTTTTATCAAAACATACATAAATGCAATATTACAAACGCTCGAGCAGGGCAGAAGTAGTGGCCGCTGGCATGAGCTATGCTACTAAGCGCAGTCTCTTGCACTCTCTTCTTTGGAGTTCACGATGTTCAAGCACGATGAGCGACCAACACCTTCACGTCATCAACAACAGGTCCACAGAGGGAGGAATCGTTCCTCATTGTGTAAAAGGTGCTAAAGAACATGAGCCTGGTCCTTTCGGAAGCTGCTTTGAACCTCAGAATGGCGCGTTTATACCCACCCTTTCCCCTGGATTCGTACGGGACCTTCACCGTGTCCCGGCCAGCAAATGCCTCAACAATCATGGAGCCTTCACAGTAGTTGCTCGCATCGCCAATTGCGAATGACAGCACATAGTCAGTCCCTGTAACTGTCCTGACAACCTGTGCGATGGCGCTCTCTTTTCCTGCTACCAGCTCAACCGCCCTCTTACCTTCAGGGACGGAGAAGTGGGCCAAGTCGATGTACTTGACTGCCTTCAGGGACTCCACCATCCATCCCGGCAAGGGAGAGTGATCGTCCTCAATGTTCGGTGGAATCAGGACTCCCCAGGATGTATTCGGGAATATGTAGGGACCCTCTTCAAAATCGCCGTTCCTGATCAAATTCACTGCAGAAGTACATATATATCGTCACCTACTATGCAACGAGCGGACGCGAAACGATATGGTTGAGATTGGACTTACTGCCGCTTGGTCGAGGAGGATACAGGGCTCTGATAGCAACAGAATCGATCAAAGGTCCGCAGGCAGGATCTTCCTCGACCCCCGGATTGTGTATCACAATCTCGGCGACATTGGACTTGGCCTGGAAAGCCCAAGCATACGAATCCCAGCCATTGCTGCTGTACATGGTCTGCATCGGGAGGACGCCCCATTCGGGAGCCACCGACACATTGAGCTTCTCCTCCTGCGCGCAGGTCCTGGCCGCGCTAAACGTGATGGAGTAATACATCCCTCTCGTGACCGCAAGTCTTTGCTTGATCGATGCCTCATTCCCAAGCCTCACGGCGTAGGCCCCTTCAGGCACCACGAGGATCATGTCGCCCTGCTTTTGTCCGGATTTTATGTATTCGACAAAGCCGGATATCTCCCATTTGGGGATGGCGTATCTGCCAACTACCACAGTGCCTTTCATGTCGGACATCTTCGGCGCGAGCTCGAAGTTCCCATTAGGCACCAGCCCTGGAACCCACAAAAGGAAATAAACAACGAACTCGACATAAATAACATTAAATAAGCTGCACAGAAGACGGATGATCTAAATTCTAAACTACTGTTGGTGTTCTTACCATCAATGAAGGCAGAGGAGAAGCGGAAGCAGGCAGTGCAGACCAGAAGGACAAACAACAAGCTTGTCCTACTACTAATACTACCACCAAACATCACTGTCTGCATGGTTACTTCTGCAGGAACAATAAGTAAGAGAAGTGACCTCACTTGGGGCTCAACGAATGAACTAGCTCGGGGGGAGGTTTATATGCAATGTTGGGTTTAAGAACGGCCCTCTGATTTGTCCATATTTACGAGGTCTGCCATCAACGTGGGTCCCACCGTTGATAAGAAACAAAATAAAGGAAAAATTTGTGGGTCTTCTTTGCCCTTTAGGTGGGCAGTCGATAATAAATGTTAGCACATGCCTATGCTTTTCCCCCCAAGTGTTGTCAATCATATACACTCCTTAAAGTTTTAAACCTATTCCTCCACACAAAGGTAATGAATTGAGCTGAGGCTTAGAGTTAGTGTTATGATCTTCTAACAATGTCACGTGGTCTGCCCTCTGATATTGAAGTCTTGTTTAACGTCATCGAACTCGGGATTTAGTGCGAGATTGGAGGTAATTGGGGATGGATGTCCCCGACAGAGACACATGAAGGAGAGCATAAAATAGTAGAATGTGTCGTTGTCCTTATTGTGGGTGTGGGATTGGGAAATGTGAGCACCGCCTAAAATCTGACTGACCCCTCCAGACGGAGGGGTGAGCGTGGCATGTTCACGGGCAAGCTGTAGCTGGGACAAGGACACGACAACACAATGACCCGACGATTAAATTTAAAAGCCCCTCATCTATCTGCTTCAAATACAGCCACACACGACACGCAGGAGATGGCGTTCATCCGAATTTCACTGAAAGTAAAACTTATTCGTTTGCTGCATTTCCAAAGATGACGGCGGCCTGAATTCCTTGGGAATACGAGTTTCGCATTTTCGGATAATTACAAAATAGAAATAGACAGATAAGAGGTGGTGGGATTGGGAGGAGTGTCGGCAAAATTGACATACGGACGACGTTAACAACGAATCTCATGTCTGAAATACGTTAAATTCCTCTATACATAATAATTTTGTGTTAAATCGAATCTCATTTTGATTTTCACTATTACACGATTATATATATATGTAGAACGAGTTATGTGGTAAGAAGTTTAAGACAAGCCCAAATAAATACAATACTTTTACGCGAGATACGAATTACCGGCCCTAATTAGTAGAAAATATTATGTGACATGATTTTGATACATCTCGCCGGGGAACAAATGCACGTTCCCTACGAAAATATTACATCATGACATGACTTTGATACATTTTTCCGAAGGAACAAGTGCATGTGCCCTCCTTGAATCAACTCTTTCCTATGAAAATGAATGGATAGATATATATATACTAAAAAACGACTTGATGCATCTATATATATATCACCAATGTATATAAATAATATATCTACCAAAAATAATTTGAAGCTTAGATCCAAACCTAACATGTAGCGGACATCACTCTTTCCAGGATAGTTGTTAGGATCTCCTCTGAAGGAGAGCGACACATTTAATCGCTTCCTGTGGTTGCTATGATGTTCTTTTTCAGAATATATTGAGAGATAAACTTTCGTATGCTAGCAGAAAGTAGGAAGAACGAACAGATGTTCGGGTTTCGTAGTTTTAGCTTGACGAGGGACATGGTCCACTAAATGAGATGACTATAACCAACAGGAAACATATCGTTCGTAATGATTGTTCCATCCGCGACGACATTTGACTGGACGATGTTTAAAAACGGGTGTGCAGTTTACTCGGAGCAGCAGGCGCAATCTTTTGGTCCATACATAGCTGCGAACAACACAGAACACCTGTTTCACCACATACATATCCTTCCACGGCTCTTCAAACCGCGAGCATCTCCAGTGCTGGATATGGCAGAATACGAGAAAAGTCGCTGCTATCCCGTTCTGCATCGGGTTTATAAGCTGATTTTTTATTTTGGGCTTGTAAGTATTATTTTACTACTTTTGCCGTGCCCTAAATCTAACGAGAATCCCGATCGACAGTAACAAACCCGCAGAGCAGCATCTGCCATGCAAAATCGACAAACAACCTCATTAATGTTCCTTTTCTTCCCAACTCAGGAAGCAATATCAGAAAACGTTCAAGTACCATGAGTCCGGGCAGCTATATTTTGTAATGGTAAGCCGATGGCTTCTTAAGGTAGAACTCTTTCTGCTGGGGCATCTACGAGGCCGCGCTTCGAGGAAGTGCTGTAGGCCCGCGATCATTTCCGGGGATATGAATGAGCAGATAGATCTGATAACAAGATAGGCACGCATGAGCAATGGGAAGAAGGAGAAGTAGGATTTTTGTGGTTCCTTGCTTAGAATTTGGGGTTTCGATATTTCGCACCTTTTCTTGTACGGACTGAATTAGATTATTCTTTTTTCTTTTTCAAAATTCTATAAATTTTCGGAAGCAAGGCCCAAGCCCATCGTGGACAAGTAGTCCAGGCCCATTTATTAGAATCAAGTATAAGCCCATTAATTCAGGATCCATCCGAAACCCGGGAAAAGCCCACAATCGGGCCGAAGTTAGGCCCAGCCCAATTTCAGAATATAACTTTTTAGAAGGGGGGAGAATTTATTCCGTACGAGAAAAGTTGCTATTTGACTATTACTGAAACCACGAATTTAAGCGTCAAAGCCACAAAATCCATATTCACCTCCTTATCTTATACGCCGTCAAAGCAGCTTGTCCGGTCACCAATCAAACGCCTCCGGTCGGCTTGTGGATCTTTGAAGCTACTGCTGCCTTGCTGCTTCTTGTCTCCACTGATGGGGCAGTGTTCTTGGTTGATGCCTCGTAGTGGAGCTTCGTGCTGGGAGACTGCCCAGGACTTCCGACGTGACTGTTGGAGGCTTTCAGTCCTGCGTCGTAGGGCTGTAAATGGTCCGGTTCGGATTGAGTTGTGTATATTTTGTACCCGAACCATTGTTATCGGGTTCATAACTTTCGACCCAAACCGTTAACCCAAACCAAAATATTTTTTTCAAAACCGAACCGATTTTTTGGGTTCGGTTCGGTTCGGGTTCGGTTCGGGATCCGATAAAATCATAAAACATAAATCATTTTATAAAAATTTTGACTTATAATTCTGAAGTTCAAAAATTTTGACATACAATAGTTCCCAGATTTAAAAACAAAGAAGGGTAATTACAAAAAGTCTAATTTCATGTAACTTTGAAATTTCAGCCCAGTTTAACATACAAAATTCACGTGGACTTGTGCGACAATATCTTCCACTTGCATAACCTATATTCGTTGAAAAGAAAAATATTAATTATATAAGATATGATTATAAAAAATCAATACTATCATACTTACATTGAATAAATCCCTTCAAATTATTCCTCAATGTTGTAATAAGAATCGGCATTTTCAGACAAATCTAAAATAGAGAGAAGATAATTGTATTATCAGTTAATATAAACTGAAAAAGAATAAAAGCATTTGAATATATGAAAGTTACCATACTTACCCGTTTCAAAAGCTTTTAATTCTTCAGAATATTCATCAATCGAAAACAATCCAGCTTGTCTATTTCGCAGCCAATTTTGAGCACATATAAGAGCTTCCACTGTCTTAGGAGACAACGAACTACGAAATACATTGATGACTCGTCTTCCTGTACTAAAAGCAGACTCGGAAGCAACGGTCGAAACAGGAATAGCTAAAACATCTTGTACCATCACAGATAAAACTTGATATCTAGAAGAGTTTAATTTCCACCATTCCAAAATGCTAAAATCTAAGCCAAAAGAAGTTTCACAAGCCTCAGCCAAATACTTCTCTAACTCAGATTTTTCTTTAACATTTTCATTTCCTGCTTGTCTCAAATACATGGCAGTCATTATATCTAAAGATGTATCAATGGATGTTTCACTTAAGTCTAGGTTATTTTGTGTATGCGAAATAGATTTGTTAAGAATATTATATTATTTGTGTATCAGTCATTTTCACTCAGTGCGTCGGGGCGCTGAGTAAGTTCGCCAGTCTTGACATGTTAAACCTTAAATACAGACACTCAAGTTCGATCCCGATTTTCACATTGCACATGTATCTCAGTACGTGTTTTCATCTTACTCAAAGACCAGGCCCTAATGTCTCCAAACAGCATTGCTGACAAATTAATTCTTTATCCACTGATTCACTTCTGACGTTTAATGCTACACTGGCCCATGGGAGAATGGAAGTGCCCCTCAGCAGATAACGGGATCGGCTACGTTGTGTTTATTCACTCGGAGAATGGTTCTGCGAATGGTGATTTGTTAGGCTTTTTCGACGTGTATTCTTTAAACAGCACATCAGAGCATCCATGGGAAGCGATGAGTGTGTCGGCCTCCTTGAGTATCTCGTCCATCAGCGGTTCCCTCCACTCTTTTGTATGCTAAAGGGAGAAGAAGGAAGCATGCTGATAACTCGGGTTTCACAGTTTTAGCTTAATGAAAGATATCGTCTGCTAAATGAGACTGGAACTAACTGGAAACTAATTGTTCACAATGATTGTTCCATCCCAGACATTGGACTGGATGATATTTAAAAAGGATGTGCGGTTTAGTTGGAGCAGCTCTTTTGGTCTAGACAGTGAATAGCTGCAGATGATAACACAGAACGCCTGTTTCGCCACATACATCTCCTTCCAAGTTGCAGCTGCTCTTTAAAAGACTGGAGTTAAAGCCAAGAGGCACTATTCTCGTCCAAAACTGAGCTTCCTGAATGCAGAGGCAATCTGGTGCAAAAAAACTTGTCGACCAAATGGCCATATATAGCTGCAGCTGAAAGGGAAGCTATTCCATCTCTCCACAATTTCGTGAGTCCCAACTGGGACAACAGCTGTGCTCGAGCGACAATCAGCTGTCCAGCCAATTGTGTAGCCAACGACAAAGCTCGACATATTACCAGACTCTCTGGAAGAATTGTCCCCAGGCGCCACAAAGTTTGGATGCAATCTCACCAAAGTTTTGACGAAAGGAGCAGAAGAGTAATAAAAAAGGAGCACAAGTGGAGGATGTAGAGATTACTGGCAATCATGTTGTTCTTGTCTGTAGGTAACATTTCCGTCTATTCGAATGCCCAGCCGCTAAAACAGCTTGATTCATGGGTGACCCCAGAATCAATCGCCCCGCGTAAAATTTTGTACTAGTCCTAATAATATATAATGCTATTCTTCTTTCACTCAAATTGTTTCCGGAGGCTGCAATGGTCTATACATAAAAATTGTCGAGGAGAGTCCTTAAAGAAAGAATCAACTCAAAAAGAGGCTGCTCTGATCTCTGCTTGCTTAAATTGAGGAATTGATTCATTCGAAATTGTTGGGATTGTGACTAAACCTGCAGAAGAACACTTTCTAAGGCTGAGAACGAAGGAACAAAAAGTTATGAAGGTAGGAAGAATGTTCTGTTTTTACTCACTTGATAAAGCATCTCTTCCTTGAAGCTTACCGTCCTTAGCTTCACCTCTCCTCTGTTGGTTGTCATTTCATCCAGGACCTCAGCATCGTAAAACTCCTCATCGCCGTCCTCGCTCTCCTCCCCGTCCGACCTCCGCATTGTGTGACTCCTATCCTTAAAGGAGAGACTGAGGCTGAGGCTTCGACTGCGGAATGGGGTAGCAGCAATTTCCTCATATTCTGCCGCATCCAGCTCCTGGAGATGCTCACGGTTGAAAAACCTTGGAAGGAGATGTTGCCTTATGACTATAAGAAGGAAGAAAGGCAGTGGAAACAGGATTCCGGCGATTGGTATCCATGTCACACCAAAACATAAGAGGAGATAAGCTAGCTGGATGAGCGTAAACAAGGCAATGCTCTTGAACGGCACAGATTCAACAAATGAAGCATGGTCGTCTTCCAGGATCCTGCCCAAAAAGCAAAAGTTAGATTGTTAGTATTACAGCGGAAGATAAAGACGTATTGTGATGTTTTTGCTTACTTGTGGCGCCGACTCGGAGCAACAAAGAGCATGGTTATCCTCTCCCAGAACTGATTACCCGGAAGACTATCGATCGCCATGTAGGCAAAGTATCCCCAGAGGACCGAAGTGGGTATCCATTTGATTGCGGGCATGGCGAATAAGGACACGCCAACAAGCGTCGACTGCAACAAGTTGCTGACCCTCTGCTCATTGACTCTGACCGGGAGGTGGGCGTCAATGTATTTCTCAGGATCAAACTCGGCTTTTGCTTCGTCGGCTTTTAGCACGGCCTCCTTTAGGTTCTTCAGTTCTTTGCTTATGGAGTACGAACGTGCAGTAACAGCGGCAGTGTCCATTTCAACAAAGGCTTGTTGCATCCTCCCGTAGATCTCGGAATTGCTTCCCTGCTGCTGCATGCATTCCTTCGCGCTTTTCACCATTCTCTTACGGATCAACTGCCTCCGGAGAACAGCGAGACTCTTAGTGTGCATAGGTGACTGGGGGAGAACCCCATTCGACGGCGGCAAACCGAGCAATCCGCAGAGCAGGGTCTGTCAAGTAAAATCGACAAACAACCTCGTTACGTTTCCTTTTCTTCCCAACTTAAGAAGGGAAAATCCCAAAAGGATTGAGTAAGTACCATGAGCCCGAGCAGCAATATGTCATAATGGTAAGCCGATGGCTTCCTAAGGTTGAACTCTTTCTGCTGCGCCATCTGCGAGGCCACGCTATGATCAAAGAAGTATAGACCGGCGATCATCACTGCAGGTATGATTGCAGCACAGATGTACCCAAAAGGGACTTTCGCCATCTCCTGATGATCGATCAAGAAAACACTATACGCTTATTTGGTTTTAGAAAAGAAGTGGAAAGCTTAAACAGCCGCACGAAAACCATACCGTGATCACTGTCCAGTGCTGCAACGAGGTGGATTCCCATGGAAGAGGAGAAAAGAGCCTTCTCGGGACCCCGGAGGGCACCCTTCTCGGAATAGCAAAGGATAGTGCCGTCCACGAGAGGATCATGAGAGGTACGCCGTAGTCTGCAACCAGTCCTCGAAACCACTCTGTTCCGTATTTCCATGACCTCGCTCTTCTGCTCTTCAGAGAAGTACAGAGCAGCCCGACGGCAAAGATAACCGCGAGCAACCCATTCATGTACAGCCACTGAAACTCATACTTCACCAATGCTCCATCTTTGGATTTGGGGATCCCGAATTCACTAATTATTCCCTGAAAACCAAAACTTTGGCCTCAGATTTAGGATGACGAGGGGTTGAGGTTAGACAGCACACAATGGCCACAGCGTAGTAATTACCTTAACAGCCTCCTGCAGGAAAAGAACCGCAATCAACATGCCAAAGAGTTCCCCAGCGAACCTCGTGAACTTGGTGATAATGTCGCAGGCATTGAATATAGCAAGGAGACACAAGAGGAGGGATGTCCAAACACAAACCCTGCAAGAATCAATACAACCTTAAACCTTTCTCTCGCCTATTTCGATGCAAAAACATGCCCTCTCGCTCACCATCCAGCCCAAGCCAAGTAGAGGTCTTTCCCGATTTCCGGCCTCGCCACCGCGAAGTTGTACAAGTAAGTGTACATGATGACGGTGGGCTCTGCAACCCCCAGAATGAGGAGGGGCTGCCCGCCTAAGACCGAGTGCAAGATCCCACAGATCGCGGTGGAAGCCAGCGTCTCCACCGTGCTTAAGCTGCCGTCTTCGAAATCACAAAAACCATAAATTTCACAGACATCTCCGTAACTGCAGAGTCAGCAAGAAAAACAAGAACGACGAGAAGGCCGAGGATGGATGGCTCACCGGTATCGCGGCTGAGTTGCTCCCCGAAGGCCACGACGGGGAGAGCGGAGGCGAAGAATATGTAAGCAGTGGGAGCCAATATCCTTGGAGACCCACCAACCCCCAAAATCAAACAAAAGGATAAAAGGGAAAAGGCATCGATCGCATCACTTAAAAAGGAAGGAGAAGAAGAACCTGACGCCGGAGCAGAAGGCACCGACCCAGTCCTCCTTGTAACAATGTGATCTCCCCTTGACATCCCTGATGACCCCTTGAAAAACCCTCCTTGACCTTCTGCCCTCCATTTTGGCGGACAGGAAGCAGCTCTGATGCTGGCCACTCCCCCTTTTACTATTAATACTAATGAAATTTGTTAACGGGTGTACGAAAGGTAAGCATTAAATAATCATTAATAATTATTATAATCTTTTTTATTTAATTAATTTTAAAAATATAAAATTATTTATTTAGGGACTTAACTAGTGCACTGAAGGAAGACACCTGTTAACAAAACCCTAATCCTGATACTAATACTATGATTGGTTGGATTATTAATTATTGATCCCCCCACCTAGTCGGTGGGGTGGCTGGTAAACAGCGCATGTGCAGAAGGTAGAGGAAGGAGAAACCCAAATTGAACTTCGTGCCCAGTCTGGCAAAAAGAGGGCAATTAAGATGCAATTTTCTGAAAGCAAATAGTAAAATAAAAATCATTTTTTTTAGGACAAAAAAAGGACAAGGAGGAGGGGAGGTTTGGAAGGAATGTCTGTGGTCAAATTCCGAATAGGACACCCCCCCCCAAAAAAAAAAAAAATATCAGCGCCGTCCGAGAATGTCAGTTCATAAATGGGCCTTGGGCTTCACCTCATGGGCCTCCCCTGTTTTGCTAACTGCTGTTGCTCTGGTAATTAACGTCCCACTCAAATTTTGAGTTTTGGCTTTGGGGGTGTTATATATAAACCGGGTTTCTTCTCTACTCCCTAGGTCTATAAAGTTAGCTTAGGGATTATTATGTAAGACTCCAACATGGCGACATTTTTAGGATAGAGCGAATTTTGGTCTTTGTTTTTACTATTCAACCTCTTGTGATCTATTATTAGCTTCGCCGCAGGAATACATCTGTTTCTCATTTCCAACTCATACAAGAAAAGTGACAAAAAGGAAAATAAGTAAAAAAAAAAAAAAAAATGTACAGTTCACATGGAGCAACTTTCCTAGAAGAACACGGCTAAAGGAATTCTAATCGAATAAGAACAATGAGCACAGCTGCATGCATCATCTAGAACGTGTTTCCATGAAGACCAATTCCAAAAGAAAAATGGGGACTTGGAAAGGGAAGACAGGGGGCGGGGCCAAAGACAGCCGCAATTCGTCTTTTTCTATACCCCCCAAAGAAAGGATATCCTTTACAATGGACTTCTTGTCCGAAATATCGGAGATCTCCCCTTCTGTGCATACGTAAAATATGCATGCGGATGACGGCCAATGCAATGTAATTTGACCACACTATGTTCTTGCTAACATTGATATCCCCCCCCACCCCCAATCCACCAGCCCGCATCAACTGCCTCTGACCAATTAACAATATAATGAATTGTTGACGATAGCAAACACCAATGGCCAAGTCAAATAGGGCCATGCGAGCAATGAAGATACCACGAAGGCAAGACTGTTGATATCGCCGGTTTCTAGAAACAGAGGATCCAAGCATTTACTCCATTCTGGGCAAAAGCACTCATATGCCAAGCCATGTCTAGTGCTGAGTAGCTTCAGAAACTGAAGTATGCTATAGACAGATGACTTGCCAAATATAATCAACTGTACCCGTTAAACATCTATTATAGCTCGTCACAAGGGGTTACCCGCTTTCATCTGCAGAAGTGTTAGAGTCTCTCTATCTGATCCCAGTTTCTTATCTCTTAGGTTTTGACAAGATGCCATCAAAAGAAAAGGAGATCTATATGCGCGCCTTTAATCCTACCACGCGCGTGGCGGTTCGGACGACACACCTCCATCGATTCCTAATCGGGTCTGCCCGGGCCCTCGACGATCGTTTCCATGCTCCGTAAGAGGCGAGCTCGTTTCGCCTTCACCCATCCATGACTTCGTTTTAAACATATTTGATTAATCTAGTTAAGTTATTACAAAGTCGCCGCCGACTTATTTATACAAAGGCCAAATTAGCAAATTTATATTATAGTATACCTAATTTTTCTGATCTATCTCGTTCTTTGAAACACTTCGAAATCATATCTTTACTTACTCCGTTATATTAAATCCATATTCGCTTAGTGTCGCAAATAACGGCGTCATACTGCCATCCCTGTTGGCACAAACGGCGTTAATACACCTCCGTTTACACGATATGACAGAAACGACGTACGTGAATTCGACGTGGCAAAAAAAAAGTCTGTTGTGAAGCTAGGGGCTGATGGTTTTTGAAGAATTGTGAACCATAAACAAAGGAAGCAAAAACGAAACCAAAAACCTGTCCCACGTGAAAGGAATATCCAACGATGCCAACCAAACCTGTCTTTGTCCCTTTCCTGCGTGAACAAACCATAGTCTTCGCTCAACTTCATCAAGACAATCTTGTTCTGCGAAGATTGGCATCCGGATTCAGATGAACGGAACGAAGCCACCCAGGGCAGTGATAGTAGGAGGCAGCATAGCCGGATTATCCTGCGCCCACTCTCTCATATCGGCGGGATTCAATGTAGTTGTCATTGAAAAATCTGTGAAACCACCCACCGGCAGCCCAACTGGGGCTGGCCTTGGCTTGGACCCTCTATCGAGAGGCATAATCCGGTCTTGGGTCAAGCAACCACAGGTCCTAGACAACATAACTGTCCCCCTAACCATCGACGAGGTATTTACATGAACTCGATTGGCAAGATCTAGCCATAGTCTGCACTGGAACCTTCTCATCCTTTGGTTTTGTCACGCCAAATAATTGCAGAATCGAGCAACAGATGGGGTTACTAAGGACAGCTGGGAGCTGACAAGAGATGAGGATTTCGGCTTCAGAGCGGCGCACTGGTACGATCTGCACGGACTTCTTTACCGTGAATTACCACCGGATGTTGTGCTCTGGGGTCATCTCTTCTTCTCCTTGCGTGTTACCGAGGACAAGCACCGTGTCACAATCAAAGCCAGAGTTGTTCAGACGGATGAGGAGGTTGAGATCACTGGAGACCTCCTCGTTGCGGCAGATGGGTGTCTGTCCTCCGTTCGCAAGCATTTCCTCCCTGATCTTAAGTTAAGGTACCACTAAGCATTTGGCAAAGCAGAATTCCTGATTGGATCGATTGCTCAATCTACAACTCCGTTAGGTACTCCGGCTATTGTGCATGGAGGGGAATTCTCGACTTCTCAGCGCAAGAAGATTCGGATGTTATCTTAGCCATCAGGAAAGCATACCCGTTATTAGGGAAATGCCTGTACTTTGATCTAAGCGCCACTTCAGGAACTCACACAGTGCTTTATGAACTTCTCAACAAGAGACTCAACTGGATCTGGTACATCAACCAGCAAGAGCCTGAGCTGAAGGTAATCTCTCTCCAAATTACAGGACAACATTTTTCGTTTGTGTTAAACATTCCTTATGCTTACGAGGGGGCGGCAGGGAAATTCAGTCACAATGAAAGTGAACAGCAACATGATCTGCAAAATGCACGCGGAGGCGGAGAGAACATGGCTTCCCGAACTAGCAACTGTCATGAAGGAAACTAAAGACCCTTTCATCAATGTGATATATGACTGCGATCCATTGGAGAAAATTGTATGGGACAACATTGTGTTGGTTGGAGATGCAGCACATCCAACCACACCCCACGCTCTGAGGAGCACCAACATGTCCTTGGTCGATGCTGAAGTGCTTGGCTCATGCCTAACGAAATGGGAACCAGGTAACCTGCTGGTGGCTCTTAAAGAATATCAGGACATAAGGATTCCCGTTACGTCGAAGCAAGTCCTACACGCGAGAAGGTTGGGTCAGATTAAACAAAGGTTGCCTCTCCTTGATGGAAAAGCTTTAGACCCAAGGAACTCTAGCCCTCAAGAACTGCAAGAGCTGCAGCAGAAGAACATACATTATTTCCACGCTGTTCCTCCACATCTGGATCCCCCTGGAGGAATGGATTGGGGGGAAAAGGAGATCCGAGTATAGTTTTAGAAGGCAGAATGAATTAAGAATCTACTTTCCATCTTTGCAGCAGTGCGCTTGTAGTATGTGCAGCAATATGGAAGCATGATATGAAATGGAAAAGATATTAAACCAAATAATGACTCAGCACTTGCAATGAGAACTCACTACATATCCAATAAGTAACCCAGAATATTTGCACAACAAACAGAAGAGAAAGTTTCTCTCTTTATGCAAGATCATGTCGATAGGTTACAATCCTAGATACAATTAACTAACACATGCGGGGTATTGAATTAGCAAGGAGGCAGACAACTACACGGCATGCCAACATCAGAAACTCCAGAGTGGAATTGTGCTGTCGTAGGTAGTGATGCTTGAGCTGACATTATGTTTCCCAGCACTACCAAAGATCTCAATCACAAGGATCGTTAAGAAGAGGGATGAATTCTGGCGGTCCGATAGAGCGCAGCTGCTACCAATTATACCCACACATAGCCTGTCAAGAAAGACCATTCAACTGATACATCAGCCAGATGAAGAAACCTGAAACTTGAGACAGAGAGGACTGAGGATTCAACCTGCAGACAAGGTTTGCGAAGCCCACAATGATCCCAGATCCAAAGATTGCATGTCCTGCCCTGAGGGACTCAGGCGCATAAAGTAGAGATTGAGGGACGCTTTCCAACTTCGTTTGCAAAATAATTGCAACAATGACGCCGTAGATAGCAACAGCTTCACAAAAGATAACGCTGAAATAGCACAATCAATCCATGTTATAGCCATCAGCAGTCTTCATTTAAAGCGTGCAGAATCTGTCAGACACACACATCTGATCACAGAGCACCAATGCATTCACAAATTCCACCTCTACAGAAAGATCGGAGTGGGGAAAGCAGCCAGAGCAATCAAGGATGCCATGTCCCAGTTTGACAGACTCAATGTCCTGGAATTGATCGACTGGTTGGGCCACAATGACCATGCTAACAGCCTGATTGCGGGTCCTAATGGATTCTTGGGTTTCTCGGATCTCGTGTGCATTGACCTCGACAACTTCAGTCCTTACCATGCCGGGTTCGCGGACTCAACCCCATAAGGGTGTCTTATTACATTGAGCCAGCTTGCAAGATGGGGCAGATAGTGATCCTCCCGTCTCATGAAGGTGTCATGAGCCGGGTCATGATGACCGCTTCCGAGGACGATCTGGGACGGCTCTGTAGGGACGATCTTGTTCAGCAGTTGGGTCCAACCATTCTGATGGGTGGGAAATCTGTCAAGCTCTAGATAAAAAAAAAACAATACTTCAAAATAATCAGTCGAAGTGGAAAGTAAACTATGTAATAACAAATGCGTGGATGTAAGTGGTTTTATTACTCCGGATGTCCGAAAATATCCATGGTTTTTCATTGATGTTAGCTATGAACCAAGTAATACTTTTACCAATGATTATTAAACTAAGGAAACAGGCGAGAAATAGAATGAAAAATACATAGTAACAAGTACCTGAATTTGGTTGATTAATATATTTGATTGGATCAGGAAGAGTCCTGTTCGACTGCTGTAAGTCCAGATTCACCAACTCAAAAAGCACGCGCAGGACAAAAGGAGACAAACCCATGAGTCTTCGAGCATCTCCTCAGAGAATCTGCATCAATCAAACAACAAAATATTAATAATATGACTTTTTTAAACAAATTTAAACTCGTCAAATAAAGAAGCATATAATCAAACACCCCCTTCTTTCATATTCAATCATCACCACGATGTAAATCATTGCTTAAAACTCCAATAGTTGTCCAATAACACGAGTGCCGGTTAGGCCATTCCCCTAGCAATAACCCCATTTCAGTATTTCGTCTGTGCTACTACTGCATACATCACCATGTACAGACAGGAAGATTTGCCTACTCGTACTTAAGTCCACGTGAAATCCGCAGGAAGAACTCGCAGGATCTTTCCAATGCCATGGGTTCGATGTACGCAGCGTTTTTCTTCGTTAGTGATCAGAATGCTACTTCGGTTCAACCAGTGGTGGCAATTGAGAGGACAGTCTTCTATGGGGAGAGAGCAGCCGGGTTGTACTCTGCTCTCCCTTATGCGGTGGGTCCGGTATGCTGAACATCTCAATTGATTCTATCAGCTCCGAGATTCAACTTAACCCCCTGAAAATCTGAAACAGATCCTGATTGAACTTCAATACATCCTCGTACAAACCGCGGCATAAGGATTGATAGTATATGCAATGATAGGCTTCCAGTGGACAGCTGCTAAGTTCTTCTGGTACATCTTCATGTACTTCACATTGCTTTACTTCACCTTGTATGGAATAACGACTCTGCGTATCACCCCAACCAAAACATCGCCGCTATTGTCAGGGATGGTTTCTATGCCCCTCGGAACATATTATCCGGATTCATCATCCCCCGAACAGTTAGTCTGACATCACTTCACTTCTGTCCCTCTGATTGGTTATGACAGCTTCTTCCGACCATCCCAACTCGGTTAATCTTTTGACTGAGAATACCTACCTGGTGGCGATGGTATTACTGGGGTTGTCCCATTTCGTGGAGACTGTACGGGATGGTCACTTTCCAGTTCGGAGATATGAGGGAGATGGTGAAAACTGGAGTAGCGGTGGAACAATTTGCCTTGACTTACTTCGGGTTCCAGACATGACTTCCCAGAAGTGGTCTCCATTGTCATGGTGGGGATTTGTCTGCTATTTGGATTCATCTTCGCCTTCTCCATCAAAACCTTCTATTTCCAAAGGTGATACCACAAAAACCAAGAGGTCGGAATCACTTTCATCAATGCACAAAAATGTAAAGATCATAGGATCAAACAATGTGCCGAAGAAGAACTCTATCAGATTCTGACAGGAATGAATGAGAAATAACTCTTGTCCACAAAAATGCAATGCCCTGCCGCCATGAAGCCGCTTATATTACAGTGTGCAACTCAAATTCGGATCAACCGGACTAACCGGACAAATGGAAAAGGAAATAATGTGAATACGAAGGATCAATCAGTAGAAAAAGTGTTAAGTTTGAGTCAGTACTGCTATCTCATCACCCACCCAGACCGTCTAAGTAGCTCTGCAGTTCCCTCAATCCCTCCGCTGAAAAACTTCGATGAACACTTGATCGAGGGGCGAATATGTTGGGTGGAGGGCTCGGTTGGAAGCAGACGACGACCGCAGCCAAATTATCGCCACTCTTCCTCTTCAATGCCTCGTCTACCAAGTCCTTACTACACAAGGCTGGATCATTATGCTCCTGAAGTCGGCGACGGGCGAAATCAACAGCATTTTGACTACGGAACACGTCCCATATCCCGTCGCAGCCTATTATCAGGAATTCATCTTCCTCAGTTAAGCTCAGAGTCATTAGTTCGGGCTCCGCACTCAGCGGGCCACCTTCCCCACATTTCATCCCCTCCATGTGCCAATCACCCAACGCACGAGCCACGTTAAGTTGTCCATTGAGGTATCCATCATAAATGTATCCCCCAGATGCCTCAATCCGTTTCCTCTCTTTGTTACAGATTGGCTTATGATCCTTGGACATCTCGATTGCTTTCCCGCGCCGACATAATACGGCTCTACAATCCCCAGCATTAGCAACTACCAATGACCTGCCAATAAACGGAATGGTCATGCCCAGAGCAAAAGGAGTTTCGGTAGATGTTCCAAAAATATGAACAAGAACAAGAACAAAAATAACAATGAATCCTTTATTCTGATTGATGGAAACTTTGTCCATTGAGCTCGATCTCCAATCATATTTGTACCAATGAGTAAATTATATAACCTTTTACTATTATCATCCACATGTTTTACGAACAAGAACTGAAAAAAAAAAAGAAAAAGACGTTCAAAAGCTAGCTTTGGTTGTGACAAAACATAGACCCACCATCACCACAGCAGATTATGCATTTATTTTCTCCTTCAATCTAATTATCTATCCAAGAACTTTGTCCATGGGGAATAAGTTACTTTATCCATCAAGTAAAAGTTACATATTTCTCTGTAAAGAAAATGCCACAAATTTGAAATAATTTCAGAGTCACGAATCCAAACAAAAACTAACCTTCCCATGACAATTGCCGCCAGGGCTGTTGTTCCGGAAGCAAGATCCATGTCTAGAGAACAAGCTTCAGCAAAAGCAGCATCAGTATTCAGAAAGGCGGAAGGAAGAACTTTCTCAATGTCATGGGGAAAGTCCTCATCCTCAATGATAAAGCGCAGCAAATTAAAGCAAGCGAAATCAGCAGCATGCTTCCCCCCATGCCCATCAAAAACCTGACCAGTTCACAGAAAACATCAGTCATAGAGAGAATAAATACCATTCCGCTGAATCTACATTTCATTTTCCAACCAAACCTAACAGTACCACGACAAAAAACATCACAGCAACTAGATAATATTTTGAAGCAAATACCAGGTCAAAGAAATTTAACATGGAATTAGAAGGTGATATCATACCCCGTAGAAAGCATGTGGTCCATCAGATAAGTTTTGGAGTCCATAGTCACTGACAAAGTCATCGACACAAACATATGTATCCTCCATGGATGTACGGAAGCCAATGTCAGAAAATGCTCCAGAGCGGATGGCTGGAAGAAAATCGGAATCATGGTTTCCTAAACCAGGTACAGGATCCACGGTTTCGTCACATATCTTGGTCTTTACCTGCCAAGTCTGTCCACTTCAGATATGGCACCACCGCTTGAAAATAATCAAACAGAAAATTCCCAGGACAAGAACATCCTCAGTGGCTTGGTTGCCAGTGGACAACGTTGGAACCAAAAAGCAACAAACCCGTTTCAGACAAAAACAAGTCATATTCACAACCTAAAAGTATATACAGTGAAGCAATTGGACCAAGTTATGATGACCTTAGAAAAAAAGACAGGTCGGTAGTAATTTACTCATTATGGCAACTTGTTATTCTTCAAAGAACTAAGCATACTAATGTAACAGTAAATCTCTTTTAACCCAAAACCACCCGGGAAAAATCCCAAAACACTTCAAACATGTCCCCAACGAAACTAAGGTTAACATAGTCTGTAGACTCACTAGAGAAGGATGCCGGACGGGTGTCTTCCTAGAAGAACCGGAACCCATTTTGTCACTGACCAAGCACCGTCTATAAGCCCCCGCCATAGGATTCGGAGGCCGGCCATTGCCGGAGCTACCGCCTCCATTCCAATCAAATTCTACCCCCGCAGACCCACGGCTACCACTCAACCTACCATAGTCATCACCGCCCTCCATTCTCCTCAACCATCACTACGCCTTCCCTTCTCCCTAAATATGAAAACTTCCCCAGAATTCCCCCTCAAAGCAACTAACTTCCCAAGCCGAAACTGCCCGCAAAATGCCAAATCCTAGTCCCCTCAAGTCTCATCCCAAGAGGAACACTCCAACTTAAAGTAACCCCAATTGGGCCCTCAATTCCACCGACTAGGTACGCCGAATCGAACTCCTATGGAAGAATTCAAACTGAATCGGGGCCTAAAAAGGGAAAAAATTGGAGTCGGATACAGTGAATCCACGAAGTGTGGGCTGAAATTGGGGACAAAATTAGGGTTTTCCGTAACACCCCAGATTTTCTTTAATAAAAAAGAGAAGAAAGACCCGAGCAAACAAAGACAACAGTAAGACGCGTGGCATGAGAAGAGAGGGGAGATCTGGACGACGATTTGATGGTGATCGAGTCTCTCTTTTGCGGCGTCTGGGAAGGGAAGAACAGGCATGTTATGACGAAGAACCCCCTCGAACAAAAAGCGATGTCGTTTCGAGAGGCGACTGTGGGGTTTTTCGGCCCGAAGGTTTCATATTTGAGAAAATGAAGTTTTGGTCCTTGAATTTTAATGGTTAGTTTCATTTGGGTCCGGTGATTTCAGTCGGAAGTTGTGGGGCCATTTCCGAATCTGAAACAAAATATCAATGTCCGATGCACCTTAAAAAGTGGCCCATAGTCCTCCAAAGTCTTGTTGCACAGGAATTAGTTGATTTTCTTCTCTTAAAATTGTTCTTCAATCAAGATGAAAATAATAGTAATAACAATAATAATAAATAAACATGGATATTTATACACAGAGAAAAATGTTCGACCCACTCCTAAAGTCTAGCATATAAGTCTAACATGATCTACTCTAAAACCAATTAGTAATAAAGGAATTGACCGGTCGGGCTTTTGTGCTAGAACGCTTTCTTTCTAACGTGGGACTTGGGGCTTAACATTTCAACATGTATTAAGGTTCAAGTATTTCTATATACCCGCATGTTTTGAATTCGTGAGATATGGTTGGGGTTTCATCAGGGGTGGATGTGTTCGGGGACCCACAATGAAGATCAGGGGCGAGATAATTCCCCAAGTGTTTTTATCCTTTGCGACAATATATGATGGTTTTATACGAGCAAAGGATATATTGCACTCAATCATTCACATACACATGAAAAGCTCCCACCCCTGCGTTGCCAGGACGTAGTATCGAAGCAGCAGGCCCTGAATATTCGCAAAACTGTAAGTTCAGGAGGGAAAAAAATCAAATTACTAAATGGTCCGTCTCCTATACATGTGAATGTGATGCGAGGAAAGATTCATCTGTATTCCATACTATTGACTAAAATAAAATTGTTTTGAGTATATCATATAATTATAATTTCCGATGAGTTTGTGCCCTGAAACCCTGCAGTCCATTTAGGCAGTATCATTGCCTTTTCTTCACTTGTCTTTTCTTTGCCTTTTCCCCTTTTGCTCGAACCAGTACTAACTCACATCATTTATACACTCAATCCAATCTCTCCTTCAATATCAGCTCTTATTCCGTGCAGCATGCCAAAATTATTACGTTGGCCCACTTCTCTGTAAGAATATCTTCTGAATAAAAATACATGAACTCGCTCGACATCTCTTTCACTTCGTGCCTCTACTTTCTGCTCCCTCGAACTTTTTTTATTCCTCTCATCTCGGAGGACCATTTTCCTTATCCTAGTAAGTTAGCACTTCGTCATTATGATGCAGCGATGATGTAGTTCGAGGGCGTTTATTGTTTATCTGCAAACAGAAGTGCTCCGCTTGTGGATAATGGCGGTGTTCGAAATTGTTATACCGGGGACCATTCCATATCGAAATTATGATTGTAGGCGCTAATTATGGTTATTCTTTCGTTTTTTTTCTTCCTTTATGGGTTCATAGGACGACCTAGAAGTTGACTGCTAAAGGACTCATCTTTCATTTGTTTATTGTGTTTTATGTAATCCTAAGTGAGTGCTGTAATAAAAGAAGATGAGCAATACAGTGAAAGCTCAAATCATCTTTTACCTCCACGATAATAAGAACTACTAAAATACCACCTTAGGGTTTGGCGAATCTTCACTTTACGGAAAGTGATGGTGTAATAGCCTAATCCTATCCTGGGTCGAAGGGATGTTGCTTCAGTAACTATGATAGCCGAGCGGAAAGTTTAACCGACCCGGAAAGGTAGGTGTCGGTAAAACCACCCCGATCACGACCCCCGAATTAATTTAAACACATTGAAGGTTTAGGGTTTCATCATGAGCAAAAGGGTTTTGCCTGTTAGATTAGTTGTAAATGTTAGGGAGGAGGATTTCAATTAATCCTGGCGATACCTCAAATCAAAGGAATGAATAGAAATTGAGACAAAAGAAGAGTGGTAGTTACTTGTTGACTCGAGAGGCACCGGCCTCCTATGAGTAGTGCTAATGGTTCAATGATGCAGACACCTTTTGTTAACTATTAAAAATTCATCCTTTGTAATAAACCAGCAGTTTTGATACTGGGGAGAAAAGCATACCGCAGCTTTAGAGAGAAAGCATGCTTTTCACGCTACTGCATCAGAAAATATTCTTCCAATACACAGGAGCATCAGTCCATTTGGTAAGGCTACGGTGAAGTACTGTTGAAAATCAACGAGTCCAGACATGGAGTTGTGCCTTGATTGGTCAGATGTAATTTTCCGACACCACCAACCCCGACCAGTTGCATATTTTACCCTATTTGCTTATTGTTGCTTTCCTCCAGCCTATCATCGACGTATATGTTTGTGATGGATAGGCCTTTAGCCATGATGTCTGATACCCTGGGGAGAAGATTCTCAAAATCTTAGGAATATTTATGTCCCAAGATCTTATAACACCCTCCAAGAATATTTCCCTCGACTCCTCCCCTATTGTTGCTTAGTGAACCACCATTCTGATGGCTGAATCTCTGGTCCCCACTCCCAATCGATTTTCTCTCTTGTTTTTGTATACAATGTAATGTGTACTTCCAACATCACGTATATGGGACAAGTTTTTTTTTAATCGAACTCTAAACTCTATTTTAAAAATAAACAAATGAATATTTAATAAATAATAATTTGTCCAATAAGATTTTATCACATATAATTCTTACCTTTTTTTACCACTTTTGATTAATGGGGTGACTGACGCAGCTTTTTAACATTTTACATCTGCGGCTGATATTCTTTCATTGGCTAATTGATATTCTGCCCTTTTTTTTATATTGCTTTCTTTTCGTTTCGGGTAATCATTTTTCCACCACTCTGTTTTGCAGTGATATATTCCATAGAATCCACATAAGCTTGAATGGTGGAATTTTCTCTCTCTCTTTTCATTACTTTATTTTATTTTAAGGAAAAAAAAGAACAATATTTTTTTCGGTTACATTTGGCAGATATGTCAGTCGCCGAAGTTAACCAGTTATTATTTATTTACTCATTCTAAAATGCACGAACACACTAAGCTGTGGTGTCGTCTGGCCGACATCTCGTCATTATTCTTACAAGTCCCCGTCATTTACTTAAACTCGTATTAAGTTGCTAAAAAAACGAGTGGAGTTACGAGGCTTTTAGTTTGATTTTCATTCATACTCGTGGGGTGATGGCGATGTTGGTCCAAAAGAATTAAGACCCAGTCAAAACTGAGAGAGAGACAGAGAGAGAGATGCATCATTAATGTCTTAACATGAAGGGTCAATGATCCTGCCTGGATGACCCAACTCAAATCCAATGGCAGACATTGTTAACAATAATCTGACTTGGGTCCTTAAAAAAACCAAACACACGACCCTCCAAAACCTTCCTTCTTACATGAAACTGAAACAGAAACAGAAATCCCCCCGGCTTTTAGATGTCGGTTGTCCCCTCCTTAAACTCCCCCCCCCCCCCCCCAACCTACATACATTCCTTACGATTACGTGTTAATCGGGACGCACAGTTTGATGTCTTATGTTACCTTTTGTTGTTCCCCTGTTTCACTATTTAAACGTTCATTTAACCATCCCCACCCCACCCACATTCCCATTTATCTATCACCATACTCTTCACTCACATCTCTCCCCCTACCCCTCTAAAACACCATGAACTCTCCTTCCCCTGCCGATGGATGTAGGAAGGTTCGAGTCGTCGTCGGCCCCATCATCGTCGGGGCCGGACCCTCGGGCCTCGCCACTTCCGCATGCCTTTCCCATAGCCACGGCATCCCCTCCCTTATCCTGGAGAAGAGTGACTGCATCGCCTCCCTTTGGCAGCACCGGACCTACGACCGCCTCAGGCTCCATCTCCCCAAGCAGTTCTGCGAGCTTCCCCTGTTCGGGTTCCCCGATGACTTCCCGAGGTACCCCTCGAAAGAGCAGTTCGTTTCGTACCTCGAGCAGTACGCTGCCCGGTTCGGGATCGAGCCGGTGTTCGGACAGGAGGTAAGGAGGGCGGAGTACGGCAGGGAGTGCGGGCTTTGGAGGGTGGAGACAGGGGAGGCGACTTATGTCTCGAGGTGGCTGATTGTCGCGACGGGGGAGAATGCGGAGCCCACGAGGGTGGATAACATTACGGGACTAGAACGGTTCAGTGGGAAGGTCGCGCACTCAAGCGAGTACAAGTCCGGGAGAGAGTATGGGGGCCAGAGGGTGTTGGTAGTCGGGTGCGGGAATTCCGGCATGGAAGTCTGTTTGGATCTCTGCAGGCACGAGGCTTCCCCTTACATGGTTGTGAGGAACAACGTAAGACCCGACCACCCTAACTTAGTATCATGTCCGTCTCATCGAATTGACCCGGACTAATCTCTACTTCGTCGTAATTATCACAGGTGCATGTCCTCCCCAGGGAAATGTTCGGTTTCTCGACGTTCGGGATTGCCATGGCATTGCTAAAATGGCTGCCACTGAAGGTGGTGGACAGGCTCCTCATCCTCGTCACTAATATTACCTTAGGAAACACGGAGGAGCTCGGGCTGCGGCGGCCGAAGACGGGGCCGATAGAGCTGAAGAACATCACGGGTAAAACCCCGGTGCTCGATGTCGGAGCCCTGTCCCAGATCAGGTCAGGCAAAATAAAGGTAAAAACTTAATCGCCCCCACTATACAATGAACTTAAACACGGCCTCATTTTCAATCAACTGATGTGATTAATTAATCATTTTCTCAAAATTATGCTTTAGGTAATGAAAGGGGTGAAGGAGATAACAAAGACAGGGGCGAAGTTCGTGGACGGGCAAGGGAAGGATTTCGATTCGATAATACTAGCAACCGGCTTCAAGAGCAATGTTCCAGCTTGGCTCAAGGTAAAAAAAAAAAAACAAACAACCGAATGGATGCATGCTGACATTACATACACACTGACTCATGACGCACGAACTAATCTGATCGTCGGTGCATTACATGGCAGAGCGAGTTCTTCGACACGGAGGGAATGCCAAGGACTCCGTTTCCGAACAGCTGGAAAGGAGGGAAGGGTCTGTACGCGGTTGGATTCACGAGGAGAGGCTTGCTTGGAGTGGCTTCGGATGCAGTTAAAGTTGCCCAAGACATTGCCCACCAGTGTTGTTGTTGCCGCTCCTGCTGCTGCTGCTGCAATAATAGTGATGGTAATGGCAATGGTAATAGTAGTAGTGGTAGTAGAAGAACAACCGCCCTTTAATGACTTCAATAATTGCAGTCAACTTAGAGGATCGGACAGACCACCCCCAACAATCAATATAAATGGATAGTTTAAAATTTTGGAGTAGACGGGAAGCAAATGGAGGTAACAAATGGTTTCTCTCTCCACCTTTAAATACCATCAGCCGATTCTTAATCAATTTTTGACTGATTGATCGGTTGACTGGCTGAATGAATGTATTTAATATCTCGTTTTGGGAAATGCCAAATCCTGACCCCTGATAGGGAAAAAGGGAAAGGAAAAAAAATGGGAAAATGAAAAGTCCTGATAGAGATCATAAATCTCTTGCAGGAGGCAATGATAGCACTCAAAAAAAAAAAATATATATATATATATATAAAAGAACCCTGATCAAGAAGATCTTCACACACAAAGTATCTCGGGCTTTAACTAAGCATTCATGCAAGAGGGAAGATACGTAAAATTTATTGCAACAAATCGGCAAATAGGCAACATTTACTAACTCACGCGGTGTAAGAAGATTTCTCCTGACACCACTTTGAACGCGGCGTCTTGATTATATACTCCAAAATGACGCGGGGCAGCGAGGCGTGACTTATTTGCGCGTGTTAAGTTGCTTCCGATCGCCGAGTTACTTAGAATTTAGGGCTCTGTTCTATTTTACAGTTATCGAAAAAAAACTCCTAAAATATGATAAAAATTTCAAAATTTTTAAAATACAATTAGAAATTGTTCGACTTTTTAAAGAAGAAATTTGACTACAAAGAAAGTCGGCTCTATAACTATAAGTTCAACTTTCAAAAAAATAAAAAGATAAAAAGAGAGGTCGACTTCCTTAAGAAAACTTCTTGGAATTCGAACTCTACATGTTGGATTGTATTTTAGGAATTTTAGATTTATATCATATTTGACGAATTTTTTTCCCACTTACCTTATTTAGGAACGTTCCTCTTAGGATTTATGGTACAAAAACGAAGTAAATTAAAGAAAGTTCATTGAACCCCGCATAAGAAGGTAGTGCTCCTCTTGTTTCGAGTAACTTGGGTCTGTGTTTTTGTTGTGTTTTTTAGTATGTGAAAAACGGAAAATGAAAAAACAAAAATGAAAATCTATAAAACTAATTTTAACTTGCTTCCTCAAAAGAAACAAGTGTTATAAAAGAAAATCGTTGGCATGGCCGGCCAGATTGGGGACCAAAATGAAAGGGTTTCAAATCCACGCAGTAAGATTTAGCAATTAGATAAAACACGAGTACATGTAGGATGTGGTGATCATGTACGAAACATCGAAGCTCTCGTGAAGGAGAGATCGTGCAGTACGATGAGATCAAGGCGGGACGAAGTTCCTACAAAAAGGATAAGTAACATGTACACTCGAACATATATCAGATCGAGAGAAGCTAAATGAGAAGAGCCAAACGGGGGCAAGATACCAGTGAGGATAAGAACTGTCATGACTGGGGGATGCAAAGCAGAAAAATATAGTGAAAGCTAGTCCGAAGATCTAGCTAGGTTCATTACTTAGCCCATAAAACAAGGAAACATCGTCATTTGACGATTATAAATGACTTTATGTAAAAATACATTCAATTGATTACAGAAAATACGACAATCACATTAAGAGCCTTTCTATCTCATTTTCTCGTATTTTATTTAACTATCTTTATAAAAGTTTGATGATCATTATTAAAAATCGAAATCGAATCGTGACAAAATATTTTAGTTGAGTGTTTTTTTTGGGTCGGGGGGCAAAAAAACCAAGGAAAGAATACCAGGGAAGATGCGATTTTTTACCTTTTGTTTTCATTGTACCTCAGAGTCGTCACTATTCTATCTGCCAACTGCCTTCTCTTCTCCTCTCTCTCTGTGCCGCCAAATATTGACAAAAAGGTTGGATCTCGAGGGAAGGAGGGGGGGTTTGTGAGTGAAGAGACGACTCCAAACTGGAAAAGAAAGCAACCTCTCCCTTACAAGTGACGAAGGAGTGACGTCACTCCTTGATCCCCTCCTCCCTGCAAACTGCACACCAACGTTTAAACTGCAGAACAGTGGGGGAAGGGTAGATGAACGGTGTTGCAGAAGGCAGAAGAACAGGTGGAGGGGGGGAGTGATGGAGGGAGGACTGATGATTGTGAGTGATCTTATCAGGGCATCAGACAAGGATTTTTGGGATTCTTTTTCCCTTTTTTGTTTTCCTTCTCCATTTTCGAAAACAATGCAGACGGCAGAAACGGTGGGGGGGAGTCTCTCGAGCCTTCTTTTTTATTATCTGTTTCTCCCTTCTCCTCTCTTCTTCTCTGTCCCTTCCCTTTCTTCGGGACCGTGACCGGTGATGACGTCACCCCCCCCCAAAAAAAAAAAAAAAACTAAATAACAACAACAGATCGTTCACGAGAGGAGGGTATAATGGCATCACACCATCCTCCATCTCAGAAAGTCTCTGTCCATCGAATGTTACTTAACGAAATCCCTTTCGCGGGTCGATTGGTCTCGCATGTCTGGTCATGCACACATGATTTCTCTGAGACCGAGACTTGGTTTGGGAATCTGACACCCCGATGCATGCAGCTACTAAACCTTAAACTTCCACCCAAACGATGCGGTGTGCAATCTAAATTATTTGTGTAAAAAATATAAAGTAACGAGCTAATGACTTTGATGGGCTGCATATTATTAGTAACAGCTGGACCCCCCCCGGGACAAAAGATGAGTTCAAAGGTCATGCCACGTCCTGGGTCTATATATCTCGAGTCTGGACACTGGTCCATCCGTACCACTGGACCACGGTAGGGTGTGGAAAAGGAAGGATTCGACATGACCCTTTTACACGCACGCAGTCTTTGTGGTGACTAGGGGTTATTTGACGTGTGTGTGTGTGGGGGAGGGGGTGGAGGGTTAAATGCGAATTCGCTCTCTGTATTTACTAACAGGCAGTAATCACTGATCTGTGTACTATAGGCTTTCCAAGGACTCCCCTTGAATTTTGCAGATTTAAATGCTTACAAATGTGATAAATGTTTACACTAGAGGGACACGTCCGTGTTGAAATTTGAGTTTTGTGGGTTTAAGGTAGAAGAATGAAAAAACCATATGGATATTTTCCCAAAAAAAGGTGAAAAAGAAGAATAAGGAGGAGGAGAAGAAGAGGGAAGAAGGGTTGGATAATTTGGCTTCATGCGGCATGCAAAGGTTGTCATCAACCTGTTGTCTGCATGGCATGCATGCAAGAAGAGAAGAGAGAAGAGACGAGGAAGAAAACAAAGAAAAACTCCCTCCTCACTCCCCACAATCTCATTTTATTTTTGTTTATTTCGCATGTAATGTGTATTTTTATGTCAACACATGGGTACTAATAACAATCCATCTGCTTTTTGGCATGCCCTTTGTCCTTTCCCTCTTTGGGTTTTCTTTTCTCATCTCACCCCTTATCCATTTTCATCCCTTGTCGTTAGATCTCCCTTTTCCTTTCATGTATGTGACTTAATTCTAAAATGATGGTTATATATATATATATATATATATATAGAGAGAGAGAGAGAGAGAGAGAGAGAGAGAATGCATTTCTCTGAAATTTCACAATTCGGCCATTTCATTATATATTTTGGTAATTGGTTCAATTTTTTCTTATATCATGTCAATTTGGCACATAATTTGTCATAAAATAAAAAAAAAAATGTGCATAGCATGGGCGACTTCATCTCAATTAGAATACACAAATAATATAAATATGGTCTTTAGGTTATTAAAATAAACACACACACAGCTGAAACAAAAAAACTCTCTTTAAAAATGGGCCTAATGGGCTTAGGACCAACTAAAATAGGACCGAGCCCATTTTACAGAACACTAATAAGCCTCCCCATGTGCATTTCCTTCAAATCTCGAGACAATGAGATGACGAGGATTTACAATAACTAAAATATTTCATCAATAATAATAAAAACAATGAAAACACTGACCTCGAAACATACGGATGTGTTGACTTTCATGTTTTTCCCAAGTCAAAACTTCATGAAATTGGGTAGCTTTTTTTCCTTGCATAAAATGCGGATGTGTTGACTTTCATTTTGATCATCCAAGAAAATCCCAATATAAATCTGTATTTAATATTATTTGGATGTGCTTTCTATTATAATTAATCACAGCCCAGTTAGAAATAGTAGTAAAATGAATGTTTTTAAACTGTTACACTCATCTATAAATAATATCCTTTAAAGTGCGCCTGGCAGTTGACATCTCAAGTCAATTGGCTTAACTTCTCCTTTTCGTCAATCTCGGGGGTCCATTTAACTTATTCTGTACAACTCTAAATAATGATTTTAGAAATGAAAATAGATTTTTTGTTTAAAAAAAAATAGTAATATGAAGACAAGCATCACAATAACGTAACAAGTTGTAGAAAATCTCCAACAAAGTTAGTAAGAACAAGATTTGAAATAAAATACTATTAGCTTTTAAAAGAATTGTGAAATAGATTTTTAATTTTAAAAATATCTAAAATATCATCCCGTGAATCTAAATCGCGACATTTGAAATACAAATGAATCGCAGTTCGAAACCGCGACATCTTATATATGCTGTGACTATATGGTCTAAAGCTACCCAAAATATCATTCTTGATAATGTATGGCCTAAAATTAGCTTCTTAAACCAACTCGACCATTTTAATAGTATTTAAGTGGTTGAACCTTTATTTTTTTTATATATAATGAGTGTCGCGGTTGGGTTTAATCGCGAAATTATGTCATGCACATTGCTTCACATAATGTTGCGGGAAATGATCGCGACCTTACTAGATTTAACTAGTGTAGTTGGAAATATGTTTATTTTTAGTGTTAGTAAAATTGTATTTACGATTTTTTTAAACTAAGTAGAGCATTCCTCCTTTTTCTAGAATAAGCTAAAATGTTTTAAAATTTTAAAAGAAAAAATACGAAAGCAGTATTTTAGTTAGTGGCTTTATTTTTTTAACCTTTTTTTTAATTTAAAAAATTAATCTCATAATTTTAGAATTTTTTCTCAAACTTCATGTCCCGACAAGTTCTGGTTTCTAAGAAACAGAGAATGATAATATAAATATAACCAACAAAATAATTTATTTCTCTCTCCAATTGACCTCTCCCCCCTTCTCTCTATATCAGAGAGAGAAAGAAGGAACATTCTATTCTCTCTCCTTTCCTTCTCTCCCTCTTTTCTCGGCTGTCCGTGAGTTGAAAGGGTTAACAAGAGATCCTTCTCGAGTTACTTTCACTGGGTTGTCCTCTTTGTTTTTCGCTAGAGGAATCTTGAGGGTGAAGAGGGGCAGCCATGTCTCAGAGCAACTGGGAGGCCGACAAGATGTCCGCTTTCTCATTTCTTTCGTTATTTCTCTCGTGGGGTGTCTTTGCTTGTTAATAATGAGTGGACCTTTAAACGGCTGGTTTTTGGCGATGGGGTGGGGGAAAGATTGAGGTTCATTCCTGCTTTGGCTTTGATGGGGAATTACTTGGTCTGTAGATGGAAAGATTGGTGGGGGCGAAGGGGTTTGAGTGAGTTGTGGTGCGAGGTGCGATTGGTGCTTGAAATGGGTTCTTGGCTTATCTGGGATTTGTTATCTGCTCATTATTTCTGTGATTGGCGTTGTGTTCTGTTTACGCCCTTTTGGGAGTTCCCTCCAAGGGCATGCATATTGTTTTTTTTTTTTGGGTAAGTGGCATGCATATTGTTGAATGATGGAATTTCTTGTGCGTTATTTTTTTTTTTTGTGGGGGGGGGGGGGGCGCCGTGGTTAGTTGGATACATTAGTTTTAGAAGAATTTGTTAATTTCTGTTCTACTTCAGTGTGGTAACTCGTGGGTTGAGTCTGAGGCTCGTATTTGTGTCCATATCATGTCATGAATGTTTATTTTCTATTTTTCCTTGCATTTGTGTGGATGTTGGGTCGTGCCATCATGTTAGGATTAGTCTAAACATTTTTTTTGTTCCCTTTTGTAGAAATCTGGCCGCAAAAGCTCCAGATTTGAGTAGTGGCATATTGTGGTCCCTCCAGTTAATGAGAGCTTATTCACAGGAATGATGTTTCATTACGTTTATGTCAGGTTGGATGTTTACATTCATGATTACTTGGTGAAGAGGGACTTTAAGGATACTGCTCAGGCTTTTCAAGCCGAAGGGAAAGTATCATCTGACCCTGTTGGTAAGAGCACCCAGATGGATAGTTGTCCAATGTTCTGCTAGCTACTATTTGTTCTTATGTTCTACTTTTTTCTTCATTTTCTGACTAAGAATGATGTTTCTACTATCGTTGATCTTCGGTGGCACCCTTTCAGCCATCGATGCACCAGGGGGATTTCTCTTTGAATGGTGGTCAGTCTTCTGGGATATATTCATAGCTAGAACCAATGAGAAGCACTCAGAGGTTGCATCATCATATATTGAGGTTTGTTTGGGAGGACTTCCATGTTTGTTATTGTTTGGTACTTAAAAATGGATGTTGCTGCTCCCTTGGTTTAACCATCAAGTAGCAGAATACGCAGACAGTGCTTATCGAGTCTTGTTTGTGGGTGGGTTTTTCTTGTCTGGAGGATTGAGGGAAGAGGCTACGTTCCCTAACTTCAGAATTAAGTGAGAACTCTTCCCATGGGGTGTTCTCTTTGTCTGTCTTTCCAGGTACTTCCTGAAAGATGCTCGGAGCAATTGGTAGTTGATTCAAATTTAACGATACCCCATTGAGATGGTAAACAACTGATGGCAGTGGACTTGATCTGCTTCCAGTTCTACTGATGAAAGATGATCAATTGTCTGAAACTAATGTGCTATCTCTTACCGGCGTTAATGTTTTGGTGCACATTGTTCGGTTGAAACTTTGAGGAAGAGGAAATGCTTAGATCACTACATTATCCCAATTAGAGATGTAACTCATGAACCAATTGTCGTTCTTTGCTTGTATTTTCCTTTTCTCATAGTAGCCTATTCGTTACTTGGATTTACTTGTCAGCTTTAGTTGATCCGTGCCGACTGTTACCTTAGAGGATTAAAGCTGCTTCCTTTTCATATAAAATTCTTAAAATCTAGTTGATGAGGTGATTGATGTCTAATACGTAGACACAATTATTAAAGGCCCGGGAACAGCAACAGCTGCAGCAACAACAGTCACAGCAGCATTCCCCACAAACACAGCATCAGTTACAGATGCAGCAGCTTTTATTTCAAAGACAACAGCAGCAGCAGCAGCAGCAGCCTCCGCGACAGCAGCAAACACAACTACAGCAGCAGCAGCCGCAACAACAGCAACCATCTGTGCAGCAACGGAGAGATGGGTCTCATCTCTCAAACGGAAATGCAGATGGGATCGGGGGAAGTGATCCTCTCGTAAGACAGAACCCTGGAGCTGCTAATGCCATGGTGACAAAAATGTACGCGGAAAGATTGAAGGGGCCGCCTCAAAGGGATTCTTTGGATGAAAAACCTACAAAGGTTCTAGGATTTTTTGGTAGTTGATTTTATTGAGTTCTCATGTTCTTCCTGCTACTTTACTCGAGTGATTTCTCTTGCCGCAGTGTTTTGGCGAGAACGTTGGCCAGATTTTGGATCCTAATCATGCATCTATATTGAAGTCAGCTGCTGGGGGTGGTCAGCCATCAGGGTAATTATCTGAAAGCTTTCTTGCTTAAGATTTTTAATCCATACAGCCTCAGTGGGACCAGATGAACGAGATAGATATATTTCTTCTGGTTGAGGCTACTTTCCTCATTGAGTCATGGGGGGTAGGTTATTCTAAAGGACGAAATGCTAATGGATTTTTTGCTGGGAGAAAACACTTCTATTTTTTTCTGGATGCTTCACATTACTATACTGGGTTGATGGCGAATGTGGGATTTACTCATGAAAAGCACATTCTACCTTACTAAACCGTTACTTCAGAAATGTTCTAGCTAGCTTTCTCAAACAAATGGCTTGCTGACATCAGGCAAGTGTTGCATGTTACTACTGGGGGGATTTCTCCGCAAGTTCAACATCAGAACCAGCAACTTTCAGGGGCTGCACAGGTATGCTAGCTTCTTTTTTTTTTTTTTTTGTAGACCGGGGAGATCTTAGATTAGATAAATAGTTCAAACTATAGAGTTTGGGGTTTCAAAACATGGCAAATCTCATCTATCACAAAATACAGAGGGTAGTAAAAGGTGATAGATTCTTCGTCATGATTCATCGCTTTTTTTGCCAGCTTGTCTGTAAGTTGATTCCTTCCTCTGGGGATATGGGTGATGTTGGTTTCTTCGAAATCACTTAATAGCGATCTGCATTTAACCACAAGAGGAGAAATTAGTGGGGGTGGTTGTTTGGAACCTGTTAGGCAGTGGAGGAGATTCTCCGCGTCTATTTGGATTGCCAGTGTCAGTATCCCTAAGGTATTTGGCTAGGCAGATGCCTTCTATGAGTGGTGAAGCTTCAGCCATAAGGCTATTCATGTTAGAGGCTTTTTTGGTGAATCCTCCAATCCATGTTCCCCTCTGGACCTTGATTACTCCTCCCAAGCCAGTAGTTAGGTGATCTTGTTTCGCAGATCCGTCAGTGTTGAGGGTAAAGGTTAGATTTTCTGAGGGTAGCCATGTCAATCCGCTGCCTGCTAGGGTTTCGATGTTGTTTGTCGGCAGGTAGCTGTCGTCTTCGCGCTTTGACATCCCAGTAATGCTTGTAGTTCAGCTGCCTTTGCAAGTATTGTGCCTTTTATGTTTGTTGTGGATGGTTTGGTGCCGAGAGCCGCATTGTTCATCTGGAGCCACAGATACCAGATGGTCTGGACAAAGAGTATGTTCCTGTGTATACCCTGTACTCGTGTTTCTCTGGCTGTTGTTGTGTTTAGGTTCCCAAGGAGCCATTGCTGGATTGGCTGAGACACAAGGGGTTTAAGGGTGGGTGGTGTGCAAAGGAGGAGCCAAGTTGTCTGGGCTAGTGGACAGTCCCGCAATGTATGTAGCAGAGACTCCTCCCATTTGCATGCGGGGCAAATCTTCTCTAGCGTGATGTTTCTGGATGAAAGGATATCCCAATTGGGCAGTTCCACCACGCTTGCCAGATGAATAATTTCTGCTTTGGAAGTACGGGCAGTTTCTAAATCTAAGTGAGATTGGTCTTTGCTAAGGCGGTTATGTCTGTGTGTTAGGTTGTAGGCTGATGTAGTAGACAGTTCTCCATCGCTTGTGAATTTCCATGCGATTCTGTCCTTGCCATGTGACAGGATGGTGCTGTTGATTTGTGCCCATATGGCGTCGGGTAGGAGGGTAGTGGCTCCCCGTCTTTGTCAGGTTCTGTCAATTTAGTAGCTTGCCACTGTTTTTTCCTTCTCCAGCTTGTTTAGCGGTCCTAGTATCTTATCCTTGTGTTTCCCACATCCTAGCCAGTCGTCCTCCCAGAATCTGGTTTGTAGGCCACTTTTGATAAAGATTTTGGTGCCTTGTTCGGTTATTTCTTTTCCTTTATTGAGAGCTTTAAGGATGCATGAACCCCTTCATGTTTTCAAGCGATTGGCCGTACTTGCTGGTTATGACTCTGCTCCAGTTAGCCTCCCTGTTTGTTAGAAATCTCCAATGGAGACTACTTAATAGCGCTACATTCCTGTGTTTTACTTGAATGAGTCCGAGGCCACCACATTCCTTGCTTTTAGTGACTTGAGTCCAGTTGATGAGATGCTTTTTTCTCTTTTCTTGTGAGGATCCTCGGAGAAAATTCCTATTAGTTTTTTCGAGTTCCTTGTGTATCTTCCTCGGTAGGTAGGTACAGGACATTTGATAAGCTGGGACTTATTCAGCACTGATTTTATGACAACCACCCTTGCAGCCTTAGATAGCAGTTTTGTCTGCCAACCAGCTAGTTTAGATCATACTCTATCAACGATTGAGTTGTATAGGTGTCTGTTTCTGCCTCCCGTTCTGAGTGCAAAGCCCAAGTATATTCCTAGGTTGTCTGTGTTTGCGAATCTTGTCTTTCGGGATAGTTTTCTTGCTCTTCTCCGAGTGATATTGGCCGAATACATGATTTTACTCTTTTCCGGGTTGACCTCTTGTCCTGATAGTTTACAAAAATTTTGAAGTGCCCTTTTGACTGCCTTTGTACTCTTCAATGTTGCCTCACTGAATAGTAATAAGTCGTCTGTGAAGAAAAGATGTGAGAAAGGCGGGCCTCCTCTACTAGCTGGTACCTTTTTCCAGTTCCCTTTTGCACATTCTTTCTCGATGATGATCCCCAGATACTCCAGGCATAGGATGAATAGATAGGGTGACAACGGATCTCCTTGTCTTAGACCTCTTGATGGTGTGATCGGTTATAGCTGTCCACCGTTGGATAATATGGTATACTCCGTGCTTGAGATACAACTTACGATCAATTGTGTTAGTCCGCTGAGAAAGTTGAAGAAAACTAGAATCTTTTGGATGAACTTCCACTCAATCTGGTTAAAGGCCTTGTGTAGGTCCACCTTGATGGCAAAGTGTCCTTTGCTACCCTTTTTAGTGGCGAAGGAGTGTAGTATTTCCTGGGGTATGATGTAGTTATCGCTCTGCCTTCTTCCCGGTAGGAAGCTACTTTGGTATGGGGACACTAGGTCTCTCATGATTGGTCGTAATCTATTCACTAGGACCTTGGAGACGAGTTTGTACGCTGTGTTGCAGAGGGAGATGGGTCTCAATTGGTTGATCGTCTCTGGACAATGGATCTTAGGTGTCAATACCAACGTCGTGTATCTTAGTTCCCTAGGGATCTCTTTTGAGCTGAAAATTGTTTTGGCCAGCTGTAGAAGGGAGTCTTGCGCAATATCCAGTATTTCCGGAAGAGAATAGGGTGGATGCCGTCTGGTCCCGGAGCTTTTGTAGGATTCAACGAGAATAGGGCCTCTTTTAGTTCCTTCAAGTCGCATTGTCTTTCTAGGTGGCTGTGTACTAGCGGGCTGATTGTTGGTAAGCCTGGTAGGAGGTGTTTGAGTTCTTGCATTGCAGTTTCGTGTCCTGTGGATGTGGAGTACCTGATCTGAAAGGCTGCTCTGATGTGGTTCATTAGTTCCTTGGAGTCTTCTACCCATGAGCCTTCTATTCTTAGTCTGCTTGTCCTGTTTGCTCTTCTCCTGGCTAAAGTAGATGCATGGAAGAATTTTGTATTTCTCTCTCCCTCAATGATCCAATTAGCTCTTGATTTCATATGCCAAAGGTGCTCCTCCTCTTGTAGTATGACGTCATATTCTTGGGTTAGTTCTGTCTTAAGCTTCCTCAAGAAGGGTGAATCTCTGTGCTCCAGGTAGGTTTGAATGCCTTTTAGCCTAGCTTAGATCATTTTCTTCTTGTGCCCGATATTCCCAAAGACGTCTTTGTTCCAGGTTTTTAACTTCTCTGTAAGGAGGCTTATGGCCTGGGTGTAATAGCTTCCTCCTTCTGCCCATGCTGTTTTCACTATGTTAGGAAAGTCCTCATGGGATAGCCAAGAGGTTTGGAGTCTGAAAGGTCTCTGCAAGTAGGGTGTTGGGGGTATCTGTAGTTGGAGTAAGATTGGCCTGTGATCCGAATGCAATCTCGGCAGGTGGTCAATCTTGGTCGCAGGAAAGAGGTTTATCCATTTCATATTAGCTTCTTTTTTAATTATCTGAATTAAAGTTTGTTGAACATTTGGATAATCTCTACTTCCAAAATAATCACAAACTATACAGGACATCAAGCCAGAAATCAGTCCACTCAATCCTAGAGGTCCCTCGGAAGGATCTCTTATGGGAATGACAGGTATTTGTGTGGCAATGCCATGTGTCAACTGCACGCTTAATACGGAGTACTAGGTGCTGCATCATTTGTCGATTGCTATGTTATATTATGTCAAGGATTGTGTTATTTCAGGATCCAATGATGGTGGCAACAACCTGACCTTGAAAGGACGACCCCTTACTGTAAGCTATAGTGTTGTCATGTTTCTGTACCCTCTCCCATTGCATTTTATTTTAATTATTTTCTGTTGGTTTTATGATTGTGAATTAGATTGTCTGTAATGTTTCGAAACCTGTGGATGACATTCTTATTTAACTGTTCTTGGCTGAATGTTGGTTTACATGTTTGTATCATAGGGATGGGAAAACATCCGCAGTGGGCTTCTTCAGCCGCAGAAGTCCTTCATGCAATCCCCTCAGGCTTTTTCTCAGTTCCAGATGTTACCTCAGCATCAGCAGCAACTTCTGCTGGCACAGCAAAGCTTGACGGCACCATCCGCCAGTGATGAAAGTAGAAGACTCAGGATGCTTTTAAATAATCGCAACGTACCCCTTGGTAAGGATGGGTTCCCTAATGTAGTGGGTGGTGTGGTTCCAAACGTGAGTTCATCTTTGGGTGGTAGCCTTTTGCAACGCGGGGATACAGACATGATGATCAAGGTATTCTTTATCCCCTAAGTTACTAATTTCGATCTTGACTCCTGCACTTTGATACCATTTGTTTCGCTACCCTTTTGCTTTCATATATAGAAGTATCATCAAGTGGGCCCCTTAAATTTTTGTTGTACCAGCTAAAAATTGCTGAGATGCACCAGCAGCAGCAGCAGTTGCAACAACAATTTCAGCATAATAATAATTCGCAGCTTCTGCAGCAGCAACAACTCCCTCAGCATTCTCCCCCAAATCCACAATCACAAAACTCTAGTCACAATATTTACCAACAAGATAAAATGGGAAGCTCTGGTAGTATCACCATGGATGGCAGCTTGTCAAATTCTTTTCGTGGAAATGATCAGGTTAGAAATTGTTGGAGAGAACTGGGTAGACCTTCTTTGTACTTACATATGAGATCGATATGCCATTCTGGAACAAATTATGTTGGTTGAGGAAGAATTTTATATTAATTCATGTGGATTTTCATTATTTTTCCCTTTTGTCTTTGGTCTAGAATTTTGTGATTGAATTCCTGCATTAGAAATATCCAAAATCTCAGGAAAATCTGTTTTATTTGTATATGGAAATTATGCTAAATTACCATTGCTGGGTGCATCTAAGGTCCCAAAGAGCCAGTCTGGGAGAAAAAGAAAGCAACCGGTTTCGTCTTCTGGTCCAGCAAACAGCTCGGGTACTGCAAATACTGGTCCCTCTCCAAGTTCTACCCCTTCAACGCCTTCAACGCATGCTCCTGGAGATGTGATGTCTATTCCTCCTTTGCCCCATAATGGCGGTTCTTCAAAACCATTGATGACGTTTGGTTCTGATGGCTCTGAGACACTCCCATCACCCTCAAACCATTTGGTATGTGGATGATCATCTTTTGGCCGACAACTGTGGTTGTTTAAAATATTGTGGTTATTTTGATGGTAATGCCAACCAAAAAAAGTGAATGCAGGCTGAAATGGATCAAATGGTTGATGATCCATCTCTAGAGGATAATGTTGAGTCATTTCTTTCGCATGAGGAGGCAGATCAAAGAGATGCTGTTGCACGATGTATGGATGCAAGTAAAGGCAAGTGAAACATTCCTTCAAGAGCACATTATAAGCAGTCTCTTTTCATTTCGAGAAACTTTTGAAGTAAAACATCTCCTTGCCGCCACATTGAAGGAGCAAGTCTATTGAGTCAGATCAGTTGATGATTCATAAAGATAGGCCTTGGTAGATTGGTGCTGGAGGTTTTTTTTCCAGAACGATTCATTTCTTTGTGTGCAGTAAAAAGTGATCCTTGAACAATTTCATACTCAAGATTTTGTTCACCTTCCGATAGTTATATTTAAAGAATTCTTTATGACAAACCAAATTTGTTAGTTTTACTTCTCAAGATGGCACTCACATTAGGGAAACTTTCCCATTTTCTTGATTTAACGCCCAACAGAACATACCCTCTCTCCCTCTGCGGAAAAGATTCATTATAGACTAACTTTACGTCCTAATCCTAATTAGCTCCCGAAGACCTCCTGGATTATTATTATTATATTTTGGTAGAAATGGAAATTAGATTAGTGAAGTAGCAATAGTTGTAAAGTTACATCTCCCAGAAAGGAGCTCGCAGGGCCCCAAAACATCCCCTCATGGAAATATCCACATGTAGTAGATTAATTACACTATTGGATGGAAAATAAAACACGATAAGTAGAGCTTGTAACTCAGCAGCTCTGGCCCTGGTCTGTGGTCGGTTGTCGAGAGCTATTCTGTTCCTCTGCAGACAGATACCCCAAATAATGGACACAAATAGGATGTTCCATTCGATGCCACCTTGTTCCAGCTTTCTAGCGGCTGGTGAGTGCATGTTTGTGCTCAATCACTATTGTAGTGGTGCAGGTTCGTGCTCAACCATTCTTGTAGTGATAGGCTGAAGGTGTGTGACAAGGGTGCCTTGAAGAAACTCCATATATTTTGTCTGAGCAGTCTCTAAGGACATGGAGGGTGTCTTTGATTGTCAAGCTCACAGACTGGACATAGGCTGTCTCAGGTGACACCGCAGGTTTTCAAGAGTTTGTTGGCAGTCAGTTCCACCATGATAACCAGAGGAATGCTTTCTGTTTAGGAAGAATTGGCAGTTTCCATAACCACCCCATGTTGATAGGGTTGCTGGTGGTGGTAATGGTCCGCCTCTTGGTTGTGTTGCATGTCACAGGCATATTTGATGGAGTGCACCCCATCGCTTGTTAATTTGCAGCAAAGAGTATCGTCTGTGTTGCAGTATTGCGGGGGTGGAACACTCTCGACGCTCCTCCAAATGTGGTCCAGGATATAAGTAGCTAGTCCTAAGCGAGTCCACCTATTATTTGAAATGAACTCATCCACCCTTTTGTTTTCCCCCCCATCGATGAATGGGGCCTTGTATACATGGCCTGGGCAACCTGTCCCTAGCCAATCATCTGTCCAGAAGTTCATTTTGTCACCGTTCTCCACAATTTTCCTGGTTCCCTAGTCTAGGATTTGTTTGCCCTCGTGAAGCCCCTTGAGAATACATAAGCCTTGCCTTATTTTCTCCAAATTGGCACGTATTTGTTGGTTATGATTTGACACCAGAGCTTATTTGGTTCAGTGTTGAGTCTCCAGTAGAGGTTACTTAGAGCAACTTTGTTCCTGGTTTTTATTTTGGATAGCCCTAAACCTCCCTCTTCCTTGCTTTTAGCAACTTGGTTCCAGTTGATCAGACGAAGCTTCTTTCTGTCATCAGTAAATCCCCATCGAAAGTTCTTATTAAGCTGGTCTATTTCATCCTGGACCTTTTTTGGGAGAGCCAAACAACTCGTTTGATAATCTGGAATAGCTTCTGTGGTTGCTTTAAGGAGCTTGGTCTGTCATCCTGTGAGTCTGCTTCTTATCCTATCCACTACCTGGGTGCGTGAATTTCTGTTTATGTTCCCCATTCTGATGGGAAATCCCAAGTATTGGCCCAAGTTGTTTGTGATAGGAATCCAGTCTTCCTAGCAATGCTCTTCGCCATTATGTTGTGTGTGTTAGGGGAGAAATAGATGCGGCTTTTCCCTTGGTTCACTTCTTGGCCAGGAAATTTGGAGAATCTTCCAAGGGATCTTTTTATTGCTGAAACATTCCTCATGTTTGCTTCCAAAAAGAAGAAAAGATCATCGGCAAAGAAGAGGTGTGACAATTTTGATCCCCCCTTTTTGGCCGCCTCTTTAACCCATTTCCCTCTAACGCAATTCCTCATCGATTAAGAATCCTAGGTACTTTAGGCATAGGATGAAGAGGTATGGTGAGATGGGATCACCTTATCCGAGTCTTATTGTTGGGTCGAATCTCGAATGCCTTCAACCCTCAATTGAGGAGGATGCTGAACTTTGGGTTGATTATGCAACTCATGACCAGCTCAGTATATTGCCTTGGGAATCCATAGAAATCCAAGATCTTAGAGATAAAGCGCCATTCTGGTTGGTCAAAAGCTTTATTGAGGTCGACCCTGATGGCAAGAAAGCTTTGCCTGCATCTTTTGGTTGAGTAGGTGTTATATGCAATTATGAAATTGTTGCTAGCTCTCCTGCCGGGAATGAAGCTACTTTGGCATGAGGCAACTAAGTCGTCCAAAGCTGGTCTCAATCTATTAACCAATATCTTGATGATCACTTTGTAGAAGGTGTTGCAAATTAAGATGGGCGAAGTTGGTTAAGGTTTTCCGGGTTGGCAACTTTCTAGATAAGGGTGATTAGTGAATCTCCTTTTCCTTCAGGTATGCTTCTAGTTTGGAAGACCCTTTGTGCTGTGTTGAGCAAGGAAAGATTCGTGGTTTCCCAGAATTTCTGGGAGAATACGGGGTGAAGCCCATCTGGTCCTGGTGCTTTTTCTGGTTTAAGAGAGAGCAAAGTTAGCTTGACTTCCTCTATGTTGCACACCTTAACTAGGCTACCCTTCATTGCATTTTTTAATTGCGGTATTTGTAGGACTCCCTCGAACGTGCAAAGAGGTTTTGTGCTTTGGTTGGGGGTGATATAACGTTTAATGAAGGAGTTCCTAACTTCATTACCTGGGTTGATGGGATCTTCAACCCTTTGGTCGCTCATCATGTAGGAGGTGGTATAACGTTTAATGAAGGAGTTCCTAACTTCATTACCTGGGTTGATTGGATCTTCAACCCTTTGGTCGCTTATCTTTAATTTGGTGATGTTATTCACTCTTCTCCTAGCCACAATCATCGCATGGAGGTACTTGGTATTTTTTTCTCCTAAGATTCACTGGGTTCTTTATTTCAGTTTCCGTAACTGCTCTTATTGCTCAAGGCATAAATTTTACTCTAGGATGAGTTGCTTTTCCAAGTTCATTTGGAACTTGAACTGTTTGTGTTCCAAGTAAGTTTGGATGCCTTGTAGTCTGGCCTGAAGTCTCCTTTCTCCTTTGAAAAATGTTACCAAATACTTTTCTATTCCATTTGCTCCCCTTTTTTGGGATATATTGGTTGGCTGGAGATATTTATTATTTCTCTCTGTCCATGAGTCTTGCACTATATTTGCTAGATCTTCACGAAGCAACCGCGATGTTTGAAACCTAAAAGGTTTGGGTAGATTGGTGGTTGGTGGTTTTTGTAGGTTCACAAGTAGTGGTTGATGGTCGGAATGGATTCTGGCCAGATGCTCCCGACTTTCTCAGAAACATTTAGGATATTGTTGAAGTATTCAACTAAGAGCTTCAGATGGCTGATAGCATCAGCTATAGTCCTACTATTTTCCTAAAGTATTTCCCTTCCACTGTCCTAGGACTAATATATATAGCCGAAAAAAGCCGAGTATTCTATGTTCGAATACTAATCTCAGTGTGGATCTCCTATTCGGTGTTGGCCATAATTTCGATGGCAATGAGGTTGGCATCCCATAGCAACCAAATTCCTCCCCTTAGTCCAGATGATTTAGAGCAGCAGAATATACTGTCAAAGGGCAGGTTGGCAGCAATAGTGCGGCCAGTGTCCCCTACAATCCTAGTCTCCATAGTGAACGCAATGGTTGGCCTATGCTGGTGATAGAGATCCCAGAAGTATCTCATGCAGTTTGAGTTTGCAGCTCCCCAGCAATTCCAGACTAGCAACTGCAGAGGTTGATGGTTTGAAGACATCATTCTCACTATTTCTGGTTGAGTCGTGTGCGACTCCTCATCCTCCTACCTGAGGAGTGTCAGGAATAGAAGTTCCTGAAGTCCCATAATCCTCTATGTGAACAGCCTCAGACAAAGCTGAGAAATGACTTGACCATCTCTATGACAAAGACCGGTTCCCGCTGAAGAACCTGCGGAAGAGAGTATATGAGGTAGTCGAAGACTACACCTTCGCCGGTAGTGGAGCTTGAAGGGTCAAGGTTCCGGTGGTTTCCCCGCCTAATCCTGGCAGGGAAGTGGCCCTAAACCGTGTTCATTGGAGGCATTTGATCCTAGTAATGGGGTATATCTTAGCCAACAGTGGTTCTGCAGGTCCGTTACGTCGAAGGATGTCGTCCTCTTGGATAGTGTTCCTCTTGTTGTTTCTGATGGTGAGAATGAAGTGGCTCATCATCTCCGTTGTGATGGTGTTGTTGTTGATCTGCTCTCTTCTGTGGGTGACGTGCTCCATCCTTTCCCTGTGATCCGTGCTGTGAGTGAGCCGGAACACCATTATCGAGCGGGCGGTAACTCAGTTGGGGGTGGGGAGGATGCAGGCTGGAGGTTAGGGTCCTGGTTTGTTGAGAAGAGGTTGATGAAATGGGGTTCAAAGGGTATAAGGGTTGGTGCCTGTAGTGTCCCTTGGGAACCGGTAGTCAAAGGAGGTCTCAGGGGTGGTGACTGGGTCTGGTTTTTGTTGTGGCAGATGTTAGTTTCGAGGGATTGTCGTGTTGATGATTTTTCTGTGGTTGGTTTGTCATCATTAATTTGACAGCAATATTAGTAGAGGGAAGAGATTTCCAGGGAGATTCATCGCTTGCACCTGCGTACTTTTTCTTTTTTTCTCATGCTTTGGAGTTATTTAGTTGACAATTATGTTTATTATGCAGGATTTACATTTGAAGAAGTTATTTCCGTCCCTGCAAGCAGTAGCATGGTTAGCTGCTGCGATTTCTCATCAGATGGAAAACTGCTTGCTACGGGTGGCCATGATAAGAAAGTACGTGAAGGAGGTTATGGACCAATATGCTTTCAGAATTTCCCTTTGGGAGTTTAATTAATTGTTCTCTATGGATTGCGTAGGTGGTGTTATGGTATGCAGACACTTTGAAGCAGAAAAACATCCTTGATGAACATGTGGGTGTAATTACAGATGTCCGATTTAGTCCGAGCATGCCACGCCTTGCTACTTCTTCTTTCGACAAAACTGTCAGGGTGTGGGATGCAGATAATGTTGGTGATCTTGTCATCCTTTAATTTGCCATATCTGTGCTCCAGAGATTGTTTTGAGGGGGATGGGACATTCTATTATGATAGAAGCTAGAAATATGCAGATCAGCTGCTCTGGAAACTTTTTTAAATTCTGTGTTTCTGGATATCATGCAATAGAAGAATAGGCCTGGTGCATGTATATTTTTAATTTCAACTCCTGTCCATTTAATCCGGATCTGCAAATTTCCGTACTGCATCTTGGGACAATTGGGTTAGGAATTTTTGTTTTCCCATTGAAGTGCATGAATCTGCATTCTAAAATTTCCATCTTTCTCCAATTTGTTGCCCCATATTTTGTGTTGTTATGCTTGTTGGCAATCACTAGAAAATTATTTATAGTCTGAGCAGTTCTTCTACTACCAAGCTTCATATTGTTGCATTTCCATTCACCAATAAAAAGAAATTCATTTACAATGTCTAACATGGTTGTCATTTTCTGGAATGTGAATTTGCAGCAAGGCTTCTCTCTTCGTAATTTTGCTGGACATGCTGCCTCAGTTATGTCTCTTGATTTCCACCCAAACAAAGATGATCTCATCTGCTCATGTGACAGTCGCGGTGAGACACGTTATTGGAGTGTTAACAACGGTAGCTGTAAGAGAGTGTTCAAGGTATTGAAATATAGCAAGAATGCACAGTTTGATCTACCTTTTTATTGCCATTCTGAGAGCTGATTTTGTGAAAGATTTGAATGGCATCTCTTATAATCTTTCTACTAGAGGTGACAATTAGTCTTTAGCCTCAGGAAAGTTGATGCTTTTGCGTTTTATTTGTCGTGTAAACAGGGTGGTATGTCCAGGGTGAGGTTTCAACCTCGACATGGTCGGTTTCTTGCTGCTGTTGCTGAGAGTTTTGTGTCTATTTTAGATGCGGAGACGGGAATGTGTACTCAAACATTGCAGGTAAACTTTGGATTTGGTGAATATGCCGTAACTAACTTTTCCGAGCAAGAAAATATTTCATATACCGGACTTTATTATTATTGTTGGGTTCCTCTAATCTCTAATTGTTGTGGAGGAAATACCAGTGCTGATGGCAGTGGTTGAAGTTCTCATCAGGGATGATGACCTTATTTCTCTTGAATAACCTCATAGATTAAAGTACTTTTGTTAATCTTAGTTTCCAGGCAGCTTAATGGAATTCCTGTTATTGCAGGGCACTAAACCTATCCTCTCAATCTGCTGGGATACTAGTGGGGAGCTTCTGGCATCTGTCAGCGAGGACTTGGTTCGTGTTTGGAGGGTTGGATCTGGTAGTGAATGGGATTGCTTGCATGAACTTAACTGCAGCGGAAACAAATTTCATTCCTGCGTTTTCCATCCCTCTTATCCGTCATTGCTGGTTATCGGCTGTTCCCAGGTATATCAAATCTACGTCTCTCCCACTTAAACGCATAAAAGGCTTGACTCTTTTAACTTGTAATGTGCATGTTGCAATTCTATCTTCCGAAAATTAAGCACTGTGTAGAATCTGAGCTTCAGTTGATGGGTTTATAGCCGGGCGGAGGTGAATAACATGACCAGTATTTGTGTAAAGACGACAAAGATTACATTACTGTAATAATCTTACATCATACGTAATAATGATGTAAGATCATTTACAAGAATCAATTTGCTGGTTTGGATGGCTGGAAATTATAAATGGTTATGAACTTCGGTAGAGGACACCATGGGCTCGAGCTGATACTGCATCGGCGTTAGCCGTTCAAATGGAATGTGCCTTTCTTGGGTTGCATCCATGAATAGCATAGCTCAGAATCTCATCTTTAGTCTTCTAATGTCGGGGAACGTGTTTCTCTGCAGTCTTTGGAGCTTTGGAACATGGCCAATAATAAGACCATGACCATGTCGGCACACGCAGGACTGATAGCTTCATTGGCAGCATCACCGGGGACGGGCCTTGTCGCTTCAGCCAGTCATGACAAGATGGTGAAACTCTGGAAGTGATGTCGACCGGGGGGGGGGGGGGGGGGGGGGTGGGTTCCTACTAGGTCTTAAAGTCAGTCTCATTGCCCTCCTAACTAGATTTGCAAGGGGGCACACCAGTTTGAGAAATTTGTATTTTGCACTACCATACCACAAGAGCAATGTACATTACCTTCTCTTTGAACCCAAGGCTAACGTGTTTTTCTTTACCTTTTGTGAATTAGTGATGGGCTGATGGTTGAGCCTTCGTTTTTGGACTCGAACAGATTATTAATCAACGGGCGTCTCCGGTTTGGCTGGGTTGGCCCACTCTGACCTTTATTTGGGCTTATCTATTCCGACCCCAATTGGTTGGGCTTCGTGGGTTAGGCCCAAATTTTAAAATTCAGCCCAAATATACACCGTTTCGGTCCGGCCGCCGTCGAGCCTCCTCCGTCCCGCCCGGGCGGTTTGCTCAGTTCGTTAATGGCGTCTGTACGGGTGGATGCGACGGAGGAAGCTTTGAGGTGTTCATGGAGCGCCCTCATCCTCTTCAAGCACCTGGAGTTGATGATGAACGCGATCATCGTCGTCGTCCTGCCGTCGACTCCGATGCAGATGCTTCGGATGAGGTGAGGACTAATCAACGAGGAGGGTTTGAGCTTGGATTTTGTGTTTCGCTGATGGTTGAATCCTTGCATGGGCTGTGGTGGTGGTGGATGGGATTTGAAATCTGTGGTTCTGTGGTGTTTTGGTGCTTAGATTGGAAGAGCATTATTATTTTTCTCTCTATGAATTCTAGGAGCATTCGCTTCGTGAAGATAAGGATCAACTGGGTGATTTGGCAGATTCTGTCGAGGCACTGAATGTTAGTTCGTTGATCCCCACGGTTTTGTTTGAGGTTCTTTTTGGTTCATTCCCTGCTTCCTGTTCCTGTTTTTAGTTTGTTCCGGAGAAGAGGATGGAGACGTTACTTACAGAGCTACAGCTGTTGAAAGAAAAATTCAGTGTAGCCAATATTGATTCGGTTCCCCGAAGAATAATGTCGCTTATGGAACAATTGAAGGTGGGGATTCATTATCTGTCGTTCGCTGTTCGTGCCGCTGTGCGGTGATTTATATGTGATTTATACATGAATCTCATTTTCGTTGTTGTTCTCTTGTTATGGAAGAGTAACATTTATTATTTGCGCCACTGGAAAATTGGGAAATTGTACCAAGTAGACAACAATTAAAGCTGTTAAGATTGGGGGGAAGTTCCACTTGCTTGTTGTGTTACTTGCTTAGTAATTTTTGCCTATTTCATGGTAGTTGGTTAGAGAAAAAAGCCTGGAACAATCTCATTCTTCTTGAGTTTATGAACATTCTCATGTTATCTGTTCAAGTTGGATTCTCTAGAAATGAGTTTCGCCTATCCAATCCATAGTTGTGTTCCAATGCCTTGTTTTTCTATCATATGTCTATGTAGGCTCTGGAAAAGCAAGCTGATGATTCTCAAGCTGAATGTACTGCTTACCTAGCTGAATTGGAATCTCAGATGACTGACTTGGAGAAAATGCTGAAACACGATTATGACGGAGATGATCTTCAAGAATGCTTAGATTGTTTGCAAAGTATCTCGCAAGAAAAACTCCACCTGGCAAAGAAGGTAGAAATCGGTCATTGTTCTTATAACCGGTGAATTATTTGGGAGGTCTTGTCCTTGCCCCATTAAGTTCATTCTTATCAGTGTAGTCAGTAGTATTCTTTACATTTTTTTTTCTTTTTTCTGGTAGGAGTATACTTTACATTTTCAGAGATCCTAATTTGTAGGAATTGGCTACTATATTGAGGGGGATATTTTCGGTCAAGCACCAGCTTGATGACGCACCAGCACTTTTAGAGCTCATCCAGTATGACCCTTACTGTATGAAGTGAAAGAGAAGTTACAGAATCAATGGGATTACTGAATTATCATCATATATTTGTTGACTCTACTACATGCTGTTTTCTTATATTTATTGCAGATATGAATGGCGATTTTCTGAGCTTAATGCAAATATAGAGGTGAAAGGCCGATTCGTCAAAATATTTTCAAATGGAATTTTAATCTGTCTCTCTTTTTTCCCTCTGGCACCGACTACTTATTGCTTCTATATTTTTACAGGACAAGCATAGAGAAACACGTAAATATTATTCGACATATAATGTCCTTCTCGAGATCAAGGAGCTCATGCTGAAAGAGATATCTCTATTGGACTCCCTAAATTTGCAGGTGCTAAGTCAAACAACTTGAGTTAAATTCATTAGCGCTTTATGAGTGAAGTTTTGTACCAATAGTGATGTATCTTCTCATACTCATGAGAAAATCAGGAAAACTGTAATTCCCCATGGACTACAGAAGTGAGACACTGGCCATGTTGACAGATTGCATGATTCCATTGAAGCAAGTTCATGTTATGAATCACTTGATAATTGATTTTCCAGTTGAAAAGATTTTTTTATCGTTTATTGCAATAATTTATTTGTTTATTTCTGAATATTCAGCTAGGCACATCACTTTGGAGGGTTTTGTAATGTTGTCTTGCTCCTTATCATGTTGCTCAAAACTGAGAAAATAACATGATTTTGAATATTCTTAAAATCTGATATTCTAGTTTCAAGAAGCCATAGCAAGTACAGATGGACGTGGCAAACTTCTTATTTCTATGGAGGGCATTCTGAAGGGTGTTCAACAGGTTTGATTATGTTGCTGATAGATATATGCTTTCCATCATTTCTATGCCTAGCGTTTAATTTAAAAAATCTGATGGAAGAATGAGTTCGAGTGTCCTATTGTATGTGAACTGAAATCAAAGAAATATAAATCTAAGGCAACAGGTTATCGTTTATTTGAAAATTTTTTCATCAATTGAAGACAAATTGGAATGCCTCCTGTTTTATTTAACTTAGAAAATGACATTCTTATTCAAAGAACTATTTTGCTGAATGTTCCTGCCTCAATTTTGGCAGAAACTGAGTAAAATTCAGGCTGGATATCAATCAGATCAGGAGATCTGCAACACTCTCAGAAAGAAATATGCTGCAGCAGCTGCGGATCAAAGAAAGCAATTCACTCTTCTGAAAGTCCTCCAGGTATGTGCTTTCATGCTCGTCTCTTTCTCTTTTGCTCTGGTACAATAACATGATCTTGAATGTTGGCATTATGAGGACTTCCATTAGCGCAATTTGCTTTTATCCATGACTGCATGAACTTTTTTGTCAGTACTATAGCCCCAATCATTGCTATTAACAAAATAAAGACAATGGTTTTTCTGCTAAGAGCGGATTAAGTAAGATATGGTGAGATTTGAGCGTGCTCCCAACTATGAGGTACACAGCAGGTGTAGTTGGTCAGCAAGCCTCCCAACAACCCACGCTGGGAGGTGTGGGGTATAGAGGTCGTGCTTTCAATCAGTTCAAGATAATGGGGAAGGTCTCTTTTCTATTGATCCATGACTCCCTTCTGGACTTACCTAAGAGGATTGTACAGATTTAGTGTTAGTCCAGCGCCAAAGAAATCTAAAAGAAAATTATCAAATCTCCCAAAATCGATATGAGATTTAGCCAATGTTTTTTAGAACTACCTTATTTAGGTACAAATCTCCCTTAAATAAGGGTTCTTCTCTTTCCCCACTATGGGAAGCCCTTCTCATGGAGTAGTGAATCTGTCTTGAAATCCCGCCCAGTTACTATATCCACCCTGAAGGAGTTGGAAACTAAAATATCATAATTTAAAGGGATAATTTGTACATAAGAATTTTCGAGAAGATTACTGGGTTCAGTGTCCCTGCGTGGTGCCTCTATCATATTCTTGAACCAACCGTTTTATGCCATTACAATATAATATACATATATAGTTCATAAAATTCGAAATTTGATATGCAGGAGGAAGTTGCGAGAAACAGGAAACTGAAAGGCGAGTTGCAGTTGAGAAGCAGCACTGAAGAATCCTGAAGATTGGAGGGGGTCGGCTGCCAATGTCAAAGTCTGTCTCGACGGAATTAGGTAAAATCGTTCTAATCACATCGACTTCCCCTAAGGTAGTTTGATCCATCGCCATCAGTTCTTCACACTGGCAAAAAATGAACTATTTTATCTCCTCTTGTGTTATGCAACAGTTCTCTTCGTTGTTAGAAGACCTCGTGAATAAAAAAGGCGTGGATTTCAGATCATTTCAAAATGAGGGGCATGCCATTCTTGTTCTTGATTTCTTTGGAGGAAGTGCTTGTAATGTAATAATATAAGACTATGTGTGGCCAGTGCAGAGGCTGCCTCCTCAAAGTTTTGAAAAAGCTGTCCTTTTTCTTTTTTCTAGCTGTCGTTATTATGAAAGGGTGGGTTTCGATTCAATGCATGCACCCCTCGGTGCCAGTTTTCCTTTTTCTGGTCCCCCCACAAAGCGAAAGAAACATTTCCAGAGCCATAAAGAAATGAAGAAAGTCAGGCCACCCCTTGCTGGATTTCATCTAAACAATAAAGTTAATCTTTTTGCCTAATTAATCGGGTTATTGTCATTTGGGAATGTTGAATAATTTCCTAAGAGTGTGAAAAAGGATTACGGAAAACGTGGGATATTGGAGGATTGTTAATTGCAATTTGGACAAAGGCATTATAATCATATAATATCATCATCTCTCGTAGGATTTCTTTTTGTTTGGTTGAGCCAGCCAAATTTCATTCCAAATAAACTGTTTTTTTTTTTAAATTAATAACAAAAGGCTTCCACTTTTCAGTCAAAATAAATATTGTTCTCTCCTTTTTTTTATTTGTTTAATTATTGTTTGTTGTTGTTTTGAGTTTTGAAACTGTGCGGTCCAAAATCCCGCTCAGCAAAAAGACCGACGCAAACACAACACCGTCAAAACCCACTCTCACTTCACTCTCTTCTTCATTATTCCGCTCTTCGTTTCGACCACCTGCGACGGCTCTGTTCTGGATCTCCTCCCGACAAACATAATCGTAAGCTCCTCATCCCTCCCCCCGGACGACCCACTTTGCTCCCCGCATCGCTTGATTTAACTAATCCGCCAACGTCAAGCATATCGTAGATAAGCCGGGGGAAGATTCGATTTTTCCCTCTAGATCTGTTGAATCGTTTCTCCATTTTTCTTTTTAGTTTCAACGGGTTTGGGTTTCTGGGTTGTTTTCCTTTCCCAGCTTTTTCCTCTTCTTTTTCATTCGGGGCGATTACTTTTGGATCTTGGGTTTCGGGTGGTGTTAAGATTCTCTGACTTTGAGATTGTTACGGCAGCTGGGTTTGATGATATTTCATTCACTGAGGAATGCTAATTTAATAAGCACACTTGCGGAACTAGTCTCCACCTTGTTGGTTGCTGATAAAATAGTGAACCGGAAGATTGCAACTTTTCCTTTAATTTTTTTTTTCTTTTCTGCGATGAAGATTCATCCTCTCTGTATAGTACGTGTTGTCCCTTGCTGGCCCATGGCTGTGTCTGAAAAGTCCTGTGGCAGGGGAAACTCGAGAATTCAAACACGAGATGACTTAAGGATTGATTAACTTGAGGGGGTGGATTGATGTTAGTTAGGAACCCGGTGGTGTTCAAATGATCATTTTGAATAGTCATGCTGGTTGATTTGCTGTAGGATCACTAGTAGCTTATCCGGATCTAATTTATTTGAATTTTCCTGTGCTCAGAGGGAAGAAATTTGTCCAGTTATGAGGAGCTTCGTAATCTGATGCGGCGGCACTTCTCCGAAAGGAGTGCTAATATGAACAAAGAAAATGCCAATAAAGCAACACAAACAGCTGGCAGTGTCCGCATCACGCGATCACGAGCCAGAGCACAGGGGCCATCATTCGAGCAGGATCATAAACGTATCCTTCGTGCAAATGTAAAGAGAGCTGCATCCGACGTGACTAAGTCAGCTATGGCTGGAAATGTTCCTGTTCAGAATAAGAAAAGGGCTGTTCTCAAGGATGTAACCAATGTCCTTTGCGAGAGCTCACACTCAAACTGTGTAAATGTGGCCAAGGATCAGGTTGATGCAAGTTATTTGTGACCTTTATCATTTACTTAATCCTTTAAATGTTGAGCAATGTATTCCAGCAAATATGCAAAACATAATAATGTTTCCAACATCTTGGTCCAGTTCTTCTGTGCTTTTCAAGGGTCATTGCATTTTAATTGACTGGTCATTGGCCTTGGTGACTGTTGTTGGCTGGCAGACCAAAAAGAATGATCGAAAGGGAAAAGTGGTTCCCCTACATAAGGCTACAATCCAGGAAGATCCAAAGACAGAACTTGCTACAGAGTTGTCCAAAATAAGAGTAGCAGACATGGTCGATGGTGTTATTCCTGTTAAACCTGACGATGGGAAAACATCAACTGGAGAGGCTTCTAATCATATGAGGCAAGACAAAGAAGAAGGAAAACCCCCTTCTTTGGGGAAATCAGCCTGTAATAGTATTAGAATTCAGAGAGGAGGTTGGTATTTGAAAACGATGCATGCAAAGAAGACTAGGAGTTGACTACTTGTTGGTTCATCCAGCGTGGAATTTTCTCCCTGCAATGATGTATTCCTATTCTGTAGATGTCATGGATTCTGGGGAAGGATTGCCAAAAGGTCCAACCATTGTGGACATTGACTCTCGGATGAATGATCCTCAAGCTTGCACACTCTATGCCCCGGACATTTATATCAACATAAGAACCAAAGAGGTATGAATTGACATTTTATGTAATCCTGATTAAGCTTTAACTTGATAGTCTCTCCTTTTAGGTTTTTTGTTTGGTTTGCAACATACATCAGCAGTTGAAAAGACGAACTGCATTTCTACCATCCTTGTATTCTTTGTAGTTTCTGTTGTTCTTTCTATTAGTAAACTATTTGTCGTTGTTCTCAGCTCGAGAGAAGACCTTCCACTGACTACATGGAGAAGCTGCAGGGAGACATCACCCCTAGTATGCGGGGCATTCTTGTAGACTGGCTTGTGGAGGTATAGTGAATGCAGGGAGAACTTTATTCAGCATGTCAACACGATCTTGTTATTCTACTTTTAGACTTTGTGAATTTGTAATTTTGTATTCTGATCACAGTCACTCCCATGTTGGTCAGGTATCCGAGGAATACAAACTGGTTCCTGATACACTGTACCTCACTGTGAGTCTCATTGATCGGTTTCTCTCTCAAAACTGCATCGAAAAGCAAAGACTTCAACTGCTTGGTGTTACTTGCATGCTTATTGCCTCGTAAGTCCTGCGCATAGTGTGATCATAGTGAATTCAAGGTGGGAGTTTGGTTTCCATTCCAGGACTAAGGGAAGCTGTAAAATTTTCTTCCACTGCAATGCAGAAAATATGAGGAAATCTGTGCACCCCGGGTGGATGAATTTTGCTTTATCACAGACAGTACTTACACAAAGGAAGAGGCAAGAAACATGCCAATTAAATTTTCTACCGTAGTCAATTGACAAACCCTCTTTCCCATTTGTTTTATCTCTTGCAACCATTTTCATCATTTTCTATCGAGTGGAATCTGCTGTAATTTATTCTCGTGATGATTTTCTTCTTACTATCTTTATAATCAGCACATTGCTGCATCAATAAGACATGCTTTTCCAATTGTTTTAATTTGACATGTCTGATAAGGTGCTTCAGTTGATGGAATACTGATGTCAGTTGGGTTGTCCCACAGGTGTTGAAGCAGGAGAGTCAAGTTTTGAATGACTTGCATTTCCAGTTGTCATTTCCGACAACGAAATCTTTTCTCTGGTGAACGCTCTCATTCTGTTAAAATTTATCACTTTCTGATGGCAGTTCTCATTCTGAGCCTCTACTTTTCAGGAGATTTATCCAAGCAGCCCAAGCATCTTCTGAGGTACTCATCATTCCGAACCAAGTTGCAGGCCCTAGATTTGGCCAAATAATATGTAAAGTTTAATTTCCCCATTTTTCTCTCTTTCAGGTCCCTTCCCTCGAAATGGAGTTCCTGGCAAATTACTTGGCTGAGTTAACATTAATTGAATATAGTTTCATAAAGTTCCTCCCTTCCATAATTGCTGCATCTGCTGTTCTCCTGGCCAAATGGACCCTGAATCAGTCTGACAATCCCTGGGTACATAACCTGTCTATCTTTCATAGAACCCTGGACAATCCAAGAGGTAATTTGATGCATTTTATGGAACGATGTCGCTGATTAAGTGAGTACTACTTGCAGAATCCAACTTTGGAACACTACACCAGTTATAAGGTGCTCGAGCTTAAGACCCCAGTTCTTGCAATGGAAGGTTTGCAGCTGAATAGTAGTGGCTGCTCCCTAAGTGCCGTACGAGAAAAGTATAGACAAAAGAAGGTATCAGAATGCTATGTACACTGGAACCCAATGATGCAGTTTGGACACTTAAGTTATCATTGCCAAATAGGGATGAAGCCTAGAGAGTTTCCTCTGATTCTCACAGCAGTTTGTCATCAGTCACTGATCTTTGCTAATCTAGTTTATTGTTTTACCGATGTGCAGTTCAGAGCTGTGGCAACCCTAACCTCATCAGAGCCTGTGCTGTCATTCTTCCAAAGACATATATCTGACTAATCTCATCCATTCAAATGACCTTCCAGCAATGGCCATACCATTGACCAGATCTTCATGAACATTTTCTTTAACTGCATTTTCTGTCTGCAGTTTTTATTTTTCAATCTGGTTATTCAAAACCAGAGATGAAAAAAACATTTGATCATGACAACAGCCCTAGTTAGCAAAGCCATCATTTTTCTCCCTCGGTCAAATAAAACCCATTTCAGGATCCATAACTTTGAGGAACTCCCACAATTGCAGGCCTTGCCAGATGTAACCACTGATGACTTCTCTTATGTACTTTAATTGAGGCTTAGGTTGTGTTGGTTAGTTGAGAAATGAAAAATATTTGAAAATTTTTACATTTGCTCAGTAAAATTACTGTTTCATTTCAGAATGCCATTTGATAACTCCAAAACATGCTTTTGAAGTGAATCTGATAAGTGTGCTTTTTTTATTCATGTGATGTCGCCATTCCTTTGTGCATTGCAATGTGATTGGACTAGGATTCCTTCGATAATGTAAAAAAATAGAGGATCTTTTAGTTTCATGCTATTCCCAGTTAGGATCAAGTAAAGATCATGTCATCATCAAAACTGTAAAATGTTTGCCCCCAAGAGAACCGCCAACAATCCAAAGTAACAAAAGCAAAAGAAGAGAGGGAGAGAAGGATGAGAAAGATCCTTCTAGTTCACAGCAACAATATTGAAAAGTCATCTTTCTCAAGAGACCCGGATCCACAATTTATTACCAACTGCCATATGAACAGCAACTAACCGAGTCCCAAACACGGAACTTTTCATCACGTCATAAACGTGCCATGGTTTTACCGAACTGGCTGTTGGTTATAGTGGTTCTTCTCCTTCTTCTTCGCGGCAGCGAGCTTTGCGCTCCTTGCAGCTGCCTCCTGAGCAGCAGCTCTGGCAGCTGCGTCCACCTCTTTGCCAGACTTCTTCTTTTTTGTGGATGCCATCTTCTTCAGCCGCTCTTTCATGTCAACAGATGATCCATCCTCACCGGCCTGCTCAGCTCCAGCAGTTTCCTCAGTAACATTCTGAGTGTCCGAGTTGTTGGGATGGTCCTGTGCATCTTTGGCCTCCTTTGATGATTTCTCCTTCTTCTTCTTCTTCTTGGCAGCTTTGGACTCTCCGGGAGCATTATCCTTCTTTTCTCCCTCACCATCAAGCTCACCATCTTTCTTAATTTGCAATACTTCCACAAATTAGAGGAAAGTAAAAGCCAGATCAGCAATAATTTCCACAAATTTGAATACATGACAATAAGATCAGAAGCAAAAATAGACCAGTTCAAGTTCACACCGATTGGCCCTTCCTAATGCCATGAACTCGGTTGTTCATTTTCTAATATCATGGCTAAATCATATGTAAAATTACAGGTCCTGTAGAGTAAGACATCTGTAAACATGTTCATCATATCTTATACATCACAAAGGGCAACATAACTGAAAAGCCTTCCAAGAAAGACGTGTGTTAGAAAAATTACCTCCAGACTCCTCCTGGCCATTGCTCTCTTTAGGGGCTACTCCAAAATCAGCTAAAAGTGCTTCAAGTTCATCAAGCTCTTTCTTCTTCCTTTCTTTTTTTGACAGTTGTCGATCGGCATCCTTTGTCGTGACAGTAACATCAGCAGGTTCAGTAGATTTCTTCACAGTTGGTTCTGGTTGTATGATATCAGATTCATTTTCATGCTCTTCCTCCAACTCTTCATCACCTTCATCTAGTAGGTCTTCTTCACTCTCCGTGTCCTGAACACAAGTTACAGAAAGACGATATTAACTTTAGGAATTCCAAAGAGCAAAACCAACTGCATCAATTTACAGGTCAACATTTCGAGGCAGTCAGCAACTTAAGAGTGAAGAACGATAATTTATGTCAATTGCAACAACGGAAAAATCCCCTGGATACATATCTCGATCATTCCAATGTTAAAACCACCGTGAACTCCAAAAGTAACAATAGTTACATCAATAAAACTGCGACCCGAACCCATAAACAAGGTCCAAAAACATTTTCATAGACTATGAAGAAACCTCAGCCCGCTGCAACTGCAAAACTTTTTCGCATAAAAATAATATCCACATCAAAGGATAAGCAATCACCTAAATAAGCTCTTAGAAGATGATTTCTGTCATCCAAAAAATCAAAGAAAATGACCATCCTAATGTCAATTATAAAGCACAACTACACGGACAACAAACCCTTCAACCATTCACTGCATAACCCAAAAGCCACTTGGTGTAAAACAAAGAGCATACAAGACAAGGAAAACAATATACACCTCAACGTTATTATCATTCATTTCATGACCCTGATCCTCTTCTTGTTGTGCTGCTGTCTTCCCCCAAACAGAAGAAGGAGGCGCAGTAGTGGCATAATAGTCATCATCCTCGTCATCATCAACATCAGCCCAGGACTTTGCTTTCAAGGGTGCAGGTGCCCAGAACACCTGCTGCTGCAGAGGCTGGTCACCCTTTCCCCGCACAGAGGATGAAGACGAGGACTTTGCCGACTTGGACTTCGACGACTTATCCTTATCCGACTTCTTCTTCTTTCTCAGGGTCTCAAGGGCGGCAAACACATTGGTGTTGTTAATGACAAGGGATCCATCGTCCCTACGATTACCAATACCTCCAACCATCTTTCCTCACGAATCCCACCGTCGCCTTGATCGAACCACTATGCAGCAGAAATCGCAGGTTTTCCACCAAAATCACGCACGCGATGAAGAAAATTAGGGTTCCGGGTATTGGAAAGGAATAGTTATTTTACAGAAAAAAAAAACGAAAAAAGAAACAAGAATCCAAAATCGGGCGATGAACGGAGAGAAATTCAACGAGTTGAGGAGCAAACTCCCACGAAGCTCTGGGATCAAATTAGGTTTGTAGGCATAAAAAAAAGGATCAAACTTCCCTCAAACCCGATCGAATACAAGGGAAAAAATACGAAATCACTAACCAAAATCACAACGGGCAAACAAGACCGAGAATAACAAATCACAAATACGGGGAATGACAGGAAAGGGAAATTGCTAGTGATGAGTAACGTGTGCAGGCGAGGAGGAACCGGAGTCGCTCGACTCAGGGATGGGATTTAAGGGATTTTTGCTTGAAATAGGAGCCGACGGTGAGGGAGGGAAGAAGAGGATTTGGTTAGGGTTTCCTTTCCCGGGTTATGACGGGTTCCCCCCCTTTTATTACCGGATAAGTGGTTTTTGAGGACCCCAAGGATTCTCCGTGTTTGTAATGAATCTTGGTTTTTTAAGTTCTTTTTTTTTCTCTCTTTTTATTTCTTAAGTTAAGATAAGCAAAGGCTGATTGAACCTAACTTCGAACGAACTGCAAGAAAAGAAGCAAGCACATATGTCTCATCCCCTCAATCCAATCCAATCCAAAACAGCCATGGAATGATGGCGAATGTAGCATAAAATATGTATATACACAACGCACACAAATAACTTTATGCAGGATAAGAAGAGAAGGTATTTGGGACTACTTTAAGATGAAGTTTGAGAGATCTTTTTCCTTTTCCTTTTCTTTTCTTTTGTTTTTGGGAGTTCCCTTCTTACATGGTGGGTTGAGGTGAGTTCTAGGCCACAAAGAATAGGAAAACCATGAGGAAGAAAATCAAAACGAAAAATATCTTGATCATGAGCCACCTATTTGATGAGATGCTGTTCAGGTACTTGAGCAAAGCCCCCTGTGCCCCCTCCACGTTTGCCAGCGTGTCGTCCATGTTCTCGTCGATCCTGCAGAGATAGGACAGCATGGATGAGAGGCGATGTCAAGGACGATATGATTTCACATTGGAGTATGTGCAGACAGATAGGTTCTAAGAGGAAGCAACTTCTGAGACTCGATGGAAGTACCTTATGGCTACTTCTCCTTGTTGAGAAACTAGGGTTGCCAATTGATTAAAGATGCTGCTCAATTCATGTATGGTGGATTCCACATTATGGAGAGCTTCTGCTCTGCTCTGCATATAACTGTCCTGGAGTGGAACCATTTGTTGACTTTGCTGCTGTTGAAGATTTTGCTGTAACAATGGTTGACCTTCCCCTTCTTCCTTTCTGTGATAAAGGAAAGTAAAATTAAAAAGACCAACGCTTACCAGGATATTCATACTATAAAGGGAGGCATCTGAAAAAAGAGAAGGCCAAGCTGTTTACTTTAGTCCCAAAAAAGAAGTGCTAGTCCTCCATACCAACCATCAGCTATAAAAGTAAAACAACTAGAGCTAAAATTCACCTTTGGAACTATGGTTTCAAATAAACCATTAAACCCCTAATACAACAAACTGAAATGCGTAATGAAGATTTACCAACACAGGAAACACGATGAACTAATTAATGATACTGCCATTTCAGCGATGGATGAATACACTACCGAGGAAACATCTGGGAAGATGATGATGACGACTCATTGGCCCATGGAGGAGGCGGCACAGCAGAGGCATTGGAAGCAGTTCTAGCAGCAAGTGGACGCTGGCGGATAAAGGGATTTGCAGCCTCCTTGGTTGATGAAAATAACTGTCTCCTGTTTTCATGGACTTTTAAATTCTGCAAAACATAGACAAGGATTACCAACTTATGTGGGCTGTTTAAGCACACACAACTTATTGATTACGGCAGTAGAAAGTCTCCACTAAATCAGTATTGGCCTCTACAGCTTAGCAACTTCTGTACCTACCTCAGTACGCATAGTGAGAACTTCCTTGAACTCCTTTGTGGCACTCATCAAGCGATTTTTTAGATCATCAACCACTGTAGTCGAATGGCTGGTCGTGTCACTGGAGATGACGCCGTCATTCCTCGAGTTAGAGAGGAGTTGGAGATCTACCACCGCAGAGTTAAGAGCAGTGATATCCTGCTTAATAACAGCAGTAAGCTCCTGAATCTCCATGGTAGGATCGTCAAAGACCGAGGTCCTCTTCGCCACTGACATTACGCCAACACGAATGAAATCAGAACCACCAAGGATAGATAGAACATTCTAAACAGATCATCAATAAATCTTGGGGACTCACATTTCGCCAACTTCGCCAGCTTCTGAGACGTCTGATGGATCCCAAAGCCAATCTTCGATGCCCGCCGATTAAAATCAGACTGGAGAGCAACCACAGATCGCTGCTCCTCCCTATTTGAACTGCTAGTCTGTCCATTGCTTAACGGCAAGGACGTAATCGACTTCCTTAGTCTCTCCTGTATTCCCTGAAACTCCTGAGTCCGGTCACGGAATGACGACTGAGCCGACTTTACACGCATATTTCCTCTACTCGAGAATCCCTATCTCCTCAATGACATATAAAACCTGCCAAGAAACACTGTCCGCATCTCAGATTATCACATTCACATCCATAACTTTCCAAAACTAAAATCAACCGAATACCCAAAAAATTTGACGAATTCAGTCAATTGGGCATCCAAATCCGTGAGGAACAAAAGTTCCAATCGCTAAATCAGCGGTACCCAAGACTAAGTTCAACCTAAACTAGGCCAGAGGAGAGACAAAAATACCATTCAAATCTCGGTAAAACTATAATTACTGCCAACATTTTGGACGGAGCAACAGAAGCATCACCAACCTCGGTTGGATCAAGCGTAAGGGGCACTGACTGTGGATCCAACACACTCGCAAGATCCGGGAACAGATCGAGGCTAGGGTCACAGCTCGGAATTGAATGCACAAAGGGGAGGGGATTGGATTCGAATTGGGGGATGGATTCCTTGGAGGAGGATGAGATTAGGGATCTGGAAAAATTTTGCACTAAGTTGGGATTTTTTTTTTCTTTTTTTATGTTTTTTTTTTTTACAAATTATCAATTTCATCGGTAAAATTTCTTTTCATTATATCTGAACCTTTTGAGTTTGTCTCCAAGCTACCTATGCTAAATTCGTTACATTTAAGCTATCCTATACGTCGTACCATTCCGGAGATTGACGTGGCGATGACGTGGCTTAAGTCGTTAACAACGGTAGATTTTTAATTTTTTTATTAATTTTATCTCGAATTGTGTTATCTTTTTCACTATATTCTAACCTTTTAAATGCATGTGTAAGCTGCATATACTAATTATGTTACATATAATCTATTCAAGAATGTTATATGACTTCAGGCATCTTTTGATACGAAGAATATATCGTAATAATAAGTTATTTGATGGGAAGGAGAACATTATATCTTCAGGTATTAAGAAGAAGATTGAATCATTGAAGGTGAATTTCGACAAATGAGTTTCGAAATCATGTATTAGAGAGTTGTTTGGGGTTGTGTGTAGAATCAAAAAATATGTGATGAACTTAAATAAGACATGTACTTTTAGGGAATGTGATTAAATTGGGATATCACATTGTAATGGGGTTGTTGTATTAACCTCATGAAACACAACATAAAATTTTACGTTAGTGCATTTTTCAAGAGACACATGCCTTAAGACGTATGAACACTAAGGCAGAGGCCGAACATTCGAAAGTCAAGATTGACCGGATAGTTCTTTCGTCTAACAGTCTCCCTCAAAGCAGCTAAACTCCGGGAACTCAAAAGTAAATTGTTGGTAATTAACACTGTTCTTGTGTTTCTTGTTCAAATTGTTAATCGTATGCCACAATATTGGGATAACTTGTTTTTCAAATATAGATTTTTTGGACATTCAAAAAGTACATTAACCTTGACAATTACTAAACGACGTCACAAAAACCAGTTAAAACAAAACCAAAACAACATCTTAAAGTTAGTATATGTAGCTTACGAATGCACTCGAAATATTAAGGTATAATGAAAAAAAGCATAATTGTTCTCGATGAATTGATAATTTGACGGAATAAAAAATAGAAGCTTATTGTCGTTAATAGTGCTATCTTTTAGGTGCAACCACATCATCATCATGTCAGTTTTCATTATACGGAGAGTCTGACGGAGGATAAATTAGATGTAAAGGAGTTAGTATAAGCACTTTGAAAATGTGCTCGAAATGTTGTAATAAAATGAAAAGGAGCTTATAAAATTAGAGGTGGCAAACGGGCGGGCTGGCTCGGCAGCTCGCCCGCTCGGCCCGTACTGTAGCGATCCGAGCTTCGGCTCGGCCCGCTACAGTAACGGGCTGACTCGACTCGGGCAATCGTCGACGAGCCGAGTCGAGCCAGCTAGATGGGCTCGCGAGCCCCGGGTTGGTGAGTCAGGTGTACTGGGCTAGCGAGCCGGATTAAAAAATTATTATTTTTTTTTAATTTTTTTTTTCCAACGGTCATTTGACCGTTGGATTTTTTTTTTTCAACGGTAATGTTACCGTTTGTAACATTTTTTTTCTTTTTAATTTAAAAAAAAAAATTCCGCTATAAATACCACCAAACTCATAAAATTTTTTACAAACAAACTCTTCCTCTCTTATTCTCTTCTTCTCTTGCTCTCTATCAATTAATCGTGATCTAGTGCTCTCCTCTCGATATCGGCAAGCGGCAACAAGCTATTGTTCATTAATTGGAGTTTCGGTGACGGTATCATTTATTTATTTGGAATTTATTTATAAGATTTTGTTATTGTTTGTTATGGATCCACATAATTATAATATTAATGATGATGTTGACGAACTTAGGGAAATAAATGCTTCATTTTCAATAGGACAATCTTGTACACAAGCATCCGCATCCACCTCATCGCCTCAAAGAAAAAGAAATAAAACGTCAGAAGTATGGAAATATTTTAAAACGATAGAAATTAAAATTGGTGGAAAGATAGAATCTAGGGCTCAATGCAATTATTGTATTAAAAATTATTCTTATACTTCAGGTAGTTCAACGAGCACACTTGGTAGGCATTATGAAAAATGTCACTTAAACGAACAAAGTAAAGATCCTAGACAAAAAGTATTAGATGCTAGTGGTAGTGGCATATTTTCTAATTCACAAGATAAAATGAGAGAATGAATAGCTAAACTTGTAGCACAATGCGAGTTGCCTTTAGCCTTTATGGATAGTGTTGAATTTGAAAATTTTATGAAAGAATATGTCACTCCTAATTTTAAGCGTGTTTCTAGAAGTACAATTAGAAACGATATTATTAAAATGTTTAATAATATGAAGAATGAAGTAATTTCATTTTTTGCAAGTGCTCCTGCAATGTGTGTTTGTATCACCTCTGATTTGTGGAGTGCACGCAATTCTATAGGTTATGTCGTAGTAACTTCTCATTTTATTAATGACTCTTGGCAATTAAATAAAAGAATTTTAGGATTTCGTAATTGTGAATATCCTCACACTGGTATTATTATTTATAAATATATTGTAACGATTTTATAAGAATATAATATTCAAGATAGAATATTTAGCATAACACTTGATAATGCTAGTGCTAACGATGTTGTTGTTTCACATTTTAAAAACTATTTTCAATTAAATACTACATACGATTCTCTTTTTCATATGCGATGTGTTTGTCATATTTTAAATTTAGTTGTTAAAGATGGTATGACATTTGTTGCACCTCACATTGAATCAATTAGGACAGCAATTTCTTATATAATTGGGTCTAATTCCAGGCAACAAGAATATAGAGATTATTGTAAAGCTGCTCAACTAAAACCACGAAAATTAAAAACCGATGTAGAAAACAGATGGAATTCGACTTATTTAATGTTAGAAAATGCCCGACCATATTGGCAGATTATTTGTGCTTATATTAATGAGAAAACATCAAATATTAACCTTGATAAATCTATTTGCGATGTAGCTAATATATTTCTTGACTTTTTAAAACCGTTTTATGATGCTACAAATGAATGCTCGGGAGTTTATTATCCCACTTCTCATCTTGTTCTCCCAATTTTTATAAACTTAACTAGTAATTTTGCAAGATATCGACAAATAGAAGAATTTAGAGAAATACTTAATAAAATGGAAACAAAATTTAAAAAATATTGGCTTGATATTCCTTCTATTTTTTGTTATGCATGCATTATGGATCCTAGATATAAATTAAGAGGAGTATGTCTTATGGTTAATAAAATTTCTCACAATTTACAAACTACTCATAAAATTTCTGATGATCAAATAACTAATGGTATTGCCAGTTTATTTTCTTCTTATGAATCTAAATATTCTGATGTTTCTCGTGTACATGTTGGTGTTTCATCACATGCTAGTTCAAGCAGTGGACGTGGAAATATTGTGCATTCATAATTTGGTATTGAAGATATTTGGAGTCAACTAGAAACAGATGTTCACTCTAGTTCTATGAGAAATGAACTAGACATTTATTTTGACACTCGATATCACTTTTCACGCGAACAAAATTTTGATATTTTAGATTGGTGGAAAACATTTTCCACCACGTATCATATTCTTTCTATAATGGCACGTGATCTACTAACACCTCCGGTCTCTACCGTAGCATCGGAGTCTGCTTTTAGTGCAGGTGGACGTGTGTACGATGAACGCCGAGGACGACTAGCACCCGATCTCGTGGAAGCTCTCATTTGCATGAAAGATTGGAACAACGCCATTACGAGAAACCAACAATGAGAGGACGAAATACTTGAAGTATTTAAAAATTTGGATGTTGAAGATTAACATTGTAACTTTTTTGACATTTTGTACATGATTGACAATTACATGGGTGCCAATCTAGTTGGGATGTATGTAATTTGTAGTGATGCAAATGTCAAATTATTAGTTGTATACTTAAATTTTTTTTCGGCTAAAAATTTGTATGTAATATACAATTTATAAACTTAATTTCATAATTATTATTTTTATAAAAAATAATTTTATTTGTGTCGGTTGAGCTCGTTAGGCTCGGCTCGACTTGGCTCGACTCGGCTCGTTCGGCTCGTGGCTCGCGAGCCTTCTCGGGTTAAAAAAAATTTCGGATTGGCTCGTTAGGCTCGACTCGTTAGGCTCGTTGAGCTCGGCTCGCTAAGCTCGACAGGCTCGATGAGCCAAGCCTTGATAGGCTCGGCTCGCTCGTTTGCCACCTCTATATAAAATCGATAATTCAACATTTTTTTCTTAGGGTTTGAAAAAGTAATTGCTAAACGACAAAATTTTTTTAAATATTTTTCAAACTAATCAAAAAAATTAAGCATATTATTAGTTTATAGTGACAAAAGTGACATGATATCATAAATCATTGTCAAAAATTGTAGTTATTTTGTATTTTTAGCTAATTTTAAAAAATACATAAAATATAATAATTCTGCACATGAAATATTATTTTAATTAACAGAAAAGGAAATTGGTTATCCTGTATTTTATATTATTGTAATTAATAAGAAAATATTTTTAAAAACAATGTATGGTCAATATGATGTTAGTTTATGTGTATAAAAATTAACTCTATTTGTCAGTAAAATAATACATATTAGTTTTGAGTAATTTATTATATATTTTAATATTCAGTTCAGCCGATTTCAACTGCAAAAATAATATTTGAAGTTTGAGAATACAATTATTAGATTTAATTTTTGTTTAAGGAAAATGATCATTTTCAGCTTATTAAATAACCGCATCATCTCGTGAATCTGAACCGTCCAATACATCTACTATCACGTATATCTCACCGCTCATCTCGCTCGGACTTTCACCTAAAACATCGTCATCGCCATTAAAATTAAAACCACCCTCGACGCAATCTCCGCCCTCTATTTTTCTCATCGACGGATCAGGAAAGTCCACGTTTCAAGAAAGCTAGGCGATAACAACAAAATCGTCCTTTCTTTTTCTTTTTTCTTTTAATTTCTTTCTATATTCCTTTCTCGACCGATTCGATCGAACCCTAATTTTCCTTTGGTTTTCCCCAAATCATCCCCCACCTAAATCCCTAATCTCATCTCCACTCAAATTCGAGAAATTTCGATGGGGATATGACTCGCAGCTGTTGGATTCGGCCTTGATTTGGGTTTCATTGCCTCGATCTGCTCTGGCCGTGATGCATTTCGGGGTCTGCTGATTTCTGTGAAGAGGTGAGATTCGTCGTCGGATGATTTTGTGTTTTTGGTTTTGAATCTTGAGTTTCTTGCGGTTTCTTGCTGCTTGAGGGGTTTTTTTTTGTGTGCTCGTTATCTTTGTGGTTTTTCTTTTCATGATTCCGGAATTTTTCCCATCTTTTTGATGTTTTTGGCGTTTCTTGGCGCTACCAGATGGAAGGGATGCAATTGGGAGTTTGTAATGGGCTCTGAGGTGGATATTTCTGGGTTTACTGGTGTCTTAGTTGAGTGAAAGTTGATGGAAATTGGAGCGGACAGCTCAAATGGAGGCAAAGCATCAAAGAAATCGAGATCCGTGGATCTTAAAAGCATTTATGAGTCGAAATCGTCAAAGAAGAATGATAGAGTGAGTGGGAGTGAATGCAAGAGCTTGAAGAGGAAGGGTGGTTTGGAGCTTGGTGGGGAAGGTGAGAAGAGTGGTAGGAAAAGGTGTAAAAAGGAGTTGCCTTTGAGCTTCCTCAAGACGAATGGCAAAAATGTGAAGAAGAGCTTGGTTGAGGTTTACAATGAGGAGATTAGTGTAGGATCTGAAAATGCGAAGAATGTTAGTTCTGACGAGAAAAATGTTTCTAAGCCCACGGTGCATTATGATGCAGATGATGGTGCTAGTGGGAACAGCATGCCGCTTGGTCTGGAAGGTGGCACAGTCCGAATACCAAAAAAGAGGAGGGGATTTGTTGGGCGAAAAAAACACGAAGTGCGTCAGTCCCTGAAGTCTTCTGTTCTCTGTGATAGTAAATCTGATTTCTGTGATGAGGAAGTCAAGCCAAGCAAAGCTGACTCTGGTATGGAAATTAACGGTGCGGATTGCATGGAGAAAGAAGCAGAAAAATCTGATGAAAAAATGATTAGCTTGAAAAACCCTGACCGAAATGACGGTGTTGCTGATGCAGTTCCAGATAAAGATGCAGTTGATTCCTTGCCAAAGAAGTCACGCAAGAAGCGTCGAAAGAAAGGCATGGAACAGGTGGGTGCTATTACAAATGAAGGGGGCGAGCCTTTGTTAGGTAGTTCTACTAAGATGAAGGACAAATCTGTCGAGGAGGATGAAAAGAACCTAGAGGAGAATGCTGCTATGATGCTATCCTTACGGTTTGACCCAAGCTGCACAGGATTTTCTGCAAACAATAAAGGATCCGCTTCTCCTACAACGAGCAGATCTTTGTTTCAAGCACAGAATAGTGGTAATTCAGATTCAGCCGCAGGATCAGAATTTGTATCTCCTGACATGGCAGAGAGGGTGCTGCGACCGAGAAGCCGGCATGGATCTAAGAGCTTGTCTAGGAAGAGGCGTCATTTTTATGAAGTACATCCAGAGCAATTTAGTGGTGTTGGACTCCTGAATAAGAGAATTAAAATTTTCTGGCCTTTGGATGAGAGTTGGTATCGTGGGCTGGTCAATAACTATGATCACGAGAGAAAACTATACCACATTAAGTATGATGACAGGGATGAAGAATGGGTTGACCTTCACAATGAAAAGTTTAAACTTTTGCTTTTCCCAAGTGAATTTCCTGGCAGATCTTCGAGGAGGAGGAGGAGGAGGAGGAGGAGGAGATCGACAGAGGAGAGTCATGAAGGCAAGGCAGATGGAAAGAATCAAATAGAAGGTAGAAAGAAAAAATTGGCTACAGATGACGAGAATTCTGCAAGCAATAATATGGACACGATGCCTATTATATCATGGGTGACCAGAACCAAGTCTTCCTCCTCTCGTGCTGGTAAAAAACAAAAAACTTCTGTGTCATCTATGCATTCGATTGCATCATTGATGACCGATGATGCTCGGAGACCTGAAAGAAGAATAAATGATGTTACCGAAAAAAGAAGTGCGAGTAAATCTCAGAAAGATCCTGTTGTATCCAAGGGGCATTCTCCTGGCAAGGGGAAGATATCTCCTAGTACTACCTCTTTAAAAGAGAAGAAAAACTCTCTCTCTTTTAAAGAGGATAGACTTCCCATCGTGTACTTTAGGCGGCATCGAAAGACTAGTGAAACCTTACATCGGCATGATCGTGTTGGTTCTTTCGCAGTTCGTGCTGAAAAAACTGAGAGAGACAGAAGCTGCAGTATTTCTCTGCGAAAGTCAGATTTCAAATTATCTTTTCAAATGCTTCAGGACATACTGTCAAAACTGACAATACCCATACAACCAGAATTTTTCACTTTGAAGTTGTCTGTCCCGGTGATTTCTCTTTTAAATTTCTATTCAGGGGCTCAAAATATTCAGTTTTCTCAAACCCTGATTTTACTTCAACAAGGTTCCTTAATGATGACTTGGCCGAAGGTCCGTTTAGATGTCCTTCTTGCGGACAACCTTTCTGGCTTGAGGTTTCTTTTATTTGAAGGAAGCTTGGAAGAGGCCTTGTCTTTTTGTCTCCTATTATTGCAAGCATTGGACCATAGAAATGGAGCAGACAATGATGAAGAAGAGCCGCTGCCAGTGCTTTCAGTCAATCTGAGGTTTACTCGAATGCAAGGATTTCGAAGGCAATTTCTTTACTCGGCACACAGATTTTTTTCATTAAAGAGCTTACAATGGACGTACATAGACTCAAACTTGATGACAAAGTGCTTGTTTGCAAGGAGATTGTCTCTGTCAGAATGCTTGAACGGAAATGTCTCTGTACTTGAGGATTGGACCAGCAAATTACCGACACAATTTGTGTGTGGGTGCTTGATTAAGGTATTTTTTTTTCTTTTCTATGGTTGTGCGTTCAAGATTAGGCTTGATTGAGTAGTCCTTGTGTTGGCATTTTCTATGTAATAATCCTTCCTCTTTTGCCCTTTTCATGTCAATACCTGTCCATTTTTATAAAATGCCAGGCAGACATGGACGCCGGTGTCTGGTGAATGCTTTCTTGCTCTGTTTCCTTCGTATGCTCTTGCATTCAGATGATTTGTAGAATAAGAATGGCATATTGAGCCTTCTTCTTTGAATTGCGCTCTTTATAATTAAGAAGCAACAGCTCTACATGCCAAAGGTTTTGCAAGGCGAAGAAGTTGCTTTGGATTATTCAAAAAAGGGTCTTTAACTTTCATACTGTCATTTCTCAATAAGGCTATGCACTTCGTAACTTTTGGGATCATTTGCTAGTTGTACAGAACAAAATAATGGTCATTCACATTACTAACAGTGGGAAATCGTTTCAATTTTAACATGAGTTGGGGTGCTCTGCAGGAAGATTTGGTACTTTCCTCGTGAAGGTCTTCTTTTAGCAGTGAATAATTACTTGTTTCTATTTTTTAAAAATCTACTTTTTGGTTCCTCGTCAATGTTAATATCGTTCCACCATTGCATGCTTTCGCATATATATCTTTCCATTTTGATTGAAGAAGAAAATCGTTGCCGATTTTTGCAAGTTAGAGAAATTCCTTATTGGAATATCACAATCAAAGTCGGTTCGTTATAGGGTAGAATAATAATAAAGGAAATTGTTTTTTTTTTCATAACTTAGCATTTTGTTCAATCAGATAAGTTTATCAAGGGTTCAATGATTAATGTACTGTACGTTGCAGGGCTTACACTGTCTGAAGGAACCAGGACTAAGTAGACAAAGTTGTTGTGATGCGGTCATTCATCTTTTCTCAAAGTTTGAAATTGGTGGATGGAAGCTACCGACACTTGCATTTCCGGATGCCACTGTTCCTAATATCTCGAAATCTGTGGTCATCAAGCTGCTGATGGATAGTTTTTACTCGGATATTTTTGTGAAGGAGCGCGGTGTGCAGGATACTTCAGAAAACACTGGCGACACAAGCAGTGTCAGGTACCTTCCTGATGCACAGCAGACTGGACATGGTCCAGAACACAACCTTTCTGTGTCAGAAGCCTCCTTTGATGTTGCTTCCCGAACATGTGGAGGGACAGATCATGCTTCTCCCAATGTCAGGCCTTGCAACCCTGATTCAGATATGCCAAAGCAGATAAATGAGTGCGAAAAAAATTCTGTGGAGCCGGATAAGTACTACAGACAGTTGCCTCAACCTGGAAGATTTCTAAATGCTTCCCACTCATTCTCTAATGGCACCATTGGTGTCAAGAAGCTTGTGAGGACATATGACGAGGAAATGAATGGCATTACCAACTCTACTGACTTGAATGCTGCAATGGTTCCCGACCATAATCCTACAGCACCTAGAAGTGTGCAACTTCGACGTAAAACCAACTCTTCTTATAGAAGATTGTCGAGCATGGGATCAGATGATAGAAATGATTCTTCCTTTAAGATTGGTTTCATGAGTGGACCAAAGAAGCCAAGAACTCAGGTCTCTTACTTAATGCCTTATGGCAGTTTTGATCTAAGTCCCAAGAGCAGAAATTCTCATAACAGAATAGCTTCTCACAAAAGAATCAGAAGGCTTAAGGAGAAGGATGTCTCTGATACTTCCAAAAAGGATTTTGACGTGTTGTCTTGTGATGCAAATGTGTTGATTACCCAAGGCGACAGGGGATGGAGAGAGACAGGGGCCACAGTTTATTTGGAGATTGACAACCAAAATGAGTGGAAGCTTGTGGTAAAAAATGCTGGGACGATGCAATATTCTTATAAAGCACACCAGTTTCTACAGCCTGGATCGACTAACCGGTTTACACATGCTATGATTTGGAAAGGAGGAAAGGACTGGCTATTGGAATTTACCAATCGAAGCCAGTGGACTCTTTTTAAGGAGATGCACGAGGAGTGCTATAATCGGAATGTCCGTGCTGCATCAGCAAAAACCATTCCCATTCCCGGGGTTCGTGTCATCGATGAAAATGATGACAGTGGCACGGAAGAGTTACTTACTCGTACTTCTTCAAAGTACATTCAACAGGTTGAATCTGATGTGGAAATGGCTCTGAATCCATCTCGTGTTCTATATGACATGGATACTGAAGATGAGTTATGGATATCAGTGAACTGTTCCTCGGATTCAGAGACCTGCCGATCAAGGGAGATCATGGAAGAGCTTTTCGAGAGAACAATGGATGCATTTGAGAAAGCTGCCTACTCTAGGCAGAGTGACCAATTTAGCTCTAATGAAATAGAGGAGTTAATGGTAGGAGTAGGACCAATCGAGATTGTGAAATCTATTCATGACTATTGGTGGAAGAAAAGGCAAAGAAAAGGGATGCCTTTGATCAGACACTTGCAGGTGGGTTTTTGATTCATTGCTCGTATATGACCTGTCTATTTTGGTTGACGTCTTCACCTACTTAGAAATAGATTGTTATGGTGACATTATATAACAAATTATAATTCTCTTTGCACTGGGTGTAATTATAATTCCCTTGTTTTGCTTGCTCTTCTTCAAAGTAAATAAAGGTGTATGGTGATGGCATTACTTTTGTGCATATTAGTAGAAATGAACTCGATAGGACAATTGGTACTTCTAAGAGACACTGAATTGATAATGTTTGCGAAGGCAGCAAACTCTCTTGTTGGAATTATGAATGCTGGCAGTTGGGTGATTTAACACTTATAGATTAAACTACTTTGATATGTATAACAAGAGTTTTTTTCTCCATGGGGCCGTGTTTGTTCCTATCAACACAGTTCTACCTTTTCTAATGAACTGAGAGAAACTATGAAACTGATTAAGGTAGCAGAGATGTAGAGATTTACTGATGCAAAGCTTTCGTTTCCTTGAGGGAGAACGAGTGGATGGGAACTTGCCAAGTTTCTAAGTGTCCTTGTCACCTTTGTGACAATTGCATTTAGCTCTTCATAGGTTCTTCGTGGAATTACTAACCTGTTTTTTTGTTTGGTACCCTAAATGAATAACGTGTAAGTTTATTAATTTGTTCAATCCATTTTTTCTGTGTGAATAGCCACCATCGTGGGAAAGGTACCAGCAGCAAGTTAAAGATTGGGAGTTAACAGGGAACAAATTGAGTTCTGCCCTTTCCAGCGAATGTCAGAAGGTCTCAGCTGCTGAAAAACCACCTATGTTTGCCTTTTGTATGAAACCGAGAGGTTTAGAAGTTCCAAATAAGGGGTCAAAGCAGAGGTCTCGCCGGAAATTTTCTGTTGCTGGGACCACTGGTTTCCCAGATCATGATGGTTTCCATTCTCTAGGTATGTCGTTGGTGTTCAGTTCATGTCCCATTGATGTCGAGCTACTTCTTGCTATATAAATTTTTCACATTCTTCTGTCAATATGCTTGAAATTAGGGAGAAGGTCAAGTGGAAACTCCTTTGGCAGTGGGAAGGTTTTCCATTATGGCAATCGGAGTGAATTTTTGGGAGATTCCATGTCGCCCAGGTGGGGTTCACCACGAGATGTGGCAAGTCCTAGATATCTATCTTTGGGAAATGATGGGTATTATAATTCAAGATTTTCGAGGAACAAGTCTAAGAGGATTGGGGCTCTTATATCTCCAAGAGATTCAATATCTTACAGTCAAAGAGATGCAGGATGGAAAAACGGCATAAAACACTGGAGTTCTGAATGGAGTGATCATCGGAATTATTATTTGGGAGGGTCTGAAGGATCTCACATGAAACAACTACCCAGTGTAGTAGCAGATGATTACGTAATAAGGGATGCTTCTGGTACTGCTCGGCATGCACAAAAAATAGCCAGGTTGAAGCGAGAGAAAGCGGAGAGAATGTTCCACCGAGCAGATCGGGCGGTTCACAAAGCTCTGGCAGCCCTCATGGCTGCCGAAGCCATCAAAGCTGCCTCGGAGGACAGGAACTTGAGTGGGCTAGTAGGGTCATCGAGTGGGGCTGAAAAGAAGGAAGGTGGTGGAAATCCCCCTTGAGGTGATGAGGACAGGTGGCATGGAGGTAGCTTTCACCTGATTGGCCCCGCTGTCTTTTCATCGGGTAATTTTTATTCTATTGGCGGTTGGAATTTCTTCCAAGCAGGTAGATATTAGGGCAGATTTTCATGGGCAGAGGTCACCGAGCAGCGGCGATGTCCTCCACGGAGGGAAGATTCTCATGGCAAAAAAGACGGACTTTTTCATCATCACACTGTACATCCAGTCTCCATTTTCTGTGGGTCGAGTTGCGCTCATATTGCAGCATCAGTCTTGTAAATATCTTGTTCCTTTTGAAAGTTCTCTTTTCTTTCTACCCTTTTCTTTTCCGGCTCTCTGGACTGAGCTGCGGGTGGTTTTTGTGATAGTTATACAGGACTTAGAGGTGGTGGTAGTAGTAGCGGTGGTGTTGGCGGTAGTTGTCTTGTAGGCAGTTTCAGTAGCAGAGGGGTTTTACCAATGAGGAATTCCATCCGTCAGCTGATTGGAGGTTTGATGGACCTAACTTATGATGCTGACATTTTTATTGGAGGATGATGTTGTTGACGATGATGATGGAAGGTAAAGGTGGGATGATAAAAGAAGGATTTGATCGATTTCCCTTTCGGCAAGTTGGCTTATTCAAGCTTTGCTTCTGCTCTTATAAACTGAATGGATAGAATGTCGTCTCTTCATTTCTGCTGGAACGAGTTTATGGAATGGATTCGTTGGTGATTCCGGAACCTAACAGAACAACTTACTTGAATCCATAGATGGGCCTAAATTGGGCCGTTCCCTAGAAAGTATTGGGCCATGCTTTTAGGCCCATTATGACAGGCCGCGACATCATTGACTGGAGCTATTATTTTGATTGGTCCATATATGACCTTTGTATACACACGAGGACACGAGGTGTTCGACGATGTTCCTTCTCGACTCTTGTAGCTCGTGATACACCATGCGAATCCTTGCATGTTTCTTCTTATCTTTGGTTTGATTTGGGATGCTGTAATAACTGGGATTCTGCTTTGGTGTTTTGTACCTTGTTCTCTGTTTTGTGGCGAAGGAAATGGGGCATAAGGCAGAGGAGGAAGAGAAGCTCAGGCAGATAATGGTGGACTCTCGAAACCTCCCGAAGTGGACAAACTGCAACGACCGGGTATGTCGATGCGCTCGGTTTCTTCAACTGTATTTATACCTCTTTTTGATTTCGTGGTCTTCATACATGTGATTCATTGGTTTATTGTTGGCTATGTTACAGGAATTCTATGTTGCTCGCTTGAATACCTGACCATGAGTATTGGCCTTGCAAATACGTGGGCAGTTCCGTGCTCTTAGGAGCTGAAAGATAGTCTTTCTACTGCGGTGAGGATACTGTAGGGTATGTCCTGCATAGAAAAAGCTCAATGCCAGGATGATCAAAAGCTTAACACCCATCATTCTTATTATTTTTATTACTTAACTCCTCGAAACCCAACGTTATTATAGAGAGAAAGGCGCTTTCCTATCTTCTTAACCCGAAAGGCAGGGTAGAAAGCGTTAAGTGTTTCTCGCTGGCAATTAACCATGTACGACCTGAATTCTTTACTCTTCTTCTCAGATTTTGATTTGATTTGTGATACTACAATTACTGGGATGTTGCTTTGTTGTGTACCCGACCAGACATTGGTGTGCTCTTGAAACTCCCAGAGAATCTCTCGTGCACGAACTACGACAGCCTGGGATGTCAATGCATTCGGTTTTCTTTACGGTGTTTCAATCTTTCTTAATCTCGCAGTCTTCAAGCACATAATACTCTGCTGATTTTATGTTCGCAGTTTTTCTTGGCCTGCCATGTATTCCCTTTAAAATACAGCCATGTGTAGTTGCTTGCATGCTGTAGGAGCTTCAATGTTTTTAGAAGGGGAATGAAAGTAGGAATACGAGTTATACATTTGCTTTGCTTTCTCCTTTATAATATTTATTAAGGAGGGAGTATAATTAATATATGCAAATCTAGTGCTTTCATTTTCACTGATGAGGAAAAAAGAAGTCGCTGATTGCAATGTGGCATTAAGATATGTCTGGTGCACGAGACTGGCCATACAATAGGAGAAAAGCAGACTGCAGCAGATATGAGGCAATTGATGATGACTGCAGGTTCAATCAGCTGCATTTCTCAGCCTAATTAGAAGAAATGCTATGATTCCGCTTAGAAAACCAAGGGCTGCACTCGAACCGACCAGAGAAACTGCTGCACAGACTAGCATCACGAAGGCGTCCTCCTTTGTGTTCATGTCCCTAGCAGCCATGGCCAATTCAATCCCAGCAAACAGGAGGAGAACCCCAAGGACCCCGACGGGGAACTGGTCCAGTACCTTGACAATGGAGCTTCCTAGGACCAATCCCAGAATGAGCTTCGTCAAACCCAGGATAGCCACACAACCGCCACTCCTCCCTCCAAACTTATACTGCCCAGCCAGACCGCCAGCTCCGTGGCAGCATGGCATGGCACCAAACCAGCAACCGACAAGGTTCATCACTCCAACAGACACTGACACTGATGTTGCAGAGAAATCCTTCCCGGGAAAGAGATCAGACGAAAGCTTGCAGACTGCGATGACAGAATTCAGGATGGACAGTGGCAGCTGTGGAACCGTTCCCTTGACGAATCCATCCTTCCAGGCATTTCTGGGAATCTTCATTAGCTTAATTGAAGATGGCCCGAATTTGAATCCTTTGATGACTTCCGGATCTCGAATGAAGGCCAAGACCACTCCCAACAGAAATATGATCAGAGCAGAAGGCAGGCTGAAGACAAATTTCTTGCATTTCCGCTTTCTCGCGGTAACAAGGTCCTCACTCAAGCCCTGATCGTGATCGCAACTCGCATCGTTGTTTTCTCCCCCGGCTGCACCTGCACCATTGACGACAACGACGAAGCATGCACAGACGAAGGCCAGCACCAATCCATCCGATCCTAGCCACTGCCTGTTCTCCCCGGACTTCGACTTGGAAAAATCCTGAACCTTCCTGACATACTTAACAGCGGTCATCGCGAATGACATCCCCTGCGAGAGCTGAATGCCTCGAACGACAGACAAAGGCAGAGCCCTATACACCAGCTGCATAAGCCCGGTGACGCCGAGGAGGAGCAGGATCGAGGCGGTGCATATCCCGGACGCCATGATCTCCGGCACCCCAAACCCGGGATCAGAGATCGCAACCGCAGCAATCGACTTCATCGGCTGGACCGGCATAGGGACACCATAGACAGCCCCTGTGACAACGTTGTACACGCCGGTAAACATAAGGGTGGTCCCGAGGTCAAGGTCCCTGGCGAGGGTGAGGGCCAGGACGATGGGGATGTAGGTTCCCAAGTCCCCCATGGCACCATTCAGCTCGGCAGACAATCTCGACCGGAAGGCAAGGTTGTGCCTCAGCTTTTGCAACAGGATGGATGGAGAACAGGTAAACTTGGGTTGTGGGGGGTCATTGCACTCCATGGAAGAAGAGGTAGGAGATGGGGATGATCAGGTTATTCTTTTTCGCTGTGCTTCGTTATTTATCGTGGTGGTGGGCGAAGTCAAATTTCAAGTGGGAGTTGTCTAAACGTACGCCTTTAAATTTGGGGGGATGATCAGGTGATTCGTTATTTTGCCCTCTATCGTTTCTGATGGGGGGAATCCGGTGCAAGTCGCATCTCTCTCAATGTCAAATTATTCTCCATGCAGATGAGCAAAATTCCAATCCCATATTGTTCTCCTCTTTTATGAATTGATTGATTTAGCCGCTAACACTCTGAACTATCTCTATTGTTTATGTCTAACCCAACATTGGAAGATGGAATCGGGGCAGAGCAAAATATCGACTGCACACGTGTCATCACGGGTCCGTGTTAGCTCTCCAGTAGCCGACCCCCTTCTCCCTTTACCCTAACCCTCCACGCCTTAATATCTTCCAAATCTGACGGCCACGGAGGGAAGATCCAATTAGGGTTATTATGGTAAATTAGACTGACAACCTGGCTAACAACGGGCCAAAGGAGGGGCCTGCATAGAAGGCCGATTCATTCGAAGCTCGGTCGTGAATTTCGGGTTTGATTTCCTCCGGTCGGCGAGATTTGTTTCCTTGTGTTCTTTAAGATTTGTTGTTCGAGGAGGGGATAACAAGTCGACGAGAATCGCATAGGAAGTTCGTTTGTTCGTTTATCCGAGTCTCGTTCTGAAGTGTTTTTTTGTGTTCCAGTGTTCGTTCCTGATGTGATCCAGTCGTCCTTTTGTTTTCGCTGCTTCTGACTTGAGATTGGCTGTGATGATGATGATCATCTTTTATATTGCGAGTTGTTGATGATTTTTTCTTCGGTGCAATTGGATAGAGTTCGGCGCCCCTGATGCGTGATTGATCGAAGTGAGGTGGCGTGGTCGATCCTTGATATCTATGATTTTTGGGTGTTCTCTTCCAGAAACGCGTTCATCTTCCATGCTGGAGTTTTTCTAATGTTTATTTTCCAGAATCTACGTTGTTGTTTGATGTACTCACTTGGGACAGGATCGCTCCTTTAAGGTTTGATTCAATTAACGGCTGGTTCTGGATTAGGATTATGGGGTTCGATCCGTCCTTTAATCACATTTTCAACCGAAGTTTAAGGCTGGTGGTGAAATTGGACGGCTGAATAATTAAATAGAATTATAATTTTACAAATCACATTCTGGTCCAAAATTCGTAATTAAAAGAAGTTGTTCTGAAGTAGATGAAGCTAGGAGAAATGTTGGACAAAATCTTCCGAAGGCTGCCACATTACAACTTCCTCCTGTTGTGGTCAATCCGTTCCATCCGGATCCCTCTTTCTCTTTTTCCCATGGATGCCTTGACTTCATGCATAGCTTTCACCCGACTGTGTTTATATCCCATAACTACGTCCTTAAAGATATTGTGGACTTGTGTTAAGAGATAATGGCATGAATTGTGATATATAAAATGGAGAAGCGCCAATCCTCGGATGACAAAAGGAGCACAGACTATGTCTATTGTGTTCATTATAGAGGGGTCTATGTTGAGACTTTGGTTGGTGTTGGACAGCGGTGTGATTCACTTCATTGGATCGAACTGGAAATTATGAACATGGAATTCGATTCTCATTGTTTTCATCATTTTAAGATAACCTTGTCCTCTAAAAAAATGGGATTTTCGGACGGGTTGATCTCTACTGAAGTGTTGGAGGATTATCTAGTTAGATGGTTGACAATTATATAATCAGGTGGCTTAATTTCGACTAAAGGAGGCAGTTGACATGGCAGGAAACATTAGTATGTGGGTATTAGCATCTTTTCGAGGAGATTACCTCCAGTTTTGCAGAGCGAGGTAGGGATGTCCTTAAAGAACATTTTATTCTGCCCTAATTCCGATACCTTGAAATATGTGGACCTTATGATTTTAGGACGGATTTGATCATGCGATTTGTTGATTTCACATAGGTTGAATTATTCAGTGTTCGCGATTGGTCCGAATGGATTCAGACCTGATTCCTGGGACAGCTAAAATTATCAGGTGGTGCCTCTAATTCTGGGTAAGGATGGAGGCTTCAGGTGTCCGGTGCACAATACTGGTTGCTTGTTGTGTGGATCATTGCTGCTTGCTTTGATGAATCCCCCTGGAGAATACCTGGTCAGACCGCGTGGACCTTGACTGGATTGTTTTCCTGCTATTTCTGCTGAAGATCGGAAGGGATGACCCCGTGGAGCTGCTGGCTTTGTCTGGAAAGAGCACAACCCTTTTGGGTCGTGGACTCATTGCTAAAGTTGCTCCTCCATGCAGGTGCAATATTATCTTCTCGAGAGTTAGAATTCCACTACAATGAATGGTATGGGGAGAACAGTTGTACAACATTGCGAGGATAGTGCTCAGGAGCCCAAGAACTGGAAGGACTCTAACTCACTTTCTGAAATTAACAAAGGATTGGTGCCCTTGGAAGACTTGGGTAATACAAGGCAGTCCCATGAAATACTGGAGAAGGGCCACATGTTATATGGGTAATGACATTTTGGCCTTTCTCGAACTAGTAATTATGAAGTTGTTGCATGGATAGAGTGCCATTTGTTTCTCGTTGATCTGATTATTTTGCATATGACTAGGTGCTCTCACTATCGCCGACGATGCCGCATTAGAGCAACTTGTTGCAATGAAGTCTTTGACTGTCGCCATTGCCATAATGAAGCCAAGGTAGATTTCCCTCTGTTTTTAATATTAGAGTTCATGCATCATGCCATTCCAAACAGACAAATCGTGTAGAAACTTCCAGTCACTTTAGCACTTTCTTATTTTAAATTGGTATTTCCTAAACAATTCAACTTACTGCATGATAAATATTTATCTGCAGAATAGCATTGGTGTGCATCAGAATCAAAGACATGAGATTTCGCGCCATCAGATCCAAGCGGTAGTTTCTTAAAAAAAATGTGTCATCGTTCTCTCTCTCTGACACACATTAAGAAACATGTTTCTTCCTTTCATCTTTTGCAGGTGATTTGTTCGTTATGTGGAACAGAACAAGAGGTAAGTGAATGTGTCCATTTACACAATAAATGAGTACTCTGTGGATTAATTTTGGCAGAACGTAGTTCTTTACCAATATGTCTATTACTGCAACAATGCAGGTCCATCAGGTCTGTATCAACTGTGGTGTGTGCATGGGAAAGTACGCTTGCGCTACTTGCAGGTTGTTCGATGATGATGTAGGTGATTTATGTTCTCTTTTTCTAGTAGTTTTTATATATTTCATTGCAAGTTGTAGCTTAGAGTTCCATTCTTGAACATTTTGCAGATATCAAAGATACAATATCACTGCGACGGTTGTGGCATTTGTAGGTAAGCTTGTGCGATGATTCACGTGCTTCTGCTAATGCAAACTTAAATCATTTATATCAAACTAATCATGGTAAAACACTTGCCCTTTTCCATTTCAGAATTGGAGGGAGTGAAAATTTCTTTCACTGCCACAAGTGCGGTGAGTACACTCTTATTGTTATAATCCACTAAAACATAATTCATGTATTAACAGAAACTAATTTCCTTCTTCCCCCCTCCTTTTACAGGATGCTGCTATTCAAATCTTCTGAGAAACAGCCACCCATGTGTAGAAGGTGCGACGCATCATGACTGCCCAGTTTGTTTCGAGGTAATGCATTACGCATTATGCTCTTAGACGAACATTCAAATGCAATCTCAGATACCATCGTTGATTCTCATCAAGTTCTTGTGCATTGCACTCTCAGTATCTATTCGAGTCGAGAAATGACGTGACTGTTCTGCCTTGTGGGCATACCATTCATCAGAGCTGCTTGGATGAAATGAGAGGGCATTACCAGTAAGAGGTCTAGGTAGATGAGCATTCCCTCACGAAAAATTGGATTTGCATGTTGGTTGACTCTCATGATTTCTTACTTTGCCGTTCTTCAACAGATATGCATGTCCGCTCTGCTTGAAATCCGTCTGTGACATGTCCAAGGTCTGGGAGAAATTCGACTTGGAGATTGCAGCGATGGCAAAGCCATATGAGAATAAGATGGCAAGTTCTTTGAGCTCTACATCTACAAGTAATAGGACTGTATTGTTCCGACTGATTGAGTTGAGGATGAGAGTTCGTACATTTATGCAAATCCTTCGTAATACTTTCTGCAGGTTTGGATCCTGTGCAACGACTGTGGTAAAACATCTCATGTGCAATACCACGGGGTGGCACACAAGTGCTTGAACTGCAGGTCTTACAACACTCGGCAGACCAGAATTTGAAAATGTGGGTTTTGCTTTGGATAAGGTGGAAAAGTTCAGACGAGCTTCCGAGATGTCTGGTGAAAGAGCCTGTAACCAGTGATTTTCTCGGGCAGGAGGGCGTCTCTCATCTCGCGTCGTTGTCAACTTGTTGGGATGGGCTTGGTGTTAATGTGGAAGTAGTCTCAGCATATTTCCCGTACAGTTATAACGTTCTGCTACACTGATCGAGCAGTGTACACTGGAGTTGTATTATCTGTGTTGCTGTGGTCCCTTTCGAGCTTGGGGATGATGGGGCCGTCTCATTCTCATCTCAACGATTCAAACTGGAGTATTATCTTTTACCAGAATAATTTTGTTAGCATAATGTGTTTTCCATTTCCGTGGGACTAAATTGAAACCACTTCAATAGTTCAGAACCAATTTTGATATTCCTTTCTTCCATAACGTTTTCCGTGTCGGTTGCTTTCCCTTCCCATTCCCGCGGCGCTCCATCGGTCACTTCACGCGGCGGGCACAATCGGTTACTTACTTCACGCAGCGGGCACCTGGCGACCATCTTTGATTGCGAGAAATCCGCTTTTGAATGCGGTAATCAATGCGTTTTAGATTTGTGTCGTCTGCATGATAGCGACGATCAGTCCGTTAGTAAGTTTTCGGCTGAAGTATAGAACTGCGACTCGAATTGCCAGTTGTCATTCATGTTTATTCATGTGCCTGATGATTTTTGCAGTTTGAATTGTCTGTTGGATAAGTAGGTTGACTGCAGAAGAGGCACTTAAGTTATATATTTTTTATTAAATTCGCAAACTTAATAACGCCAAGTCAGGATGGCCGAGTGGTCTAAGGCGCCAGACTCAAGTTCTGGTCCTCGAAAGAGGGCGTGGGTTCAAATCCCACTTCTGACATTTTTACTTTAAGTAATTAAAAAACGATAAAACCATAAATATAAGAAAATTGAAAGGTTCCGCCGAGTGACTTTCGGCTCTGACACTTTTAATCCATGTGGGACTCTTACTTAAAAAGAAGTCCCCCAGTTCTGGAATGGCTTAGTTTTTAGATCATCTGCCCGCCCTACCATGGCTGGATGAAAGTATTATCTCACCGTAGCATTTTTAATGGTTGATGTTAGGTTTTCGATAACCATTAATTTTTTATGAATTTTTTTTTAGGCAATCATGATTGGTGTCCAGCAGCTCCACGGCGTAAATATTAAGACACTACTACTTATCGGGGAAAGAGAGATTCACTCTTCAATCTTTGGCACAACAACAGAACCATTGTCCAACCATGGCGTTTTGCCTATGTACACACAAATACAACCAATCAAAAAATAAAACCAGCTTTCTTGAGCAGCTGCAATAACGGAGTTTCAGGAGGAAGAAAAGAAGAAAGCACGTGAAGTAAGACCTCACAAGTCTATCAACAACTTCTCCTTCCTATCCCTCAACGACTGACCGGCGTACCGAGCGGAGAATGACCGGGAGAAATTATCCGGCTCGGCGAACCCCATCCCGTCGTCAAAATTCTGAAAGTAATCCGAAGCATCGTAGGAACCTTCGAAGACTCCCTTCTTCCCTAACCTCCATCTCCTCCAAAACCCATGCCATCTCCAATTCTGCAGCAACTTATCCAGGGAAGCCTGGCTATGAGTCTGGCTGTTATCTCTTCCCAAGTATATCGCCTTCGCTTCCCTCCTCTGAAGGTCGCTCCAGTTTCTAACACCCATCTACGAAAGTATGAAGTTGGTTCTGTCCTTGGGGAACTGCAAGATTTCTCTCCTAATATATGCAATGTAATAAGAGAAAGTCCGTCTGCGTCAGACCCCACTGGGAAGTTTCTTGTGGCATGGGGAAGGAGGTGAGCTTTTGATGAGAAGAATGAATTTGTTAATTTTTTGACTTGGGTTGGTTTTCTTCTCGGGCCGCTCTGCATTGAATGTCAACTCACATGGTGGGGCTCCCTTTTTTAACATTTCCCACCTTCAGAATCCAACTTGGCAACTCCCCCATTTTGTCACTAGTGTTCTTATCAGCCCCCATCTTAATACTACTAGGAGTATTTTCGTGCAGGATCTCTATATGCACAGAGAAAAGTACCACGTAAACCAGCATAAGAATAATAAAGGCACTGTAATTGAATGTTCAGAATCCTATTATGTAAGATTGCCATTTGGGCAAGATAGATGAAAATGGATGACGATGGCTGGTCAAAGTTTGAGACAGGAGAGGAGAACCTTACCATCTCTAGGAAGAAACGATCAACACAAATGACAAGGCTCGGTCAGAGGGGTTGGTCCTAAGCAGTAGGGTCCATGCCAGCAAAAGGCTCAAGGACCATCTGGCTATGTCCACCCAACTGGAGCTCCTAATTTATTGCTCTGCAACACTCAAAAGAAGACTGCTGAAATGGTCCATCTATCATACCCTTCGTTCCTGTCACTTTCATAGACAGACGCTCCAGATAAATGTCTATTCCCACTTATATTCACCCGACCTAACCCTGCTCAACCCACTCCAGGCTTATATCTCAGGGAGGAAGATGTAAACAGCAGCCTGAGTTGAACTTTGTCCTCACTTATACCCAAATAGAGCAGACGAATTAAGCTCCACAACCCCATATTACGCGAGACCTCCAACTATGAGAAGAGACTACTGCTGCTGCTGCCTAACGACATTCAGAATTTACCAGCCCAGATTTACTCATGCATATGACCTAATGTTAGAAAAGGGAGAAGTAAAAAAAAGGCACTAATCGCATAGATTAACTTCAAAATTACCAAATCTTAGCCCATCATGCTCAAGGGAAAGATCATGGTCAGGTATTAAGGCATACCTGTTTTTACAATGCATCTAAACGAAGTCATATCATAATAGTACATGACTATTTCGAATGAGGACTAGAGGTTAATAAACATGATTGGTATGCTGTACCTAAGAGGCGACCCCGTTTGACTTGTGCATCTGAGTGACGGCCCTCAGTCTAGCATAAGAATCTGCACAAGCGTGCGAGTAATCCGATATAGCTCGGAAGAGCTCAGGCAAGCGGGTTTTGAGGCTACCAAGAGACTTCTCCCTCACCTGAACACAAAGCCTCTGATGGGCTTCCACTTCCTCCTCCATCCTCTTCCTCAAGCTCTCCACAGCTGCTCGCTTCTCCATCACGGGATCATTGGGGTTCACATCCTCTCCTGCTTCATCGTGACCCCGTCGCTGGAGGTATTTCTGGTACCATTCTTCAAAAGCCTGGTTTTTCCGTAAGAACTCCTTTCTCGTTTCCTCGTACTTATCTTTCAGCTTCAGTTCTTCTTCCTGATGCAACATTATTGTCCGTATAACCGCACCAAATGCAAAAATGGCAGTTTTAGCATTCTCGTCTGGAAGTTTTTCCAACAAGTCCTGCCATGCCACTAGAAGTGCTTGAATCGGTGGACTCTGAGCCCTAGGAGGAGACGATATTTTCTCCTTCAAGCTACTCTCAATTGGTATAAGATTCAACTTTAACCAGCTGTTTAGGGCACAAACATATTGTTTCTGATGGATGACAAGCTTCTCGAATTCAGAGTGCCATTTCTGAATGACCTCTTCCAGCTGGGCAGTGCACTTGTGGTGCTGCCTGGTTGTTTCCCTGGGGGCCTGAGAGATGTCTAGGGATCTCAAATCACTAACGATTGAAAGCTGGCTTTCATGGTGCAAGCACATTCTTTCCCACATGACAGCCAACCTAAGATTGAACAATTTGAACTGTCAAGACAAGATATATACAGTTTACTACTACAAAAGCTAGGGTTCAATGCGGCAAGGCACAGAGACGAGGGGTTTACCCATCAACGAGTTGAGTGAGCTTCGGGTAGAGTTGATGATCTCGTATCTGATTGATTTCGGAAGCGGTTGAGTCCATGGATTGCATGTCGACGATATATCTTGTATGCAAGTGGCTCACAGCTGCTTTTGTTTTTTGGAGTGATTCCGCACTAGCACTCCGTTTCTTCTGCTTGTTCAGCAGAGTAACCTTTCTCTGATATTCAAGTTTCATCAACTCTCCTTGCTGTCAATATCAGAATTGTCAAAATCCAACAGAAAGAACATGTTTGTATGCAACACGAAATTTTTTCGACAACAGTTTACTGTCTGTAGTTAGATGTCAACATCACATATTTGAGACAATGAAGGTCGAAAATCTGCTTACTCCTGATAGAAAACTTCAAAACAGTAGGAAACAAGAAACGAGTAGTGGATATTGGATAAGAGTAAGTTCATGCTAAGAAATGTCATCACACTGTAAAACTATGCAAGCCTTGTTTATACCTTCACTTCCTCATAAAGCTTCTTTTCCCAAGCCAATAGCTTATCCAGGATGGTGGCATGAGTTTCGTATTCATCAGCATCAAAGTCGTCCTTTCCAGAATCTCCATTAGGCAAACCTTTGAACGACTTATTCCAAGTGATAACACGCATTACACGGGCAGAATGATCAATATGACCTGCAATATATTTACTATGTGAATGAGATAAACTGATCGCAATTGTCAGACATTTGGGAGCACATTCTTCTCATCTACTGGTATAGCAACTAATTTTTCACCCTAAAAATTTATGAAAATTAGTCAGCATTTGATAATCATTTGTAATATTGGAAAAGCATTTGCACTTTCGATGATAAAAAAAATATTAGAATGATCAATATGACCTGCGATATATTTACTATGAGAATGGAATAAACTGATTGCTATTGTCATACATATAGGAGCACATTCTTCTCATCCACTACAACAGCACTAATTTTTCATCCTAAAAATTTCTGATAATTAGTCAGCATTCGATAATCATTTGGAATATTGAAAAAGCATTTGCACTTTCAAAGATAAAAAATATATTCAAAAGATGGATGGCCAAAAGGTGTGAATACTATTTCCAGAAGAGACATAAAGGGTGCAATCTAATAAAGCGTTCAAAAGGGACTAATCCAAGCGTTCCGTTAAAGAATCCCAGAACAGTACCAGATAATAGAGACCACAATAACACAAATTCACGTCATATAACTTCAACCACGGTAAAGAAACCAATTAATTAGTGGGGAAAAGTAGTTAATCAGAAGGAATACCCCGATCATCGGCGAAATTTGAGTGGTAATGCATCCGTGTAGCTTCCAGCATCCTGCACACCTCATGTGCGCACTCAGAGGCCTTCAAGAAATGATCATCGATGACCCCCATCACTTTCACCATGTTATACCCTGTGGCAGTAGCAGTCACTGCCTTGGTGCTGGCATCAGCCTCCAACTCCTCCTTTGCCCTTACCTCCGACCTCAGATCCTCCTCGTCCTGGACCACCACCACCTTCTGCTTCTCCGGGGTTTTGAACTCCATTTCAAGGCTATCACTCCCCTCAAATCTCATCCTCATGCCACCAACATCCCGTATGTTGCTCGTGGCATTATTGTGGTCATGATCATTGTCTTCGTCATCCTGAACTTCATCCTCGTTCTCAACTTCACCTCTACCGCCTAACCCGGAACCCTGCATATTCTCCACCATATAGAAGTAATCCCACATCATTCCCTTCGACTCCGGCATAGGTGGGGGAGGAGCCGTGACCACATCGCCCTTTCTCGGCCTCGAAGGCCGGCGCAAGTTGTTCTGAAGCTTCACTTCTGGCGAGCAAAGAAAGGGACTTCAGCTCAAATCCAGATCTCGATATTTCTAAAACAAGCAAAGACGAGACAAGAGAAGCAAAAAGAGAAAACCTTGGTCTTCATCATCTCCGTCCTCTTCATCGATGGACATGGGGGACTTGTCAATGCCGCGGCGGTCAAGGCCGCCAAGTCCCAGACCCACCCCAGGGGTGGCGGTGGCAGGCGAAGAGGCGATATCAGGGGGCATTGTGGAGGCGCGCTTGAGAGGAGAGGGGGAGACGGCAGGGAGGGGAGGAGGAGGAGGAGGCAGGGTATCAATGTGGGGGGGAGGAGGAGGAGGTGGAGGTGGAGGGGGAGGGGGAGGGGGAGGGGCGAGAGAGGAGGGGTCGGAGGAGGGGAAAGACTCGGAGACGGAGAAGCCGGAGAGAGAGGCGCCGGTGTTCTTGAGGGAGACGGAGTAGGCGGTGTGAGCGGCGGCGAAGGCGTTGCGGGCGGAGACGGCGTCCTTCATGTGATTGCGGCGGTCCTTGCAGCGAGCGACTGACTCCTCATTGTCGATCCGGGATTGAGCGCAACCCATCAGTTGCCCGATCTCCCCCTCTTTTGGAGATTTTTAAGAAAATTAGTGGTTTTTTCTTTTTGGTTAAGACAATGTGGGTGTGAGGGGTAGGGGGGGGTGGGGGTGGAGAGGGTGGTTCTGCCTGCCTTGCTTTCCTGCCGTGTCAGCTCTCAGCTCCCAGCAACACTCTTTCTTCTTCCTCCTTTTTCTTTTTGTCCTCATGTGGATGGGTTCTGACAACGGTCACATTGCCCAACGACGCCGTTTTGTGGGGCTTCCCCAACTTACCCCTCTAATTGTAATTTCCTTTTTACATAACCATTCTTATGATATTTAATTATTTTAAATTAAGTTTAATTATTTTGAACTGCACCACCGAAAGTGTGAGACCCCCCCCCCCCCCCCCGGTGTAAACCTACCTTCCTACCTAATCTTCTCATGTCCATGAACAATTTTTTCTTACACGTTTCTACAATTCACTGCTTTTGGGGAAAAAAAAATGGCATGTGTGAGTTTTACGAATTTTAAAAAATTCCGAATTCACGACCTTCAATTTTAATTTTGACACGCCAAGAAAAACAAACTTTATAATTTCGAGGAAGAGTTGAATAAAGTACAAAATCGGCTTCAATTTTCTTAAGAAATAAATTAAAAATTAAATTTTAAGAAATTATTTCAGAAATTTTTAAGTGTTAGTTTAAAAAGGAAACGCGTTTAAGTATTAAATTTGGAGCGCCAGCCATCTCCGTCGGCTCGGGCTGATCTCTTCATACCCAGCCGTCACTCCTCTTCTTCTTGAAATAATGGCTTCTGGGTCCCCACGGGATCGAGTAGAAAAGGTCTGGAATTTCGCCTCCCGTCGTCGTTCTCTTCAAGGGTCTTGTTCTCTCTTTCTTCGTTTTTGGTTTTAAGGTTCTTCTTTGAAGGATTCTGATGTTTGTTGGTGTTTATTTTAGTGTTGATGGGTTACTCGGGGCGATGCAATTGGCGCCGTCTGTTATTTTGGATGGAGTCAAGGTTGTCGTTTTCTTCGGGGTCGTTGGAGTCCAGTTTCATTCTCGGTATTCTTTTCAAGGTTCTTGTTGAGTAATTCGGGCGTTCGGGTGATTAGTGGGAGAAGTTTGGCGTTGTTGGGTGACTCATCCTTCTCGTTAATGCCAGTTGTATGATAGACTCGTCCATGTTGTTCGATTTGCATCTGGTGCAAGCAGTTCTTTCGAACTGAGTCAAGATTGTTCTTTCCTTCGGGTGTTTAGAGTCAAAATATTGTTTCTTGGTTATCTGTAGATTGATACGACATTCTTGTTGAGGTTCTTGTTGAATGGAAGAAAAAGTTTCTTGTCAAAGATCAAATTTGGAAATGACAAAAAGCTTAAGTCTCAAAGACAGGTAGTGAATTCCATCTGTCAAGTAAAATGTGCTTTCTGCAGTTCCATTCGATCTTGTAGTTTCCCTTTCAATTATTCATCAATATTGCCACAATCAATATTCATGGGGACAATTGCTGGCAGCGTTGATTGCAAATATGATTCTAACGTTCAACTGGCATCAAAGTTTCACATGCTAAAGGGCAGATGCAGAATCCTTTTGCAGGTTTGTTTTCAATTCTCCATACTTTTTCTCCCATAAAATCTTCACTGAAATGTTGAGCTGATGGCCAATAACTCTAGTGAAACATCAATTGGGACTTGATTGAGGTGACAACTGAGGTGCCTACTCTTGTCTTTGTCAATCTGGACCTATTGGAGATAAGTGTTCATTCTGTTATAATAGCTCTTGTAACGCAGGATTGTCTTTTTTAGCATTATAAGCTGGATATACACACAATAATAAAAATGCTATCAAGCTGTCGGAACACATGAAGCTGTATAATTCATGTGTAGACTTATATTTTGTTGCTATTTGTTGATTTTTGTGATCAGCTATTTCATTATCCCTTTTCCTTATTAAAATGTGATAGTCATGATTCCTCTGTCTCTGTCTGCTTTTGGTAGGTACATGACAAACTAGTGCTTGAACTAGTGCTGCTAAATTGCTAAAAGAGAGCATGAAAAATGCTGTTTCGCCCCATGGTAATGTTTCTTGTTCTAATGTTTGTGTTCGTAAGCATAAATACTTTATGATTAATATTTGTGTTAGGGGAATGAAAGCAAAAACTAATAGCATATATCTCTGTATCTTGGGTAGCATATCATGCTATCATTTCAGGGGTTATTCTATCTATTAACCAAGTCATGGTTTGAATTTGAAACTTGATTAATTATGGTATTTCCTCAGCTCCTTTGCGTGTCAAGCTGAAAGTTGGGAGGAGTTGGGGTTCCTTGGAGGATTTCTATGCCGTGAATTATGGGAACACGGGTTAAGTGCCTCAATTGGCAATAATGTGGATCAAGTTGTTCGTTACCAAAGAAAAGGTATCTTTATCAAGGTAAAAAGTTCTATGGAATTGTAAATGATTGTTCTTCTATATCAAGGGTCCAAATGCCTTCAATTGTGGATGCGAGAAAATTTCCGGATTCTCAAAAATGGTTTTTGCAGAAGAAAGCTAGAGTATCTATCTCGGGATATGTGCATCAGCCTGTTGTTATCATTAAGCTGGGGTTGCCGCCAAAGTGTCTTGTGGGAGCCATGCTATGCATCGGGTTGTGCAGGGTTCTAAATGAAACATCTGCTTTCCTTTCAAGTTTTTGGTGAATGCGCCACCTGGTAACTCATGTCACGCAATCCTGTGATGCCAGTGGTCAATTTTCAAAATGAAGTCACCCAGCTTTTCTTTAATCTGACGAAATGGGGTCCCTAAGGTAGTGGTAGGAGTTAATGTCAAGTTGCTTCTAATTTATACTTGCTTGTGTCTGTTGTAACATCTGAAATGTTGGTTCATGCAGGAGCTTAAATCAGGAAATGACATCTCCCTGGTTCAAGAAAGTTTGGAGATCTGATTTTATGGATGAAGAGTCACTTCTCTTACTACATGCTAAAGAAATCAAAGTTTTAAGTTTGATGAATCAGACACTGTGAGAGGTAAAATGTTTTATGGTTTAAACTTAATGGTACCTTTAACTTCAATTTTTCGACCTACCTTCTCATGGTATTCTAACACTGAACTAGGTTTTCTTATCGTCAGCATTATTTCATTTTGTGATGTTTCTGAAAGATGCTATCAGGAGTAGAGTAACCTCTATCTGCATCTAGATTTCACAGATCTGCAACTATGACATTCTTTTCAGGTGCTTGCCTTTGGCTAATCGAGATCGAATTAGTCGCTAGGTTAGTAGAGGTGGCTGCGACGAATCTTCCGGCATATTTAAAAAAGGGCGTTATGATTGGATTGGGGTGTTAAGGTATCACTCTCTCTCTCTCTCTCACTCTCACCATTGGGGCAACTTTTCTGGGTGGGCAAAACCTTTTGGGGTTCTGGGCTTGGGCTGGATTTTTTGAATGGGCCCAAATGAAGCCCAAATCATGTGCTGCCTGTTGAAATATGATTCGGCTTCCATCCTCCATCCAAGACCTTAATTCATTCACCCAATAACCATAAGAAATATGCGAGAAAAGAATATCAATGGAGTCAGCGAAGATGGACCCCCCAGGGACACGATAACGACTAGTTCGCTGATGGTCTTGCGAAAATCGGCCCTTCCCGACTTGATTTTCCACTCGTGTCACTTTCTCTATTACATTACTCGATACTTTGCATGCATTTTAGGATTGAATTTTCCATTTCTTTTTAGGGAAAAAAAAGGAGGAAAGGCAAAGGAACAATAGTGAGAAAGTTGTCGAACAAAGAGTTGCAACTTGAACTAAGTTAAATTAGTGCAACTCATTCCAACATTCCACTAAAGACCTGCTTTTTCCAATTGGTGGAGAGGGGGTTATCTTGTAAGTATTGACTAGGGCATGTGTTGTTAGAAAATCTTTTGTGTGTACTATGTGTTCATCCACGAGGAGGAGCTTATATATTTCTATACTAAAAATTGAATCTTCTTCAATTTTTTTTTTTATAAATTAATGTTTTTTTCTTCCCTCTGAGGAGTTACATAATGCGCCATATGTATTGTTGAAAGTTGTCAGTGTCCAATTGGAGGGGCGGTTGTTTATTCATCCCCCTTTTCACTTTCAAAACTAGTAAAAGGCAGTCCAAATTTTGAGTGGTTTGCATATTGATTGTAGCTATCCCCCGAGTGAAAAATTATATGATTAGGGTTTATATGTTAATGAAAATCTCCTTCATAACGTTTTATTTTATTTTATTTTCATATATCAATACCAGGAAAAGTTGTGGATTCATGTATCCTTTTGATTTTTGTTAGGCTAGTTCCCATTTGTGTTTTATTTTTGTTAATGCACTCTCTTTTGTTGGGTCTTTTGTTCCTTTCCATTTAAAAAAAAAATGATAAAGGAAATGACAATGGATGTCATCCTTATGCTGTTCAAGCTTGTGGTGATGCCACATGAGTTCCCTCACTAAACATGCCAAAACAGCCATAGTTGATTAAGCTAGTGCTTAATTATGACCAGGATTAATGGTTAATCCTTAGAGGATCTGGAAAAGGGTGTTTGTGTGTGTGTCTGTCTGTTGGACAAAATGCACTTTATAATCATGGGGAAAGCTTAAAGCCCACGACTGTCTAATCAACGGTTCCAACTAAGTAAGTGATGCATGACTTAATTAAATAAAAAGAATGATGAACGCCTGAATTTTTATTTATTCTTTAACAAAGTTGGAAAAGAAGTGGAGAATCGCCTGACCCACGACTGATATTTTCTTAAATTGTAAAAAAAAAAAAAACTATATATTATCACTTTTTCATTAAGTTTTAAGAAAAAAAAAGTTAAATACATCACATAATGAAAAAATTAATAAATGGAGCGGGATGCTAATGGAATTTATGAAGTCATCCCATCATCCGACGGTTCCTTTCATGATTAAGGAACCCAAATGACTTGATGGATTTTGCTTGCATTCCTCTAAATGATTAGACTTAATCTATTAGTAATGCTTTCGATGTGCGTCCATATCTACAATGTCATTATTAATTAGATCCCGTCATTTGCGCATAATGAAATCCTTTGATTGGGATCGCGAGTGGGCGTGGCGTTGGCTTTGTGTTTCAGAGGAAACAAACAAAAAAAAAAAGAACAAGGAGAAGTGAGTTCTAATAGTAGTACGTAGCGAATTTGGTTCCGTCATAGAAAGCACTTGGAACAGTTCTTACTTCTTAATCCCTTTTCTTCTTCTTTACCTGAAATCATTGTAAATCGGTGCAACTTCCTCAACACGACTTAAATAAATTCAGTATACGGAAGATTTAAGTACATAGAGAAGTGAAAGCCGATTGAGTCTAATGGACGACTGAAATTAATGCTTATGATTACGATTATATAAAAAATAAAACACAATCATGTGATGCGCGATGCTTCGAAAAGTAACATACTAAGGTTTATTTATTTATATTCATTTGATTGATGCATATACTTCAAATAAAATTTTGGAGTGGCACTCAATAAATAAAAGTAAGTAGCTTCCCCAATTGAAAATAATATTCGGTTCTTTCCAAAGAGTAGGTAGGCGCAAACATACATTTTATCAATTTCATTTTTCTTTTTTTTTTTAAAAAAATTGGGAGTAAAGTTAGGGAGATAACAATAGGATAAGTTTAAAATGAGACTGCCTAGGGAGAAACTAGGCTGGTGTGCTACTGTGCCCTTTAAATGAACTCAAACGCACGAACAGAATATTTAGTAGAATATTCAATAAAATGTAATTGGGTATTGTGGTGTCTGAATTATTTCAATCAAAATATCGTACGGAATAATTTTTTAAAAGAGGTGTTTTGTTATGTATGGCAGTGGATTCAACTTCAATTCGACCGAAAATAAGAGGGGGACAAAAGGGATGTGTCACCCCTTTTCGAGCTTCATTGAAACAACACAATCCCAAACTTCCATTTTACTCCATGCTATATATATATATATATATAGAGAGAGAGAGAGAGAGAGAGAGAGAGAGAGAGGTTATAGCCTTTTCATTCACCTACAATATAAAAACATCACCAAACTAAACTGTGCACATGTTTTCCCATATGATGCACGCCTCCCATGACAGCTTTCGGCTGTAGCATTTCTGCATTATCTATTCATTTAAAGGGCTTATGAAACTCTTAAAAAACTTGCCTTTTTTATATGGATACTTTTCATGAACTAAGTGGAGAGGCAAATATGAAAGAAGCCGACACTCCTATGTATAAAGTCCTAGCTAACAAATAAGCCCAGAGAAATATAATAGGTTACAATAACCCAGACTATAGGACCATACCAACCTCTGTTTAGAGAAATATTTATGTATATTTTTCTTGTCGAGATCTGTATTCGGCAGTGATTAATCACATTGCATCCACAGTCGCGTAATGACTAGAATATCCTCCCAAATGCGATCCAGTTTCCAAGGACAACATGGTAGTTTCATCACCTATATGAGTGTTGTGTACCTAAATGAATCGAGCCGGTCACATCCCGTTTCGAATAAATTAGATTATAATATTCGAATGTGGGAAGTCAGTCTCAATTATCTCATTTTTTATTTGCCTCCAGATAAAATCAAATTCAATCCGATCAATGATTATTCTTCGGACAAAGACACGTATTTAATTTAGGACAGATGCTTCTAAAACTTCCCAAGCCACATAAACGATTACACGACTGATGAGATCTTTGGCGTCAAAAAGGATACACATATTTAATCACTGTAACCAAAAAAAAAAAAATTCGATTATGACAAAAAACAACTTTCACTTTTGTGATTAAGAAAACAGGATTATCACATAAGTCGAAATTGAAATCTGGGGGTTGTGATGTTGAGCACTTTTGCCTAACACCACAAACAACAACGACAACAACAACGAACGTCGTGCCTTATTACCATAACTTTCTCTGCTTGATTGGTGTCCGTTTGTCTGTCTTTGTGCCCTTAAGCCCCAAATATTATCAATCACCACCCACCCACCGCCCCTCTCCTCCCCTCCACTCCAAAAACACAGGCTGTTGGTTATATGCGCCACATTTTGTCCCCACCAAAATATTCCAACAAACAACACACGCTCTCGAATGATTGTTTGATTTTCCATGCACGCGGGGTCGTGTCGTGTTTTGCAGATCTAAATGGCAACATCCATGATTCAGTTCCGAGTTCTCCCCGCTAGCTGATGATCGAGGACTCCCTTTTCTTTCTCTCTTTCCTACCCCAAGAGAGTTCGAGCCGGAGACCATTCAGAATCAATGCAGAGGCTTAACTTTTACCTCCCCAAAGAAAGTGAAAGAACAACAAGTTCGTTTTACGTTCGAAGATAACGCGACGGTCGTTTTCGATGCAACCTTTGAACATTCCTTTGGATTTTTCCTCGTTTAAAAAAGAAAAGAAAATGCAGGCAAAGTGAAAGTCGCGTTTGTCCGGAACGGATGATTAAGCATTTGACGTTGAAGTTTTTGTTTTCATTTTTTTTTTTAAAATCTCTTTGGTGTTTGATAACGAGACGAGTCACACGAATGTGTTAAATGAAGCAGCGACTGGATTAGCCACAAGAGACGTTATGAATAAGAACAAGTTGGAATGGAATATCGTTGTTTTTTTAGAATGGTCACCCAGAAAAAGGGAAAAGATTGACTCGAAATTACTCGACGAAGCATTATTCGGAATGGTCAAAGGGATCTGCTCTTTAGGACAAGGGACAAAGTGGTCTTAATCATCACATTTTAAGTCGACATTCTTATTTGGCCCTCCCGTCGCAACTGTAAAAAAGTGCTTCTTCGACACTATACCATCAAAACTAATAAAATTTCATCCCCGCATTTCTTTACATACGACCTGGATTTAAAATTTTATGGACAATAATATTGTGAACATAATTTTTCAAATCTGATCTAATCTTACCCAACTAAAAATAATTTTTATTTTCTAATCTTGTCATGTGGATGGTATCCTCGTTACAATTCATAACTCCAATAACATGAAAAGCTGTTTCGTTCCAACCCATCGCCAGCCCAACTGTTAAAAAAAGAAAGGCGAAATTATTATCAACAACTTTTTCCCAAGACACCGTGTGAATATCTTCATCGAAAATCTCCCTCCTACCAAACTCATAATTCCAAGAAATTTTCAAACATGGGTCTGTCTACTTATTAAATTTTAACTAAGAACCAGCTCAAAAGCAAATTGGGGAAGAGAGATTCAACAACTCCAAATTAATTACATGTAATCAATCGTTAATTCATTTTTGTGTGTGGAGGTGTTGGTGTTATTTTGTTTAGTAAACCCGGGAAAAGAATCACATGCCCGTAAAATAGGAGTTTCTGTGTTTTCGTTTTGTTTTGGTTATTTGGGTGGGGGGGGGGGGTCCATGTTATAGATACAAAAGCAGCTACTTTTAATTTCAAGGGCTAGGGAATGGTAAAAAAAAAAAAGAAGCCTAAAGAGACTTTGTCGTTTACGTACAAGAAACCACAAACATATGTTGCATAATTTAGACACACATCTGACTGTCTACTCCTCCTTTCTTCCATCTTCCTCCTCCTCTTCTTCATCCCAACAGATTCGGCGAATCCCTCCATTCACTGTCGACTAGGCGGATTCCCCAAAAATCATCAGATTTAAAGATTAAAATAGAGGGAGAGGGAAAAGCGATCTCACTTCCCACGAGTGGATAAGACAGGAGAGAGGGCATAGACAAAATCCAAACCCTCGAGTTTTGGATTTTAACTAACCTCCCTCCCTCCCTCTATCTCTCTATCTATCTTCAGTTTCACCACTGAATCTTCCCCAACTCCCTCATTTTTACCCTCTCGAAAACCGACTTCTTTTGGAGGCTGGAGCAGAGCCTGCGGTGGAGACGCCTTCCTTTGTGTTTTCCAGCTTAATGGAGCACTGTCGCTGCAGAGAGATTGAAGGGAAGCTCTCCCATGATCCCAAGGGGAGGGCAGAGTCGTCCGACCCTGGTTTCTCGTTTGTTTCCGGGCCTGTCATAGTCGGGGCCGGCCCTTCGGGACTTGCCACGGCCGCATGCCTGAAGGAGAAAGGGGTGGAGAGCGTCGTCCTCGAGAGATCTGACTGCATAGCCTCACTCTGGCAGAGGAAGACTTACGACCGGCTCCGGCTCCACCTCCCGAGGCGTTTCTGTGAGCTACCCCTCATGGGGTTCCCACGGGATTTCCCCGAGTACCCCGACAAGGGGGAGTTCATCGAGTACCTTGAGACCTACGCGAGGCGGTTCGGGATACGCCCGAGGTTCGAGGAGACGGTCGAGCGAGCTGAGTACGACCCCCTCCTCGGCCTGTGGAGAGTGAGGAGCGTGTCCTCAAAGGGCGAGGAGAAGGGCGCGAGGTCGAGGACGTACCTGTGCAGGTGGCTAGTGGTGGCGACAGGGGAGAACGCAGAGGCTGTTGTGCCAGAGATAGAGGGGACGGAGGGGTTCGGAGGGGTGATAAAGCACACGAGCCTGTACAAGAGCGGGAAGGAGTTCGAGGGGAAGAGGGTGCTGGTCGTCGGGTGCGGGAACTCCGGCATGGAGGTCTGCTTAGACCTTTGCAACTATAATGCCATGCCTTCTCTCGTCGTTAGGGATACAGTAAGTTTATTTTATTTTTTCTCTCCCTCTTCTTAAAAAAAGAAACGCAACGTCTTCCTTATTCGTGTCGTCCTTGTTTTATGATTTGCCGCAACCCTATTTTTTCATTACATTTCATAAAAAAAAAACAAAAAGTAACTAATTACTATTTCTTTCCTATTTCCTTTTTCACCTTGCATGTGGGAAAAAGAAAACAAAAGCCAAAGCCTTTCTTGCCATTAGGTTAATTTTTCTGAAACACATTTTTTTCTGAAACTTGTTTACATGGGGAAAGTTGGGGGGAGGGAATACAATAGTGAGACCGACCAACTAGGTTTTTTCCTTCGTTGGGTTTTTTTTCTGAAAAAAAGTTTATTGTGATTATATATATATTTTTTGTTCTTATCAGAGAAAAACTAAGATTCTCACAATTGGGTCGTATCATGAACAATAGAGAATGGGCAAAAAATAAATAGCGATTTTTAATTCTTCAACTAAGTAATTAATAACCCCATGATGATGAAGACTTTGAATTTTTATTTTTTATTTTTTCATTCCCTCTTCACTTTCTCGGGATCCTTCAAGCATGCGGAATATTTGTCAGGCAGGGAAGCTTTTTAATATCTTATATCTCCAGCCTTTTCTCCCCAAATCAGAAGATATTCTTATTTACACGAAGCTAATAAAATTTCTTTTGGAGCAGAACCATCAAATCATCTTTTCTTCTTCCCCTTGCTTTTGTGAATATTTTGTTTTTGTTTACTTTGTTTGTTTGCGTATAATTTCAAGTCCACTTGTTTATTTAATTTGTTTCATGGGGGGTGTTGTATTGATCTTGAAGGTGCACGTCCTACCACGAGAGATGCTGGGGAGGTCGACTTTTGGGCTGTCCATGTGGTTACTAAAGTGGCTGCCCATGCACCTTGTCGACCGCTTCCTGCTCCTCATGTCCTGGCTCATCCTCGGCGACACAGGTCGGTTCGGCCTTCACCGTCCCAAGCTCGGCCCCTTGCTACTGAAGAACTTGAAAGGCAAGACCCCGATCCTCGATGTTGGGACCCTGGCCAAGATCAAAAGTGGCGACATTAAGGTAACATACATACGCGCGCATACCGATATCAAATCAAAGTTGTTATTGTCTGAAAAGACAACTTTTTATGTTTAAATCCTAAACTGTTGCTATGTTTGGGAATTGTTAGATATGTCCGGGAATAAGGCGGCTGAGGCATCATTCGGTGGAATTTGCCGATGGAAGAAATGAGAGATTCGACGCCATTATTTTTGCAACAGGGTACAAAAGCATGGTGCCACATTGGTTAAAGGTGAGCTTTAAATTTACCAATCACCCTTTTATTTTGTTCATGTGCGGTGGGGGGGGGGGGACTCGCCGAATATCCTTTCATGATTTCATTACTAAAAAGTTTCCTTAAAACCTTTCTCGTGGGATTGAAGGAAGGGAAGATGTTCTCCAAGGAGGATGGATTGCCAAGACAACCTTTCCCCAATGGTTGGAAAGGCGAGAACGGTTTATATGCGGTGGGTTTCACCAAGAGGGGATTGCTTGGCGCGTCTGTGGAAGCAAGGAAGATCGCGGAGGACATTGGACGGGAAGTGGCTCCATCTCCCTCCCGACAACAGCCATCTTCATCGCCATTGTTAATATCATGATATACGGGGCCGAGGATCAGCCTCCCTGAGGGTTTGTAAATCGGAGAAGAAGAGCTTTTTGATGAAGCAAGTTGGGTACAAAAAGGCTCGTTTGTGCCAAATATGGTGATCCTCCAATGGAGAAAAAAGAGGAGAAGTGAGGTGGGGATCAACCAAAGAGCTCCTTTTTTTTCCAATACACCGGTGAAATCAAAATTTTTTCATCGCGTAGCGCTTTTTAGGACAGAGAGGCAGAAGAAGATGAAAGTAGGGGGGGGGGGGGATACAAGTTGACATCCGGTGAAGTTGAAAGGGATCCTCTTTTTCATTTTTTTCTTTTTGATTTGGGTTCGGTGGCATTTGTGGTGGTAGTGATGATTGAAATGGTGGTGGTGGGGTGGGGGGGACCTCTAACTCTACCATTACTAATTGTAGATGCCTTTTGTACGTTGTCATTTTTATGCAATTAGGTTTGGCCTTTTCTTTGAGAGGGATTTTAGTTTTTTCCTAAGGAGAAGAGGGGAGAAACAAATTTTGGGTGTTTGGCATTTTCTTTTTTGCTAATAGAATGTTGGCTTTTGGTTTTTAGGTTTTGGTGATGATGAGGGAGCATGTTCCTTGCCTAATCGTTCTCTTTTTTCCACCTTAGAAGGAAGTGTAAGCATTGAAGTAGCAGGAAATGAAAGGATTGTGGGAAAAGAAGTTTATTCTATTACAAACCCACCCCCCATTTTCGTGCATTATGTGGCCAAGACAAAACGCAGTTCCTGCTTGTAGTAAAACAAACGTGTCAAAGTTGAAGATGTGATGACATTGATCAACCAATGGTCAGCAAACATTTACTCCTTGGCCACAGCAGGCATTCAAGTTCACTGCCAGTTTCCCCAATCGAGTGTTTTCTGCCCCAAAAATGATTACATTCTCTGGACCACCCGCGCATATCACCCCGTCTGAATCTGAAATATACACATATTTTACTTTACTTTGCATGGGTCGTTATATTTCATGCCTTGGTACATGCATGGATGTATTTGAAATATATTTGAGCTAACTGTCGGGAAATAAATGATTAAGTACATGGCCGAAAGTACTTGCAGTTTATTGTTATTATCATTATCTTTATCCCGAGGAGAGAGTAGTCAAGGAGAGGACATTAAGCTCCCTGATGCATTAGGCCATGTTGAAATGTGAAGAACAGTGATAACACACAATTTCATATCTGCTCAGGTGCTTCCACCTTTCCTTGTCATGATCTCTCCACAAATTGGAGCACTTTCGGCATGCTTGTTGGGGTGGGACTGGAATTTTTAGGTAAGAGAGGGGGGAAACTGAATCGGGTGTTTGTTTAGAACAAGGATTTTTGTAGAGTTAAAAGGGGAATTCTTAGACCACTCATTAATACTCATCTTTATAATTTTATCACATGCCGCCCATTACGATAGAAAGCATGAATCTCAAACACAAATTCTTGGAACGTATCGAATTAGCAAAATTGTTGATGACAGGAAGGGGGGGGGGGTGGTAGTGGTGGAAAGCTCTTGCAATCTTTCCCTTTTTGAGCTTTGCCCAATTAATCATTTATGTTTGGGCACACAAAGGTGGTGGGCGGTAGGCTCATGATTAAGTGACCCACCCCCCTTACACCCCCCCCAATCCTCCTTTCGTATCTTTTGCTAATCATTAGGCAAAAACAAATTGACGTGGATACGGCAAGGAATTGTTATTCCAATACCGGGAAACGTCACTAAGGGATGTGGAATGAAGTGGTGCTGGAATAGACGGAAGGTTGTGTTCAGAGGGAGGCTAGAAATAGGAACGAAACTGTGGATAGATAAGGGTAGGTTGAGAACAACCTTCACAGATACAGATTCACCACCGTAAAAGAAGCCTCAGATAGACTCGTTTGGCCGTTGATACATAGACACCACCACGAACAAGACGAGGACGATGAACAACGCGGAGGATACATAAATGCCACCAACAGTTGAACGTTCTATTCAATCTTTACTTGGAATCCACCAAATGAAGAAAGAAGTTGAAGGAGAATCCTCTCACTTTAGATAGAAAGACATAAGTTTATTTCCGAATTTGTAATCTGATAATAAAAAAAGTTGTTTTTCAATGAGTTACAAAAACATTTTATATAGTGACATTGGAAAAAAAAGGAAATTAAATGCAAAACATCTAACTAAATGCATGCAGAACTTAATACTAGCCATAATGACTTATTAGGAATGAATGCAACTAAATACAAGGTAGTGGAGGCGTGAGTGTGGTTTTGACAATCAATGCGTTTTTAATGCGAGGTTGCTTCTGCTTCGACCAGACTTGCTTCGACAGATCCCTTACTTCGACTGAATTGTATGTTAGTCGATGATGAGCAAGCTGATAGCTCTAGTCGATGGTGCGTAAATGGTCCTTGTATCACAAGTTAAGTACGGTAGTATAATTAGCCGAACCACGTACCAATTATAACGGTAATAATAATAATCTCGGAGGATTTGGTGGTTTTGCCTTAATTTTTTCACTGTTAGTCAACGATCCCTCCAAAGAAACCCCCTTTAAGCCTTTTGAATATGAGTTTGTTATTTCCAATGTCGAATGATTAGCATACGATGTGCGCTTAATCAAAATGATGGTGTTTTCACTATTCTCATTGCGGGCGTGTCTCGTTTCCGCTCGTTCACGACCACGACGGATGAATGCACGCGCCGGCAAAGCATAAAAAGCATCATTTCCTACCATTTCTCTCTATCCCTTGGGAACTTAGAAGGCCAACTAAACGTGCTTTAAGGCGGAGTTATAAATAATTATCAACAAACAAGTTAAAGACTAAAAAATGTTTCAAAGGCGATGAAACCGTTCGGAGCTTAATCGGGTCGATTTTATCATATGTATCGAACTGAATGCATTGGTTTTATGTACCATTTTTGGGAAAGAAGATTTATAAACAACCGAAATTTCCCATACATTAGTTCTTGCTTTCCTTTTAACGACTTGAGTTATATTTTGCTGGTAGGGTTAGCATTGGGATGATCGTTGAGTGCGGGGAATAATTCCGACAGGATGAATGATTAGTGGATCGAATCTTGAGGGCATGGCGGAACAATGAGAAGGCCGAAAGAAAAAGAAAGGAGGAATGAAGAGTCGTCGTCGGAAGAAGAGAAGTCGGGAAGGTTGGGTTTGGTTGTCATTCGGGCAACATTTTTCCCTTACGTGTTGTTTATTACCCCAATCAAGCAAAACACCAAAACCCTAGAAATAAATAAGAAGAAAGAAGAAGAAGAAGAGAGGATGAACTTTGCATAGGGTTTAATCTAAATATCATTCCCTCCTCCCTAACTTTGTTTGTTTGTTTTTCTTTAGATTTTTACAAATGCATTAGGCCCATAAAAACTAAAGGCTGTATTGTATGGACCACTTTACTGTTTCTGTTAATATTTTTGGGCCTCCCCTATTAACAAATACCATCAATAATGATCAACCACAACCTCCTCCTATCACATTAAAAGAATGGGACATCCCCATTTGAGGGGTTTTCTCGAAACACACACTAAATCATGTGATCTCATTTTAATCAAGAAAACCTAATGACATCGTCCCCTCCTAATCAATGGCCTTTTTCATGAGTTAGGCAAAATCAAAATCATTCCAATTACCCGCCTTTTAGGCATGATCTCCATGGTTTTAGCTCAACCTTACCCGTCCAATATCATCCACTAAGGAACAAACACATGCTGCACACATGGTTCCCTAATCAGACGAATTTAAATTGGATTTGATATTTGGTTCGGAGGGGAGGGTCTTTATAATTAGGGTGGTCCATCCAAGAAATTAAAAATTAGATTAGATAGGGGGCCTTTTCCTTCTTATAGGGTTCGCATTGCTTCCGTATTTTACAAGGGACCACGATTTTCGGACATCCCCACCTTTGGATTTTATGATAGGGTTGGGTAAGGAGGAGTCCGGCATTATTGATCATGATCAGTCGGGTGTGCTAAGATTAATTGGTATACATATCATGTATGATTTTTCTTTTCGGATACACTTTGGACATGCATTGCATTGTTGTTGTTGTTAAAACAAATAATGTTGACATTCATTATTTGTGGAATGTCAACCACCATTGCCTTTAGATTAACCATGAGCATAATCTTTTGCGGGTGCAATTACATTAATTGTTTCTATTGTTTATGTGATTGCCGAAAATGTAGCCACCCTCGATTCTTGGCTAGATACAATTGACAATGAAAAGAAGAGAGAGATGGGTATTCGTGCTTTGCTTTCTATTTTCTTCTTTTTTTTTTTCATTTTCGGGTATTAGATTCCATAGCCATCATGAGAACACTAACAAAAGATTCTTAACATAAGTAAAAGAAAAGGAGGGGGAGAAAAACAAAGTACAATGCCAAGTCAAATCTACCCTTTCAAAATTTTTTCATACATGGCTTTGTTCTTTGTTCAATTGTTCTTGTCTTTTCTTTTCCTTCTTTTATTTTTTGGATTTTTCCCCCCGAAACTTTTGTGATAGATGCAAGGGAAATGGCATATTGCTTGCATTTTGCGCTTTGCACGACAGGCAAAGACACGATGGGAGCCCCCACCAATATATTACAAAGCAAAATCTCACTGTGCGACCTTTATTTTGTTCATCGTTGAAGTGTCCGAAAGGTGCAAGACACGCAAAAAGTGAACAACATGAGATGGCGCATGCCTCAATTTACATGAGAATGACTCCTCAATTCGTATTGGAATGGGGGGGGGGGGGGGAATATTCTGAATGTGACAAGGACACGACTCACTACTAGCTATTCCCCGAAACACAAACCACAAAAAAACAATCATTCCCCCAGAAACATGGACCGCTAATTAATTATCTGAGAAATAATGAATCCAGTCACTACCCCTTTTTCTCATGTGATTTCCCAATTACACGGCACGCTCCTCGGCCCTCGAAAGGTTCCAAAAGAAAGTGCTAGAAAAGTTGGGTGCTTGCACTTTTGATGTGTCGAAGATACTTTCCCTCCATCTGGATGGGCGTTTAGTCCCTAAATTTTGTCCATGAACTTCAAACTTGAGATCATATGTCCCTCGAGTTTTAAGCGTTGTTCTTTTGCCTAATTAGTCTCACCCACTTTAATTACAAAGCCAAGGATCATCTCTTCCCAAAACAAAAAAGAACAAATCATTGGCCTATAAATAGTTTTATCTTCATTTTTGAGCACCCTTCTTGGAGAGGACCTGTTAGAATGAGTTTTTAACTTTAGTTCAAACGACAAAAACCTCTAAGCTTTGGGAACTGGCGATGTAGACATCTTCCTTACTCATAACTCTATGAAAATAGAGTTGAGGGTTCATGTTTTACACTTGATTTTTGTTAGTTTTAGGCATTCGAGTCACTTAATTGTTAGGCATTTTGGTTGCTTTACTGTCTCCTCATTTTCGTATATTTTGGTTGTGATGGTAGTTAAAATGAGAGGAAGAAGAGTTGAATACGGAAGGAGGAGCCATAAAGAAGTTGGATATGAATGGTCGGTGCAGCTGCGCGAGATGCAAGAGAGGAGGCCGAACACTTGGTGTAGCTGCAACGAAGGGTCAACCAATGGACAGAATAGTTGGTTCAGATGCACGTACGGATACCGAGAATATTTCCCTTCCACATTTTCTTAGATTTTCTAGGGTTATTTATAGGACATATATAAAGACTTTTTCAATCCTTTTGAGAGGGGGGATTCGACCTAGGAGGCTATAGAAGACAAGAGACGACGACGGAGACGATTCCACCGGCTTTACTTTTGTTAGTTTTCTTCATGTCGATTACTTTTGGATTTGATTTATTGTTTTCGTTTTCTGCAGCTATGAACTAAATCGTTTTTCTAGGGCTATGATGGAACCTCGTGTTCTTATGTAATCGTGAACCTTCTTCCTTTATGTGATTTAGATTTTTATTAATTATTTATCCAATTATATTCTTAATCCGTGTTAATTGACTGATCACTCTTTAACAATGATTTGATAACCTAGGAAGACTCGGGATGGTAGTCTAGGTTAGATCTCGAATTGGATAGCCTAAGAGGTCTATGTGTTGAGAAACCGGGCATTAGTGTGAAGGATATGGATATACCGAAACACCTTAGGTAACTATATAGGGTTTGAATATAATGGGCAATCACTAGTTCGATACATGGCAGTACGTTTTCGGATGTTCGGGATGACTACGGGGAGAGTCTAGCTACCTATGTTAGCAATGATAACAATTTAGTAGCAGTAGGAAGAAGGGGATCGAGTGCATAGGACGCGAGGGGAATTCGAATGTCCTAGGTATTATTAACACTGATAAACCTTAATTGTTTTCTTTTATTTCTTGCTTTTACTTAAAATCAATTTTCTTTCTGCTTTACCTTGACCGATTGCCGAGAAACGACGTTAAGAGCGTTTTTTTCAATACAATTCCTTGTGAGATTGACCCTTGCTTGCCCTTACTATTCTAGTTAAGTCGAAATAGGAATTTATTTTTGTTGCGTTAACGACGCGCATCACCTACCTTCTAGTTCGAGAGTTCGAGCTAGGAATTGATTTTTGTTACATATATGGAGTATATAACTAAGACTACACACATAACTCGTAAAGTACAAATGGGGTGGGGGGGGGGGGGGAAAAGAAAGGTTGTGATTCCATACTTCCCCAGTTCATCATTCTTACAATATTGGTATTAAAAGGGGTGGGGGGGTGCAAAGTATGATGGGTCCTTTTCAACTATTGTATTATCTATCTGTCCATAGTGTGGGTGTATGCACTTGCACTATTCCAACAAGTGTCGTGAGAAATCCTTATCCCCTCTCAAGCCTTTGTGAATTGCTGATCTCTTCCGTTGAAATTGAAATATGAAATACTTATCCGAACAAGGCAATATATATGTATATAAATAAGAATATGCTCCCCTCTTACCCCAAAACAACATACAAACCTGTATTTTAATCATTGCCGGGTTATTGCAGGACACGCTCCTTTTCTTCATCAACGTGTCGAGAGTCGTCATGATGAGATTGGAAATAGGTGGGGGTGGTGGTGGTGGTGGTGGGATGTTTTACTTTACTTTTATTATTGTTCTTATCTGATCTTCTCGACTCTCGAGCATGGCGAAGGGAAATAAATAAAAATTATTGAACTCGAGAGTTGGAAAGGGGGGAAATAAGAAACAGATAGTAGAAATTCATTCATGTGGAGTTTGTTAGTGCTGGGCTCAGCCCAGAAAGTGTAGAGATAAAGCCGAAGCGAATATTAGTAGAGGGAAAAGGGAAGTGCGGTGAGCGTGGATCGAACACGCGACCTTCAGATCTTCAGTCTGACGCTCTCCCAACTGAGCTATCCCCGCTTGTTGACTTTGGCTGTAGAAAATATTTTTTATTTACATTAAAGATTCCTCTGCGTTGGTCCATGTAGGATCGAGAACCCGAGTAACATAGTAAACCCCCAGCCACGGGTGGCCTTCTCTCTGAAATTTGACACCCTGCCCTCCATCCGACAATTCTCCCGTGTTTGTTTCTCTCGGTCGGTTCTCCCTTCCCTTCCCTGTTTTTGGCTAATGGAGTGCTGCCAACCTCCCCTCCATCTTCCTGCATTTGCCTTGGATCATAACAACACTTCCATCTTTCCTGTTTGCTGTTGATCAATCGTTGAAAAATTTCAACCTTTGGGAGAAAGAACTTCTAACATGGTATTGTCCGTAGGTGACAGATGGTTGGGGAGGGGTGCCGGGAGACTGTTCCCTTCCTGTTTCTTCTGGCTTCTGTTGGCGTTCTTCCTCGTTTGTGCCGGAAGGACACCCGGTGATGGGTCTCTGTCATCAGCCCACGAGTCAGGGGAGCAGGGTTCCTCTGGAAGGCCGCTGATTTCCTGTGGCAAGTCCGGTTGGAGCAGTTACCACACCATGTTTGGCCGGTAATTGAATCTTTATCTTCTTCTTTTTTTTTTTTTACGTTTATTTCTTAAAGTTTTGTTTGATAGATGTCGATTACACTATTTATTGGCTTTACATGAAATGGAGTTTGGCTGACAAATTGTCGGGGGAAGTATCGTCAGATTCCTCGGGGCCGCATTGGGAAGCGTAGGCGTCATTGGGTCCGATCCCTCAAGTCGGCAACCGCCATATCAAAATGTGGGTGGATGAGTTGCACCTCTTATGGTATATTTTTGCCGTAGGATCGTGCTCATATGTGCCTGGAAACTCGGAATCGTCAAACGAGAAACACTAGCAATTGTCTAAGTGTACAAAATAGAGAGTCTAGAATTCAATGTTTGGCTCTTGCTTTCAGGTACGATCATGGGTGCAGCATTGTCCACGGTGTACTACAATTTGAAGCTCCGACAACCCCCCCAACGCTCTACATGCCCATTATCGACTGCGACTTGGCCGTACTTATCCAGCCGTTGAGTTTTGAAACAGAGTTATCCTCTTGTATGCATAAATTTCTTGTATCGTCTCCAGATTAAAAGTTTTTGTGATTATTAAGCACAGAGGGGTAGTCACCAGTTTAAGTGATTTTGTTGGGCTGGTACAACGCTTGTGAGGAAACGTGCGAGTAATTTAGACGGGGTGATTGGATTCTGACAGGTTCATTGCATGATGGGTGATGAAATGGGGAGCCTGCTGATACACCCAAAAGAAAGTAACTAGCAACAAATACAACAAACAACTGCGGATTGCTGATCGCTGCAGCTGCGGATGTCTCCGCCGGTGCCACTAACGCCATGCTGCCACATTGCTTTATTCTAGTCACATATCCCCAAGAATACCATTCTCGCCTAATAGGAACCACCGTGACAATTAATTATTATAACTAATTCAACGGACAAGAAGGAAAGCTTGGCAGAGGTTCAATCCTGCCCACTATGTCAGACCATATGGGTGATGGCAGCATGCATAGCATCAGCAAGGTGAGGGACAGTTGCAGAGTTAAGACCAGCCATACTGATTCTCCTGTAAATATGTACGGTGCCCCACATGATAAGCCATTTTATTGACAAGATTGCAACTTCCAAAGCTAGAACTATTATGAATGTGAAACAGAGGGTTGGACGTTTCATTACCCGTCCGAAGTCATGTAGATATGGAATTCAGCAGTCATAAAGGCCACTTGCTTCGAGTTCAGTCCAGTGAAAGTGAACATTCCAATCTGCTTGATTATGTGGCTCCAGTCACCTGGTGTACCTATCCAAACACGTAGAACATTTTCATCTGGTTCTCCAAAACCAACCACATGATCTCCACCTAGTGCTTGAAAGTGAGGAGAGTTTATGAAAATGTAGGAATCTGCTAGTTAGTTTATTACCTCTTTCCTGTAAGGCACTGTAAAGTTGATGACGCATTCTAATGATGCGATCCGCCATTGCTTTCAACTCAACAGTCCATTCATTGTACAGTTGTCTTCAAATACAATTCCACAAACTTAGGAATTAATAAAGAAAGAGGATTGCCCACAATTGATATATAATAAGAAGAACATTGATGTAAAGTTAAGTTACCATAGGTTGCATGCTCTCTCCCTTATATGCACAAAATCACAATAAATTGTTTGTGGACGAGATTTTTTTGTACAAGTATGGCAGGAATGTTCTCTTTACCTGTCTCGGAGGATGCAAGCCACAATAGATGCTCCATGAATCGGGGGATTCGAATACATAGGCCTTATTACAATTTTTAGCTGACTTTCAACCCTGCTAGCGATATCGGCCGATTTGCAAACCTTTTCAAATGGAATTAAATAAAACATGTCATTAGATTACTGTGTAAAGAATGATATGCGGAAATATGTACAGTAGCGTAGATATGGAGTATCATGGGAAGTTAGTATGTGCACAGCAAAGTAGTGAATGGAATCTTACAATGCTCAGTGCTCCAACACGCTCTCCATAGAGGCCCATATTTTTTGCATAACTCTGCGCCACAACACACTCACTGCCGTCAGCCACAAAGAGGCGAACCAATTGAGCATCCTCATCCAGACTCCCACTTGCAACCCTGGTGGCAAGAACAGCAGCTTGAAGGATTCTCGAAAGCTTTAATCAAGCCTTGATACAAATACATCTGTATTAAGATTTAAAGGCTAATCATACCTGGTAGGCACTATCAAAGAAGGGCATTAACCTTTTCGATCTCATTAATTTCCTGATTTGCTCCCATTGCTGAAGGCTTGGATCTACGCCGGTTGGATTATGCGCACAGGCATGAAGAAGAACAATTGCTCCAGATGGTGCAGAACCTAGATCTTCCAACAGCCCTAAAGCCATTGGAAGTCTACAGCATAAGTATACTTGAAATTTGAAAGATGACCAGCATACAGAAACCACATGAACTCGCACGTGCACACAACATTTTTAAAGGCCATCAGAAACAATAACAGTTATAAAAGAGGTCCTAGTCAAGAACGTACAGGAAGGTATGGAAAATGGAAGATACGAAAACAACAATGTACCTCGGAAATCTAGTCCCCTGGTCGCTGGATCATAATAGCGGTATGTCTTCACAGATAAACCAGAAAGAGAAAACACTTTTGGGTGGTTTCCCCAGGTAGGTTGTGGAATATATATCACTTTCTACATCATAGACAAAATAGTAAATTAGGCGCATATGCATATCAAATTATCCCCCAACTCCACGTTATGCAGGATACAGTATGAGAGTCATGCCTGGTGATAGTGCCTAGCCAAAAATTCAGCTCCAATCCTCAGTGATCCCGTGCCTGACAAGCACTGAACAGTAGCCACTCTATTCTCCAGGACTGCTGGGCTATAGCAGCATAATAGCAGAAGTAACCATCAGTCTCTTTTATTGGATATAGCATATTACTGAAAAAAAAAACATCAGAACCCACCCCGTGTACATCAGGATTGTAATTATAGATCATTTTTTTATACCTGTCTGCACCAAAAATGAGCTTCGCACTCAACTTGTTAAATTCAGCCAATCCCACAATGGGGAGATATTCTTTGACTCTAGACCTGACAATACAAAGAGGTCAATGTACATGTCCATTAACCACAGAGAAGTGTCCTTAAAATTACCTGTCATTTACCAACTGTTGCTCGGCCTTCTTTACCACATTGAGGACCAGAGGCTTCCCTTCCTGTCAGATCCATATAAGAATCAGTAGAACAATACTCTTTGAAACAGAGACTAGAATTACATACAACCTACATAGCTCCCTCTAATGCTTTTCAACAAAGTGGATGGAAGAACACATGAACTCTAAGTCAGTAATTCATATATTTCTTCTCTTTTCAAAGGAAAATTTCTTCTTTTGATGCTAAACAATCTCCACGTTGAAAACATGTAATAACCTGAATGATCACACTGACATACTCTGACAAGGCAAATGGATGTTAATACAGCGAGGAAGCTTGCCCTCACAATAACAAATCAGACGACAAATGTAGAAGAAAAATTACCTCTGTTCTATAAGCTCCAACGCCCAAGTTCAGCTTCACTGGACTTGGATCTTTGTTATAAGCAACTGTGACCTATATCAGTCGTCAACATGCCAGTATCATAAAAAGTTTTCCAGTCAAGCTCTAGCATAGAGCACATCAATCAGTCAGAGAGTGAACCAAGACAATGTAACAACATCATCACCAGAAATGCGACATAGTCAGTCCAAACATCACTCTTACGGAGAAATAAACTATTCGTGAGCTGAAGCAAGGACAGGAACAAAGACAGGATCAAACTGACGCACTAGCAGACATTAAAGAACAGGATGCGCTAGCCGACGCTATATAACAGGATGCACAAGCCGACACTATATAACAGGACGCACTTGCCAACCCTAAAGAATAGGATGCACTAGCCAACACTAAAGAACAGGACGCACAATCATGAACATCATTTCAGAGAGTTTTTACTACAAGTTGAAAACAAATTCCCAAGTGTGAAGACGCAACCAGGAAGGGGACAGAAAGATGTACCCCACGTCACTCGATCAAACATGAAGCAAGCGAGACCTGTAAGTGCATCACAATTCCTTGGTCCACAAAGAAGACCAAAGTTCAGACATTTTTCCACGACCAAAGTTCTCACTACAAAGACAAGATATTCCTACAATATGACGATTTCCTCAATCATCGTCACTGAATAAAAAACTGTCAAGACGACATATCACAACTGTAAATGAAGCCAAAACCACAAAAAAAATGACTACTGAAATGACAACAAATGAACTAAGGGGCGATCACAATATCGGAAAATGAAATGAACCAGAACAACATACATATCAAGCTTCCATCATCCACAAAGAAGATAAAAGTTGAGAAAAATCTACGATGTGAGAAAGATGATTTCACCTACTAAAACAAAAATCCCTAGAACACTCAATTTCCTTCATCAAGGTCACCAAATCGGAAAGCCACTGCCAACAAACAGTACAAGACCATGATGGAACCCAAACCACTGACACGTTAAAGATGCCAAGGGGAATAAACCATGGCGCTCGGAGACAAACATTCCTACGGAAGTCGATTTCCTTACTCAAATTCGCCTATCATAAAACAACCGCCAAGAGCCAAAACCACAAAAGAGTAAAGACGCCAAACGCCACAAAACACCGGAGCCATCACTTCGGAGACAAAAAATTCCTACAAAAGTCGATTTCCTTAATCACGAAATATTAAAGACGCCGAGGGATTTAAACCCCGGCACGATCACGCATGGAAGGAGTACATACGCCGAGGATAGGATCCTCAGGAGCGCGAACGACGTGGTTGAAAACTGAATCCGAACTCCGACCACCGTCAGCCGACGTGACAAGTCGAGAGATGGAGGATCCGCCATCGATCTCCGATCGAGGAGAATTGAGGTGCCTGGCGATCGTGGCCAGCCTCCGATCGCATGGAGTTTGTTCCATAACCGTTTCGTGATCGACTTTTCTTCTCTGTTTTGGGAGGAAGCAATCTGAAAGGAACAGCTCGAACCCTGGAAGAGGGGGGAGTTGGTGGGGTTATATATGCGCGGGATCGGCGAGAAGAAAAGGACGACGTCGTTTCTTGCGGGAGTTGGTGGGTTTATATAGATGCGTGGTCGGTCCCGTGGCAATCTGAAGAAACTCTTCTATCTCTAGCACGCATTTCAAGGACGGCGCTTAAACGGTGTCGTGTCAGACGACCGAGAGAAAAAAAAAATGTCAAGATAAAACTTTTCTGCTGTGTTTTGGCATCGATTGAAATGACGATATAAATTTTGATTTAACAATAATTTTTTTATTTACTGAAAGTAGATAAATATGGGAGGTTGAGGGATCCGGTTCAGGGTTCGCCGGTGCTGCTCCTACCACCCAGACTATAACGGCCAACGCAATGACCACAACCTAACAAAAGTTGCGAAATCTGAAGCTGTCAGTCCACCAAAACAGATTGAGATGTACTGAATATCAACACGAGATTAAGAATCTCCAAAAGAACCATCTAAACATGACACAGGTAACAAAATTAGGACACATTACCTGAAGCACGGAGATGGCCATAAAAAGCCAGCACGAAGCCACCTACATTTATGTTATGAATCTCAATTAGCAAAAATCTGCCTCCGCTTCCTCTCATTTGTTGGGTAACCAAGTCTTTGTTGTCTGACTTCTTAATGAAGTGGTACTGTTTGTCATCATCGTGTGTGGACTAAAAAATATTAATTATATCAGCTCGCTAATTCAGTTTTTTTTTTTAACGCAAAAAAGAAAAATTTATCCTATTTAATCATTTTGAAAAGAAAAAATCGGACAGTCCAAAAGGGAAGCACTGCTAATTACTATTAATTGGAGTTTTCCACAAAAGGGCGTTGTACTTGAGACTTCTCGATGGTACCTGGACAAATGACATTAGCTTTTGTCCCAACCCCCCCACCCCCCTCCCGGGGGGGTTTTAAGCGAGGGAAATGATGTTTCTTTTCCTCATTTCCCCCTGTCGAGAGATACAGACACCAATCCAACCATATCCACGACTCAAACCCAATTCCCATAATTGTATAAGAACTAGTCATGTGTCAATCCACTGTCGTGTAAAATATATTTGCAATATGCCTAATCTTATTCACCGATTATTCCTCCACACAGAATAGATAAAAACAGGTTGTACCTCCGATCAATTCGTTTCCCCTTAATATCAGACACGGAAGAATTTAAGGGAAAATCACTAGAATTTTAGACTGATTTCGTCGTGTGAAATATGACAGCAGATTGCTCAATGAATGTACTCAAATTGAAGTTCTGGGCAAGGGCTATACTTAAAGCAAAATTGGTCAATAGCACTAGAATCTTGCCTGCGTATTCTTTTCCCATATGGATTCACTAACATAGTTTCCTACAGCACCAAAACTCAGATTTCAACACAAGGTAATACAGTAACTAACCAATCAGCCGACTGACCGTTGATTAGCGCCAACGACACAATGATGACCCCCCAAACCAAACAATGAAAGTGAGGAGGAGGCTAAAGAAAGATTCTTTAGGGGTATCTAAGAGATGTTCTAAGGTACCAGCCCTTTTGGAAATCCCCCATGCTAATTCCTTTTTTTGGCGGTTGTTTTGTTGCTTCCCCCCCTGCTAAAAAGCAATGGTAGCAGCTCCAGCACTTCTGGTTCATTTTGTTACGAAAAAGGGAGGAGGAAACTCCCACAAATTCTTATTCCAGCTTTATCCTGTCCATGTCATTGATCATGCTTTCAAGCTGAAAGAAAAGAGCAAATTATTGTAAGCAATCAATGCCTACCAGTCAGCGCTGCGATTTCTATTAAAGACACAAACCTTGACAATCTGGCGCAGGACATAGTCTCCATACCGCTTCGCTGGTTTTGATTCCACAACGCGAACTATGTCCTGCGACAACATCAAACAATGGCAAGACAGAGATCATTGGATTAGAGGCACCATAATCTGCCAAATCTAGATATCTAGCCCTCGAAACTTTTTCTATGTTTGAAGAACTCTAGAGACCAGGATGACCGGCATGTTGTATCATTGAAGACTGATTTATGGATATTATGGAAGCTTGAAAATAGCAGGAAAGAGTGGGTAAAGGAGGATAGTCGGCAAAGAGTCTCTTATCATACGTCATCGACATAGAAATCAACATCTGCATTTGAGATTATCTTCCCATCAGTGTCAACAGCATGACTCTTGTGCTTATAGGTCATCAATATTGTCCTGGAAGGAAAAGACGCATCTCATCATGGGGTTGTCATAACAATATCGACAATCTAGCCCTGCGAGGTCATCAAAATGAATTACCGGAGAGCGGACTCGTCCACTTCCATATAGCTAGAAAGCTTGCTGAGGGAAATGGTCGAGTACACCTTCAAAAATGTCCTCACTCCCGATAATAATTGCTGCTGCTTCACTTCATAGAGGAAAAGCTTCAGTTGCAACTGATAGGCATCCTGCAGACAGTCACATTAGCATCACTGACTGCGAAAACAGCAAATGACTATCAACAGACACACGTCCTGTCAGAAGAACTGCAACTAATTTTTGGCATAGTTTCCACAGGTCTATGCGTCACAACTAATTTGTGGCATAGTTTCCACAGGTCTATGCGTCACAACTAATTTTTGGCATAGTTTCCACAGGTTTCACATGGCACAAAGTCATTCAAGTAGAAAGAACTGCAACTATTGATGGCCAATGCTACATGCATAACACTCATGTGAAAGCATGTTCGAGAAGAAAACAAAGCATATAACTAGTACTACGAAGAATCTTGGCTGCTCGAGATTGCGAAAATCAAAGAAACAAAAAAATGAAATACTAATACAACAGAATCAGGAGGAACTAACCTGATTATAATTTACTAGGGGCTCATCGAAACTTGGAGGTGAGGGTGTGATAAACTTGGGACATGCGTAGGAGAAGAGCTCGTCGTATATAACAAACGCATCGTCATCACATCTTTGCATCCTGGGCATCTTCTCACCATACTTCTCTCGCAGTTGAGAATTCACTGTTTCGTCAACAAGATTCACTTGGGGACAAAGTGAAAGAGAAACAGCCAGTAAGGCATACATCTGCTCATTCTTTTTCAATATCTGCTCATATTGCGGAGACTTCTGATGGTATTGCTTAGTCTTGAAAATGTACAAAAGAATCTTGTTAAATTCTCGAATTGCATCCACGTACCTAGAGAAAATGTAACTTAGATCAGCTAATTTCAAGGGAACTAACAAGTAAATGAAGCTTCTTAAATGCCGAGAAAGCGAGCGGTTCAGCATCCGTATGGTAGAATTCAAAGGGACACAAAACAACAAGAAATTTACCTTCTCATCATGAGGTTGGCGAACCCATAGTGATAAATAGTGGTAATGTGGCTGCCAATAACACTGGTATAAACACCTTGTTGACTAATGTCAATAGGACGAAGGCACTTTAGACCAGTTTGATAATCACCTAACAGACAATGAACCCGCAGCAATCCCACCATACTGAAGTATCCAAGAACCTTCAGGACATTACTGCCACCGCTATAGTCATACCCATCAGTATCAGTGAACTGCTCAAGCCCTTCCTTCTCCTGTTCCAAGATCTGAATGATCATGGACTTCTCCATAAGTGCTTGCAAATAATTGAGAACACCATATACATTCCATGCCTGCAAGAAGAAAGAAACAATACTGATAAGAGGGGAAAATATCGCATATCGAGAAGCCAGTTCATCAGGAGTTCAATCAAGTCATGGTGGGGTTCTGGAAATTGCAACTCAAAGAAGTGAACCATCAGCAAACACCTGATCATACTGCCTCAGAAGGTCAATCTCCTCAGCCGTCTTGTTCTTCATCTTTGCTCTGTATTGACAAAAGCTCTGAAACTGATACACAAACTCATCTACCATGTCCCACAACCACTGGTTTGGCAGCTGCATGTTAACTACTCCATGCAAGACGACCTAAAGTAAACATTGCCGTTAATGTCCATATCGAGAACTAGGAACAAACAAAACTACCAAAAAATGGAAATAACCAACAAAAATTTGTTTTAATTATAGGCATGTTAGAGCACAAAGAAAACATAAAGGATCTTCTGTGCATAGGCCAGCTTTGATAAGAGCAGAGAAGTGAAAACAGTGGAATTTAGTATCATATGACCGAAGCTCAAATTCAAAGAGAATTGAAAATTCAACGGGAAATACAAATGTCTGAAAAGACCCTATGCAAAATCAACGAATCACCAGAGGAAATCAAACACTTCTCAGAAGGTTGAAACCACCTTTACTAGTAAATCTTCAAGTTCTCATGCCCTATTCTCTTAACGATATCAACCTAATGCAACGAAAGATCGTCTCATCACACATAGCTAAGCCCTCTGATTTCTCCTCCATGGTCCAAAATCGGCCAAATCCAAATTCAAACGCTAAAACCAGGAAATACTCATGGACAATGTAGTCAGACTTTAGCAAGGGAAGAAGCCTAAACGTCCAAAATCCAAAAAATACCTGAAACAGGCTACAATAATTATCCCAGGAATCGACCCTCTGCTGCAAGGTCGGAGACAACCTCGCGAAGAGGTGCCTAAACCACATCTCCCGGTACAGGAGGCAGAAAACGTGGTCGTTGTCGACGTAGTGAGCAACGGCCTCGACGGACGGCCAGGGGGTGTCCTTGAAGAGACGATCGGACAACGTCTGGAAGGACGTCTCGTACATCTGGTGGATCTCGTAGACGTTTTTCTCCCTTATGTGGCGGTAAAGGTGGACGACGAAGGTCTTGACGGAGTCGGGAACGAAGTTTGGGTCGTAGCCGAGATGGTCGGACGGCGGATGTGTGGTGGCGGCGTCGTCGTAGTCGTAGTTGGACGCCATCGTAGAAGGCGGGGGTTGAGGACGGGTAACGGACGGTGGAGAGTTCCTGTCCGCGTCTTGTAGGGTTTTAGGGAGGAACCACGAGATCGGGGGATTCGCAGTTTGGGGCTTTCCGCTGTTTTTCTGGGCTTATATTCGGTCCAGACACTAGTAGATTTCTCTAGTAAAGATAGAATATTACTGCCTCTTATTTTATTATAAGAAAATCAAATTGAAAATTCCCAGCATCTGTGATTAGATTGAAGAAGATGTACAAGATCTACACATTATCAAGGAAACAAAATCAAATTTCTACCCAAACCTGTACAATTCAATAGCAGACTAGACCTCTCTTGTATGAACAAGTACCACCCCAGCTCCTAACAAGTCATGCAAAAGCCTTCAAGAGGAAGACTCCCCTTCCTTAAGGCTTGTTATTTTCCCGGGAGCTTTTAGTTGTCTCCTCATTACTCTGGTAGGTCATATAGCCAGCGTTTACCTCACGCGCATGGTGGTTGTTTCTTCCCGCAGAGTGTCCACGTGAACCTGGGGTTCGTCTTCCTCATCATCAGATGACAGGAGTGACGACCCCATCCATGTCCTGAATCCCTCGTTGACTCGTCTTTCCACCTCAGGAGTAATCTCAATCGGATATGCCTCCAGCATTTCCAAGCCAAGGGTTCGTGTCCCGCAATGCTTTTGATCAAGAACTAAGGCGGCTTTCCTTTGCAGGAAAAAAGCAGTTCCCCCATAAATGAAGACCAGACCCAAGGCCGATATCTCGTAACACCAGAACAAAGGCTTTGAGCACCTGTTTTCCATGTAGAGGAGGCTCCAACCAGGGAAAACTGCCAGAAAGCTGAAGACAATCGCAAAGACGGCGTTGAGAATCGAAAGGCAACGCACTCCCCCTACACATTGAGACATGGCATCACACAGTGTAAAGGGAAATTATAAATGTAAAAAGTAACTGCATAACAAGGCAATAGGTGTTCCACATCAATTATGACAGACAGGTATCGAAGCAGGAGAAGAAGACCCAAAAACTTAAATGAAGCAATAGCAGGGTAAGCTCTGATCAGGGCACACAATCAAGTAAATTCTACTCCTGGCATCATGAAAATGACCTCAAAGAGTGGCGAGCGTAGTGCAAAGCCAACTCAACGTCACCTGGCATCATGAAAATGACCTCAAAGAGTGGCGAGCGTAGTGCAAAGCCAACTCAACGTCACCAGAGTGCGGAAACAAACCATAAAAGCACCACATGCTCCGAGAGTAAACAGAAGGACCCGTCACATAACACTTTGCAATTAACACTATTACACACTAATTTCCCCGCTTTGACAATCTTATCATACTAATATGCCGTAGCATTGGAGGACATAACTTACCCCTTCTGGAAGCACAGTAATTGTTATCCACCACCTTCAGACATCCATGTCTTGCCGGAGCAAAATAAGCCACGAGGATACCTGCGAAGCAATAAAGCCCGAAATCCATGAATCCAGAATTCATTGTCAGACAACAACGATTAGCAACAAGCTCCATACGATCAGGTAAGCCTAGGGGAAAACGTTCGAAACTCTGCCCCCATTTCTGATAACATACACTGAAGTAACATCAACACCAATTCACGATTAGGGGGAAGAGGGGTAACTCCCACCTGCGATCAAATAAACAAGGGACACCGCGAAGACAACGGAAGAAGGAAAGAGCATGACGATCCGGTAATAATCGGCCATCTCGGCATCCGTCAAGGAAAAAGCACCCCGTCCTCCGCCATCGCGTTCCTCCTCATCCAACTTATCGACCAAGAAAGGGTCAAGCCTCCTCTCACCGCTGCGGCAGAAAGGCCTCTCGGGCACGTACCCCTCCGACGAAGAAGACGAAACGATGACCAAGCTGATCGCCGTGGAGGCGACGACCGCGATGGAGACAACGGCGAGGGAAAGGAGAAGCAGGGGTTTCTGGAGCTTGGTCCAGGCCTTGGCCTCGTAAGGGAGGGCATTGTACTGGCGCTCGGGCATGAACGCCTGACGCAAGGCGTCGGTGATTAGGGCCATTAGGGTTCCGACAAAGGGCTTCCCCGGTAGTGTAAACGACGTCGCTCCTTGTGTTGGGGGGGGGGGGGGGGGGGGGAGAATCGAGAGATAGCCGACAACTGCCTTGCCTGAATTGAACGCAAAATACCAAAAAAAGTTAGGTGGTGAAATTTACCGTGATTATATTAATCATTTAAACTTACGGAATGACGAATAATTTCAAGAATCAGATGAACCGACGTCATATCAAGCACGTACCATAGAAATGTCTAAGACTCGAACATAAATTTCATAAGCAGTAAATACGTCATGTGAAGCGAAACTACGGTAAGATGATCGTGTCCTTCTGGCCATGTTCACGTGCCAGCGAATGTCTGCGAGAGGGCTCGGTGTCCTTCGGAACTGCGGCGACAATGGATGGCTCGACCTTTCTAATAACCAAGAAAGCTCTTTCCTTCCTGTGCTGGCCTCATTTGAGCACGGTTGAAGTCCCTGTCCAGTTTGGTGCCGAAACCGTAAGGTAAACGCTCTCCATCATAGGGCAGGTTTCTCCAAGCGTAGAAAGGGGTCGTTAATGTGGTGGCTCTCAGCAGAGCCAGGCAACTTCCAAGTCCAACTACTCATGCAGTGTTGCCTTGAACATGCTCTCTTTCTGATATTGTGGTACAGGAACAATCACTCACATGGACCGCGAGCACAAACGTGGTATGGCATTTGTTACCGAGGTAAACGAGCCGATGATTCTCGACTTTGAGAAAATATGACAGTTCTGTTAGGTCAATCAGAAAAAGAACATTGATGTGGGCAGCGGATCAGTTCTCCTCGTGCCGTGATGTGTGGTGACATCGACGCCTGCAATTGATACGGGATTCTCGGTCTTGCATAAACATTTGATACCTGCAAATTGAATCTTACATTAACCAGTCGGGTTCAATGATACCCTGGCGAGCTCTTGTAGATGATGTTATGAAGAACCCCTCTTTGCAGTTCGAATCTGGTCGCCCTTGCCGAAAGCCGTTTCACGAGTATTGTGACACATCTCTTGACTATTGACCGTCCGTTTTAGGGCGTGGCGGAAATAAAAATAAATATAAACTTTTATATCCAAAATTGATAAGATTCATCATGGTACGTAAAAATAATTTCTGATAAACAATAAAATAACTTTATCCGGAAATCGTACCTCGACTTTTCGGGCAAAATAAGAATTGTAGCGAACAATCAAGAGCCCCACGTGTGACTCCTCTAGCGGTATTCACGCGTACGCAATCACAAACCTCTCGACGATCCTGTAGGTACTAGCCTTTTGGATCCACGAGGAACTTTTGGAAGCAAAAACTCATACTTCTGTTTTCTTTTGGGTTGATTTTCTTTTTGGATTCTGTCCTCTTCTACGCACAATCTCTAAGTTATCTGACCACCTCTTATCAATCCCACTAAATTTCTTTCCTAAAAAACAAAAAATTTTCCGTTTCATATTCCAAATGATAGTAACGGCAACAGGTAAAAATAAATTAAATTTGATTTATTCTCCTTAACATAACAACTAAAAAAATATTTAAATTTAACCGATAATCCACATGGATTAAAATATTAAATTATTTTAATGCAAAATATTGTTCTAACCGTTAAAACAAAAACGACATATATGCATTAAAATAATATAATCAATATTACTTTCTCAAATAAAATATCTAGGATATAAAGTTTAAACAATTATTAAATGTTTATTTCATACTTTTTATTTAATATAATACGACACGAATAAATCCATATTCGATCTTAGTCTATTTATTTACTTCCGATATTTCAGAATAAATTAATAATCCAATTAGTTCTAATTTTGAAATAAAATGATTAATTTAGTATCCACTAAATAATCAATAATATAATGTTCGTGTCGACGTGCTATGCGTGCGACCCTCTAGGTCCTATACACGAAGGCAGTGTATATCCATACACAAACTAAGGTAACCGTCTAGCAACAGTTTTTAGTCACCCAACGCGTTATGATAATGATTATAAATCATATACCATTATGAACCGATTACTGTGTAATTCAATCTATTCATCTAACCGACATTCCAATTAATTCGGCGCAAAATACATCATCATCAAATTAATTGTTTTACTTATTACCAAGATATAATAGACTCACTTGAATGTAAAACATTCCTCCCATGGCTATAGATTTTAGAGTCACTAATATCTCTATCAAGTGGCCTAAATGTCAACTCTCTAATCCAAAAGAGCGATGAGTCATATATTGACTCAACACTATTCTCTCTACGCTTTGTCACACACCCAACAATCGTATTACTCACAGTCGGTTAAAGACTGCTTTTAACGATGTCAAAGTGCACAAACTCCACGCATAGAATAAATGAAGGTCTTAAGTCAAAAGATCAGTTACACTCGTCCATAAAGAGGATTGACCAATGATGTTCAATATGTGGTATCCTCTTAAACGGGTAGTGCCTAGTATTCCTAATCTCAAGGTACCCCTAAGTATAACTTGGATACACTATCCCTCGGTCTATCTTGACCTCTGTTATACTTAGCGATGATCTAGATGTCCATGTCCCCTCTAAACATCTATCCGATCACGGACTATTTCAGATTAATATACTCATTAATCTGTTGGACTTTATCATTAATAATTTTACGTGCAGAAAAGTAAAATAATCAATGACAAATACTCGCATTTATTAATTATTTATCCACAAATACAATAAAGTGTCTTGGCACATAAGTGCACACACTAATATTGACATCATGCATCACGTCTCTTTGGGACAACCTCGCACCACCAACAGATGCGAGATGATGACCACAGAGAATAAGAGGTTAAAATAATTACTTGGACAATGACCCGAAATCGAGAGTAAAACCATTGTCGAACAGAACCACACATAACTGAACAGATCATCCGTGATCCTATCCTTGGATAAAACATTCCTCAAATTCGGTCGCCCTCATGCACATAATTGAGCATAACATAATGAACATCGAAGGCCAATGGTAACATTTGGATGTTGTTCAAGCAGTAAACATAACCCTAACCCTAGGTTAAACCAGATTTCGCACGTTATGCGTGTGCAATATAGACTGACGGACCGGTTGATCTATGTCAAGAACCACACAACGTCGAGGTAACGAATGCACGACCATCCTTTCCCGATGATAACACTGTAGGACGTCTGAACGATTGGCCGGAGCTGCGGCAGGGGAATAAAACACGTCAACGCTGGCCTCTACCAAGGTTATTTCCATTTACAAGCTGCTGGTTTGCCTGCTTCGCCGTTAGAGGAAAACCTGACCCCACAAAAAAATTATCCAAATATTTTTTAAACCTGTGGTCCATAACAATATGGTCATAATCTTACCATCGAAGAGAAAACAAATATCAGGATCGGGCCCCTGAAAATTAATGAATTAATTGTCGACTTTTGATGGGTCCCTTCATTGCCTTCACAATTTTTACTGATGGGGGCTGTCCCTTGTCTTTCTTATTTTTCTTTTCGTCAATTCTTCTTTTTTACCTGTCTGGCAAGTTTGGTAAGAAAGGATTTTAACTTTGGTTGCAAGTTTTTCTTACAGAAGCCAATGAAACCCAACAGTTATTACTTGCTTCCTTTCCACAGTCTGCAGGTCTGTTTTTTTTTCACATGAATAGCTTCCTTAATAAAAAATAATTCGTCTAAACGAAGCTCTAATTTTCATTACCCTACGCATGCTTACCCTTAATCACTTTTCCTTCTCTCGTTTGCCGTCCGTTCCAGAATAAGGCCTCGAACACGGCATAGAAGAGGAGCTCCTGCCGCTGTATAAATCGAACATCATCTAACGACTTAAAATTTTAGATTAAGAATTTTACATCGATAAATCCGCGCACCTAAAAATCCCCACTCTTAGATTATTAATACCAACATAATACAAAACTTTCCATTAATTTTTAAGTAATTCTTCTGTGGAGATATAGACAATACACGTAACATAACTATTGTATGTTTTTCATTCCTCTCTCTTTTTAGTCGATTGATCTCTATATATCTATATTTACTATTCCTAGCTGTAGGTTGGACTGGAACGAGGAAAACATAAATTTTCAAAATAAATAAAATTGGTCGTGAAAACGATGGCCTTATGGCGTCGTGGATGACAGATATACCGAGAAACAAACGAAGGAGGGAAGGGCAATCTCTTTCAATATTTCTAATTATTAACGCCCACCCAGCTGAATCCAAAGGGTGGTCAAAGAAAGCATTGGGACCCTGATCATTTCTGAGATTTTCGCTGCAATATCTTAACCAAATAAACTTTGATTAAAAATGTTAATATCCTTATCATCTATTACATTATGCACATGAAATTCCTACCTTTTTTCCCATCATACATCAATTACAGTGGAAAACAGGTCTCAAAACAACTTAGATCGAAACTTTCTGAACTTATTATTTTTGGTCGTCCAAGGAAACCAAGGAAAAGGGATGATGAATTCAAGGAGGAACCCCGATTGAATTTCAACAGAAACTTCCTTACCCAAATGAATTTCAACATCAAAGTATTTTTACATGGTTAGGTTTTGGTAGTAACATTTCCCAATGCTCATTGAGCAATTTCCCCGGGGGAATGTAGGGAGCATGAATAAGGAAAATGGACGTCCCATATAGTCAAATTAGGTCCATCCCATTTTCCCAATCCAAAATTTTGAAACCCTCCAAATTTACAAAAAAAAAAGCAATAACCCGTAGGACCCCCTATCACAACAACCCTTTCTCTTTCGTAGGAGGGCGAAACCATCATCGACTTTTTCAAACCTAAAACTATTAGGCCAACTCTCATTATTCATTCCGCTTCTTTTTAGTTATTAAAAAGGAAAGTAAATTGATAATAACATTATCAATGAATCGCGTTTTATCTTACAAAAAACAGCCTATTGTTTTTGTATATCGTTCTGAAAAAAAAGACCATACAAAAGCTTTTCTGATTACCATTTCCTAAAATTGAAAATCATTGCTACAACGACAATAATGATTTGTGCAATTTCTATTCTAGAGCGGCATCTGGTGGATGGATATAATAAAGACGTTCAGAATATTCTTAAATGAAAAGGAAGAAGAAGAAACAAAAAATTCTGGCCGTTTCTTGTCCGTTTGGCTAAGGGCATGCAGGGGGCAGAAAAAGAGGAAGCGAGAAAAAGCCACAGCCATTCAATTTTATCTAATTCTTCTTGTGTCATTTTATCCGCAGGATCTGGCCATATGCCGAAAGTTTTTTTTTTTTTACATGTCGGGATAACATATATATTGTGGGTCTCATGAACATTATCGTACTCAACTGTGTTTAATGATGTTGATTGCACATGGGGGGTCTTCAATTATATGTAAGAAAAATGGAATAATTTTAGGCAAGTCTCGGGTTCTTATACGAGCTTTCCGCTATCTGTGCGTTTGAAAGTCTTCAAAACTAAGGTTTCGGGGAATCAAATTCTGTCGGGTACTGCCTTTGCTTATTCCTATCAAAGCATGCTTGGGTTAGGGGAATAAAATTCCTTAAACAAAGGCCTTTATTTATTTATTTCAAATAAGGAAGAAGCACTAGCCCTTTGCTTTATTTTTCTTTTATAATGCTAAGATATTCTTATACCTTTGAAACACTAAAGCGTGTCGAATCGATTCTCTTTTTACCAGCACACATAAAGGAAACACTATCAACTCCCCCTCCCCCACCCCCCCCCCCCCCATATTCCCCTCAACTTCCTTTTTACCTTTCAAAACCTTCCCAACATTACAACACAAACATTATTTATCATCATTGACAGTGGTGTGTGGTGCCAACCCCTTATTGAGTAAAACATTAAAGCGCTAGCCAGCTTTCTTCGCGATGGATCTCACTTTGGGGAATCTTCTTGTGAAGTCCCACATCGGTTGGAGATGGGAACGAAGCAGACATTATATAGGCCGTGGAGACCTCTCCTCAAAAAACGTATTTTGGGGCTACCACTCCGAACGTGCTGTTACACTTCTCCTCCCATTTGTCCAAAGTTTAGCCATAACCCAACAAGATCTCAACTCCCTCTCGCGACAATTTCCCCTACTAGTGCCATAGGGTGTGCCATAGCGACGAGTGCGCGAGTGTGGATGACAACGATGTGTCCATAAACCAAGCAAACAAAGCATCTCCCCCACTGGGTCCAATTTAGGCAATCAATGTCCCGGCAATTAAAACTAGCTCGGGTTTCTCACCTCCATCCCATCAACCACTATCTTGTTTTGCTTATATTATTTTACAAGTATAGAGAATAAAGGAACGGGATTCTGCGTCTTATTTCCCTGATCTAATCCTTAAATATTAATACTTAACTTGGGGTTTTGTATGCCTCTGAGTCAATGTTGGAATGTCTTTCTCTTCGTAGTGATCATAAGAGCATCCTGTGGGGAAACAAAACAATAAAATCATTTCTTTAATGATTTCATGGCTTCCCCAATCTTGACAATAACTTCCAAACGCTAAAAGGGTTTAGACTAAATGGAGATTCAATCGCCTGTCATCCTATCAACCCACACCCCACAAACACCTTCGGTTTAACCTCCACAACAGCACACGCCAATGATTTTTTTACACAAGAAAAAATCAAAAAGATTGTTGTTGGGCTTCGTCCCTCTTCCGACATCGTTGCGCTTGTCTTGCCACCAAAACTTATCTCGTGCACGATTCATTCTAGGGTTTCATGTTTTTGCTCCAGGGGGCAAATTGTTGATGTAAACGAAGGTGTGAACAGGATAGCGATAAGGTATCCCTACACGACATCGCCACGTGTCGCCTTCCCAATAGAATATACGCACCTTACTCCTCTCTCTCCATCTCCTCTGTCCTTTATTTCTAGGTAGCCTCGAAGGGAATTTGCTTTATGAATCTTACATGAGATTGGAAACGGCGTATATCAAAGATAAACAATTATTTCTGTTGATTCATTTTTATTTTTAAAATAATAAAAGGGTAAACAGATTGGGTAGGTATGTTGGCTTTTATTGTTCTCCTCCCTCCATAATTATTTTTGTCCTAGCATCAAGGAAAGGATAATACTACCTTTTTAAGCCGACCCAATTGTTTGGTAGGCAACGTAGTTACTACGGAACTACATAATCGAGCTTACCTGGTAATTTAAAACTCCACAACCCATATTTGTCCAAATGATTATAGGTTTTCCATGTTTAAATATCGTCATGCCTTCTGCATGAAAGGTCATGTGTTTTGATCTTTACTAATAATTGTTTGTTATCGAAAATTCTAGACCATATGCAGCTAACAAAAATGGGCTATGGGTAAATCCAGGGCTAGTACATAGAGACTGCATGGCTTTCACCTAGTCCATTGCCATTACTCGAACTTTGTCATTTACTTAGAAAATTACAACCTGTTGTCATCGCTCGCTTAACGAGAAGTATCACTCAGTTCCAACATTAGATTAACATTGGATATTCCGTGGACTCCATTATTTGTCGAGAAGGTAGAAGATCCCAACCTCTGGTTAAGACCACCACCTATTTCAATCGTTTGATCTTGCGTATCGATCAAACTCATTCGGCCTAAAAGGTAGCAGGTCCCAACCTTCGTTTGATTGAGAATACAACTTATTTCCATTGCTCGATTGATCTCAAATATCGCACGAACCCCATCATTTGCTTCGAAGAGAGTAACAGGTTCCAATCCATGTAGGCGAATGACAAGGGTACTACTAGATGGCACATGTCACAAGATCAAAAAGTAGTAGAGATATGATACTGAAGAAATGGGGGCTACTCGGCATGAAGACTAATCTAATATTCTAGGAAGTAGTTGAGATTCAATTACAAATGCGATTCTTGTAGACAGTGTAGGACATTCAATCACAATTTAAATAGAACTTGGATTATCACTTCGCTTCTAATCTTTAGGCATTTTTATTCTCTGTTGTATTTTTTCTCGGTACACTTTATAAGCTTTTTGCATTTTGTTCTTGCTTAAGTGTATGATAAAACGAAAGGGAAATGGGTTTTAAAGTAAATGGGGCTATATGATTCCAATTGAAAACTCTAGACAATAGACCCGACCTAGACAAGAATGGCTAATGATCGAGTGAATTTGCTTCTTCGGCCTCCGAGCCAGGGCTTATCTCATATTGCTCAAGTGGGGAACAAAACTTAGCACACTCTATCTCTTCCACTCCTTATGGGTAATAGCGACCCCGTGATAAAATTAGGCCTGATACACAGAGATATGTTTGGACTTCGCCCTTCATCCAGAAGATCACATCTAATTGTCGTCGCTTGCTTGATGGGGAGATATGCATGGTTCCATCGCTCATTTGATCGTGAGCATCATCCGAACAACATCATTCGCCCAGAAGGTAGGAGGTCACAACCTCTGCTTGGTTGAGACCACAACCTATTTCAATTGCTCTTTTGATCTTGCATATCGCTCAGACTCCTTTCACGATAGCAAGTTCCAACTTTCATTTGGTTGAGATCACAATACATTTTCATTGCTCGCTTGATCTCAAGTATCACACGAACCTCATCATTCACCCGGAAGAAAGTAGCACGTTCCAACGCATGCATGTGAAGGGTCTGGGTATTGCCAAATGGCACGTGGCAATTGACACATGAGACTACTCGGCGTGAAGACTTTCCGATATTCTAAAAAGTAATAGAGATTTATAATATAAATATAATTCTTATAAATAGTATAAGATAACGCCATTACAATTCAAACATAAATTTATGTAGTAAATATCGAATTCGTTTACGGGATATTTTCGGACTTCTTTTCCTTTACTTTCAAAGTAAATCATCCAGCGGCAAAACCATCCCACGTATGTATATCTTTTAAAACCAATACTTTTTTGTGTACCTCCATTTTTCTCTAGATCCGTCCCCCCGTTTAATCCAACATCCAGACACACGATGGAATGATGAAAGGCTCCCAAGTCCCAGCCCCATTTACCCAAATTCATTGTATTTCTTTTCTTAAAACGAGGTTCCATTTTTTTTTTCTAGCAGTTAATAGAAAACTCGATCCCTCTTAAAAAATGAAAAATTAATAAAATCGAGGCAAGTGGGGCACGTCAACAAGTAATTGTAATTAATTTATTTAAGAGGGATCGAGTTTATGAAAATAATGTTTAAAATCCTCATTTTTTAAATAAAAAAATAAAAGGAAAAGAAATGAAAAGACAGTCTCAGTCACTTGTCACTTATTATTATTACATATCTCTCCCTAATTTCACTCTCTCTCTCACACCTCTCCTTCTCTATCTCTCAAGCACACAAACCCAAAAGATTTGTTTTTTTCGAAAAAAGAAAATGACAGACACTTACCACCCTCAAACCCTTATTAACTTAGGGTTTTACCCAATCATGCGACCCCAAATCGTTCCCCCCTCCCTCCCTTTCTCCCACTAAGACCCTCCCCTTCGTCCTCGTCTCGACGAGCTCTATCCGTCGCTGCCACTTTCTCGGGTAGCCGTGGAGGATCCGCGCATCGATCGGTGGTACCTGCCGGGGTTTCTGACCGATCGTTTTAGGTTCGTTTCCAGCTCGGATTTTGTCTCCTCTCTATTGGGTCTCGACCGGGGTTCGCTTGTTTGGGATCTGTTTTCTTGAGCTCGGGGTTTTCTTTCTCGGCTGATTTCGAACTGGGATTGAGCTGTTTTTCGTGGGGACGTCGCGTGGGAGGGGTTTGATTTTACTTTCACCGTGCAGTAACTTCCCTAGTCAGCTGGTTACGTGCCCAGCTGAGGGAGTTGCTCGCCCGGATCGATTTCACTCCGAAGCTTCGATCTTTCTCGCCTTGCTGGTTGACGGGGCAATTCACGCCTCATCTTCTTTGTTGTTTCGCTGTGGGTTTGATTCGGAATTACTGGGAATGGGTAATAAACCCTAATTCAAAATTCAATTTTTCGGAATGGGGAGGGATGGATCGTTGCTCTCCGGTGATTTCTTGTTGTATAGTTGATGTTTTCTGGGTTTCTTCTTACTATTGTTTGTTTTGATTTTATTGTAGCTTTTTTTTTTTCCGGGTGGCGGCGTCTTTTTTGAGTGCCTAAAAACCCTAATATTATTTTCCCAGTGTACTAGTGGCTGTTATTTCATGTTGTATTCTCCAGATTCATGCCTTTGTTGTGGTTACAGTAAGTGATTGTTCTTCTTAGTATGAGTATATGGATCCAAATCCACCTTATTTGATTAAATGTCTAGGGTTTATAGTTGAATTTGGAGATATAACTTATGTGTCGTTGATCTCATGGATATGACCCATGTCTTATATGCGTGGACTGATCTTTGTAGTAAAAATTGGTACACTCAACGAATCCAGTCCCTTTTAAGAGCCTAGGCTAAAAACCCGATATCTGTGGATTTTTGTTTGCGCCTTCTTAAGTTGGACAACGTAACAGTTTGTTTATTAAATGCTGTAAAATTCTTTTCACTCCAATAACGGTTCCTTTCATCTGGACCTACAGCTTTTTTATTGGTCTAGTTTATGGATCAACCCATCGAAGTTATCCCAGTTCCAGCAGATCCCGATGATGCTTCTAAGAAGAACAGCGTGGAAAAATGCAAGCATTTCTCGATGCGGTAAGTTATGAATGTACCTCCTTCACCTTCATGAAATAGTTTTCTCATCTTTTTTTGAAGCTGCTCGATGCTTCAGGTTGCCCATATTTTAACCTCGATACGCCTACAGCATTCACGACTGTGTCTGTGGTTGCATGTGCATCTGTGTTTTCCCAAACCTTCAAAGATCTAAAATGTATTGCAAACTGTACCTTCCCCATTTTGCTCGAACTAATTGCTCGGACCTCTACTATTCTGCTGAAAATAAATGTAATTACTTCTCTCGGAGCTTTCTGTCTTCTGTGAACCATCCTGGAATCAAACTGTCAAACTTCAAATATAGTAAGTTCTGGCGAAACAAATCTAAGCTTCCTGCTCAACTTGGACAGTATATTTGTCGGAGGTCATTTATGAAGGTACTGAGCCTCAATACATGTGGAGAGTCAGGATATCTTTTCGTCCCAAATGTAAAAACTAATGTCCATGATGCTATATGCACTTCTTTAAGTGATCAACTTTTATTCTAATTTAGGTGGTTTTTTGTTCTTAGAATTCTGACATAAGCTGTATTCTGCGGACAGTAAATATGTCTCCGAGATGCGGCAAAGCGATGCCACCAAAGGCTGGCCATTTAAATTGGACTATATCTCTTCTGAAGTGCCCAAAGACGTGCTTCCTTCACTAGATGTTCCGGAATTCAGATGGTGGAAGTGTCGCTATTGTCTTCCTGAGTTTTGGGTCACAGATGACTTAGAAAATGGCGCTGTCAAGGATGCCTCCTGCAGAAAATGCAAGTTAGGGGGTGCCTTTGCTAATCCAGTGATCCTTGGTGAAACTGCAACGCTTACTTCCGATTATCAGCTAATGCTGAGTCTGGATATGACTAATCGTAAAATCTCAGCTGAAATCAGTCCTAATAAGCACAGTGCATCAGTATTAAGCATTGATGATGGGAAAGACATCATAGTTCAGAACTGCTCTAAAGTTATTGAAGGTATATTTTGCATATCAACAAAAGTTTGAATGATTTTTGGCAAAATGCAGCAGCGGTGATGATGATTATTCATGCAAGGTGCTTCCTTATTTAACTATTATTATTATTACTATTTTGCAGAGGTTGATGGAAACAATATCGAGAGTGAAACGGATGGTAGGTTTCATAAATCATTACTCTATTCGTATTTCAATCTATAATTTGCCCAAACCATCTGGTCTTTGCATAATTATTTTATATTTATCATAATAACAGAAACTCGAGGCTCAAACTTTAGGCAGTCTCCTGCCTTATGCTATAATGGAAATGGAAGTCTTGCAGATGAGAATGTTGAAAATGCTTCAAAAACTGTGGAAGCGGATAAACAGGAAATCGATGGAAAGGTGGCCAAGGAATGTGAGAATGAGAAAGTTGGCTTTCTTGATTATTTTGTTGGCCATGGAAATGAACCTCCTCCTGCTGACCTGGATCAACCTGAGTCGCCATCTTCTGATAGCACTGAAGTTGGTCCACATAAGAGTGGCAGTTCATGCAGAAGAAAATCTCGGAAGTTGCGTCTGCTTACAGACTTGTTGTCGGCAGTTGAAGACACCAGTAACAGCCACATCAGGAAAGACAATTCCCCTTTACCTGCCACGTGTAATGCGTCTCGAGAGTTGAGAAAACAGGCTGTTGAAGAAGGAGGGATGGCTGATTGCGGAAATGCAAAGGTTTTCTTGAAAAAGAAAAGAAAGTTGACTTCAGAGGATTCCATGAAGTCCTCGAAGCATGTTCGTAAGAATCATGGGAAAGACAACCCAATAATCTTTATAGGGACTGCAAAGAATGGTGATGACGACCGTGATTCTCCGAGTGAAGACAATGAACTCACCGGAATGTTTTCCCAGACTTCTACAAAGAGTCATCTACCGGAACATGTGAAAAAACCTTTGAGCAAGAAGAAAAAGAAGAACCAAGTGATAAGTTCTGAGATAAAACATACTTCTATTTCTTCTGACGGCAATGAGTTTGCCAATGGTGCATTGGGTACGACACTTTCTCCTTCACCAGGGACAAGTAAAAGCATCTGTTTCTTCAAGGAGAAGAACAACTTGCCTCCCGTACGACCAGTCCAAGTTCCTACACTTTCTCAGGATACTTCCAGCTGTTCAGGTCGTCCAATTGCAATGACGGATAAAAATGTGGGGGAACATCTTCCAGACTCTGTTCAGTATTGGTCAGCAAAACCTTTTTCTGCTGTGAATGGGACACGTCTTGCTTCAAAAACAGGCTCAAATGTCTCCCTTGGATCTGATAAGTTCTTCATCTCTGAAATGACACAAGGCCCTTCCTCCCCTGGGATGGAGGACGTTTTCCAAGAAGGTGTCACCACGAAGGACAATGCTGAATCCAGTTCTATGCATGTGGATCGAAGTATTCCTGCACAACATGTATCAAATGCTTTCCGACCATATGGAGTTAATGGAATAATTAATGATGGGAACAACTACAGAATCCCATTTGTCAATGAAAGGCAAAGATGTGCCCCCAATATGGTGGATCAACGTTACTTTTGGACTCAAAATTTGGTGAGTACTAGTGTCATTACTTGTTCTTTACCATCAGTTGTTTGTTCCTTTTTTTCTCTATATCATGGGAGGATCCTGATTGTGTTTTGACATCGGTAACTTCTGAAAACTTGCTATTTTGGTGACAACTTTCTTTTCTTTTATGAAATATATTGTGTTATAGATTACGATTCCATATTATTTTCTAGCTTTCCCCCCATTCGGTTGCTCCTCTTCTAGAGGTCCATACTCTGGCAGGTGAGACTCAAGCTACCCGCAATGAGTAGTTACTATTTGCGCTAACCTTTAAAGTGTCTTCTTCTAATGTTGTTCCCATTACTCTTGTGTTACTCAAGAAAGATCGATCATTTATTGGTATTGTTGTTGATCAGGGGATTTCAGGAGCAACCAAGAAGAAAAAGGCCGATAAAAATCTAGAACACATGGCGGTAGCGCAACAATGTCACGATAAATCGGCCGATCCAGGAAATCCTGATGACATTCCCATGGAAATCGTGGAACTCATGGCAAAGAATCAATATGAAAGGTGCCTGCAAGATGCTGAAATGGAGAAAATCCCTGTTTCAAGAGCTAAAAAGGCTTGGGACTCAGAAATCGCTGAGATTGCCAGGGAAGATAGCAGGAGGAAGCAGAATTTGTGGCTCAGTGATAGCTCTCAGAAATGTGAAGTCATGGCGTCGAAGGACTTTGGATCATCTGCTCAGAAATCATATAATATATCTTCTGATGTGAGCTCAAGCAGTTATAAGGCGAACCAGGTGGAGAGATATCATATGCCTCCAGTGCCTCGTACTTTTTTTAATGATCAAGGAATGCCACCCTGTAACTTTCCATCTAACTGGGGTCCCAGCAATCTCAGGAACACTCCAAGTAATGTTATGAATGAAGATTGCTCCAGAAACAAGGGCTTGGATGGTAATTTTCTGAGTCTTGGGGTATCAGGCCTTTGGCATCCTCCCAAACAGAGTGAAGAGCTGCCTCCGCGTAATTCATCCATGAGGCCAGACTCCATACCCTTTGTGTATGGTATATTGCCGCAAAGTTGTGGCCTTCACCCCAACAGTATAAACTTTCAGCCTCATTGCCCAAGAACACCACCTAAAGTGGAAATGAATTGTACTCGGGATCCTAGACTTTTCTTCTCTAGAGCCGGTGGCCTCCAGAAGCCTGAAAAGGACTTAAATTCCAAAGCACATCGAGGAGCCACTATGAAGGATCCCCCAATTTCAAGACTTGAACAGATGGAGCACGAGGAGTGGAGGCTTGCATCCTTAGATATCTCTTCTAACGAAACCATCCCGGCAATGCATTTGCTCAGCCTGATGGATGGAGGAATGCCATCTGGTAAGACGATTGGATTGGATGAGAATGCTAGGCTCTCTAAACAACCTTCATCGCCTTGTCGGTATCACGCAAAAGAGATCTGCGGTCTGAATTTGGGACTCTGCAAGACATGCATCCCCCTGAGACGGCCGTCTTTTGATTATGATCATCAAGCAAAGGTCCTTCCAGGAAAATATCAGGAGCTTTCGGCTGCTCCTGCTTTCAGTCTATCTGCATCCTCAAGTCGACCTGCAAATATCTTTTCGTCAGGAAGTGTTGGTAAACCTCGTGTTCCTCTTGATGTGAATGAAAAAGGAAAGGGCAAGTGTTACAAGGTAGGAAGCTCTGGAGTTGCCCCATCCCCTGCTGGAAATGTTGGCTTGGAGACGAGTTACGGCTTTAAGCCATACCACAACATGGAAAGGAACTTCCCTAACTCATCGGGGGCAAGAGTTGTCTCCCAGCACCAGAGAATGTCAGAAATACAGGCAGTCGAGGCCCAGCCCCAAAATGAAATCCGTACTGCTATTTTGCTTCCGAGAAACAACCCCGAGGTTGCCATCTGCACGGTGAACCGGAACCCTTCGGAATTCAGCGTGCCCGAGGAAGGTAATGTCTACTCGATTGGGCGCGATGACCTGAAACACGCAAACAGGGTTGTCAGGAACAAACCCAAATTGCCTAATGAGCATTGTCGCAGAGGAAAGAAAATTGCAAAGCTCAAGCATGCGGCTGGGACTAGCCAAAACCGATCCCAGACCTCATGACCGGTACAATTTGTGAACCCCTGCCTCTCTACAACCAATTCATGTCTAAGGTCCAGCTAACCCTGCTGGTGCACAAGATATCTGGCAGGAAAGGTCGCTTCACCGGACTACCGTCGCTGTAATCTAAAAGGAAGGACCCCTTTTGGCGGGGAAGAGGAACGCGTACAGAACCTAAATGTGGTAGAGTAAAAGCATCCGGATGTTGTTGCAGCCCTTGAGAAAAGCATGAGGTTAGTTTTGTACATAGTAAAGGAACAAGAGTTTCTGGGAACATGGGACTTTTCCAAGGAGGAAAACGTGGTGGTGTTTGTAGACTTGTGGTGCACAAATCCCTGCTTTACAGACATAACACGGGAAAAGATTGCCCTCATGTCCAGGACAACCGTGGCTGATTGTCTTCTGATATAATCAAATACGACCAGTGTCCTTCCGATGCCAGCCAAGCCAACCCGTCAGGATTTCTCACCTCCTCCGATTTCTCGCACACCTTCTCGTGGGTCTGATTGCTTCCACATCAACTCTTTGCTGAAAACTTTATAGACTTCCTGGTAAATAGCAATATAGAAACATTTTCGTCTGAGAAAGGAGTTGGAGATTTTAGGATACACGGTCAATTTGAAATTTTTTGGCCCATCAGGTGTTTCCATTCCATGTCCATCTCCAGACAATTTTTCTGATCCAACCCCCCCTTTGTAATTTCTTCTTTTTCTCTTTTATTTTTTTGTTTAAGGTAAGCAAGAAATCCCGAGTTTTCCCTAGAGATGACAAAATATGAAAGTCCATTTTCTTTTAAAATGGCAAATAAACGAGAAAAGTTCCATTAGTAATGTTCATGTTTCATGGGTCTCCCCCCGAACGCAACGGCCAGCCTCCCCTCCCCTCATCTCTCCCCATCACGTCTGACCATAGCTGGGACCCCAAGGGCATGGCCCCTCACCTCATCCGCCCCCTCCCTCACTGTGCACATCGGCTCCAGTGCAGCTAATTCCCTTCCCGCGAGGCAGAGAGACAGCAGGATCCCCGGGGGAGAATGGCCGTGTCTTTAGTGGGAGAGGACGGTGTCCATGAGGGAGTGAGGGCAAGTCACAAATCGTGGCGGTGGTCAGGCCATTTTCAAAACTTTTAATTGCTTTACAACCCCCCCGCCCAGTTACGTCCCCAAGAAGGTAGTCAGCAGCTCCGATCCCTGAGAAAGAAATAACCAAAACCAAAAAAAAAAGCGAGAGAGAGAGAGAGAGAATCTTTACGGTACTTATTTGTACGTTCCCTGGATTGGGGAAGAACCTTCCAACCTCGTCTTTTCATTTGACAGAACCACCAGTCTACTACTACGTCTACGGCCCCAACCCCATCCAACGAAAAACACCCCACCCCTTGCATTAAGTCAATCCCATATCTTGGCGTTTCTCATGCAAAATTGGCCTCATGAAATGACCCCCGTTTTACGCTTTGCAAAATAATAATAATAATGACTGACCAAAGCGCCCCCTAACTAATCATGATAATTAATGGATTACAAACTTTAGCCAACAACTTCCGGGGAATCCAGCTACATCCTAAGTAGACGGACTGGATAGGGCCCCCTTTGCTATTACTTACCTCCAATTTTCTCTCAGTTCTTTCTTCTCCGACGATATCCAGGTGGCGAAGATAGTTCCCACCAGTGCTACTATCGTGAGGAGAAGCAACGCATAGCTGAAGTCCTCGGTGAGTGTGTCGTAGGTCCTCGAAGGTGCGAGCCGAGTTAGAAACAGGTCCACACCGTAGGAGAAGACCAGCGTCGTCGACTCTAGCTTGGCAGGGACGGTAATAATATCACGTAGCCCTTCGACCTTGAGGGCATGCGTCACATACGACTGCAAAACATAACCCGCCCAATAATTCGGCTGATTTGATCAAACAGGGATTACAAAATCTAAGCAGGTTATTAAATTAGAATGCATCCCGGTTTGACCTTTAGGAGAACAGCATGAGGGTAGACAGAGATATGTCACCTGGGGTATAATTGGCAGGGAATCGGTTAGCGGAATCAATCCTTCTTTCTCGGCCTGTGTAGGATCAGTTGAACGGCGAGGGTCTAGGTATCTCTTATCCAACGCCAGAACCTGAAAGTACCAAGCGACGAAGCATTAAAAGGAATGCGGGAATGCTGGCATAAGAATACTACGTTTAACTTAAACAAGTACTACCAGCAGATCAATCTTTTAGCCTGCCTGATCACCGACGGTCCCAATGAGCAGCTGCCGTGATGTTATACCTCTAGCCGTCAATGTAACAGCTATGGCCTTCACCGAGTGAGTGAAGAAGTAGGACTGAGATGTTGCGTTGATCTCAGAACGAGAGTAGGAAGACATTGGTGAAGTGAGGTTGTGTTTACCAAGAACAAGCTTCCAAACGTCTTTGTTGTCCTGTCAAATAACCAAAGCGTACACTTCAATTTCTAAAGCTAGAACAAGTAAATTGAGTGCCACCAAAATTCTCAAAAGATTACCGCCCGAGACTTGTCATAAATCTCAATCACCGATATTTCAAATCGGTGTGCTCTGAGATTGAAGTAATGATAAATAACCCAATTCTCACTAAGAACCTGGAAGAAGAGAGTAGGCATCAGGAAGCAGTTTTCTTTTAAAACGATCGACCGGGGACAGGAGGCTTACAGCATGGACAGGAGCTTGACACCCTTGATGGGTCATACGGTGCAAAATGCGGCCGGTCACGGTATCAATAAGATAAACTATTAACGATGACTCATCGGGGGTAGCTGATCCAATTTCACCTGCACCTTTAGGCGAAGTTGTTGCCACAAACAGCAGATTCTTCGATATGTACTTGTACATAACATCCTGGTCTTCTATTACTTTCGCCTGGGTATGAACTACCTGCCAGTCCCACCATGCATAAATGTAAGATAGCACGGCGAATGCTTCACATGTCCAGCAAGAAATTCAAGGTAATATGCTGATGGTCAAACAGAAAAATCCATATCATAACAGTTGAGAGATTAATGCCAAAACAAGAATAATGAAGTCCAATAAAAGGTCATTCCTTTAATCAAGGGTTCATGTCAACCACATCAAGTAGTAGAATCCCATAAACTCCAAACGAACGGGCAGAGAGAGAGAGAGAGAACTACCTCACTCAATTTAGGGGTCACCCATGCAACAATTTTGCTCGGATTCCATTGGAAATACAAGTGACCATAAATCCATGGGATCAAAGAAGTATTCATCAGATCCTTCATTCACAGAAGTGCTTTTTGGGGCATGTCCCCTGATGATTCCATTTTCTGCTTCTATTGAGTACCAGTAAACATTTGACATCTCCCGATGGAAGATGGTAAGGGCCTCGGGAGACCTTGGATAGAGGTGGGCCCGCAGATTTGCATCTATAAGGAGATGTAGCCGCTGTTCTAAAGAATCTGTAAATGGCAAAGGGATAATTTGCACCACAGAATGAGTAGGGGCAACGGAGTCAAACTCCTTTCCTGCATAGGCATCAATAAAAGAGAGAATGCCGGGGCCATCATCAGTAGGCAGGCACCGACCAACGACAAGGACAGACGGATTCTCGTCCAAAGCATGATGATGTGGAATCTGCCAAGGATAAATGCGAATGCCAGTGGGAGAGGTACATGCTTCAGTTTTACGAGACCGAAGTAGGAGAGACCAGGCAATCCGACCATCCCCCGTATGTAAAGCAAATACTTTGCCAGATCTAGTGAGAACTATCAGCAATTTTCTGAAACCATTATGGTCACGAGTCATTTTGCTCTTCTCGGAATTCTTTAACCTCAACCCTTGTATGGTTGCCAAATCCTCTTAAGTTGCAAGCATTAAAGTCCCCTTCAGCTTCAGAATGTGACCCTTCAGGTTTTATGTAAGGAAACACAACATAATATACCAGATAATATTGACTGAAAGAATAAACAAGCACCTCTTTCTTATCAACAACGTAAGGAAACACAACATAAGATACCAGATAATATTGACTGAAAGAATAAACAAGCACCTCTTTCTTATCAACAACATGATCCCACAGACAGCATACAGGGCACAACGCAATATCGTTGGCTACAGGTGCGATATAAGTGGACCTCAAGACAACTATTACACTTCAGCTCTCAACACAATTTAAACGGTCCAGAGGCATGATGATATGCAAGCTCGCCACTTTTGAATTGAGTCAACATGAGGAATACACACCTTTAGCCATTCGTGGAGGTTCTCTTCCACTTTTGACACAGAGACACCATCTTTCTCCACAGGTAGTTCTGCCGTCATTACATCCAATATTGAAGCCAGGCCGTCCTCCCTACTCCAAACAACCTCTCCTTGTTGTACCAGTAACAGAGAATGATCTTCCAAGGCAATTTGCGCCCTAAACCCATATGACCTATCTGTCCTGATATAGTTGTTTATGAAGACATTTTCCACATGCCCCCGGTTGGGATCAATGTTAACGGTCTCCTGAAGTAGATCCTTATTCCATTCATGGCCGAGTCTCACCCCAAACATAATCTTATTGTCATTTTGTTGAACAAGTGCAAATGCTTGCTGTTTCTCTGCAAATGACACAGAATCGCTGATTGAAACTTCATTATTAATTCTTTCCACAGTCTCCAACTTCCCCTCATCAGTCACTTTCACGAATCCTGTCAGCTTGTCATTTCTTAAAGCAAACATGTGAGGGAGCTTTGTCCCCAAAAGTTTTGCCTTTCCATAATCGCCACCTAAGAGACTTGAAATATGTATCTCCTGCAGGCTATATTCCCCATTTTGAAAATGCACTGGCACTAATATAGATCCGGAGTCATCTTTGGCTACAAAAGCTCCATCCGAGACCACGAGATTTTCCCTTGAAAAGCTGCCGGAAAAGTGAATACTTTCATGCTTCATCAACTCCCCATTTCCAGCATTGATCTCGTAAGCAGCAAATTGAGAAGATCCATCAAACCCCCAATGCATATACTACCTCACTCCCAACTGGCTGAACAATTTGTTGAATCTCCAAACTAAAATGGAAACAAACAGAATCCACAATTCAAGTTGAATAATCTTTCACTTATAATCCAAACTGAAAATGATATATGAAAAACACCAACAGTGATGAAGCTCATGAATAAGTCTGCATGTGGTGGTTCTTATTAAACTGCCATTAGTAATTCAACAATTTGTGAACAGACAATGTTTTGCTACATATGTTGAAAGAGTAAATTGTGCAACTTTTCATCACAGAAAACAAACAATCCTTACGGCACTTCTCAGCTGAAATCTACTTAAGTCTATTCCTATCAACAGGTACTTAGTCAAATTACATAAATACTTTGAAACGCACCCTTGAGAAAACTTAGAGCACACTTTATAGATTAAACAAACTAAAATTAGCTCTTTTAATGGTACGAAGGATAAATCAAGGTTTTCCACCAACAGTTAAGAATTCCCAGCAGTGCAGATCATATAAAAAGAGACAAAATCTAACAGGGAAAAATCCAAACAGTGACATGATTAGGAGTGGTTCAGCAATTGCCACGCACCTGAACCAGTAGCAACGATTTTGAGGACCTGAATCATTTTAAAAAGGATTCCCAGATCATCTGACCATCAGGAAGATTCCACGCTCTCAAAATACCTCCTCCAGATGACAAGGTTATGATATCTGGAAAAGGAATATAAATTTAAGGAATTCATTATGACAGAAAAAGATCACACATAAGGAAAGCATACCTAACAGATAGGACAGAAGATAATTTCAACAGAAAACATGTATTTGATTGTAACTACATACACACTCATAATCATATAAAACTCCTCGAGTACCAGGTTTTCTGACGACTAAAGGGATTACGAGTTATTAGACTCGGTCTCGTGACATGTTTCTACTGCTACACAGGTTCGACAACCATGCAACTGGTCAGATACAATCCAGTAAAGCAGGAGTACCTTTCAACAATTTAAACCAGCCATACAAAGCTAAGGCCTTGCTCACAGAACAAAAACAATTGTACAAAGTGAAGTCACCAAACTTGATTTTAAGAATTGTACATGAGAAATAGCTGTATGCGCATATGCCTAGGAATCTATCACAAGATACCACCATTCCACAAGCACAAATCATTTATCAGTACAAACAAACTATTTCCTTTCTATCGAGTGCGCACCATCACGATGCTTTAAACTCAAGAAAGAAACAGAACCCCATTCAAGACAATAATAGCAGTTAGAGACTGTACACTTTCCGAGGGCAATATCAAATGCCTCGATGGCATCATTGGGACCGAGAACATGCCTCCAGACTGCAGTAAATTGAACAGCATAATATCAGAGGATCAGGGAAACCACCAGAAAAACACAGAAATTAGGGTTTAGATTTACTGACAAATGTCTCCGTGGCGGAGATCGAGGGAAGCAAGGACGTTCTCCTCGGTGGAGACCACCACGCGCTTCCTCCCAGTCTTCTGAGTATGGAAAACCGCATGCTTCACTTTACCGATGTACCTCTGATGCCTAAAAAGAACACGCACGCGAGACAAGAAGCCCCAAACCGAATCAATCGATCGAAAACGGAATCCACGACTAACTATAAACAAACTGAAACGAAGAAATCGGGGAAAACGTAGCCACCAATCCATGAGGCCAACTTGATCTTCGAAGATGGAGGCGGAGAATTCGACGGAGGAGAGTAAAAGGAGTAGCGGGAGAAGATACGGCGGAGGAAGAAGCTTCGTTCCGCCATGGCCGCGCAGCGAAGCGATCTGAGAACTGCAGCGGTTCCTGAACTCCGCTTCTGCTTATAATTTGAACCGTCTATTTCGCGAAATATTATGCGAACTGACGTCACAAGAAAGCTACGTTTGTATTTTTAAATCCAACGTGCTTTATTGCATAAGTTTCTATTAAACAAATTTCCTGAGCAAGTGTCTACGAAGTTTCGTAAGTACAGTTAGTTTTTTAAAAAATTTATAAAAAATGATTCGAGTTTCGTAAATTATCTCAACCTTTCAAACACTTAAAAAAAAAGAGTGTTTAGAAAAAATCCGTCTCGAACTCAATACCTTTTGCAAATTAAGAAATTACTTTGACCAACTCAGCTAGAAGGGCGGGTTATTATTTTCTTATTAAAACCCGCCCATGCCATTTTACACCCGCTCTCTTTGTTATTTGGTAAGCGCGTTTTATTCTGATAATTTACGAAACTCGGACCGTTTTTCACAAATTTTTTTAAAAACTAATGATAAATCCGTAAAAACCTCAGCGTCTATGTATAAACTTCCGGTTTAATCTCGAGTCTTGGATACAGGGACGGCACAAAGAGGTGCTGCTAGGTTGAAAGTTCGAAGGAGAGGAATTAACTAATTCTGCTAACGATGACCACCCTATAGTGGGATAGGGAACGGAAAATGAACGGGGCATAAGGTCTCTAAAATAGAGCAAATGGGTGTTGGTATGAGTATAAAGGATGAATGGAGAATTAACTCGACGTCTACTGGATATAAATTTACTACTAGTAATAAAGTAGTTTGTTATTCTATGATTAACGATACCATGATCAAAAAAGTCATTGATAGACTCAGACTACTTACACAAATATAAATGCACTGCCGTGAAATGACTCGATGCTGCACAAATATACATACACACCACCAATAAGTTATCATTTACTCATACAGTACTCAGAATCCACTAAATTATCATTCACTCACAAATATACATACACACCTCCTTCCTGCCTACTGAATTTCCCTGAAACCATACTGCCACAACCAGATAACGGAGCTCTCCCGTGTTCCCCAATATAGACCTCATAATCCTGGCCTCCCTCCATGGCGCGCTCGTCTCCTCCGTCCTCCTCGTCTCCTTCGCCATCCTTATCGTCCTCCTCCTCTTAGGCCCTGTGGTATTGCTCCTCTCGCTTGCCGCCTTCGACCTCTACTACGCTTCCCTCCTCCTTTCTGAGTCCTTCGACTCCGCGAAGGCCGACCTTGAGCAACGCCTCGTGTTATGCTTGTGCGGAGTCACTCGTCTCGTCAGGTCCTCGGCCTTGGGTTTTAGACCATGGCTCGAATGTGTTATCAACAGAATGAAGCTCACGGCAAGACAATTTTCAAGGCGTCCCTCATCAGACTAGTTCTCGAGATTAATTATCATTTCGTCTCCCAACGCTTTTCTGCCTGAGCATTTGCCTATGAATAAGTGGATTACACGCCCCTGTTTGATAAAATGGGCCTTGGGCTCTTTATTGGGCATCGTATTGGGCCTAGTCATGTAATCGGGCTTATCCGGTCCAGAGGGATTATGACGATCGAAACCCTCGCGATCGCGACCCCCATTTCCCCCTTCCACAGCTGTTCCGTCCGGTAGTCCGTCGGCGGCGGAGATGGCCAACGAGCCGCCGGTATCCAGGCCATTGATCGTCACGGCGGCGCCCTACTTGGTCGTCCTTCTGATTGCAGCTCACGTCTTCGCATTGGTACTCTCTCGATTCGATTAGGTTTGGCAATTTGACTGTCGGTTTAGCGGTGGTTGGTGTAGTAAAGTGCTGTTTTGATCGAAGGTGTATTGGATATATCGATTGGCTTCGGAGAAGCAGCCTCAGAGAAGAAAGGCACGCCGGGTAGAGTGACCAGCAATGATCTCGTGAGCATTCAGAAGAGGAGGTTCGTCGGATCTGAACCTTCCTAGTCTCGTTTTCCGAGTAGGAGTATAGGGAATTTGGATCAAGTATCCCTTAATCTTCCCTTGGAAAAGCAAACCTGGGGATGGATTAATCGTCCTCATAAAAGTACTTATCGAAACTTGTCATGTGTAGTCATCCTCCATCCATGCAATGGGCTGCTCTGATGGTTTTTTCTTTTCTGTTTAAGGTGCTGCTTAGCGAGGTTCTGAGGGGACTGATCGCCCTTCCCTTCGATGAGAGTAATGGTCTTTTTCCTTTCAGTAGCAGAAGTTTGAAGTCCTAGGATAGTCTCTTGGGCTTTGACGTCGTCGCCGACAGTGTTGTTGGATCATAGTTCGTCGTCGAGATTTTGCTAGTTTCAGGTAGTGAAGCTGCAATTACTAACTACTAGCGAGCAAAATGTTTTGGAAGGGTGGAGATCTTGGGATCAAGGATCGAACCAGAAAGATACTTGGTCCACTTTAATTCAAGTTTCAAGGCGCTCATCCAGAAAAGGGACGATCGAAATTGGTGGTCTGCTCATGACCTGGGATGCCCGAGGCTAGACGGGTTTTGCATCTGGTCGAGATAGTAATACTTTGGACAAGGCAGCGCAGTGGAAGTAAGTCAGTTTTTGCAAGAACGAAGGCTCTTGTTGTAGGCGTAGTTTTCTCGGTCGATGGGGGGTTTTAGGCCTAGGGGCGTCCGTGTTTCCCCACTTTCTGCAGAATCATGTCCAATTGAATAGATTAGTGAGAATGGGATGGGGGTGCACATGATGGGCATTGGCATGGGCGTACGCCCCCTCCCTGTGGTTAGGAATTAGGAATCACTCCCATGTCTTTATTTCCTGAGAATTGTTATGTTATCGAAGGGGAATCTTTAGGGGTGGGGGGGAGACAGAGACATGATGGGTCGTCATGTGTTAACGCAGCTGGCAATTTGACCCGTGGGAGGTGTGGATTTCCTTTTTAGCTTTTGTTTTGTCTGGGCGTGGGTGATGGGGGGGTTCATCATGATGAGGTGAAGAACGAGTGGACAAAATGTATGAACGGTCGACAAACAACGTCGATGAAGACGTGTAGATAATGGAACGGGGTCTATTTCTCGGTGTTCTTTTACAGCTGATGTTCACGGGGCATGAAATATTTTTTGTATCAAAGGCAAGTAAATAGTGGGTCAATGACTAAGAAAGCGAACAGGAACCTGGGGTTGGTGGGATTCAGAGACCAAGCGCACTATTCTTCTCTTTTTTTTTTTTTGCCTTTTGCTTAAGAAATAAAGAAAACAGAAGATTGATTATTTGTTTTCTTTTTTAAATTTATTCGGAAACCTCAAATTGATTATTTGCATTGGACTGGAGCCCACAAGAAGTCATCATGGCTGGTTTTTCCTTTTACTGGTCCAAAAAGTATCCTGACAATGTGCGGTGGACTTGGTGGAAGCAAATGTCATGTCCAATCCACACTGTTAACTGTATGTACATCTACTCGCCAACGACGACGAGGATTGCTCGGTTAGTTTCGATATTTAAATATTATCGTTAAGTAGTTATTTTAAATAATAATAAGGTATAATATTGATATTTAGAAGGGATGTAAACGATTGAAGACTATCCGACAAACAATTGACAGCACACCCATCAACAACAACGCACAAGGGTGTGCTCGTTCCTCTGTCGAATTGTATATTGTCTTTCTAGGAGGAACCCCCTTCATAATGGGGAAGGATACAAAAGAATTGATGTCTTCGACTTCAATCGTGCTAAAAAACTCAGAACTCTGTCCACCCAAATAATAAAAAGCAAATTGTAATAAATGGTCATAAGCCAAACTCTTCATTTGGGCTTTATATATTCAATTCGCTCTTACAAGGTTCCATTCCATCGATCATCTCTAGATCAACAAATCATTCCCCTTGGTGTGGGTAGGAGGAGATGGCGAAGATAGCACTAGGAAGCAGCCGCGAGGCCACCCAGCCCGACTGCATCAAGGCCCTCGTCATCGAGTTCGTAGCCACCTTCCTCTTCGTCTTTGCCGGAGTTGGTTCAGCCATGGCTGCAGGTTAAGTTATCTTTCTTTTGCTATGAGTACTACTAGTTCTCCATTTGAGCCGTTCCTGGTACCGATGCTTTCTTTGTTTATTGAACTTCCTCTTCACGGTGGGAACAGATAAGTTAGGGGCGGACCCGTTTGTCGGGCTGCTGGCGGTGGCTTTGGCCCACACGCTCGTGGTAGCCGTCATGATATCCGCAGGACATATTTCCGGCGGACACCTCAACCCAGCGGTCACACTCGGCCTTCTTTTCGGCGGGCACATTACAGTGTTCCGATCGTTCCTGTACTGGATTGATCAGCTGTTCGCCTCCGCTGCAGCTTGTTACCTTCTCCAGTATCTAACCGGGGGTCTGGTAAGTCATTGAGACTTAAACGTCGGTATCTCACCCTTCCGTGAAGGTGTTGTCGCATGTGTCGCATGATTCATTGATGGACCGAGTGCCTTTGTCCTAGAAGCTACTATGGGGACCTTCTCATTCCCACGCCTCTTTTGCTCTTCAGGCGACACCGATACACACGCTGTCTAGTGGGGTATCCTCCCTTCAAGGCGTGGTATGGGAAATCATCCTCACCTTCTCCCTCCTGTTCACCGTCTACGCGACCCTTGTGGACCCGAAGAGGACCTCCCACGGTGCTCAGGGCGCGATCCTAACCGGGCTCGTGGTCGGCGCCAATATCCTAGCAGGGGGACCGTTCTCGGGCGCCTCCATGAACCCTGCGAGGTCTTTCGGCCCCGCACTCGCCAGCTGGAACTGGACAGACCACTGGATCTACTGGGTCGGCCCCCTCATCGGGGGCGGGCTCGGCGGGTTGGTCTACGAGAACTTCTTCATATCTAGGTCTCATACCATCCTGCCCACCAACGAGGATGCCTTCTAAAAACGCAAAAGGTTATGTATGTTTTGTTGATCATGTCCAGTGTTTTTGCATCCTCTTTCTGTAATGTGTTGTGAATTAACTTCCCATCTGGTCGCACGATCCTTGATCTCAACTAGGTTCTGATGAAACCCCAATCTGGATTAGTTTGCAAAAAGATATTGACGACCACATATCATTACACAAACATGTTACGACCAGGTACTAGACTAGATGTGATAACTCAAATGAGGGTGAACTAATTTATAGCCTCGACATTATTACGTCATCTCGTTAACTACAACTACCTACTGCTGGAAATACGCCTCCCGTCTCTTCTTCTCGACCCACGATGGCGACAGAACAGGGCTCATCTCGTAGTAATGATCCGCTAATCTATCCTTGATAGCTAAATTGTGATAGTCGTGAACACCTCCACCGTCCTCAGGGTTGCCCAAGTACATCACCTTGTCATCAGGCAACACCTTGATCCTCCACACCTTGAATGTCTGGTCAAGGCTCGCGCTGTACACCAGGTACCCTTTCACGACCTTGTCCATCTCGGTGCACGCCGCGAGGCACCTGACTGGCCCCCGGTGACCTTCCATCACGGCCAGGCACTCGTGGATGCAGCTCCCTTCCTCCCTCTTCCATACCCTTATGGTCATGTCCTCCGACCCGCTGAACACTAGCCGGCCTATCGCCTCAAGGCAGAGGACCGCGAACTGGTGACCATGGAGGAACCCCCTGTGGCTGAACCTATAGGATGTGGTCTCCTTCTCCCAGAAGTCGATTGCCCCATCGGACGAGCCTGAGTAAAGGAGGCAGTTGTCGTTCGAGGAGCTGAGGGCGAGCGCGTTCACTGGGGATTCCTGGAACCGGAGCCGCATCGTGAGGATGTGCGAGCTCTCCTTGTAGACGGTCTGCCATATCTTCACCGACCCATCGGACGAGCATGTGAAGACGCACCCATCATCCTGGTTAACCACGATCCCGGTGACCCGATCCTCGTGCGCGAGGAACGTGTCGACGCATGTGGAGTCAGCCAAACGCCACACCCTGACGGTCTTGTCATGCGATCCTGTGTATAACAGGCCCTTCGCCCTGTGGTAAGCCATACAGGTAATGTGGCTTGCATGCTGGTGCGGGCTTGACCGCTTGAACAGGAAGCCCGTGCTTCGCTTCGGCAGTGTAGCCATCTTCTTGTACCGAATGTCCCCATCGGACACCGAGAAGCGCCACGCCCTTATCCGGCGATCCTTATGGGAGGAGAAGAGCATGTCCGAATGGCACAGTATTGCCTGGATCTCTCCCGACCCAGCGTTAATGCACCATCGCTCAATACATTCGGGCTTCCTCCATGCCCGGATACGGCAGCTCTGGGAACCGGTGAACACCAGCTCCTTTGATACAGCGATGGAGTGGACAACCCCCTCATTCCGGTGCAGCGAGGCGATGCACGTGTAGAACAGGGGAGGAAGCGGCGGTGTCCTCGGGGGGAGCAAGTTCCACGGTGAACCTGGATTCAGGACTCGAGGGATAGGCAGAGGCAGCGGCCCGGACTTGAAGTTCGGCTGGAGGACGTCACGTTCAGCTTCGTGGGAGTTGGGGTGGGCTAAGCTTCTCCGCCTTGCGTTGGACAAATCCATTTGAACCAGGAGACACCTCACGTGAAAACAAACGTAAGAATATGGCTTCGAAATCCTAGAGTTCAATATTTGTATGCACTCCTCACTCCAAACTTTTGTTGGCGGCCTGCCAAATGAATCATTTCGACAGCACAAAAACGATGTGAATACCGAAGGTTGTTGCTTCTACATTATTGGTTGGGGTAGTAGTAATGTTATGTCGAGCTTGGGATCGGTTGGGTCGTACTCATAATTGAGCCATTGAATACACGTTGAGCGCATCACGTGGCATGGCATTGCACGCCGCGTCACGTCGAGCAACTACTCTGTGGTACGTCCTGGGCTTGTACCTGGCTAGCTAGCTGGCTGTCCCCCCCCCCCCACCCCACCCACATCCTCTGGTTTCATTCATTGAGGGCCTCAATCATCTTGGGCTGTTTGGACCCACCCCCCCCCCCCCCCCCCCCCTCCCACTTCCTGAGAACCTTCAACAATGCCACTGGCATCATATTGATCTTATCCAGTTATAAAGGGAAATCTCAAACTACAGGAATCTTTAGCTAACAGGATGAGGGCGTCGAGAAAATGTTCTGGGGGTGTTGCCATCCATCTAATAAGGTCGTTATCGTCTTAAATATGCGATTAAAGCGCAGACATCCGCAGAGGGAAAGAGTGAGCGAGCAGCCGCACATCGGATGCATACCATCCTGCCTCGATCGCGATCGGAGAAATCCATCCACAGGAACGAAAATAGATGTGATGGGGATGGAGTCATGCATTTTCGGTATTATGGCTTCTCATCGTATAAATGCCCCGCTCGACTGCTTCAAGAGCCCTCTATCTATACACGAGGGTGTGACCACACCTTTACAATATCCCCTCTCCCTATATACACACGGATCATAAAATTAAGTGCATTCCCGGACGGATAATATACCAAAAGTCATAGTAATACGGTGCGTTTCTACGAAGTGGTCCATTTCTGTCCCTTTTTATAAAAAAATGCCGGAAAAAATTCAACAAAATAAATCCACTCGTCCACACCATTAGGGACGCCTTTTCTCTGCATTATTTAGATTAGGGATGAAAACGAGCCGAGCAGAAACCTAATATCCCTAAGCTCAAGCTCGGCTCGATTAGGAACAGCCCGAGCTCGAGCTTGGCTCGAACTCGATCGAGCTCAAATAATTGGAGCTCGAGCTCGGTTCAGTCCAATTATTGAGAGCTCGAGCTCGAATGTAAGTTCGATTTTATTAATTTTATTATTATTTTATTAATAAATTATTAATATTTATTATATAATATTAGGCATCAAGCTGTAAATGTTTCGGCTCGAGCTCGACTCGTTTTGTTAACGAGCCGACTCGAGTTCAGCTCGAGCTCGAACTGAATTTTAAGACTGACTCGGTTCGTTTTCACCACTATTCCAGATCCAGATAATAATTCGATAAGTTTTTTTTTCTGTTTTAATTTATATTTATTAATAAACACATGTAATAAAATGGGGTGGGTCCCCATTTGAGTTAATAATCACATTTAATATTTATCATTATTAAGATTTCAATTATGCCATTATCACATTAGAAAGTAGGCAAAAAGTGATCCTCTTTGGAACCACATGTGGATGCATTAATTGAAAGCTTCCTTCACCAAACTTTTGAACATTTTTAATTTCCTTTCATCTTCCCCGCACCAGTGAATGGCGTACAACGTTGTTCAGGCAAAAGGGGCCAGACCAGAATTACTAGACAAAAGGCTAGCTGTCTTATGCTGGGTTATCATCTGTAACATGCATTTGGAATGCAGCTCCTATCAAATTGCATCCAAATCCGTCCTTTTAGTTTATTTTTTACTTGCTCAGTCCCTATGAGGACAAGCCTTGAGAAAACTATGTTTCCTGACAGACACAATGTTTACCAACGTAGGACGCCATGTAGTTATGAAACTGACCATTTCTGACGTAGACGCCGATCAGAAAATCATGCGGGATACCTCCTTGGATTTTGGTAATCCAGACTGCTTCTCCTATCTTGGCTACTGGGGCAAAGTTTCTCTGCCATGAGAAAGAAGAACATGACATAACAGATTTGCTTCCCTGATCAACTCGTTTCAATGTATGTAATGACCTGGGATGGAAGATATTCTTGGTCTGCAAACTCGAATAATGAGTCAACAAGCGCATCCAGCATCTTACCAGAAGCATTCTTCATAAGGCCCCCAACATCAACCTTCAATGGAGTCAGTTGTTCCCACTCTTTCGACAACGGCTGCAGAATGGAAGTTGCAGAGAAATCTCACATCAGTCAAAACTTCAAATTCAAACAGAAAACTCCCTAACCGACCTTGAAAATGGAGGAGAATTTGGCCTGGACACGATCAAAATCAGGCACCGCAGAGGGCTTCTGCACAGAGCACTTGACTGCTGTAAAAACTGCAGTTGAAGCCACTACACTTGCCATTGCCCGACTAATTTCCGTATCGTGAGCACCAAGGGGCAGGCGCTTTCTGTCTTCATATACTAAGAGTACAGAGTCACACCCATGATGATTGCGAGTTGAGATTCTACCACGGAGGCCAACAATGAATATGAAATTCTCAAGTCAAGGCCTGACTCCACAAAGACAAAAAGGCGAATCTTGGAACTCTCTTCATGTTCAGAAATTGCAGAGGGAAGGCGTGTTGTTTATACATCAAATCAATCAGCAATCATCATTTTATATTGGACAACGTTTAAAATGTTCATTGAAGCAGGAAGATGATGATCTATTGGGGAAGGTTGTCCTTAGGTTTTTGTTCATTGGGTAGAAAAAAATAACAGGCAACAAGGAATATGACAGATTGTCAGCTGGAGGCTTGCTCCTTGGTTTTATTATTGCCTTAGGGATAATCAATAATGAAATTAGTACAAGTTGACATAGTTTAAGAAACCGAGCAATAAGGGAAGACCAATCTATGCAAAAACCAAGTCCTGCTATGGATTTGATTCCAGGTTATAGGCAAGATGATGGAGGGAGATAAATGGGAGCCCCTTTTGTCCAAGTTGAAATCTATCAAGAGGTATGAACAGACGTTTCTACATTCGCTCTTATCATTCTTTCTAATTTCAATTCCAATGTTTACAAGAATCTAAAAGGCAGTTCATTGTATCACATAAAACAACACCTGAAAGCATGTGTTTGGCGTATGACACAACCCCACCCCACAAACAACATGGTAATTAATAAATCTGATGGTATTGTCAACTGCTAAGGAAAAACTGATTGAATTGATAAACATAAGATTCGTCTAAACCCAGTAGAGCAATCCATAGACTACAAGGGAATGAGGGAAAACGAAAGAAGCCCAGAATTTAGCCTGTCTTTTAGGTGTTGCTAGGGAGTTGAGGCTGAAGGTTCCGTCAGAGAGAATTGGACAGCTTTTTGCTCGCAGCTCGCCCACGTTCGAGACACTGGAGATAATCATGTGCAAAAGTGTGATGTGATGCCTCCTAGCCTTCTCTAGGAAGGAAAAAAAAGCATACCGGACATTATGCCACAGGTAACTGATGTAACGAGCCCTTGCTCTGTTTCGTCGTCATTCTCTGATTGGGGCGTTCCTTTATTAAGAACCGGATGACTTGAGTTTGGAAAAGCCAGATAAGTGAATGCCTTCATTTTCTGCGATACATCAGAGTGACATCTCATTATCCAATAGAGGAGCCATTCAAAGTTGTCCATATGTAGTCAGGCCAACCGAAAGAATTAATTAACAGTAAGCCTATCAGTGACAAGGGAACATTAAAATAGTATTAGACCAACTTCTAGAGAAGCAGGTCAAACGTCAGAGAGTGACATCGGTAATTTAACCATTCCGATTACGATCTATCACCAATAGTTGAAGGAAAGATTAAACAATACAGGTCCTATCTAACAACATGTCACCAGGAAGCTTTTGTGGTGTGGCAAAGCCACTTCTCCCAAAATAAAATATCCAGACTTAAAAGAATGCTTGATTGGTTCTTCGTCTTGAGATAATCATGCAAGGCAATGAAATGGTCAAAGACAAACAAAGCAAGAAAAGAAGACCGACCTCCTCCTCTAGCTTACTGGGGTCCAACATGACGATTCCACACTCCACCAAGAACAGCAAATGAACACAGCAGATATAATCATGTTAGAATCACACTGTTCATTCTCCCTCACATATGTGGACAATAACAAATTGGAAAAATATAAAAAAGAATTGCCAGCAAGATGCTTTAGTGCAATTCCAGCGTCCAAAAGGGCAGCACAGCCCGCATTTATGGCACGTGGGAGAAGCTACATTCTATGGATCAAGGAATCTAACTTTGACCTATGTCATCATAGTTGACATGACCGAGTACAAAAAATGGTCGAATCACAAATCCACTCTCTTTGTTGACATGCTCAGCCATATATTACCATTCAACTCCTAGAATTACCTGAAGAAATGGAGCCCAGGAACATTTTTCCAATCAATAACAACAGACTGGAGGGGTCAAGTAAACGGATATGGCATAATGTCGAGTCAAGGTCATCCTCTTTTACATGTATGCCCTGGCTGCGAGAAAGAAATGCACTTTCATCATTCTAATCAGAGATGCTGCCAATCCCCACGCTCATAAAGTGGAAAAATCTTGCAATAGTGATAAAAGAGTTCTGCTATTCTAGTAATCACAACGGAACATCTGCCAATGTTCTATTATAAGGATACAGCACCATCGTCATTGACAACCTCTATAGTGAGTAAGTGCCTGTGGTCAGTAATCTTTTCATTGAAAGCATTACTATTCAATGCAGATAGCCACACCATTTATATTCCATGAGCCTGTTGAGGCGAGTGAAGTGATAATAATAGGTAACAATTGTAAGTAACACGATATCCTCAAAAAGAAGATAAGCGCCCTGACCTGAATAATGACCGAGGTTGTTGTATTGGGATTAACAGTTGGAATGCATATTCTCTGTATTGTTCTCCTCAGGATCATCTCATATTCCTTCTCCTGTTTCCCTACACAATATAAAGAGAAGTACAGGCAAGGGTGAAACCTACAATGCAATTGTGCAAGTTTCTTTACAATCCGAGCATTGGTCCCGTCAAAGTAAAAGCCAGCAGAAATGAAGGTTGCCAGTCAAGTCTCATCTCACTTCAGCAATCCCATGAAAGAAGTCACATTTTTTTCGGTTTAATCAGCTAAATAAACTGTACATGTACCATAGTTGCCACAAAATCGCATGAGCATAACAACCACAGAATCCAAAAATATTCACACATACCAATCTTCCCTGATTTGGGCTTCCATGTGACCTCAAAGGAAGCTCTTTCCGGGTTCTCATTCTTCTTTGTACCTGCCTTCGGTCCATACACCGCCACAAGAATCTAGATATTCCCTAAACCACAGAACATCCTAACACTCTACTCCAAATGCACAATACGATAAAATCACCAAACTCGAGACATAAGCACACTCCACGGCAACTACCTTGAGACCAGCTAGTGGAACCGTGTGCATGGTGTAGCACACCGCGAGAACACGAGAGGGGTCTCAATTGGTTACGCGTCCTACCATCTGCCCTGTCTATCTCCATCAGTCCCTCAAACTACAACCTCAGAAAAACCAAAAATAAATTTTACAGACCGTACACCATCATTGATCGTCAGTAATAACCACTAACTATTCGAGTCCCCACGATGAAGAAAGGTTCAAAACATGCCGAAGCAAAATGAAGTTCTAGCAGGGCCTACAAGAACTCGCCATTACAAAAGAAAAAAGGAGAGCGCCAGTATCATGTATTTCTCTAAAACTTCCCGACCGTCCACCGCCGTTGGAAAACCTGCGGGGCTCCGTAATCCTTTAAAGGGTGTTCTGATATATATATGTATATAACTTTCTATATATATATATATATATATGTATATAAAATTTTCCGTTGTTGTGCGTCTCCCGGAGGTCTGGTCGGGCAATCGCCGGTGGAGAGGACTGAAAGAACACGAACGAGGGACTCCCATTACGAGGGGAGAAAACGAGACAGCCGTTTCCCGAAAAGCCCTCCGCTAAAACCCCACACTATCGGGCCTAATGGGCCCATTGTTAATGCATCCATCCTTATTGAGCCAAGTGAAAAGGTCAATCCATCAGCAATGTCTCAAGGGCGAGTCCGTAATTCCACTCCCCGGTCCACGGGCAAAACAGAAACAGTGGACTGCGTTACGTACTTTTTCCGACCAACCCGGGTCTAAACTCCCCAAAGCCATTTGGAAAAACAGTTAAGTTCGATCTAAATCTAACCGTAACTGAACCCGCCCCACCGTCATAACGGAACGATCGCGCAGTGATTAGAAAAGTATGTCCCTACCTGATTCTTGATGGAGCGCTCGGGGAAGGATTGATTTGTTGTTGGCGATGGACACCAAACCCATGTCGCCGAAGATGAAGCCCAGCTCTCAGGATGTTCCCATGAAGACAAAGGCGGAGTCTTTCTCCTCAGGGAAGAAGATCGAGGTGATTGTGATTGTGCTTTTTTGGCTTTTTTGTTGAGGTCGTGGTCAGATATTAAGGGGATTTTGTGTCTGAGATTGGGGTTCTTGTTGGTTTTGTTGTGGAGATTCAGATCGAGGGAACGGATCGATTGGGGAACCGATTTACTAGGTTTAGGTTCAATTGTTTGATTTTTTGTGGTTGTCGGTAGTTAGTTACCTGCTTGTTTCTGATGGGTGATGTGATATTAAGATGGGATTGGTTGAAGTGTGAAGGTGAAATCGAAGCCGAGTCCTTCGAAGATCACGACAAAGAGGGTAACTACTACTACGATGACGACGACAAAAGCGAGGGAGAAGAAGGTGTACAGTTTACCAGGGCAGAAGCATGATCCTCCCGAAGAGGTTATACTTTGGGTAATTCAGATAATGTATTTATGAAATTCCGGATCGCTCCTGAGTATGTCTGCTTTTTTTGCACTCTTCTCGGCAGAGGGAACCCCTGAGGATATTTTACGAGTCTCTATTTAAGCAAGTCCCGACCAGTGAAATGGCCGAGTTTTGGTGGGTTCTTCGAACTTTTTGTAGTTCTGTAACATTTTCAAGTCCCTGTTTAAAGGGCATACAAAAGAAGATATATGCGTGCTTTGGCTTTCAGACCCTGATTTGTGATCTGAATAAGTAGTCTTTGGAGTGTCTTGAAGAGGGATGTGGTTGTCCATTATTCAATTACTGATAGCTTCTATATTAGGCACTTCCATTTAGTCATTAGGACAGTATCTAAGGAGACATTCTACTAAACAAACAATTACTTTATTATTTGATGTTAGTTCTCTGGGGATCGTTAGACCATATGGAATGACCTGCTAGATCCATGAAAGATGTTCTCTTGAATCTCTCTTCCCCGAATTATGTTTTTTGTAAGCTTGAATGGACTCAGACTATGTTCCCTTAGATTTCATTCGACCAGCTTAAACCACATATGGCTGTATGAGCATAGAATCGGTCGAGTCTCTTCTTGAGAGCTATCGAGCATCATGTATATTCACAAATCAAGAAGATGGGACCCTGGCATAGGTTAGTAGTCTTCTGTTGTAATGACAGGATGACTGAACTTTTAGCCCTGTAAGAAGGCCAAGATATAGATCTACTTCGCTTGCCATTTCCAATTGCCCAATTAGGAAAACCAGTCACAGTTCTTGGTGTGCTGTTGCAAGTGAGATTAGAAGACCCTCATTTTTTGTCTTTTGGGTCTTCCTATTTTAGGTAACAAATCATTTCACTCTATAATGTTTGATATGAGGCATTGTTATGCCATCGCTAGTAGTGCTTTCCAAGAGATTTATTGCCCATCATGTTAAGCTATGGAGATCAAGCTAGCGAACCATTTGGATGTTTTCTCAGATAGATTAGCACAAATGTAAGAAGTTTTCTTGTCCGGTCATTACCGTGCTATCAATGTTTAGAAACGAATCAGGAATTTCATCCGGGGATTACTGAGACTCGAATGTTTATTTTGATCCACTCTTCCTATGCACAGGATGATGGAGCATGGATTGCTGTCGCCTGAAATGGCCAAAAGGGCGTTTGAGAAGAAGCAGAGGAAGCAAAAACAAATTCGGATGGGGACTCCTATCAAGTCGCCCAACACTCCAAGCAAACCCGAGAGCTCACGAAGACCTCCAGCTTCAAGGAACCGTGAAACAATCAAAGCCAATAAACAAACTATCCAGGAGAGCGACGACGAGGATGATGATTTCGTCCCGATCTCTAAGAGAAGGAAAGGGTAGCGATGGTCCTCTACCGCCCTGTTCCACGGAATAACAAGCCTGAACAAGCAGCAGGGCGAGGAATTCCGTCCATTAGCACCAATAATGCCGCGATATCGTGGATGAGTTACTTTTATTACATGGACAGATGAACAGCCGCTCGCGATGCATTATTTCATTGGTGAGATTTTCATCCACATACCTACGTTAGTGATCGATCGCACAAACACACCCACAAAAACATCAACAGTACACATTGATATCATGAAAGATGGAAAAATTGGCAGGAGGGGCCACGTGAAATAACACGTCATAATACAGGGGCAAGCACATTTACTTCTGGGAGGAAGAACCCTTCTTTTCGGGATGGCTCCACCCAGCCCTTCAGAATTTAATCCCTTTAAGAGAATCCGTATGTGAAGTAAAAGATCTTTCTACATTCTCTCATAATGAGATTGGACAAATCCATGTGATCCCCCAGAAGAAGAAGCATTTGATTCACTCACTGCAATTCTTCTTTTCTTTTTTATGGCGCTATGTATTTCATGTCTAAAGGCATTACCACAAACAATAGTGTTACACCATAGTGACTTAGGATGATCCTGCGATGTGTTCATGGATGTTCATATACGCTGATGTAATGACAAGGGAAGAATAAGATTAGTTACATATACGTCCGCCTTTCGTCTAACGTCGCTAATCGACAAGCATTTTGTGCAGTGGAGATGTTGATGCTATGAATTAACTCTCCCCGCCATCACCACCACCATCTGAGTGCAAGGAATTTAAAATTATTGACAGTCGAAGGCTCAGATCAGATGGGGTTTGTTTAGGGGTCCGCAGTTCTAGTCACGTCTTTGTTTTTACACTTAAATATGTGACACGTTCACTTAATTATGTTAAAATACGAACCTCCAGACCTAATATATTTAACAAACGTGTTATACGGGTGTTAAAATTATAAAAATATAAAATAATTTAATTAAGTAAATAATAATAAATTTAGAAAATAGATTATTTGAAAAAGGAAAATTAAAAAAAAAGTCAAAATTCAAAATTTAACTTAAATCAACACCTATGTTATAGTGAATGATTCACCACATTACTCGATTATTCGAGAGAGTGTTTTTATTTCAAAAGTAATTTTATTTAATTTATTATATATTAAATCGTTATATAGTTATTTAAACGAGCCTAATTTTAAATCCCGAACCTCCACACATATTTTATCGTGTCTATCTCAAGCATTTATGTAAAAGACACATTTTAGCTAAACTCGGATCCGATATAAATCGTATCCTATCCGTGTTAATATATCTATGTCTCAAATTGCCGGTGATTTGGTTATTTTTGCTTGTAGTAAGTTGTAGTGACAGCTCAAAAGGAGGGGTTCCGTTTGATTGAATGTTCTTGTTTCGTGCTGTTAGATCAGATCCGTGAAAAAGATGGGGGCATATTTTATTTTGAATTGAATTTTGCAGCGAGGGGGGGAAGGGGGTGCATTGAATGTTCCAGAGGATTAAAACTATAGAGACTGCATTTTTTTTTTTTTTTGGCTCTAAGGGTAAAATTCAATTTGGGTTCGAAACCTGAATTATTGTTTCGAAGGCGACAGCTCCATGCACTGCATCGCACCCAAAAGAGAAAAGAACTCGGGTGGACACAGTGAACCGTCGTTAGCTTCGTGTTAAAACACGAGATAACTTTCAGTTCCGGGTACATGTTAAAGACGTTAATGCGGTAGGTACACGCATAAATGAAAGAGCAATGTCTTAATGCTGCTGCATACCCGTCGGATCATGAAACACTGTTTCGATACTGGCTCTCGAAACCATTCCCGCGCAAAACACAAATGAAATCGAGTCCCAGTCTGGGATTGAACGCGCCATTACACACGCCCTTCACATTAGCAGGAAAGCTGTGGCATGAATAGGGCAGCATCAATGAGACTGCTTTTTTTCTTCTTCGTCTTCCTTCGTTTTTTGCAATCGAAATCGACAAACAAACAAAGGAGTTATGGGGATCGGATTTCTTCCCCCCCCCCCCCACCCCTCACCCTCGTCACCCAATTTAATGCCAACTCCGTCTTTTTCCATGAGAAAAGAGATGAAAAGAGTCATATCACATCAATGCGGAGCGTAACAAGATAATAAATATTTAATAAAGGCAAAGAACAAGCTAGACATGTATATAAAAATGAATAAAAGTATTTGCTGCTCCTTTCGCTTTGTTCTTCTTACTATTTTACCACTTTTACGTGGTGCCCATCATCCTTTATTTCATGCATGCAGATGAAAAAAAATAATATCACTCGATGTGAAACCTTGAAGGAACCGCTAATAAAATTATATAATATTTCATTACAATAAAAAAAGAAGTTTCTCGGAGCCAAGGAGTAAAAGTGCCCACCACGAACACCAAGGTCTGGTGATATTCTGGGAAGTAAATATTTAACATAAAACCAATAATCAAACTTATGTTCTGAGAAAAAAAAGTCAGTGTTAGTCCTTTGACTGGGGGGCACTTTTTATTCATCTCCACCAAAACTGAGAGATCATCATCTTCTTCTTCTCCTCCTTCTTCTTCTTCAGCATCAATCTTTATCATCGTCAGAAAAATTTCATCGGAAACCCTCAAAACCCTCCTCCCTTTAAAACTAATAAATAAATAAACGAAAGAACAAAAGAAAGAAAAGAACAAGAACAGCTATGGTACGTACTCTTAATGATACAGTGACGGAGTCCACTGTTAAAAAGATAAAATTATTACACAACCTGTCTGTATCTCCCATTTCCCCAACTAGTCCTTCTGGCAGAGAATCTCCCAGGGTGTGAAAATTGGAATTACTACCACCCTTCTCTCGAACTATTATATTTTATTTGTTTTTTTTTTTAATAAACAAAGAGGTCGAGGGGTCGATCATCTCGATTGATTTTCGATACCTATCAGCAGTTACATTTTTATTTTTTCCGATTTTTTTTTTTACATTTTTGCGTCATTTCAATTAGGGTAAACATGTAGTGTGGTGGTCCGTTCGGGTAATGACTCTATTTTTGCCATCCGCTAAAGAAAATCTGTTGGGATGCTGCGGATGTAGACTATTCGCAGAAACGCACACGCAAGTATACGGGTCGCACAAGTAATAAAGTAGTGAGTAAAAGTCGTTCCCACGGAGATTGTTCAGAATAGTTTGCCTATTATCAATCTAACAAGTCTTAATCTAGCCAGTGAAGATTTAATTGTTTAAAAGATTTGATTCAAGAATGAAACTAATAACTAAATAAAAGCAAGTATAGAATAAATCAATGGATGAGAAAAAAAAACCTAGGACTATGAATCCCCTATCGTTCGTGAATCATCGTCACTCTCTCTTCCTCAATTCTCTCGGTTTCCCGTTTACTAACCACAATTCTTGTTGTTCGTTAGACCTCTCTCGAGTTTGTAACGGTGAATTATAGATTATCCGTAAACCTATAAATCTATAGCGATACACGAACAACTATAATCCTTTCAAGTGCCAATTGTTAGCTCGTTACCTACGAGCGTATATCTCTATACTCCTCTGAGTTAATCTGATCTCTCAGACTTAACCTAGGTTATATTCTCCCGCTTCTAACCCTAAGTTCCTCTCTCGAGTCTACTAAAGGATAAGAAATCGAACAAATCGGCGATCAACCCAATAGGCAAGCATTAAGCACAAGAGAATATAAGCAAACGTGACACTTCATGAATTGATTCCGAAAAGAGTTTAGACAATCACTACACGAGTCGGTTCATCACCGTCCTAGATAAAAGATTTAGTTCAGCATCCTAGCAGACAAGCGAAACAAGAAAATAAAAGAAAGGATAATCTCCATCGTCTTCTCCAATCTCTTCCTTAGCCGTCGTCTAGGTCGCCTCTTTCTCCAATCTCTTCCTTAGCCGTCGTCTAGGTCGCCTCTCCCCTTTAGTTTGACGCTTTGAAACCCTTTTATATGTAGGGTAAATCTTTCCCAAAATACCCAAAAGATTTGGAAATATTATAAAAAGATCTTCTCGTCTTGTGGCTGCACGAAATCCTCGTGTGGCTGCACGAAACTTCCTGTCCACAGCTTCCCTCTCGGCAACTCTACCATCTACCGTCTTGTCACTCCTCCTTTAAGATGTCTTCCTCGACATAGATTTCCCGTCGTATCAACCCCTTTTCCTACAAAGAACCTCACAAGTGCAAAACATATCCAAACAAAACAACTAACCCGAAAATAACATGTAACTAACTATATATGCCAATAAATGTCGGATATCTATCATTAATTAGGCTCCTAAATGAGACATATAACTCTAATTTCTTAGAGTTAACACACCCCCAAACCTAATTTTTGCTAGTCCCGAGCAAAATGAAAAGAAAAACAATGCACCTAAAACACTCTAATGCAAGTCAAATCATGGTCGTCGGAGTCGTTAACCAAGCTCTTTGTTCTCAGATATTAGCTACTCAAATAGCATAGTCAGATTCCTGTCCTTACCCAACTTGCGTTTTGATAACCTCATGTCCCTATCCTCCATCAGCATTTCATAAAAACCATTTTCAACAACCACCTTTTTCAGCTTAAAACAAGTCCATCACTCAAATAGCACACTTCAGAAAGATGATTTGCAAAACCACCCCAACACCTCAATCTGCTTGCTCCAGGTATCACAACATTTTCAACTTTTTTTTTCTTTTTTTTTCTTTCTCTTACTCGACTCTAAATGTCTTATCGATAATAATGGAGACTCATGTAACGAGCTTTCGACCAATGACTCCCGAACCAGTTGGTCCAAGGCATTAGGTGATAAAGCACCCCTCGGATCTAATACTCAAACCACCACCATCATGACTCACACCACAAGTACTTATTCAGGCATTTTATTGATTTTTCGAACTTTCTTTCTTCTTCTTTTTTTTCTTTTTTTTTCTTTCGTTTTTTTTTTCGCCTGAACAGCGGTACTCAGAGCCTTGGCAAGAATTTTTTTTTTCTTTTTTTTTTCTATTTGTTTCACCTAAAGGTTCGCTTCACAAGGATATTAAGGTGGCTCTACTCCTCCCTAACTGCCATGTACTCTAGGAGATCTGGACTTGTTTCAGCCGTAAAAATAATTTCTTCCTAGTTTTGGATAAGGACACACTATCACCTCACACAAGTCAAAGTTCGGACTCTCATCTTTCCACAACTATGATCGTAACCAATTAATCACATCATGGAACACAATTATACCAACTCCGACTGCCTAAAAATGAAATTGCAAAACTAATCTCATGGTGTCGGCTAATCTATCCTAAGGACAATGCAAATGCAATTCCCCCCCAAACCTAGACGAAGCATCGTCCCGATGGTAAAGGAATTTTAAAAAAATAAACAAAATAATTGGAAGATGGGAGATGAGACGTGCCTTAATCATCATCGTCGGAGTCATCATTCATGTCTTCATCATTGTTGGATGGAATGGGTGCAAACGGATCGTCAAGATCGGTGATGTCCACATTTAAGGTTGCCGCAAACCTTCGATTGCACTCGACTTGATAACGCATGAATTTGTCCATTTGATGCCACTGGTTAACGAAGTCGATGCTTGTTGTAGATGAAGATGCTGCAACATCAGAAGGATTAGCTCTATGTGGTTTTTCCGGTTGAGACATAGTACCTTCATCGTCGTCATGTTTGTGACAAAAGTCTAGCGTCATCTTATTCAAGGTAGCGTCGTTAATCGGCTTTGGAGGATGAACCAACTCTTCCTTCATATCCCAAATCACTCCCGCTCGTCTGCATAATTCAAAAACTGTAGCGGGAAACGACATCCCGAGCTTGGGATCCTGCAATGCTTTTGTTAGCATGCGATAAATCAAGGCTCCTATGTCAATTTGCTTTCCTTCCATAATACAAAAGATTAACACCGCCCTATCCTTGGTAACATGCGTTGTGTTCGTTCACGGGATAAGCCTGCTAGATATGAAATGTAACCACACACGAGCCTCGGGATACAAATCACTACTTCGAAGGGCCAAGGGCTTATTTACTTTAGACAGTTTCCAAGTAGAGCCTATAGTTGTTATACATTCTAAAACATCAACCGAATTAAAATCTTCCTCCAAGGCTACCTGAAAATCATCACGCTCGATCCTAGGAAGTTCATAAAGCTCGGCTATGGCTGCAGCACTAAAGGGAACTAACTTGCCTCTTACATGGATGACATTCGGTGGATTCCCAGCATTACCAACATTGGCATAAAATTCACGCACAATCGGCACGACAATTGAACTCGGCGATGCTACCAACTTCTCCCAATGAAATTGTACAATTAAGTTTCGAAATTCGTACATACCGGAATGAGTATAATCAAGGCCTCGTTCCGGGACAATCGTCCGATTTACCAATGCTTGACGGTAGTGTGCATCCGCTTCCTCCGACAAACTCCAGCGCACCCTAGCCCTAGTGGGAGGTTCCTCGATGGATTTCGCCTTCTTCTTAGGTGCCCTAAGCAACCCAAACTACCCAAGCACACAATAACAAGGAAAAACCCTAATCTAGGCGATCCTAAAGAGAGGGGGGTTGGAAAAGACAAACCGCGGGTAAGTCGAGTGATCGATTTCGGATGGGAACTGCGATAATCGGCCGGTGTGGGTGGGCGGGTGGTGGACGGCCGGCGTGGGTGTTCTTCCTTGTCGTTCCCAATGGATGGACGGCACTCTCGCGAGGGTATGCCGGCGAGGGTTGAATTAGGGAGGTGGCCGACGTGGGTTTCTTCTTGCTGGAGAGAAAGAACGAAACAAAAATTAGAATAGAAGGCAAAGACAAATGAAAGAAAAGGTCTCAATTCGATTTTGTGATTTTTTAATTTTTTTTAATTTTTTTTTTAAGCAAACGAGGTCGTGCGGCCACACAAAAGTTTCGTGTGGCCGCACAGAACTTTCTGTGGTTGGAACAGTGTTGTCTGTGCGGCCGCACAAAACCTTCTGTGGATTAGAGGGCGCCACTCGTGCGGCCACACAAGAATGTCTTGTGGCCGCACAGAACTTTCTGTGATTAGAGGGCGCCACTCGTGCGGCCACACGAAAATTTCTTGCAGCCGCACATAACTTTCTGTGCTTGCTTATTACCTGCATAAAAAAAACTAACATAATAAAGTAAAATAAATTGCGTAAATGAACTAAAATGAAATATTGGGTTGCCTCCCAATAAGCGCTTGATTTACGTCGGCTTGACGCTTGACTATGTTAGGCGTCTTCCATCATGAGTGTTGTCGGGTCCCGGTTGACAACACCACCAAAATAGGGCTTCACTCGACTCGCATTTACCTTAAACTTGTTTGAATCATCATTTCCCGTCAACTCGAGAACTCCGTAAGGTAATACCTTAGTGATCTTGAATGGTCCGGACCAACGAGATCTAAGTTTTCCTGGAAACAACTTAAGACGTGAGTTAAATAAAAGCACGAGCTGACCTGGAGAAAATTTTCGATCTTTGATTCGACGATCATGCCAAGCTTTGGTTTTCTCTTTATAAATTCGGGCATTCTCATAAGCTTCCGTCCGGAATTCTTCCATTTCATTCAGTTGCATAAGTCTATGTTCTCCTGCCGCTGTTGGATCCATGTTAAACTTTCGAATCGCCCAGTACGCTTTATGCTCTAGTTCCACTGGCAGATGGCATGCTTTTCCGAAGACCAACTTGTATGGCGATGTTCCAATTGGGGTCTTGAAAGCTGTCAGATATGCCCATAGAGCATCATCCAATTTGATTGACCAATCCTTCCTATTAGTGCTCACCGTTTTTTCCAATATCCTCTTTGTTTCTCTATTTGACACTTCCACTTGGCCACATGTTTGCGGATGATACGGTAATGCTATCTTGTGCTTGACTCCGTACTTTTTCATGAGTGCAGTGCATTTCCCATTGCAAAAATGTGCTCCGCCGTCACTAATAATGGCCCTTGGTGCTCCAAAACGCGTGAAAATCTGTTTGAGAAACTTTAACACTCCATGAGCATCATTAGTTGGCAATGCAACCGCTTCAATCCATTTAGATACATAGTCAACCGCAACTAAAATATATCTATTCTTAAAAGAGTCAACAAAAGGGCCCATGAAGTCTATTCCCCACACATCAAATATTTTCAATTCTAATATGTTTTGTAGAGGCATCTCATCTCGACGAGAAATATTTCCTACACGTTGGCAACGATCACAGTGTGCAACAAAATTATGAGCATCTTTAAAAATTGTAGGCCAAAAGAAACCTGACTGAAGAATTTTTATTGCGGTTTTGTGACCGCCGAAGTGTCCACCATATGGAGCCGCATGGCATTGCTCAAGAATCGGCATTATTTCCTCTTTAGGGACGCATCGCCGAATGACCTGGTCTGCACATTTCTTGAAGTGAAAAGGTTCATCCTACATATAAAACTTAACTTCATGTACAAACCTCTTGCGTTGTTGACTTGTAATGTCCGGAGGAAGAACGTTTGCTACGATGTAATTTACATAGTCGGCGTACCACGGAGCAGTTACATCAATAGTGAGAAGTTGTTCATCTGGAAACGAATCGTCAATCATTGTTGAATTTGCAGCCACATTTCCCTCTTCCAATCTTGACAAGTGATCTGCCACCTGATTCTCGGTCCCTTTTCTGTCCACAATAGTTAGGTCGAACTCTTGCAACAATAACACCCAACGAATTAATCTTGGTTTTGCATCAGCTTTAGAAATTAAGTATCTTATAGCTGCGTGGTCAGTATGAACAACAATAGGAGAGCCAATCAAGTACGATCTAAACTTGTCAAAAGCAAACACAATTGCTAACATTTCTTTTTCAGTTGTGGTGTAATTTACCTGCGCTGAATCTAGTGTTTTGCTAGCGTAGTAGATTGCATGAAAATGCTTATCCTTTTTCTGCCCTAAAACAGCTCCTATGGCTGTGTCACTAGCATCACACATAAGTTCGAACGGAAGAGTCCAATCAGGACCTATGATAATCGGAGCGGAGACTAACCTTCCTTTCAACTCAAGAAATGCTTCCATACACTTACTGTCAAACTCAAAAGGTGCATCCTTCTCCAAGAGGTTACATAACGGTTTGGTAATCTTGGAAAAGTCTTTTATGAATCGCCTATAGAATCCGGCATGGCCTAAAAAACTTCGTACACCCTTTACCGATGTTGGAGGCGGCAATTTCTCGATTGTCTCCACTTTAGCCTTATCAACTTCAATACCGCTCTCAGAAATCCTGTGGCCAAGGACAATACCTTCCCGCACCATGAAATGACACTTTTCCCAATTTAAAATCAAATTTGTTTCTTTACAACGATTTAGGACAGCCTCAAGGTTATTTAAACAGTTTTCAAATGTTAATCCGAATACGGAAAAATCATCCATAAATACCTCAATGGTCTTCTCAATCATGTCAGAAAAGATTGCTGTCATACATCGTTGAAAAGTAGCAGGTGCGTTACATAAATCAAACGGCATTCGGCGAAAAGCAAACGTACCATAAGGGCAAGTGAATGTGGTCTTTTCCTGATCCTCTGGTTCAATTGCTATCTGGTTATAACCAGAATAACCGTCAAGAAAACAATAATAACTTTTACATGCAAGTCGATCCAGCATCTGATCAATGAAGGGAAGTGGGAAGTGGTCCTTGCATGTGGCTGCATTGAGTTTTCGATAGTCCATGCATACTCTCCAGCCCGTGACTATCCTTGTTGGGATGGGTTCGTTCTTGCTATTTTCAACAACCGTCATGCCTCCTTTCTTCGGCACACATTGTATTGGACTCACCCATGAATTATCCGATATTGGATAAATAATACCTGCATCAAGCCACTTAATAATTTCTTTCCTTACCACTTCCTTCATGTGCGGGTTTAGTCTTCGTTGTTGCTCCACCGTAGGATTTTTGTCATTGTCCAACACGATCTTGTGCATGCAAAGTGTTGGACTAATCCCCTTGATGTCTGCGATTGTCCATCCAATGGCTGTCTTATGCTCTCGAAGCACTTGTAACAACATCTCCTCCTGCTTGTTAGTCAATGATGATGATATAATAACTGGAAGAGTGTTTTCCTTACCCAAATAAGAATACCTCAAATGCTCGGGCAACGGTTTTAGTTCTAACTTTGGAGGCTCTTCAATGGATGGCTTTGCTATCGATGAGGGACGATCAAGAGGTTCCACTCTTTGGAATTGACGTATATATGCCAAATCTTCTTTCTCAATTACCTCGTCATGTGGTTTATCTTCATGTGGCTTTTCGTCCTCTAACTCCAACTCACAAGATTCTAGAAACGTTCCATAGGCGGCTTCTTCAATTATGTCAACGTAACTGCACTCATCAGATTTATTAGGCATCTTCAAAGCATTATAGATATTGAAGGTTACCTCCTGGTTATGAACTCTCATCGTCAGTTCCCCTTTCTGGACATCAATTAACGTTCTCCCCGTGGCTAGGAACGGTCGTCCTAGGATGATGGGGATCTCACGATCTTCTTCATAGTCCAAAATCACAAAATCAGCGGGAAATATGAACTTGTCAACCTTCACCAAAACATCCTCCACAATACCCTTAGGATAAGTATAAGAACGATCGGCTAATTGTAAAGTGAGTGATGTAGGTCTTACCTCACCGATATTCGATTTCTCAAAAACAGAGAATGGCATTAAGTTGATACTCGCTCCTAGGTCGCATGAGGCATGTCCGAAAAATTCCTTCCCAATGTTGCACGGGATGGTAAACTTACCTGGATCCTTAAGCTTAGGAGGGAGTTTCCTTTGTAAGATTGCGCTGCATTCTTCTGTTAAGGAGATTGTTTCATGACCACCGAGCTTCCTTTTCTTCGAAAGAATATTCTTCATAAATTTTACGTAGCTCGGGATTTGCTCAAGAGCCTCCGCAAATGGGATGTTAATCTGCAGCTTTTTAAAGACCTCAAGAAATTTCTTAAATTGTTGCTCGTCAGTGTGTTTTCTAAGTCTTTGTGGGAAAGGAATTTTTGGAACTATAGAAACAGGATTGGTACGTACCGGTGTAGCTGCGACAAGCTGCTCGGAGTCCTTTCTAGATTCTTCCTCACGTACCTTATCTCGTCGTCTCTCGCGAGCATGTTCCTTTTCAGCCTCTTGTCTCTCAAATTCTTCTTCAAGATCCTTTCCATTTCGTAGAGTGATAGCATTGCAATTCTCCCGATTTTTTGGGTTGAGCTCCGTGTTGCTAGGTAATGCTCCAGGCGGTCTCATGACCAAAGATCCTGCGATTTGACCCATCTGCATCTCCAATTGTTTAATTGAAGTTGCATGGTCCTTTAACATCAATTCCTGCTGCTTCCGGACTTCTTCATTGCTTGCAAGTACCTGTCTCAGCAAATCCTCAACATTAGATTTAGGCTCACCAATGGGTTGTCGCATTGGAGCTGTAAAGCCTGGTGGTTGGTTTGTTCTTAGTTGGCTTGGATCTTGAAGGTCTTGGTTATTTCGCCAAGAGAAATTAGGGTGATTCCGCCATCCTGGATTATATGTGTTGGAGAATGGGTTGTTCCTATTGTTGGCACCCACATAATTCACCTCGTCCGATTCTTGCATTTCCATAACCTGCAAATTAGCACGAGCATTATTAGATGTTTGAGATGAGGTGCGTAATGCAGCCATTTCTTTTGTGAGAGTTTCCAATTGAGCACTGAGAGTGGTTATGGCGTCAAGTTGATGATAGCCTCCTCCTCTTGCTGGTGTTCTTCTCTGGCCATTAGTTGCCATTGCTTCGAACAATTCCAAAGCATCTTCTGGAGTTTTGTTCATTATTGTACCCCCAGCAGCTGAGTCAATCGTTGATTGAAGTTGCTCCGCTAACCCATTATAGAAGCTTTGAACCAGCATCCACTTAGGTATGTCGTGGTGGGGACATAACCTTTGCAATTCATTGAATCTGTCCCATGCTTCATACATAGACTCATTGGGCAATTGGCGAAATGAGGTGATATCATTCCTTATTTTTACAGTCCTGCTCGGTGGGTAGTACTTGGACAAGAAATGCTTTCTGAGATCATCCCACGAGCTGACTGATTCACCGGGCAGCGAATATAACCACGATCTAGCTTTATCCCGAAGTGAGAACGGAAATAACCTCAACTTGATTGCTTCGGCGGATACTCCATTGTACCTGAAAGTTGCACACAAATCTTCAAAACGTGTCAGGTGCCAATGTGGATCTTCATTAATCAAACCACCAAAATTAGAATTTTCAATCATATGAATAATAGATGGTTTAATCTCAAACGTGTCTGCTTGAATTTCTGGCGTAGGAATCCAGCATGATTTTGTGGAGTTGGTTGCGCATATTCCCGCATCGTCCTTATTTGTGGCGGATCTACAACGTTTAGACGATTATCTGCGTTCGCCATTGATTTCTTTTGACCTCTTCTCAATATCCGAAAGGTTCGATCGATCTCAGGGTCAAAGAGTAGCTCGTTTTCACTTCTACAGTGTCGCATACACCTGCGAATGCAAACGAAAATTAGTGGCTAAATTTAAGCACTTGATAAATGAAAAATAGTAACAAAATATATTCTGGCACAATCCCCGGCAGCGGCGCCAAAAACTTGTTCGCAGAAACGCACACGCAAGTATACGGGTCGCACAAGTAATAAAGTAGTGAGTAAAAGTCGTTCCCACGGAGATTGTTCAGAATAGTTTGCCTATTATCAATCTAACAAGTCTTAATCTAGCCAGTGAAGATTTAATTGTTTAAAAGATTTGATTCAAGAATGAAACTAATAACTAAATAAAAGCAAGTGTAGAATAAATCAATGGATGAGAAAAAAAACCTAGGACTATGAATCCCCTATCGTTCGTGAAACATTGGCACTCTCTCTTCCTCAATTCTCTCGGTTTCCCGTTTACTAACCACAATTCTTGTTGTTCGTTAGACCTCTCTCGAGTTTGTAACCGTGAATTATAGATTATCCGTAAACCTATATCTCTATAGCGATACACGAACAACTATAATCCTTTCAAGTGCCAATTGTTAGCTCGTTACCTACGAGCGTATATCTCTATACTCCTCTGAGTTAATCTGATCTCTCAGACTTAACCTAGGTTATATTCTCCCTCTTCTAACCCTAAGTTCCTCTCTCGAGTCTACTAAAGGATAAGAAATCGAACAAATCGGCGATCAACCCAATATGCAAGCATTAAGCACAAGAGAATATAAGCAAACGTGACACTTCATGAATTGATTCCGAAAAGAGTTTAGACAATCACTACACGAGTCGGTTCATCACCGTCCTAGATAAAAGATTTAGTTCAGCATCCTAGCAGACAAGCGAAACAAGAAAATAAAAGAAAGGATAATATCCATCGTCTTCTCCAATCTCTTCCTTAGCCGTCGTCTAGGTCGCCTCTCCCCTTTAGTTTGACGCTTTGAAACCCTTTTATATGTAGGGTAAATCTTCCCCAAAATACCCAAAAGATTTGGAAATATTATAAAAAGATCTTCTCGTCTTGTGGCTGCACGAAATCCTCGTGTGGCTGCACAAAACTTCCTGTCCACAGCTTCCCTCTCGGCAACTCTACCATCTACCGTCTTGTCACTCCTCCTTTAAGATGTCTTCCTCGACTTAGATTTCCCGTCGTATCAACCCATTTTCCTGCAAAGAACCTCACAAGTGCAAAACATATCCAAATAAAACAACTAACCCGAAAATAACATGCAACTAACTATAGCCAATAAATGTCGGATATCTATCATTAATTAGGCTCCTAAATGAGACATATAACTCTAATTTCTTAGAGTTAACATAGACGTAAGCCAGCACTTACTGATGTAGGAACTGACGAGGAAGCCTATGACACTAGCTGAATCAAGTCGTTAACGATGTAAAGACTTAGTTGAATCAAGTCGGGCATCAAACTCGTCCGTATACGGATCCTGCCACGATCACCTGACCAGGAGTTCTCGCTCTTTTCGTGAACTTCCTGCTACTAAAGGCTCGTCCTTATGCCACTCTGCTATACAAGAAGCCTAAATAGTTGTGACTTTCAGTTGAAGCAGATAGACTTGAAAGTACACTAGTAACACAATTTATGACACCAATAGCCCCGAAACCTGCTGAGCATAAAGATAACTTACAATACTATCATAAAAACTTCACCATCACAATTATGAAACGAACAATTATTCGTATTGGTGTGGGGCGATAAATGCAAGATCGTCCGAATGAATAGTACACCGATGGATCGAGGATTGGTTTTTCTGTACGAAGAGATTTTTGTCATCCCAATACCTGTATTCGAAAAACCCTCTCATTCAATGCTACTTTTCTTGTTTGGTATGGTATGGGCTGTGCGCCACTCGAGCAAAGGAATGTCATGATAGGATTTTCAACAATTATTTTCTCTAAATATTTCTCTATATAAATAAAAGTAAACGGTCGAAGTATAAGAATACTTTTCATTTTGATTAAAAAAAAACTTCTCTGCTTGGATGGACATATCATCTGTTGGAGTAAAAACGATATGGAGGTGACACATATTCGAGAAAACTATAAATAAAAGTGGGGTCAGCACCCAAAAAACATAAAGAAAGAAATGATGAGATGAGATTGCGAGGCATGGAGTTGGGTGAAATCTCGATTCAAGTCAAAAAATGCAAACACAGCTCCATATATAATTGAATTATGACCGTACCTTGATGGGGACACGCCTTTCTTCATTGTCCTTTCTTTTTAAGGTATGCAAGAAAAATAACTATCGTGACCGAGCCTTAGCCACTCCTTCAATCTGACAATGCGTCGTCGTTACGTTTCTTTCGAGGCACGATCCAACGGGCACGTAAAAGCGCTTGCGCAGCATCAGGTCGCTGTGCAACACATGTGACTCCTATAGTAAGGTTTCTAGTATCGTGACAACGAGCGCATGAATGAACCTGGGGGAAATGTAAAAGAGTAGGGAATGAGCGACGACCGGTGGATGGAAACCAAAACCCTAAACAAATTTCAAATATTTGGAGCCCCAAATTAGTGTTATCTTGAAAACTAGTGTCTTGTCCCCAAATAACGCTACGCATGTCGCTGTAGATCATTGCAGATCATTAAATGAAAGAATTACAGATAGAGAGAGAGGGAGAGAGTGAGGGAAACTTCAACAACTGGTGGACCCTCGATTTAATATAATGAGGAGGAAAGCTTGTTCAAATGCTTGAGATCTTTAACCGGTTAGTTTGCAAAAACTTTGTTTACTTTAGAGTCTTTGTATTTTATTTTCTTGTTATGTTGGAAATATCTTGTTTTGGGGGGGGGGGGGTGTCCTGATTTTTTGGGGCCGAATCAAGCGTGGCCTCCATTAAATCCCAAGTCGGAAGATTAAAAAAATAATTGTAATTGCCATTCCTTTTAAAAAGACAGAATTCGTGGGGGGGAAGCAAGTTTTCAGGGTTGAAAAGGGGAGAGAAAACCAGGACATGGGTTGGGAAAGAGACGGTGAAGGGGAGGAAAGAAAGATGAAAGGTGATGTCGGGAGAGGCGGGTGAAAAGAAAAAGACACGACACGGACACATGGCAAGAAATTTCGGATGAAAACAATACACACACAGTAACATCAGAGGTGACTACTATTTTTCAAGAAAAAAAGAGTGGACACATGGCAAGAAATTTCGGATGAAAACAATACACACACAGTAACATCAGAGGTGACTACTATTTTTCAAGAAAAAAAGAGTGGTGAGGGCTACAGCTCCCCCCACAGGGGTGTGTTATAGCCGTAGTAGTAGTAGTAGTAGTAATCTTGGAAAATCGTTCGACCAAACCCCCTTCTTTTCTCCTCGTATCATGTGACTGACTGACTATAAAGTTACATATTGATTTACACTAGAATCGTTGTTGGTTCTCGCTAACCCTAGTTTGAGGGTAGGAAGTGGCATGCGTTAACGTTTTGTAAACCGATATGGACCGACTTTAATGTATTATAAGAATGATTTATATGGCATTATCGACTCCTTGAACTTGTGATGTGAACAAATAATAGTTTGTTTGGATCATCTTCCTTCGGTTATGTCTCTGTCTGGCTTTACAATCTGAACAAGTCGGGCATTGCCCTTTGTATTTGTTTTTATTTTTCTTAAAGGAGAAAGAGAGAGACCTTCAGCTGTTGTTGTCTTCGCTGCTCCATTGATGAGAATAAAAGGAGCTTCTTCCCTCTTTCCATTCGTACCCCCCCCCCCCCAACACTTTTGCTTTTCCCATCTCTGCTCTGTTTTCCACTTCGGGCATTCGATCCAACCCCCCCCCGTTCCCCCCCCTCCCCCCCCAAGAGACGCCCACCCACAAAGGGAAACTGCACATGTTGTAAGAAGATAAAAATCTGAGCATAGTCCCATCTCTCCCTCCTTCCCTTTTCCCGGAATAGAAGAAGCACGGCATCTGTTCTTCTCCTCGGGTCAAGTAAAAGGAGCAAGGGAATGTCATCCCTGGTGTAGGGAAACGTTCTTGCTTCTCGGAGTATTTTGTGTGAGAATTTGGGGGTGGAGAAATGCCGGAATCGTCGGACCCCGAATACACCTCCAATTCGTCTTCGTCTTCCCCGAATTCCACTGCCTCTGCCGCGGGGAAACAGGGCCAGGGCCAGGGACGCGGCCACAGGCGAAGCGGTATCGAGAAGGGGAAGCACCCTGTTTACCGGGGAGTGAGAATGAGGAGCTGGGGGAAGTGGGTTTCTGAGATCCGCGAGCCGAGGAAGAAGTCGCGGATATGGCTAGGCACGTTCCCGTCTCCGGAGATGGCCGCTCGGGCCCATGATGCCGCAGCCATCATCATCAAGGGGAGTGTGGCCACCCTGAACTTCCCGGAGCTTGCCGGTCTGCTCCCCCGGCCAGCTTCCAGAGACCCGAGGGACGTGCAGGCGGCCGCTGCTGAGGCTGCTAGGATGGAGAACCTTGGGGTAGGTCGGGTGCCGTGTCAGCCTAGCGCATTGATCGAGCATGATGCCATGGTTGCCGCATCCGATGAGCTTGGGGAGATTGTTGAGCTGCCGAACCTAGGAGGGACGGAATTAGAATTCGGCCTCGAGTACAAGTCTCCGTTGGAGTACAAGTTGTTCGACAGCGGTGGAGTCGACAATCTGTTCTGGGATGCAAATGGCAGTTATTACCAGGAATCACATGCTGATAATGTCGGGTTCGAAGGCATGTTGTGGGATTAACAATCATGGACGATACACTCCACACGTCTTTCTGCGTGAATCCGCCTTCCGTCCAACGCTCTCTCGCACGCGATGCGGACCTCTATCATAAGCATAATCGACGGAAGGTGATCGGAAACAAGGATCACGGGAAGCATCTCTCATTCGGATGTAACCGTTTGATGCTCTCATCTTTGTTGCTGTATCCCCGAGGCCGATGATTGCCTACGACGTCCAGATTGACTCTTTTGGCGACCGTGTATCGCGATTACCCCCAATCATGATGTCCGATGTTGTGTGAACGTTGTTGTACCGTAGTCGATCTCTTGTTCCTCGTGCTCGGGAGGTTTCTTTTTCCCTTTCAAGATGAAGCCCTAGATTTTTCCCAGAAGGGCCTGTGAGGGAAAATTGTCAAAATAAATTTCATTGTGTATTTCTCTTATATGTATAATACTACCGGGACGCCACACGTCCTTCGTATATTTCCACATTTGATCGTGCACTTAACTTAGTATTTCACCATGCTTTAACGATGACATGCCCTTAATGGAAGAAGAATCCATCATTGATAGTTTGATGAATGGGGGGTAGTAGTTGTTGAGCCATCGTATTATGCCGTCGTGGTGACTGACGATGGTACTCGTCTGCGGCCTCTGCCATTTGGCTTTCGGGAGCGTGTGCGGTGCTGTGACCATGACTGCCGGTTGCCAGCCACCAGTCTAAATCGAGATCCGATCCTATCCATTGGGGGGGGGGGATAATTTCGAATTAAATTTGATCTATCGTTGTAAATGGTTGTCATTCATTTCTCTCCAAATTTTGGAATCTTTTATCTGTGCGTTCCCTTTCATCCAACAAATCTTTTTATATTTATTCATTTCCATCTGATCAACAACTGCAAAAATTGGCAACTAGAATTTCTACAGCTCTCGCAAAAACCAAACTAAGCTTGACGACAAAAGGGTTTAAGTTTTGTTTCCAATATTAGTAAATTCATAAACACGTGGCGTTTGAAACCGCTGCGTCAGTCTCCCAAACTTAATTTTCCTTTATTTTCTTTTATATATATATATATATATATAGACGACCTTCGGGGCAGGTCATATTTAACATTAAAGCAAGAAAACGAAAGGAAGAAGAAGTAATCATTCATTTGGAAGTTTATCTCTAAATGGGCAGCACATGCCGAATCTTGGTTGGTGAAGAAGCTGAATTAAAATAATCAAAAATCAAATTGTTCGTTGCCCACAAATAAAGCTTTAAACGAGTCTGGTCGATATATAAAAAATAATAATGTTGGCTTGAAAGAAATAAGGCCCCAAAAATTCATGCACAATCTCTATGCTCACTTCATTGAAAGTTCTAACAACATTTTGAAAGAAAAAAGAATAGAGTTCTTCCAGCGTAAGTGTTGTTCTTATAAGGCTAGAGATTTAGATAGATACTACCAAAGGCTGCTACATTTATTCATTTATTTAGCGTTGTACACAATTTTAATACTAAAATAGTTAGGTACCCGCTTTTTTCATGAAAATTAAAAAGTTATTTTTTTATATAAAAATATTACTTCTCACCATGGGCTTAACGATTAAAGAATAGCACATGTGATCTGGACGTCTAAGAAATTCTTATGGTCCTGACGAGGCCACTTTTTATGACTTCCCATCGTGTCTTTTTTTTTTCTTCCTTCTTTTAGATTGTTTTTTTTTTTGCTTGCTTGTGTTGTGTTCCTATTTATTGACAGTCTTTTTTAGTACGATAAATAATCCTGTCCGGGTCTGTCCTATGCTGTAATAGTCCGGCAATTATTAGATTTTATATTTGTGGTGTGGTGCTTTCTTTTGAACCTTACTAATTTTAGCCCCTAAAATATTTTGCTACCAGAGCTGTAAGTTTGAAAATTCATTAATTATGGCTAAAAAGTCGGGCAGTGTAAATGACTACTTCAATATAAAAAGGAGTCGACGTTATAAAAATCGATTTTATTTCAATTCCTAATAGTCAATCTTCGTAACACGGATTTAAGGGGAATTTCATCTTTTGTTTTTCAAGATGAAAATTCCAAAAAATACGCCAATTATTTAGGAACTATTGTTGTATATAATGTATAACAATGTTCCGGAAGAAATTATTCCCTACCAGAAAACATTGTCCCAACGGTTGATGCATATTTCACAACAGTTGGCGTTCGGGGTTTTTATCCAATTTCAAGTGGCTTCCTTCCTGTTCTGATCTACTTGGCCTTCTTTACCGCATGCGATGAACAAATTGGGAGGACTTGAACTAAAACCTGCTTAAAAAGACCATGTCAATGATTATTGATTGGCAAACACCATATAAATAGTAAAGAAAATAATATAATGTTATGAACACTTACAAAAGTTTGATGAATAACATGACAAAGAACATGAAATTGTGATTAACTTGTCTTACACTATCTATAAGAATTATATTTATAATGTGAATCACAACTACTCTTTGAATATCGAAGCAGTCTTCGTGCTGAGTTACATTTGTTTCTTCAACATTGTATCACAACTACCTTCGTAGTGTGACATGTGTTCTTAGGCAATATCCACGTCCTTTGCCCGTTTGCTGCTCTCTGCTGGAAAAATAATGGAATTCGAGCGATACTCAAGAACAAACGAGCGATGGGAATATATCATGGTTTCAACCAAGCGAATGTTGGAATATGCTATCTTATGAGTGAATGATGGAGTTTGGACGATGTTCAACATCAAGCGAATGTTGAAATCAGGCGATGCTCAGTACCATGGCAACAGGTGGTGATCTTTTTGGCAAAGAAAGATGTTCAAACGACAACTATGAGCCGTGATAGGTCATTGTTACTTAGGAGATTACGTCATGAAATTTTTCAACAGGAAACAACAGATCTGCAGACACAGCCAAGATTCAGGGTTTATGAGTTTCTTAACATCAGTTCTTAATGGAATCCGACCCCTTACATCCCCAGTCAATCACGTGTGAAAATATCCAGTCGACTAATCTACTCACAAACCCCGACATCATTAAGGCCCCCTCAAGAGCCACCATTTCTATGGATAAAAATCTAATCAAAGGAACAAATCATGGAGTTTCATTAGGACCTGATGATCGGGATTGAGTCTTGCTTACTAATCATTATTTCATTAAAAAAAATTAATTGGTACGTCCACACCCCGATTTTTATCATTATTAATTCAAATCTAATTCGTCGTTAGAGGAATAAAGATGAATAGATCTTGTTGAATTGATAGGGTGGGGACGGGGGAATCGTGAAATCGTTGAATTTTTGGAAAAAGAAAATTATTGATCATAACTACCTGAATGAGCTTAACATTTCATTACAAAACAACGTAAGAGTAGCCAAAAGACTAGAGTTCATTTCTCATTGCAACAAACCGTCTATTTCTTTCAAAAAGTTGTGAACTTACGAGTCGACAAAAACAGGAATCTTTTTTTAATACCCTTTTTATTGATTCGATGGAAAGCAAAAATCCCAATCAAATCAAATCGCCACTGATAAATGATTAATCTTTCTGCAACTGGGGTTTGATTGATTTATATAATTCAACCCTACCTAATTTCATAAACCAAAGAAGGGGGGGGGGGAATTTGGAATAACAAGAGACAGCAAATCGTCACATGACGAATCTAAACCTTAAAAAAAAGGAACTTGTTGAATATTGGATGGAAAAATAATCACGGGCAGTGTATTGAATATAAATTGGAAGTCGCCCAGCTTTCTCGATTATCGGATGATGCTCCCCCGACGCTCTCTGATGGGACCGGTCCACATAGGAGGTGAAGGATGATGCTACTCACATGTGATATGAGGGGTTCAATATCTTACGAAATGCCAAAGACATTCACTCGATGCCCAATCCCGATTCCATTTGACTTAAGTGCCCGGAGATGATATCCTCCCTTATAATCCAAGGATTTCATGGAATAATTCTTGTATCACCCCAGTGCTTGTCGTCTGCTAACCCCCCCCCCCCCAACATATACTTAAAAATAGTATTTCTTCGAGCAAAATCAAAAAAGGGCATCAGTGACATCGTATTTGTCTTTGTAATGGTGAAGAATATTGACACGAAGTGTTTTCGTTTTTATTTTTATCCATTTTGAATTGAAACTGAGTGTCTTCGAACAATGTAAATTGAAAACCGAAACGAATTAATAGTTACAAAAAGAAAAAAATAAGAAGAAAGAGGGGGGGGGGGATCAAATGATATTCTGGGGGCATAGCACCACCACGTGTCCGGTGGAAAAGAAAAAAATAAGAAGAAAGAGAGGGGGGATTCAATGATATTCTGGGGGCATAGCACCACCACGTGTCCGGTGGAAAAGAATAAAATAAAAAATCTAATATCTCCAGGCCAAGTGGGGACTTTGACGTTGATTGTCGGCAAGCTCTCCACTCGCCACGTGTCCCGGAAATCTTAGCTCCCATTGGCCACGCACCGAGCAGAATTTTATACGTGACGTTGCTCCCGATTTGACACTCCTCTGTTTTCGTATGATATTTATAACAGCCTGCCGTATCGGTAGAGGTCCCTCGATTGTTTGTTTATTTATTTGTTTGTTTTGTCTCGTCCAAACGTTCAGAAGACGCTCCCTTACCCGAGAATGGTTCATTTTCCTGAAAATCCCAAAAAATTATTTTTATTTTTAAAGTAACTAACATGTTTTTATATAAAATAAAAATAAAAAACGAATATTATTTCCTCATGCTAAACACGACCTAAAAGGAAATATTTAATACAAATATTTAGGGTTTCATCAAAATGTGTGAAGAAAAATAAGGGGCATAATAGATTTAGAACGGTGATATTAATAAGAAAATGAACCAATAGAAAGAAAAAAAATAAATACTTGGGTTGTCACAAACTTTCCTGGTTTTGTCACCTCACACACTTCTGTTCTCCTGACCTAACTTATGAAAGAGAAATAAATCATACGGCTAAAACCATCCCATTTTTAACTACCATACTGTCTCTAAAGGATACAATGTTATCGTAAATATTTATTTACTTTTAAAGAATTCAGCGGATGAAAAATAATCAATTTTCTCTATTAACGATGAATCAAACCTAAAATTAAATCTCTGCCAGTCTTTCGATGAGCGATGAGTACAATGCGAGATGTGATGTCTGTCTCGCGTCACGTGATATGATTATATTGACAGCTGGATTGTGTCCCCACTCGATACTCAATTCGTGGATATGAATTAACTACTCCATCTGAATCAATGGAGTTTCATCCATTCTTGCTCGACAGCTGAACGAATAAAAGTAGATTCAGACCTTCAAAAGGCCAGAAGGTTGAAATAAAAAGGTGTAGGATCACATCTTTCCCGGGCTCTTCCTAGGTTTTGAGTTCGCAGTTTTGATGATGATGTTTTTGGAATGGTCCATCCGCGAAATATTTGGATATAGTAACCCACAAGTTGTGAACAGAGAAACATCATCCACCCAAAGGACATGTAAATATAAAAAGATGCATCCAATGCAAAAGGAGGGCGGCATTGTACGAATTCTCGGCTTGTAAGAAAAAGAGACTTTGACACCAGGCTCTGCCTTCTTCTGCTCCACCCCGCTTTACGACAAATTGTTATAGACAAGATCATTATTGATTTTATTTAACAATGTTTTAAATTTAAAATTACGGCCTCCTGGGAATTCATTGTTTCCTAAATTAATACAAAATAAAATTGAATAAACAAGAACTCATAAGGAAGAAGAAAGGAAAATAAACAAAAACACTTGATAATTCATTATTTGTCGAACCCCAAGGACAATCCTAAGAAGACATTGATTTCTCTGGCGACTAAACTTAACCACATGATACCCTCTCCTCCATGGACATTTCCTTATTTGGTCCCCCCTCCCCCCAAATATCACAATCATACGTACATGTACAATCTTTTGCATCATATGGGTTCAAAGATTATCAGACCATCGGGTACAAATAAGTTATAATTCCGTATGCATAATGGGATCAGGAATGCTTATTTTTCCTTTCTTCTGTTGTTCTTTCTTTCAACAAAGTCTGCAGAATTGCTAGCGACATTTGCCATGATGCACTCCGTTCTCGATATTTGATTGGTTCTGCTGCGTCCTTGTGACGTACCGACGCCAAACTACTTTCTTTTGAATTTTACCGTCGTGCCATATAATTTACAAGGTTACAGCGACCAGTGTGGTTCAATAAGATGAACAAACGGTACTTTTTTTTTTCATTTCTTGGATCAAATATTCTTCATTAAAACATAAAGAATAGCTTACCGGAGAAATAAACAAAACATGACGATGATGATGATGATGGAAGACCCATTTTATGAAACCCTTTGGACCATAATTTAGTAAATGCAATATGGGCCGGTGCTTTTGTAAATTTGGGCCGTTACTGATGAAGCCCAACTGCCATTTCTTCTAATGTTCCGACCAGGGCTTTTACCATTTCGTGAAACAATATCCACCCCTTAAGGCAGCGTGAAGAGAAAGGATGAGGACGGCCGCGTCATCTCGTTCATCATCGCAGGTTGCTGCCGCGCTCAATGCGGACACCACCATCTTGGAGGGGGCTCGGGTTGCAGAACCTCAGGTCCTTTGCAGGAGAGGACGTGTAACAAACAACAGTGTTATGCAGAACCTTATGCTCCAGAGTTTGGCCCAATTTCATCTTATTATTACAAGGGCCAAGAACCAGTAGGCTACAAAAGAAGAAGCCCCCCACGTGAATAAAGAAAATGTGGGTGGCAAAGGGCATCCATAAGTCATCAATCAATCAGTAGGCTACGTGGGTGGGTTGGTGTTGGTTGGGATGTCTCTCTGCGTTAGGTATAAATAATACACAACTAGCTTAGCTATTACCTTCAAACAGTGAAGATAATTTCCATGTGATTATTATTGATTGCCTTAGGATAAATGTTTCTAGCTCTTTTTTTGAGTAAGGCTAGTCGGATGAACAAATGATTTGTAAAAAAACACCGGACCATGTACTCGAAAGTTCAAAAATTACTCAAATTTACATATACCTTGTTTAATTTAACTACACAAAAAAAATTCCCAACGTTGGGGCGGAAGGAAAATCGCTGCCGCAATGAAAATCCAGTTGGGAAGAACAATATCCCATAATTGTCACTTCCCATTACAGAAGTGATTGTCCCAACGTGAGTGAGCTCATGAGGCACTATGGTATCGTTGTTATGAACGTCGACTGCTCAAATTTAATAAGCAAAGGCAGTATCTCTCTGACTCGTAATAATAATATACAAAGTAATGTGTTTGTACACCGTGTTGTAATATAAGATTGAACTAAATTCGTCAAAGTTGTAGGATTATTGACGTTCTTCAGAATCAAAAAGACAATTTCCTTTTTTAGCCCCCTGAAGAAGTCAACTTCGAGCAAATAAATCTTATATTGCCTCCTCCTCCCACAATATCCCAAGACCTTTCGAAGAACTCAATCGTATAAAGATCAGGTCTCGACACCTATGACGTCCAAATGAATCAATTAACACAACTCTAAGAACAACAAAGAAAAAAAAAATAAAGAGTTAAAAGTACCTGATTGCCTTTGTCCCTCACCTCTTCGTCAGCAAGAAAATAGTGTTCATATTATGATGTCGCTTCATCGTGCTGAAAAGGTATGTCGTATTCCAATCTGTAAGTTGAAGCCATGGGACACACACGCCTCATGCTCTCCTCCACCCTAGCCAAATAAATAGTTCAAGCATGCTCGCAACGACACTCTCAGCAATCGACACCTCTCCTGCAAATAACTAAACTCATGAGCAAAATTATCAACTCCATTCACCTAAGCGTGTGTTCGATTATTTAGGAATGTAATTGAGTCCATGAGAGCTGAAGATAATTGAGGTGGATTAATGAAATTTTGGAGAAAAATTTTAAAATTACATTAAAAAACGTTAAACTTTTCCACGACCGCGTAAAATCCCAATCTTCGTCAGCACCCGTCTAGAAAGGAAAACACACTCCCTCCCTCCCTATAGAGTGTGCCGAGTCAGGCTTCGTCTTCCTCCTTCCTCCTCTTCCGCTTCTACTCTCATGTGAATCAAAAATAGCACAAAAGTCGGCACCTTTCCCCGGTTTTGACCCTTCCTTCATCAAACCCATTTCCCCAATTCCCCGGAAACAATGGCTCATCTGTTCCGCGAACTCTCCCTCGGCAACTCCCGCCGCAGCTCCCCTTCCCCAGCACTGTCCAAGTCCATCTCCTCCCTCCCCTCCGTCGATCCCCTCCCCTCTCCCCTCGGCGTCATCGACTCCCTCCCCGACCCCGACCTCCGCATGACCGCCTTCGAGATCTTCGTCGCCGCTTGCCGTACTTCCTCCTCCAAGCCCTTGTCCAATGCCAATGCTAATGCCGCTGCCGGATCCGGATTGGGATCGGAGTCTTCTCCCAGGCAGCAGCAGCAGCCGCATGCTGGGCCGGCTTTGCAGAGGTCGCTGACTTCGGCCGCCGCCAGCAAGATGAAGAAGGCCCTGGGGTTGAAGAGCCCTAGGAAGGGCACCGGAGGGGGTGGGAGTCCTGGGTCAGCGGGGTCGCCCGGGAACGGGAGGGGTGGGAGGATGACGGTTGGGGAGTTGATGAGGTTGCAGATGAGGGTTTCGGAGAATATGGATAGTAGGGTTAGGAGGGCGCTGCTGAGGATCTCTGCTGGGCAGGTGAAAAAAACATTGTGCTGAATTTCAGCATAAGGGTTGATTTTGACACGATCTGATTGGTCCATTTTGATCTGAGAGCTGGTGTTCCATCTAGCACAGTAGAGTGTGTTCGGTTTTGATTGATCTGGCAAGAATTGGGTTAATCGGACTATGTTGAACTTAGTGGGTGAAGTGTGGAGTTGTTCAGCGAGTTGAGCTCCGTGCAATTGTGGGGATTCGGCAGAAAGCTCTCATCTTTTTCCCTTTTGTCGGGACAGTTGTGTTGGACTGTATGTTTAGTATTCATTGAGGGCATCGTGATCGCATCACTCTTTTGTCTTTGGAAATGTATCTCATGGTGGTGATCTGGGATTGGCACGGGTCAAATCCTCCCTGTTTTTGCTACATTTGTCTGATCCCTGGTTGTGCTTCTTCTGTATTTACCTAGTGCTGTTTATATCGGTCAATTGCGTTGTTCGGGTGTTCTAGCCTCAAAGTTGACCTTTTGTAGGCTTTGTTTCTTTCTGGAGTTGGTTGTGATTGTCATTATCCCCTGATATTTATGTTCATCAGCTAGAATCGGTGGTTTGGAATTTTAATCCTGTAGTGTGGCATAGGGCAGAATGAAAGCGATGAAATTGAGTAGTGAAATGCAGTCTAGCACCCATAACTTTTCTGCGGAGATAAAAGAGAATGCACCATAGAAGGCTTTCGAGTCATCTCTTTATCAGGCTTTGTTTTATATGGGTGGCTGGCCAATAACAGCGCAGTAACTCCATCCTGGGATCGACAACCTTGCCTTATTTGATTGCATTTAACACATTGTCCGTTGTTTTGTCTTTAATGCATCCTTACCTTTGGTTTGTATGGTCGTTTTTGTTTCTTTCTACATTCTTATTCGGCACATAAAGGGATTTGTATTTGTCGCCGTTATCTACAGCATAATGCAATGCTCACATTATGTTTTTCTCACTACAAATTTTTTTCATTCCACAGGTTGGCAGGCGAATCGAGTCAGTGGTGGTCCCCTTAGAATTATTGCAGCAGCTCAAGAGTTCTGATTTCACTGACAATCAAGAATATGAGGCATGGCAGAAGAGAAGTCTGAAAGTTCTTGAGGCTGGGCTCCTTTTATATCCTCGTGTTCCCCTAGATAAGTCAAATATGTCTGCACAACGACTGCGGCAGATCATTCAAGGGGCCTTGGACAGGCCTATAGAAACGGGGAGGAATAATGAGTCGATGCAAGTTCTTCGAAGCACAGTTATGTCCCTTGCAGCCCGATCAAATGATGGTTCTCCTGATTCTTGTCACTGGGCTGATGGGTTTCCGCTAAACCTTCGGCTGTATGAAATGCTTCTAGAAGCCTGCTTTGATGTCAACGAGGAGACATCCATAATTGAGGAGATTGACGAGCTTATGGAACAGATAAAGAAAACTTGGGGGATACTCGGGATCAATGAGATGCTTCATAATATCTGCTTTACGTGGGTGTTTTTCCACCAATTTGTGGTTACTGGTCAAGTTGAGATTGATCTTCTTTATGCTGCCAATAGTCAGCTGGCCGAAGTTGCAAAAGATGCTAAAACCACAAAGGATCCGGAGTATGCAAAAATATTGAGCTCTACCGTGAGTTCTATATTGGGCTGGGCAGAGAAGCGACTTCTTGCTTATCACGACACTTTTGATCGTGGGAGTGTTGAGATGATGCAAAGTATTGTGTCAATTGGTGTCTCAGCAGCAAGGATACTGGTTGAGGATATTTCAAATGAATATCGACGCAGAAGAAAAGATGAAGTGGACGTGGCTCGTACGAGAACTGAGACTTACATTAGGTCATCACTGCGAACTGCCTTTGCTCAGGCAAGATCCTAGCTGAACTCGGTTTGTTGCCAAATGTTTAGCATTGGCCTTTCTCGAGATCACTTGAGTAAAATTGCTGACTTTTCTTTCTCGCGAATGATGCAGAGGATGGAGAAAGTAGATTCAAGCAGAAGGTCATCCAGATATCACCTTCCGGTCCTTGCGATCCTTGCCAAGGATGTGGGTGAGCTGGCAACCAGTGAGAAGCAGATATTTAGTCCAATACTGAAGAGATGGCATCCTCTTGCGGCGGGGGTTGCCGTTGCAACTCTTCATGCTTGTTATGGAAACGAGCTGAAGCAGTTCATCTCTGGCTTAGGTGAACTGACACCGGATGCAGTGCAGGTACTGAGGGCGGCGGATAAGTTGGAACAGGATCTCGTGCAGATAGCAGTTGAAGATTCCGTCGAGAGTGATGATGGCGGGAAGGCGATAATACGTGAAATGCCTCCCTATGAGGCTGAAGCTGCCATTGCTAATCTTGTAAAAGTTTGGATAAAGACGAGGATCGATCGGGTGAAAGAATGGGTCGATCGGAATCTGCAACAAGAAGTATGTCCTGAATCAATGAGAGTAGTGATGACAGCAGCATCATGTGTTCTCGATCTCTTACTTTTTTCCATGTTATTGTAGGTGTGGTTGCCACAAGCGAGTAGCGAGGCATATGCTCCATCTGCCATAGAAGTGCTACGAATCATCGATGAAACTTTAGATGCCTTTTTCCAGCTTCCAATACCTATGCATCCGGCTTTACTTCCTGACCTAATGACGGGCCTCGACAAATGTCTCCAGCTTTATGTAAACAAGACGAAATCCGGATGCGGTGAGTAGCTAAGTGCGTGCTTCTTGACTGATTTTTGAGACACCGTCGAGTAATTTTTGCCATCTGTTGCCTTCTTAGGCTCAAGGACCACGTTCATTCCTCCGTTACCGGCCTTAACAAGGTGCACTGTCGGATCTAAGTTCCAAGGTTTTGGAAAGAAGAAAGACAAGTCTCCGCCCATACAGAAGAAGAATTCTCAGGTCGGCACAATGAACGGCGACGGTACCTTCGGAATACCTCAGTTGTGTCTCCGCGTAAACACAGTGCAACAGATCAAGTTGCAGTTGGATGTGATCGAGAAGAGAGTGATCACACATCTCAGGAATTCAGAATCCGCTAGCACTGAAGACTTCTCCAATGGACTCGCAAAGAAGTTTGAACTGACACCAGCGGCATGCACGGAATGTGTCCTTCAACTCTGCGAGGTTGTGGCATACAAGATTGTGTTCCGTGATCTGAACCACATCCTTTGGGAGGGCTTGTATGTTGGAGATGCTTCAAGTTCGAGGATAGATCCATTCCTCCAGGAGTTGGAGAGACACTTGATGGTGATATCCGAGACTGCCCACGAGAAAGTGCGCACGCGGATCATAGCTGACATAATGAAGGCATCGTTCGATGGGTTCCTACTCGTCTTGCTTGCCGGAGGTCCCTCCCGCGTTTTCTCCTTACAGGACTATCCCATCATCGAAGATGATTTCGAGGCACTCAAGGACTTGTTCTGGGCAAATGGCGACGGATTACCTGCCGAATTGGTCAACAAGGTTTCAACAACCACGAGAAGCATCCTTCCTCTTTTCCGAACTGAATCCGAGAGCCTGATCGAGCGCTTCCGCCGCGCTACCATGGAGGCTTACGGGTCCTCGGCGAGGTCCCGGCTTCCACTTCCTGCGACATCCGGGCAGTGGAACCCAACTGAACCCAATACCATACTCCGCGTCCTGTGTCATCGTAGCGATGAAGCTGCTTCAAAGTTCCTGAAGAAGGCGTACGATCTGCCAAAGAAACTCGGGTGAGCGAGGGCCGCTGCTGGAGGGGAGTCAGATTGCTGGGTAAGAGTTTGAATAATTGGAAGGAACGACATGCACGATTAATATTATTCTTTATTATTTAAGTTTACGTTTCGTTCAGGTGAATTCATATATAATTTTGTGTATCATATTGTCTGCCATTTTTTCATTTTTATTCGTTCTGGGTTTGGAACTTCATCCTTGATATTATTATCTGTAAATGATCAGATTATAGTCCCACTTCTGGTTTAGACCTCTCCATAGTTTTCTCTGTGGAAACGATTACATATTCATCACGTTTAAGTATTAGATTAACACACAGACCACGATGTTACCGGATGCGTCTGTTTTTATTTCAAATGCAAGGAATTGTCGGAGCATATGGTGCTGATGGTCATGCTGCCATGGCGTGCGCGTCTTCTATCTTCTTCCCCATGTGCTCGAGGCAGTGATCAACATGCGACTTGACTCCAAGAGTTCCTCACTCCACCCATCGGCCGGATCACACATGAAGCCCCACTCGATCCCACTCCCTCCCTCTGCCTGCTTGGACCTCAGGATCACGACATAGTTCTTGAACCCAATGTAGTTCTACGTCACCTCGTAGCTGAGGAACTTCTCTGCATGGTCGATCACCAGAAGCCTCTCGTTAACCCATCAGGTGGTCTCTGTTCCGTCTGGGGCGGTCTTATTGGCAGCCCCTCATAGGATCAATCCGGAATTCCTGGGGATCCCTTCGACGAGGCGGCAGACGTCAAGGCCAGGCATCCGCTTATTGAAGCTGCAGAAGTCTGAGAGGACGGGCAGACGTCAGACCTGGTCGGGTGTCCTTACCACCACCACAGCAAAGTTGCCTTGCCATTCCGCTGGTGGCTGCTGGCTGCGGCGGGGATAGAGAAAACGATTGTTCATCCGCCATTCCACGACCTTTGCTCGATAGAAAGAATATTCCCTTTGGTTTGGGAGGTGGGAGTGTCGTCGTCATGTGGACACCCCACTTGGTCCGCTCGAAATAAACTATGGAATATGGGCAATTGACACGACGAACACGACAACGTGATTACGATTAAACGAAGGAATGATGGGCACGTGGACAGAACATTGGAAACACTAGTCTTATGTCACTGATCAGAGTTCCATATATCAAATCTTACTTAATATTTCTTCCTAACCACAGAGAACTCCATGACTCCAGACAGCTGGAAACGCTTAAAATCAAAGCAACAATCTGTCATGTATACCAAAACGCCAGGATCATTCTGTGCAAGGGCAGGGATAATCAACTCCAGTACTGCAATCTAACCGTGCAAGCCCATGTACTGGGATAAGTAAGACTTAAGTCGGTCGCCAGCACAATCTTATCAGACGAACTCTTTCCTGCAATGGAAGGAAAGGGACTACAACTATCGCGGGAGTAATTGATGGATAAATAAATCGTGCCGGTAAGATGAGATGAATATTTGCCTCTCTGTTGTCGTGGTCGTAACGTATCAAGAAAAGACACCGGCAACCTCTGATATCGTGAACTTTTCTTTGGATTTCTAAGACACGGGCATCGTAGTATATTGCCTGATCTCTCCTCTCCTGGAAATTAATGAGAAGATATTTAGGGTAAGCAAGAAGGTCAAAGGAAGGACCTTCTGGTACAGCGAAACGACCATTGCATTGAGAGATATTACCTGGAAGCAAAGTACAGGGTCTCCCACTTTCACCTTCTGGCATTCAGAATTTTCGAACGGGATTGACCTCGGTCTTACGGACTTTTTCAGATTAACCCATTCATCTTCCTCAGACCCGAACCCAATGAATCTGACCCGAATTTCCTGGAAAATGTATATAGATTAGTAAATAGAAACCACCAATGCATGAAAGGTTGATGAAGCTGGACGCTGCTTACAACGTCGTCGTCGTCAAGAAATCGATGTGCTAGAAACGTATCCACATCGTACCTGCATTAACAGCAAAAGTTAAACGGCAAATTTCTGATTGATTTGACAATTCCTTACTGTCAGACATAGCCTTTCAGCAGCCAAAATATTTTGGCACAAATCACCAACATGACTATGCATTAATAGAACGGCCATATATAATGGAACTTTCAAGCATCAACTGTGATTAGACTTTAATGTAAACCAAAACCATTAGTGGTTTCTATAGTTCAAAATAATTTCTTGAATTTTCTATTACCATGCCCCATCCTTAGATGATTTTGCCTCAAACTCCAATTGAGATAGGTCATCCTCTTGACCTGTCATTGGATAAACAATGTCAAACTTGGAAACTCCTTACACATAACCCAGCCCTCGCACACAAATGTGTAAGATCATGCTGATTGCAAGAAGGTAATCTAAGACAACAAAGATTTTCCGCAACACGCCTACCAAAAAAACAAAAAAGATTTCCGCACCACTAAGTAGACAAGAAGTGTGACATTGTTTATAGAAGATTGATCTTGAGTTAAGGTCATGCAGAAAGCAGGAAGACAGGCAGACATTAATTACATCGAGACTGATAACCAAAATCAGTTTCTAGACTAAGGAGCAGTCATGAAAATCTCATCAATAACAACAGATTTTCATCATCGATCATATAATTTCATCAGCCAACTTTTCATTGTTTGTTTAAGGAAACAATTAGGTTGCTGTGACTAATGGACAAGAGTAAAACCAAAACATTCAAGGTGAGAAGACAGTAAACTTCAGGGAAATCCAATGCATTGCCAATATGCTCATTATATAAGGAAGTTATCCTAACCGATGAAAAAGGAGAAGTAATATCTAGGAAAGATGCAAATGGTAGTTCTCAACCAAACACGCTACTACCCTGCACATAACCCTCCTGGCTTTTATGTAGAAGCTCATCAATGACCCAGGGTGCGCCCTATGATAATTCGAAAGAAGAAAACTTCTTCTTGCAAGGACAGCACATTCAAGAATCACGGACATTGGGTTTTTGAGAATAATAATCCATCTCACTGTACCTTTAGGTGTATGAGAATCCTTATTTACTTTATTTGAAGGAAAAGCTTCAGGAGCCACTGCATCGTTCTTTGGGGGACGAAGAGATGGAATGATCCTCGGTCGGTCTTCTTTTCTTTTCTGAAACCAGCTTTGGACCTAGGACAGGTAAACACACATGGAGGAACACGGAATCATCCAACGCAGTTAGAGGAGAGGGTGAACCAGGACCTGAATAGCAAAACAGCAAGACAAGAGAGCAATTATCCATACCTCATCCCACTTTACTACAGGCTTTCCAGCACGACCAGCTGATCTACTACATATTCAAAGAGCGAAGAAAAAGAATAAAAGTCCAAATCAGCAAAATGACAACGGATTGCATCTTCGTGAAGAATGGATGGCTCCTCTTCAAGTGAATAGAAGCAAAAGCACTCTGATGGGGAACACACGTCAGAGATAATGCCACTTTTCGACAGAAGTCCCGGCTAAGCGCTTCTTCCCCAGATTTTGTAAACAACTTCTCCAACTTATCAACCTGGTTACAAAGGATGAACTAAGAAATCAGATTGCCACTTGGAGATACAATGAACTAGGACTAAGTCTTCTCTCCTATTACTGCATAAGAAAAGCAAGCATTTGAATTGGCATCTTTCTGTAGGTAAAGAAGACAATATCAAACTAAGGTCGCCTTAAGAATGAGCAACTACGCAAATGTTACATGGCTAATGTGTGACTGGGACAAAAGCGGCCCAGATCTTTTACCCTGCAGCCTACCCTATATGTAGTCCCACTGCAAAGTGGAATAAAAGCATTTCTACCCAGCGACTATCAGCTAAGCTTAACCCCATCCCTAAACAAAGCCACGTCCCTCAACGAAGCCAAAACTCAAGTTTCGTCCATGGATGGCACCCAAAACGTGAAAATCAATCAAAGAACAGCTTCACCAACATATGAGCTTATCCTGCTATAGCATTGTATCGGTACAGTATGATGACATTCACCATTCACTGTCATCGGTTTGATCGAAGAGTTCAAAAGGAGAGTACATCTGCCCACACGCAGAACCAATGAAATGTAATAAAAACACCCACAAAACAACTCAACTTTCCATCATGACCAAGGCAACTAGAACGGACTCCGCCATAGGAACAAAGCATCCACATACCTCTCCCATGGTAAACCCAGAAAAGGCCTCCCTCTGTCTCGGCCTCAGGCGATCCATCACAACGCCCAGCGATTGATGTCTCGCAAAACCCAGAATGGGAAAAGACACAGAAACCCGTTCCCGCTCCTGTCTGTCCCCCGAACAGGAAAAAAAAAAGAGACCTTTATCTCACGTAAACGAAGTGGGTTCGGGTCACCGGCCAAAAAATCAACCCAAGACTCCTCACCACCATCGAACAGGGAACTACTTAAACCCTAGTTAAGCGCACACGCAAATAAATTTCTTTTTTTCTTTTTGGTCAGGCACGCAAAAAAATTTCGAGCGTAGGAAGGAGGAGGAGACCACCAACGTGGATTGGTTCAAGTGGGTTCGTTTTGGCAAGTAGCTTGGATTCGTTTAAGGGAGTAGAAGCTTGACCGCCAGCCAAAAAAAAGAAGAAGGAAGAGACCGACGTCGTTGGGTGTAAAGCAGGCCGCTTTCTGCAGTTCTCGATCCTTCGTCTCTCCCTCCTCCTCCTTTTGGTACAAATGTTTTGTCGTTTTCCTGGTTGTAGTAAGTAACCTAAATCCCAAATCTCTCTCTACTTCCATGGAGGACGCTGTTTGATTTCTGTCGTCTTCCCCATTTTATCATCATTAGGCGTAAATTGCGAATTGGTAGTATAAACAGAAAGACAACGTTGTCTGGGGGGCACAAGACGAGTGGAAGAAACTCGAGGATAATGAGCATTTCTTCCTCCGTCTTCTCGTACTTCCTCAACCTCTCTTCTTCATCCCCTCGTCTTCTCCTAAACGCCTCCTCGCTGTGAGTTTCTCCTACCTCTTCCCTCTTTTCTCCCTTCCTGCGGTGCGCAACCCCCTGTTGTGCCTCCTCATCTATTTGTCCTCTTTCGCTACGTCTTTCCGTCGAACAGGTCTTCTGCGACCGCCGCGACGGGCTACAGAGCTGCTACTCATGGGAATGGTATTCGCGCAAGTAAGGTGCGTGCCCCTTTGCTCTCCCGATGCTACTGCAGCGGCGTCTTGCCGTCAGAAGCGGTCACTGCTTCCGAGGGTGGTGGGAATGCTTCCGGCTCCGTCAGGTATGGTTTCTTGGTTTTCGGTGGGATATTGGGATTTAAGGGTTATGGGATTCTAGCTTAGGTCGTGGCATTTGCGGGAGTCAAAGGATTGGGTTCTTAGCAATGTCCTTGGAAATGTGGTGAGAAGAAGGGATGTTCCTGGCGCTCAGAGGGAATGATTGGGTGCATTGTTATTTATATTGGGTCTTTGGCATTTGAATTTGATGGGGAATGATGTGGTGGTGTGGCAGGAAAAGGGTGGTTTCCGGGGTGCAGCCCACCGGATCAATTCACCTTGGTAACTACCTTGGCGCCATTAAAAACTGGATTGCACTTCAGGTTAATGTTTCTCTTTCTTTGTTCCTTTTGAAAGATGTTCTAGTTTATTAGTTTGATTTTCATTCAGTTCTGCCCTTATAAGGTTGAGAATTCTAATGCTGCAGAACACATATGAGACGCTCTTTTTCATCGTGGATCTTCATGCGGTATGTCTATCTTAGGAACATGAAAAGGGTTTTTTTTTCCACAAAGGCCATCCATTTTGTTATTCATAGATAAACATAGCTGAGGTTTCTTGTAGAAAGGGAATGAATTTTCTCATTGGCTTGGTTGGCAATCGAAAAGGTTGAAACAAATATCTGAGACTAGTTCTGCTTCTCTTTAGAGTTAACTAAATTTATTCTGGAGCACGGAGGATTAAAACAAGTTCTGAATGGAAGTATTGACTCACGACTGCAAACATCATAAGATGTGGTGATGGTAGACCTTTGCTTATTTCTGGACAAAATTTGTGACAATGATAAGTGTGCCTCATGTTATTTCTGAAAATACATGCGAACATCCCCTTACCTTTTACAGTTGTGTTTTGGACTTATCCCATTTGTCACTTTGATTCATAGATAACTTTACCGTATGATACACAACAATTGGCCAAATCAACAAGAGACACGGCAGCGATATATCTAGCCTGTGGTGTGGACACGTCCAAGGTAAGTTCACGTTTTGGTGGCAAAAGGACAAAAAGGGATACATGTCCTGTCAATTTTGAGATATTTAGCATGTGATTCAGCTTTCTAATGCAGGCTGCCGTGTTTGTACAATCTCATGTTCGTGCCCATGTAGAATTGATGTGGCTACTAAGTTCTGATACGCCAATTGGTTGGCTCAACAGAATGATCCAGTTTAAGGAGAAATCTCGCAAGGCTGTGAGTGTTTCGATTCCTATGGATGGTTCTTCTGTCTTCAGATATCCTGCTCAAATAGATCACCTTCATATTGCTTGTTTTAATGGTCATTTTGTCCTCTGTAAAGTATGCTTGGGTAAATCAGAAACAGTTTTGGCGTTGAGCACATTTCTCTCAGCAGTGAATTCAACACTTCAGAAGGAATCTCTTCTTCCATAGGATTTATACCTTCAAGCCGTATCCTCATTTCTTCCCTTCAGCCGAATCACTTTTGGTTGATTGTTCAGGTCTTAATGAGACATCCATAAGAGCTGATTATTAGTGCTTTACTTTGGACCTTCCAGGGGGATGAAAATGTTGGTGCAGCATTATTGACTTATCCTGTACTCATGGCTGCTGACATTCTTCTTTACCAGGTAATATTTCTCAGGCAGGAAAGCAATAGATTTTTTGCTTCTTCTTTTGCTATTTTTGAATTAAACTGGAGATCGGATCTACCCTTTTGTTAAAAATAATAATATAAACAGTAAATTCTTTGTTTTCCATGACTTTTAGATTATGCATGCAGTATCATGGATGCCAAAATTTGCAAACTTAGTCATCGCGTTTTGCTAAAATTTTGCAGTCTGACTTTGTTCCAGTTGGTGAGGATCAGAAGCAACACCTGGAGCTGACCCGTGAAATAGCAGAGCGCATTAATTATTTGTATGGAGGAAGGAAGTGGAAGAAATTAGGCGGGTAAAAGTCATCTTTGTTCTTGTTATTTTCAACATTTAGCAACATTTATTTCTAAATGGTTTTTCATCAATTCTGTCATTATCATCACAGGAGGGGGGGAACAATATTCAAGGTTAGTATTTGTTTTTTTTCGTATTTTAATCGTCGTTGTTGCTTGTCTTAAAAACAAAAAGATATTGTCATGTTTGTTGCTTTCTGTTCTCTAGGTTCCGGAGCCTCTTATTCCTCCATCTGGAGCACGAATTATGTCCCTAACTGATGGTCTTTCGAAGGTTATGCACATCTCTCTGTCGCTTATTTATGCCCTTGTTCCTTCATGATGCCTGTGGATTGTCATCTAAATGTGTTGTTATGATCCTGAACGTATGCTTCACTTGAACCAGTGATATTAAGTAGGCTGCTTTTAGTCTGAATTGACTAATGCTTATTCCATTCAGTGGATTTTTGTCGGTCGTTTCGGCAACTGAAATTTATATCTGTGTTACTTGCAGATGTCGAAATCTGCACCATCTGATCAGTCTCGGATAAACTTACTTGACTCAAAGGATGTGAGTTTCTTTGTCTAACTTGCGAGATGACTCGCATATGGTACCTGATTAATTGATTCTCGTGCATATCAATATAAATGCTGAATGGTTCAAAGATTAAGTTCTAAGGTTTTCAAAGTTATGCTTTTTTTTTCTTTGGAGCGATTTTCCGGGTATACTTGTATTGGCATTCATCTAGCTATTTCTCAGGCATAGCGTGTTCTCCCATCTAAAAGCACTCATCATGTCCAATGGAACTGTTGGTGGCACTTTGAAGTTTTGAGTCATCTTACAAGATAAAGTTGTCTCTTCGAACTGTTGTAGGTCATAGCGAGCAAGATCAAGCGCTGCAAAACTGACTCATTTTCTGGGTAGGTCTTTGGTTAACTTCATAGTCCTGTTTTACCATCGATGCTTTCAATGTAATTGTGTTGTGTAGTTGAAGAGCAATTGAAACGTTTTGAGTCTAGCTCTTCTTTAAAACAAGTTTCCAACTTTGAGACCACTGTAAACTGATTCTACAGAAGGCAGCTAACTGTTCCAAAACTTAACAGGTTAGAGTTTGATAACCCAGAGAGGCCAGAATGCAGCAACCTTCTCTCTATATACCAACTAGTATCAGGAAAAACAAAAGAGGTATCAATGGATTATTTTGCAATTACATCTCTTCTGGGATGTGATTGTGCTTTTATTTCATTTCTATGTTGCAGGAAGTTACACAGGAATGCCAAGATATGAACTGGGGCACGTTTAAACCTCTCATAACAGATGCTTTAATAGACCATCTTCACCCCATTCAGGTATTAGGTCATCCAGTTACAATGTTCCATTCTAGCATCTGGTTCTGGTGATCATTCGTCTATTACCAAATTCGAGTCTTGTAACTTCATCTTTTCTGTTGATTGCGAACTCATGACCAGATAGTTCTGGTCAGGGCTTTAAATGATTGACACAGTCCTGTGCCCACTAGGCCACCTTTTCATTTCAATATTGAATGTTCTTTTATACAGGTCCGCTATGAGGAGATCATGTCTGATTCTAAGTGCTTGGATGGCATTTTGGCGGAGGGAGCTTTGAAGGCGTCGGAAATAGCTGATGCGACTCTGAACAATGTCTACCAAGCAAAGGGATTTCTGAGGAGATGAGAGCATTGACATATACAATATCCGGGCGATAGCAGATTCTCAGCATAGATGTCCTCAGATTAAATCTTGGATGGTGGATCATTGTCCGCAAATTTTGGATGATTCTTATGCATAGTTAGGTCGGGCATCATGAATGATTGCCAAATTTCTTTTGCTCCGGCGGGTGCATAGTTTAAATTGTTGTTGCGTCCGTACCATTAGCAATCGCATGTAATCTGTTCCACAGATTGTTGCATCATTGTTTGGATTGCCAAAATAAAGTACAAAAGTTGCGTTGGAGAAGGTTCTTGCATAAACAGTCATTTATTTATTAAATATTTTAATTTTTGTGGATCTCATTTTTCTCAACCTCTCAAGAGGATTTGTGGCCAAGTATTTCTCCAATCGTTAGGTTGTCCTGCTGAATGATGTTGAACCCGGTCGTGCTCTTTTTGCCCCCTTTATTTTCATCCGGAGTTCTGTTTCGACTAATTCTAATTCAATCCGGGTAGTACATCAAGCTTTGATGAGTGAATTTCTTGATAAAAGTAACTACATATACGGTTGGTTTTGAATCCGAACGGCGAAGATTGGCCTTTCTTGCCCCCTTTATGAGGGAGAAAACTCGGTGCCGAAGCAAATGGTGAGACTAAGACTTCCACCAAGGCCAGCAAAAGGTCAAAAGTGAAAGGCAAGATCCACATAAAAGCTGAGATTGGAATCGGGTATTGTCAACGTGTCAATCGAGCAATTTACTTTAGTGGGATTCAAATTGATCTACCACTTTGGCGATGTGGTTTTACCTCATTGGCCTGAATTAAATTTTCTTTCATCGTACCTTGGTGGGAGTGATCCTATCCTGTGAGCATGCAAGAGTGATCATCATAGTTGGCATGGCACTAACCCAAGAAACGTGGACTTTAATAGCACGCCAGGGAAGTGATCTTCCCGGTGCATATTATTCACAAAGTATTGCTCTTCATGGAATTCATTATCCATGTTCATGGGACTGCTGCACTTGATATGTGGATTCATATAACTAACTAATCAGAGGTGAGGAAACAATATGGACACATTTGGCACACAACACTCTGCGTACTCAACCCAAATTCTATGGTGTTGTTATGGGCCTATGGCTATGTAAATGGAAGAGGATGATGTGATGTGATGTGATGTGACATGGTAGGATAACCCTGTTCTTTTTCTCCTTCATCGATTATGCATGTCTCACTGGTGTAATCTATTGTTTTCCGGGACGCATCTTCTCTTTTCCGACATAAGATTGTAGATAACTTCTTCGTTTTTTTTTTTTTTATTATGGCTGTTGCTCCATTTACTTGGCTCACATTATTTGAAATGATGGGAGGAAAGAAAGGAAACCCAACCCCATTTTGTCATCCCACTGCAAAATTTTTTATTTCAGGCCAATATTCTGCAATATATATACTCATCCTAGATTTGGTCCCCCTCTGCAACATTCGAGGTCTTCTTCTGTTCCAGGCAAATTGTCCGGTTTAGATGTTATGGGTGAATGTTGTGAATTGCCAAGTGATTTTCATGATGATGAAGTGGGATCCCATGGTAAGGAAAATAACAACCACCTGGAGTTGAGGCTTGGTCCGACGGGAGAAAGCCAACACGATCATCGGTATGTGTGTGATGGCTGATATATGGTGGACTCAGAGCATATGGTGCAATTCTAGCTGTTTGTTTTCCCGTTTCCTTGTTTGCTTTTTGGTAATCCATTGCTGGTTTCTTGATTTCTGTAGGACAAGGACATGTAATGCATCAGCTGTCGGTTGGCCTCCCGTCGCTTCCTTCAGGAAGAACGTTACCAGCAGCTACTTGAGCAAAAGGCCGGCCGATGCCGAACTGGAAAGTTTGTCCAGGAAGGAGGAAAATGAGAAGGATTATGCAAATACATCGGAGCATGTGTTTATAAAAGTTTACATGGAAGGTTATCCTATTGGCCGGAAGATAGATCTACGAGCCTATGATGGATATGAGAAACTTTCTTTCGCCATAAGTGAGCTCTTCCGATGTCTTCTGGCCGGTATTGTTCATGGATATATTTTTTTTCTGTTTACCACTACAGGGCCAGTGATGGGAAAACTTAAGGTCTTCTGATGATGCAGATTATGCCGAAAATGATGCGTATACTCCACAGGAGGAACATACGCTGGTTTACGAGGATAATGAAGGCGACGTGATTCTTGTCGGAGATGTTCCATGGAAGTAAGCCAATGCAAACCCCTCGATGTTTGGCTCTGTTAATAATTGATTTCCGTACTTAGGGGGAACTGTTCAATTTGGGCAGCATGTTTGTGTCCACCACCAAGAAGCTCCGCGTGCTGAGGAGCTCATGTGAGGAAAATGAAAGATGACGCGATGTCACGGTGACAACAACAACGAAAGTAGTCTATGGTCGAGCGTTCTTTGAGGCGATTGTGATCTACTGGACTGCGATGTGTAAAAGATGTGGGGCGGTTGTGATATAATTATTAGTGGCAGCTGTTTCTGGCATGTTCATATCAAACAGAATGTTACAACAAAGTATTATCGTGACACGGTTAGTATTGGAACTGAAGCCCCCTCCCCAGTCTACAGTGGATGCACGAATACCCGCAAGGTTTTTGGTTGATTAATACTTGTAGATGCCAGAAGGGTCTGCATTCTGAATTATCCACGGATGCTCGAGTAGCTTATGTAATGGAAGACGCTTGGAAGAATCCTTGACGAGCATCTAAGAAGGAACATGAAATGAAATATAGACGTAAGCATGCTCCGAGGTACATTTTTCCTAGAGGCAGAAGTAAACCAAACAAAAGAACAAACCTGACTAATAAGATCTTTTGCGGCTGAGGAGACAATAGGTTTCAAAGGAAACTTCAAATCCACTTGCACAATCCTGGGGAGGGAAAACACCATACCATCAGTAGAAAAAATCAATTGAAAGTGCTTATGATCATAATGTTCCAGCATATGTAAATGAAAAGGACCAATTAGGGATACAATTATTAGCAAAACTAAACTAACCTTCTGTAAGTATCTGAATGCACCTTTGCCTCGAAAGGTGGAACCCCATAGAGAAACTCGTAGCAGAGGACGCCTAAGCTCCAGATATCTACATTTGAGTCATGCTCCACACTCTCCACTGCCAAACCATCCAGAAAGTCAAATTGGATGGCGAGAAAATTATCAGATATAATAATACCGCACATGTAAAAGTGCTTGCCCATCTCCGGTGGCAGGTAATCCAGTGTTCCACACATGGTTCTTCTACGGTTGAAGGTGTGCACTGACCAGCCAAAGTCAGCGATTTTAAGTTCACCCTGGAACCAAAGAAAAGCCCACATTAAAGACAAAATCAGTCATTGATCGAAGTCCAGGCGCATCACTCCAACTGAGAGATTCTCGCGAATCACCTGGGCACCGATTAATAGATTCTCTGGCTTAATATCTCTGTGAATCACATGCTTCCCATGACAATATATGAGTACCCGGGCTAATGACGCCACATACTGCCCATAACATGACAAAGTACGCAGAAAGGTTAGGAAAGTTTTCACCATTCAAGAAAGAAGCATTTCACATGAAAAGCTCGAGATGGCTAAAATCCCTTTATTTGGGCTAGATTCACCGGAACAAAAAATGTTTATCATAAATAATATAGGAAAGGTTTCATAAGTATCGATGATATTGGCCGAAACAAGAACTTACAGTAGCAGCACGCCTTTCACTGAAGTATTTGCTCTTCTGCAGTTCTTTGTAGAGTTCTCCTCTGGCTGCATACTCCAATATCAAGTATACACGGCTCTGTCCGAAGCACAAGAATTCGGAGAAATATTCAGTACCCCTTCCGATGCTTACTCCTAAAAATAGTAGGCACATCTATAAATGCCATCACAGTAGATCTTACCTGATCATAGAAGTATCCATACAGACGTAAAATATTCGGATGTCTGAGATGACTCTGTATCTCAACTTCCCGACGAAGCTGATGCTCAACCTGAGACTGCTGCAACTGGCTCTTGAAGAGAACTTTCAACGCAACAATATGATTGCTCTGTTCAGAAGACATAATCCGTGGTTAAATGCACGTCTAAACCGAGAAAACAACGGGGCAAAAACCAAAAATGGTTCACTGACCCTCTTCTCTCTAGCCAAGTAAACATGACCAAACTTTCCCCTCCCAAGCGGCTTTCCAATATTGAAGTCGTTCAGCATCCATCTTTTCTTCTCAGCCGTCGACACTTCTGAAGATCCCTGTCAAGATGGAAACAATTACATGAAGGAGGGCAATCATTACCCCGGGGTGTAGGCATTTCCGGCTGATAAGAACAGAAAATCTCTATACTGCTTTCTTTAAGGAGAATCAGCGCATTTTCCTCATTTTTTACAGGACATAACAATTCACAGTCAATGGCAAGAGAAACAATTCTGAGCAAATCTACAGCTTCGGACAACATGTATTGTCCCAAATATACAATTTTCCCGAGGCACCAGGCTATGCTCGACCTAGGAATTCAAGAAACCTAAAATAAACCCAGGCGGCCAAAAATCTCAAAAACTCCTCCCCGACCTCAATCACGACCAGAAATTTCTCATCAATCGGAAAAATAAAGAACAAATACGATAACCTCAATCGAACGACGACTCTCAAAACAAACAAAGCCTCCGATAGTGATCCCGCTCTTCGATCATCACGCACAGGTGAGGGACCATTACCTTGTCCTGAGGCTGATTCTCCGCAGCGATCGCCATCGATCGAACCCCGACGCTGGAAGAAATTAGGGTTTTTTGTTTCTCCTGGGATGGGGGCTAAAGAGAGAGGACTCCGACGATGAACGTGAGGGAAGAAGAAATTGGCGATCGTTTTGAATAGAGGAGGAGAGGAATGCTGCAACGGTCAAAATTTGAGGATTCGACACGTGGCCCAATCACGTCGCAGATCTCGGGTTCAAAAAAGAGAATGCCAGCACGGGGAGCAGAGTGTTTGCTTCCCTAATTGTCGTCCACCTCCTCTTCATTTATTTATATCTTTTCACAAGGATACGGTACTCGGACCAATTTGGGATCAGTTTGATCATCACGCACAAATTTATGTTTCGTGAGCAAACGATTAAAAAAAAATATGGACGAAAAAATATATGAGAGAATTTGTCACTAAAAAAATCTTCACATTATTCTTTTAGCGAGTGATTTCGAAATTTTAAGTTGTTTTGCAAACATGAGCAAATAATGTAGCTAAGAACGTTTGGAGACGGAGACATGTCCATGAAGGAGTGAATCTGGAGGAGGGTCTTTCGGTAACAGGAGAATGATGGAACGACCAACTGCCGCCATGCAAAGTAAGATGCAGCCACCCCCACCAGGCTTTTTCATTCAACCAGAAATAGATCATCTCCTGGAATTTGCCCATGAGAAAACAACTCGACAAATTTAGTAACTTGCTCGCCCATGTTGAAGAAGATTTGGCTGCCCCTCCTTATTCACCCCAGGGTGGCCAGAACTCCCTCCGGTTCCAGAGTGATCATGACTTGCATGGCAGCCTGAAAAAGCATTTTCGACTCGTCAGTGCCTTTTTACTAGGCAGTTTCGTCAATAAATCCAAGACCATTCAACCAAGTAACGGCTCTACAATGACTCCAGACCATCTGTACAGAATATCAATTTCACGGTGTTCCGTTATCTCTTATTCCAACTCGATGCATCTCCTTTCCATAGTCGTATAGAGAAACACGCCGGTATCTACAGAAACAAAGATGGATTATGCCACTCCTGCCTTGGATAATCGTTGATACACATACAAAAGCCGGATAGGATATATATGTTCACTTCGTATCCAATATACAGTCTCTTAAGTCCCCCAAACTTTATATATGCGAGAGCCTCCATAAGGGGCATAGATTCTTCCCACAGGCTCCCAAAACCAGACCATTTGATCCTGCAAGTTACCGTAACTCGCCCTTTCGAGAAGCACGACTCTGCCAAATCCACTCACCCAAGCTACCTACCTTCTCGCCGTACGTCAAAGAGGAAGACCATAGCGTTCCGGCTCCATCAAACGCCAGTCATTTTATCAAGACTCCTTCCTTTCCATCGAATTTTCTGCAAAGCTAACCCAATCGGACAAACCCACGAATTTCAGGAGTTTTAACCACATCGACCCCAACTTTCATGAATACGTGGGAAATAAGTAAAGCAATATATATTATGCATTGATAAAAATAAATAAATTTAACCAAACTTGCATTTTTTATCTGGATTTCAAAATTTCTTTAGGAGATTTTAATGATTTGTGAAGCCTTATCCTAATCCACGATCTAAAGAGTTCGTCGTGACTCAGCAAATATATTCGATGGGCAATCGAAAGCTCGTCAATAGTAATTGTATAATATAGCATCGACGCCAACTTTGAAACAAATTTTATTAATTGAGCACAAACTTTGAGAAATGATTATTCTCTTGGAGGCATCAGCACATGGGTCTGGAAGTAGAAAACTCAAGCTTCTTCTTCTTCCGGCCTCTAAAAGAGGACACGTACGTGCGTTGCTTTCTGCTCTGGCTACATATTATTATTTGTTGCATTTTAGGTGGGTCTTTTTAACCCAGCTTTGATCAATTGTTTTTGAAGTGGGTAATTTATTATTCTTGTTATAATTATTAATATTTTAACCAGAAAAACGGGGGTCCAATTCCAATCACTTGGATTAAAGTGCAAAAGCAGAAAATTTGGCGGGGTGTCCATGTCCTTTTTTCATCCTCATCCACATCACCTCACCACCTCAATGACCTTCTTCATCACTTCTGCCTGAAAGCTCTTCGGGTCAAATGTCGATTTCGTGTTTATAAAGAATAATACCCCACCTACCTATTATTATTATTATTATTTTATTTACTATATATATATATCCCAGATCTAAAAACGATGAGCGTTTGTCTAGGAACCTCTTACCCATATCAAAAGCGCCCTTAAGCGCGCTTTAAGCCCTAAAGCGCGGCGGAAGCGCAGATAGAGGACTCAAATTCCATGCGTTTGAGCGTAGTGTAAGAAGCGCGCTTAAAGCACGCGCCTTGACCCAAAGCTCAAAGCACAGAGCGCTTAAAGCGCGCGCCTTGACTCTAAACCGATTCGGAAAGCCCTCACTTCCAACGACGAACAGCCCTTCCCGCCGCCGCGCCCTTCTTTGATACTACCCCACTGCCTTCTCCTTCCTCTGCTACTACCGATCATCCTCCTCCTACATCCGCTATCGTTGCCGCCAGTCTCCTCCTTCCTTTTCGTTTTTAATCAGTTTTTGATTTTTTTTATTATATTATAGGCTATCATCCTTCCTTTTCATTTTTAATCATCTTTTGATTTTTTTTATTATATTATGAAAAATATTAGATTGATTATTAGTGACATCAGAATGGTTGATTTAGATTCATCATAATCTTTCAAATATTTTATTTTTTAGTATTTAAAGTTAAATTAATTTTATCTTAAAATTATTTAAATAAATTTTTTTTTTATTTTTAATATTAATGTTAAATGTCAAAAGCGCGCTTTGCGCCATGCGCTTTACGTTTAAAGCGATTTAAAATTAATGTGCTTCGGGTGCTTTACCACCTTTTAACAACTATGCTCTTACCTAAATGTTAATTACTACAAATAGTAATTAATAAAATATAAATTAATTTTCTCATTTTCCCTTTTTATGGGTGTTGGGTTTGGGTTGGGGTGAACTCCTGACTACAATAAATTCACTTTGAAAGGAAAAAGACAAAAGTGTACTTCTGGAGCAGGCTTCCAAGGGATAATTCCACCCCCGGGAAAAAAGCATACGGGAGAAAATCTATAAAAAAATAATTATTATTTTTCATAAAGAAAACTTTGACATCGTTTAACAAATTTATCGAAGGAGATACGATAAAGACCAAGGGAGTTTGGAATTCATCCCGGTACAAATTTGGTTTTGGTGTAAGTGGTCGGTTAGCTTGGTATCGTTAATTAAGGTTTTAAGTTTGAGATTTAGAAATATAATTATTTTTTGTGGATAAATTTATTCACTGAGTTTGTATATACGACGAGAGAGTAGAGTTTAAATTAGTCGAGATAAATATCCGGATATCATCCTGTCCAAGGGCTTCAAAGATGAAAAAAATAAACTATCGATGTCGGAAAGCGTATAATCTCGACAACTCCATCATGACCTCGTCCTAGTAATAAAATATGAAATGAAACACCTGTTGTTCATATGGGATTAGTATAATACCATTCGACATAAAATAATAGTAATTTCGACGGATAAAAAGCGAGGTTAGGATGGATTGTTTTAAACGTTACATAGAATAAGGTTTGAGAGCCACATGTAGCCCGTCCAAATTGGCACGTAGACATCCCATCCCATTACCTGACCTGCCCCCCTCCCTTCCCTACAATGCTCCAGCAACCACAACCGTTCAATTCGATATGGTTCGTGGTAATAATTGATGGCGCCGGGGAAGGGGGGAGGGAGGTTGTCAGTCGGTCCAATATTATTATAGCAAATTATTATCATCGCCCAGCTTTAGCTTTCTGCAACGGCGCCCATGGGACACGTTATCATCCCCCCCAAAAAAAAAACATTTAAATCACACAGTAAAGATATTAAATATACAATAAAGTAATTTATAAATTCTACCCTTGGGAAACATCCAGAAAGATAAGGGGATTGGATCAACCACGTGTCATTACCAAGTTGACCGTGTCGGTCACCCGTCACGTGACCCTCGTTAACGTGGTACGGACACACAAACACAAAAAACCAAAAAGATTAGATATTTTCCCTTTTTTGTTGCCTAGCGCGAGGGGGAAGGGGGTTGCCGTTGCCCCTACTTGACCACCGTCGGATCAGGAGTAAGTTCGGAGACGAATGGACGGCTATGATCACCCTGCGTAACGGATTCATCGTTTGCCCCGGGGTTCGGGCCGGACGTCGTCCTTCTGTTTCCTTTGCCTTTTAAACAGAGAATGGATATGGACGAAGGACATCTTTCCCTAATATGCTTTTCTTCAAATAAATAAATATATATTATAAAAAAGTACGGGTGTTCTTATATTTTATTTAATTAAAATTTAGGGTCTGGGGGCTATGATTTTTTTAATCCATCCTAATCGAGAAATTGCCGAAATTTTGGGTGAGTTTTTAGTTAGGGTGGAACTGTACTTAGGTGTCATTATCAGGGGGGCGGCCCCCCCTTTTTACCTTGTAGCTAGTTTTGTTTTTTTTTAGTTAGGCCGCCTAATTCTATTTTTCTCAACTTCGGCTGTCAGTTCAGATCAGATATAGTGTAAGTAATAACACCCCATCTTAAGAAAGCCTGTCATTTAATAGAGAGAAAAAATAGTAAATGGTAGGTAATAAGTATAAAATTAAATAATGCAAGAGTTCTGGAATATGTGTAGGATAAAAAGGTAAACCCATGTCCTTGAGTATTATCTAATCGATTCCGGACATGATCAAATGACCGTGGGGTTGAAAACATGACACGAATCGTTGTCCATATTTCTCGACCCACCACTCTTGCAATAAAAACCAGTAACCCCCAAAATAATAATTATTACTATTGTTACAAAAATGAAACTGGGTCTTTCATTGAAATCTCATGAGATTGTTGGGTTGTGGGAGGGAGGGTGGGGGAGGGGCAGTAGCAGAATTTAGTTCTGCCCACTGGTCTCGAATTCATGAACATTTAAAAATCTGCGGGTCCATTTTATTGGAGGAGGAGGAGGAGGGGGAGGGCTTTTAATAATCACGTCATTTAATGCCGCCTCAGCAAAAAAAAAAAGACGGATGAAATTAAAAACAAAAAATTCCTTAAATGGTTTAACTTGACATGCAAACAGAATTGAATTATTATGTTGAGAAAAAATCGAATTAACAAGTAGCTTGATAATTGTTGAATTGAGGATGGAAAAAGTTACATATATGATGGGATGGGCTAAAGATTAAGAATCGAGGGGGGTAAAAATACTGTGAGCCGTCGGTCGGAGCCACGGAGTCCGCATCAGACAATTCCGAGACCAAATAGTTGGATCCGGACGATGGGTCATTTATTTGATTGGTACCACTCGTCAGGGAGGAGGGAGACACGACGCATTCGGCGTTACTCCTCTCCCCCTCCTTCGTCTCCCCCTCCTACCGGTAACGTTATTACATTATCGGACCATCAATATTTTACCACCCTCCCCCTCCCAGAAAAAAAAACACCAACAACTACCTATTTTTACTACCCTATCGTAAAAAGGAAAATAAGATTAAAAATAATATTTTGGGGAGGGGGGGCAGAAAACGACAAAGTTCTTTAAATTGGGGCCGGAATCCCCGAGATCGCAACCGTTTTTCCCGTGATATTTTGTTTTAGTTTAGAGACAAAGCAAAGTGCCCTTCCCTCAACTACGACGACAACAACATCCTCAGCTTGTGCCACGAGACCTGTCCCTCCCTCCATCCTTTTCCCTTATCCATTCGTCCACCGCTTCAGCTTCAGTTCTACGTTTGGGAGCAACCCAACCCTTATTGGAGGATCAAATAAGCTCGTCTTTTAGTTGCCAAACACGGCCCTGATCCCATCACAAAACTACACACACAGTTGGGCATGTTGTAATTATGATTATGTTAGCGTAATCCCACTTTATTACAATTCCATTTTTTTTTTAAAAGTTATTTCTTTGTCATGGCTTATGCGTGATCTTTCTAAGCAATTGAAAAAAAAATGTAAAAAGGAAAAAAAAAGAAAAAGAAAACTCTCACCCCCCTTTATTTCCGACGCCCTACTCCCTAAAAGACGTTAAATTCCTCTTCTAGGCAGGCATACTAGTAATGTTTCGACGAATAATAATCTTTTATGTCCCAAGAAAAGATTCAGAGTTGCATTATTTGTTTTTCTAATTAATTAATTAAATTAAGGGAATACGTTGTTTTGGGGGGGGGGGGGGAGAAGACAAAATAGAAAGAATGAGAGAAAGAGAAGGAAAGGAAAGCAAAAGAAGGAACCATGGTTAACCTGACCCCGGTTAGTATCCCCAACCCCCCCAATAAAAACCACTCCACTCCCTTCCCCATATCTTCCTCTCACACCACCATCACCATAACCACCGCCCTCCGCCGACGGCCGCCACGAAAACTCCTTCCCTTCCCTCTCCTTCCCTTTCTTCGCGGTTGATGATACAATGATGGCCATGATCCGCTCCAATCCTACGGTCCAGATCCCTCCCTCGTGGGACTGCGACGACTCCCCTTACTCCCCCTTGCTCCTCGACGAACTCGCCGCCCTCCAGCGTTACCTCCCTTCCAACGACGTCTCCGCTGCCGATTCCGACGCCCTCAGCGACGAGAATGACGTCCCCCCTGTCGACGCCTTCTCCTGCGACCAGTTTAGGATGTACGAGTTCAAGGTTAGGAAATGCGCTCGCGGCCGGTCGCATGATTGGACCGAGTGCCCCTTTGCCCACCCTGGCGAGAAGGCCCGTCGCAGGGACCCCCGTAGGTTTCACTATTCCGGTACCGCCTGTCCTGATTTCCGCAAAGGTGAGGATGCGAAGAGTCTTCAGCAGTCGGTTACGGGTGCTGTCCCTCTACTTCGGCCTTTGATATCCCATGTGTCTCGTGGAATGATTCTGTGATTTTTTCATCGTTTCAAACAGGCCGTTGTGAGAAGGGAGATTCCTGTGAGTTCGCCCACGGTGTCTTTGAGTGCTGGCTGCACCCCGACCGCTACCGCACCCAGCCATGCAAGGACGGCCTGAACTGCCGCCGCCGTGTGTGTTTCTTTGCCCACACCCCTGAGCAACTCCGCGTGGTCAGCCCCCGGGGAGTCAACACCTGTGACTACGGCTTCGGTGGGTCCCCTGTGCGGCACGCCTTCGACTCCTACCTTTCTAAGGCCTCAGGATCCTTTGTGTCCTCCCCCACCTCAATCCTGATGTCTCCGCCCATCTCCCCTCCGGCTGACTCCCCTCCGATGTCGCCGAGCAGGTTCGGGTTGGGTTGCCCGGGGGGATCTGTCCATGACCTCATCGACTCGATGAGGAGTGTACAGATTGGTAAGATGAAGATGAGCCCCCGAGCCGCCGCTGCTGCAGCGGTTGGCTCCGGGTTTGGCTCCCCTCGTGGGTCCATACTGAGGCCCGGATGCTACGCCTTCCCCTCGACTCCCCGTGCCGAGTCACCGAGGTACGGACTCACGGCATTCGACGCATGGGACAGCGCTACCTCGTTTGCCGAGGAGGAGGTCCCAATGGAGAGGGTCGAGTCTGGGCGATACCTTAGGGCGAGGATCTATGGGAAACTAAGCAAGGAGAACTCGCTCGAGAGGTTCTGATTCGGCATGCCCGGACGTGGGGTGGGTCTCTGAGCTGGTCAAGTGAATGTGGGGCAAGAAGCTCGTAGTTCCCAGGAAGCGGGGGTTTGAACTTTTCCTTTTCGAAGAAATCGTGATTATCCATTTTGGCTGAAATAATTCTTCCTGTTATCTTTACAACTTCGGCAGGCTCTCTCTCCTTCTGACCAAAGGATGGATGTGATTGTGAATATGTTATTCGGATCGGAGGTAGTAAGAAGCAGGTAGTAGTAGTAGTACTAAAGATGAAGGAAACAAAGTCTCAGGATTCTATGTGTACATACGTTGTTGAAGATGATGAATGGTATTAGGCTGGCAGAGGAGGAGGGAGATTTCATGGCAAGTCTCTGTTTTTCTTTAATCTTTTTTTTATGGGTTTGTTCTTTATCCTATTAAAAAAATTTGGTTCTTTATTTCTGGGTTTGTAAAGGAGGAGGAGGAACTGGATGGAAATTGGGAGTTTTGATTGTATAGAAGAAGAATGAAGGGTGGTGGGACTTGTCAAGGCCTGACAGAAAATCTGTGATGATTTGTTGTGGGCGTTTTGGGTTCCTTCGTTGTTTGTTGTTCATGATAATGATGATTATATTCTTCTTCTTCTTCAAATCATCTTGTAAATCTCTCACTTCGAATTGGATCTTCTTCCTTCCTATCATCGTCTCACAACAACTGACACCTGAAGAGTTGCTTTGTAAGAAGAGTCTTATCCTTTTGTGCCCCCCTGGAAGGATAATTTAGATTTAGGTGTACAATGAGATTCTGTCATTTGCCCACCCACAAGAGGAAAAATCATCAAAACATACCAAACTTTGGGTTTGTTTAGGAAAACCACTCACAAAATTGGGGATAAGGTTATCACCAGGATTTCTTTTTATGTCCCCTAAACCAATAAGGCCAAAGAAATCTTTGAAGAACAAAAGGTTAACGAAGAAAAAACATTATCCATTTGCCACTGTCTGAGTCTGACCCACAATCTCAACTAATAAAGTTTTCTTTTTCCTTCATTATATTTTATTTATTTTTAGTGGACAGGACTCCAAACGAGTTTTTCCATTTAATATTTTTGATTCTGGCATCATGGCACATTAGATATTTTGCTTGACAAACCTTATCCTCTGAGCTAGTTTCAAAACCCATGTCTTTGATATGTGTTCGCTCTCTCTCTCGTTCCCTCTTTCAAAAAGAATTTTGCTTTTTTGACGTGGGTTTTGGATTATTTTTCAGAACCCGTGTGCCCTTGTCTTCGGACAGTAACGTCACATAAATGTATATGTATATACCATTTATCATAACTAAGAAATTCCTTCTATGAGTAGTTAAAAGTATTTTTTATTTCTTTGTTGGCAAATTCATGCAATCATGTAATTTAAAAATCTCTTGATAAATCTCCGGCGTGGTTACTTGCGACTACCACCCACTGATTTTACGGCGGAGGTTCAAAATGTCCCTGTAATAAGAGGCCGGGGGGGGGAGACTATTCCAGGCACACCTGATGTGATTAAGACATGTCGGGGATTGGGTTTAGTAACGGGTGACGTGGATGTGCTCGGAGAAAGGTGATATGATATGATATTATAATGCAAACCCCGTTCTTATCTTACTTACTCCCTCGACAGTCCACCGATACAAATCGTCTGTTTCCCCCCCTCCCCCTCGATTTGATTTTCTTTTGTGGGTTATTCTTGTTCTTTCTTCCCACTTGTGTTTTTTGACTAAAGGTGGTGGAGATAAAAATAATTGAAAGTAGATCCCACCCCAGATGTTAAAGTTATTTAAGCATTTAATGGAAAATAATAGATGGGGCATAGCATATGGCTGTGGGGCAAAAGCACGAGATTGGAAAAATATTTTATAAAATATTATAATAATTTTTAAAATTTATTTTTATTAATTAACAAATTTAAAAAAAAAATCCTTAACAAAACTTACGACTGGCCCACTAAACTTGTGATAGAACTAAAGTCTCCTGCCTCCACCAAACCCCCCCTTCCCCCAAATGAAACGAAAAGGAAATAAGAGAAAAAGAAATCTTTGTAACTATTTCCTATCTATAGTGATATTGATCGACCTACGGGTGGGGTGTTTTGTCTTTTTTATCTTTTTCCTTGTTTACTGGAATGATTGACAACTTAACTTGTGGGGGGTGGTGGGGTTTCTGAAGGGATCGATGGGATTTAATCAAAGGGCAGAGGGAGGGGATAGATGTAATGGAGTGTGGAGGAGGAGAGACCGACAAAATTGAGAGGAGGTCCCCTCTCTATTTGTCCTCTTGACACATAAAATCGATTTTGTAAGGCGAACTTGAGATCGATTATAAAGTTGAAGTAAAATTAATTTTTATACTATCGATTCCTTTTTAAAAATCGACATTTGTCGTACTAATTAAGTAAGTTACAAACTCAAAACGTTAATTCATAAAATATTTTATACACTAAGCATAGTTATGGAACAAAACTCGACACAATTGCCCATTAAAAGAAAACAAATCACAAAGTTCTATTGGGAAATCTTCTTCCCCCGTTGCAAAGCAAGAGGTGTTTGTTTTTGTTCCATCCACTATCCCCCGCCCCATGTCTTTTCCTTTCTTTTCATTCCACAAAGCAAGGGATAATGTTGTCAAATAACAAAAGATGTAATAAGACGAAGAAAGGTGTTCATAACTCTTCTAGTTCTAGATCCAAACTCCAAAACCTAACCGAAGCTTTTCATAACTCTTCTAGTTCTAGATCCAAACTCCAAAACCTAACCGAAGCTTCCCAGATTTCTCTCGTCCTCCCCCCCCCCCCCTGCACAATGCAATTAACCCCCGACTTCATATTCCTCCATTGGGGGGGGGGGGGGACACGAGAAGATTTTCCATCTTTGGCATAAGCTTTTCCTTAAAGTATGGACGAAACCCACATCTAAAGACTGGGTTTAAGAAAAGAAATCATCATCCTCACCGTCCCAATTGCTCTTCTCTCTCTCTCTCTCTCTCTCTTTCTCTCTCTATCTCTCTCTTTAGAGGACACATACATATGTATATCAGCCTTTTGGCTTTTGTAACCTTAAAGCTTACATGGTTTTGTCTGTTCCCAGCTTCTCCGACATTCTTCCTCATCCCCATGCATGAACCCCAGATCCATCATTTAAAAAAAATTAAAAATAAAATCTCAACCACACAGTTTGCAAGTGATCAGCACCACATCCTCCACTTGATCCTCTCCCGGAACTCCCCCCACGTGCTTCGGTGATATAATCGTGTCTTAAATCACGGATAAGGCGTAGGACGAAGGCCCGAAGTTGTGGGTGAGGGAAGGGGGAAGGCGGGGGGGGGGGGACCTCACTCGACACGTCCCTTTCCAACTTAAATGAAATACTTTGATAATATGAAAATCAAATAAAAATGGAACGACACTAATGGTGGGGTGGTGGGGGCCGTGTTCTGACACGTGGAGATATTTGTGGGGGGGTGAATTCATTTCATTTGATTCTCCACGTTCAAATGTATGGGGGTCGCGATTGGATCTGACCTGTGTAACTCGTACGTTCCTCATTTAACGCAACCCCACCACCACCTCATGAATTATTTTTAGGCCACATGTTGGACCGACCCGACCCCCCAAAATGTAGCACGCCGGTTCCCTGCCCCGTCCGCAATCTTTTCTTTCATTTTAAATTGTTATTTCTTTTTTAAATAGTGCATCGAGTGGGTTAGTTTTCATTGTTTCGTGCCTATGGGCTTGTTCCATTGGGCCGACATATTTATAATGGCCCAATGTGTAAGATCGGCCCGTGGTTTCAAATCGACCGAGGGAGAGTCTCGTGAAGCCCGTCGCAAGCGAGGGAGCTATCGATCGAGTCGAGTGAGATGAAAGAAAGTGTAGTTTTGAACATTCCCATGTCTCCTCCGGAGGATTGGTAAGCGTGTACAGATACCAAATAGATTCGTTCTAGTACAAGAAATCGTGTACAAAAACACGTGCTCCTTGACAAAAACTCCCCCATAGGACAACTACTTGTCTTTCCATTTACTTCCCACACGGCTATTGGCGATGCCATTTTTCCCCTTTTCTCCTCTCCCCCCGAGTTAGCATTCTCGATTTATTGCAATTTATACTAACAACATATCAAAATGGCCTTGGGGGGTCAATATCGTGTTGAGATCAGAGAAGTCCTAATCCTTGAAATAATTAAAGAAAAAAAAAAGGAGCTTAATTAGGATTAGACGAATTGATTTAGAGAGGTCCCATAATTGATAGCTACTAGTAGCTTACAACTATGGGATGGACCGAGTCTATTGATCAGCATTAGCTTTTTAATCATGTGTGTGAATACGCGTATCTTCTTTTTCTAACTAGGGTGACGCATGAAAGGGAAGCTTCCCGTTCCTTAATGTTGTCGCATTCGTGGTATTTATCGCGGTCCCGATCCGTATTGTTGGTAATAAAAGTCATGACATGTTCGTGAAACTAGAACCTCATTAAGGAACAATTTGTTAGCAGGCAACATCGGGTTCGTGTTTCATTGCTGGAATAAATAAGTAAGGCTTCACTCCTTTTGTAAGAATAAATTGGCTCAAGTTGTGTCAATGCTCATATGAACTAGTTTTGTCGACCCAAGTATGCCCGGAAGCTTGTTGCGGAAATATAATCGAATGGTTCAAACCATTTGACCACGCACGCCGTGATCTCATCTTCTCCACCATTTATTTCCCTTTAATATCTTCTTCTTCCGCCTCCAATGATACAATTCGGTGTGAAGGTGACGCCACCTTTTTTGATCCAAAACCTAGAAACCAAATCAAACAAGAAACCGGACGTTTTCCTCTTAATATTCTTCCTTCAATTACCTTGATGAAATCGAAAACGCGGTAAGAAATGTATTCCGAGACTGGGTTAAATAACTTGTGTTGTACTCTTTCATCTTTCATTAATCAACACACAAACACAAATACACCCTACAGCATGTGGGTTTTGACATGGTTCGTGAAACCCCAGCCTGAAGCTTTCTTCATAATGTCCACACATGATCAAAAGAGGCCGCCAAGGATAATTACTGATCGGCACGTAATTAGGGGAGGCATCCGCCATGGTTAGTGAGCAAAAGCAATTGGGATGTCTGCTCGGGTAAAGAAACAAACAAGGTGGAGGGTGAAAAATTTAATGTTGGGTCGATGCCTGTCGAGGGAGGACCACCGAAAAGTTGTATCATCCATCCTTGCAGTTGAGAAAGCAAGGCCTCTGTGCTCTCTGTTTGTTTCCTTATTTTTATCGGTGTGAGCTTGGAAGTGGAACAACACTTGCAAATGTTGTCTGAATGGCAAAACCTTCACTTGCTTTTGTATGGGGGAAAAACGAATCGCCGAGATATAATAGTTGTCCATATTTCGTTCATGACAATCGTACGTACATCACCAAATTATCGACTTGAGATCTCGAGTCCACGCTTGTCGCGTAATAACATGTTAGCAATGGCCTTCACGGGCCTTGCGTGATCGCATGAGAAATTGACTGTTTCCATATCATATGGCGATTTTACAAGAGGGAGACAACTCTTTATGACATAACCATAGGAAACGAAATAAGAATAAACAAATAAGGCGTACAAATAATGTGAACAATAGTTGAGGGGGTCTTACAAAGTCAAAGCAACCTTTTCTTTCTCATGATTGTTATATAAATGAAGACTCCGGACACATCCGAGTTATCCCTCAAACTTCATCGGGAACGAAATCACTACCTGTCGTTGAAAGGAAAGGAAGAAATATCAACAAGAGAGGAGCGGATAAGGAGAGTAAAGGGATGGGGAGGGCACCATGTTGTGACAAGAACAATGTCAAGAGAGGCCCCTGGTCTCCCGAGGAAGACGCGATCCTCCGCTCCTACGTCGAGACTTATGGAACCGGCGGCAATTGGATTGCCTTGCCTAAGAAAGCGGGTTAGTTCTACGCTCTCCCTGATTTTTTTTTTTGTTTTCCTCGTTTTCCTTTTTCACTTCTTCTTTTCAGTTTACTAGTGCTATTCGAGTCGGTAATAATGTTTCTCTTGCGAATATTGGTGTGTGTGTGTGTGTCAGGACTCCGGCGATGCGGGAAGAGTTGCCGATTGAGGTGGCTGAATTACTTGAGGCCGGACATAAAGCACGGGGGTTTCACGGACGAGGAAGATGAGATCATCTACAATCTGTATAATGAAATAGGGAGCAGGTAAAATTATTGAGTTGAGATAGACAAAAAAAAAGTTGTTTGGCTTTAGTAATTGTTCCGATAAGTTAGCCGTGCTCAGCCGCGACGTCTTTAAATGTTAGGTGGTCAGTCATCGTGTCACAACTGCCGGGAAGAACTGACAATGATGTTAAGAATTATTGGAACACCAAGTTGAAGAAGAAGCTGCTTAGTAGCGGGAGGATGTCGAGGATGAACCACCCTGCCTCGTCGAGTAATCATGTCAACGATTACCTGGCTGACGACAATGCGTGCATCCCAGTCATGCCAGGGTCGGGTCACGAGCAGACACAAGAAGTTGCCTTAAATCCCATTTATCGGTTTCCGGATCCATTCGGGACTTACCAAGACCTCCCTCCTCAAGTTCAGTACACGAGTCACGAGTCACGACTCTCATCTTCTCAGGAGTACTCCATTTCTAGCATCACTAATTCTCCCTCGATCACGTCCATGGACAGAACCTCCAATGTTTCCTACATAGAGGACGGCAGATTCTTCTCGGACAACGGGATGGGGCAAATGTGGGATTTCGTCAACGAGCTGTTGTTCCGAGATGAATTTCCAGTAGGAAACCACCGGAGGGTCTACCAACCGAGTTTCCCAAGCGATGACCCACGGATGTTCTCGAACTGGAACCTATAACTTCCGGCCAAGATCGATCGCTCTCTCGCTCGATGAAGTTCTGACTGCATATGGTTAGATGAGTAGAATGTGGAAAATTCTTGGTTCTCTTTTCTTTTCTTTTTTTCTCTTAGGACTTTCTGGAATGCTGTTTGTCTCCTCTATATAGTATTACCATCTAGGCGATGTTGGGCATCTGGTTATTGCAGCCTCATCCATGAGGAGACTATGACCTTAATCCATGACACAAATCCTCATTACATCATTAAAATGATATTTAAAGAGTAACATGAAATGGGTCTTAACAACCCATTTTAGGGAAAATAAAACACTCACTTTTTTTCTCCTTTTTCCAACAATGTATTTTAGAAAGGGTATGGCAGGGAGAACTGACTGCCATGTGAAAGCAAAAACCCCAAGGAAAAATATATATAATAATGATGACATACATCCTACTTTGTCCCCTAAACTTTTCCATTCCAAAAGAAGAGAATATGTTGAACTCTGTTCTTAATTGTGTTCAAAATTGAGTGGGTTTGAAATCAAAGCTTTGTTTTTTCCTAATCACCTAGAGGGACAGATTCTCAAATCCCATTGGGATCACAGTTGGTGGTAAAAAGTGAATTGGTCCAAGATAGGGGGTGTGGATGTGCACACTTTCAAACAGGGATGTCATCAGCATGTCTGGTTATTTCAAGGGAGGTGGGGGGGGGGGGGGGGGGGGGGCGGGGGGAGAAATCATGTAGGTTGCATGGACTGGCCTGCCCTTTACCTTTTTGACAGTTCAAATATCTCTTCTCATGTCATACAGATTGGTCCCCACCCCTCCCCTCCCCCCTTGAACATTTTTTGTAACTTGAAAGAATTGAAAAATACAAACTATTACCACATTCTACTTGCTACTTCGTGTTCTTACAACCATGTCTGTACATGCATGTCCCTTTTTTTCTTGCCGAAACTGTGGGTTGGTCACTTGGAAGTTGCAATGGTATCGAATCGGCAGCCGATCTTTGTAGGACCACCCTCTGCGGATCACATTATGTGCCCGAGTCGTCGTAGAGTTAGAATAAGCCGAGAAGCGCCCATGCCTTCGTGTCTTGACCCTTCATCACGGATTCGAAATGCATGCCTAGAATCCCCCTTGGTAGATCTCGGTCGTGGCCTGAGGAGGAGCTTATGATGGGAACATGTCGCCAGTGTATTTATTTGGAATGGAAGCATAAATTCAAGGACTAAATATGTTTACTAGCAAAAGTTCAGGATGATCTGGGAAACTTCGGGATCTTGATCTACGGACATGATCAAACGTCGGTTAGTTATAGAACGAACATCCACAGAGGAAGATTGGCTTCCAAGAAAGCGGAACCGAAGGAAGTTTGTCTACGTTCGTCGCCACCGTAACGAAATTCGTCTCCCTTGAATCATATCGAGTGTCTAAGGAATTTGCAAGGTCGTGTTTGGTTGATCATGGATTTCATGAAGGTCATCGATCAAGCAGTGCGCGAAATGTAAGCATCTCTCTCGGTTATCTCCCCTCGAGCGATTTCCACATTCTCGTGATGAATGAATGACGGTAGCCTCTTTAATGGTGTCCTGCGATACAGAAAGAGGGAGGTGAATTTGAAGGTCCTCAAGATCCCGGAAATAGAACAGAAGGTATTGTTAACGGTGGTCCGACATTCGATCGCCTGTCTTCGTGACGTATACGATTCAAGGAGATTGCCGCATTCTTGTTTGAAAAATGCATTTATCCTATTCTTTTTGTATTATTGCGTTACGAACTGCTGTTGGTTTTCGTATAACAGGATAATGCAAATTTCTTTTGACATCGTTGCAGGTATTGGACGCAACGGATGACGAACCTTGGGGTCCTCACGGCACAGATCTTGCAGATATAGCTCAGGCCACAAACAAATTGTGAGCGTCTGAATTCCCCATCTGATCTTCTCTATGTTTTATGCATTCCGGGGACTTGATCTCGTTTGTTGTGAGTATTTCTTCAGTGGTGAATGTCAGATCATCATGTCCGTTCTCTGGACAAGATTGAGAGAGACCGGAAAGGACTGGCGATATGTTTATAAGGCCTTAACTGTCGTAGAATACTTGGTAGCGCATGGATCTGATCGTGCGGTCGACGAGATCATAGAACATACATACCAGATTGCGGTGAGTTCATCAGTTTCCGGGGACCTCATGGTTTCAATTGACCGATGTGCGAGACACTTGAATGTATCTTTTTTTTGTACGAAATATCTCTGCCAAAGTCTCTCTCGAGTTTCGAGTACGTTGAGCCGGGCGGTAAGGATGTGGGAATTAACGTAAGGACGAGGGCGGAGAAGATCGTTGCACTGCTAAATGACCGAGAGAAAATCCAACAAGTCAGAAACAAGGCTGAAGCGAATCGAAATAAGTATTGCCCATGTTCGATCTATTTTTTCACGTCATCTGGAGTCCCTCCATCAGGTTTAACAAGAGGGAAATGTTTACGCCACTGTTGATGACAGGTACGTTGGGCTTTCATCAACTGGGATCTCGTATAAGTCGGCTTCATCATTGTCTGGAATCAGCAGTTTCCAGAGCGGGAATAGATACAGAGAAACTTCAAATGAGACAGCAAGGAGAGGAGATGAAAAGAGCAGTCACCCCCGGATGAGCAGTCAGGCTAGAGCCAATGTCGAAGGGAACTCCACAAAGAAGCTGACTGCACGTGTTAGCTGGCCATCCAATCTAAAGTCGCCGAGCAAGACTGCTGGCACCAATAAAAGTAGTATGCCCTCCAAAATGTATGACGACGACGAAGATGATTTCAATCCGAGGGGAACATCATCCCCTAGTAAGTTTTCTTTGCCATTCATCCTTCTGCGGTTTTCAGAGACATATCTGGCTAGAATCAACTTCCCTTCTTTCTGTAATTTGCTTCAGAGACGGTTGTCGGAAATTCGACTCGAGTTGAACACCCTGGGCTAGATTTGATAGACCTCTTGGATGCCCCGGTCCCCGCTGTGGCAGGAAACGCCACCAATGTGCAAGATATGCAGAACCAGTCATCTCAGACTGATCTGTTTGCGGATGCAGACTTTGTATCGGCGTCCAGTGCAGGTTCTCTTATGCAGGATCAGGTTGATCTGTTTGCTTCGGGTTCTACTATCTCCCCGGTGGGTCCCTCTCCCGTCGACCTCTTTGCCACCCCAAATGCAGCCACAGAACTTCCAGAGGAGCCCACAAAGCCTGACCCACCCAACCTGACCGACTTCGATCCGTTCCCAGCCATTCCTCCCCCGAGCGCAGACTCCGGTCATGATCCCTTCATGGAATTCAAATCGATTTCTAATTCCACCGAAGACCCTTCCCCAAAGACTGATGTGAATGGGAAGCCGTGTTCTGAATCCCACGCTCCACCGAGGAAGGAAACCTTCCAAGTAAAATCTGGAATATGGGCCGACTCGCTCAGCCGCGGACTGATCAACCTCGACATCACAGAGCGTAAGCACTCTCCCCTGACTCCCACAACCATCTTCCTCCTGTGTTAAAACCTGTCATCATTCCCCAAGCGTTCTCATGCCCGCCTTGTTGATTGGCTGCCGTGCAGCGAAGAAGGTCTCCCTCGCAGACGTTGGCGTGGTCGGGGATCTGAGCGAAGGCGGCGGCGACCTCTGGGAGATGAATGCACATCACTAAATAAACAAAGACAACACGGGACTCATTTCATGCTGTCCAATTCTTACATGAATGGGACACACACAAATGCTTCCTGTAATAAGAAAATATCCCATCCGGGGGCACTGTCATTGCATTCATGCTGGTCTGCCACAGAAAAAGGGTCATTAAGTAAAGTCCCCCCCCCCCTTTCCACACTACTAAAATAAACACACAAATGTCATGACTTATACTATATGTCTGAAATAATAATCTTCCTAATTATTACCATTTTTTTATATGCAAATATTCTCACCTTAGCATTACTAAATGGATAAACATCTCGGCTTGATTAACTAACTAATACATCTTTATATGCTCTTCACGATCATCAGACCTCATGTAGTGTTGATGCCAAACATGTTTATATCTAATCTAAACAAATGGGATTTTTATGATTTTATACCATTCTTTATCAGCCATCAAACATTGTAGGTTGGGGCTCTTCACGATCATCAGACCTCATGATTTTGGCCTACTCACATGCCAAAACACCCACTTTTAACTTCAAAGGCAAGGGACTGATACCCCCCCCACAAAAAAAAAAAAACCGGCTTAGATTATTAGATTAATATTTAATTGAATAGTTAATCAGCCAACAACAAGAAAACAGTTCAGAAGATGTCTTTTTTTAATTAAAGAGGAAAAGGGGAAGGTTAGAATTTTTTTAAAAAATTAATTGCTAAAAGGGCAGAATTCTATCCCAAACCGGGCCCCACTCAACGCTTTTTGACCTTTTTCGTTTTTTCCTTCATATGATTTGTTAAGAAAACCATTAAAAAAAGAAACCCTAGTTTCTCGATCGATCGGCCGTAGTCCCCCCTTTTTTTCTGACCCCCTTATTCACCCTTGTGCTCGAACCTGTTCCGGGTTTTACCTTTGATTTGATTGGGTTAGGGTCGCGGGAGGTGGGCGCTATATACTTGCTAGATTTGGAGCTGTGGAGGTGTTTTCTAGAAACTGGCGAGGCGAAGGGTCTTTGTTAAGGTTCGGGTTTTGGGTCGTCGTAGATTGATGGTGGAAGTAGTTGGTCAGTGGAATTCGGTTTAAAGTTTCAGCCTTTTGTTGTCGGGGAATTTTGGTTTTGCCGGCTCATCGTTTAGCTGTTCCCTCTTATTCGTTTGATTGAAACTTACCGATGAAATATTGGGGAAGAGAATGATGGCTTATGGTTTGGTTGCTGCGATGGATGTTCTCTTCGGTGAATGATGTTGTGGAGAAGGAGGTTTTTTGAGATTTGTTGAGTTTGAGCCAAGATGAAGAGAGGGAAAGATGGCGAGAAGGTGTTAGGTCCCATGTTCCCTCGATTGCATGTGAATGATACCGAGAAAGGAGGGCCGAGAGCGCCTCCGAGGAACAAGATGGCGCTCTACGAGCAGCTTAGCATACCGTCGCAGAGGTTCTGTCCCGGAGTGTTGCCGCGTATTTCTAATAGTGGCAATTCGGTACCTGCCGCTTCCTCTGGTCTGGTAATTCTTCTTTTTTACGTCGTGATTATGACCTTTTTTTTAGTTTGCATAGCTTTTGAGTGGCATTCAAGCTTTTATTTGAATATATTTCTATATCACTTCCTTGCAAAGGCAAAGTTATGCATGGAAATGTGGTTGGGTTTTCCCTTGATACTGCTTGGTTGAATATTAGAGGTGTCGAATCCATTATTTAAGTGGATTGGCTACTGAGAGATCTGATCTCACCTTGTGATGTCGTAAATCTTAACATTTTTCAAGATATTAATTTAATATACATTGGTAGTGTCTCGATTTCTTTTGTAAGACGGTATAACATGTGCTTTCGGTTTTGGAGTAATTACAATTGCCCTCATTTACAACTTGCGATTATTGTGTGATTATGCACAAACATAACAATGGATGGTTCTGTCTGGTCAATCTGATGACATACTGGTTTATTGTTTTAAAAGCCCCGGTACTTATCTGGTTTCAGGCTAACTCTGGGCAGAGTATGTGCTATCCTCTTCGTATGCCTCAATCAGCTCGTAGAAGTCTTCATGGAGATTCAAAGTCCTGTAAGACAGTTGTGACTGCAAAACCTGGGCAGAGAAAGATTACTGGGGATGAAGATGATTTCACTGTTCCTGTGTACGTGCAGTCTGGAAATAGTCGATTTGAGAAAGAGAAGAGCAAAGCCCAGGAGAGGAGCATGTCTGTTGCTCCTAATTTTAGAGGCAAGCCGGCAAGGGGAAATAGTTCACGTGGTGATGGACATGAAAGTTCCCCGCGGTCGAATCTGTTTCAAGAATCAAGCTGCAAAAGGAAAATTGGTTTTGACGACAATATAACTGGAAGGATCTCAGTTGAGTCCTCTGAGGACCCAGTGACTTCAGAAACTGATAATGGCAATAGCTCAAGCACTCGGCATGTTCAGAGTCGATGTTTGAAATTTTTCAGGAAGTCACAAGAGCCCAATGCAGTTTCATCAAAATGCAGAGACAATATACAATCGGAGGAGGGTCATGGACTGGATTATGGTTTTGTTGGTTCTTTGAAGGATATAGATATAGGAATGTCTACTCGATTGAGTAATGATTCTCAAACTCAGGGAGTTGATAGCAGCCCAGCTGATGCTAGTGTCCTACGTGAACAATGTGGAGACAGGGTAGATGTGTCGCTGATTGTGAGTGGCACTGTAAGGGGCAATAATACCTCTGAAGCCTCAATCGTTGATTCTGTATCTATGGCTGCAGAAATCTCACCCGATGACATTGTAGGAGTAATCGGGCAAAAACATTTCTGGAATGCTAGGAAACAGATCGAAACGTAAGCATAGAATTCCTTTATTGGAGCTTCTACCCAAGTTTTAATGTTGCCGTAGTGATGCTGATGCCATCCTTTTTATTTTCGCAGTCAGCAGAGGATGTTTGCAGTGCAAGTCTTCGAGTTACATCGGTTGATAAAGGCGAGCATTGTCCCCTTTTCACTTCATCTGTCGAGTAATTATTTGGCTAGAGTGTAGCTAATTGTTTGATTATGACTGCCCATTACTACAGGTACAAAAGTTGATTGCAGAATCGCCTCATCTTCTTGTCGAAGATCTGTCTGTTTTTGGAAAAACATCTGTCGAGAGCTCACCTGCTAATAAGCTTTCATCAGAATGTATCAACAAGTGTCCTTCATTTGTTGCCAAGGAAAAAGAAGGGGCTGAGAAGCCAGTTCAGCATCACATGGAATATTCTGCCGAGAATGCTGTTGCAAAGACATCGGCTCCATCTACAAGAAGTGCTGCTGCTAATCAGCAGGCAGATCAGGGTTCCTATCCCAGGAACTTTCCGGTTGCACCCAAGCCGTCAGATGTGAGTGCGGGTCCTTGGGGTTATCCACAAGAGCCAGGGCATCAATGGCTGATACCTGTGATGTCTCCTTCCGAGGGGCTTATCTATAAGCCCTTTCCTGCACCGGGATTTACCCGGCCAGTCTGTGGAGGATATGGACCTTATGCCTGCCCTCCTTTCATGGGAAACTTCCCGAGTGCAGCACATGGATTCCCGTTGCATCACCATGATCAAGGAATGGGCTTTCCCACTGGGGCACCACCGCAGGGTTACTTTCCTTCATATGGCATGCCTGCAACGAGTTTCAATGTCTCGAGTTCATCCGTGGAGCAAATGGACAAGCCTTCTGGTCCTGTTTCGAGCGGTCAGACTGGCCTAATGTCCAGAGAGAATACCGACAAGCTTCAACGTGAGAGTTCTAGTGGTAGCATTCCCAAGGAGAAGCACGGTCCCGTTGCACGACTAAAAGTTCGATCAGCAAAGGGCAGCGAATTGCAGGGTAGCACAGGAAGCAGCCCCGCCCAGCAAACAGAATCCCCAGCACCCTTCTCAGAGGCCCCTTCTGTCGCGATGACTGTTGGGTACTCCCAACCTGTTGAAGCTGAACAGCCAACAAGGGTAATCAAAGTCGTGCCTCACAATCCCAGATCCGCGAGGGAGTCTGTTGCTCGGATTTTCCAGTCCATACAAAAAGAGAGGAAGCAGTATGACTCTGTTTAGGCTTCTTCGAAGGGTCTTGCACTTGTTCTCGTGATTTTGGCTGTTGTATACTACTGCTGCTGCTACTACGGTAAACACATGCTATTTCCTTCTGATCTATAGTTTTATGTCCTGTGGATAGATCTGTTTATTTCTTGAGTTGGTGAAATGTGAAATTGTTCATATAGAGGATGCTTTTGTATGCAATCAAAGCACATTTCTCAAGGGCAATAGCGGCCTTGACCCGGGCCACCGAAGTAAAAGGTTGGCTCGCCGACGATGCCCTCCCTGAAGTTGTTGCCATTGTAGCAGTACTCTTCATCCGACCAGACAGCCACCCATTCTGGGTACTTCTTCTGCATGTTCCACCCCGTCTCCCTGATCTTGTTAATGTAGCATGCGTTCCCCGCTAGCGTGTCTGAGTACTGGCCGCTTCCCATCGCGGTCCTCGTGTGCGGGCTGTTGCCTTTCACCTGGGGACTGTACACTTCGCCTCCCCACCGGACTATTGTCGCACTGTGACGCAACAAATTGAATAGCTCCCCAGGGAAGTACCCAAAAGCATAGTTGTTGACGGCCACCCACCAGTTAGTTGTTTGAGGGTCCTACACGAATTGCTCCCTGATGTGAGTTATGAGTCGAAACTACGATAGAGGCACCTTTCAGGGAGATTATTACCCAGTTTATGCTGACAGTGATTTCATACTGGTCTCCCGAGGTGGACGATATTGGAGTAATGGCAGAACCGACCCCAACGTCGTGACTCGTTTGCACAAAACCGGGGCATGTCAGGTCGAAGCATCCCTTCCCTTGGTTTGCATCAACCTGAAGAAAAAGCCGCGGTGGAGCATCTTCGGTAACATCGGAAACGGTTGCCAGAGAATAATTAGTCGAAGCGATGCATTTGTACCGTCCAATGTACGAATAACCGAGTCTGCCTGTCGCCATACAATTTCGGATTCACCTGAACACCGATGAGCAAGCTAATGAGAGAGACCAGCACTCATGATGATAGACTATAAAAGGGGGTCGAAGGTATTAACCATCCATCCAGCCTCGACGAATTCGTAGCCGTGGCTAAGCCATATCTGAGCGGTGGTGAAATCACTGTCCAAATCAACTCGTGGATTCCAAACATTGATATCGCCTTCAGCTCCGATGTAATTATACGCCATTGTCAGTATGATCGCTTGCTGTTTTGCATGAAACAATACCAGAATCATCTTAGGGAAGTTAATGATTTGAATAGTAGGTCGTCGGATCAGAGGTAGCAGATAGAGTGGCGTACCGAGTAATTATCCATTACAGGAACCTTAACCTGTGTGTTATTGACGACGACCACTCGTTCACGTGGTGGGGAATTGCTTGGAAGATACTTCTTTCCGAACTCGCCGACGGAAGTAGCTCGTAGGAGGTCCTGCTTCCGGACCCTCCGAATAGGAACAGTTCCGATCGGACAGCTCCCATTCTTTCGCCATGTCTGGGATGCCCAGAGGCTCGGCATCCCACCCTTTACGTTGCTAGACTCTTGTGACAGTTTAAACGACGGTTTCATCTGCATCAGCAGAAAATCCACGATAAGGAGAGCCGGGGGCTTCCACTGATAAAAAAGAAAACGACATCACAGACGGAACGACCGAAACCTGGATCTTGTGATTCTTTAACGTGGGGAGATCGAAAGCAGGTTGATTGTGTACATCGATGCAATCAAACACGTCACCGTCCTCACTCCAGATGCTCTTAACGGCAGGCTTGTTAAGAAGCTTGAGCTTGTGCTCGATCTCGACGTTGAGTTCGATGTCTCCACTTCCAGTGGCTTCACTGTCAATCCCATACACAACAACGCCAACCCAAAAGACCAGAAAGAGCATAATCACTTTCACTTGCTCCATTTTTTGCTCTTGTAATGATCCTTTCACCAGCCCATGAAAAGAAGGCTTATAAATAGTATTAAGCATGATGTGAAATGTAGGCAGATATGGATCCGACACAATTTTTTCCAAAATTGAGCTACTTTTTTTAGTATGTGAAAATCAAGATACCGTACCACATGATCATTGATTTTCTTGCCGATGGACAATGATATGTCTTCAAAACTTGTTAATTACACGAAGTAGAAATTAGCTTTTCTTTTTAGGGGGTGGTCGAAGTTCAGGGACAGAGGGCATTTTTGCCAGGGCCGCCATAGTACAACTCAGGATCCTCAATGTAGTCGCTGAGGTAGAAGACGTTGTAGCACCGGAACTCGTTCGTGAATGTGTTTGCCGTCTCCGGGAACTTCAGTGTCATTGAGTTGTCCCTTATCCTCATCCTCTTCACCCATCCAGAACCGTCCATTAGGTAGTCCGGGAAGTTCCCGTTACCCATCTGGGTCGATGTGTGCGGACTCACCCCCTCAACCCTCGTGCTGTACACTTCGCCTCCCCATTCTACAGACTCCACCGTCATTGTGAGCACCCGGAACAGCTCCGCTGGCCAGTACCCCACGTTGATTTTCTCCCCGTACTGGACCCACCAGTTGTTCGTCATCACGTCCTGGGGACCAACGAAAGACGCGCCAAACCATAATATTAAGGCCTCACAGAGCCATGACCGCATGACGGAATGTCGGAGTGGTAACCTTGTAAATGTAAACGGTGATCTGGTAGGGGAGACCGCCCGGAAATGATACGGGACGAATGGCTGCGCCAAGGGCTATTTCGTGGCTGGTTTGAATGAAGCCTGGGCAGGTGTGATCAAAACAGCCGGTTTTATTCGAACCATCTACCTGAAAGAAACAGAATTTGCATCACCATCACATTTTTGAGAAAATCCCCTCGTTCTATTTGGGAGATGATTTGCAGAGCTTGCCGTCCAATACACGAAGAACCGAGTCTGTTTATCGCCGTATATTCCCGGATTCACCTGGAAAGTCACCGGAAGTTTCAGAATCGAAACAATAACAGGAAAATAAGTAGACATTTGGTGCTTTGAATGTCAGTACCGCCCAACCCGCCTCGACGCTCTCGAAATTGTCGGAAGGGCCGTTCTTGAGTGCAATCTGAGATTTGCTCCATTCGTCATCTTTTTCCACGTACGGGTTGCAGACTTTGATGTCTCCCTTGGCTCCGTTATAGTTGTATCCAACAGCAAACAATATCGCCATCTGAAATATCAATCCGCGCGAGAAACATCATCGTAGCCACTTCGTGTTGGACATGGCAATTTTCTTGCATACGACTACATATAGCATACATAATGATTAGGCAGCTGCTGGTTCACAGCTTTACTGTCCTTCGTGTCCCAGTCATCCCGGATGTTCCTGAACTTTCGGCCCTCGCCTTTCCAGGACCGTCGGATGGGAACAGTCCCCTTGGGACAACTTCCACTTCTCTGCCACAACTGTGACGCCGTGATCCCCGGTTTTCCGCTGCCTGGTTCTTCACTCAAACTCGACGTTTCGACGGGCAGATGATCACTGGGTGCCATCTGCAACCCCGATTCATTCCCACCCCCCTCAAAAACAGAATATTAACACGAAAGATATAAAGAGAAAAAAGGAAAAGAAAGGAAGATGGACCTGAAGTTTGTGATCCATCAAAGCTGGATGATCAAAAGCGGGTTGCTTGTACATATCAACACAGTCCATCACATCCCCATCTTCACTCTGAAAAAGACATCCTTTCCTCATTATCAATGAGGTAAAAACAACATCTACTTAAAAATCAACAACTGACTGACTATACCAGGATGCTCTTTATTGCATGCCTTGTATTTGTAGAAGAATAAGAAATTGCTTCAACATGGGACCAACCTAAGATCCACAGGAGAACGAGTGACGCTACACAACCATGAGTCCTTTCCATTTCTATTTCGGACAACCTTTTTATTTCCCTTTTCTCCTCCCACAATTCTGGTCCACCAAATTGCTTATAGCTCTCCCCAACATTTGGTGCCCCACTGCAACACTAAACACGAATGACTTACCTTCTTCACAACCCATCCCTGCTTCATGTTCATCACACTTTCCATCACATCAGATCCAACCTCCCCTCTTGTCATCAGCCTCGTCGAGCGTAGGCCCATGATCGGCCCATTTAACATTACCGTTTTCAGCCTCGGCCTTATGGGCCTGCCCTGGCGGGCCCAAAAGGCTCGGCTGAGTAAATGAATTCTCAACCTCGTCGAGTCGATAGCAGCCCGGCTGATATCTCTTGTGATATCATTCGTAGAGGCTGTTTTTGTATGCAATAAAAGGATAATCATGACTCGAGGGCAATAGCGGCCTCGACCCAGGCCACCGAAGTAAAAGGTCGGCTTACCGTGATGCCCTTCCAGATGTTCTTACTGTTGTAGCAGAACTTTTCCACTGACTGGACGCCCACCCATTCTGGGTACAAACTCATCATGTTTGGCCATCTCTCCAAGAGATTGTAAGTGTAGCAGGCGTTTCCGAACTGCGCATCCGGGAACTGACCGCTCCCCATTGCAGCCCTCGTGTGCAGGCCGCTGTCCTTCACTCTGGGACTGTAGACTTCCCCTCCCCACCTTACTACTGTCTCATTGCTATGCAACAAGTTGAATAGCTCTCCAGGGAAGTACAAGTCGAGGTAGATGAACGACTATAAATGTGGGACAAAAGTACAAATCATCCATCCGGCCACAACACCAACCATCATTAACTTCTTCACAGTCCATCCTTTGTTCATTATACTCTTCCCTCACACCAGTTCCAAATCCAAATCCGACCTCCCCTCTAGTCCTTGGGCTTGGTAGAGCATAGGGTCCATGATTTCGGCCCAATTTACCGATGTTAATGGGCCTACCAATGAAGTGGTGGGCCCGATCGGGAGGCCCATTTGAGGTAGGGCGAGCATAATTATCATATCAGATCAAGGAGTAAATTGGGGGGGGGGGGGAACCTGATTAGGTAGAAGTAATCATAATGACCACTGTTTTTATCTGATTTTGAAAGCAAATCTGGAAATATCCCTTCATTCCATCCAACGTTCCACTCCTTTTTTGTCTCTTGACAAATCACGAGACTAGCAATCTAATGAGAGATCTGTGGTTAATTTAATTAGCATTCAAAAATTTTTTTTTGGGGGGGGGTGTTGGAGACAGATTGACGTGGCGGCCATTGACGACACCACAGAACAGAACAGGGACAGCAACAATTCCCCGCACGACTGCTTTCTTCCCCCGTCGTTCAGGCAACCTCCGACCCTTCTCCCTGTCGGAGAATTCCTCGTAGGTGACGAAACCGCCCCCCGGGGGGGGGGGGGGGGAGTGAAGCCAGGGTTTCGTTAATCCCACGTTAAAAAACGCGCGCCTTTTCGTTTGCCTGGCTTTCCCTTTTCGTAAAGGGCACTCCTTTCGTTAACCAGGGGACAAGGTCTTGAAGTATGTGTTGGCTGTCACGGTAGATCTTTGCGGGAATTGATGCGAGATTTTCAGATCGGTTCTGTGATCTCTTAAATTTTGAGGTTTTTGAGATTTTTGGTGCGCGTGTATTTTGTTGGTTGTTGTGGGGTTGGATCTGCCGACTGTCAACAGTTTGTGGTTGGGGTGGGAGAGGGGGGGGGGGGGGGGGGGCTGTGTCGTTGGTTGTTGGCCCAGAATTTGTATGTGTCTGAATCTGTGAGGTTTTGTGTCAAATTTATGAGGTTTTGATGATCCAGTAGTTTGTGGGTGAGGTGGAACTTCAGGGTTCGGGCTTCAGTTATGCAAACGAGGGCAGTTCTTTTGGAGGAGGGAATAGTGAAGGAACCGCTGCCCCTGGCAGCCACTAGGAGTAGGGAAGCGAAGGCCTTGCCTGCAAGGTTGATCCAACTGCTTTTGCTGTTCTTGATTTTGTGTATAGTGTTCTCAGGGATTAGTATATACACTATCCGGCGTTTCAGTGTACAGACTGTGGTCACCACCATGACGTCCAGTTTTCAGGCCTGTAATGGCGATGATATCGGTTTGGCACATTGGATTAGGCCTCCGTCTGATTTGATGCATAATATGTCTGACGAGGAATTGTTCTGGAGGTCGACTCTGGTTCCTCGAATTAGGAAGTACCCATTTGACAGGACTCCGAAAGTCGCGTTCATGTTCTTGACAAAGGGTCCGCTGCCGCTGGCTCCTCTTTGGGAGAAGTTTCTTAAGGGGCACGAGGGGCTTTATTCAATATACATTCACCCTCACCCATCCTTTCATGCGAAATTCGCTCGTTCGTCAGTATTTCACGGAAGGCGAATCCCAAGTCAGGTGTGTCCCACTTTGGCGACTGCAATTTCCTGCTCTATTTCTGCTCTTCCCTTTGTCTATGTTTACGGCTATTACTTTGTCGTTCATTGATCGATGCTTCAAACAATTCGATATTTCATTCATCCCCAGTCATGCTGACTGTGGATGTTTTATGAGATGTAGTTTGAGGTCTATTGCCACTGCTAATAGTTTACTGAATTGAGCTATTTATATAGCTAGGAGTTAGCTATTAGTACTACTTGTGGAATGCGGTGTATGGTTCCTGAATCTCGCATATGTTTGGATTATCAATTCCCTAATGAGTGTGCAAGTAGTCACTCGAAATTCTCTGGAAAGAACAGCATTAATGAAATTGCCACAGGTGTTGTCGATTTACTAATTGTTTATAAAGGTTAGGTACTCTTCATGGGAACTGTGAAGGATAATAACCGAAGCACCAGGAGCATGTTGTGCATATTGATCTGAGATAGCATTAGTAATGGAAGTGTCTACAGATGCAGTGGGTTTATCTGGGTTGTTCTTAGATTTCAACTTGAACAATTCTTTTGATAGTTTGGTCTAATTTGAGTGTTTAAGTTCATCTTTGAGATGTTTGGATTGGTCATGTACGAGACTTACTTGCATGAGTCCATTCATGGTTAGTTCTTGGTTATCTGATTGTCTCCCTTTCAATTGTGGCGTTGTTAGGTAGCAGAATGGGGAAGGATGAGCATGTGTGATGCGGAAAAAAGACTTCTAGCGAACGCCCTCCTGGACATATCAAACGAATGGTTCATCCTTCTATCCGAGTCATGCATTCCCCTTTATAACTTCGGTATCGTATACAATTACCTGTCGAGATCCAAATATAGCTTCATGGGTGCATTTGATGACCCCGGGCCTTACGGGAGAGGCCGCTACAACGAAAACATGGCCCCCGAGGTGAACATTTCGCAGTGGCGCAAAGGGTCACAATGGTTCGAGATCAATCGCAAGTTGGCCGTATGCATGGTGAAAGACACCACCTACTACTGGAAGTTTGAGCAATTCTGCAGACCGGAGTGCTACGTCGACGAGCACTATTTCCCCACAATGCTGACCATCAAGGTGGGGAATATGTTGGCGAACAGGAGCACCACATGGGTCGACTGGTCGAGGGGTGGGGCTCACCCCGCGACATTCGGGGGGACAGACGTCACGGAGGAGTTTTTGAGGAAGATGTTGGAGAACCGGCAGTGCAGCTACAACGACAAGCCTTCCTCAATTTGCCATCTCTTCGCCAGGAAGTTCTCCCCGAGCGCTCTGCAGCCTCTGTTGGAGCTTGCTCCTAAGGTCCTGGGCTATTAGCAAATCGTGTTCTCTTTTTTCCTTATGCGGTCATGGATACGAGATAGATGGATGGACGGATGGATTGGTCGAGGCTATGCTCTCTACCTGTACAGAACGGTAGCGCTTTGAGGTCAAGGCCACGGATTGCAGTCTGTAGGTTGGGGGGATACAGCCGCGGATTCAGTGGCTTGTGGAGATCATTTTTTGGACATGCCGCAGGTGATGGTCTTGAAAATAGAATGACGTATTTTTCCTGTAATTGTAAACATGGCGGAATGAAGGGTGGGGGTGGACCACCTGGGTTAACACGTCGGTCCACGAATATGACCAGACCTAAATAATAACCTGTTGGGTAAGCAAAGCATAAACAATCGACAATCCTTCTGGAGATGTTTTTTTTTTTTTAATAACTGAAACCAGCACCTGGAGGACGTGGATTGAACTGAACTCCAAGCATTTGTTTTTAATTTCCTGTAAGAATTTGACAACAACGGCACGTACGTGGGTTTACAAAAGGAGGAGGAGGATGGCCGTAATTTTTGGGGGGAGTAATGTAATATGGCCGATTAAAACGAGATCTCAATGTGACGACTAGAGAATGTTATTCCGTGTGTCTGGGGAAGATTGTGGAAATTGTAATCAGATAGATGCCCGGGGTACGCGCGTTCCATCTGTCGTCCATTCCTCCTCCACAAAATATTATATTTAAGTACTCCTCAATTTTAACTCTTCCCCTTCATTATTCGCTCTGCCCTCAATCTCAAACCCTTACTAATTGGTTGCTTCACTTTGCACCCTTGGCGATGACCTCCGCCAAGCTCTTCCTCTTTGCCCTCCTCGCGGTGGCTCTCTCCACCGCCTCTGCTCAGGTGGATGCCCCCGCCCCTACCCCTCAGTCCGCGGGGGGTTCGTTGGTGCCGTCGCTTCTCTCGGCCCTGGTGGCCTCCGCCGCGGGTCTCGTCCTCGGATCTGCACTCAAGGGTTGAAGCTCGGAGGTGTGTTTGGTTTTGTTACTATATATGATTTGATCATGCGGGATGTCCTTTTTGTCTTGATTTGATATTAGTGTTAGTAGCGGGGGATTATTGTCGGATTCTGATGAAGAGATCTCTGCATGCGCAGATCTGGGTTGATTTTATTGTTTAATTAAAAATTACTATGATTATGATAATCACGATGATGAGGGTTCGGTGTTCTTAAGCTGATAAATCTGTTGCTATCTGTTCTACCCACCTACAAAAGATTGATTGATAGGACAGATCCTGAGATTTATAAATCGTGTCCGAGTGTTGGGTGGGGGTTTGGCCAAGAATTGAATTTAATAAAAATTAAAGGATCAGCATTTTTATGCATACCCCCCCGCCCCAATCCATCAAAAAAGCAAAATAAATAAGGGAAAAAAAAGGATACCAGCAGCCTCGGCGTGTTTTGCCAGAGGGACTCCAACGCATCCCCCACTCTCTCTCTCTTGTTTCGTTTCATTCGGAATCGGAGTCCATGTTGCCCATAGCCTTCAATCCCCTCGGCCTCTGCATTTTTCATTTTCATTTTTTTTTTTTTGGAATTATAGGTTAAGAGATTCGAAAACAAAACCCGGCGAAATCCCAAATCAACAGAGAATTATTACAAAAGTGGTGATTTTTTTTTACCTTCTTGGAGATCTTCTTCTCCCGGACCTCGTACCGCTCCAACGTCAAGTCGCAAAGCCACGCCCCGGGGCTCACCAACTGCCACAATCACCACCACCCAGGCGCGAACAAAGTAAGGAGGGGGGGGAAGACATCGGGATGGAGATGGGCCAGGCCCATTATTAAAAAGGCCACATTATTATTCATACTAATAATTACCAAAAAACAACAACAATTATGATGAAACACTTACATTGACGGTGCGCTGGATCATCTTGGCACGCTTCTTTGGTCTCTGGGGGAGCTTCGAGCCCTTGAATATTATGAAGTCCTCCTCCTTCTCCTTGTTCGTCAACGCTATCACAAACTTGGGCGGCCACACCATCGGCATCATCACCATCGCGCCGCCTTCCCCGCTTCCCCCAGAAGACGATCCCCCTCCCTTCTTCCCTCCTTCCTGTTCAGACCACACCCCCGTCCCCGCCTCGTTATACCCACCACCGTTGCGGTGGGGGTGGTGGTGGCCACTGGTGGCGCCAGGAGCGGGAACTTTCTTGTCGGGGGAGGAGAAGTTACGGGGGCCGCCGTTGGGTTGGCCTCTCATGGCACCGGAGTTGTCAGAGTTCCTTTTAAACAAATAATTCCTCAGTCAAACAAACATAAAATTCTAATTTCACAAAAAAACAACAACACTGCTACTCTCATCCATAATCCTTAAGGAAATTCAATGGAGGGAGATGACCTGAGATTCCAAAATAAAAAAGAAAAAGTTGGGGGAGAGATCAAGGATATGGATTTATTTTCTTTTGGGGAGGGGGGTATCATATTTCCACCCCACTTCTTCACCTTTACTTTTTTCTTTTCTTTCTCTTTTTCATTGTTCGGGGCTCCTGCTGGTACAATAATGAATCATATCATAAGGGGGGGGGGGAAGGGTGGGGGATTTCGTGGCGTAAAACGTGGCAAGGAGGTATTGGTCGAGGTGGTGGAGCATTAAATTTATTTTCTTATTTTATTTCTCCTCAAGAAAAAAACCCCCCCCCCCCCCCCCCCCATATCAATCAATCACGGTTGTAAAAAATAAAATAAGAAATGATAATGGTAATATTTTGAAAAAGAGGAATTTGGGCATAAGACCTTTTTGACAGACACTGGATAAAAAATAATTAATATATATGGGATTTAGGAGTAATGGGGTTGAGATAATAAACAAACGGAGGAGAGCAAATAATAAAAAACCCCAATCATTCACTCAGTCATCTCCCCCCCACTCCCCACCCACACACACTCCACAGATAAACACAACCCACTAATACAATAAGAATTTAAAATTTAAAAGAGTCAATTACCCGCCGAAAGAAAAGGTTAGGTATTTGGATTTGGATTTGGATTTGGGAATCTGTTTAGGCTTTTTTTTTCCCAATCCAAGAGAATATTAATTATTTCTTTAAAAAAAATGGAAAAGCAAAAAAAAAAAAAAGAAGAAGCAAAACCCCCCAACCCAATTCCAACAAGAATCAATAATTCATGCGCTTCACAAACAAGACGCAGAGAGCAATTCCCACTTGTCGATCCCCAAATAAATAAATAAATAAAAACTAAGAAAAGAAAAAGGAGGGAGTTGGGGGGAAGACATCCGATCGAAAAGGAAATAAGGATGGAGGAGGGTTTACCTGAGGACGCGGTGGTTGTTGCTGTTGTTGTGGTTGTGGTTGGGGAAGGGGGGAGATGAAGGACGGTGTCGTAGGTTCAGGTAACCTCCACCTCCACCTCCACCTCCGTTGTTGTTGGGATTGGGATTGGGATCTGAAGACCTGATAACCCTGCGATCCACACGGGCCGTCGTCCTGTTGTTGTTGTTATGGGCCTGATCTTCCTTCCCTCCTCCTTGCACCTTCATACACCTCAGCCTCTTCCTGTTCCCCCACTGCAACACGAAATCTGTCGTCCCTCCTCCTCCTCCTCCTCCTCCTCCTCCTTGTCTCGTCGCTTCCGTCGTCGTCGCTGTAGCTGTGGCGGCCGAGAGTTCACTTCTGTGGTGGTGGTGATGATCCCGGAGGATGTTATTGTTGTTGTTGGTGTTGTGATTAGGAGTGGTGACTCCATTATTGCTGCTCCCCCTTTCCTTTTCCATCCTCCCTCCCGCCCCCCTGTCCCCATCCCCCCCACCCCCAACCCCAAAAAACAAAACCAAACAAAGTGAGAAAAAAAAATCAGAAAAATTGAAACTTCAAAAGAAGAAGAAATATAACAATCAATCAAGATTAGGTTTTGTTTCTGCACATACATTACTGGCCATTCCCCACCCAAATATAAATAAAGAGGGAAAATTAAAAACGAACTCTGAGTCTTCTTCCCTCAACACCCACCACAACCGCCCCCAGGAGATAAAAGAGAGATTGGAGACGGAACAAAATTTGGGGTTTTTCTCTTCTTTTCTGGAGATTTTGGGATCTGTCGGGAGTTGTTTCTTTGGGTGATGCAACAGGGGGTGAGGTTTGGTCAGAAGGGGGTGATGGGAAGAAAGAACAACACTCCCCAGATGTGATAAAAAAAAAGAAAGAATCACAGATCAGGACCAGTTGGGAGTCCCAGGACTCGTTTGGAGCTTTCATCCCGGGACAAATTCAATGGAAGAAATCATGGCCTGAGAAGTCCTTCAATTTGGGCGGTCAAATGGAAATTGTTTTTGAGCTGCTGAACTGCAACTATGACCCGGAAACGTGGGTCGTCTTGATTTTCAGCAAGGAGGAGAATGGGGTTTGTCCGAAATCAAATGCAGGGAGGCAGATGAAGAGGCTGCTCAGGGAAACAAGGATCGCTACACTTACCAGTCGTTTGACAAAAGGATACGAAGAGCTTGCTGCAGAACAGTCCCCAGACTATGGCGTGTGTCCTCAGCTGATCCAGATTCACGAGTCCACGAAAACAGCGACTAGTCGAGCTGCGGACCACAATCCTAGCTCAGCAGGATCGCAGCTGTTTCGCCTCAACCTGCCACACAACGAAAGAAAACAGTCAGTCACCATTCGGTAAGGCCGAAAGGAAAACCCCCATCCCCAGGAAATCAACTCTGGAGAAACCTTTTTTGTCCGACGAAACCTGAAACTTTTAAGGCAGCTTACAGACGGGTCCAACCCGGAAACCAGCTCTATGCGGACAGACCGAAGCCCCGCTGACAAACCACCCGAATCAAAGCATTTGGGAGGAGGACGGGGGGGAGGGGGTGTATCCTTGGACAAAAGAGACAAAAGAACCGATCTTTGAAGGACGGGTACACTGATCTACCGAGAGGACACAGAAACTCCCACCTGGAAAACAAAAGAAATCTCAGTGAGTGAGCAGCACAGAATCATCAACCCAACCCGATAGAAGCAAATTATAGGACAAACAAGAAAGAAATCCGAAACAGCCAGATCCCCCTCTTCTCACACCTTTTCAAGGGGAACGATCCAACAGTTTCCTCGGGGAGGAGGTTTCGATTACGAAGAGGGATCTCGAATGGCAGAAGCGGAGGCGGAGGAGGAAATCTGCTCGCAGACGACGGATGGATGGATGGGAGCAGCGCCCTTCCTTTCTTTCTTCCTCTTCTTCTCTCTGGTTTATTTATTATTATTATTTTTTTTCGGTTTTTCTTACAGTTGTTTTTTGACGAAGGAGGAGAGATGGAGGAGATGATGTTGATGAGATAAATTTCTTTTTTGCTCCTCCTCCTCCTTCCCCAAAAACATTTTATATAGACTTGACTACCTTTCCGATCGGACGGTGAGGGATGGCGTTTCTCCCTCGGGGACGCCAATAAACTCCGTCACGCTTTGGTGCCTCGTCTCACTCTCGCCGCCCCAATCTCCGTTCGCAATTGACGGCGTTACTGAGAGGCGGAGCGGAGCGGTCCGGTTCGGGTAGGATGGACCGGATTAACAAAACGCGAGGGTTTGGGTTAGGTTAATGGTCGTCCTGTAGCTTTAAGGGCCGCCATCGGGTGTGGCTCCTCCAGTCCAGAGGGTAACGAATCTTCTTTTTTATTTTTTATTTATTTCGAAAAAAACATTGGGTTTGCATGTTGAGAAATGATTAATTACGACCCTACCTGCTGACTCTCCTACTTAAAGTTTTTCCCTCGGGGGATATTTCATATGATTTGATTTGGGTAAAAATTACGATGGCACAAAAACTCAAAAAACAGTTACCTGCCTAGGGAAAGGATATGGCACTTTCATCACTTCCACTACACGACAAACAGATTATTTATTATTATTGCCGAGGGAAAAACGACACAACAAGTGAAATGAACGAATCTATTTTTTGCATTACTAAATAAAATTCCTTAATCCCCTCCTAGAAAAAGAAGTCCCAAATCCCAAACCAACTCAACTACTAATGCTAGTAATCAACCACATCCGAATGAAAATTCAACGCAAACAACAAGAAGCACGTGAAAATTTCCCCCCACAAAATTCAGGCGGGTGGGGGGTTGGTTTGACCAAAATTAGACATCAGGCAAGGAGAAGGGCGATCCCTTCCTTTCTATACAAGTAACAAGTGCATTGCATGACTCATCACAAAAGAGGAAAATGCGATACCTAAAATTCAATTGAAAAGGAGCACATTCAGATGTTATTGTGGTTCATCAATTACTGCAGCTGTTTCTTCTACTGATTGAGACAAAAAAAATGCATATTATGAACAGCATATCATATACTCTTTATATATAAACCTTTCAGTTCTTTCCACCATAATCAGCAACCAATGCTAGGATTGACAAAGAGTGTACTAGGGGGAGCTTCCCTTTTTTTTCCCTATTTACAGAGCAAGAGGTTATCCTGAAGCAAGCTGACGACATGCGTTGTGGATAACCAAAGAAGAAGAAGAAGCAGAAATCATGGCAGCGCTGGAGAGGGAGAATCGCAAGGGGTTTTGTGAATTCGCTTACGCGGGAGAATGGAAGGGGTTGTGCGTATTCTCCTACGCGCTGAATCCACGATGCAGAGAGCTCCATGGCCCAGCCGGGACACGAGAGCAAGCCTGGCTGGATGCCTCAGTCATATGCCTCGTCTCGATTCCCGCATTGCAGAAATTTGCTAGGGACCGCATGTGCTTCATGCCATACTGTGCGAGTGACCCACAGTGGGCTTCAAACGTCCTCACCTGCAGAGCAGACCAAAGGGAAACTTTAAGAATTGGGATTCATTATGAGATCCGACGCATCCAATTGCATACTACGGAAAATGGTTTACCAGGCTCCTCAGGCAGTTCCAATCGTCCACGAGGGGCTGTCCAGCAGGCCTAACCTTCTTCAGCACCTCCGAACCTGTATCAATTCCAAACAGAAGTTTTGCAATAAGTTTGATACTTTCATCTATATGCATCCGGTGAGACATTGCTTCGACGAACTGCTTCTGAGCCTCGAATTTCCTGGAAGATCCTTCAGGTGCCTTGCGGAACTGCAAAGTATCCAGAGGCAGTTGTGAAACATCAGAGGAAGCTAAAATAACTCTTTGATCAATCCAGGCCGCATCGTATATGTAGTTCATCAAGGATAATTAAATGACTATTATGATTACAATAATGCATCTAGAAGATAGAATAGGCTTGTAGACATGCTCGTTCCTGAAATGCTGATATCAAGGGCAGACAGAAATTTACAATGATAGAGAGTTGTAAGGGAAAATACTTTGTCCCAGAAATGGAGCAGATCAGCATCCCGCTGATTGACAGCTTTCCGAGAAGGCCTCAAGGAGTTATCATCAATGAAAGTATAATTATCGTTGGCTGGATTTGTGCCAATGTACCGGAAAAGATCCTCAGAACTCTGACTTATATCACCATATTGCATCACGTGGGAGCCATAAGGCGTGTTATCATTTGCCGTCCTCTTTTTCACCTGCAGAACGTAGTAAAGAACGACCATCAGTGATTCATATAATGAGAAACGGAAAGTCTTGAGGAAATCCCATCCTCAGTTATCAAGTACAAGAGCAATTGGACAAAGCATCCAATGTCACCGATGAAAAAGCAGGCTTACCAGTTGATATTGCTGGTGCAAAGTCTCGGTGTGCAAGTTATGCACATCACTGTTCAGAGAGGTGGAGTCAGATTTAAGAATCATAATGTACAACAAATGAAGTGTACTGACTTGATACAAAGATAAAGTGTACGTGTAAAGGGAAGGATTTAACAGAATTACAGAACAACAAAATCCGAGAAGGACACAAGGGAAATAAGCAGCAGTTTGCATTCGACCTATAAAGATGAAAGCTGGGGAGGCGGCACACTCAACTCCGAGACAAACATTACGATAACAGAATTAATCCTGTCTTTAAGCATACTAGAGTTAACTTTGCTCACCTATCTTCCATCCAAGCAACACTGTACAAGTCCCCCAGACAAGTTTCATACTCAGGAGGAGGGCTGGGATACTCCCCAGGACAGTAGGTCCCCCAACTGCTCTCTTCAGCATTAGCTGCTGTTGTTGCATAAATATTTAAGCCTTCAGGAAGAAGGCCCTCAAAAATACTTCCAGATTCACATGCTTCTAGGTAAAATACCTGTGACAGTGTGATATGACTTATACCATCAGAAGGCAGCTGATCACGACCTTCTAGAGAAACCTGACTGAGTATAGAAAAGCAACAAAAGAACAACATACCAGGCTCTTATAGGTACCAGAAGCATGCTTCTTTTTTAAGGTCTCTACCAGATCATCAGCATACAGGAAAGGATTAGTGGGCATTCCTGCAGATTACCATGTATTGCATTAGCCATAAATTTAACTTATCATGAGATATAGGGTAGTACCCAGACCCAGGATAAAAAAAAGAAATCGTATTGAAGAATCCTAACAACAGAAAATTTCACAATCAAAACAATAAAATAGAACCTGGGATTTTGAGAACTGCCTCAAACCTTCTCAAAACACGACATGTACAAAACACGAGCAACAGGTATGGTAAAAAAGAAAGACACCATGTTAAAGTATGAACTAACCAAGTACACCAGGGCCACCATGATCAGTATAGTAAATGAAGATATGGTCATCCGGACCACTATCCACCACTTTCCCACTGCCACCAGTGAGTGCAGTCTTGTTTCCAAGGATGACAGATAAAAAGTTGTTAACCGTGACATCATCCCCCGTGTAATCCTGTCAGAATTTAAACCAAGTTGAAGAACAAACCACCGAAGGGCACCTTTTCATCTCATTCTTCGTAGAGATAATCCCACAAAGAAACCAGGTAGCGAACAAGGATACCTTGGGAACCCCCGCGTAAACATCACTTCCGTGCGGACTATTAATGACAACTCCCTGCCGAGGGTTCTCTTCATTAAAAGCTATGTCGTCGTACATGAACACCACAATGTTCTCATCCTTGAGACCACCTTTCTTCAAAAGCTGATATGCGTGGCAGACATCCGCCTACAAGAGCATAAAAAAATCAATCATAAAAGCAAATCCGAAACTCCAGACGTTCCTCCTATAAACCAATCGAGCGAGCTACAGCATGAATCCAAACAGGAAAATCCGCTAGTTATTCACTCTTACTGCTGACTGCAGCTTAGAGCAATCATACACCCGATTCAATCCATAATTCCTAAAATATTGCTACAAGTACTCCTGAACCTTGCGGACTCGGAAAAAAGGCCAAAACCGTCTCGATCACAGCAAACACAGCCAGTCACAACTACAATCGGAACAACCACCTAATCGAATCAATCGCAAACAGAACAGAAGAAGCTTCGAGCTGACCTGATGACGATAATTCCAGTAACCGTTGGATCCAGCAATGAGGACGGCCCACCTGGCACCGGAGGAACCATCGTCGGGCTCGCCGCCGAGGAATCCGGATTCATCGCCCGACGGCAGCCTGATGAAGCCGTCGCCGGCTCTCCGCCCTCCGGACACGATCCCGCCGAGGAGGAGGGCGACGGCGAAGGCGTACGCCAAGAGGGAGGTCGTCGGCGTCGTTGTGGCCATGGGGAATCTGACGAGAAGAAGAAAAAGGCTTTGATTTCCGTTTGAATGATTGATGGGAGACGCGATCGATTAGAATGCGTCGAGGTCGGGATCACGGAATGGCGTAGCGGTGATTATGACGTCCTTCCAGGGGCGGAAGCGGGATTTCATCCCGGGCGTTGCAGGGGATTAGGTGGGGGCTTCCGTGTTTGAATTCACCAATCTCTTTTGTCTGTAGTTAAGTAATACCGAAAAAATCAATGAGAATAACGAAGGATTGAAATTGATTTGCGTATTTGTTTTGTTTCGAGTAAGCCAAACTAAACGGCAAGGTCGGGGCGTGTCTTAATCTTGTGATTAACGTCTCCATGACGAAGACTGTCGGGAAAGGGAAAGGGAAAGAGGGGGAGTGTAGGGAACAATGGTGGAATTATTAACAAAGGGACAATAAACAACCATCCCTTTTTTTTTCTTTTCCTTTCTTTCGTTATCTTCTTCTTGGGTAGCCCCCACCTCATGATACATGGGAAGTTTAGTAACGGGAAAAAACACAGAATAGTGGGCACTAAAGGGACAAAAGGGAATGGCATTTTTCGAATTCCATTCCTCATCCAGGGCAGATACATTGCATTTTTTTTAAATGCCTTAAACCATACGATCTGTTGTGGGAATTGAAGAGCTATATCATCTTCACTCCAGAATACCTGCCCTAGAGAGAGACCTCAAGCACCAAAATGGCCATATGAAAGAGGGCTCAGTGCGCATTCCTTATATCCAGCAATCTAACATCACAGTAGGGATGAGGATGACAAGCAGGATGGAAAGGAACAACTTACTGTTACTGGCTCGATATGGGTACGGAATCCGCAGGCAGGGTCTCCCTTACCAGAGACTTCGGGATGTCGAGGTAGTCCTGGGAACAACGTTCCTGAGGATGAGATAGCATCATGCACATGAGATGGAACAGGATGTGCGACAGTGCTTGCCCGCTCTCGAGGATGTAACCTTCGTACTCGCTGACTTGTTTGACAGCATAGACGAGTACTTCGTAGACCTCTTGGGGGCAGTTGTCAGGACTCGGCTTGTTGTGGAGCTAGATCACATCGAAGGTGAAGAGCCTCTGGTTCACGGGCCACTGACTGTGGTAGAGTGGAGGATCTGCAGTACACAAGAACCTAGCACTGAAGAAGGAAGAAACTCGTATTAGACCCTCAGCTTTGTTTTGTTTGCGTGCTTGTTCATGGGGAAAATCAATCCTCATACAGTAACAAGCAACTGAGAGAAAAGCCCAAAGTGATCAGTAATAAGCAAGCAGCTAATACGAAAATAAACTACAACTAACAATACACGATAGAAAATATTAGACTGTTACTGCCTACCAATCTGAAAATCCTGTTTTGTGCGCGAGACTTCTTCGCTTCATGCGCTGCCATCCCGAACAACAGCGTGGGGTCCGCCTGACCACTGGGTGCAGTGACTGACAGACCCCTCAGTGCAGCATTGACAGACTCCAAGTCACTGCAGAACTCCTTACGAAGCTTCTTCATACAGGCAAACTGAAATTAATCAAAAGATCAGAAGAATTCTCTACCAGGACAGGACCAGAAAAAATGCAGGGAAACTGAAGCCGTATTATTCTAAAGAAGACACTCATTCCATCAATAAATCCGGACCAAGTCTGTCCGGTGCATCATCCTCGTGTCCTCTCTGCCATCCCTCAAAAGCAGTATAAAAATATTCAGAAGGCATAAAGCACGCCTGTTCGACGAAAATGCGTCCAGCCGGCACAAACTTAAGGTGAGACAGTCACAGCTTCCAAGTCATGACCTAACACTATGGCGAACAGATGTATGCTCAGCGCAATGAGATCAACACAATTTAAAAGTTTTCATCGGACGCCAGAAATCTCAAACTCAAATGGAAACTCGCACAGGATACAATTGAATCGACCCCAAAAAAGCAGTCTCACCGACATATTAGCAACAAGAGCCGTATATTTAAAGCCACGCGCATGCAAGAACAACGGGAATCGAGCACTGATCAAGGTCAGGAAGCGATTACCCAGGAAGCAGACTTGGAGAGGGTGGAGAAGGCGAAACGATGATCGGGAGAAATAGAGCTTCGAGTTGGCGAAGAGAAGGACGCCTTGCTTGATGGAGTCGAGTCGAAGCGAGTCAAAGGACAGCCGTCGGCGCCGGTGGTCTTCAGCACGACGGTGGATTAAGCGTCCACGGCAATGCAGAAGAGTATGTCCTCGCTGAGTATGCGAGACGGAGGGAGGGTGTAGGGAGGAGGCGCCGGTGCGGGAGTGGATCCGTCGCCTTCGACGCCTTCCATCATCGTCGGAGTCGGGGACATCAAGGACTTCCGACTTGCAGCGACGGGGGCCGAACTGCCAGTCTCATATCCAAATTGGGCCCTTACGGCCCACTTGGTTCACTAAATATGGGCCTAGGGATTTCGTACACGGTTCGTGCGAGATCGTGGGAATCCGTCTCTGCGTTGCTGGCCGTGCTCGTATAATTTTGTCCATGTGACACCTACCTTTCTGGCTTGCTACCGTGTTAAATTTAATGAAGAACGTTGCATTGTGGACAACTCCACACCAATAACTTAAGTTCATGCAAATGATATTGATATGGAGCCCATGCTTCCATTACATCATTACCTCTGTTCGTTTTCCAGTTTTCGTGTGATTTAAGGATGCAGATGGTCCAAACATGGCAGCTCACTTACCTTAGCTGTGAGAAAATAAACTTACATGAATTGCACGGAGAGACAGAGTATCCCAGAGCGCAAGCAAGCACGTGGCCTGCCGTTTTGGCACCACTCAACTAACGTAGGTCGAATGGGATCGCACCCTGTTTCCATGAAACATTACTCTTGAGATGTGAAAGGGTTGTCGGGTCAATATCTCCGAAGAGTAGATATCCTTCGTCATATCTTTACGCGTCCCGGTTTCCTTGTCAACATCGCGGGGGCACTTGCAAGGTATGCGATCCTTTAAAGAATCAGTTTCAGGTCCCTTTCTCGTGGAACCAATATACCGTCGATTCTTTACCTGTGGTGTCGACCCTATTGTGTTTTACTGGTTGGCATGGTTAATATGATCGGAGTCATGGGATGATACTGACAGACACGGAGAGAGTGCCCATGTTAGAGCAAAAATGTTAGGAGAGTAGTTCGGGGGTGGTCAAAAAGCTTGTGGAGGGTGCCACATGGTGTGAGTCCATTAACTCATCATATCAGATTCGGACAAGCTGAGGAGGGTGAAAAGAAGGAGAGAGGGTTGCACGAGAATCATCCTCAAAGCATTCATTGATTCATCACATCGGGTCAGATGGGATCAAAACCTCCCCCAAAGAGTCATGAATCAGGATTTCAGACAACCTACACAAAACCAGTCCTACCCTCCTTTTTTGGTCCCTTTCGTCTTCTGGGTGATGTCGATCTTTGCATTCAAAGCAAGCAAAACACAAACACTCTCCCCCCGGCAACTCCTCCTCCTCACCTACTTTTCTTCCATGTTCCACAAACTAGGATTTGAATATATTATTATAAACACTATCCCTACACATTAGGATTATCTCCATGAATAGATCTTATGATCCTCTCGCTTCTATTACTAATATAAATAAGGTCGTTTCAATCTCATGCTATGCCCAAACAAAATAATGCTAAACGCATTTGTCTGTCGGCAGCCGGGTTCCCTTTTTTTTTAGCATTGAAATAATTTTCCTTGGCGCATAAAAACACTGTCGGCTGAGACCATTTTTGTTCTCCTATTCAAGGAAAGTTCGGGAAGGGAGTGTAGGCATTGGTTAGTAAGGACTAAGGGAGTAAGAAAACGATAACAAAAAACATGACAAATTGTTAGTCAAAATAAGTCAACTTTCAACCGGGACAATTTTTATTTATTTATTTATTTTTTTAATCAAAAATGAGAATTTGAAAAAAAAAAAAACGAGGATTCCTGCTTACTAGTGTATTGGGACAAAACTGTCGGTTCCACTTAACCACGGTTAAATCGAAACCAAGCCATGGTGAAGATAACCGTCGGTGGCTTTGGTGGTTCGCTGTCGGGCGTAAATATAAAATAGAGTCGTCGAAGTTGGGGCGCGCCAAAGATTCCAGGTCGATTGGTGGCAACTGGGGAAGCGGCCCCTCCTGGAATCCCTCATGGGGGACTCCAATTCCAGCGATTCCCTGTCGGTGGACTTGGACTTGTATTCCCCCTTCCGGAAGGTGGGTTGGGTGGCTGCATTTTCCTGGATCTTTTGCTTTTGCTTTCGTGGTTCTTGCATTCTGGGTTGAGTTAAAGATCGTTCCTTGATTTGTTCTGCGTGTCTTTTAGGTTGTTGGGTCTACGAGTGCATGATTTGTCTTGCAATGGAGAGCTGGTTTTCTCTTGTTTATTTTCTATTTCTTTTACTAGTTTAATTGTGCTTGATTGGTGAGGTTACGAGCGTGCAATCCGGAATGGGATGGAATGTTTTTCTCTTCTGGGTTTCGGGTTGATTTTAGGTGGATGTTTTCCGTTTATGGAAGGTGTTCTAATTTTTTTTCTTCATATTAGGAAAAATGTGATTTCTTTTGTTTCGATTGCGGAAGGTGGGAGGAGTGTGTGCGTATGTGTGTCATGGGGTTAACATCGAATTCCTTAAGGGGAATCTTGGGTGGTTATTGGGCTGGAGTTTCCTTTCTGGAAGCTTTTAGTGGGGTTGGTGTAGGTGCTTAGTGGACTCTTGCAAGGAAGCAGATTCTCACGCATCCTCCCTGTTTTCCGAGTTTCATCACCTGTTTCGGTCCGCCTTGCCTCCTTTCTTTGTTTTTGTTATGGTGCAAGCGTTACTTTTTGTTTCTATTTTAGCATCCAGGAAATTTGAGGAAAATGACTGCTGAGGTGATCATCGGGCTTCCCCCCAGTACTTGTAATCCAATTTCGTGTAGTATTGTCATTGATCTTTTCACCTCTTGAGATTGAAGTGCTGTTTGCAGCTTTATTTTCGGCGAGTAATGGGATAAAATCAATAGAATTTTAGTTGTTGGGTCTGTTTGTTGTTTTGAAGTTGGGTTTCCAGCGCGTCTTTTTGTACATGCTGGAAGAGACTCGGCAACGGCATGAGCTTGGATTTTGTTATCAGCTGCTATTATTGTCTAACTCGTAAATCTCTTGTTCAGGAGCACCTGGTAAGAACCAGTAAGGGAGTTATATCAGTTGCCGTGTTTGGTGATCCTGACAAGCCAGCGCTTGTGACCTATCCTGATCTGGCTCTAAATTGTGAGTGAAAATGGAGCTCCATCCCTCTCCTTAATGCAATTGCTATGCTGCATTTCTTTACCACGCAAATTGTTCAGAAACATCGGTGCCAGAAGCCTATTTAATTAATATATAGATCATTTTAAATCCTAGTCACTTTAACCTCATCAAACACAGAATTAAAACTATCGACCTTATTTTGTAATTGTGCAGATATTTCATGCTTCCAAGGGTTATTCTTTTGTCCAGAAGCCTATTCTTTACTCCTCCCGAACTTCTGTATTTATCATATTAGTCCTCCTGGGCACGAGGTTTGTATTTTACTGCCGTTACTAGCTTTGCTTTTTCTTCTTTCTTTTTTAAAAAAGAAAGTGGACATCCTATATTTCGTTACACATTCCTTTGGTACTACTACCTCTTCTTATTTCAGAACTTGTTCAAGAGATTTTGCAGTTAGGAGCTGCTTTGTGTGGCCCTAATGATCCTATTCTCTCGGTCGACGACTTGGCAGATCAGATTCTCGAGATTTTAAACTTCTTTGGGTAAATATCTTTCCACTTCATACACAAACGACGGGATATGTATATGGGTTTTATGGCAAAGTCTTTTAGGAAGTAGCATGGGCCAGTGCTAGCTAGTGATGGGCGTGAAATTGATCACTTATCCGGTCACATATTGGCATTACAACTTGTTTTGCAGACTTGGAGCCGTAATGTGCATGGGAGTGACGGCTGGGGCTTACATTCTATCCCTGTTTGCTGTGAGTTGTCGTGAACTCATGTAGGATTTTATTCTTCGTCTTTAGAGATTTTTTGTTCTTAATCAGCATTTCACGTTCGTTAACAGATGAAGTACAGGCAGCGGGTTATTGGTCTGATACTCGTCTCACCTCTATGTAGAGCTCCATCGTGGAAAGAATGGTTATTGAATAAGGTTCTTTCCTGTTTGCGGGTTTCTTTATAATTGGTTTCCCCACGTTTCCCTTTTCCTGACGCCAAGTATTCTCACCATGCAGTTCACATCAAATGTACTATACTTCTATGGCATGTGTGGCGTGGTCAAAGAAATACTGCTTAAACGGTATTTTAGCAAGGTATTTTTCATCTCGTTTTAAGATGAATGATCATCATGTTGGACAAAGTTCTGTTTCGTCAGGCTAACTATATAACCTCTGCAAGCAGGATTTGTGGGGGTGTGCTCCAGTTCCAGAGACAGATATTGTTCAATCATGCAGACGGGTTCGTCTTTCATGCCTTTATCACAACGTTGATGTGGAATTTTGATAATCGTAATTGAAAATTGCACTTTAAGCCCATTTGCAATGATCAATGATTTCTTTCTGTAGTTTCTCGATGAGCGGCAGAGCTTAAACATCTGGTGTTTTCTCGAGGCAATCAATGGGTGAGTTCCACTTTGCTGCAAACTACTGGTTTACTTCTACATAAGATAACTTAAGATGCCCGTCTTGTGTGCAATTCATTTGGTTCATTTTGATTGCACGATATCAGCTTTCCAGGGACTAATCTGGGTTCGATGGATCAAACATTCGTTAGTTTGAATAGTCACTTGATTTAATGGGATTTGGTTTGCTCTTGATTCTGTAATAAGTTCATAGATAATGGGCCTAAATTTTATAGCGATGCATGTTATAAGAAACTGTGACGTAATAGCACAATCAACTCTCATTTCAGATTTTAGGATGTCGCCTACTATTTTCTTTTGCTTATGTGGAATAAGTCAACCATCTCTCGGGGAGGGGAACGTTAATGCTGCACAGGAGAACAACTTGCATTGATTCGTGTATCATACCAGCCTCACCTTCCCCTGATTCTATGTATCTGATATTTTTTAGGAGGTCTGACATCAGTGAAGGGTTGGGAAAATTGCAGTGCCGATCTCTAATTTTCGTTGGGGAACATTCTCCATTTCACACCGAGGCCGTCTACATGGCCTCGAAAATGGACAGAAGACGAAGTGCCTTGGTCGAGGTGTGCACTGTGTACTTTTCATATTATATAAAGCTTAGATTGCAAATTTTTAAAACATTTTGAATTAAGCAAATTCACTCTCCGCATCTACAGGTTCAGGCCTGTGGGACTTTGGTGACAGAGGAACAACCCCATGCAATGTTAATACCCATCGAATACTTCCTTATGGGTTACGGCATGTACAAGGCTTCAAAGTTGAGCATAAGCCCGAGGAGCCCTCTGAGCCCCTTGTGCATCTCCCCAGAACTCCTGTCGCCAGAAAGCATGGGGCTGAAGCTGAAACCGATCAAAACACGGGTAACCTTGGAGGTCTGATCTCTAATCCACTTTCGGTGAAATCCAGCATACATTTCTTCGGGTTATTTTGTCATCTCTTCTTCTTATGCGCAATGATACAGGATTAAGGGATGAATGGATAGGGGGAGTGTGGTGTTAGTGTAGAAAATAGGTGAAATGAAACCATGGAAGTGGGAATTTTTGTTGGGTGGGGGGATGTATGAATGGAGGAAGTTATAGTTCTCTTGAATTTGTACCTTTGTAACTGTCCTTTTAGTAGGGGAAGTGGCTCCCAAAGTCATCTGTAAATCTGCTGGAATAATCCATTCATCTCTGCCAGTGAATAAAAGGTCAGACAATCAAATCTCTGATGACTTGCAAGAGTTACAAGGTTTTCTCTGTTGTTCAAACCCATCTCTTAGGAAAAAGGGACATTTTTAATCCATCAATATTGATATTAGCCTAGAATAGAATAGAAGGTTTTATGGTTACAATTCATATGCTACATAAATCACAGGATGCCATTGGCAATGTGTTCCCTGATGCATGGCTAGGCCTAAGCCTTTTCAATCTGATGATATTTTCAAAAAAGAGTTGGTAGCAGTAAGCCTAAGCCCTTCGGAACAAAACCAATCTGCGTTCTGCTTCGCGATATCCTCAGCCATTGACAATGAAGCTTTGTCCGCTGATGCTCCCCGGGCTAGGATTATTGCCATCGGCCATGTCCTCGTGCCAGCGGCCTGCCTTTTTGTTCATTTCCGAGTACATTTCCTCAATCATGGGCTTCCACAGGCGCACTCGTGCGTTGATAAACCAGTTTGATACCTGATGTGAGAATAGGAATCAGTGGATGAAAGGGACATGGCGCATTTCATTACCATCATTCCGATCAGACAGGAAGACAACGATGCCTACCTGGCTTCTCGTCAATCCGCTCTTGAGCGCGAGCAAATGCTTCTCGGCATCCTTAGGATAACTGAATATGCAGACACTAAAATGTTTTAGAACCCATGAATAAACATTATTTATCTTCCGTCGTGTCTTGGGACTTACGGGTGAAGGAAATTCTGAAACATCCAAGCTCGTAAGACCGAGACGGACTTTTCGGGCAGACCCCGCTGAGGCCTCCACAAGTGATGGTCTTTCCTCTTAAGCTGCTGGAGGGTCCACTGCCTTTGGATGAAAGAAGCCTCGAATGACTTCTCACTTCGCTCCTTGGGTGTCCCTTGGCCAGAATCTTCTCCCATAGCAAGGATGCAGCCGCTTATCCTCTCCCTGATGTTCTTGTACATTATCGAAATGGTATGGAGCGCAAAGCAAGCATGTATCTTGGGATCTAATTCAGTGGCCGCATGAAATGCGGATATCACCATGTGGATCTCGTCCAAGCACTGGTTATACCGATTGTCGACCTTCATCGAAAAGGATTGAGATTAGTTACCGACAATCAGAAACAGTTTAATCTTAATGCAGTTTGACGAACATACATACCATCTGCAACAATCCCAGTAGGTGGGATTTCTGGAACTTGAATTCCCGTGAAATCATCACAGGCTCATCAGGCAGATGGTCTGGATCATGAAAATTTGAAGAGCATGGAATTCCGGTCCCTCCTGCTAGACCACTGGTGGGGAAAGTGATACAGTCCAGATTTTCCAGTGAGTAGCCGGCAACTTCGGCGAGGATTTCCTGAATGACGGCGTGATACTTCGATCCTGCTATGCATGGCGAAGGATGAGCCGGACTGTACGGACTTGTACACAGTGAGAGGTCCTTACTGGGATTTGCCGACAGCTGAGTCATCTCCCCATTGCTAATGTCGGAAGACTGATCGGAAATACTTGCCAAGCTAATTCCAGAGGGCCTGGATGTCGCGAGGCTCAAGGAGAGTTCATTGTTTGGATTAGGGGTAACGTAACAACTCCTCGGATCAAAACCTTCCGGCGAAATCCATCCTACAAGCGCTGAACAACCCAATCTCGGCATCTTGCCACAACTGAATTTACTGGAGCCAATGACATCTTCTTGATGTACGGAAGCCGGGAAAGAAGCACATGGACTGCTACTTAAGCCGTGCAAGAAATTTTCAGAAGGCGAAGAGACAGCCAAACAATTCAAATGATCCTGAAGGTAAGCACTTGACATGGAAGCTCCGCCAAAATGTTCGAGAACAGTAGTCACTTGAGGGTCCGGATTTCCACAATGTCCGAGCAAAGCTCCATCTGGCTGAGTGCGGAATCGACCAAACGACTCCCCTTGAACTTCCGCAACCGAATGCTCAGTCAAACATCGGGCATGGTCGTCCTCGCAGAACATGTCGGGACGAACGATCGGCTGTCCCATGTCATACGGGAATCCACCGGGGACACAAGTGCTGGAGCCCTGGCTTGCTTCATCCCCAGAACAAAACATACCATTATCCATCCTAGACATCAAACATCAGCAGTCACACCGGAGATAGTCATCGCCGACCATAAACCGTCACCCCCGCTCCCTAAATCTTCAAAAGGGAGAGGTCAAGTTGGAGCGGCAAACCTACAGAACTGCTGAGTAAGAGGGCGAGAAAGTGAATGGGCATGAGAGAACTACGCGAATCAATCACTCAATCCTAAACAACCACCTTAATAGAAGTGTCCTAAAAGGAGGCTGAAGCATAAATAATCATCATCCCCTCCTAAGAATGTGTTTCTTTTCAATGGGATTTCTCTCGTGGGTTTGGATTTCACTGGAAATGGATCGACCCCACAAAGAAAAGTAGTTTGGATTCTACTGATTGACATCATGTTGGATGCTTTCTTTTCTTTTATCTTTTTAAATTTCCTGAAAAGAATTCCCTCCTCATCCAAACAAAACAAGAGGCCCCACATCACACAATTGCAGGCTAAAGAAAATAATAATAATAATAATAATAATAATAATAAAAGCTTGCACAAAGGCTTCAGAACTTTCACAGACAAATAATAGAACTGCAGCTGCAACTGCAAACAACACCCCACCTTCCTCCTCATTTCTTCATGTAATAACATTAACATCAAGAAAACAACTACCTATGAACACACCAATGGTGGGAAACGGATTTGCATCGAATACAAAACAATGGATAAACTCAAAAGAGAAAGAAGAAGAAGAAGAAGAGAACCCTTTTCCTTACCAATGCATTCTGCATGGTCTGATCCAAGGTTTTCTCTCTCTATGAATCCCAATGCCAACACTTGTCTTTTTAAGGTGGTGAGATAAAGACAAAAGACTCCAAATATTGATAAGTGTAAAACAAACAAGAAAGAAACAAAGAATTATTATTGTTGTTATTATTATTTTTTTCCTCCTCTCTGTAAGCAGGAGGCAACCACTACTCATTTCATTACCAGGCTTTTTTTTCAAAAAGAAGAAAGAAAGACACGAAAGCAGCCCACGAAGTTACTCTTTTTTAGGCGCAAAAATGTAAGAGAAAGAGATGTTTATTTTGGTTGGAGAAACTTAAAATGATTTTTCATGGGGGCCCCCTCATTGATCTGAAATCTGCTACCTTTTTTTTCCAACCCATCACACTTTCATTATGAACAACTGCTGCAAAGGACAAGGGGGGGAAAAATCTACATTCTGCTGCACCCTCCTGTGACTGCTACACTGCTCCTCCCACACCACCCAAAAAGAAAATCATCACAATCAAAGGATCCTCCTCCTCTACCCCATTCCCTACATGGGATTCTCTCGCTGTTCAAACTCCTGTTCATATTATATGCTCAGAAAAGTATACAATGTCAGGTAACCCCAAACACCACCACATTCAATCCCACCAAAACCAAACCTTATCAGACCTCAAACCCCAATCCCCTCTTCCATTTTTTTGCTGTTTATGACAACAAAGCTAAGAAAGAAAAAAGGCAACGAAAGGGGGATTGAGAAAGTTTCGAGAGGGGAGGGGAGGGAGGTTACAAACAAGGTAAGAAACTTTCCCCACTTTATCCTCTTCTTTTAATCCCCCAACACACACAGCCAACCAGCCAACCGGAGCAGGTAAGTGCAAAACCAAGGAACTCAACAGGGGCAAAGCCCGTAACGAAAAAAAAAAGATTGTAACAGTACTTTCAAACAGTGTTGCAAGGACAGAACAGCAAAAAATAAAAATATATATATATATATGAGAGGAGAGGCAGGGGAGGGGGTTGTACATGTACTTTTCCTTCTTTCCCTCTTCTGGGGCTTTGGTTTTTGAGCGAGGATGCAACAATTCGAGATGAAAGTGAAAAAAAAAAGATGATGACGAATGATGCAAGCAAGAATCCAGTGGATGACAAATATCTCTTCTTCATTGGAGGATGTCCTGAAGGAAAATTTCATTCACCTCACCATCCACTATCTCCTCTATATTTAAATTATAAACTGCCCACGTTTGTGCAGGGCCCAATAAAAATAATCGATGGGCTTAAGTTGGCCATGTTGATGGGCCGAGCCCATTAAAATATCCAACGAAGATTCAGAAGCCCAATTTCGATGGTCCGTTTAACAATGTTTTGTGATCCAACAATAACAATAAATAAGCATTGGCGTTATTTCAGAAAGTTCATAAAACAGCTAATTAACTAGGAATATATAAATTTTCTTTTTTAAAAAAAAAATTTAGATTGTGGTTAAGATTAAAGAGGTAAGCGTGTGTCCCCATCAAAAAAGCCAAATGAAGATTAATAAAAAACAAATCACATGTCTCATGAGATTTTGGTCACGGGTTTGCTAAAAAAAGTAACTTGTCAAAAAAATAATTAATTAATTAAAATTTTGTGCAACAATTTTTGTGGACCGTGCACCTAAAAGCATTAGTAACCCAACTTCTAAAAAGGTCCTCCCCCGTTGACATCACAAAAACTTTAATTTTTTTTAGATTGACAAAATTAATTACCAATGGTTGCTGCCTATCCATCATAGGTCGGCACGAATAATTCTAAATATCACCCCTTCCTTTTTTTTAGGCGTAAGAGTTTTCTTTTTTTTTTTTAACTTATGAATGGGATACTGCAATTATTGGTAATTTTGTTATATGTTGGTCAATGGATGATAGAGTCAAATACTTTGAATTTTTGGGATCTATTCAAGACTCATTTTTTTTTGGTAAAATTGTGGTGTTTGACTTTTATTTTTGTACGTATTTCCATCACCAGACAGACAGACAGACAGCACAAGCTCAGCTCGTTCACACAAAAGCAATTGTTTATTTATTCATTTAAATTATTGGTCGGCGATGGAAAGTAATGCGGGTATTTATTTGTACTCTAGTGGTAATAATAATACTTGAACTGAAGACAAATACAGGGATTTCTTAATTCAACTGAGAAATCATCACCAAGGATAAAAACAATTAATACAAAAATCATATGGAACCAGAACTAAATCCCTTCCTTGAGATCTAATACTCAGCTGTGATCGGGGCCATGCAAGGATGCCACTGCCGCCGCCACGAGCTTCTGGAGGTTGAGCTTCACCACGGTGTCGACAAACATCTTCGTGTCCTCGGCCGTGTTCCCTTCTGGCACGTCGACGATGTACGACTCCAGCACGATCGTGTACGCCCCGCTGCCGTCCTCGCTTAGGAACTCGTTGACGGACGTGACCGACTTGTAGTTATTGAGGCGGTGCTCCCCTCCGACGACCTTAAAGCTGAGGACGCGGTTCTCGTCGTCCAGGAGCTCGAGCCTCTCGGTGCTGGTGGACGCGGGGAGGCCGGAGACCACTGTAACATCACGGACACAACCGACACGGACCTCGCCGTCGCCCCTCATGTTGCAGCTCTTGATAAAGTGCTTGTACCTCTGGGGGGAGTTGAAGCTGCGAACGAAGGGCCAGACGTGGGATGCAGGTGCTTCGATCCGCTGCGCGATGAGGGAAGTGCACGTGACAGGGGGAGAGGCGGAAGAAGGAGGGAGGTCGAACTTGTGGTAGGCATCGATGACGGGGGTTAGGCTGGAGTATTCTTGTTGGGTGAGGCCTTGAGGAGGAGGGTTTGAATTGGGTTCCACCATTTTTGGGATTTGGGATTTGCTTCAAGTTCATGCACGAGCTGAAAGAAATGAATGACTCTTACGAGAAAGAGTGAGGAGGAGGAGGAGGAGGAGGAGGAGGAGAAAGGTGCAGAGAAAATAAATAAACAAATAATATATATATATATAAATAAAAACTCGAGTTAAATATCTTTGTTTTGTTCAAATTAATGTCCGGCTGATAGATTGGGCTGGGCTTGGATGGGCTGGGCTGGCCAGACATTTCTATTTATATATTTTACCCAAAAATGTTTTCAATTTTTTTTTTTTTATTGTAATGTATTTTAGATTAGGTAGGATTGGATGATGGTCGACAAATCCAATGTATTCCACCCCCAAAACTTTCGGATCAAAGACTTGTTCATTTGTATCTCCAGTTAATTGAATGTATTAATTTAAAAACCTGAGGAGGAGACCCCCTTCAGAATTAATTCATTACTCATTGATGACAGAAAGTGGGGACCCCTATCCTAAAAATTTAAAAATAAAAAAGGATTTATTATTGTGCATATTCATTTGTTGACCAGCTCTTTGGGGAAGCCGAGGACCAAATCATCCCCCCCCCCCCATCTTCTTCTCAATTCAACTCAATACTTAAATCATCATCATATATTTATTTTATTTATTGCGTCCGTTTTATCATCATCATCATCACTTCCCAAGAAATGCCTCCAACCTCCACCAATCATAGTCTTTCCCTTCTTCAAGCCGTGACATTTATTTATTTTCAACATAATAAATAAAGAAAAAGAAACCCAACCACCCCCCACCCTTCTTCCAATTTCAAATAATAGGGTCCACATAGATTTCCCCAATTTTAACAAAATAAATTATGCCCAAAATAAAAATATATTATCCTAATTCCTAACTCACCTAATTCTATTTTGCGAGTATTTGGGCCAGCGGAACACGTGGGCCTAGTTTGCCATCGGGCCCAATAAAATGTGGGTCGAATTCGGCCCATTGTGAAGGAAAACGATGACGTGGCGGACAGCGTCTTTTTGTGGTTGACGGTCGTTGAATTCGGGACAGAAGCGAAACTCGCGCGCTGTGTTTCGAATCCCTCCCTCTCCCTCTCCCTCTCCTTCCTTTTATTTTCGTTATTTCTGGTTTTACTTCTTGTTCTTCTTCTCCTTCTTCATCCGATTCTCGTTCGGGGGATGCGATTGCCGATCGTCCAGTTACGATGTCGTTCTCAGATTCAGACGCCTCCGGAGCAGATTCCTACAAGACCTTCGGCCAAATCACCCGCGACCGTGAGCCCCGGACTAACATCCCCAGCATTCGTCCTTCTCGTGACGTGGATTAATTTTTCATGTGCGGTGTGATTTCAGGCTTGTTGAACGAGATGCTTGGAGCTGCCAAGGCCGGAGATCCTAAAACATGGAAGGTTTTTATCCGTCCTCGCAGAATCTCGAGATCTCGATCTGTGCTTGCCTGTGGCGAATTTCGACTCTCTTTCCTTTAAGAGATCTCTTTTTTGGATAGGTGCTGATAATGGACAAGGTTACGTTGAAGGTCATGTCATCATCGTGTAAGATGGCCGACATCACTGACCAGGGCGTCTCCCGTAAGCATTCCCATCAACCTTCCAGACCCCCTCCTCTTCTTTTCCAAGCGATTGGAAGATTGAGGTCTTCAGATGGATAGCAATTGAATTGGCCTATGTTCGTAGACTGAAATCGTGGAGTATCATCGCGTGCACGTGGTTTTCAGCGTTGTAACGTTATTCAGTTGGTTTGCCCCATGGAGTGATCATTGAATGCAGCATAGTGATCTCTATTTTGTACATGCTAGCAAAGTACTTTTGGTTCTCGTCGGTATTGCAGTGTGATTTATGTGATCGGTTTTCAGTGGTGGAGGATCTCTTCCGGAGAAGACAACCATTGCCGTCCATGGACGCCATCTACTTCATGCAGCCCTCCAAGGAAAAGTAATTTTCGTACACCGCCACTTCATTTTGCTACTGATCTATAGTAACAATCGCAAGTTTCTAATCCGGGCTTCGGCTAGTATGCAGCGTGATCATGTTCCTTTCCGACATGTCAGGAAGGGTTCCCTTGTACAAAAAGTAGGTAACTGTTTCCTAAAAATGCTCGTCACCAACAGGAACTTTAACAGCTAACTGCATATGATTTCGATGTTCATGTCAGGGCATACATATTTTTCAGCTCGTCCGTCCCAAAGGATCTCATCAATCACATCAAGTGCGATATGAGCGTGCTTCCGCGTATTGGTGCCTTGAGAGAGGTAATTAATGGCATGCAAGAAAGAAGTCCATTAAGTATATCTGCGGTTCAGACCACTCACATGATACTTTTAACTCGAATTGAACGTGCAGATGAATCTGGAGTACTTTCCAGTTGATAGTCAGGTAAGTTATGGGATAAAACAATAATACCAGGTTATCTCCGTGACAGAACAGAAGTTGGGCGTTTTTAAAGGTTGACTCGAATGCAGGGTTTCATTACTGACCATGATAGAGCTCTGGAGGAACTGTATGGACAGAACGCGGTGAGCTCCAAGAAGTTTGAGATTTGCTTGACCACGATGGCAAATCGACTGGCCACTGTCTTTGCTTCATTAAATGTAAGTGTTAATCTATTCATCATTTTTGACGTTTTCATCGTTTGCGGTGCTATTGCTAAGCTTTCTCGCTCGACTGTTTTTAGGAGTGTCCCCACGTATGGTACAATGCCAACAAGGCAAAGGATGAGGCATCGACAAACGGATTAATTTCTTCAAAGCTTGCTTCCTTCATTTCTGCCGCCGTCAGGCATTATCAATCGAATATCCCCAACTTCCCTAAGAAGGAGACTTGCGACTTGCTAATTTTAGACAGATCGGTGGATTTGGTTAGTCTTTCTCGACATTATCAATTAGTGTGCTCATTTCTACGTACTTCTTTGTCGGCTTTTCATTCTTAATGCCTTTGTTTCATCCAGATTGCCCCAGTAATACACGAATGGACATATGAAGCCATGTGCCACGACCTGTTGGACATGGACGGAAATAAGTACGTGTACAAGGTTTGTTATCCTGTCCTTTTGATTCTAGTAAGATTTTATCATCGACAATTTGGCAATGAATATGACAATTAGACACTGTGAATGTAGGTTCCGAGCAAAGTCGGTGGTGAAGATGAGACAAAGGAAGCTTTGCTGGAAGAACATGACCCCGTTTGGCATGAACTTCGCCACTCTCATATTGCTGATGTATCCATCCCTCCTATTTTTATCTGCTGTTTATCTACCCCGTTTATCTGCTGCCATCCCTCAAAGATGAACCGTGAGATGAACAATATTCCCGAAATTTGATTTCTCAGGCAAGCGAGCGATTGCATGACAAGATGACTAATTTTATCAACAAGAACAAAGCAGCACAGATGCACAGGAGGTCAGTTCTCATTAGCTCATCTATTTTTTACGAGTGAAAGTCGTTCATTGGGAGGCTGTTATGACCTTGGAGATTACATTTCCCGCAGAGATGGTGGTGAAATATCGACAAAGGATTTACAAAAGATAGTTCAGGCTCTTCCACAGTACGGGGAACAGGTTGAAAAGCTTTCGCTCCACGTTGAGGTTTGTGGTTTCCCTTATCTGTGATTTTTCAGGAAAAGGTGTGGCATATTCTGCAGATGGACAAGCTTATAACTATACGAAAATACAGATTGCTGGGAAAATTAACCAACTGATCCGAGACATGGGTCTCAGAGATATTGGTCAACTAGAGCAGGATCTCGTGTTTGGCGATGCAGGAGCAAAGGATGTTATTAACTTTCTCCGGACAAAGGGGGATTCAACCCCTGAGAACAAGTTGCGTTTGTTGATGATATATGCGTCTGTCTATCCGGAGAAGTTCGAGGGAGACAAAGCTACAAAGTTGATGCAGGTAATCTCCTGTTATTGAGGAACATATTTTCTTCGTTCGGTGTTAACTTCTTTGAGATATTGTTAACTTCTTGCATCCATGTGGCATACCAAACTCAGTTAGCGAAGCTATCAAATGAGGACATGAAGGTTATCGGGAACATGCAAGTTGTTGCAGGACCAGCAGATTCCAAGAAATCTTCCAGTGGTTTCTCTCTCAAATTTGACGCCCAGAAGGTATGTATGCGTGAAAAAAGCAAAACAGGCAGCGAATAGGCCAGATCTAAGGTTTAATGGGGACTCTCTGGTGATAGACAAAAGGTGCGGCAAGGAAGGATCGGACCGGCGAAGAAGAAACATGGCAATTGTTTAGATTTTATCCCATGATAGAGGTAAATGCATGATCTCATTGGATAGTTTTATGCCTTTCGTGATGACTGATTCTTTTCGAGCTTGGTGTTATTCTCTTTGAAGGAGCTCATTGAAAATTTAAATAACGGTGATTTGAAAAAGAGTGGATATGCATCCATGAACGATCACCAACAGCAAGCGCAAGCCGAGGGCTCGAGCAGGTCCGGAAGGTTGAGTCAAGTCCCTACTGCTCCTCAATCTGAACAGAAAACCGGCGCACATTCCATAAGGTCCAGGCGAACAGCCACTTGGGCACGTTCTCAGACTTCTGATGATGGGAGTTCGAGGTAATGGCCACGCTATACAATCCTTAGTGCAGGGCTCATTCCCTCTCTCTTTGGAGTATTTTCCTGTTAACATTCATTCTCCTTTGTAATGGTCAGCGATTCTGCCCTAAAGCAACTGCCGGCCGATTTTCGTAAGATGGGCCAACGTATGTTCATCTTTATTGTCGGTGGGGCTACTAGGTCTGAGGTAAAATTGTTGTTCCTCGGCATTCTTGGCATCCATTCGATATAACCTTTTTCCAAAAGGCACTAAACCGGAATGATGGTAACATTTGCAGTTAAGAGTTTGTCACAAGATGACTGCCAAACTGAGGCGAGAAGTCGTTTTGGGCTCTTCCAGTCTCGACGATCCGCCGAAATACATAACCGTAAGCTCCCTTCATTACCACCCCGTAACACGCCATCCATAGCCGTGTTAGCATGCATTCCTGCTTCATAAAACACGAAGATTCTTTGCTTTCCTTACAGAAGCTGAAGCTCCTGTCGGAGGTCGACCTTTCGTTAGAAAACAACACTAACCGCGCTGGCTTCGGGTTCCACCCTTATTAACCAGGGAGAGGTTGGCTATGTTCCCGTACTTAAAAAATCGTGTTGCTTCAGTCTTTTCTTACAACACTTGATTTTCTTGCAGTTTTTGGGGAATTCGAGGTCTTCATTAAGGGCGCTATACAAAGTGCACGAGAATTCAATTTTCCTTTTTATAATCCTAGGATTACAATTTTGCGGTATATGGAGATGGCTGTACCTTTGGATAGGATGAAAATATATACGTGTACTTTTCAATTTATTATACGCCACAAACTTACATATTGTATCGTGTCATTTATACGATCAAATTATTACATGGTTTAGCATAATGCAATTGAGCTTTAAAGGATTTTGGGCCACGAGCACAAAATTGGAATGGTTTTGGGCCATATCTCCAGCTATATGGGCCTGTTACAGGTCCTTTGAAAGAGATTCCATTTCCTTTTCCTCCGCCATCCTAGTTTAGGCCCAGACGTTCGGCTCCCGGCGACTGGTCGCGCCGCTGCTCCGTCGGGACAACGCCGGTGACCAGGCCTGGTGTTGTACGGATACGGCTGCCTCCGGCGATCTGCCTTCTCACAAACACCTGCACTCGCTCGCTTCCAATGTGTGCTATGGATTCCTGTCCCTCCCTCATTCTCCGCCGGTTATCAGCGCTGTGTTCGCTTGTGAATCTTCTGCATGTTCGAAATGATGGCGTCGAATATCAAGTAGTGGATAGGTTGATGGACTTATGTGGAGAAGTTCCTTTGTTTGGAGTTGATGATCGCTGCAATTTTCACAATCTATGTTAGTTTTGCAGAAAGCGAGGAGGAAAGGATCGTTCGGGAGTTTGCACTCCTCGATGCGAATGAGGCTTACGCTAACACGGTAATTGACTCGTCCTTGCCAACTCCCTAGGGAAGGATTTTCTGTTGTGGTTTTCGGATGGAGGATATGAAATCAATGTCTGAAATTTTATGTTGCTGCGGAAATCACGGAGTGCAGACAAATTATATAAGTCATGTAATATCACGCCATTGATGCCAAGAGTTTCATTTTCCGGGTTTTCCATAAGACCATTTTGCAGGGGAACGTACATTTGGTTTTCAATCGTCTTCGGAAAAATATTCTTCTTTAGTAAACAGGCCTTGGAGTTTTCTCCTTTCTCGGTTAAGGATGTGACATGTTCACACTTCTGTGTTGAAAACCTTTAGGGAAAGGAGAATGCGGCTGGTTCAGCAGACACTGGATTTCCTCCAATTTCTGAAAGGCTAACTTGCGACCTTCTCGGGCGATCCTCCTGCAAGTCTATTGTCAGTCCCTTGATATTTGATCCCATTTTGTATCTCTTTTTAAGGATTATGAGGTTGAAGGCTGCCCCAGTGACCAGCAATTCGAAGTCGCGCTCCTTTGTAGAAAAGCTTGGTTGCATGGTCTTGCAACATGACCAATTGAAAGAAGCACATCACAGCATGGATCAAGAACCACCCTTAGGTGCTCTGTGGTAACTTGTTGAATTTACTTGGAATTCAAGGTGGAAAAGTATTGGTGACTAGCCCCTTTGATTTGATTTTCATACATGTTGGTGCGGGTGAATGTGCTGGAGACACTGAAGAGGAAGACAGAGCTAGTGGAACTGAATACGTGAACAGCTTGGTTGGACACAATGCATTTGACTCAACCTGGATCAGAAATCAGTTCCAGGCTCCATCTTTCCCCCGTGATGAGCTAGGGAAATATATCGGCTAGGGACAGTTTGCAGTACTCGGTTTTAACATCCAAGGATGGTTGGAATTCTGATCTTTCGAAATTGTACCGTCCACGTCAGAGGCTATACTATGTGAGGGGAGTTCCCGCGAGAAGACATCATGTACTCATGATCTTATTTTTTCTGTTTGAATTCAGCGTTATAATATACCTTGCCTTAACTTTGGTGATTCTCCATTAACAGGCATCACTTCCCATGCTAGTTGCCCATGGCAAGAAGCTGTCACCCTAAGGGATATTCATATGGCCGAGCTTTTCTCATTTGACGATTTCAAGGAGGTATCTGAAAGAAAAAAATTGAAACTCATTAGACTCTCCACATGATATTATTCTGTGGATTGGTTTGTCGTGAAAATGGACATTCAGCAGAAGCTAGATGAGTTCCGATGCTACAGTATAGAACTACCAGAAACACCATAAAATGTCTTTTGAATGCTTTACTGTAGCTTTGTAGCTTCTTAATCAAATTGGTATACAGCATTGATTAGCTGCATATGTAGTGCTTTAGCCTAATACCCTGTTTCTTTTCTGCTTGAATGCAGCGCATAGGGAATCTTGTCATACCAGCCGACAGAATGCTGCATGAGATTGCTTTTAAGCTGTCGAAAGCTCCCAAGTACGGCACATAACATCTGCTAATTCTGCAGTATCTATCGCAAGGGGATGCAATTTCCTTGGCATAAGTTAAGAGTTAGGTACATAAACATTGATATGAAACAATTTTCTCCAGTCTCAGTTTTTGATATACAACGTGTGCTGTGGTTGCAAAAGGAGCTTTTCTGGACCTCTATAGTTTTCAATTGCACAAGACCAGAGAATCAATGCCTCAAGTGCTTCCCTGATCAATCAAGATATTTACTTCTAACATTCTATCAAGGATCTGAAACAGTAAGTACCCAACAAGAACCACCCGACGATGAGCACCGAGAATGAGAGCAGTCCGATTATGAACGGCCATCCAGCAAGCGTTACACCCAAGGAAAGCACCAACCCGAAGGGCAGGAAGGATCTAACCACTGACATTTTATTGACCCATTGCCCTTTGAACAGAACCAGTCCTGCAACATTAATCATGTTCCAATCCATCGTCCCGCCGCAACAAAGACGGTTCAAGCAGTTGGCCACAAAGGAATGGCAGTTGCACGTGAACAGGTTGTAGGTCTTATGCTCAAAGGTCCTCACGCTCGACTGCAAGGCTTCGTCCCATGTGTGTGCTGTCCCGAATTCCGAATGTTTATACCCAGGCTTGCATGTATGTCCGGATAGGTTTGGCGGGAAACAACACTGGTAGGATCCAAACATGTAGTTACGCAAAAGATTCTTGCAAGAAACTATGCTTTGAGCATACACACATTAAATCCTTGTGTTACCTCTTGTCTGTCAAGCTGGAGGTACCTTGCGACGGATCCAAATGAGAAATCATCAACATTGACCAAATTGGAGCCTGAGAAATCCAATATGACTCCATCCTCCCGGCATATCCCAACATGCCCTATGAATGGAGCAAGCCAAGAGACCACAGGCAAAGGCGTCCAAACAAGACAGCAAGGGAACTTCTCCTTCTTTGTATCAATCTCGTCCAGTGGCCAAAGCTCGTGCTTTATCATCGCTGCCGTCCTCATATCCTCCAGATCGGAGTGTCTTCCAATAGGGACATGGATATTTAACGCCATGCCGCGTAGGATCCTGTTTTAGGGGCCTAATTCAAGACTGTCAAACAATGTCAACTTCACACACCAGTGGACAACATTTTCATGATGCTTTTCCATGCTGCATAGAAAGAATCCAAAGCAAATATGGATCGACCGAAAACACAGGCCTGTGTCATGCAGCAACATCATTCTAAGCCACCTGACTATTTTCAAGATCAAATTCACTGTGACCGCCAGGACAATATGAGTTCAGGCTTCATGACTTAAAGAACTTCCTATGAGCAAGAACCTGTTGGGCGCCGCCACCAAACAACAATGACCAAACAGTCTCAATGAAATTAACAACTGCCAATCAATCTGGAAACTTAAGCTGAAGCAACAATCAAAACCAACATACTAAAGATGCACTCAATGTCCAAATGAACATTGACAAAGAAAGGCCAAAGAGAACAATCATCCTCCACACTCCTGCCCCACGAGGATCATACCACATTACAATAATTTGATTGTCTACACAACCAAATGACGGATCAGTCATCAACCATTCGTGTACTCTCGCAATTACACTGAACCGATAGGCATCATCCATCCCATCACACACCCAAATTAAAGGGAGAAATCTACAGTCAACCAATTGACTCACACGCAGACTCTTCCCATCTCAACTCCAGTTAAGGTTCCAATCTTTCCCATCATTTAAAAGACCCAAAACGACGTAAATCAAAACCCATATGCCAAAACGCGCCTAATTTCATAAAAAAAGAACTAATCACAATCAAGAACCCAACGCCAAATAGAACCACTCGGGAAGCTCTAAACTGTTATCAAAACCGTGAGGGAGATAAAGGAAACATCGCCCAACCTTCAACGGCAAGAGCACACCAAACCAAATGCCAGAAAGAGGAGAAAAGACCCGACACCGGAACGCTTTTTCCTCCAACTGAGAGGACGGTGGCGATCATAATTTAATAGTTTTTTTTTTTATCAAACTGGGCAATGTTTAATGGCCTGTTTATGGTTGTCTTGACTTCGTACCTTTGTAGGGGCCGAGTCGCATGAGCCTGTCGGCCCAACCCGGATCGAACTAAACTTAAATCCCCTGTTCTTTAATGCTGTGAAACGAATCTGGTAGGAAAATTTCAGAAAGATAACCACGCTGTATTTGATTTTTATGTTTCTCCTTAGTGTATATATATATATATATATTGGTGTAAGTAAATGTTATGCACAAGAAGAGCACGGATTATGGGGGTCCTGCGTCAAAGACTGCTGGGTTCGCCACAGAAGGTGTCTGCCTCAAACGATCTGGCCGATTCGTCGTCGTGAACCCCTGGGACAGCCCTCTCAACGTGTTTGTCTATACCTTTGTAAGGAGATCCCTTCTCGGTTATTCCATCAACGTTGAGGAGGAGGACTACGCATAGGCACAGGCCCGCTGCTTGGCTCATGAGGGTGTACTTGAGTTCACTCAGCACCGGTTTCACCTGCTCAAGGGACGAGGAATGCACTAGGTTCATATACATTCAACGGTGGGGATGATGTGCGGAGTTCTTCCTAGTCGGGTTCCCACCGTAAATGACCCGTGAAGCCGGTCTCGTTCAAGGATTTCCGCAGTTTTCACCCAAACCTACCAGAGAAGCGATCGATTTCCCGATTCAGTCGACTATGATTTTGGATTTCATTAGACTGGAATGGTTCAATCCTACCTGGCCATCGGACCACCCAGTCTCCTCATCTTAACATCATGGAAAGAAAATCGAAATGAGAAATCTCATTCCTCAAAACATGCCAGATTCGGAAGAGTTTTAGGGCAATCAAAGTGAGAGAGAGATATATATAGGCAGGCTACTCACACACGACCGTGGCGCTGAGCAACCGGTTCCCGACATAGGCCCAGCTGAGTTACATCCTAACGACAGCCAATGTCACGGTAAATATCCCACTGAACTGGCCATAGAGGACCCTCTTGAGGGGCTCCAACTCCGGAAAGGGTGCCCTTAGCCATGCAACCGGGAGCCCCAAGATTAGAGCGAATGAGGCACCCGTGACGATGAGCCGGGAGCCATACTCGACGAAGTCAGCCACGGTCCATGAAAAGGGGAAGGAGGTGGTGAGGTTCCTGTACTCGTTGATAGGCTGCTGGTCCAGCAGGACAGGGCACTCTGTTCATGATGGCGATGGCGGGACGTCGCTGTTACTCATCGACGATGAGAAGAATTGAGGCCTCCGCTGCCGGCAACAGTGGAAGGTCCTCTTAGTGAGGAGGTGAAGGCAGATGTATTGGTTAGCGGCTGCCATGGCCTTCAAAGAAGGGAGAGGCAGCGGCCGCGGCAACAGGGGTGATATGGCCATGGTTGGTCTAGTGTGGCCTTCGGGGTCATGTTCTGGTGGATAAGTTGGTTCATTCTATCCACAAATTTTCATTGTCTCAATCGAAATCACCATTTCCCAATTAGACCCCTTTATAATTACTTTCAAATCCTTAATAATGCCCATTAATATCGATGTAATTATTGATCTTCTGATTGAATTATAAATGATGGCAAAATTTGCTACTAGATAAAACCACAGAGGTTAAAAAAGACCTCTTCATGTGTGAGCAAAGCCACAGGACAGATCCATGAGCAGGATTGCGGCCTCCGTCACGTCCCTCGGGAATGCCCCACGCAATGCCAAGAAATCCCCAAACAAGCCGTCGCTTCCGCCTGCCTTGGTGGTTTTCTTGCAAGTTGGACCGAGGAGGGAGTCACCAGCCCCCCGCGACTTCTTCTCCTTGTTGTGAACCTTGTTACTACCATTGCTCCTGGATGTCACTGCTGTAGATGGGTTGAAATCCCCGGCAGCCGCTGCCTCTTCCTCCATTGCTCTCCGAGCTTTCCTCTGTCGGATCCCGCACGCGTTGCATAGAGACTGCCGGAAAACAAACACCAAGCAGGTTTTAGCCTTGTGTAGATATGTGATCCACTGCTACCCACGACGCAAAATTTGACTCGAGGCGTGCTATCTCTAATAAGATTCGCCAAAAAATCGGGGACAAAACAAGACACCTTGGGACCCCTAGGACCACTCCTCCAGAGGGGCGTCGTCGTCGTGTTGCAGTCAGAGCATGCCCGCGCCATGTGATTACCACCACTGCTGCCACCAGTCGTAGTTTTGGCCGCACGATCTTTAGAGCAGATAACGTCCCTCATCATCTTGCTCATGGGGGTCGTCGGTCCGCCGCAGTGATCCGGACCATGATCAAGCGTCGTCTTCTGCATAAACCTCATCTTCGACGACATCCAAACCATCCCGGAACATTCATCCCCGTCGGGTGAAACAGTTTGAATCACCGACGATGAAGAAGGGGATGGTAGGAAGGGGCCGATGCTAGGCCCCCATACATTATTCTGGAACCTTACCTCAGAGTGCTCCTCCGGCTTCACAAGCGTCAGGGCACCCGCATCGTCTCCCGCCATTTGATCTCGAGATGAACACGGCGAGAGGAACGCGTGAAGGCACTGAACCTGAGGTCGAGGTCGAGGGGAAGTGCTGAGGCGGTGCAGGGGATGATGAATCATCCTACAGCTTGTATCCGATGGAACAATGGTCAGTCCTGATCAAAAAGTGGGTGTGGATTCGGGGCGTGTGTCGTATGTTGTTATATATAGACGTTCGGGAGAGCATGTCCTGTCTCCGATATTTTCCTGTAAAACACATACAAAAGAGTCATTGATATTAAATATTTTAGGAGTAGAGGAGTGAGGCAGGAGGGAACGTCGACACAAAGACAAGAACTTTTTGGTAAATAAAATCTCATGTCGTGACAGAAGAAGAGACGAGAGATTTTAGAGAAGAGACAAAAAGGTAGCCCCCTCTTGTTCTTATCCAATGATGAATCCCATTGTTTTTGTTACCAATTCTCTTTTATTTATTTAATGATTGCCATGTGAACACGAGATGAGTCCTAAACCCACTTATCTAATCTTTGTATGAACATGTTCAGAAAAATAAAATCACGAAAACTGATATGGACAAACAAATGTATACGTGAATATATATATATATATATAAAAGAAGAGGGCATGATAAAAATTGATCAGTGTTACCTTAATATACAGACAAGAGTCACGATGAGAAAATTTCCATTTTACCGTGATGGGCAAAAACAAATTCCTAAAAATATCGATAATGCTGCTCCGATGTCGCGTTTAGAAAACATGAGTATAATTTAAAAAAAAAAAATGACTTTCAAGGTTCGCGTTTTAGCAAACACGACATCTATCCAAAATGATAGTTTGATTTGTGACAATGACAATATCCAAACCTTAGTCTCCTACCTACCTCTCTCGTTGTTATTTCATTTTTTATTGAAAGAAAAAGTGGTCATGGAGAAGGTTTAAAAGATGGGTTGTGACATTATCTCTTTGATGCTAGGAATAAAGGCATGTTAAGAGCAATTAACTGTTACTATTATTGTCATATGAAAAGAACAAAGATTATATTTGAAATCACATCATAATCAGAGAGATAGAGAGACCTTTGATAAGCATGTTCTGACCCAATTGAAGCTCAGCAGCTTAGCTCGTGATCCCAATTGAGGGAAAAGAAAAGAACAGACAAAGCCTTTCTTATCCAAAATCAAAGTGGGGATAATGCTTTTGTGTGTCCATCGTGAGCCTCTTTATCCTCTCCCTAACCCCTACAACACACAAAGTTGTGACCTTCCCCAATAAGAAATAAAGGAAAGAGAAACCATGATCCAAAAGGAGAGCAGGCTATTGAACCAAGCAGATTCATTCCTCTAAACTAAATTCCCAATTGATCTTAAGCAGATCTGAATTGGATAATGACATGTGTGCTCTTGTTTACCTTTCTTTCTCTTTATCTAGACATGGTTGGCATTTGGGAATGTTTTGTTTAATTATTATCCATCTTGTTTTAAAATGGTTGTTTGTAACAACGGTCGATGGAGAGGTGAGCTACGTTTGTCGGGCGAGAGCCACGCTATTTTTTCGTCTCAAAGGATGTCTGGATTATAGAAGAGAATGCGGCTCCGTCTCGATCCCCCACCCCCCCGATAACGACGTAAATGACAACAACGAAGTCGTAGTTTAGAGAGACTGAGTCCACGTTCGATCTCTTTTTAGATGAAGTTAAACATTTGCGAACTAGAAAAATTAGTGTTCGATTAGGTTATGTTTATCTGTGGAAATAATCGAGATCAAACCCGAGTTATTCGTATCGAGGTATTAAACTTCAAAAGAAATAGGGCATGGAAGTGTAGTTCCCTCTCGACAATATTTTGGATCTTGTTCTTTTATGCAAAAAAAAAATGGGGTCCATTTCATGGTTAGTTCAAGACAACCTCGCTCCCATTGTAATTTAAAAATGTTTTGGCATTTTCTCATCTTGCGAAAACTTAAAAATGTGATTTTAGTCCGTGGATGGGAAGCAATTGCAAAGTGGATAATAAGATAACCAAACAAACAATCAACTCCATTACTAACTTTGATTTGATCTGATCTGATCTTTTTGACCCAACTAACGATAGGCTTGATTTTCTTTTTTCCATAATAAAAATGAAGGGAGTTGGGCCGAAGAGACAAACGGTGACTTCAGAGTTGGGCTTCTTATTGGGCCTGATTTTGGGTCGATCTTCTTTCCTGTTAGGCCCAGTAAAAGTTAACCAAAGCATACTGCTATGCCAAAAAATTATTTATTTTTTCTTTCACATGCAAATTTTAGTTATAATATTATTAACGTGAAATCGGGTATAGAATGAAACTACATACGCAAACATTTATTAGGAGAGACACCATAATATTGAGATATCATGGGCCTGCAGCCAATCCAATCCCTTTTCCTCCTCCTCCTTTCCCTTTCTCTGAATCTGATCTTATTAGGGAGACATTGAATCCTTCTCGTGGTTTGGTGGGGTTTGGGATGTAATTTTCAGTAACCCTAAAATTAACCTCAGCAGCATCCATCCCTGCAGAATGCATTGATATCCCCCCCCCCCTTTCCTCCTTTAGAGACCAAGTCACTCGTATTTGTCACCCCGTTATGGTCACGATCTCTTATCAACGGCACTCGCATCATGCTTAAATCGTTTTCGCCATCCCTCGCATGGTTTGCTTTCGCGTTGGCGTCATGGAGGTAGGAACCATGTTGTTGTCACGGTATAGCAATTTCCATATGGTGGGTTGAAAATACTTGTTATGGAGAAGTGTTGCTTTCTGAGAAACCGTTTTCGAGTCGTCGAATCAGATAAAACTTTTTCCAACCAAATGACTCGACGGCGCATTATCCGTCAAAAGACGAAATTGATTCATGTCGTTGAAAAGTGAATCACAAGGCGCCCTCAGGTCATGTAATTGTCGAGGGATTTCTGTAAACGTGAACATGAAGTCGTGTTGTAATTTTGCGCTCATCAAGCCGTTGCAGTAGAGAACAGTCTTCAATGTGGATTTTCTATAGATAGTTAAAGCGTGTACCTGAGCTGAGAAAGAAATCCCCTCCCACGTTGAAATTACCGCATCGAATATTCGACGGCTATCGCGGATGGAACTCGTGACTTAGTTTTAAACATTTATATCGTGGCAGAGTATTTCTCGTGTTCTCTCTACGCACGCGGAAAGGACCATCTGCTCCGCTTAATCCGCATGGAACCATTCCTCGTTATTATAATTCCGAGTTATATATCCTTCCTTTGAATCCCCGAGATCCTCATGCTCTCCTACCTCACTTGACGATGACTTGCAAATGGTTAAAATGAAACCCTGAAAGGTTTTTATCGCTTTCCCGGAACCGGAGAAAGAATGCGCCGTTTACTCCTTTGTTCATGGAAGGACTTTGATGTTGAAATTATCACGGGTGAAGAGGAAAATTCCAGGAAATGACCTCCGCCTCCTTGTAGTAGTAATAAAGTACCTCTTCCGAAATCAACCTCTGCTAAAGAAGATTTGTAGAAAACTACTGCAAAAGCCTAAAAACTAAGCCGTTCATTCAGCCCCACCGGTTCCTACACAGTCTTCCTGCCCATTCTCTGGGACGTCATTAACTCCAGAGTCCACTGCAGGCTCTCCTTCCGACGGTTCCTCGGAGTTGGCCTTCATTGAGCCAGACCTATCCTCCCTGATCTCCTCGTAAAAGTTCCCGCATCATTTTCTCCACCAACTCTTCCTTGACCAGCAGCAGTCCATTAGCGGACTCCATTTCATCGTCGGAGCCGATGAGGTTGTCCGCCAAAGGGGCCATGGACATGGTCTTCTCGAGGGCTGGTGCGGGAGATTCGACGCGGGCTTCCATGGAGAATGAAAAGTGGGTTTGTTCTGTGCGGCTCGTAGCAATTTGTCGAGCAGTCAATATTTTATTAAGGGGAGGGAGAGTTGGAAGAATCTCGTGCCAACGTGGCGGGGACAAAATGCCACGTAGGATGACAGCGACGTGGTGATCAACCTCATCCATGGATAAAACCAATCGAGAAATAAGAAATAGAAAACAATATAAAAACTTTGGTCAGAGGCTCTCGAAGGGTGTGCCGGACCTCTCAAGCATTTGAACATAATTGTAAGAGTAAGAAAAAAGAAGGTGAATAAGGAAAAAGTACACACTACTACATGTGGTCGTGCTCATTTAATATAACTGGCAGCAACCAAACATGGAAAGGCTTTTTAAAAGTAAAATGTTTTCTGAAATTGGAAAAAAACTCATCGCCTTTTCCCTTCCTTGGATTTTTTTTGGAATTGCAGAACAAATGAAAAGGCTAGTAATATATTATTTTGAATTATGGAAATTTCTTCTTCTTCTTCTTATTTTCCACGTATGACATGGGCAACGACTATTCCTTTTTTTCTTATTTGCTTTTGCTTCTAAGACTCTCTACTTCCCCTCGCGTTTAGTTCATTTAAGAGAGAAGAAACAAAAGGCGGCAAAAAAAAAAATGATATACATCGAACTGGGCCTGAACGTTTCAATTGGGCCGGTCCCTCTGATCCCCTGACGTGGGCCCAATACAATTTAAAGGCCCAAACAAGGTTTTGTAACAACAATTATTTTTTAAAAAAAAAAGAGCATCATAATTGCCTAGCTGATTGATGTGTATATGTATAAAAAAAAAATAGGGAGTAGGTATTTTTTTCTCAATTATTTACATGGGCCAGCATGATTAAGTTTTGTCAGGGGCAGAGGTCTAGTCAGCATTGAGCAAATCAAATATTATTTTTAATTAATTATCCACTCCCACAGCAAACAACACAATCTTTAATATCTGTCACCCTTTGTAATACCTGTTTCTGACTGTCTCGAGCTAATTTCTTGGTACTGATAAAAATAAATATATAAATGAAAAGGCCCAACTTCCAATCAGAGAAGAAAAGCAAAAGAAAGAAGCCGTCCCCCCCCTCCCCCCAAATCCCGATCCCAACCCAATCCTTTGTCTCAAACGCCCATTCCTTTTCTCTCTCCCCCCCCCCCGGTCTGTCTTGCTGCGCAGCTGCTGCTGCAAGAAGCGGCCATGCTGGAGGCGTCGGCGGTGGCCACGGCGATACCGTTCCTATGGTCGGCTATCAGCAGCTGGTTCACCCCCGCCGTGCTGTTCCTCCTCCTCAACCTCATGATCGCCACCATCGCCCTCACCTCTTCCCTCGCCGCAGCTACCCCACCTCCTCACGACATTCCCCCGTACCAACATGAACTTCAACCACAACAAGATGACGGCGAGGCAGCCGCCAAGCAGTCTCCTTCAATCTCTATCCTCGACAGAGTCAAGTCCCTCGGCCTCTTCTCTTCCTCTCCCGGCAAGTTGTTGTCGCCGCAGCAGCGGCAGCCTATACCCCTCATTCCTCCGGAGGAACTTTACGCCGAAACCCACGAGCCCCTGAAGGACCCTTATGAGAAACAAGGGCTTGGGCACCCCGGATCTCCTTCCCCGGTTTCAAAGTTTGAAGCTTTCGACCTGTACGGTTACCTCCCTGGGGAACCCACCTCGGAGATCCCACGGGAGTCGAATCCCGCCCACTATATTTTTGAGCCGACCCACCCCCAGGAGGTTCTGGTTCCGGCCGAGCAAAATGAGAAGGTAGAGGAGGAAGTAGGAGAGGAAGAAGAAGTGGAGGAGACTAGGGTGGAAGATGGGTCAGAGGATGAGAGGGAGATGAAGACGGAGACGGAGGTCCCAGGCCTGCTGCTGAGTCGGGGGATTCGGAGATCCGAGAGCCTGGACGTGAAGTTCAGCTTCTCGAATGTTAGGGAGGAGGAAGTGAGAGGAGGGGGGCCACACGAGGAAGGGGAGGTCACGGAGTCGGTGGAGAAGCGTAGGCCGGCGACGGTGAGGGAAGGGAAGGGGAAGTGGGGGGGAGACGAGGAGGTGGATGCAAGAGCAGACGACTTCATCAACAGGTTCAAGCAGCAGCTGAAACTGCAGAGGATGGACTCCCTGGCCAGGCAAAAGGATGCCACGATCATCAGCAAAGTTAGGAGCTTCTGAAAAATTTGAATCTGGATTTTACTCCTTGGTTTTAGTAAAATCCCCGAAGTTAAAAATTGTTGACCCCGGTGTGCTTTGCTGTAATGGAATGTAATTCCTTTTTGGGGGCCAAATGCAAATGCCCTTTCTTCCATTGGAATTACCAAATTCAAAATGGTTGTGGTCAAAACGGAATGTGTTTGGGCTACACTTCTGTTGTCAGCTGGCTTTTCCTTTTCCATGATCTTTTCCTCGGGATGAGATATGAGACCATATGACTAGAGAGACACTTGGTTTTCTTCTTCTTTAGAACAATTAAAGACCACTTAAAAGATGTGGGTGGAAGAGGGCAACAACTGATTGGTGATTCCGTATAGGAGTTGATTCAAAAGGTATCAAAGCACCGGATCTTGATTGCTTGCGGGCCAACCTTTTTAGCCCATATATCTTCATTGAGCCTTTCTTCCTTTCCTTTTGTCCACTCTAAAAAAAGGGGGCGCTCCCAATTTTCTGTCCCCATAAGTGGAAATTGGGTTAGTAGCAAGGCCCAAAATTGTGCTGAGAACGAGAGGGAAATGTAGGACAATCTTTCAAGCATCTGTTCCTAAGCCATGGACTCTGTCCGGGCCACTATCCGTTCGTTCCACATGAATGAAATCGTGGTGGTGAGAGACAACCACATGCCTTTCGGCTAACATGTGACGACAACAACAACAACAAAGGGGATGCGTTTCTTTGTGGGTGCGTGTGTTTTTTTGTGTCCTTGAGTTATCCTTCTTTGTCTCCATTCAATCCCATTCCAAACCCCAAACCCCTAAAGGAAAAAAAAACAAGAAGAAAAATCAAATCCATTTTGGCATCTCTCGATTTATTTTTGACCCATAAATTAATTTTGTGGAATTAATTGATCCCAAAGGAAAGAAAATGATAACTAGTGTTAGAATGGACAATAGACAGGAAGGAGAACATTCTTTGACACGGATTGAACAAAAGGATGGGGTGTCAATTCAATTTTGGTCATGGTGCTTTCATATTCCCTGTCATAATTTTTTTCCCCAATAACCAAAATATAAAAAATATGTAATCATCCATCTATTCCTCATGATGAAACAAAAGCAAGTAAAATAATAATAACTGAAGAAAGAGTTGGGGATTGAATTACATGTCTTGACCTTTTTGTTGGGGGCGAGTATTATATTTTTATTTTTGGTTAAAACATCCAATCCAAGGTGAGATTAGATTGGGTTTAAGGGGTGGTGGTGATTTAATTAATTTGCAAGTTATCCCCCCCCCCCCCCCCGCCTCCCCCTTTCACTTGTTGTTGTCTCCTGTCTGTCGGTGGCACCTCCCTTTTCAAACTTTGCTTATGGGGAAGGGAGGGTGTGTTTGGTTGGTGGAAATGGGCAGCTGTAATAAAAATTATATGTCACCTCCCACCAGAAAATGAATTAAAATTGGATCTATTTTTCCCTCTTTAATAAAAATGAAATTTAATTTCAATCCAAGGCCGATATGGTTAATAAGCATTCATGATTATACAATTGGAGATAGCTGGATTTTTATTTGTTTTCTTTTGTAATAGTATTATTATGTAACGGGAAAAAAGGGTCTCAAATTTCCAAATCTGGTGCGCCGTTAGCGTCTCCTCTCCTCCTCTTCTCCATCACCCACTCAATCTCGACCCCTCCATGAAAAACAACAACCAAACAACACACACACACAAATATAGGCCGTCAGACGACTACAAGAGCCAAACACCACAACAAGTTTTTCCCTACTTCACTTCACCTTTCACTTGACTTTCGGCTTCCGAAACCTTGTACTTTAGTCCGAACAACCAACACAACACCCCGCAATGACCGACAGAGTCTACCCTTCCTCCAAGCCCAACGCTAACGCCAAAGCCAACGGCAACGTGGCGGCCCCCAATGGCACCTCCGCCGCCCACCCCCCTCCCCCCGCTCCCGCCCCCGCCTCCTCCAAGGCCCAGCTATACCGCCCCTACAACCCTCCCGCGTCGCAGCACCGCCGTCACGGGCGCCGCAGGACAGACGGCTGCCGATGCAGCCCCTGCCGCTGCTGCTTCTGGACTATCCTCCTAATCCTCCTCATCCTGCTCATCGCCGCCACCGTCTCCGCCGTCCTTTATCTCCTCTATCATCCCCACAAGCCCTCCTTCACCGTCTCCTACCTCCAGACCGGGAGGCTCAACCTGTCGTCATCCTCCGCAGCGACATCCTCCCCCTCCCTGTCAGCCTCCTTCAACCTCACCCTCCTTGCTAAGAACCCAAATTCCCACATCTTCACCTACTTCTTCGACCCCACTGTCGTGTCCCTCCTGTCGTCCTCCTCCGTCCTCCTCGGCAACTCCACGCTCCCCGCCTTCGTCAGCTTCCCGAAGAACCAGACCAGCTTCAGGAACGTGGTGGCGTCGGGGGATTTCCAAGATCTCGACGCGGATTCAGTAACTGCACTTAGATCTGACCTCAGGAAGAAGAATGGGGTGCCGCTGACGGTCCAGCTCGACACGAAGATCAGCGTCAAGGCCGGGGGGCTGAAGAGCAAGAGGGTGGGGATACGAGTCACCTGCGACGGGTTCAAGAGCGTTGTCCCTCCGAAGGGGAAGGCGGCGGCGGTGGCGTCCGTTGGTGAGTCCAAGTGCACCGTCGATCTGAGAATTAAGATCTGGAAATTCACCTTATGATAGAATAATAATAGTTTTCTTAAAATTAGTTTCGATACATTTTTTATTTTCTGAATTTTTTTTTTTTTTTGGTTGAATTGGGATTTGTGGGATTTTCTTAAAATCCTTTGTCTTTGTTGTTGTCACTATGGTTAATGTAAAAAAAAATGGGGGAAACTTTTGTGAAATGGAAAGGGCAATTGGGTTCAGAAGATTGAAGATAAATGCCCGGATTATTAATAATTTAGAGGTTGGGTTTCTCTTTTTTTTTTTCTTTTGGGCTGCTCTATTATTGGGTCATTATTGTAATCCAGATTTGCTAATGTGTTCAAGGACCAAGCCATCCTTTCTTTCTTTTATTGTTATCTGTTCTTTGATAGATAATTAGTTAGGTAAATGACGACAATTAATTGCGGACGGGCGCTCGTGTCTGTGACTCTTTAATTTCACATCTTTGTGTTTTGTTATATGTAGACCCGACAAATCAGCAAACTTTTGATTTAATCATAAAAAATTGTCCTTCCGACAAATCCTCAACTTTTTTAATAAACAATATAATTTTATATTATTTTCTTACCTCGAGGATAAGGTTTCTTTTTTGTGAGGCACTGAAATCTAAACTAATAATACACTTATTCTATTTTTTTTAGAAAAAAAAAAGAGTTCTCAATTAAAATTATGGATTTTCTTTTTAAAGCTAGTACGTATAATTAGTTTTTACATAAAAATATTCATGCCTAACTTTTGATGATGACCTTTGGCTTGTGAGACAAAAAGTATAAGTTGGGGGTACATCATTCTACGTGCTTTCTTGCATCGTAACTTCACTGTAGTATGTCCCATCAACAAGACGGAGACATTACGAGTTTTTTTTAATAAATATCTTTAAAAGTATCCCACTTAAAATTAAAAAAAAAACAATTTTTATCAGCTTGAACCAATCCGCCATGTCTTCCCTCTACAATTTTTGGTTTTGGTTCGGGCATTAATTGTGTGCTGGTTAAATGATGTCATGATTTCGGAGGAAGTTGGAAATTTATTTCAAGGCAAAGGTATTGGTAAGAAAAAAAAGAAATAACTTAAGTCGACATGATACCACGACGTTCATGAGTCATAACATAATGTCCCCCTTTCGACAATATTCTCGAATGAACAAAAAAAAAACACCAAACTTACGAGGAAGAAGATGTTTTCATGTCATTTTTATTTTTGGTAGTTCATTTTTTTCGCACCGACACGCACGTGGGCTTTACGGGGAAGTTTCGGACACGTCCAAGGAAGGGATCGGCGCCTATATCATTGTTATTAACGTTAAGGTTTATTTAGGGAGTCGAGGTGCTATGATTAAACTTGGTAATCATCAAATATTAGGGGTGCACGTGGGTTCTGGATGATTTTGGGTGGTGTCTCGTGGGCACTTAAACCGGGGGCAGTTGGAATTTTGTCAGAGCCGAATCAATCCCTCCCTCCATTTTATCGATTCATTCATGTTTTTTCTAAGCACCTTTGTTTCGGGGGTGGGTTTACATTTGTCACCAACCCTCGTTCTTCATCGTCCCCTTTGCCTCGACGGGGCCCATCAGGAGACCTGCGGTCGGCAATTGCAACTCCGCCGCTTCCCTCCGGTTCGGAGATGTATATAATCTTTTCAGCGGCAGGCGCGGGTGATACCCGTTTCTGGGTTGCTTCGACGATCTATCTTCTGTCGACTAGAGAACTCTAGATGCAACATCGAGCAATGATCAGATTCTAAAACCCAAACAGAAGGCAAGCAAACACACCAAATTGGGCTAATCTTTATTCCTCTGCAGCAATGCGAAAAAAGCATTTGGAATGTGCACGGGTTAAGGAACTTCAACTTCCACAACAACTATCTGCGGCCATTTCAGTTATCTCTAGTAGCTGACCTTGTCTGACAATATGAAGGCTCGAGTACTGCTATGTGTCATACCATGTACCATAACGACAGGAGAAAAGGAAATTGTAAGACATCTAGAGTTCACTTGCCTTGTTGTGAAACAACAGGAGCCAAGCCTTTTGCAGTGGCAGTAGCCGCAGCTCTTCTTTCGCATCATTAACACACTTGACATCACTAAACTCCATGTCGGATTCCATGATAGGTCGTACCACTTCATGAAGACCAAGGCCTTGCAGTGACACTCAAAACACGTCACTGTAGCCTGTCCATATCATCAGGACAATCCAAGACAAGCGAGCCGCCTGAACAAAACATGTGCCTTTACCAATTCCTCGATCTTCAATAAGGGCTCCAACCCCAGAAACAAGAAGAAAGGTCATGGCAATTGAATGAATGGTGCGCCTGACTTGGTCCTTAAAGCCACCACATGAACTGGAGCGCCAGCAGTCCCAAGCGTACCATCTCTAGCTGACTTTCCAGTAAAAGCTAAATGAGAACCTGTGCTGTTATCCTCCCCTGCCAAGGGAGAGACGCCTGTGAATATTATAGTCGAGTTTGTGTCAGACAGCCGATGGATGACGAGTCCAAAGATCTGGCCTAATGCTCTCTGAAGTGTCTTGAGAAGCTCGCTGTGTTCAAGCTTGTCTATTTCAACCAACGTTTCAACATATTCCGGTACTGCAGAAGCATTCCTGTGCAATGACGGCTGATTTTTCGAATAGTCTTATAACTGCTTCAGGGTCATTCCTGCGATATAGTTCCTTGAGCTGAGTAATTAATTCCACTTCCCTTCGTTCGCATCAGCATGCTCTTCGAGCTAAACTGCCAGCATAGCCTGACTGTGATCTCTCTGGATTTCAAAATTTAAAAAGGCCTACACGAACACCAACAATTTTATAAAAATTAGGTAGTCGAATTCATTTTTACTTGAGGCTGAAAGAAGACGAGGTGAGAGTTTTCTAATTTCGACCTTGCTGTATAAAAAAAAAATGGAGACATGAAGGAATTTTATACATCGAGCAACAAAAAATCTTCTAATTAGTTCGGCAAATGATTTAGCTAATACGTGGCTATGATCCCTCGCGTGCGGATTGAATAAGATGAAACGGGTCGACTCTCCTTCATATCCTAATTCCATTGGCACACACACCTATCAACTCTCGTCTGCACACCAAGAAAGAAATTTGGATTTCCCTGCTTTGAGCTCCAGCAGACAGAAAAACTGCTAAGGATCTCATGAAACATCACCAGCTGGATCTCTTTGCTTCTTTCGACTTAGGACCGCTCACAGGTACTTCTTCTTCATCTATCCATCCTCTCTTCCAGTCCTCTAGAATCTCTGTTGATGTCTTTCTCGACTGAGGCAGAGATAATAACTGATAGTTTGACAGGACTCGATTATGGGCGCATGCATGAGCAGGAAGATTGAACGTGCAATTCGAAAATAATGCCACACCGAGTAAACAAGGCATGGGCCAAATACATATATAGGGCTGGGAACACGCTAGATAATTTCTACTTTGTCTCAAAGACACCATCTTTAAGACAGTAAACCCAATCCAGAACTTGCAGGGCTGGGCTGTGGTGATAGCAACTGGGCTGAACTAACGAATTAATACTTGACACGTCATAAAATGGTACGCAGCTGTGGATTAGTTAATAGTTTTTCTGATTGACTCAGTCGTGGTTTGATGCTTGGAATGTGATTCATGATATCATAAACGCGAACCATATTTAAATAATAGAAAAAGACCTATACTTAATTTAATCTGGGAAAGGACTCGAGTCTGGTTAGCATATTACGGAATTCGAGCCTTGCGTGGCCGGATTGGCATCTTCCCCTGTTTTTTGCTTCTTCCTGTTGAGATCCCTTCAACCAATCGAAACAATCATGAAAGATCACCTGACTCCGGTCTCTGGTGTTTGTTGTTCCCTCCTCCTGCTTGTCCATGGATTCCAAGTCCAAACAGCCGAAGGCGCGTTCGACCCAGGGAGTTCTACGGCCAGTCAGCCTTACCTGACTGCCTACCACTTCCGTCCTCCGAAAAACTGGCTCAACGGTACTTCTTTTATCATCGTGCTTTGCCCATAAGCTGTTCCCCTGCTCATGTTGTATGTAACGGTTTCTGCTTCTGATCATGTTGTTCTCGACGACGACGATGATGATGGAGCTTGACTACGATGCAGATCCCAATGGTATTAACTATAACCCTCTTGGATATCTAGATCTAGTTTGTGTGCGTCACGGCTGTCTGTCGATCAGATACCAAGGGTGTATTGATTTTTGCAGGTCCTATGTACTACAATGGAGTTTACCACCTATTTTACCAGTACAACCCGGCAGGGGCGCTCTTCGACGACGGCATGGTGTGGGCACACGCGGTCTCGTACGATTTGGTTGACTGGGTTCAACTCAAGAACGCACTCGAGCCGAGCGAGCCATTCGACATCAAAAGCTGCTGGTCGGGGTCCGTCACCGTAATTGATGGGAATGTGCCGGTCATTTTTTACACCGGCATTGATGCTAACAATACCCAGGTCCAGAACCTGGCATCCCCGAGGAACATCTCAGATCCGTTCCTTGAGGACTGGGTTAAGTTTTCAGGGAACCCGGTCATTTCCCTGCCGGAAGGGGTTGAGCCAGATAACTTCAGGGACCCCACGACGGCCTGGTTCGGCTCTGATGGTGTATGGAGAGTCATCGTTGGGAGTTGGAAGGATGGACAAGGAACAGCGATTCTCTATCACAGTACTGACTTCATCAACTGGCACCAATACGACCATCCGCTTTATGCATCGGCGAAGACAGGGATGTGGGAGTGCCCGGACTTCTTTCCTGTGCTGACGAATGCGACGATCGGAGCAGATACTTCGATGCAGGGGCCTAACACGAAGCACGTGATGAAGACAAGCTTCAACAGCCACGACTACTACATATTAGGTAGGTATGATTCTAAGACAGAGCGATTTCTGCCGGATGCTGACTTCACGGGAACTAGCTCGGACTTGAGGCTTGACTACGGCAAGTTTTATGCTTCGAAGTCGTTTTTTGACCACGGAAAGAATAGGAGGATACTGCTTAGCTGGGTTAACGAATCTGATAGCGACGATGCTTCTGTCGCCAAGGGATGGTCCGGACTGCAGTCTATTCCAAGGGAAATCTGGCTTGATGAGAGTGGAAAGCAACTGATTCAAAGGCCGATTGAGGAAATCACAAAGTTGCGCAGCAATCAAATGAGGATAGACCCTATGATGCTGGAAAAAGGTTCAATTGTCGAAGTCTCGGGGGTCACTGCTTCGCAGGTGGACGTGGAGGTGGCTTTTGAGTTGCCCAACCTGGACAAGGCCGAACTCATGTATCATGAATGGGATGATCCTCAACTAATGTGCAGCAACATGGATGCATCCGTCAGTGGAGAGTACGGACCGTTTGGGCTACTGGCGTTAGCAGCAGAAGGCTTCGCTGAATTGACGGCCGTGTTCTTCCGAGTATTTCAAAGTGAAAAGGGTCATGTAGTCCTCATGTGCAGCGATCAGAGCAGGTAACTCGACTCATTTTCACTCCAAATTAATCTCTATCACATAACGATCTCCGGAAGTATAATGCAGATCGTCTTTGAGGAACGACGTCGACAAAACGACTTACGGGGCATTCATCAACGTCGATCCTCGCTTTGAGAGGATATCTCTGAGAACTCTGGTATCATTCTGTGCTAACACTTCCCACCATAGTGCAAAACCAAACCTACCACCATAACCTCTCCCCTTCTGTTTCGCCCCACAGATCGATCACTCAATCCTGGAGAGCTTCGGCGGAGAAGGGAGGGCGTGCATTACGGCCAGGGCCTACCCTCAGTCGGCGACTGACAATGCAGCTCGACTCCACTTGTTTAACAACGGAAGCCTCACAGTCAAGATGACCGGCCTCAACGCATGGAACATGAAGAAAGTACGCATCAGTAACCCCGAAAGTTCTCTGTGCGGATAGTCTTCCACGGAACAACGATAGCCGCAGGACGCAACTTAGATCACGCAACCCCATCCCAATCTTACCATTGTTCTCACGGCTCTGTCGTCAACTGATCCATTTGTCTAGAGGATGGTTTACACACTGCATGTTCCACAATATTATCATGAATCGAAGATGGACCGAAAATTAAATAAAGGTACGACAGATATGGGGTCCAAGGCCCACACATCAATTTCTTTCCGAGGAGAGAATATTCGGTGTCTTGGTCGTGAGATGTAGGTGTTGTCCCTTTTAGCAATTTAATCAATAATCAGTTCGTAAACATCAGAGAATAAGACATTACGACACCTACCGGTGGTTCGACATTTAGTCCCGTTAATAGAACTTTCGAGTTAGAGAGTATCATGGACGACGGAGAAAAAGCGGCTTCGACGGTGCTTTACGGCCGACCCGGCTCCCAATTGGCTTCGCGAAGTATTCATTAAAAAAAAAAAGGACGCACAACAAGATGCTTATGTTATGATTATTTTTCCCTTTTGGAGAGAAATGAATCTTTTCGAGGGTATCGATTGAAAATACAGTCAGTGATGTTTGGGGAATATAGTCCATTCAATTTGGTCAAAAAGGGTGAAACACACAACATAAGAAAAATTCCCAGCATTAGAATCTAATCCTCACAATGTCCCATTAATTCATATTTATACCACGGACGAACTAGAATCATTAATAGAAATGATACCCCCCCCCCCTCTCCCCTCTCTAAAATTAGATCATGAAATATAAAAGTTGGGCCAAGAATCTTTGAACCCTAATCATAAGTATCCACCCAACCCAGCACATCTCTTTGCCCTTTTTCTTTTTCTTTTGCTTTGTTCTTTTTTTTTTCCCACTACTTTCTCTGATTTCAATACTTCAAATAATCAATCACACATATGATATAAAAATATGCATTGAGGTAACAAGAATAAAAATTTATATTATTCAAGGGAGTCAACTTACTGGCTTTGACCATCATTTTCACATCAAGCTGCTTTTCTCCTAAATTTTTTGGGGCAAACCCTAAATAATTTTCAACAATTTTTTTTTACAAATAACAATATGGACCCCTAGCCGAGGATCAGGAGAAAGACACATATTATATGGAATAATTGCTTCCTTCTTCCTAAGGCTTCACAAATAAGTTGCGTTGCGTTGCGTTTCCATTTAGATCAGGGCCCCGATTTCGACCAGCTTTGGCACGAGGTGGCCGCTGAGGTGAAGCGCGACCAAGGACTCGAAACCCCCCACGCAGGATCCGCCTATGAACACCGATGGCGCAGCGTGCCCCGCGGCCTTATCTGGGAGCGTCCCGCGGTCCTCGTCGTCCTCAGGAGGAGGAGGGGAAGGGGGAGGAGGTAGGGCGTCGATCTCGTCGTCATCGAGCTCGATCACGGTCGGGTTGACCCCTACGGTGGAGAGGAGCTTCCTCATGACGTGGCACATGCAGCAGGAGTAGCGGCTGAAGATGATGACGGGGTGCTCGGTTATGAGCCGTCGGATCCTTTCCTCGGCCGGCTCGCCAAAGTCCATGGAGAGGGACGTTGCCAGGTCGTTGGAGGACATGGTTTCAGGGGCGAAGGGGTATGGAGGGTAAGGTGGGGAGGTGGGTGGGGTTTTATGGAAAAATGCAGGAATAGTTTTTTGATGAAAGTGGTAGAGGGGGGAAGCAAGTGATCGAAGTAAAGTGAAGTGTTGTGTGTGTGCGTAGGTGTTGCGGGGGTTGTGATTTCTTACATCATATCTAATAAACAAAAAGGGAAAACGTTGCATCCATCGATCGATTGGTACATGTTGTCGGAATCTAATCTTATTAATGCATGGAAAGCAGGTAAAAGGGATGGTGACGCATATATTGACGTATACATTATACAGACGCCCCCAACTGTTCATGGTGGCCCATAGAAACCCCTCCACACGTCGATGTCTACTATTCTTTTTAAGTAAGTTTTTAGATTTCGAATTCTGAAATAACAACAAATCTAAATATTTAAAACCAAATACAAAAAATTAATTAATTAACCTTCCCCCTAATACAACCAACCATATTACACGATCATGATCCGTCTCGAGTTTTTACGAGGTTCGGTTACTTTTATCGACCCCGTTTCATTTTACAGGAACGAAATGGAATCAAGACAAGACACAGGGGGGCAAAGATTCCAAAAGAAGGGGAAAACAAAGTGGAAACGAGTGGTAGGTAATAAGGAAGGTTTCATTGGGGGAGGGGAGGGGGGGGAGTCCACGCAAAGTGAATAGAAGAAGAGGAAAGGGCTGCCCTCTGTTTTCGGCAGATTACAGGTCTGCCGGTTTGGAACATATCGTAGTTATTATCTCATGTTAAATTTAATCCAAGTTGAACATAAAATTGGCTTGAGGAAAGGCAGAGGGCACACTCACACGCACCAAAATCTCCACAAGTCAAACCAAGATTAAATTTGATCTTTCTCTACTTTTCTAGAAAAATAAGTTCAGAGACATCGGGGACATCATACGTGGCTTTTGGCCTACGTGGTTTTCTAACAACAGTTCTTCGTTTATACGGGAATCTGTGTATCATTCGATTCTTAGGTCGTGTGTGTGTGTGGTGTTGTTGTTGCAAAGGTGATGTGCAAACGAAGGAGAGCCGTCGATGGTGGCGAATGCGCTGTCCGCCACATGTTCTGACTTTCTTGTCCCAGGGATCCCCCATTTCCTCCATGTTCTGATTCCAAAAGATGCTTAAAAATTACACGTCGACAATACATAGTTTCATTAGTTTTTTTTTTTTTTTTTTTACATATCCATATAATAACGCAACTAACCATTTCGTCTTCATTAGCCATGACATCAATGCGTATGTTTTTTGTCACTTGTGCTATAAGATGGAAAACAAATACAAATAATTTATAGTCATGGGTCCCATCCATTTCCCTTCTTCCTTTTCCTTCTAAGTTTCTCTTTTTCTCTACTTTTTCCCCACCCGTGAAAGTGCTTTTTCCCGACTTTTAGGAGAAATTATTACGCCATTCGTCCAACTATTTCATACACATATAATTTATACATATACATATATATTTGTTCTTTCCTCGTCGACTGTAATTGGCAATAAGAGAATGGATTTGAAACAGCATGGGTCGGTTCCTTTTATTGAAGAGAACAAACAACAACATACGATAAAAAGAAATGCATAAGATATGACTCGCCACGTCCCATATACGTGCCTTTTCTCTTCTTTGAAGCGGTCTACTCGAATCAATAAAAATATTAGGGGCATTTCGATAAAAATATGAAATAAAATGGAACCATGTGTGCATGCAGGAAAGTGAATCGGGCTTTGAATTTTAGGAAATTCCAATTCCAAATTCACGAAAAAAGATGTGTAGACTTACTCGGACAACCTTAGCATTGGTAACTGGGGGGTTACATGTGTGCAACTAGGTGGGAATGCAAACGCCAAGTTGGAGAGGTTAAGCAGTCCAATCAAGACAGCGACCATCGGAAAACACAGAGAGCTGCCCCCACAGCTTGGGTGGACAACCAGGAGGAGGGGGGCACATCCCCCACCCAATTTGTTCGACGAGGGTTCGTGCACTCAATTGAACATTAAGATATTACTATGCTTTTGGAAAGACCAAGCCTCCTCCTCCTCCTAATGGAACGCTGTTTCCCTCCAAATCGTTTTTATTTAACTCGCGACGTGTTATTGTTTTTGGTTCACTTAAAACGAACGGGATCCATTCTCTCGATACCAAAATGGCTCGTTAGTGTATTAACAATCTCGTTGCCCGTTTTTTTTTTTTTTTTAAATCGTAATCAGACATGGATCTTCCTAACTCAATCCTTTCTTTAATTCTGTAGCCCCTTCTGTTCTACCCAGTAGTATTGATTAATTAATCAATATATCTTGTTTGCTAATCAATTTCAACACTTCACAAATGGGCCGTGGGCTTTGCTCGCCTTTTTCCCCTGCGAAATTTCAGTAGCCCCGCAAAACACACGGGTGAAAAAAAAAATTAATTATTCTTCTAAAATAATCAATTAAAATATTTTAACATCATTAAATGTTCTACGCAAAAGTAATAAAAGAACAATATAAAAAAACAAACAAAATATTTATTCAGACAAACAGCAAAACATCTAAAAGCAAGCGGGAGTACAACTGACGATAGATAGTGTTTCATGTTCCTTATTCCAACCAAACACTTGATGCACCCGAAATCCAGATGCTTCGGACATAGTAGTCCCCCATCCCATCCCATCCCATCCCATGATTCTTCACTTCCCCCAGCCCCCTCGGTCATGGATTGGGTTTGATATAACCCATCGGATCCATCAGGTCGGAGAGCTCATCCGGCACCACTACTACCAGGTCCTCAACTTCGGCTTCCTCCTCCGCCACGTCGACATCCTCCCCCAGTAGTTCCTCCCAGTCTCCATCATCCTCATCCCCTGTGCTGATCTTGGGGTCCAGTGTTGGGAAAACCTGATTGCTCGTTTCGTTCTCCAGTGCCGCGGAGATGTACGTCTCCATTTCCGGGTCTCCTTCCAAGAGGAAGTCCAAGCCGGCCTCCAGTTGGAGATTCTCCATGCTCGGACTATTCATTAGCCGCCTTTTCCGGCCGATATCCGATCCCCGCAGCTTTCTTCTCCGGATGAAGAGCTCGACAAAGTTTGGGTTCTTCAGGGCCTTCGCAAGGAATGCCCCCATCTGTTGCTGCTTCCTCGAGGTCCTCTCAAGCCTCTGCTCCATCTCTGCTATCAGGTCCAACGAGTTCTGCTGCTGCTGTCTCAGGTTCACGATGTCCGACATCAGCAGTTCTTGGTCACGTCGGAGCTGCTCGATACTGCCCTCTAACCCGAACTGGCCAATCTTGAGGAAGGATCCCCCGCCCTGCTGTGTCAGATTCTGCGGGGATGCATTCCTCCTCCTCTTGATCAGCTTCAGTAAATGTCTCTGCCCTCCGAGGAAGCACTCGTTTGCAAATTCCCATCGGTCGGGATCGACTTTCCGAAATCCCTGCCAAACAAATACCCAAAAGCCATGTTAGTAAACGACCACCTGTCAACTACTCATAACCTTGACAAGTTCAAGACTCGATGTTGGCACTCACATAAGTATTGAGCTGGCGAATGAAGCTGGAGAAGTTATCGTGCTTGAAGTAGCGAGGGAGCAGGGTCGAAGAGAACCCGTGGACGTCCCAGATGACGAAGCTGTTTCTCGCCTGGCTCCATTGCACGACGGGGTCCGTAGATGGATCCTCGACGATCTCAAACGTCTTCAACAAGAATGGCGGAGGCCCTGACTCGTGCAGGCCCTCAATCGGGCGAGGCGTGGATGACGACGGCTGCTGATGGTGCCCCTCCGCGTCGTCCAGAAACCCATAATCGTCCTCCTCTAATTTGATGATCTCAATCACTCCTCTTCCCTTCATTTCGACATTTTGGATGATACCATGACAGTTAGGAATTAGTTATGACAGTTATATTACTCGGACTCAGTTGGGAAAGCGAGGGGGACAAGTGTGAGTACGTTTGTTTATATATACAAAGGAAGTGAAGGAAAAATCTAGACAGACAGATGTTTTCTTTCAGTTCTGAGAAGCTTCCGACAGGGGGCAGAGTTATGGAGACCACGTTTTGCCTTCCGGGGTTGGAACTTTCTAGAAGAGATGGTCTAGTGGGCTCGGGCCACTCTACTGGGCCATCTATGGGCCATGGGCCTAGGAGGCCCCAGACCGTTATCCATCTGACCGCTGCCGGTGGCCAACGGGGCTGGAGATGGATGAAGGGTATGTATGTGGTGGTGGGGCTGAGGGTGGTCATCCCAGGGAGGCTTTGGGGGAAGGCTGGTGTTCTCTAGAGCACGCACGCATCAGAGGTTGTCCGTGAGGTGTGTGATTGATGGGGGATTCGGAAAGTCGCACGTGTAAAGTCGATGCATAAGAAAAACAACGCGAACTCAGCTTGTCCTAACCGATGAGGCCTAAGCCCCCCCATTTGTTTCCCAGTCTGGAATCCAGCAATCTGTTGATTAGGCCAAGGAGCCATCTGATCTCAAATTCTCCCACAAAAATTTCCAACATCGTCCTCCTGCTTCTTGCACTTGGGGATTACGGCGGAGAGTTTGAGCTCTTACCATCTATAAATGCAGTCGACTAGCCTCCGCATTCTCAAGCTCAACATTTACTCATCCATAAATCAATTCAAAAATTATAAAACAAAATAATAAATAATAAAATGAGGCCTGCAGTCAAAAAAGAGACACGGTCGAACAAAAGACGAAGCAAATTAAAGAAGGGAGAAGAAAGCAAAAGGGAGAACAAAAAAATAAATAAAAGAAAGAGAAAAATAAATAAAACTCCCCGTGAAATTTCTATATATATTATAATTAATAATAAATATACATAAATATAAATGAATATTTGAGGACCTCTCGTTGTTGCTGTCGTTGGGATTCAACAACTCGGAAACGGCTGGAATCCACCGACAGAGAGAGGTGGGGTGGGATGCATTACAACTTTTACCAACAAAACAAAAGATAGACGAAGCACATTATTCCAATTTGAAGATAACCAACGGATCCTCCTCATTCAATTAATCAAGAAAGGGTAGTATTATTACATTCTCCAAATCATTAATGATTATTTAAGGAAAAAAAAAACTGGGAAAGATTCTCTCAGTTAGCCAAATTTACAAAACTAAGAAAATTGGAATAGGATGATGATCCAACCAGTAATTGAGTTGATTCCACCACCCTCTACCATTCTCCAAACCCAAACTATTTATTACAACCAGCCCCCCATTTGTTTCTATCTTCATTCGGCTGTTTAATACACACACTTCAAAAGAAGATTTTTTTTTGAAATTGGAATCTTCGGACAACTTCATTAATCAGCCAAGTATTAAAGAATAAAATAAGACCCAACAATGTGCTCTTTTGCCCCCCCCCCCCCCCCCCCACCCTACACCTTTTATCTTTGTGCTCCTTTTTTTTATTTTAAAAAAAAAGAGGAATTATTTGGGTAATTTTAAGTATAACCTCGTTTGTTTGTTACAACGAATATTGGAATGGTAGTAATTCATTCAAACACACGCACTTTCCAGCTTCCTCACACCCTGTCCTTATCCTGATCCTGTCCTCTTTCTCCCTCCTTCACATGAACAACAACAACAACAACTCCCAACTCAAACTCCTTTTATTACCCACACACACACACACACCCCAAAACCCCTTAACCCTGGTTAACATCTTCACCAAACCCCTCCTTCTCTTATCCCCCCACCCCCCCTCCGAAACCCTGCTTTCCATCTCCTCACTCGACTCTCACCAAGTTTCGGCCACTCCCACCTTCGCTACGACGACGATGGGCGCCCCCATCCCCACCCTCCTCTGCTTACTCTCCGCCGTCCTCCTCTTCACCCCTTCGTCTGTCGTCTTCGCCCACAACATCACCGCCATCCTCGACGCATTCCCCGACTACTCCCTCTTCAACTCCTACCTCTCCCAGACCAAGCTCTGCGACGAGATCAACAGCCGCGACACCATCACCGTCCTCGCCCTCGACAATGCCGCCATGTCCTCCCTCGCCTCCGGAAAGTCCCTCGCGGTCATCAAGGATGAGCTCGAGATCCACGTCGTCCTCGACTACTTCGACCCCCAGAAGCTCCACCAGATCCCCAAGGGCTCCACCCTCTCCACCACCCTCTACCAGACCACCGGCAACGCCCCCGGCAACCTCGGCTTTGTTAACATCACTGTCCTTCAGGGCGGTAAGGTCGGCTTCGGCGCCGCCGCCCCTGGCTCCAAGCTCGACTCCACCTACACCAAGTCCGTCAAGCAGATCCCTTACAACATCTCCGTCCTTCAGATTAGCAGCCCCATAGTTGTTCCCCAGATTATCGCTGCCGCCGCCCCCTCCGCCTCTGACTCCAACATAACGGCCTTGCTGGAGAAAGCCGGGTGCAAGACTTTCGCCGACTTGCTCGTCAGCAGCGGGGTCATCAAGACTTACGAATCTGCCCTGAAAAACGGCCTGACGATCTTCGCGCCAAACGATGAGGCCTTCAAGGCGAAAGGAGTGCCAGATCTTGGCAAGCTCACCAATGCCGAGCTCGTCTCGCTCCTTCTCTACCATGCAGTCCCCGGATATACCCCGGTAGGGACACTGAAGACCAGCAAGGATCCCATCAGCACATTGGCGACCAATGGCGCTGGCAAGTACGACTTCACTGTGAAGACTGCTGGAGACGAGGTCACCCTTGTAACTGGGGTCGACGACTCAAGAGTTGCGAGTACCGTTGTCGACTCCACTCCATTTGCCATATTCTCGGTCGGCAGCGTGTTGCTGCCTTCGGAGATTTTCGGTACGGCACCCTCCCCTGCACCGGGTCCAGCGCCCGTCACCGCCCCTTCTCCAGCTCCTCTGGCTCCTGCACCCGGGCCAGCCACAGAGGCGCCTTCCCCTGCACTGGCTTCGCCTCCTGCACCTCCCACCGAAACCCCAGAAGGAGCACCCGGTGCTGCTGGGCCTACGGTGCAGTCAGAGAACAGCAAGTCCGGGAACAGCGCGGTCCACGTCAGCGGGAGTGTGTCGGTGGTTGCTGTTTGCATTGCCGTTGTTTACTCTGTTTCCTTTTACTGAGAGAGTCGTTTTCTCGTGATTTGGCCGCCTTTCGTTATCCGCATTTCATTTCTTCGTTAAATTTATTTTGCCATGTGGATCGATGGATTTGTTCTTACTTAATTTAATCATTCCAGTTATTTATTTATGAACATTGACCGGCGTTGTTCTCCTGTCGGTCATCATGGGCGCATAAGCAGGCCGGAGATATTCTCCGGCGAAAAGAATCGGAAGAGAATCAATAAGACGCTGAAACACTCAAGAATGCGAGTGGAACCATGTTAATCACAGAGATGGTGTTAATCACAGTTCTCCTTGGATAAATAAATCCAGGCACTAGCCGTTGACGATCCTGGTGATTGGATCGGCCCTGTTGAGGAGGCTGCAAGATAGTTTAATGAACTGGGACTCGTCCATGGATGGCCTCGTAACCCTTCGCGGCGTAGTTTTCACTGGTTTCTGTTTTGCCTTGGTGGATTCAGTTGAGTGCATGTAGCTCGGCTTGATGTCCCTGGTCTCCATGGTTCTTTCTGAGGTCGCAAATGTGTGGTTTAGGGGGAGCAAGAAAGAGGCCGGGCTCTCGTTGTATGGAGAGTCCAAGCTGGGGCTGGAGGACGAGTGAGTGCCACGACCCAGGAGAGGAGGCTTTGCAGAAACTCTCATCGTCATGTTTGTCCTCCGGACTTTGACCGTATGAGGATCCGGTGACCTGGATTTCCCAGATAAAGGAGAGTTCAACTGTGCTTTTGAGGATAAGGTTGTCTTAGGGGGCTGATGGTGGGAATGCTGCTCTATCAAGCGAGACTCCCACGGTTTTGCTGCCATCCACCGTTCTAGCCAACTCCATTTGCTTCTCTCGAACTCCTTGCTCCGAGGCGGAGCAATCATGAGCGATCTTGAATTCATGTCGGTACTGGGGTTCCACTGCAAGAAGATCAAAATTTGAATTACGCGAGGGCAAATAAGCGCAGGTCTATCCTCCACCTCCACTCACCTTTTGAGCAAGAGCGTAGACAATCGCTCTCTCCCTCTTGAAAGCCCCTTCTTGCCGCAACTGCAACTTCGCTTTGACATCCTCAAGGGTTCCTTTGCTGTCGCACCATCCCTCCTCAGCCAGTTTCAGGAGGTCAGCCTTCGTCCGCCGCTCACTGAGCATCCGCTGAATTGCCTGTCCTTCAACGGACAACCTAACCTGACGAGCCCTCACCCGTGCCTGAACTCGGACAAGGGCCTGCATGCACCTCAGCGTCACAGCTGCCTGTTTCCTCACCTTCCTGCCACGCACCAATGCTTGAAGCCTTACAATCCCCCTCAAAGCCTTCAATGCCCTCCGCGCCTGTCGAAAGCATTACCGTCAATAGCTACAAGTTCTTGCCCATGAGAACTAAACCCGACATCGAGAAAAATATCCATTATACCAGGAATCCTCGGAATGCAGTCTGAATCCTGATAGCAGCCCACTCTTGCTGAACAACCCGGAAGTCCTTTGGAGGGGCTCTGACAACAGTAGCCACAACGGCCGAGTAAGCATCCGGCATGAGCGACAGCGAACCAATCGATCCCTCATAAACGCCTCCTTTAAGGTTACAAGATGAGCTCTTCCAGAGCTTCCACTTCTTGCTCTTCCCGCCTCCATTGCCACCAGACTTGTCCTGAGAAACAAAAAACATACAAATGCATGTTCATCAGACAACCACCTCGTTGCTCCGCCAAACAGACTCAAAACAAAACGAATGCTTACTGGGAAATCCTTGTCGGACTTCCAAGGACCACCGGCGATAGCCCGAATCCATTTTCCGGAAGCACCCATTGATGCAAGCTCCGAACTAGAAAAAGGATCAACACCCGGTTTCCTTCCTTGCTCGAACGTTTCCGGGGGGTGATTCAAACGGGTGATATGGAGGCAAAGTATAAAACTTTTTGGAAGAAGGGAAACTAAAAAGAGATCTTTTCAGTGGGTGGGGAAAGAAGGGACGGGGATGGGACTCGATTCAGAGCAATGATTCGTGAAAAGGAGAGAACATCGTTACGGTTGGCATTTAAAAAAAAAACAACAGGACCAGGACCAGCCACAATCACCACCGGGACAGAGACACACCCAGAAAACAAATAAAAAAAAGCCTAAATCTTAAACCCAATCCTAAAAAGGATAACCCACAAAGTGGGATTAGTTTACTTCAATGAAATTTTGTGTCTTTTCAAAGAAAAAAGAGAGAGCAAAGGTTGGGTTATGGGTTCGGGGGGGGGGGGGTGGGGGGGAGAGGGACGAGTGAGGAGTGTGAAGTTGAAGAGAAGCGTGCTCAAATGCAGACAATGCAGAAACAGGTCCAAAATCCGAGGAAAGGGAAAGGAGAACAAGGAGACAGAGAACGGGCCGTTTGCGTCACTCTGTCTCTTTTTCGAAATTTCAAATAACAAAAGAGGGAGGAGGAATAAAAGGTGATTCAGACAGACACACAGAGACAAGTGCTTCCACTGGACCTTTTTAATTTTTGGGACCCTGAACTGATCTGATCAAATGCCCCTAAAACTAACATAGAAATGAGGGGTGAGGATGTGATCTTTTTTTTTTTTTCCCGCCCGATTTTCGAAACGCTCCGACTAATTCGGACTTACCACTTGGACCAATTCCACGTTGGTGAGTATGTGATCTTTATTTGGGTGTTTTTTCTCGTTGATCATTCAATTTCCCTCATCCACAGGATCTTCCCACTTGTTTAATTTAAGTTGAGGACGATGCTACTGCTACCCCTTCCAGCATTTCTTATTTTCAATCTGCAAATTTTTAGGGGACCAAAAAGAACTTGTCCCATTTTGACAGTGGAGTTTGCAGATAAGCGAGACAACTCATGAGAAGCTTGATGTCCCCCCCCCCCTGCCCCCCCCCCCCCCCCCCCCTCCCCCCCCCCCCCCCCACCTTACATGTGCACCCACCGCCCCCAAGCTTCTTCTTGATATCGATGGGTCGATTTAAGGGGTCCATTTCCTCCCTCATTCTCATCGAAAATCATATCCCATTACAAGAGTAATACATTGCATACCACAAAATTGTCCAGTAAAGGATTGCGTTCCTGCAAGCCAATTCTTTCTCTCTGCACACTCATGATTTATACATGAAATGTTTCCAGCCTACTGCTAAAAAGAATACCTCCTCCTTCTAAGAGGAAACAATGAGGGTGAGACTACAACAATGTACATGCTTGCTTTCGATCCCTTCTAACATGTTGACTCCGCCAGTAATTCAGTATGTAGGAGGAAGTTGAGAAGAAAAATTCTTGTTGGGCTTACGCTTTCTCTTTAGGAGAGGAGAGGAGGTGGTGGAGTGTCGACGCCTGGATGACGGCACTCGGGCTAGACATGACATCATTGGCAAGGACCGTCCGTCTCAAACTAGGGCTTGCAGTTGTTCGGCTGAGGCCACCTTGTGTGGCCTGCCTGAATCGGCAGGGCAGGAGCTTGATGATGCGTGATGACCCGACAAGTAGAACGACGCCTACAATGATGAGCACCCTGCAGAAATTTACAAATCCCACCACTTCATCAATTTCGAGAGGCAACATTACAGCACCGATGGATGCTCATACATCAACTGAACACGAGAAAGTTGAATGTCCGTTGTTACCATCCGAGAAGAAGTAAAAACCTTCCGAACGGGGCTGTAGGCAGGCTCTCGCCCAGGGCCAGCATGCCGGCAAGAACACCAGTCACTATAGAAGCGACTGCAGCACACGTTGAAACTACGATCGCCCTTCCGTGCTTCAGACCACGAGTCTGTCAACGAGCACATGAATCAATCTGATCATTCTTATCTCGGTGAATGAATAAATCTGGTCCAGCTAACGAACCGAACAAGTAGGGCGAGATAAATCAAACTAAACGTTTTTGCTTTGCAAACAAACAGAAGTAAATTAAGCAAACTCGTGGTTTTCAATCCTGCTCTTCCTACTGAGATTATATCTTTGGAACAAAATTTAGCATTTTTTGGCCCGAAAAGTACCTGGTAGAAAAATCCTGTACCGCTGCAACTCATACTAATTGCGATGCATAAAGGAGCCAGCAACTTGGAGAAACCCTGCTCAAGAAATAGAAATCCCATTTTTGATATTACGGACGCCATCCTGCAAGGGAACTTTCCATTAAGGTCAATAGACTGGAGAGGAGAAGTACGTGCATCTCCTGACAGCAAAACAAGAGAAGGCACCACAATTCGGGATAAGTACCCAAACAAAATGCCAGATTCCAAGCCATATATGATTTCCTCAACAACTTCATACTCCACCTGATCCATAGACAATGAGCACAAGTAGATTTCATTGGCGTGGGAATAATTCACAAGCACTTCGAAAATGAAAAATCAGGTACTTGGAAATTGTACCATCTCTTGTTCCTTCCGCTGACGTCTACGTATGCGAAGCCATGCATTTAGCAGAGCCTACAAAGCAAAACATTACTGGTCTTTCTTTGGCAAAGAATCTTTGCTATTCAGAACGAGCCCGTTAAGTTCCTAATTAATGATTTTTGAATAAAATAAATGAACCGAGTCAATTGAAAAATCTAATGAATCATGACTAGGATAGAATACCTACAAACAACACAGAGAGTATCAGTGCTAGCCATGGTAAATGGAAGATGGATATGGCAGACTCTGGCTGCTCTTCACCTCCGGCCCCAACTCCTGCACAGGTCGCCAAAAACTTAAGTCTCATCGTCATCTCATCATTTTCAAAAGAAAATCCAAATATTCAGAGGATGATGAAATTGCAGAGGACTCTCCACAACTAAGAAGGCAAAAAGAGTCACTCAATGTCACCTATGGTGCCAAAACCAGCCAGTGTTATTCCCATCCAGTCAACTGTGTTCATAACTTCCTTCAGGTAAAAATGAGAAAAGACTGAAAGAATAGCTAGTCCACAGCCCGAAACAGGCTGAATAACTGACACCTGCAAGTACATAACAGTTAACAAATCAGGAAACGGCGGTTGTTCAACGAGAAACATGTGTCATTTCACATCCATGCAACTAGTGGATTGAAAACTTTATCGACAGAGATCCTATCACTCGGTACTGGAAATGAGTACTTTTCCAAAGCTACTGCAAGAATTATCACAAGTGCTTTAATAACCAGTAAAATGTGCTAACAAACCACCCCTTCTCTTTGTAAATCCCGATATTGTCATTTCCCTTGTGTGTGTGTTGGGGGGTGAGAGGTGCTACTTCAAACGCCCACATCATTTCAGGACTATAAACATAGAGACTTTTTGAAAGGTAACAAAGATTGTTGCCAGTTGTACTCACCGGAGCTAGAGACAAGGCCCTTAACATGACCACCGCCCCAAGTACATCCATGAGGAAACCTATCAACCACTCTCTGTTAAGAGCATAGGCCCTTATGACCTACAAGACGAAAGAAAATTTCAAAATCTCTCCATGTAATTAGCCAGAAAATTAACAATGCCCTTTACAGTAAAAGATTGTTCGAACAAAATTGGTTGCCTTCTGACAGACGATGAAAAGGACAAGAAAAAACTAATGCGACTCCCATGTTCTGAAGAATAAAATCATGAAACAATCCATACAATCGAGCAATAGGGCTGAAGCTGACCGTTGTTTACATTCTGTTTCACAAGCAAATTGCATCAACCCCACTGTGAAATCAAACTAAACTATGATCATTCCTTATCTGATTTCTGTCTCCATGCAAATCTCCGGTTCTGCATCCCCACCCCATCAAATGCAGCACGGTCATTTAGTTCTTGACATGAACCACTGTCGATGCTTGATTGTAAGTGATACGGTATCAAGAACAATCTACAGCCTAACAAACCCTCCGCCTTCACCTCATGATTGCTCCAACATGAATTCTTGTTTGTCCCATCATCAAGATTTCATTCGCAATAATACTATTCCATTTCCCATCCCATTCAAACAATCCAGAATCCAACTTAAGACGTTAAAATCAATCTCAATCAGAAACCCGAATATCGACCATCTGATCCCGCAAAAATCACCCAACATGAACGTATATGAAGAACGACCCAACAACAGAATTGACAAGAAATCACAGATAAATGCGAAAAGGGAGGACCTTGAGTTTGAAAGAGAGAGGGGGTAAGATCACGGTTCCCTTCTTCTGCAGGACCTTGCCTATGTTATTGCCGGCGGTCGCCAAAAGCGTCAGGACGATCGATTCCCACATCCTTCGACCCTCTTACGCAAATTCTTTTCTCCCCAGCTCCGATGTGGAAAGGAAATCAGAAGAAGCCCAAGAGAATCGATTTCACCTGAATCCGTTCCTGGGCAAAACCCGAGATTGGGGAAGTGGTGGGCGGCGGGGGGTTTATTGTTTGATTGTGATCCGCGTTAACAACATCAAAGATCTAATCCCTCCTCCCCGTCTTGGCCCATCCCTATCATATTCTCCTCCCCACGTACAAAACTAATCATCACCACTCATCGGCAAAAATGAAGTTTTTCAGACATTCATTGTTTAAATACATCGAAATGCAGGTGATTACTGTTTTGTTTTCTGATTTGGAAGATTCGCATAATTGTCATAATATTCTTTCGTCCTCCCATGCTTTCTCATTGCTGCGGTGTTGATGATGGTCGATTGTTCGTGCTAGGACTCAGTCTGTGAATTGATTGCAACGATTGCCATCGCCCAATGAAGCAGAGTCCAGCCATGGAATCTTGAGATTGGATCGGCAAAGCCTCAAGATCTTTGCCAGGGATTCAACCTCATGCCTTCTTCAACCGGCACGGAGATCAAACGACACATACTGCCCAGGACTACGAGACCTTGGGTTCGAGCATCGGTCCTGATACTGTCTATAAAACATAGATCAGTTCTATTCCATTATCGCCAATATTCCACGTTTGGTAATACTAGGAAACAGCCACATCCACTGCTCTAAGAATACGCAAGAACAAGACTTCTCCAAATGATCGACCAAACAGGACACTACCTGGCCAGACAGCAACAACTTCGATGTTGTGATAGCGCCAACTACCATCTGAAATTTCGAGCTTGACCTCTCCATATCAATGGAGAGGATGTTCCCCACATTTCACGGATCTCAACTCAATCCTGGAAAGGCAGATCCAATCCCCCCAACAGATAATTTGGACAGAACTCTAGTCAGTACATGACGATCCATTATTTAGACATCCCTAAAACTCATTTAACTCTCCCTCTGCCGTAATCCCAAAGCTCCCGAACCCGAATTTCCATCCATTCCTTGAATAGCACGCTAGCAACAGAGGGATGAATTATAACAGCCTGTTCGAGGGCTGATGAAATGGTCTGGATTTGGAGTAAGACTGAAGGGAATGGATCGAAACCACAGTGGGTATCATCTTATCCGATCCTTCCACACAAACTCTATCTCGCAAGTATTCATAAGTTCATTGAATGACCATCAAGAAGGGCCCCATATCCCAATCAAGAAATACCAAATTTATTGAAGACAGAGGGACTGCAACATCCTATAAGCTTTTCATATCAAGCAAAGCACAAACCACAAACAGCAGAACCAACCCCCCAGCGCAAGGGCGGTTCCGGAAATCTCGCAGACTTTCTACAGCGAGCCCCTCTAGCAATCAATTTCCCAGCTCAGGACCACCGGAACTCGCCCCGGTCCTTTGCCGGGTCACCACCAACCATAGACAACCTGACTGTACCTATCCTTGAGCCACCTGAAGCTCTTCCTAAAGGAACCTTTCGTCTTCCCTTCGACTGCATACATCTTGTAGCTAGCGACCCTCTTCTTCCTCTGGAACTCGGGATCGGACACAGCCCACGAGGACTTCGAACCCGTGCCGTTTCCTCCCCACCCCTTCCCTTTCTTCACCTTGAAATCATTCGGCTGTTCCCCCAAATTATGACTCCCATAACCATAACCGCCGCCGCCGCCGCCGCCGCCCCACATATCCATCTGGGCCTGAGCATAGGTCGCGCTGTAGCACCTCAGGGTAAGATCGCCGTACCTCGGGTGGGGCTGCGGTGGCTGCTGCTGCCCGGAGGCCGAGTAAGGCTGCAGCTGCATATCATTGTAGGCGCTGCTGCTGCCGCCGTAGCCATAGGCGTAGGATTTCGATCGGGAGTCGTCCGCCATTAGACCGCGCGAATCTGACGGATTCCGACAGCTGGGTCTTTCTAAAGATTGGATTTTTTTTTTTTGGGGGGGGGGGGGGGGGGTGTTGATCGAAATGAAACGGAATCGGGATTGAAGGTGGTGAATTTTGTCGGGAGGGTGTGGGGGAAGTCTCTCTGTATTTCTCTCTCGACTCGGTGCTTTTTTCAGACGATGGATGGATGGTGTGCTTGGCTCGGACGTTCCGTTTGATTTTGTCCGAAAAGTTTTTTGTGTCAGAAAGTGGATACACACATTTTGAAAGACATTACCTTTATACAAAAATTGATTTTTCTTCTAATTGTTAAATAGTACAAACAAAACTTATATACAAGAAGAGAGATGGAGAGATTAGAAAAAATATCCGTAATTGGCGACGAACTCTAACATCATTGAATGCGTTTTGACTTGATGGGTGGTGGGGAGAGGGTGAACGTGCAATGTTTCGAGATGCATGATTTTAATGTAACGAAAAAAAAATGTCTGTGATGATTAGGTAGGTAGGGTGACTTAGGCACATCAAATCAAGAGAAGGTTTCCTCTCATATTCTTAATAGTCCATTTTTTGCATGCACGCAAATTGACTTGTTCAATTCAAATTTTTATGTTTTCTTGTCTCTTCGTTATTACCAAACTCCCTCCCCAAATCGAAACTCCCGACGTTGACCGTAACTCACCAAGGAAATCAGAAGTACACGTAAGACAATTTCCCATTCTTGTCAGGACAATAACTTAGACCTCCTCCTATCCTTGCACATTCTTGATATTATTCATCCTAGGCTCTAATTAATGGGGGTCGCGTGTTTGGATTATATTAGTGTAAAAATTGTGACTAGTTCATTACGAGGGTTAGTCTAGGGGGGGTGTATTATTACCATTATTAGCATGGCCTTATTTAATGCCATCTTGAAGGTTAATGGGATTGGGTGATGGAACTTATGGCTTGGGAATTAAATTATCATCACATGAGTCAAAAGTTAGATAAACTTTTATTACAAGTTGGGAGGGGGGGGGGGACATCGGCAGGACGCTCCATGGAAATGGGCTTTTACAGTAAGGCCCCCTGCCTCAAGCCCGTCATGACGGGCCTTTCAAATGTAATGGGCCTTATGGGCCCTTTAACTTCAAACAACCTTATGTTGTTAGCCATCCGAAGACTGCAGCAAATAACCAACAAAAGAAAAGAACAAAAGAAAAGGAAGAGCACCATTAATTAGATTATTTGGACTTGGATGATTTTGTTCTTATACGTCGTATACGGTCAAATGCATGTCTACCACCCGCCCACCCATTATCGTCTTGTCTTCACTTTCTTCATCAATTCCCTTATTATTTTCTTTTTGTCAAGTCTCAATATACATAACACTTAAAAAATATCATTGAATACTTTATAATATCTCTTTTCGAATAATATAACTGGGATGGTGCGATTTTTGGGTGGCAAGGCATCTCTGGACGTATATGTTGCCCGATGGCCAAATCTCGGACGAGTCCAGAAAAATCTGGTTGCGTAACAACCAGCTGGAGACATGGTGTCGTGACGTGAACACCCCCCCCCCCCCCCCGACCACTTAAATCCTGACCAAAGAAAAAGGAACGGATCACATGGCTGGGGTTCACCCAAGCATCAACCCCCCACCAAGTGGAGATCGAGCAAAGATTCGAGATAAAACCGAATCCCCCCACTCACTTCCCCTTGTCTCTTCTTGTTTAGCTAGTAGCTTCTTCCGCGTATTTTGAGTTAAATTCAAACCTTACATACGTTCCCGAACCTGATTTGTGTTTCTGACCACCCTTCGGCTAACACACCCCACGTAACGATGAAATGGGACTAACTCTTTGTTTGTTTATCCATCTTAGGGCTCTATCGTAGGATCGTTTTTCTTAATCTTCGTAAAGTTGTCAACGTGTGAGTTGTCTTCGTCTCATCCATGTGACCAGAGAGACTACGACATGGTTTTAGTTTATATCATCAGTTAATATCCAAAAGACGAGCTTAACCCCCGAGCGATTAGACAAGACCATAAATCCTTTCAAAAAAAAAAAAAAATGCACGAGGATCGCCATGATTTGATTGATCCGGCGATGATGAGTATATTGTGTTTTTGGAGGAAGGGGGGTTGTTTTCGGCGCCGCCATTGCTTTTACTACTCTCAAGCCTTTTTCTTCGGCATCCGAACAAATTCATTCCAATTTGGGGTTTGTTGATGGAGAGAACAAAGTCAAAGTTTCTGTTCATTTTGATGGAACTGAAGAGAGCGGATGAAGCTCGAGAAGATCAAAGAAAGGAAAAACGACAGATTGATGCGATCAACATAAAAGATATGAAAGCATTTTAAGCATGTCTCCTCATATATGTTGTCAACTTTCACCCCCCGTTTCATTCTCCATCCTACATTGGGTTGTTGTTTAGTTCAGTCAACATGGGATCCAACCCGACTCGCCTTTTTCTCGTGTTGTTTCAAATCACCTTTCCTTCGTTCCGATCTTCTTTTCTTTGAACCCCCACTAGTTTTGTTTTTCGAGTCACATATTCTGCAAAGGGAATTGTTGAGTCGTCATAATCTAAAGTATAAACGCCTTTTTGACCTTAAGATTTCCTTGAGAAAGAAATTATCAACATGATGGAAGAAGAAGATTGAACCGCCTAATTTCGTGGTGTAAGTAATTCACGTACTTGTCCTCTTTCAAGGAAGAAGACAAAATTAAAGGAGACAAGGCGATTGATTGACAGGTGGGATAAACATAAGACTGGGATGGGGTTCAGTACAGGTGTCCAACATGCTTAGGGTTTGGCTCACGAATCCCCCTCCCCCCCAAAAAAAACAGGTTAAAAAGAAGATAAGACTTGGAAGTACAGAGTCGTCATTGGATTTCGGTAAAAGTAAAAACCCCTCCGCATGTCTCTGTTCTGATCTTATCGGAAGAAAATAATAATAATATTTAAATTTTTATCATGGATACCATTATAATATCAAAATGTCTATACAAGATAAGATGTGCAGATGCATGATTCAATGTTTTGATAATGAAATTTGGATTCGGAGGAAGAAAGTTCATGAATGACATGGGAACAATAAAGTTATTTATTTTCCCAATAAAGGGAGAGGATGATAAGATAAGATAGATGAAGATGAGAGATAACTCCATAACATTTTTTTTTGGTTCGTTATTCTTTGTGTGGACGAAGCATTCCACCCTCACCGCAACTCCGAAAAGAAGGGGGATCGGCCAATCTTCCCCCCCATCCCCATCTATATAAACCCCCTTCTTCCCCCCACCCTCTAAACCCTATTCATCCACATCCACATTCACATCTTCTTCTTCCTGTTTTCTTTCTTCCTTTAGGGTTGTTCTCTCCCTGGTTGGTGGTTTAGGGTTTGTTTATATCAAAAACTCAAATGGTCTCTCACTCGATCCGGAGGAAGGATGGTAAAGAAAGAAGGGAGGTGACAGAAGAGAGTGAGCACTCGTGGTGGCTTTCGTGCAATTCGTATTTTGCTCGAAGCTACGAGTGCTCACTCTCTGTCTGTCACCCCCTTCCTCTTGTCCTTTTTTTTTCCTTCTTGTTGGAACCCTAGATCCGTAAATCCACGCGAACAACCTTATCATCTGCTGGCTGTTTTTCATCTTGTTTTTTTTTTATATATAATACACATCTCGTATAATTATTGTAGTGAAATCCTATACAAGCCTTCTAGGCAGTGGATTATGAAGCCCCCAGTCCCTCTCGGGGTTGAAGCGTGCACGCTGGATCGTTGAAGCAGGAGGGAAGGTTGTAGCGTGTGCATCCGTTGGCCTCCTGTCACTCTCGGGGTGTTTGCGCTCGGTCTAAATGCCGAGGAAGGAACCGTATAAGAACCAGGAAACCTTAGTTTTTTTTATTTGCCCTAATCATGACAGAGCCTGTTCTACGATTCTTCTGTATACGACAAGAGGAAACTGTACTTCCATTCGTATTGTAAGAATCGTTCTGGTTCTGGACATTAATCCGTTCTCCGTGTACAAAACTGAATAACAAAAGTCTCCAGAGAATGTTCCTAAATGGACTAAACAAAAGACATGCAAACAGATTGGGATTGGATTCAAGCATGTCTGGAGCTGGGTTTTGGTTTATGAATGAATCCTTGGATTTGGTGAAGAGTTGGTTGTTTTGTTAGGGTTTTTTTGTTCTTTCGGCCTACTCTTCCTCTCGACCTTAATATGTGTATGACTGATTCCATCAGATATTTATTCACTGGTCAAAAACTGAACCATATCAAGTATTTATTCCCATTTTACTCACAAAAACCTTTTGTGTGGCGATTGCAACAGTCATCATGAGCCTTTTTTTTTAAAAAATCGTAGTCATTAATATCTGTATGTTGTTTGAGATAAGCTGGAGGAGAAAGAAAAGGTATTTTTCATGCTTACATTAATTAGACGACTCCTACAAAAATTACACCTCCTATGCATGAGCAGCCGGGCGAACCCAAGGAGGAAAAAAGTAATGGGGACAACAGTAAAAGCATACAAAAGAAGCTCCACTCCTTCCTTCCCGAGGAGACGTGATGGAGAATCCTCACTCGGCGTGATTTTCTTCCGTCGCTGTGGTAGGAAGTTCTGCTGAATTTGTCTTCCCATCTCCCGCTTCTGCTGAAGGAGGCGCACCTCCGTTTTCTAGGACGGGGGATTCGCCGTTTGCTGACGTTGGAGTCTTTTCTTCACCGCGACTCACGGTTCTAGGGGGATTCCTGAACGTGGAGACTGACAACAACCGACTTATCCCATCACATAAACCTTTCGCATCCATCACGATAGCGCCTCCACCAGGATAGCATCGTCCGAAGCAAGCCCCACAATGTGGATAAGCAACCTACATAACCTACACATCAGGATTGCTATTTCCTCTAGAGGGAATACAGATGACCTTCGACATTTTGGGTGGGTAAGTACCTCAATGAATGCGCGGGAAAGGGAAAGGAAGAGAGTCGATTCATTGTCACGGAGCATTTGAGTCGCGTGATATCTCAGAAGATAATCAGCGACAGCTTTTAATCCCTCGATTAATTTCTGAGCAAGTACATGCTTCAAGCTGAGTGGAGCGCAAGGACGAAGCTCGTTCATAGCAGCAGAGATGCCTGAACAAGCACAAAATTGAGTGACCAGGAAATATGGACAATTTTGGCAGCTAATTGTCCATTATATGCAGCATTTCTCAAGGAGAAGCACCTCTTAAATCTTACCATTGACAAACACCGCAAGAGGTGGATGTTCCATGAGAACAGACGGAGGAGTGACATCTTCTTGGCTTTCATTGGCCGGACTGTTAGCTGGAAAACCTACGGCAGGGAGAGGGACCCAACGATGAGAGTCCAAGACCACCTGCAATTAGAAACACCCTGATCACACTTCAGATCAAGAAAGGCCACCAAACACACTTGAAATTGACTATGCTTCCACATACTCACCTGAAAGTTCTCAAAAGCCGTATTCATATTCTTGGAGAACAAATTGAAGACAGCCCTGCATAGAAATCCATAAAAAGTTCATGAATATTTGGCACAGGGCAGAAAGTAAGGTACACAAGTATGTGGTCTTTTACTCTTCGAAGAGTGACGGTAATAGCCCTCTGAAGTCAAGCCCAACCCATCCGAGTCCCATGGCACAATACTACAGCGAAAACTAATTAGAATCAGCTTCCGGATTTTATTTAAAAAAAAAAAATAACATGCTGGACTAGAAGACCTCAACCATATAGATAATCAATCATATGATGTCATAACTACACATCTATATCTACATCAACATCACCAATACACCCAACTCGCTACTACCAAAAATCACCATGCATTGCACATCTCCATGTACTGTGTCATTACCAACATATTTAGAACTTATGAAAAAACAACCTCACCATGCATTGATCAAGAATGTTAGATAGAGATCCGCCTTCAGTTATTTTAGGAAGCATAACTTTAAGAGTCTTCAGATGGGAGGTAATCTGATGCATGGCCCAACTAAAAAGAAGCCCTCCATCATAGTTTTCCTCGCTTCCGGAGGTATCATCGGCAAAGATAGCCCTATATTGATTTACAACATCGAAAAGATGCATCCTGTGGCAGTTGATCATCCCCTTCAAGAATTCATAAGGGTTTCGCTGGTCAAGGTCTTCAAGAATTCCAGTGAGCCAGGCCTCTCTACATCGTAAAAACTGAAAGATAAACTTGATCAGATCAGGAAAGAGGTGAATAAGGATGAAAAATATAACCACAAAATAAGATCCTATTTCACTGTTGACCTGTGGAGTTGACAAATTGTGTATGATAATGTTCCTTCATTGTCGAAATCCAGACAAGAAGTAGAGAAGAGGGACATGAGAATCAGGAGATTTTGTCGTACCTGCAACCTCATTTCATATTCACTGAACACTCCTATTCGACGCAGATAACCAATTATCCGGAGACATTCTGGCAACTGGAACAAAAAGCGACAAGTTTAGCATCTAAATCTATATATAAGCATCATACACCATTTACAAACAATTGCACTATTATTTTACGAGTAACAATTGTACATTTAATGACATGCTCACCTGAATATTCGATTTAAGTTTTTGAAGAAGTTGAGAAAGAAGTGATTTTGTGGTTTGCTTAACTTCGGCAGCCAATGCTTGAATGACAGGCAATCTTGAATATAAGCAGATTAATCAGTCGTATAAAATTGAAAGGGTTCAGTAGATCTACTGAAGGGGGTGGGGGGGGGGGGGTTAAACCACAAGGAACCTCACTTGGGGTGCATGGTAGAGAGTTTGCAGACAAATGCTTCCAGATCAAGAGCTTCATCATAATTTCCATTTCTTACACATCTGCAAAGGTGAAAATAGGGATCAGATGTCTTGGCCATATTATGTGAATTTTATATATTACATTTCTATAGCATTTATGGAAAAGCATGTCATAATAGACCATATATCTATGAAGGATACCATGATCTAGACTGCACTCCATTTGAAAGAAAAAAAAAGCAAGAGCTATCAATTTTATTAGTGTTGGCAACAAATCACCAGAGTGCATACGTATCCATAAGTTGAGGAATTTCGAGCAAGTCAAGCAATGTACTGTGGTTGGCAAGTAACGTATGATTCATCTTCTTCTTCTCCAATATCTGCTCTCCGGATTCAACAAACTCTGTACAACCAGATGTCAACTTTGGGATCTCGCCAATCTACAGACAAGCAAAGGTAACATCACCACCAGATTTACATACATTTCATCTAAAATACATCGAGCGCATGACCTTAGTCAATGAACAATGAAAACAGATGACCATATCTTATAACAGCAAGTAACATATTAAAACTGCATCTCCATCAAATCAACCATTTACCTTACTAGCTATTCCAAATTAGAACTGAATTTCAGAACAACAGCAAAACAAAACGGGATTCAATAATCGATATAAATCCAATAAGTTCAATGCTCATCAACAGCAGATGATATTTCAAAAATTCAAATCTAACTTAATCCTAAATATCATCATTGATCAAGGTGCAGTGGCAGAACAGCTGAAGACGGCCTACTTTGACTAGTCAAGCCACTGGGCACGCAAAAATTTTGGTAGAAATGATTCCAGGACACTCACTAGCGATTCGAGATGCTTGTTGATGGATGAAACCTCCTCACGGATAGCGACCAAAGCATCCGCGGCAGAGATAAAAGCCCTGTAATTAGCCACGGCCACTTCCTGCATCTGCTTCTGTATTCTCTCCGCATCGACTCTCAGCAACTCCGGCTCCTTCACACGTCCAAAACCATCGGCAATCAATCTCGAAACAAGACCATATCACAACGATCGATCGAAAATCACCTTGTGGAGGCGATCGAGGGTGAACGAAAGAAGTTCGGAGACGTAAGGCTGCTGCGACGGCGACGCCAGGGACAGGAGCCCAGCAACCGTCGCCTCCGCATTCTCCACCTCCATCATTAGGAAGGAACCGAACTCGCGAATGATACAGGATGGAATCTGCAGATCTCGTCGTAGCTCCGATCCCGGGGCGGAAAATTCGCCCGTTCGCCGATCGGATCTGATAACTACCGGAGTCGAGGCGGTACTTGCCCGGGTGAGAGGGAACCGAACGGACCAGGGTTGTGGGCCATTGAACCTACTTTTAACTGGGCCTTAAATATGAAATGGGCCTACTTTACCGTCATGCACTTGAAAAAGCTCTCCGGCCACCGGCTTTCTTCATTCGAATCTCGAAATGCGATGCTTCTTTTAGAAGACAATCGCGAACGCATCATCAATACACTCGTTGTTTACATAACTTCGAGATGAAAAAACGTAAGCCTTAGTATGTAGTCGCCGAGTATGCGCAACACATGTTGCATCTCAAAGAAGATTATGAGTAATGAAGAACATGAGGGAAATACATAGATTGGGCATGAAGAACCCGGCAGGTCTTGAATTTCTAACAGACCTGGAAGCGTAGAAGTAATAGAAAGGAGACGTCGCAGGGGTTGGCTCGAACACGGGCTTGTTGTACTTATTTGGAGGTGGCGGTGGAGGCAGAGGTGGCTGGTGCGATGGTGATGGCGGCGGTGGCAAATACGGCATCAGTGGTGGCTCAAAATAGAGTGGGGGAGATGGCGGAGGCGGGGGATGAGTGTGATGAGGTTGTGCAGGAGGATAGTAGTACATCCATGAAGTGGGAGGCACCGGCTGCGTCCACGCTGGAGTCGGTGGAAGTGGCTGTCTCGACCTTTGCGGCGGCGGGGGCGGGGATGAACATATGATCGGACATGTGGAACATTCGCTGACGCACAACACGCCATACCTGGACGACCCGATCGGATGCTCTGGCATCACTGCCGACAAGACGGCCAAGAATGAAAGTGCAAAGAAGGCCGAAGTCGACGACATGGTCCAATTTTTTTCCAAATTGTCCGATGAAAAAATTACCCGGGGGGGGGGGGGGGGGGGGGGCCCTACAAAAAGGGCAAAAGGAACAAGCAAGCGAAAGATGCTGTTCATGGACCGACTCTTTTGTATCATGCCCTCTTCTCTACGATGAAACAATGTTCTAAAAGAAAGGAAAGGGAAAAAAAAAAAGACCCAAGTCAGATGACCTCCTTTGTGCCTTCCTTGAATCCATGGACATGGAATGGAACCAAACCCAATTCCTCTTTTGTCTCAACTATTCCACCTTAGATTGTGTTCTTTCCCAATTTCTTAAATTTATTTATTTTTAAACAAGGGATAACAAAGAAACATCAAATTGGGCATACACAAAACACCCCCATGTGTTTGCCAGGTGATATCGACTACATACATCTATATATAAATGACATTGAAGATTCGAAGATCTCCGTGTAATCATAATCTGCATCCCCCAAAAGGGCAGACCACCCATTTTTTATAGTAAATTCAAATTGCATACATACTTTTTAACTTACATTTTAAGTAATATATATAAGGATCGATCCCAGCATCATCGTGCGTGAAATATGTGGGAAATGGTCCAGACCATCAGGCAGGCATCACCTCTCCCTCTCTTCTTGTCTGTACACCAACTCCCTCTTTAAATGCCATGATGCTCTTCTGTCAAGTTGTATTGTAAAGAACCACACAAACTCTCAGTCTCATCACACCTTGAAAACAATTCATTTTCTCCTCCCATTCAGAGGCATTGTCCAAAACCAAAATCTCATCGGGCCTGAGATGTCTGTAACAATACAAACACAAAAATAATGGAGTGGGGGCGGATTGTGCCAAGTAGACCTAGTCAAACCTGATAACCTTTTAGAGTAGAGGCAATAGCATCCATGTGACCAATGGTACCCCACCCTCATATATATAATAATTATTAAGATCTCCGTGCCCTTCTCATTGGATCCCCGGCCCCAACACACACAAAGGGAATTTGATTATTTCATTGTAAGACGGTGAGTTTTGTACGGAAATACGGTTAGTTTTAAAAAAAATTTGCGAAATACGGTCCCAGTTTCGTAAAATACGGTTTTACCGTCGATGGGGCGCGTTTTGATAACGCGTCCTCCGATTTATAAAGAGGACGCGTTTTCAAAACGCGCCCCCCGACGTGCCAAAGGAAGGGGCGGGTTTTTGCGAAATGGGAAAATGGCATAAGGGCGCGGTCTCAAAACGCGCCCTCATGCCAGGAGCGGGTTTTCAAAACCCACCCCTTAGACCCTTGGAGAAAATTCTCCCAACGGGGGTGGGTTTTCAAAACCCGCCCCCCCTCAAACCCCTCCTCCTCACCCGTCATTCCGATACTTGGGAGAATTTTCTCCAAGTCAAAACGCGCCCTCATGCCATTTTCCCATCTCGCATAGGGGCGGGTTCAAAACCCGCCCATTCCTTTGGCACGCCGGGAGGCGCGTATTGAAAACGCGTCTTCTTTATAAATCGGAGGACGCGTTTTCAAAACGCGCCCCATCGACGGTAAAATCGTATTTTACGAAACTGGGACCGTATTTCGTAATTTTTTTTTTAAAACTAACCGTATTTTCGTACAAAACTCGTAAGATGGTTCTGGTTAAATGAAAATTTTTTATCAATATATATATATAGAGAGAGAGAGGGATAGAGGGGAATGACAATGGTCGTGAGTTGTAAGAAAAATAATAACAATAATGGGGTGAAGTCGTGTCCTTTCAGTCCGTGTTTCATCAGTCGATCTCATCTCCCTCCCCAACCACGTTAACTCCCAACAACCTACGGGGGTGAGTCCAGTGGACTCTTCTCCGTGTTTGGTTTTGTGTCAGAAAGTGGAGTTGAGGCGAGTCGAGTCGAGGGTTGTTTGTTGAGATTGAAGTGGGTTTGATTTGGGGTTTTGGGGGGTGGGGGATCGGATGATTTTGAAGGGGGAAGTCATGCAGGGGATCGAGGAGGGAGAAGAAGAGGAAGGGATGAAGGAGGAGGGGGAGGAAGAGGAGGTGGTGGCAGAGGAGGAGGGGGGAGATGAGGTCGAGGTTCTGGGTTCGAGCTTGACCATGGAGAAGGTCGCCGCTGCTAAGCAGTTCATCGAGAATCATTACAGGAATCAGATGAAGAGCATACGGGAAAGGAAAGAAAGGTGCTTGATGCAATTCCCCTGTGACAACATCTGCTATAAGTTAAAAACTTGGTTGTTTTAGTTGCTACATTCCAGTATTTGCATTGTGATTTTAGTGTTTTGGGTCTAATTGGTGCCGATAATGATTCGTTGAGCTTGGCTTGGGTGTCATTATGATGTTGTTTTAGATGGGTATGGATCTCTGTGGGATTTGGGTTTTTTTTTTATTGTTGAGATCTGCTTGGAGATAGTAGGTATAACAACACCATGTGTTGCTGAGTTGGTTATATTGTTGTCCGATGTGGTGGTAATGGGAGTTTGAAATTGTTGATGTTGTGTTTGGTTTTACTTTGGGGATGATGTTGATGCAGGAGATGGGTGTTGGAAAGGGAGTTGGCGTCCTCAGATGTGCCCAAGGAGGTTCAGATCAATCTGATCAAGGATTTGGAGAGGAAGGAGACTGAGTTTATCCGCCTCAAGAGGAACAAGATTTGCGTGGACGATTTCGAGCATCTCACCATAATCGGAAGAGGGGCTTTTGGGGAGGTAAAATCACTGCATGGAACGTCGCGTCTCCACACGTATGGTCTTGGGAGGATTGAAGCTTAAATGGACTTGTCCTCTGCTGTTCTTGTATTAATTTTTCCTTCAGGTTCGCTTGGTTCGTGAGAAGAAGTCGGGCAATATCTACGCGATGAAGAAGCTGAAGAAATCCGAGATGCTTAAACGAGGACAGGTACATATTGGTAGCAGAGTGATTGCTTGTGCTGGACGATTGCTTCTACGATGGCTTATTGACTCGATTTCGGCATTGTACAGGTAGAGCATGTCAGGGCAGAAAGGAACTTACTGGCAGAAGTTGCAAGTCAATTCATAGTGAAACTGTACTATTCGTTCCAAGATGCGGAGTACTTGTACTTGATCATGGAATATTTACCTGGAGGAGACATTATGACTCTGCTGATGAGAGAGGACACCTTGACCGAAAATGTGGCCAAGTTTTACATTGCTCAGAGTGTCCTTGCTATTGAATCTATTCACCAGCATAACTATGTCCACAGGGATATCAAACCCGATAACCTACTGCTCGACAGAAATGGTCATATGAAGCTGTCAGACTTCGGCCTTTGCAAGCCTCTTGACTGCACGGCATTTTCTGCGATCCATGTGAGCACTTTGATGAATGGTGGAGATTCCTTTGCTGCAATGGAGGTTGATGGATCTCCGTCTGATTCACATAATGGGACCTGGAGGACTCCCCATGAGCAACTTCAGCACTGGCAGATGAATCGCCGGACATTGGTACTAGAATTTTAAGTCAACATTTCATGGAAGTCTTTTAAGTTTATGCATATGTGTGGATGCTGATGACATTTTAACTCTCTTCTGAAGGCCTTCTCGACTGTCGGGACACCAGACTATATTGCTCCTGAGGTCCTTCTGAAGAAAGGATATGGCCAGGAGTGTGACTGGTTAGTATTCTGCTTGTTACATCTCTCACAGGGACTTTTGAATTTGCCCATTCTCTTAGCTGATACGTTTCGTTCGCTTCAGGTGGTCGCTCGGAGCAATCATGTATGAGATGCTTGTCGGTTATCCGCCGTTCTACGCCGATGATCCAATAACTACATGTAGGAAGGTAATTCTTCTCCGCTTCCACACTTCTGCAACATGGTATTTTTCGGTGTTAAATACATCTTGTGATTTCCTTCAGATTGTTCACTGGAGAAACTTCCTCAAATTCCCCGAAGACTGTAGATTGACACCGGCAGCCAAGGATCTTATATGCCGGTTTCTTTGTGATGCCGAGAATAGGATAGGCTCCGGCGGAGTAGAAGAAATCAAAGTAAACCAGATATCCGATTTCGATTATTTTTTCGTCCATCAAATTTTTTTTTTTATAAGTATCCATCAAAAAATTTGATAAAAAAAATTTGATGGACATCAAATTTTTTTAATCGCTTTGAATCTGAGGAAAGTTTGACGTTCCAGGCTCATCCTTGGTTCTTCGGCATTGAGTGGGGTGAATTGTACAAAATGGAGGCAGCCTTCAAGCCTGAGGTTAATGGAGAGCTCGACACCCAGAACTTCATGAAATTCGATGAAGTATGTGCCTCCATTCAGCCTTCTCTTTGGGTCTCATTACGATTTATAGCAGAAGGATATGTTCTTTCTTATCATGGAGTGGTTTTTTATCTCTGTGCCAGCTGGATCCTCCAACACCGGCAAGAAACCGCTCGGGGCCCTCAAGGAAGGTTTGTTTTTGAACTAGAACTGTGATACCTGCCGAATTGTCTATATCAGACCGTCGATTATCCAAATGTTGATGCTAGAGGCATACCGTGATGTCCAGTTCTTTCCATCGTTTCAATTGCACAGCTTCTCCTGACACCCAAAGATCTGAATTTCGTTGGCTATACATACAAGAACTTTGATGCCGTGAAAGCTTTACACCGGTCCTCCAGTAAGTTTCCCCGTTCTTACATCCAACTGATACATCATCAGCTATTGAGTGGCATCGATATCCCTTATTCGAATGGGGTTCCAAAAATGTGCAGGCGATGTCAGCCCTCGATGCCTTCCTGGATCGATGGTCGACGAAGTCGATTCGCGGATTGAGGAACCTTCCACATCAGATCCAATGCTACCATGACCAAACCCAATACTCCTCTGCAAGCGGCCATATTTTTTTCGCTTGCGTTTTTCAGGAGGCTTCCTATTAGTTCAAGACGAAGACATCAAACGCTGCCCAGGTTGGTAGTCATGTGATTGATTGCCTTCTCTTGTGGCAGTTCTCTGAAACAAGGTTTGACTTGAGAAAGGGACTGTCTGGATCTTATTCTATTTAAGAAAAAAAAAAGAACTCCATTCCTAATCCTAGGGACACAGACTTGTTCCCATGTCTTAATCTACATCCCAAAATCTCTGATTAAGGATTCTGGATCTGGTCTTAAGTAGGTGTGCTGCCACCCCATTTTTGGTTGTTTATGATAAACATGTTACGTGATGGTGATATACTGTCCTATTATTTGAGGCAGTTGTAATTACTCCCCCCCCCCCCCCCCCCAAATAATTAAATCCTTTCGGGCTGCTGCATCACAGAAAGTCAGATTTGCATGAGGTGGGCAGGCGCATCTCCTGTTTTCTTACATCCAACTTTCATAAAATAATACATGGGATTCGCAACAGTGTTTCCTTTTCTCTTTTGATCCACCTAGAAGACAATGAAAGATTGGGATGCTTTGTAGGATTTGGTGTTTTGATTTCTGTATTGAAAAATTTCAGGATAACCTCCATGCTCACCTCGAGGGATCCTCCGTTGTTTTGTTTGATAGACATTTTGGTGACCGATCGATACGCGTCAATTACTCTAAGAGCTCCGAGGTCGCATCCCCGGCTCTTTTTCCGTGATGTTAACTAGTGTGACCTTATGCACTGACTCCTGTGATTTGGACCCATCTCCCAAATCTAATGTATTTTAATATTTTAATCACAGAAATGCGGATGATGTCCATTTCACATTGACGCCGTTACCCCCTTCTTCAAACTTAACATCATCACTCTGCTATGCTATCCCTTTCATGGTGACTAATCCTGTCATTATGGTAAAAAAAAAAAATGAACCTTTGGGCTTTTCATGAATGAAGAAGCATAAAAAGAAAGGAAAGGACCCCAGAAACCCAAATCAAATCCATGTGTTTTAGTATTTTAATCTCCAGGGTTTGTACTCTGCAGAAACGTGAATCCATGACACAGAACCATTAAATTAATCAAAGGGAAAGGTGGAGGTGGTGGGGGAATCAAAGCTGACCTGATCATTTAATTGGCCACTAAAAACGTGGATTTGGGGAGGGAGTAGTAAACCATGTGGTGACCAGCTAGCCATAAAGGGGGGGCACACACGCCCATGTAAAATATAAAAAAAATTTCACAAGATTTTTCCTTATAAGATGAAAAACACTAGTTGGAAAAAAGAAAGAAGTCCCCCAAGTGGGGAGGTAGCCAAAGAAAAAGAGGGGGTGATCCAATGATTGTTGGTCCCTCTCCTCTGCATGTGGAATGGAAAGAAATCCTATTGGGTGAAGTTCTTCCCACCCCCCCTAAACCTTTTCCTTTTGATTGCAAATGACCCTGAACTCACATTTTTAATAGCAATTTGTAGGGGAAATGTGCATGTCGTGGGGGGGTGGTGGTTCAATTGCTGATCTGATATTGTCCATCTTTCATTGACCAAGTTGTACCCAATCCTCTCTCCTTGTCCTCTTTTCTTAATCTCAAATCAATAACAATCATATTCTTACATGGGGAGTGTCTCCCAGAAGTAAAAAATCATTACACTGATCCGAGGAGAGAACCCTGATACTGTGAAAGTGGGAGAGATTGGGGTGGATCAGAGATTGGCAGAGTTGAATGAAATTAGGGTGGGGTGGGGAGAAGTGGAGAGATGCCTTTTGTTCCTCCCAAACCTTTCATTGTTCGACACGTTTACATAAACTCCATCCTTCTCTATCCGATCTCTTTGTGTGTGCCCCCTCCCCAAAAATAGTAAATTCAATTAATATGCTTACTTGGTTCGAACTCAAACAGTTTTTCATTATTGACGTCACTCAAATGGCTCCAGTGTTTTAAACTGGAGTGGGGGGAGCTTTAATTGGTGATCAGTTGAATACCACAAATTTAACACCCCCTCTCGCCCCAGCATCTTTTTTTTCTCTCCACTCCTTTTCAGACAACACAACAACAAAAGCCAATCACTCTGTCTTCCCTCTCTCTCTGCCCCTCGAATTCAACCATCCCCCCCCTCCCCCCCAACGAAAACAAAAAGAAAAAATATTTTCCACTGGTTTTTAGACCTTCACTCTCTCCTCCTCCTCCTCTCAGCTTCTTCGCTCCCACCCAATTCCTCGTCTCCTTTCCTTTCTTGAAAACGAGCCTCATCCCCACTTCCTCATCACTCAAGCACAACATCAAATACTCACTCCCCAGAACTTTGGAAATCTTCATGCTTTTCCTCTGGGTTGCCTGAAGGGAAAGGAATTGACTTTTTTTTTTCCTTTTCGTTGCGGGTTTCTTGATCGTTGGACGGAAACTCGGTTCTTGGGATCGGTTGCATTGTTTGAAAAGAAGGGGAAGGAGGGGTTTCTGAAGTCGACAGCATTAGGTAAAAGTTCTTTTACTTGCTCAGTAATCGCCATTAGTTTTGTGGGAAAAGGAGTGCGTGTGGGTGTGTGAGAGTGAAAAGTAAGTCAAATGTTTTAGGGGAAAGGCTGAAGTGGGTTGCCTCAGATCCAGGTAACTCGATCGCCGTGATGGAAAAGGTGGAAGCTTTTCGAAGTTTCCCATGTGATTCTTGCTAGAAGGGCACTACGAATCTTTTCTGGGATTTTCTTCTTCTTTTTTCTTTTTTCTATTTGGTCTACCAAACTTTCTCGTGAGTAATGGACATGCCGAACTTTACTGTCTATGAAACTTTTATCTTTTGGGATTATCGTTCTTGTAGATGTGTGGTTGGTTTTGCGTGAGATGTCGATGTTTGTTTTTAGAGAAATAGGGGGGGGGGGGGATCTTAATTTCAGCCTAGTCTCAGCTTCAGCTTAATTGCTGTTTGTTAGGTTGGAGAAGAGAAGGTTCTGGAGAATGTTTACAACCGTAGAAGGTTATGCCATGTCTTCCAGGTATGAGATTGAAGGCAATGGTGAAAGTTCTGGTTCATATTTGTTCTCAATTTACCGGGTTGCTTTGCAGCTTTTGTGATAAACCGTGCCTCCACTCCCACCTCACTACCTTCCTCTTTTCCCTTTTTTAACTGCAGGGCTTGAATTTGGTTCGACAGCAATGCCGATTTCTAGATGTGTTTGCAACAACCTGAATTGATTACTGGCGGTGTTGTTTTGAATAATGAAATTGATCCCTTAGGTGAAGGATGATTTGCGTTGTATCTCTTCGAGGCTGCGAATGTATAGGAGATGTCTCTGGTGGTTTCGGTGCCATTTAGAGTAGGTGATACAGGTTGCGATCATTTGTTGTCGACTAATTGTGCCGGGAATACCACGTGGTCAGAAATGATGCCGAATCATTGTTATTCACCCTCTGATCCTGTAATGGGGAATGTTATTATGAGGGATGGGGATGGTTCTGGTAGTGGAGATGTGGAGAACAACGCTGACTTTGTTAAAACTTCTGTTTCTGAAGAGAATCGAAGTCGAAGCGTGGAGAATTTGGATTTGACAATTGAGAGTAAATGCGACTGGATTGCTACTAGCAATGCTGGGGGCAACGATACAGAAGATGACTCGTTGTCGTTGGATGGTGACCAGTTCTCTTGTTCTGTTTCTGTGGCTAGTGAGACTAGTAGCTTATGTGGGGATGATATTCCGAGCATGGAAGGCATTTCCGAGATGGGAACACCTGGATTCTTAGATGTTGAGAAAGCCATTCGCAAGGTGGAGTTATTGGCCAGAGCCTGTGAATCGAGGGAAGAGGGGGTAATGTCAAATGGACCCATAGAGATTGGCGATTGGCCGAATTCTTCCTCCACCGCAGTTCTTCCATCATCTCTAACCAGGCAAGTTAGTGCAACAGTTGGTAGAAGTGTTTTTGATCTGGAATATGTGCCTCTGTGGGGAGTTACATCCTTGTGCGGGAGGAGACCTGAGATGGAAGATGCATTTGCCATCATGCCTCGTTTTCTTGGTATTCCCATAGAGATGCTCATTCCTGGCCCAGTTCTTGATGGCATGAACAAGTCTATTGGTCGACAGAACGCTCATTTCTTTGGAGTCTATGATGGACATGGAGGTTCCCAGGTGCTTGTCGTCTCCCCTTCTACATTGAAAGGACTAATTTCAATTGTTTGTGTTCTTGTGGCAAGCCAAAATTGTCAAAACCTGCTTTTTTGCTGTCGTGCAGTAACGAGTGCCTCTTATGTCCTCATCCTTCTTTATTTCAGGTTGCGAATTATTGTCGTGATCGTATTCATAAGGTGTTGACAGAAGAAGTAGAATTACTCGGAGGTGGAGGTTTGACTGAACAAAATGCTCCTGATTGTCAAGAAGTGTGGAGAAAAGTGTTCACGAATTGCTTTGCGAAGGTTGATGCCGAAGTAGGAGGAAATGCTACCCTTGAGCCTTTAGCCCCAGAAACTGTTGGCTCCACGGCTGTCGTTGCTGTTGTCTGCTCATCCCATGTCATTGTTGCGAACTGCGGAGATTCCAGAGCAGTTTTATACCGTGGAAAGGATCCCATTGCGCTTTCGGTTGATCATAAGGTGAGGAGCTGCAGTTAAAGACCATATAACCCCAACACTGCCATTTTGTAAACTCTCTCTGTGCTGTGGCAGCAGCCTAATCGACCCGACGAATATTCCAGAATTGAAGCAGCTGGTGGAAAGGTCATCCAATGGAATGGTCATCGTGTCTTCGGTGTCTTAGCCATGTCCAGATCCATTGGTATGTTTCCCTCGTGTTAGAACTATTCAACCTCTCCGCAGCATCGCAAACAGGCGATGATGATATGCAGGGTATCCAATATCATGCATTGCTTGTTCGGTACTGGCAGGCGACAAATACTTGAAGCCGTGGATCATCCCCGAGCCTGAGGTCATTTTTGTTCCAAGGGCGAGGGAGGACGAATGCCTCGTCCTCGCGAGCGACGGCTTATGGGATGTCATGACGAACGAAGAGGCATGTGACCTAGCTCGGAAACGGTTGCTCTTATGGCACAAGAAATATGGGGTTGCACATCTCACCAATCGAGGGGAGGACATTGACCCGGCTGCTCAATCGGCAGCAGAGTACCTCTCGAACCGTGCCCTTCAGAAGGGGAGTAAGGACAACATCACAGTCGTCGTAGTCGATCTTAAAGCCCAGAGGAAGTTCAAGAGCAAGGCTTGAGAGAAGAGCTTCTGCATTCGTAGTCTTGCATCTGTGGTTTTTAGACTCTTGTTATTAGTAATATGAAAAAAAATTATATAAGGTTGACATAAATCAAGCCGATATGATTTTTTTTTTAAATTCAGAATTGGGCATTTTTCTATCTTTGTAAGAGCTTGTAAGGTTAGCCTTTTGCTTATGACATAAATTTGCCAATTTCTGGCTATTACATAAAATTGTACCTGGAAATGCTCTGTTCTTGTCATGATGAAATAGTTAGATCAATTGTGTTGAGTGGGTAAATTCAAACCATATCTTAACATGAGATTGAGCCTCTTGCAATCACATTATGCACTATTGTTCAGATATTTGCATGTTCGCTGGGTAAACACCACCAGGATTACAACGTTGAAAGGCCAAATGAAGCTCCCATAGGAAAATGATCATCCTAGAACATTGATCTTATTTCTAGTATTTTTGGTATGCGAGTTCTTGCACTGCCTCAGCAAGATGCTTCTCATTCTGAATGCTTTGAACCCACTGAGTGTTGATATGGACCCTTTCGATGCTCTGCTTCAGTGTTCTGGTGATCGATGGGTTGAAACGGGTGGAGAAGAACTCTTCCACCTCCTGGGCTCTTTCCAAGGAAGCAAACTGGAAAGACAGCCAGGGAAAAATGTAAACCATTAAGCATCGGAAAAGTACTTCAGGTTGGTAATCTTAGAATAGACAGTAAAAGAGTACCGGCGAGACAACTCCGCCCACAAAACGAGTTATAAGGAATCCAGAACCCCATGTCTTTGATATATATTCCCAGTTACTCTGCAGTAATCGATCGACATATCAAACGCAATGATTACGTCATGGCTAACAAAGCTGGAAGAATCACCGACAAGATAGGCTTCTCGAGAGAACTAAATGGCTGTTCAGATCTATAGGATAACAAGATGATTACCGGACCAAAGAAACTAACCTTAAACCACTCCCAGGCTGTTTCCCGTCCTTCATACGAGACAGCAAGTCCAAAAACAGCATCTTGGCTTCGAACCTAAAGTATTGAATTAAATAAGACGGGGATGAGCTCAGGCTAAGGACGGGACAAAGTCATCCTCATGGGGAGCAAAGGGAAGTACCTCAGGAGACAATATAAAGTTAAGAACTTCAAGGGTAACACCGGGATCCGGACACGAGCCCAATGAAGCTAAACAATGACAGAAAACAACCCTCAATCCCAATCAAAGCCGTCATCGTTTGGACAAGCCTAACAAAAAATGTACGTGTGTGGTTACCTAATATGCGTGTTTTCTCCTGACTCAAGTCAGACTCCCTGTAAACTTTCAGCAACGAATCAAACCCAGATCTGTTGGACATGCTGACATTCTGCATCACGGCTACATACACAGCCTGTAAATTAAGAACATACTTGTTAGCATGTTTTTGACAGTGGCCAGATATGCACTCTCATTTATGGTATAAGGCTGCCAACCCTTCGAATATCTGGAGGAAGGAGTGGCGTGTTCCTGTCCTTCAAGAATGCGTCAAATCGCCTCCAAGCTTCTTGCAGAGTGAGTTCATGCCCGGACACTGCAAGGGCGGTCAAAATCTCCCCTCTCAACATCGCCTCCAAGTGGCTCTCGCCTGGTTTGGCATCCCAACCAAGTTTCCTGTCATGAGAATAGGCAGCGTCTTGTCTTTGCAAAGAGGCCAGCAGATCAAAATGGCATTGTTTCACTACAGTGAGTTGCCAACTTACTCTGCAGAATATTGGAAGAGGTTGATAAAGAACCTCTTAATGTCACTGACCAAATCTGGAGTTGCATCAGCAGCAATCCGAGCAACTTTATAACTTATCTGCAAAACGGAGGCCTCATTACCCCATCATGGATATACATTGAAACACAAGGTTGGCCCTTGTTACAGGTGGAATATCTATTACAGAGGAAAGAATACCGATATCAAATTGGACAGAACAGTGTACTCGACTTCTTCTCTGTAAGCAGCCATTACAGTGAGCAAAGACGTCAGAGACTGCTGCCGTGCCATACATAGAGCATAGTTATCGTCCAATAAACCTGTTAGAATCCTCGCCAATGTTAACGTAAAGATATCACATTCTCGAGTGAAAGAACATACAGAAACAGAATGCCCACCATATCTGTCCATTGTAGATAACACCTTCTTTTCAATCGCATGTCTTAACTTAGCTTCAAGATCCTCAGAATACTTCACACGATAAAAGCCCGTCTGGTTTACATTAACCTTTATCCAACCAAAATTATCTGGAGCATCAATAGAGGCTGATTTCGTTTCTAAGAGGAAATTCTGGTTCTTGTCATATGAGCCACAAAATAGTGTGATCGGCACAATCCATTGTCCATCTCCGTGGGCGCCACTTGACAAAAATTGTGACTGCAGTCACCATCATAAAAGCAAAAATCAACAACCATTGCTCAATTACCATTTCTGACAATAGACCAAGGGAACAAAGGAAGTAAAGCTTTATATAACCTGCTCAAACTCCAACTTGCCACCACTGGTTTTGACAGAGACAACAGGATACCCCATTTGCTTAGTCCACGATGTCATCAGCTTGTTCACGGGTTGATGGGACTTCTCCTCAAGGGCAGCCCATAGGTCCTCAGTTTTTGCATTTGAGCAAGCATGTTTCTTTATGTATGCAGCCAGTGATTTCTGATTTCACATACAAAATAAAACATGTTCACTCCAATAAAATCCATCATTTCATGCCATTTCTGATGGCACATTAGCAACGGTTAGGCTTCACGCCACCAAAAAGTAATAACATAATTCACTTTCCATTGGCTAGAAAATAAGACTAACATGTTTCCGGCAAAACTTTACTGCTCAAATTCATTTCTGCTCTAAAATGTGGGAAACATCCCAGTATCATATCTTGTCACATGGGAGTACGTCAACGACCACATCGTTCAGTGTTTACGGTTAATCAATAAATTTGTAGAAGAGAAAAATTTCTCACAGATTATTCTTTGAGAATACAAGACAGACAAATGACTCATTAATTCATCTGACTTGCAGCAGGCCCATTTTAGATATTCTCCACTTTTGCTTTAATAAAGTATTGAGAACTGATATTAACACTGCAGAGAACATACCTGAAAGACCTCGGCACCCAGGTAACTTTGAAGCATCCGAATAACAGATGCACCTTTTCTATAGCTTATGGCATCAAATATCTCATCAATTTCGCGTGCATGGTTAATATCCACCTAAAGGACGAAAGAAATCGATCAGTGTTGTTTCTCTTATCATCTTTAACTAGTAGGCAGAGATGAAAGGAAGCTTCTACACATGCACCTCAATCGGGTGGGACTCAGCAAGCCCATCAAGCCTAAGACCATCAGTGGATTCTTCAAGGAATTGGGTCCATATTTTCCACTCAGGAAACAAACCATCCGTAGCCAAATAGCTTACCTGAACAGAATTATCAGTATTCGGATTTCGTGGGTACAAACAAGATAATTTCTTATACATATAAGAAAAAACTCAATACCCAAGTCGCAAATCCCTCATTGAGCCACAGATGTGTCCACCATTCCATTGTAACAAGATTTCCAAACCACTGATGAGCAAGTTCATGGGCTACAACTGTGGCAACCTAGAAAGACACAACTTAACAATCTAAGTATCATAAAAAGCATCTCATGAGAAAACCAACTATCTACAAGTACAAGATATGCAAGAAGTACCCTTTGTTTGTTTACTGCAGCAGAATGTTGCTCATCATACAGAAGAGCAGTCTCACGATATGTGACTAAACCATAATTCTCCATGGCACCAGCCGCAAAATCAGGGATGGCAATCATGTCCAACTTAGGAAGAGCGTATGGCGTGTCAAAGTATCTGAATTACACAGAGGATGAGTTCAATAACTTGAGCCTACAAACCATTTAATAGAACAGGACACACGCCAATCTGATAAACACATACTCCTTGTATAACTCCAGTGTCTTGACAGCCACATGCAATGCAAACTTTCCCTGATCTCGCTTCCCTACTTGACAGTATACTCGTACTTTTACTCCTAAAGAGATACAAATGTACATAATAAATCAGGGTATTAAATCAGTGGTACATCCCATGAACTACAGGAAGATATGGCCATACCATCTGAGGTGTGATCTTCCACATAGTCAAATAGACCAATAACAACAGCAACCAGGTAGGTCGACATGATTGGGGATTCTTGATAGTGCAGGGTTTTCAAATCCCCATGCACTTCTTCATCAACAATGGGCATATTGGATAAAGCTACTAGATCAGTGGGCACATCCAATGTAATCTTGAAAGTAGCCTGTAATAGCAATACAGATTTATTGCCGAAAGCAAGGTGAGATGAGATACAAGTTTTGTAGTAGGTGCAAACAATTCTGAAGAATAACAATCTTGATGAAATAATTAGAGGCAGAATGAGAAGATCCATTTCAGGAACAGAGTTTAGCCAGGAACAGACAGGCATGTAATGCTAGCGAAAAAAATTTTTAACAACGCAATAGTTGGAATATAAGCAAGCTCCAATAGCAGAGTATCCTTAGTGATGTAGGTTTGTAAAACCACCCATGATGTTCAGCGCATTGGCTATCTAATATATATCCCTTCCTGCCAAAGAAAAGGACAAAAATAAAATAAAATAAACATCCAATATAGAATAAATTATGAGTACCTTGCAAACTGGTTCATCCCAGCATGGAAAACATCTCCTAGCATCAGCTGGTTCAAACTGAGTCACAGCCATATTCTTCTTTTCACCATTATGCTCGTACTTGCTGGTGAAATAAAACAGGAGTCAGGAGGAATATAATATGCCAGGTGAAAAACAATTGGCCAGATCATCATCGCTAGCATAAGATAGTAATAATTGTCTGAACTTTCAAGACCCTTAATTTAGTAGACATGGTATGCAAGTCTTTATTATGCATCTGCCTCTTTCTTCCCTGAAAACCATCGATATAGCAGGTCATGCATGTGTTAATTTAATGGGATTACCTTCTATAGAAACCTTTCATTTTATCATTAAGGGTCCCTTCAAAACCGATTGCCAGGACTCCGAGCCCCACCGGAAGCTTCTCTGGGAACTCCAACACCAAGATCTCATCTTGTTCCACTAACTCAAGTTTGCAAGGTTGAAATTCCTGTTAAGTGAACAAACACAAGAAAAAGAAAAGAAAAGAAAGAAGGCACCCAGTCAACACCATACTTTCCAGTCCTACTGTCTCACCACCATATAAAGACTAACAATATCATATCATCCTACTTCTTTTTCTTTGCCCATATGAAACTGAAGCTAGAAGAGTCCCTACAATCAAGACCCAGATGAGCTTAGCTTATCAAACAGCTCCATCATGCAATATGAGACATGAAATGGTAACCTTTCCAAACAAATTATCCAAGGATTTTGCACCAATAAAACAGAAAAGTAGAAGCCAGCTTCTAAAATTCTCCTAGCATTTCCACTTCTTCTAGATAGGAGGATCCAGTGAAATGGAGAAACTTCAGCAGCCTCTCTTTCTTCCATGCACGACAATCAAATCACGCAACAAGAAAAGGTGCGGGCATTGGGAAACAACAGTATATGAAATACATTTAAGCATCCACCAAAATCAACCCAGCGCGCCGAAAGAAAAGCCAAAGCCTGAACTCAGATTCAGGTCAATTGATCAACTTCCGCATCCCACAAGCAACCCACCAAGTAAAAAACTAAATAAAAACTCTGATTCATAGTCGATTCCTTGTTGCTTTCAGATCATGAAATTTTCAAATGAATTGGACAAAGAAATGAAGAAACCACGAAAGACCAGTCTCTTCCAGCCACAAGCGAGTTACGAAGTCATCTCGGTAGAATTCACCCAGCACCTCGGGGAAAAAAAAATCCAAACTTGAACCCGAATTCAGCCCAAGCAAGCAACATTGACGTTACCCACAAGCAAAAGTAATCCACTCAAACAAAAGACAGAAAAAAAAACGACTACGATCAACCTTGGAAGAGGAGGAAGTGAAGGAAACGGAAGAGTCGTGAACGGACAAATCGGCGGCATTAAGGACGAGGAAGCAGGTGGGTTCAATCACGTCGAGGGAGACTGAGAGGGTGCCGGCGAACGTGCAGGCAACGAGATCGGGCTTGAGGCGGATGTCGTAGCGCTTAGGAACGGCGAACTTCGGGAGACGAGGTTTCCCGACAAATTGATCCATCTCCGTTGCCCCGTGAATCGTCTAAGAAGGAGAGATGGACTCGATCGATCTGAGCAAGACCAAATCAGAACTCAACATAAGCAAATGCAAGTCATATACAAGCAGCTGGCAAGTCCCACACCGGCTATATATAACTATTCCTTGTACTTTATAATAACTACGTCAAGACGGCTTGATCGCCGAGCCTGGTAGCGTGGGCTTGTGACCCGGGCGGGGGCATTAAGGTGGTTGGGATATGGTTTCGGTTCCTTTGAGTCGGACCTCGGTTGGCTCTTCACTGGCCTGCCCGTTCCAAGCCGAGAGTTGGGCAGTGGTGGTTCGGCGCAGGCCGGGCCCTCGCTGTCCTTAGAGTGGAGGGGTCCGCGTGAGGCTGGTTTCACAGAGCAGCGTCAACCTCCCGCTCCCGGCAGTGGAAGGATAACGGGCCGGTGCCTCCTTGGCCCGCCATGGCTCATTGGTCCGAGCCCACTAGACCATTACCTTTTGTTTTTTTTTTGTTTTTTTTTTTAACTTTCATCTTTAACAACCTACGAGTAGTTTTGTCGTCGTCGTCTTGCGGCGGAAGGATGGGAATCCTGCGGGAGAAGAAGCCGTCCCCGCGGTCGTCGACATCCCCTTGCGCTCATCTCAGATCAGCCTACTACGACTGCTTCAACAGGTGTGTCGGCTTTCTATATACCGATTCAGCAACCTGGGAATGTCTTGATTCGGCCTTTCCCTGTTCCGAACGCCCTAAATTGTGGTCGATGTTTTGTTTTAGATGGTACACGGAGAAATTCGTCAAGGGTCAGTGGCGGAAGGAAGAATGTGTTGTTGAGTGGAAGAAGTATAAGGCCTGCCTTTCCGTACGTTGTTGTTCTTTTGCCCTGATTAGTTTTCAGTAGGTTTAAGGTCAGCATTTAGTTTGTGATCAGCAGTTTCTTTAGACTTTGACTTGGATTGATTTTTTGATTGTTTTGTGGGAAGGAACACTTGCAGGACAAGCAGTTTAGCAGGTTCTTGGAAGCTGAAGATGAGAATGATGTAGCCAAAGTGGATCTAGGGAGACCCGGTGCTTCTCATTGATTCTCACCCTGATTCACCAATTTCCCGGATCAATTGAGTGAGCCTGCATCGCAGGTGATTTCTCGTTATCCCTACTTGTTGCTCAAGGTCTATTGTTTCGATTCTCTAGTCATAATCCACAGGTTATGATGATAAGATAGTATTAGTAACAGTAAAAGGTAAGGTCTCTTCCATGGAGTAATTGGATGCTAGTAATTCTGATCTTCTGTCAGCCTGTTTATCATTCCATCCAGATCTCCAAATTTTACGAGGATGTGGCGGGAAGAGCTACCTCGGTTTGAGTTTTGGTAGCACTGTGAGGTGATGGTTGCGGGCAATGCCTTGGAATCTGTCATTGGTTTGGTTAGTTACCTCTTGGCATGGTTATTCCTTCATCTGCTTAGAATTTACGATCAGATCGCTTATTGGTTCTAAAATCCTGAGTACAGAATGTTGGAAATAAATGGAAACTTAAGCCTCATAGGAGGATAGGACAACTGAGTCCATGCCATTTTCCTTATGCATCGACTTTACATGGAGGAGTTGCAAGCAATGGAACACGACCCACAAGACCTTTCTTAAGCCCCATCAGCACATCACACCTCACGGACAACCTCTTATGTCTGCTCCAGAAAACACCGGCCTTCCACCTCAGCCTCCCCACGACGACCACCCTCAGCCCCACCACCCCATACTCTTCATCCATCTCCAGCCCGTTGACCACCGTCTCCGCAGCCTCCACCGGCACCCCTCCTCCCATCACGGGGGACATTGTGACCGCCTCGTGTTTTCCCAGGGTCAGCGGCGGCATCCCCACGGCCCTTGTCAGCGGCTGGTCCTTGTACGTGACGTAGGCTGTGAGCCTGTCGTAGAATGCTACTGTCTTCACGTTGGGGTTCCTCGCCAGGAGAGTGAACTGTATGGATGCGGAAACAAGAGGAGGAAATACCGACGACGTGACGTTCAGGTCGTAGACTGCCGCCGCCATGACGGCGAACTGGGGCTCCTTGGGACGGTACAGGAAGTAGAGAACAAGGGCCACTGCACCGATCATAAGTACAAGGATGAGGACGACGGTGAGCATGGTCCTGGCCGTGCCGGAGTAGTAGCCTTCTCCGGTCCGACCGGAAGGGTTAGAGCCTTTCATCTTTGGACGATCCTTGAGGGGCGGGGGTTTGATCTTGCTCTTCAGAGTTCGGAGATAGGCAAGAAAGGCGGTGGAGATGGTCGTGGCAAGTGAAGGAGGGGAATGTGAATATAAGTCCAAGTGGAGCGAGCATAAAGGGAGTAACTGGGAATATGAATATGTTCTATTGCTGGAAAAAATAAGACAATCTTTTATTTGAATTAGTTTTAAATTATACGCTTATTTCCATAATAATAGTAATCCACGAAATAATTTGTGAAGTAAGATTAAAGTAAGAAATTTATTTAGTAGATTTAAAGACAAAATCGAATTTTAATATTATTTAGAAACAAAAAACACTATAATTATACATAAGTTTCTCGTCACACGCGCGCCCGAACAAACATTCGGTACATCATCACACCCTTATATTGTGTTCCAGTAAGATCTATGTAACACGTCGAAAAGGTCGATTCGAGCTTACGCGACCATGACCTCGACCTTCCGGGGCTTCTTTGGCTCGGGAGGGGGAAGCTTGGGGACAGTGACAGTCAACACGCCGTCGCCGCACGAGGCCGTGACCTTATCCTTGTCGGCATTCTCCGGGAGGACGAACTTCCTCATGAGCTTACCCACCCTCCTCTCCATCCTCAGGTACTTGGCGCCGTCCTCCCCATTCTTCTCCCTCTTCCGCTCGCCGCTGATCACGAGCAGGTTGTCGTCCTCCACCTGGACGTTGATGTCGCCAACCTTAAGCCCTGGCATGTCTATCACGAAGGAGTAGGCCGAGGGGGTCTCGACAACATCCGCAGGGGTCGAGGCCATCGCCTTGGCGTCCCGAACGTAGGTGTGCCTCTGCGGGGACTGTGAGGAGCCATCTGCTGCGAGGGCGCTGTGGAGGGCGCCCAGGAGGAAGTCGTCGTAGGGAGTCATGATGCGGAGGTCCATCTCGAGGCTGTTATGGCAGTTGAAGTTCTCGCAAGGGAGTATATCACGATGGTTGTCTGATCGGAGGTGGGAGGGTGGGTGGGGGATTATATAGGAGGCGACGGTGTTTCTAGGAGGTTCAGGCGACTTCCAGCGGTTGCTGGTCTTGTCTTTTCAGGCGACACGTCATCTTTCTGACGTTGTCCTGATGCCATATCCTTGGGACAATCCAGGTACGTGGAAATACCTTTTTTGCCCCTCGGTTAAAAGTCACATGGAGCAGGAGCGAGCCATGAGGGTTGGACTCCTTGGACAGCTCTGGCTTTAGGGCAAGGAGTGTCCCAGAAGCGATGCCACATGTAGGGGAGAGTCCCGGAAAGAGCTGGCGGATCGGTCGAGGAAATCAGCATCCCTTCCTAGGATGTCGAGGAGATTGGCAATGGGACAGCCGTTTCATGTAGCTCCTTCATTACTTGGAGGTCATGTTTACAGTCTCCTCTCTCACAAACCTCGACATCAAGGAAGCGTAGGAGTCTCGAAGGGGTTAACTCACCTGACCTCATCGTGGACTCCAGAGATGAATTGCAGAGGCCAAACTGCTGTTTCATTGCGACTTGGAGGAAGAAGAAGACGGCAGGGCAAGCTGGAACGGACGGTCATACGTAGGACCCAGGTTGGACTTTTTCTCTTGGAGGCCAATTAAAGCTCAAATGGTCAAACCATTCTAGCTAGAGAACTCACCAGCTCCAACACGTTAGGACAATGACCCTTGTCTTCATTCTCAAGAGCAAACTGTCTCCCAAAGCTTCATCCAATCAATTTTGACATCACCGGGGAGGAGACCTCCAATTTGGATAAGGATTTGAGTAACCCAAACCATGATGTAAGATTGGGCCACACCCTCCCGAACAGATCACATGAGGTGTTGTAACTTTAAAGGGATTGGATTGGAGCAGAATTTCTAAAGCTACACATTTACTTACAACTAGTTCTTTCCACACGAGCGACAACAGATTGACTGATCTACAGCCTAAATTAGTTCGACCACAGCTCTAAATCCAGAAACACAGCGCTAACAAGAAAGGCATACTGACTGACCCATCAGCTTAGACAATCACGAGTCGTCAGAAGAACAAAGATCTGTTTTCGAATGGAGGGAGCCCGGCGAAAACTATCAGGGTCGCGCTCTTTTGTTGCTGCTAGATGGGCATTTGTATTGCTTAATGTGCTCGGCCCTAGCAGGGGTGATCTTGACGCACTTACCATGGAACTATTTCTCGCAGATGTCGCAGCATATCCAGAACTCATCAGACGTGTAGTTCTCTCCACATGCCCCACAAAGTTGTCACCGTGCTCATCCTCTTCCTCCAATCCTTCTTCGTCCTCGTCCTTCGGTTCTGCCACCTTCGAATACTTGGCTTGGGATTCGCGTCCCTTCTATACAAGGCAAAAAGAATCATGGGATGAAATAAGATTCTTTTTAGTAAAGACATGGTATGTCGCGAGTCCTATTTTTCTTTTCAATTTCAATTGATAAAGCACTTGGAAGTCTAACCCTGGAGTTTGATTTTGATTTGCCGCTGCTATTCATGTTTGAGGGTTTTTCCTTGACTTGTTTCTTGGCAGTCCCTGCCACAACCTCATATATCGTCAAAAGTTCATTGATCACATTAAAAAGACGTTTCCTGCAACATGAAAAGTACAGCAAGAGCTACACCGGATCAAAAGAAACATTACATAGATTGTTGTCTAAACTGATTCTCGGTCCTTTTCCCTAATAACCAACCCATTCTAACTCTACAGATCGACAAATGGATGCATCCATTGGTTAAGCAGCAGCTGAAATGGACAGATCCAAGCATAAAGCCATAACCAGATCAAAGACAAACCATTTCAAAACAACACCTTCAATCAAATCATGAAGTTAAAAAATCTACAAAGTATAAATTGTGCTATCACTACATCAAGGGCCAACGAGCACCTGTCACTCGAGTCAAATTCAAATCTTGCTCCAAAATAAAATGCCACAGCAAGAAGCCACGCATCACTGTGGATGGCAACCAATGACAAACAGTCTTTTTCTTGCATTCCATCTCTGGCAAAGTTGATACCTAGCGCAGGTTCAGGAAGCTCAGGAGGCACTTCTTCAGCAGGTAAATTAACTTTCCTCTGCTCACTGGGATATCCATAAAGCCATAAATTCTCCTTCTCTGCAATGAGCAATCTATTCATTACCGGGGACACTACCCTCATCGCATAAAAAAAATCACACGGAACAGCAAATGTAGTATGTTCAGCAAAATTCAAGCTTCCCAGTGCCGGAACATTCACAACCAGAGACTTCACCGAAGAGTCATGCACACCCGGCGACTGCCCATCCAACACAATACCGAAACCACCATAAAACTACTGCCAGGTAGCAAGTAGTTCATTCAAGCTAGTGGGTGTACGACAACTACCACCAGAACGTATCAGCTAGAGTAGACAATTATTACAGCATTACTGTTAAGGAACTCCCCTTCCACCATAAATAATTGAGTGATCATCGGTAAATAAAAAAACTAGAAAACAAAAAAAAAAGGCTCGTCTAAATCCGTCGCCGCAGAAATGACCCAGATTCTCTCGACCCCTAAAAAAAAAAAAACACTCACCGGGATCGCACTTCTGAAAGAACTCCTCAACACCTGCAAACCCAACAAACGCGTAACGCCAACAGGAGTCAAGGTTCCCTTCCATAAAACAACCAAAAAGTAAAACAGCAGTAAAGGAAGGAAACTGCCGGTGGTGAGGGCCTTAATCATCCTGGCACGACGACCCCTGAAATCCATAAACACTTCCTCGACGGTGCGCGCGGGTTGTACTGTCCGCCCCTGTCCATGGCAATACCTCCGAACACCCCGGGAAAAAGCCAATGAGACAACGACGTTGTTTTACTCGGAAAGGTGGGTCAGAGGTTTTAGCAGACGGAAGAATAAACGAAGCCAAGAAATGAATATTAAAAACGGAGGGAATGAAATACGAAAAAAAGAGAGAGTTAATTTTATTTCAGGGACTTCCTCAGATTGTGTTCGGAATTTTTAACTTAAATTGAACTTCCTCGTACGAGTCCGGTTCGCCCGCGGATGGGAAGGACGAGAGGAAGAAGACGACGAAGTTTACAGGGACGTGGGATTAGGCCCAGTTTATTTGGGCCTATTGGGCCTCAGTCTTCTGGCCGGGTACGACGAAGAAGGCCCAGATATCCACCTCTGTATTACGTAAACGTTTTGGTGACCCATCAGAAGGCGTGGTTTTGGTATTCGGACATGACGGGTTGCGGTCACAAATGGTCGAAATCACCCGATTCAGATGAACTCCCACGCGGGAGTCCTGTATCTCTGGTGGATGGCGCGCTTTTCTTTCTATGGAAAACGCGACATGTCTCACGGAAGGAGAGAAGAGTCGTGAAGTTTGGGGATGAGATGGTGCTTCGAGGGCAGGTTTGCACACACCAACATGCAATTGGGGTCGATGGAGATGGGTGAATGAGAGTGGGGAGACCACGAAACGAGGGAAGAAAGCGACTTCGCTTAGGTCCTGTTCGGAGTCAGTCGGTAGGGGCACGTGGATCGGGCCATGCACGTAGTAGTAGTAGTAGTAAGTGAGTTGTGTGTAGTCCCCATGAAGAATTCTGAGACAGCCAAAGCAAATTTAAAGCCGCCTCCCCCACCACCCGGGAGATGAGATGTTAACACCACTTCCTGAGTTTGGACCGATCCATTGCACACAGTTCCGGGACATTTAATGACTCGGGAATTATACATCTTATCAGTATCATGTCAAAGTATATATGCCTATCCCCATTTCACGTCCCTTTCTAAATCATATAAATGCTCCCATACTATCCTTATTTATATGCTAATTTTGATTAAACTTGTACCATATAATTCGTCATTGAATCACTCATTTATTACGGAACGAATACATTAATAGGATGGCCGCACGTGATCGGGTCGCCCCCGTCGAGTGCTACTTTCTTCGCCGAGGGCCAACGAACATACACGCGCGTGCACAAAGTTCAAACACTTTCTGGAATTGATTAAGTGGTCCAATGATACGTAAATATGTGTATGCATACGGCGGATATATACATATCGTTATGGAAGTATTATATTCGAGGCAAAACCCTAACGTTTTCGAACACAGAATAAGAACCAGTGATTTTGAAAATGCGTAGTCAACCTCCGCGGTAAAACCTCCTGAAAGTCGTTTCTGCGACCCTCGAAAACCCCTCGTCCCTGGTCGAATTCCGACCTCGACCCGACGAAGAACGATTCCCATCCTGTGCCGACAGCAACTATATGGATGTCCCCCCCAAAGCTAGCCTAGTCGGCAGGCCATTAGCTGAAGGAGCGAGGGGGGGGGGGGGTGTGCGCTAAAAGAATAGGAAACTCTTTGGCGAGGGGAAACCTCCGAAACATCAACATCGGGGACGTTGGAAGTAAGGCCACAGACAAGTTTCTTTCCACTGCCCTGGTGGGGTTAGAAGAAAAAATTGAAACGAAGCCTCCGCATTTGCATGTCCGATCAGCAGGACGTGTCTCTGGTTGAACCCTAAGGGAGAGACAATGCCATGGACACGTCGGTTTCAAATGCCCACATTCATCATCACCTTCACCCTCCCCTTTCGTCAACTTGTGTCAGAACTCGAAAATCGTCCACACGAGACTCGCCAGACCCGACGTAAAACCCCGAATAGGGAACTCCTTTTCTTGTCTGAAATGTTCCCCAATAGTATTATTACCTCTGACCTTATACTATAATCGAATTAATTAGCTTATAACAATAGTTTTAAAATATTTCCAACAATTTGAGAAAATCATTTTACTCGAGACTCTATTAGTCTAGAGAGAAGTAGGAGATGGGAACAAAAGACAATCGGATCATGTGGGTTTGATGAGGATAATTGAGGCAGATGGGGTTGGTTGAATTTAAATTGCTAGTCTCCAACACCTACACATCCCTCTCCCCCCCCCCCCCCCCCCAAAAAAAAAAAAAATCAATGTTTATGTTTCCTTCCTTTTCCTCCCAATTTTTTTGTTTTGTCCAAATGAAAATTTCAAACCTTTGATTCTCTCTGTCGCCTCAATGTTTAGAGAAGCATTAGTCCAAGTATTCCATCTACTTGGAATCACAACAATGTGTGTCCCAAATCCCCTTTTTTCTTCTATTTTTTTGATGAAAAGACAAAATGGGAATACAAAATCAAATAGGAGAATGAATTGGGGGTGGTTCAAGTGTTACCTTTCCTACTTAGCAGACCATGTTCGTTACACCCAACCACATATCTCTATAGTAGATTAACATCAATTATTATTCCTCATCAACCAATCCATCCATGTACATAAACAAATCTCTTGGGACTAATTGGGTTTATACTAACTATTACAAACCATATATATATATATATATATATATTAAAAAAAAACTCACCAAGTGAACCAAATACATGACCCGACTAACCCCCATATCATTAACCTTGCGATGTTGAGATTTCAATCAACATCACTAATTAGAGCTTGCCCCCCATGCTAGACCATGCATCACAGAGTGTGATTCAACTCTATCCCATCTCATAAACATCAAATTATTACTCCCCTAGTAAATATATTGTCAAGACTAAATGTCCATGGGAAAATTAGCATGGCATGCCCCCAAGACAGAAGCAATTTCTATAAAACCCAACGTATCAAACATCCCCTTTGCCCCTCAAAAGAAATTCTTTCCTTTCATCGAAGGCGTGCGGAATCGGCTCTCGATTACATTTCCACACCTTTGTCTCCCCCTTTCGTTTCTCCTCCTCCTCCTCCCCATTGTCCCAAGAAAACAAGTAGCAATCGATTTCCTTTGTCTCTCCTCCTATCATTACAACAATTCCCATAATCTTCCCCCTGAACATCAGCTTTCCTGTCTTTAAGGTTGTAATAACACCAACAGTGACAGACATAACATGAATAGGTGGGAGAGAACCATGAGGGATGGCTGGTCCGGCAGCAGGCTCGAGAGGGAGATCCCCTCCTTCTCGTCATCCCTTCTCGATGAGATTTACCGCTCAATCGACGCGGAAAGCGGGTCGGAACTTGCACAGGAACGGGGGTTCTATGCGGACTGTGTTGGCAGGAGGAAACAGGGCAAATGCGGTACCAAAGCAGGGGATGTTGAGGTTTTCGATCGGATTGAGAGCGTTCGAGCTGGTGCTTGGGTAGAGAAGAGGGCCAAGGAGAGGGAGACTGTCCAGAGGGGACAGGTTTGTCCCGAGCCGGAGAAGAAATTGAGGAGAGACTGTGATTTCGATCACGATGCCGTGTTCTTTAGTTCGGCGTCGAGCTCCTCGGATTCGAGTTCGAACGGGTTCTCGTCGTCAGATACGGAGTCCGCATACGGTGGCAGGAAGACAAGGGCATCGTGCTTTGTTCCGTTGCCGAGGCCAAAACCCGTGAGGACGAGCATCGCCTCGTGGTCTGATAAAACAGGGGCGAAAACCGAGTTTTCCCCGTTTCAGGAACAGAGGAATGCGCGGGCCTTCAACATTGGTGACGAAATGAATTCCAAGTCTAGAGGGTCGAAGATTTATTCCAATCTGAAGAAGATGAAGCAGCCGATTTCCCCAGGCGGGAAACTGGCGAGTTTCATCAACTCGCTATTCACTGCAAACAGCACTCCAAGGAAGGCCAAGCCATCTGCGAAGCAGGCTGTGCCTTACACCGAAGAGGAGAACTTTGACGGGAAGTTGAAGTCTGGGGACTCCTCCGCCTGCTCGTCTGCTTCTTCCTTTTCCAGGTCGTGTTTGAGCAAGTATTCTCCCACGACGAGGGAGAAATTGCGGAACGGGTCGAAGAGAACTGTCCAATTTTATCCCGTGAGTGTGATCTTGGATGAGGACAGCCGACCGTGCGGTCAGAAGTCGTTACCCTGGGACCATCAAGAGTATGAGAAACAGATCACTAAGATGGGGAGGTCGGTCTCGATTCCGGCAGCTCGAAACTCCGGGACTAACGTGCACAAGAAAATTGAAGAGCAGACCAGACATAGCCAGCGTAAGGACCGGTCCAGTCAAGCGGAAGAAGCCGCGAGGGAATTCCTGAGGAATTATCACTGGAACCAGAAGAAAATCGAGAAAACTGCCAATGCCGTCACCGTTACTTCACGAGGCGACCATCGGAGCAGCCATCATGACCAAGACAACGGAGAGTACAACGACGACGATGCAGCGAGCTGCACGAGCTCGGACCTGTTCGAACTAGATCACCTCTCAGTGCTAGGGAACGACATGTATTGCGAAGAATTGCCAGTGTACGGGACTACTCGTGTCGGATTGATCATGTAATCTCCTGTTCATTTTTTTTTTCTCAGTTTTCCGATTCAATCATGTCTACACATTGCTTGAAAAGAATTTCCTTCCACTTCCCCCATTTTTCACTGTATCACAAAATGCACACTATTTCTTGAAAGTAAACATTTGCAAATAAACATCTATAACTCGCATTACTACATACAACAACCCAAGTGATTAAAGATCTTGATGTTTCTTAAGGCACGCACGGTCGCTTTCCCTTTCCTTCATACGTGGGGAATAAACCCAAAGCCGTAGGCTTTTTCTCTCTTCTTCCTCTTTTGCCTTTCTTCATAACAAGTTTGCACTCGAAGCATCATTCCATGCGCTTTTTACCCTTCCTCTTCAATCCACGAATCTCATGATCTTGCTTTCAACTTGGACATGCCCACGCTCGCAGGCATATCTACGTTAGCGATGTCGGCCGGGTCCATTAGCCTATACGTCGACGAAGATGCGGCCGGCCGCCAAGTCGGATCGCCGTATACACTTACTGACCCGTCAATAATGTTGATTGTCATTTGATGTGGGTGATAGTAATTAGATTGGGATCTTCTCCTAAAAAAATAATAAGATAAATTTAGAGGAAAGAAGAAGAAGTCTGGTTTCATTCTTCGACAAGGGAATCTCGAGACAAACGAACAATCTCTTTCCAATCCCTTAGAGAAAAGTGGTTGATGGTGACAAAAGTAACAAAATATATATAAAAAAAGATTACATGAACATCTCTTAATGGATTAATTACATTTTGGGTTTTGCCAAATGAAGTTGTTTTCTCTTGTGGGTCATGGGAACTTGTCGAATAATGCTGTAATAACTACTACGACCATCCCACCCCCTCCCCCCCCCCCCAAAAAAAAACTATAGCCTATAGCATAGTGTGAAGCATAATTGATTAGATGATTGTGAATTAAATAAATTAAACGTGCAAGTTAGGCAGGAAAATGTACGAATCCCATTTAGAGGATTGACCCACAAACTTCAATTATTCCAAGTAGGGAGTGAGCTGAGAGTTCAACACACACATCCCCATACAAAAATTTCCAAGATGCGATTAGTGTACTAAACCACGTTGATTGTTGTGGGGATTGAAATCTTAATCCCTTTGATTAATCAAATTAACTAATCGTCATGTGTTAACAACCATCGATTTCGAACAGAGAAAGACCACCTCCCTGTATCCAAAATGGTCAAAAGATGTAAAAAAGATGATAGTGGGATCATGTGGTTAGATGCAAGAAAAGGACAACCTTTGAGACATTATTTATTTAGGAGCGGTGGTGGTGGGGGGCGTAACTTAAATGTCAACAAATGTAGGTAAGGGCAAATGATTATTTCCATGTACGTTCCCTTTTTTTAAAAGTATTGTGTCCCAACTAGGACAAACGATTCATCTATCTTTACTTCGTTGAAAGGTGAGCTCAAATTTGAAATCGCCAAGCATTAAAAATATTGTCAAAACCAAATAAAATACTAAAACAGTCGTTTAGCTTTAGTGGGTCAGTTGGTGCATGATCTATTTGTAATTTTTAGTAAATAATTTGTTGTGTTGTGTGTAAAAATAATAAGTCAAAAGAACCTGTCATTGGAAACAAAATTAATCTTAAAAACATCCCTTGAAATGGGAATAAGTTGTAAAAAAAAAATAGTATGATGATCCCAGGCATGCTCTTTGTTTTTGGTTAAACAAATTGAAAATAAATAAGGTGAAATGTGATGGGTAAAAAAGATGAGAGAACTTCCCTTGTTTTAGGGAAAAGGAGAAAGCATCTCTGTGTGTGTGTGTTTTTTTTATATATAATGTCAGCTAGCTTTTAAAGTACAGTTTCACCCCATTTGCACGACACGAACAATTACGACAGCACGAGATAAATATGAGAGACATGGCCATGTCGGAGGATTCCCGTTACATAAAATAATCTTATAGGAATTATATCGAGTACCAAAATTCTCCTAAGTTTGAAACATACTCATCATTAATGCCAGAGGAATGAAATGCTCGACTCAAAATCCATTTAGAGGAAATTATGGCCAATGAGAGAAATCAACGCGGGTGTTGCTTGCCCGACATCAAACTTAAGAGAAGAGATGAGATCGGTTCATGTTCAGACCGATGTGGTCCAAGACAACATTGTTGGGGGGCTTCTAAGTTATCAATTCCTCCATGTCAGCAAAACCATTCATCTCATCCCATCCCGTCCCATCCCATCCTAACTAACAACACGTGGTTTTTCCAAACTTATCTTCCATCCATCCATCCATCTATCGTGTATTCGAGAGGGCATCATCGTCATCTCGGTTGTGTGCTAAGCCCAAGCCCAAGCAAGACTTGTGAGTTCCATTAGGGCCTGTGTCCGTAAGAAGTCCAATCCGGTTGTTTCAATTCAGGACATGAAAAGTTGACTGCTGTCTGAACACTACACGATTTTTCTTTTCTTAAAAAACGCCTTTTCCTTCCCAAACTTCACCTCCAAAGAGTAACCAAAAGCCGAAGAAGATAAAACGAGGAAAAGAAACAAGAACTATGCTGATACTTCTTCTTCTTCTTCTTCTTCTTCTTCTTCTTCTTCTTTTGTCTTTTCAAACCATGGATGCTGTTCTTTCAGCTTCGATCCCTGCATGTGTCAGATCAGCGGGGGAGTTCTTAGTAGCGATATGCTACGCCTTGCCCGTGTACGAACCTCGCGTCTTTCTCTGTGTAGACATGAGTCTCATTCGATAGCCTGAAAGGAGAATCGGAAAGTCCGATGAGTCTATTATCACGCTACGAATCTGGCTATATGATATGGGTTAGGCGGTTAGCTTACGATGTCAGCACCATCTTGTTCAAGATAGTCGATGAAACGAGCAACGGTCCGTTCAGATACTGCAGTTCTCCATCGATCCTCTCCTTGATTCTCTGGTCGATCTCATCCGCGTTGACACTAAGAGGTTCATCTGAGGCCTAGGAAAGTCAGAAAAAGAAAACCGTCCAAGTTTTAATAGGTCGAAAAACAAAATGTCGGGTTCCTGTGACTTGCGAAATCATTTTTAGCAATTTTATAATACCATGATCCAGCCCCATGTGTCTGCAAACGATGGAACGTGAGCTGTGTATGGCACAACATCTGCACAACAAGTTTGGAAAAAGAAAAATCAAGTTTGGTCGATTGAGATTAACGCAGTGAGTTAATCGCAAGTTTTTCGGAGATTCTTACGTCGGAAAACTTGCTTGAGAGTGTTGTAGATGGAAGAGAAGACCTCCTGGTGGGTGAAGATCCCTGCAGGCCCTGCCTGTTCTCCGCAAACGGGAGATATTTAAACTCAAAAAACCATTGTGATAACGAAAATAAATGAATTGATGCTATATCTCGACATGATGCAATGACGTACCTGGGTGATGAAGATTCCGTCGTGATGGAGCCTGGTCTTGATTACATTCTGGTAGAAGGACTTGGTGTAGAGCTGATAACACGGCCCACCTTCTACAGGATCGGCCAAGTCCCCGACTATGATGTCGAACTTGTCCTTTGTCATCTCAAGCTCGGCCCTTCATTGAGACATTGTTTACATTACAACCGACCTCGACCGAATCAATCATTGTCCAATAAACCTTAGCACAAGAATCATATTTACTTTGCATCATTAATCAACAGCTTGAGCTTCTGGCTAGAGAAAGCCTCCCTGTTTCCTGTTAAATGTTTCTTGCAGAAATCCACCACCTCCTGCATTATGAAAACCACAACGAATATATCGTAACCAAATCATACAAACACACACTCTCTCTCATTCCATATACTAAGGATCATTACCCGGTCGATGTCGCACATGACCACTTGCTCGATTGAGTTGTGTCTCAGGGCTTCCCTCGCGGCCGATCCCTCCCCACCTCCCATGATGAACATAGTCTTAGGGCTGACAATGACAAATCAGAACCGGTTCGAGGTTAGGCATATGAATATCTGATAGCTGAAAGAACAGAAATTTCATTTCTTTTGGTTGCTTACTTTGAGTGACACAAGAGAGGAGGGTGAATCAAGCATTCATGGTAGATGAATTCATCCCTCTCTGCACTCTGCATCTTCCCATCTAACACCAATACCTAAAGGGAGAAAATAAACAGACACTTTAGGAAATTAAGAAATTCATGGGCGACTGAGATCGACAAAAGAGAGGAAATCCGACGCCGACTCGCCTTCCCGAATTTCTTCGTGTCGAGGAGCGCTATCTGTTGATAAGGACTCATGCCTATGTACAACACCCTGGCGACACCCATATGGTCTTAGCAACACGCCGTGCGTAACATTTTTTATTGCTTAACAACGAAGGTTCGCTCTAACCTCTCGAGGGCGAACGACCACTTGAGGTCGTCGTCGAGTTGCTCTTCGAACCAATCAGGGGAGGAGCCGCGGTTTTCCATGCCGTTCACGTCGCCATTTGCCTTCTTCTCTATATCGATACTCATACCGGACTGGCCGAACCCAACAGGGAGCAAAATCTCAGCACACTCTCCCATTTTCCCAACCCAATATTGGTATCTTAGTCTTTGTGAGTTGAGTAATGGCTATGGAAAGAACTGGTGGGGGAGTCCTTTATATAGAAATTGGCTGTGGACTTTGGATCAAAAACGATCATGACAACAAAGACCCAACCACCAACTTGCTTAGAAATTATAGCTATTATTAATATTAATTATGTCACGGGCTTTGAGGCACAACCCAATGACAAAATGTTTATCTGAAAAGGGTTGGACCAACAACAACAGCAGGGCACTTGCCATGAATTGGAACTACCCGAATGAGCACGTAAAGTATAGGGAGGGGGTGGGGATGATGGTGTTGTGGGTGGTGGTTGTGGTGGGTTGTATTATTTTGCCTTTTAGGACAAGGATATGATGGTGTGTCATCTGCTACTGCACCACTTTGTTGGGGGGGGAGAGGATCCATTATCCACACCCACTATTACCTCGTTAACATTCGATCGTAACACATCCATCAGCCCCCACACACACACATCATCCACATCTTCTATACAAGAATGATTCCTTTGCTCGCGTGCAAAATTGTTATTACTACTTTAGCATGTCTCTTTGTCCATCACTTTGTACGATACTATTCATATGTTCATCTAACTTATCCTAGTAAGATTTGTCGTTTGATTCTGTTTAGTTGAGAAAGTGTTTTCTTGGTGGGTAGATATTTGTGTGTGGTCGATAACTTTATGAAAGTAGGGTTACTCAAGGATGTTTTACGTGATTAGTTGTGAGAGGTTTTATAGGATTTTAGTAGGTTTTAACTAATTTTCTTTTTAGTTTAGTTTAACGGAAGAAATTGTAGCTTTTTCAGTTTTTAAGTCTATTTCGATTGGAATGAGAAATCCTTGTTGATACATTTGGTTTTGCCTTGAATTACTGTAGGAGAAGGTGCACATACTCGATGGGAACAAGCGGGGCAAAGAGGATGAAATTGCCCAAAGAGCAGAAGGATGCGTACTGCAAGGACCTCCTCTCAAAATTACAATCCTTTTTAGGTTATTTTATTTTAGCTTATTCTTATTTTGAGAGTATTAGAAAATATTTCGAGGGGAGTATAAATATTTCAAGTGTAATCCTGGAGGAGGCCAATAGAGATTCAAATAAGGCCGACTACTTTCTAAATCAGAAAATCTGAAGGGAGTTTCTCTTCGTATTTTCCCTTGTTTTCTATGCTGTCATCAATTTTCTTTTTACTATGAACTCATTTTTTTATGAGACTTCAATATAACCTAACGTTATATTTTAACGCGTGAACTCAATTCTTCTTGGGGTTATTTATCATGGACTTAAAACGGTTAATTGATTGAGGTGGAAAGGAGGGGTGGCTTCAACAATGGTTTTATGTGACAAAGGGTTATAATGGAGATGGAAAGCTAGGGGGTTTTGAATTCCTGATTTATAATTTGTGTATGTGGAGGAAGAGCATGCGTGAGTAATGCCTGCAGTTGTTGCCGAATCCGCATGGGTTTTGCAAAAGCTGGGATTCATTCGTATGGTGGCCCCCCGGTTCCTAAACCCCACTTCCGGGCACGAAAGAAACGACAAGTAGACGGCCGCGGCACCTTTTTACGTACTCCTGTTGGAGGACAACACAGTATTTGACGGTTTCTCGCATCTGGAACATGTGTGCGTGACTCGACAACCCCGATTATGTCAACGCTGGCTGGGGGGGCTATCTTCACAAGCAATGAACCTGATTTCGAACCGGTTCAAACGAGGCGGGTGACAAGAAAAAGCCTCTTTCACTTGCTACATGAGCGTGAGAAAGCATGACGACATCCGCCATTATGCTCAAAATGCACGACACTTTCTTATGCATTTATTGCTGTTCTCCCGGCCCCGCACCTCCCAAAACCACCCATGTAATTCGCACAACATAAGACGGAATGTAAGAATCTCCTTTCCATATTTAAGGGAGGGGGAGAAGAAGTGGACATATGTTTCTCTCGCATGCCTATTCCCTACTCACACCTCAAATCCAATACACACGGGGTAGTCAAGTCATCGTCCTCGTCAGCCAACAGACAATAAATAATATTCAAAACCACTAATCACACATAGTTCCCGATACTATACTTTCCACGAAATTTAATACGTCCACAACGCATAGTACGCCTTAATGTGCACGTTGTGTATTGAAGGAAGGGGGGGGGGTGGGTGTGCCACGAACATATAATCATAACTACGAAAAGGAAAAAAAGATATAAAAAGGCAAAAAAACACTCCCAACCCACTCAAACTCACCCACAATCCCATGTTACCAACACAAAGGCGAAATTGGGAGTCATTATGTCGAGCGTGGCACGAGTCCACTATCAACATTCAACCCCCCCCCCCCAACACCCACACACACAAACACTCGATCCCCTCTCACGACGTCGCTATATAAATAAAAAAAATATAGTTTGCGAGGGCGGGCGATAGATTTGTCCCGACATTGGATATGCGTCGCCAGTCAATTGTACCCAACTCAATACTCATAAGACATTCACTTGCAAACATATCTTGATGATTCACTTTGTGGGTGGGTCATTTTCTTCTTTTTTTTTGTGTTTTTCAGTTTTTGGACAGCCATAATTGTAATAACAAAAATGTGGTAATGAGCGAGAAGACACTCACGCGAAAGAAGGGTATTTATTATTACACGACCGCTTTGCTATAGCGGAAACTATTGTTGTTGAGCCTTTCTTAAGCTAAATGGGGGGCGTGACAATTGCCGAGATATAAAGATTAGCTTGGGATCACCACCAAACCAAGCTTCAACATACGCCTTCTCTTGTAGTCCCTAAAGTGAAGTAGCGGTATGATTTGGACCCGTATCATATGAGCAAACAACAAAATCGACACGTTTTTTTAGTCATCATCGTGAAATAAACGATCATCACGGTCGACAACATAATCAAAAGATGCACGTTTTTATTTCCCTCTCTCACGTTTTGTGTAGCAAAGATTTGTGATGGTATGTCGGCGGGGACGTGACAATCATCATGGTTTTCTTTTCTTCATCTAGAAAATTGTATATGCATGTATCGAACAGACCGATCCGATTCCAAGTCAAAATTTGGATTTTAAATATCCCAAAAAGGTCATTAGCGCCGAAATTGAGTTTTTCAAGAGTTAAAACATTCGCCCTCGCCTCTCTTCCCTTTTCGAATCTCGCCCAGATAAATAATTAAAGTAAAAAAGCTTTTTCCAAGCATTTTTGCTTTAAATGGAGAAAGTGGGTAAGTGCCAAAAGAGTCGCATGAAGGATAAGGCGAGAAGATAAAACAAGGACAGAGAGGAGGGGGAGACATCATTCGAGGCGTGCAAGAACAAAGAACAAATTCCACTCACTAGTCACTGTTGTTAGGGCAGTGACCAATGGGAGTTCGTAGGTGTGTGATCCCCTCCTGTTGGGGCAAAGCTCATCTTTAGATGAACTTAACCTCAGGCAAGTTCAAAAAACAGTGGAAAATAGCGGGTGACTCATCCACATGCCGTGATTATAAACATTTTGGTACGCTCCCTTTGAGATTTTATAACATTTCAAGTTAATGGTATGTGTATATTTTGAAATATCGGGGGATATGCCAAGGTTTTTTCGTCAAATGGAGTTAGGGAGGGGACAAACTCATTCATATGTGTGTCCCCAGACACCTTTTTCGAGTGGTCTCGCCGTCAAGTTGCCTCTGGCGACTTTGCGGGGGTCTTAAGCGGGCAGCAACGGCACGTGGGGACGACCACCCTAAAACCGTGCTGATTTCAGTAGAGAGAAACCGGCTTCACGATCACGGACTGGTACAGTTCCGTGTGGTAAACGCGGTACGTGAGCGCGCATGCATGCTTTCCATCCGGTCCCCCTCCCCCCTCCCTCTACCCGGATTGGTCCCGACCATATTGAGGCCGTGTAGCCTGAGGTCGTGACAAGGGACGCCCCTCGAAATCCATGACATGTTCTAGGATGACGATGTACTTGTTCGCTGAAAAGTGACAAAAGGGAGGACTTCGAGAAAAGCGTGGATGTGGTTGGTCGAATCTAGAAATGTAAAAGGGGAAAAAGGCAGCATCCGCGTGAATGTTGTGTGGTTGCATCTAACAAAGGAAAAGGAGACGAAATAATTGTTGTGGATATCTTTCCAAACTAGGAATAAAAAACAAAAAAAGAAAAGAAAAGGCTCATGATGATGATTATGAGCCGGCCCATGGGCCTTTATAAGCCCAATAAAATGTTAAGGCCGATTGCAAAACGCCGTTGCCGGGGATCGAACCCGGGTCTCCCGCGTGACAGGCGGGGATACTCACCACTATACTACAACGACATAAATTAATGATTATAAATTGTAAAATATTTGGAGGATAACGTGTGTTGAAATCGTATCCCCGTCTATCCTCCCCGACGAAACTCGGTCTAAAATTAATCGTCCGAAAAAAGGATCAACTCTTGGATTGAACAATGAAGGTTTCGGCCGCTGCTTCAGTGGTACACGTCGATGGCTGTTGTATATCGCGGCCCTCATGGAAGAACAGGGCTTTTGCTTCCACATAGTCCCTTTATATCACCCGAGAAGACGGTCACGGTCAATACCAGTGGTCACTACTTCTGCCGCTGACGACTCAAATGAGGCCCATCAACATTGGCCGAGGATGAAGTAAGGTAGGAGTCGATAGAGGCGCCCGATGTGGAGAGGGCCATCTGAGGCATACATAAGTGAATTTGTATAAGTTTAGGACTTTCGTTGGCGGCAGTGTGTTTATGTGGAAGTGTTCTAGATTCTCAGCCATTAAGAACGTTGATCACTAAGCGACGCTTGGTCCCCTGGAGATGCCCATACCATCAGGTAGGCCCTGCATCGCCCAACTCGTAGGCCAGGGATGACGAGGACGAGCTCCAGGAGAAGCTGAAGCTTCTCAAAGTGAGTATAGGACACAGAGATCGGTTAGTGTTGCGTCCGTCATCCTAATTCTGATCCTTACTCTTCGTCCCATAGGACTCCCGCACGATGTTGTCATCGGTCAAGGAAAGGCGACTGTACGGCTGGAGCCTGGCCAGGAGTGAGAACCTGATAGGTATGCCTGGCCATTTGACGACGTTACTCAGACGGCCACGCAGCCGTCTCGTTCCCCTATATGTCATTCCACATTTTTCTGTCGTTATGACCACTAATCAACACACATTCAAGTTAAACCACGAAAGCACTAATACCCACAACATTGTTGCAAGAGCGGGAGGACGTTAGGCCGACAAGGGATTTGTCGGGTACGGCTTCCTCGCATGGCTGTTGCTGTCCTGCGTATGGTCCGTCGCCCTGAATCTCTAGGAACGGATGACTTATGTTCATACTATCAGTCAACATCGACGAATTTCGTGACTCGTCGATCTACTTGGATGATGAGCATCGCCGACAGTTTGAATCAACACTCTCTCGTCCCATCGGCATAGTTTGATGTTCTCCGTAGGAAAATCAAATCAGCTCGACAGGCGTCCGGTCCCATACAGGGAAATTCGCAGCTCCGAAGAAGATTAACTTCACGGTTGAATGCTAACATGACAACAACCAACAATTAACGAGTCTGAGTTCGGACAAAAAAGGGAGATACGAGACTTTCCCAATTCTCAGGTCACGATTCAAAATCTTTCCAGATGATTGATTACTAATCAATTTGACACAGGTTTTCGTGAAACTATAGTAAAACAAAGAAAAAAAAGTCACAAATTCTCAACTACTCCTATCGGAAATAGGATTGAACAATCGAATTAACTCGACAGGCTGAGACAAGAGGAATTCAAGTCCAAATTGCAGGACGCCTCAAAATTTGCCAACCCCTCCACTCCACGTGCTTGTTCTATGCTCCCTTCAATACATTCTAGGCAGGCATATGCACCGTGATTGCCAGTAAGTCTAATGTTTAAGTACTAATGACAACTCGTGGTGAAGATTTTGATCTTGAATCTTGGAGAGAATAAGGATGTAACATTGCTTTAGAAGATGGTAATGAAGGAATGCTGAGTCACACGTAAAAACGTACTTATCAAATGATTTCTTTAGAGAAGCGTGATTAATGGATCTGATAATTAATGACACTGGTCTCTCGTCCCATAAAAAACTTTGGATAAAATACAAAAGTAAGAACTAGGGGATTCAAATTAATGGGGGGTGATCCGACAGAATTCGCATGATCCGAGGTGGTAATAAGATAAATTAAAACATTAGACGGAATTATTACTTGATGATTGAAGTAAAAGTTTTAACACAATGTCCATCCTAGTCAAGAAGAAATGTCAAAGAGTTCATGTCCAACTTCTCATTCTCTGGCGTACAAAACGTCGCGGTCCAATTCTCCAGCATGATTTTCTCCTCTGCGAGTAGATCGTGGTCGCCGTTGCTGAAGAACTGGCCACCGGTTATTCGCACCTGATGGCCGCAGAAACTCAGGAAATCATCGTTCAGGGCTGAGAAATTTTCCTCGAGATGGAGATGGTCGTCCTGGACTTGGAACTCAGTTGCCGGTGGATTGTCTAGTCCCGGTGGCGGCTCCTCGGTTATGCATTTCGGATCGGCATTATCGTGGCACAGTTTTGTCAGAGGCTGGGCACGGACGACTCGGGGCCGCGTCGCCCGGCTTTTCTCGAACCCGGGTTTGATCTTGGGGGACTTCTTCTTATGGACCTTCTTGTTCTTGGGAGAGATTGTCTGAGACGATGGATGCAGAGACGAGGACAAAGGCAGCTGCTGCGGATTGGCCTTCTTCGCGAGGGTGGTGTTCCAGTAGTTCTTGATTTCATTGTCTGTTCGGCCCGGCAGCCGACCCGCAATCAACGACCATCTAGAAAACAATAAACATACCGAATCAAATCACTAAAAACCCAAATTGAACATGCGGGTCGTCCAAAAATCTAAAAAATGAGATGGGTATGATGCTGCTAAGACCTGTTCCCAAGAAGCTTGTGCAGTCTGATGATCAAATCCTCTTCCTCAAGCGATATGTTCCCCCTCTTTATGTCTGGCCTTAGATAGTTCATCCACCTGAGCCTGCAACTCTTTCCACACCTCTTCAAACCTTAAAAAACACGAATTCGGACGAAAACCCGTCTTCCCAGATCAGCAACTCGTTAAGAGCAAAAACCCATGAAAGATTCTCGGTGCTCACCAGCTTTCTTGGGGAGGTTCCTCCACTTGCCTTCGCCGTGAGCCTTGATGTAACAAGTGAGGATGTGGTCCTCCATGGCAGTCCATGCACCCCTGTTGAGGCCTACTTTCGAGCAACAAGGTTTCCTCCCCATCTCCCTCACCTCACTCCCCACCGTTAGTTTGCAGAGTGTTCGGCCGTTGTCCTAAAATTTATAATGTCTGTAGATTGTGCGAGGGGAAGACTGCCCACGTGAGTGTTCTTATAGGGCAAATCAAATGTGTGGACAAAGTTGGAGTGAAGCCTTGCTATTGGAGCTTGTCAAATTAAAAAAAAAAAATATGGGACTTTTAACTTGATTTTTGAGTGCGTGCGCGGGGGGAATTGTCCGAGATGTTGACTTCTTGAATTCCATAAATGTTTTCCCACTAGTTCTAGCTATATAACCATTTTTTGTTACGTGGGCTTCCTCGTTAGGCCCATTATGCGCTTATGGGCTTAGCGGAAGCCCGTGCGGAGGCCCAAAACGTCCATAGAAAGCTTTCTTTTCGAGTTGCGTTTTTTTTTATTAGAGAGAATGATGAGCACATTGAAACTCGATCGTAGACACGTAAAGTTTTGTATAACCAAATGATGATGACAATCACAGCTTGATTGTGGGGTAAAAAGCAATCTTCTTCCATGATAGACCATCCTCTTGAAGAGAAAAAAAAAATATGAGGTTGTGAGATTCATTCTGTAGAAGAATAGTGAATCTCGGAGGCGACCCCAATCACAAGAGAGTACTGTTGAAAACCCACGTAGTGGTAATAGCGAAAGGAGAGATCACCAAAAAGAAAACCCCACGGGAAAAGAAGCATACGACGAAATCTCCGCTTTCACTTTTACATCGCCTTGACATGGCAAAAATTTTGAGCTTAATTATAAGAAATCATAAGTCCAAGCCCATTTTTATGTGAGCCCGCTAGGGAAGTACTAATTCTACAAAGGACTGTCGGTGTTAAGTCTACGAGAGTCAAGTCTACGAGGGTCTAAGTCTACGAGGACCCACGTCTATAAGGGTCAAGTCTACGGGGGTTAAGTCTACAAGGGTCTAAGTTTACGATGACCCACGTTTACGAGGGTCAAGTCTACGGGGATCAGAAAAGATCTTGACTTTGAGATTTTTTGAAAAGAAGATTATGGGGTCACGTTCCCATTTGGAAAGATCTTAAGAGGAAAATATGAGGATTTAATTTAATATAATTAATTTAAGAAAGAGAAGTGGTTAAGTTGGATAAAAGCCACGTATACCAATCAGGTTGTTACCAAGATTCTAGGGAATTGATTGAAAGGGCCACGACCTTCAAAATATCCTAAGAACGTGTCAAACGTGTTCAGCACTCAAGCCTTGCAAGATTCAGTATAAAAGGGGAACAGATTCTCCTTAGGAAAACTCACGATCAATCAGCCAAACACAAGCTTTGCATTGCTCGTCACCCTTAGTTTAGTAGATACCTCGGCCTGGGTTTATTGGGTCATCCTTCCAACAGCGGAGTGAGCAACCGTAGCTCCGTTGATCAACCTTCCGCCAGCACTCCCATCGTCGAGACGAGCAGCCGTAGTCTCGACACCCAGCTTCCACCATCGCCTCCACCGTCGGGACGAGCAACCGTAGTTCCGGCGATCATCCTCCGCCTGCATCTCCGCCACCAAGGTGTTCATCCGAGGCCTTAGCATCCACATCCGACATCCGCCAGACTCTGCTTCACGGGGCGCAAGTCTACAGCGCACTGTACCGAGTCTACAGCGTCAGCAGTGACGTCAGCACCAGGTCTACGTTTCGCGACAACGAGTCTACAGCGTCAGCAGTGACGTCAGCTCCAGTCGCACCTCCAGCAGCGAGTCTACATCGCCTCCGTCATCCATACCACCGTTTTTTCCTTCATTTTTATGGCTGTAAGCATTCGTTTCTTCTTTTAAAACTTTGAACTTGTAACAGCCGTATTATTTATCATTGAAATTCATCTTTCTGGCGACCACATACAATTCCCTGTGAGTCCAATTGCCAAATATTTCCGACGTGGTCCGTTTCCTACGCGAACAGTTACCTAAAACAAGTTTTCTACTTTAGTCTTTTATGTATTTTTTTTTTAATTGTTTGAAAAGCGGTGTTTTGTTGTATTATAGAAAGGGATTTGCGAAACTACTACGACACAGAGAAGTGTTTCTGAAAATAAAGACAAAGAAATTTAGAGAGGATAATTTGGCTAAGAAGACGTCTTTCTTTTCTTACTATCAGCATGTCTTCTTATCTTTTTCTTACTCCCGTTTTCTCTCTTTTATTTCTCACATCATTTGGAGATTGCTACTCTTTATATAGAGTTTTATGAAAGATCTAAAGCAAGCATTTACTCTACCCTAGTTCCTAAATAATTAACTTCCTTCTAGTTTGTACGCCATTAACATCGCCCAACTTTTAAGATCACTAAATACACTTAATGAGATTACAAATTACAAAATGATATTTAACATTGTCAAGATTCGAATAAAAAAATTAAAAGTTCCATACGAAATCAAAAAGTAGTATCAAAATCTTTTTTATACGACTCCCTTTGGGGGAATATTTGGCAGATATAGTGGTGAGAGGAAAAACTTATAAAATCATGAAATATTCGTAGAGTTCACTCGGAGAAAACACCGTACAAAAGCAATAGACTGTTTACAAACTAAGAATAAACCCAATTTTTTTTTTGTAATTATTTGTAAAGATGTTATTTATACCGTGAATTTTAATTACTTGTTAGGATATTAGTTCATTTCTTCAGCTCGTCGCCTGGATGTGTTGTAACATCTCACTCGTCGAGTTTGGGAATTAGATGAGCGTTAAAAATAGGTCGTGGGTGAAAATGGATCATGGTCTTAATTAAACGAAAATTGTAATATGCTACTTTCCGAACAATTGATGGAGCTTGAGTATACTTAAAATGCATTGTGGTCTTAAGTAACCGAAGGTTGGAGTTTGTCACCTTCTGTGTGAATGATGGATTTCAAGCGATTTTGGAAACAGAATATGATCTCAATCGAGTGAAAGGTTGGAACCAGATAATGTTTTAATATTTTTCGTGTACCGGTCCTGAGCTATTATTCAGAGTTCATTCCTATTTACGGTAAGAATGAACTAAGATTTTTTCAGCCTGAAATACCCCTTACCTACATGTCCTACATATAAGCTTAATTTCGCTAATATCCGACTCAATATTCAAACCGGAGATCATCTGGGGAGATCAAATCTCCGCCGGTACATCGAAAAGATTTGCTTTTGTTCCCTCCCCTTTTGACTCGAGGGGGTGAGATTTTGATTCGGCATGTTTAATTCTCGACACGGTTTGCTTGATTTTCTCTCGCCTTTTATCAAACCGCGATGATGAGGAAAAAAGACTCTTGAGATATTTAAGTCGGACGTCATTATCCAACCAAGCCAAACAAAAGAAAAAACCTACGATTGTAGAAAACTCACCTCAAAATCACAACGGGACATGCAATGAATCGTCGAAAGCTGTCCTTCGGGGCATTTTGCTTCGATTCAAACACCACCCTAACTTGGACAAAAGAATGACATGTTTCATTTGAATTTGAAATGTGAAACTTTGAGACGTTCCAATCGTCTTTTGTCAGAAAACACGTCCGGAGTGGGGGGAGAAAGAAAGAAAGAAACACAAAAAAAAGAGGGGGGGGGGGGAGTAACTCGTCCTGTTCATGATTTTGTCACTCGCCCGTGAACATTATGTTGTTGTTATATGTGTTAGTTGTTTCGTTTAGGCAAGGGCTGCAAGTAGAAGAAGAAGAAGAAGATCCTGACCAAATCTTTCTCATCATCTCACCTTGGTTTTCTATAGGTGGCTGTCGTAATACGACCAAGTGTCCGAGTTCCAGTAAATCTTTTCTTTTTCCTATTTCGAACGGCTTGATAAAAAAAAAAACATGTTTTTTAAAAATAAACCTCATATGTATAAATAGTTGTAATAAATAATCTTTGAGGGGGGTAGAATCTGGTTTTGGTCCGGAACATTAAGTTTGTGACTAAAAAAATATACATATATATTTTTGGGATAGGACCACTTAATATGAAACGAGAGCTAGCGGTGATAATGATGTCTTGGAGTTTGATAGTAAGTCCGGGGAAATTAAATAAAACCAAATCTTTCAGAGGACCATGCCCCAAGATTTTCAGGAATTTTCTTCTTCTCATTGCTTGGCGATGGTTGTGTCCAACCATGCACTGTTATCCAATGCGGGTGCCTGGCGTGTCGCGAAATCTCACACGGCACCATGTTATTCTAATTAGGTGTACATATGCTCTTTAGTTTTAAGGACATTCAATCTTCTACCCGAACTAAACTATCAGTCACACTTGGGGTTTACCTAGGACTTCATCGTATATTTCTACGTTACTTGTCGTCGGACAGAGTTTAGTTTACTTGCCTTTCAAGATAAAGCATTAAACATGCAATTAGGCAAGGGACTTGTAATTTAATCCCGTGACATGATCAAACCTGAGACGGTTTGATGTTTATACGGATCGTGATAAGATCAAATGTTTTTTTTTGTTCGCATTAGTTTATTCAATATATAATAAAAAGAAAAATACGGCACGTCACTCAATTATTATTGATTATGAGCGACAAAAACCTCAAAGGAATCATTCTCTTTGTCTACCCAAAAATATAATGTATTACATGGCCCATCCCTCCTTTTCTTGTTTTTTTTCCGTTTTGATATATACTCACAGATATGAACAAAACAAAACCAGCTGGTAATATTACCGAGCCTGTCCATTATTAAGAACGACGATCTGATTTTTTGTGAACACAACCGCGGCATCAATAGACGATGCCGCGTAATTATATTATTTTCTTAACAGTGACATATGACGACGAGGTCGGGGCCGCCAAGGACGAAATGTCGCGATTGCGGAAGGATTAATTGCAAAGGAAAAAAACGTGTGAGCGACGACGTCCACATTGGCATCGTTTCGCAATTAAACCCGTAACGAGATAACGAAATCGCGGACAAAAATCTTTGGAGGGTGGGGGTAAGACTTTGATGAAATACAAAAGATTTTGTTCGTGATGTATACAAGGTGTGGTGAAGAAGATGACAATCTTCTAGATTTTCTTTTTTTTTTGGGGGGGGTGAACTTTTTATTTTTTTTTCTTGGAGTGATGTCAAAATAATCAAAATATATTATTGGCATGATATTTGTTTGGCAAAATATCGATTTTTGGCACCAAGTATCGGCAAACTTTTCGATTTTGGAAATCGTTTAAAAATTTTTCAATTTGGCCTTAAATCGATGACACTTTTGTATGAGGCCTTATTTATGACGGACGTTAGATTATTGACGGAAATGTTGGTGAATTATTTACGTGGCATTGACATTAATATTTTTTGTCTTACGTGGAGTTACCTGGTGGGAGGAATTACAGGTTAAAATCAAATCGCAGAAAGAGGGGTTAGGGTTATGGTTCTTCAGGACTTTTCCCAGCGCTTGCCACGTAGGCCAACAAATTAAGTAATTCACACGTCGGACGCCATGTAGGCTAAGGTAATGGAGGCTAATTGACACGTCGCGAAAATCTAACGTCCGTCACAAATAAGGTCTCATACAAAAGTGTCATCGATTTAAGGTCAAATTGAAAAATTTTTAAACGATTTGCAAAATCGAAAAGTTTACCAATACTTGGGGCCAAAAATCGATATTTTGCCTATTTGTTTTGTCTGAATATCCCAACTTTGAAAGTACAACATAACGTCAGCCTACACTATATTTTCTCATTTTTATAGAAGAAATTGATATAGTTTAAAACATTTTTTTAGTAAAAAAATACAAATATATTTCCCTTATATAAGATTCGAAACCCTAGTGATGGCTCCTATGAGGTTTGAGTATAATGAACTGATATACGCTACTAGAGCTTTAAACATGTGATTGATTTATTACTAAATTTTTTCATAAATTAACGTGAAATTTATATAATGAAATTTTTGTGGGAAACAGCCAATCATCTAATTCTAGCAGATAAAAAATGAAAAATAAAAACTCGCATTGAGAAAATGGGGTGGCAAACGAAGACAGAGCTTTGAACAGGACTTATACCTACATTTATGTCAAGTGAATCTTCGGGTGGATATGACTCAGAAAAAATTTGCCTCTATAATAATAGTAGCTTGCCTGTAAAAATCATTGGATCCCCCCACACCAATGACATATGTTTTTCACATTATTTATTATATTGTGGTCCAACCCCAAACTCCAAAAACATTGCACCGACTCTCCATTACTTTTTTATATATCGGCATCATCATTGATGCAATCCAATTGCCAACCAAATATATCAATACATAATGATTTCGAGGTTAGGAGGAGGACATAGCCCTTTCAAGCTAAAACTATCTAAATTGAAGGAAACCCCGCCACACACACAAAGACCTTCAAATAAAAACAAGACACTATATTACTTTAATATAAACAAATATCGGTTTCATTTAATAAGAGAAGTAATTTGATGATGTGATTAAAAGGAAATGAATTCCTCCCCAATGCCACCCCCCTTCATAAATTCCCCCATCTGTTTTCAACCAAGAAACCAAGTACAAGGGACTCGATGATATTTCGTCATTCCTTGTTACTGAAGATTTGGTTTTTATTTTATCCTTTTTGAAGATTTTATTACAAGGAATAAAAAATACAGTATTCCAAAATGTCAAACTAAAACACCGCAGAAAAAAAAAACAGATGATGATGATGGATGAGTTTTACTCAGTTGTGAATTCATCAAAGGTCATGGCAGGCATGATAATACCGGGGTACAAAATTAGTACATCAGTCAATTTCATTAATCAAAATAATTAATTGGTGGTCTGAGAGCCCAATTCGTAGTTAATTTTTTAATCAACTCAACCAGTTGAAAAGCATTTTTTTTTAGTCAAACCAATCTGCCCGACTATTAAATCATTTACCTATAATATCCAAAAATTACTTTACTTTATTATTATTATTATTAAATAATAAATAACAACGAGTTGTTAATGGGTGTTATAGATTGTCTTTATCTTTTTGTTATGATGATAAAATAATAAATAACAACTTTATCTTAACAACAACGAATTAAACTCAAATGATTATATATATGATGATAAAATAGTGAAAAATAAAAATGTCAACGTATGTACTCAAAGTATATGTTTTAACTCTTCCGTTGACATTCTCATAATTTGACTTGTGAAAAATATCAAATATTTCTTTCCATACATTGTATCAAAAAGCATGCACACGGGACATTGAATCCATGCCTAAAAAATGGGCTCGAGAAAACAATACCAATTTTTAAAATACATTTTCCAATAATCGTCGCGTGTTAACTTCTCATTCTAGAGAATAAACAAACACAAGTTGACCCGAATAAATTATAATTGCAATCTTAGCATTTGTGCGTGCAGCTATCCAGTCCATGAAATCTAGACACATTTTGTCCAGAGACCCAACGCATTATGAGCAAAGTCAAATGGTCGACAATTTTAATATTACATTCTTAAATATTATAGGGAGAAGGACAAGGGAGACACGTATCCACTTTATCCGTAATTCTAGAAATTAATTAAATTATTTTTTAATGAATTTTATGTCGAGTGGTATTTGATTTAGTGGTGTAGAACACTAATTATGACCTAGAACCAATGGTAAAAAAAAAATCAAATGCTTTAGATGAATTTACTAATTATAAAAACAAGACATTTCTCCACCATGTAGAAAGGAAAAGGGATTCGAGTCTCTCAGGCCTTTCCTAAATAATAAAATAATCTCATCGCCCCACGACAACCTTTTTTGTTTTTCAAAACAACAAAAAGCTAAATCAATTTCAAAAAAATATTTAAAAAGTTACTCGCTTTAACGTAAAAGATAGCAACAACTCTAATTAAAGTCTAATATATTTTTACGTTTATTAAATCATATTATTTTAACATATATTTAATTCAATCATTGTTACCAAAATCTAACTTATTGAACATTTATTTCCGTTTTTCAGTAAGTGGCAGACAGACGATATCGATAGGATCATAACTCGAGGGAAACAGAAAAACTTATAATAGACACTAATGCCAAAGTCATCATCATCATTATCATTACAATATGTGAAGGCTAGCTAGCAGACGTATATATTTAAGCTTGAATATTATAAATTTTGTAAATTTTATTTTCCTTTTTTGTAATGTAAGTCGCATTTCAAGCATTCCATTGTCCTCGCCAACCACTATTTAAACCTTCCCATTCACCTGTCGAGAGAGAGAGAGAGAAAATTTCTCCGAACCACCTAAATTGTAGAAAGCCTTTGGAGAGATTGAGTTTGTTACTGGGCAATTAGAGTGATTTCCCCAGAAGATGATAGCATACGCGGAGCGATTCGTGCCCGAGAACGACCCCGAAGCCGAGCCCCCGCGGCAGGACCACCACGACATCCAGTCCCTCCCCCTTGACCTCCAGCTCCAGGGCACCGTTGATTTCGGTGCCTCGTCTGCTGCGATGGCCTCCAGGGACTTTGGAGGGATGCAGTCTGTGAGCCCCTTGGCGGTTATTCGGCCCACGGGTGTGGACGACGTGGCCAGGGTAGTTAAGGCCGCGCTCTGCTCTGGGGACCTCACCGTTGCTGCCAGAGGAAACGGACACTCAATCAATGGTCAGGCGATGTCCAACCGGGGCCTGGTTGTGGACATGCGCACGGCCGAGGCGGACCGATTCCAGATCCTCGCGGAGGGCCCCAACGGGATAGGCTACGCTGTTGTCCCCGGAGGGGCATTGTGGGAAGACGTGGTTGGGGTGTGCCTGTCTTATGGTTACGCCCCGAGGTCGTATACCGATTACTTAAGCCTGACGGTTGGGGGGACTTTGTCCAACGCAGGTGTTAGTGGGCAGGCCTTCCGTTATGGCCCTCAGACCTCAAACGTGACGGAGCTCGAAGTCGTGACCGGGAACGGGGACATCGTGCTCTGCTCCGAGAGGGAGAATTCGGAGCTGTTCTTTGCGGCGCTCGGTGGCCTGGGCCAATTCGGTATAATTACCAGAGCAAAGATTCCGCTACAACCCGCGCCAGACATGGTAAAATATACTCTCTGCTCATATGTGTTCGCCCCTTCGTAGATTCAAAGTCAATGATTCCATTTCCGGTGGGTGATGATTGGGAGGTTAGGTGAGATGGGTTCGAGTCGTGTACGAGGACTTGGACAGCTACCGACGGGACGCCGAGTGTTTGGTCACTGGACGGGAAGGCGAATCCTTCGACTACGTGGAGGGGTTCGTATTCGTCAACAGCAACGACTCAGTGAGTGGCTGGCCGACGGTGGCCATAAGGCCAGGCCAGCGGTTCGACTCGGCCCTGGTTCCCAACTCCTTGAGACATCCGGTCCTCTACTGCCTCGAGCTGGGGTTCAACTACCGGAGGACGGACAAAACCTCAACCGTCGACAGCGTCAGTAACTTTTTTTTTTTTAAGTGCATTTTCCAAAATAATTTTTATGATCAATAAACAATAACCACACTTTAAAAAAATTAAATTAAATATTATTTTACTATAAATAAATAATGGGCGGTTATCAGGGTGTGGGGCATGAGATTTTATTTTATTTATTTAGCTTAAAAAGACGGTTCCTTTTTTTTGTTTTATTTATTTTAGAATTTCTTTTCCTTTTGGGTTCAACATCATGACACCTTGGACTAAGCCCCCCAAAACAACAATCGTTCGGTCACCTTCAATGAACAGAAATTTCGCTGTTTTTTCTTTTTGTTTTTTTTTTTAAGAATTTTTTAACTTTGCTCTTTCTTTCTCTTTTTTATTAATTAATAATAATAATTATTATTATTTTGAAATAGGAAAGTATTATTGAAGACGACAACTCGGGGGCATAATGTATCTCCCCTTGGATTTTCTGACATCCAAAAGCTCCATGCACTTGTCTACAAAATTTTAATTTTTTTTTTAAAATTAAAACTGAAATGTGTACGACAACAACTTCAAAACCCCTCCACACCTCACTCTTCACTCTCTCCTGTTCTTCCCCAACATTAATCTCAGTGTAATTCGTGTTTGACTAGGTCACTGCTTGGCTTACGTGTCATGGCATCGATACTTGACTTTTCTTTATTTTTTGCCTCTGATCTGCTGCTCTCCGTTTGGTTTTTGTATTTTTTTGGCGTGTACTTTTCTGTGTGCTGACATTATATGAGATTTCCCCTGACGTTGTCCAACTTCCGGTCCCCCCCCCCCCCTCCTTTATTTACAACAAAACTCACATTTCATTGATGTCCGAATTCACTCACTCACTCACATCATTTTCCTTTGCGAACAATGTGTAAAACATCATCCATCTGCACAACCAGAGACCCGACCCACTACATGATGCTACTATTACCCCCCCCCCCCCACAGCCCTGACGTGAATCTGAATTTTCCTCTAGGTGGTCGGAGGGTTGATTGGCCGGCTCCGGTACATCGAGGGCCTGGAGTTCCAAGCGGACGTTGGCTACGCTGACTTCCTGCTCCGGGTGAAGGTCGCCGAGGAACACGCCAAGGCAAACGGGATATGGGACGCCCCTCACCCTTGGCTGAACATGTTCGTGTCGGCCGATGACATCTTGGAGTTTGACAGGCTTATATTCCGGGACGTCCTCAAGGGAGGCGTGGGAGGACCCGTGCTCGTGTACCCTCTGTTGAGAAGCAAGTAAGTCCCGACTCCCGACAAATTCTAAATCTAAAAGCTGTTTACCGATGGTGATTCGTAGGATCGACCTGGTTTAAACCTTAGTTCGCGTTATTGTCGCTCGGTTTTCGTGTTTGGTCGACACGTGTCGCATGGTTAGACAATCGCTACCGAGTACTAACTTTGAGCCAATAATATGCGCCATGACCCCACCAGCCTGGCATTTATTTATCCTTTTCTTTGGACATGACCCATTAAAATTATTTAAGAACATATTTCCTTTTTCTTTTTTCTTTTTGTGATTCTTATTTCCTTTTCCTTTTGGTGTTTTTTTTTTTTGTCATGGAGCTAAATTCCTGTGCCAGCCTTATCGGAAACGATATGCAATTATTGGAGACATCACGAAGTGTTCTTCTTTTATTTTTATTTTTTGCTTTAAATTATTTTATTTTTAAAAATGTCAGAATTTAGTTCTTTTTTTTAGCTGGTGGCGGGTCACCAAAATAAAATGCCAATACGTACTTTCAAACCAAATATTCCTTAATTTCTCGGGTGACGATGATTACCAACCATATCTCCTTACGTTGTCTTCATCTGCCCCTGCTTTCTTTGACCTCGTATTCAAATCGAATTGATTAATGAGAATCCTGAGGTGTTTCGGTTATGGTAGGTGGGATCGAAGGACGTCGGTCGTGTTGCCGGAATCCGGCGAGGTGTTCTACCTCGTGGCACTGCTACGGTTCGCCTTGCCGTTCCCTCAGGGCCAGTCTGCCGCGCAGATGGTCGAGGAGAATAAGGAGGTACTGAGGATATGTGATGAGAACCGGTTCGACTACAAGCTGTACCTTCCTCACTACAAGTCTCAGGATGAGTGGAAGGCACATTTTGGGGGTCAGTGGGCGAGATTCGTCGACAGGAAGATGAGGTTCGACCCGATGGCCGTCCTCGCCCCCGGCCAGAGGATCTTCTCGAGATCCTTCACGGGCAGACGTTGTTGTATAAACGGAAATGAATTGTGACACGTTCGTTTCTTCTTCCACCGCGGCCACCGCCACCTTCTTCTTCTTCTTCTTCCTAGTTGTTTGTCGGATGGTCACCATGGTCTGTGCCCTTTTAATTGCGATTAGTTTCGGAACAAATGAAAGTGTCGAAAGTCATTGTAAAGCCAAGTGTTTCCTCCATTGCAAATGGAGAAAAAAATTCAGTTGCCCTCTCAGTTACCATCAATTAACTAATGGACCAATTCCTAGTCTGGATTTAGTTGTAAGAACCTCTTGATTAAGAATCCGCCCGCTATGTCATTAGTTCGAAGAGATAAAAAGTAATCTGCTAATTTACCCTGAAAAGAAGCACACAAAAGGGAGAAGCTTTACAGGTTGCAGCAACCTGTGTGAACCTATTATCAATGCAAAAAAAAAAAAAACTTTGACTGATGAAATTTAATTGGCCGAAATCTCTGTAAGAAAAGAAAGGTCGTTGCTTTTCTCAAACTACGGCAACGACAACATGTTGTACAGAATCAGAGAATCTGATTCTCTCATATTTTCATGATAAGAAAAGCCTAATGACCCAGAAAGTTGCACTCTTCTTCTTAAATACTTTTGGAATTTCCTCCATCCTTATTTTCTTCTTTCCTCTGGTAAAAAGGGCATGTGACTGTGAAAAAATCTACTCGGTTCCCTCACCCTCTTTCAGACCCGACTTTCTTTTTTAATTATTATTATTTTCAATAAACTAACAAAAATAGTTTAACGTATTTTTTTTTCATGGGTGGGACCGAGAAATCTAGGACAATTAGGAGGCAATTATAAGATCATGATTTCTTGTGAAAAGCAACCCACCAATTACATTTGACTATTCTTTTCCTCGGTTTTTGTACCATGCAAAAAAATAAAAGTAAATAATAGTAGTAAAGATCTTCTGATTTACGACGTACTTTGATTCGATCAGATTTTCCTCACCGAAAAGGCGTACCTAAATTTGTGTCCCCGCCCTCCTTCAAAAAAGAAAGAAACCGACCCAAGTAATTATAAAATGCACATGAGAGTCTTTCATTTTTCTACTTTTTTGTTAAAAACTAAAATGAAAAGGAACAAAACTTTAAGGACCACGATGACTTCTAACATGCAAATGTAATAAAAATTCACTTTGTAAGAAAAAAAAAAGGGGTTCGTCTTGGCTAATGTATCGTGTTTTTATTTCTAACACATACTTCCATGTGATTTATCCCAATTCTAAAAAGATTTTGAGTCGCATTGCTCCAAAAGGCGAGCACTAAAGAAGTGGAGGAGGAGATGAAACAAAAGAAAGAAAGAAAAGGGAAATTTGCAATTCTTTTTCAGTTGGGATTCTCTTGAATGACAATACTTTATGTCATGAGCGCCCCACTTTTCCCACCCTCCCATCCCCTTTTTCCACAAGTCAATTTCTTTTCTCTTTTTAATGCCCCAATTTTTTCTTACTTGAAATCATATGTTGATCCAAAATAATTGATGCCCCTCACTTTACATCTTTTGACAGTGTCAAAACATATGTTTCATCTCATTTCACGTTACATTCTAGCAACTCTTGTTCGTTAGGATTCACGAACACGAACACGTTAACACATATGCGACTTAAAAGTTGTTTGAATTATAGCTAAATATATATTTTATCTAAATGGGTTAAGACACGACACTACATGATGATGAAGTGATTATATACTTATATAATTCGTTTAATTTAATTTAAATATTTTTTAAAATATATTGATTTCTTTTTTATAATTATGTTTTTCATGAATAAGCTTCTTCTTCCTCTTTGTTTTCTTCTTCTCAGGAAGAATCACCCTCTTTTTTTTGCCAAAAATTCAAATACCTACTTGGTTGTAAGTAAAGGAATTTTGATTTTTTTTTAATAATTATTTCTCAGTAGAATCTTCGGTGATATCTTGAAGATTTAGCGAATGATGCAGTAAACCAAGGAACCAACTACACTATGACATCAGTTATTGATTTAAGTTATTTTTTGATTTTATAAAACATAGTAAATTTTTAATATTTCTAGTTTAAAATACTCAACTTGTTATATTTATTTTGAAATGATTTTATAATATACAATTTTTGAACAGATTAAACCGTATAACATTTTTATTAAATGTGTTAGGTCTAGGGTTTTATAGTTTGACACGATGTGTTTGAGGTTTCAAAACACAAACTCATTAAGAAACGAGACACGAATGACATGAACAATGACCCTTACCTTATGCTTTTACCTTTTTCTTTGACGAAACTGGACTTGGCTAATGTTACTTGACGCGTCCATGCCATATTGCTAAATAAAAAGAACACGATTTAGTTTGATGGAGGGGAATCCGTTGTATGATCGAGTCACGAGCTAGTCTATATATATATAGATTTATTCGAGGGGCCGACCACGAAAATTCAGTGGACCATCGAGTTAAGGCATGGGAGGTTACGTCAAATCACAATATTTGGTGGCGTTACTGGAGTTGATGGGGACTCTTTTTGAGCTAAAACGCAAAACATTCATTTTCATTTCAAGTAATTTTATTAAAGAATTTGTTTGCCTGGAGCCTAACTCTAACGATTTTTAATGTAATTTTCCCACCAAGGCCAATATAGTTCGAAAAGGCCGAATGAGATGAGCTTCTTTAATGGACTTGTCCTTGCACCATTTCATGGGCCGAGTGAGGCCTATTCATATACAACTTATATAGGACGGTTTTTACTTGTTGTACACCACAATTTTTAATATTGAGTTGGAATATAATAATATTAGTATTAGAAACACCAATTTTGTGTTATCAAGTACAAAACTTATATATATTTGATTTCAACCACATTCTTGTCTGGCGAAAGTACGATGTCGGCTGGTTTGCTAAAACAATTACATCTGGTTTAGCTTCGATTTTGCTCCAAGTAGGTCGATAAATAAATAGGAAAAGAGGGTGCGATGAAATTATTTTTTAATTCATCAAATGCCAGCCTAAATGACGCGCAAGGAGACGTTTACTCCCTGGAAGCAACTAACTTGCTTTTGCCTCCAATTTTGACATTCAAGGAAGGCCAGCGTCCGTCTTCATACTAGGTAAAGTTTGCGAGCAGAGGAGATTATATACGACGGAATGATTTGTCCGCGTTCCTTGAGGGGGAACGATTACACTAAAGCTGCTCCACTGCGAACATGGGAGAGCAGAGAAGTTCGATAGAGAGACTGTTATCTGTGTTGGCTGAAAGAAAAGCTTTGTTGGAAGGAGGCGGAATATCCCTAGAGGTGTTTTGAGCAACTTGTTATTGTGCGGCCACTCAGGATTTCAAAACAGAAATGACACAACAAGTCTCAAACAGACCAACAAGAAGATTTCATTCTCTCTCGACCAGAAGTTATTCCCTCTGTCTATTTTTTGTATCTTTCTTTCCTTACTAAATAAAGCCGGAAGTTGCCACCAATTTTTTTAGTGTAATCCCTCCCATATAATTCAAAAGGCCCAATGAAATGGGCTTATTCATCAGCCCATAATGTCAAGGGCCCAAAATAGGAGTCTCAGATATTTTCTATTTGGGATGACAAATCAAATAATAGGCATAATAATAAACTTCTCATGAAATTAGGCAAAGCTAAAAATAAAAAATATTACTTATTGAATCGCGATTTATTTATTTACTTTATTTTTTCGACAAATTTAAGAACATATGCGTATTTAATATGAGTAATAATTAAAGTTAGAAACATTTTCACATTTATTATATTCTTACAAATACAATACAGTATAACTAAGGATGGACTTAACGGGGGGTAACTAAGATAATAAAGAAAGAACATCCCTTGTCTCCAAATCCAAATCCAAAACACACACACACACGACACATAAGAGAGAGAGAGCATCGAACAACGGACCGACCAACCATAAGAGTTCACAAGACACTTCTTTCCGGAACAACAGAGCTCATGTCTCTCTCTCTCTCTCTCTCTCTCTCTCTGTGTTTGTCAGTTTGTCTCTTTCTTTCCTCACTTCTGCCATCCCTTCTCTCCGGACATAACTCTCAACGGATCTTTTCCCTTCCCCTCCCATCCCGTCCTTCACTAAAATCAATCAGATCGAGCCTTTTCCCACCCACCTCAGTCGAACAAACCCTAATCCCGATTCCGATCCTCTGTCGCATCACCAGGGGAGATCTCCCCCAGGTCCGCCCTCCGCTAAAGGTCCCTCCTTTGGGACATTCTAGCAATACCCAGATCGCCGGAACCCCGGAAAGACCCTCCCTCTGCGAAACGGGATTTTCGGAGCTTGGTACGTGGCTGTTGGGTAGAATTTTGAGATGGCACGCTACGGTTGGTGGGTTCTCGTAGCTTCTTTAGGTTTTGTATGAGGACGTGGTGCTGCTGCCTATGGTTCGCTAAGGGTTCCGGAGGGAGGCAGTATTCGGAGACGATGAGAGGGAATGGGGATGATTTGGTGGTGGAGGGAGGGCTAGGGTTTGGTGAGGAGGAGGGAGAGGAGGACAGGAGGTTGAATTTGTTTGAGGGATCTTTGATGGGGAGGAACGGGAGTAAAGATGAAAGCTCGGGTTGTTCTGGGGAGGAGCCCCGCGATTTGCAACATAAGATGGCTAAGGTCTACGTTGATGCTGTTGGGTAAGCATTGTTATCGGTCTTATCTGGGGAGCAAGATAGATGTTTTCATCAGCATTTAGCTAGCCATCTATGTGAACATCTTTCCTTTAGCTCTTTGGAAGAATCACTTGCTGACAAGGCTTGCGGCAGGAAGTGTTAATATCTGTAATAGTTTATAATTATTGAGTTGAGAGGATAAAAGTAGTTTGTTCGAGCAAGAACCAGTTGAGTTGGTCGGACTAGTATTTTTTTATTTTGAGTTGTAGAGTACTTCATGTTCAAATAACCAAATACACGTGATGGAAGGAAAGGATGCTTTAAATTAATCCTAATAGATGGTAGTTCAGGTGCTTTATATTGCCTTCTGGTGGGTTTTGTCATGGGTGTAATTATTGAATGGTGATCCTGTTGGTGAAAGTAAGGAGAAGGATTGTCTTTCATGGGAAGGTTTAAACTTACGTAAGCTTGTTCAAAGGGGTATTTATTTTCTTTGGTTGGTAGGTCTCGATGAGCACGCAAACGGATGGCCGGGGGGGGGGGGTGGTTGGAGTTTTCCTTTTCTATGTATTACTATTACCATGATACATGATGGTTGAATTCGAATTTCCTTGCTTTGGATTGATGAGTTTAAAGTACCATCCTGGTCTATTTTCCTTTTACGGAAAAGAGCTTTTAGTGAACGTGGCGAAGCTACATGAAAGTTTCTCTATATTCCATCAAAAGTAGGATAATAAGTTTTGAAGTATCTGCGGTTTTCTGTGTCTTTGGCTATTATTCTCCTAACGGTGCCCTGCACTGCCGAAGTTTGAGCTGTACTATCTCCATCGTTGTACCCTATATATTCGAGCGGTGTTGAAAATCTCGTGTCTTTAAGGTTATTTGGTGACACTAAATTCTTCTAAATCGAACCACAAAAATGGCTGGATTGTCTAGATATGATGATATTGGATTAATATATGTTGTCTTTGGTTTTCCCGTGACATTTTTGGTTGCTTGATTGTGGCAGTCCTGATATACTGCCGAGTTTGGCTGGTGCCACAAGTTTGAATGGATTTTTAGATGTCCTCGTGTGCTCACCAGCTCCAGCGTCTGACAAAAACACGTTTAGTGCTACATGGGCTTTTGGAGAGATTGGTCTTCAGTATCCTTCTGAATTCCTGGACCCAATATGTGATACAGCTGATGCAGATAACACTTCTCTGAATGACGATTCGGAACTTCGTATGGATCTCACAGACGACTTGCTACACATGGTATATATAGTGATGTTTTTCTTCTTCCTAGGACATGGGCATTTAATGATCCTTGGTCATTCTAACATGGCATGCATGAAATGGTGCCAGGTTTTCGCTTTCTTGGGACATTTGGATTTGTGTCGAGCTGCAATTGTTTGTAGGCAGTGGCGAGCAGCTAGCGCCCATGGAGACTTCTGGAGATGCTTAAATTTTGAGAACCGAAATATATCCGTGGAACAATGTGAGTTGTTCTGTAGTGCAGATACCTTTTTCTTTGATATAAAATCTTTATACCTAAATTAATATATGCCGCAGAAACTTATAAGTTTAAATGTAATAGGACTTTTGTGATAAGTTAGAAGGCCACAATGAATTAATGGACAAAATCATGTGCCTTTTAAAGTGGTAACTTCTTGCTGACAATCTGTTCTTTGTATTAATTTAGTTGAGGACATGTGCCGGCGGTACCCCAATGCCACCAAAGTCAATATCACTGGAGTATCTGTAATGAATTTACACGTTATGAAGGCCGTGTCATCTCTGAGGTTGCTAGTTGTTTCCTTATCATACTATTCCATTTACTTTTTGGTGTTATTCTCTTCCTTGGCTGACTGTTTATATACAGGAATTTGGAAGCTTTGACTCTTGGGAAGGGGCAACTTGGGGATATGTTTTTTATTGCCTTGGCGGATTGTCACTTGTTGAAGAGCTTAAGTGTCACCGATGCTAACCTTGGGAATGGCATTCAAGAGATAACCATAAACCACGAGAGATTGCGCCAGCTTGAACTTATAAAGTGCCGAGTTGTTCGAATATCTGTTAGGTTAGACATCTCAATTCATAATACCTCTTCCGAATATCTTTTTTGCTAAGTTTCTAAGAAATCATGTCTGCCAGGTGTCCTCAGCTGGAGTCATTGTCCTTGAAGCGTAGCAACATGGCTCAAGCACAGTTACTTTGTCCCCTGCTTCGTGAACTTGACATTGGATCTTGCCACAAGCTTTCAGATGCTGCAATTCGATCAGCGGCAATTTCATGCCCGCTGCTTGAATATTTGGATATGTCAAATTGTTCTTGTGCTAGCGATGAAACTTTACGGGAGATATCCCAAATCTGTTGGAATCTACATGAGCTTAATGCTTCATACTGCCCAAATATTTCCCTTGAGGTAGAACCGTCTGTCTCATGTGCATTTCTCTATTGAAATTGGCCAAATTTTGATTAAGCATTTCTCCTTTGCGACAGTCTGTTAGGCTGACAATGCTAACTGTGTTAAAACTTGACAACTGTGAGGGTATAACATCAGCCTCAATGGTTGCAATAGCAAATAGCCACATGCTGGAGGTCAGATCTGGTCTGGCCAATTTCACTGATTCATACTTCCTCTTTTATCTTTTACATTAAATGTTTTGTCGATTTCTCTCAGGTGTTGGAGCTTGATAATTGCAGCCTGTTGACTTCTGTTTCATTGGAACTTCCGCAGTTGCGGAACATAAGATTGGTTCATTGTCGGAAGTAAGTTATCGGTGCCCCTGTTTTGTCGTCAATGCTTGGTATTGTCGTTGGTTCCGCATTCTGATGGTCTGTGCATTATATTTCTTCAGGATTGCTGATTTAAGTTTGCGGACTCTCATGCTGTCAGCAATAATGGTGTCCAATTGTCCTGTACTTAACCAAATAAACATCAGTTCTAATTCACTTCAGGTAACAACATCCTGTAGTTGTCAATAATTGTCATATTATTCAAGTGGTTTTCCATTGTTATAGGAAGTGGAATGTAAAGCGATGTGCTGTTTGCAATTTCATGCAGACTCTTGCGTTGCAAAAGCAGGAAAGTCTAACCACATTGGCACTGCACTGCCAATTTCTTGAAGAAGTGGATCTAACAGACTGTGAATCTGTGACTAATTCTATATGTGATGTCTTTAGTGATGGAGGTGGATGCCCCTTATTGAGATCTTTGGTCCTTGATAATTGTGAGGTATGCAGGTCATATTGTCATTCAGTTTGTTTGATATGTTTTTTGGTGTTTAGTTGGAACTTCTTAAAGATCACTTTACGCATTAGACTTTAGTTTTTCCTTTAGTTGGAACTACTTATTTTGTCATTTTCCTTGCAGAGTTTGACAGCGGTACACTTCTGCAGTAAGTCTTTGACTAGACTTTCCCTTGCGGGTTGTCGGGCAATCACATCGCTTGAACTCGCTTGCCCTTATCTTCAGCAAGTTTGTTTAGATGGCTGTGATCACCTAGAGAAGGCGACATTTTGCCCAGTAAATATCTATTTGTTTCCTCTCATTGCAATAATTTGAATTGCTTTTATTAAGATATTGTATCTATCAATTTCATTGTCAGACTTTCGCTGTTGTGTAGAATGGGTGCAGTTATTTGATTGTTTTTTACCTCTGGCAACATTGCTCTAGCTTTCAACTGGTTTATGTGACCAGAACTGTAGTTTGCTATCTTTTTAAAATCGGGTCCTAAGAAATTTCTCAATGCAGACGGTTCCCAAGACAGTTCCTATATGCCCTTTATTATTCTGAGGGGAACTAATGTATCACTTTCATGTCTGATACTGTAGGCTGGTCTTCGATTAATGAACCTTGGTATCTGTCCTAAATTGGGTGAACTGAACATTGAAGCTCCACAGATGACAGTTCTTGAGTTGAAAGGATGCGGAGTGTTGGCAAACGCTTCCATTAATTGTCCACTTTTGACATCTCTTGATTTTTCCTTCTGCAGGTTATAATCCTTGTCCAATTACCCCATTGTTTGACCTCACGTGATGTAGAAATTGACATAATCTTGTAATTGTTGTGTACAGCCAACTTAGGGATGACTGCCTATCCGCAGCTGTTGCATCTTGTCCCCTGATCAAATCATTGATCTTGATGTCCTGTCCCTCTGTTGGTTGTGATGGCCTTTATTCTCTGTGCTTGCTTCCACACTTAACCTCTCTGGATTTATCCTACACCTTTTTGACAAATTTGCTTCCTGTATTCAAGTCCTGTACTCAGTTGAAGGTACTAGTGATTTTTATTTCATCATATTATTGTACATAGGAGTTGCTTCTGGGAATATGTTTTGGTGTTATGTTAGCATTTGAAGCAACTTATTTAGGAATTTATGGTTATGGGAAGCTAAAGTAAATTCAATCCATGTAAGCAGTCTAGAAAAGATGATTCTTGTGGAGAAAGAAGGATTTGATTGTGCTAGTCATTCCAGAAATTTGGCGGGAGTGTCGTAACTTTGAATGGAGAGACTACTCCTCAACATTAACTTCTCTTTCTGATTACTTTCTGAGACACTTCTGCCGTTTTAGGTTCTCAAATTGCAAGCTTGCAAGTATCTACTGGATTCTGCATTGGAGCCTCTTTATAAAGATGGTGCTCTTCCAGCGATCCGAGAACTAGACCTGTCGTATGGGACTTTATGCCCATCGGCGATAGAGGAGCTCCTTACTTACTGTACGCATCTTACTCATGTGAGCTTAAATGGTTGCGCAAATATGCACGACCTGGATTGGGGTTGCAATGGTGGCCAGCCTGGTGAAATGGAATGTGCAGACAGAGGAACTTACTACACGCTTTGGAAGGCTAATTCTTCAGGGCTTGAAGATCCTCCAGAGCGTTCACTGCAAAGCCTTTTATGTGTTGGATGTCCAAATATTAGGAAGGTTCACATACCACCAGCTGCGCGCTGTTGTCGTTTACTTATTTTAAACTTGTCGCTATCGGCCAATCTGAAGGAGGTTGACATCTCGTGCCTCAATTTGTCCGTTTTGAATTTGAGGTAATTAGCAAACTCTGCTGCTGCTTTCAACTTCTTAATCATGAGCATTCCTTGGCTTCGATCTCATTTGCTTCGAGCAATCGAGATTCTAAAGTATTTCTCCATTTTGTTTAGCAATTGCTTATCATTGGAGATATTGAAGCTAGCGTGCCCCAAATTGGCTAGCCTGTCGCTGCAGGTACCATAAATTTGTTGTCGACCCCATTACTATGTGACTTCTCGTCATATCAAGTTGTTTTGTGTTTGATCTCCTGTTTTGTTTTGGGGCTCTGGTAGGGATGCAACCTTGATGAGGAGGGAGTTGAATCTGCCATATCCAAATGTACGATGCTGGAGACACTCAATGTTCGGCTTTGTCCAAAGGTAATTTCTAATCCCCCACATGGTCAATAAAAATATCCACCGTCGGCTGTGGTGTCCAGTAAAAGCGAATGGCGGGTTTGTATTTATGGTTTGGTTCTGGGCATCGACACAGATATGCCTGGCAAGCATGGGGAGGCTGCGATCAACTTTCCCGAATTTGAAGAGGATCTTTAGCAGCCAATAGGCTTCATGATCAGCTGTAGTGAATCCCCTCAGGCTGAGGGACTTCACTGCACACTTGTGACAGGGCTCGTCTCTGTCTACAGCACGCGATTGCGTGATGTTTGTATATAGGGCGAAGAAAAGGCCTGATGCGGGGGCCGCTTAGAGAGGTTTCATATTTGGTTCTTCATTGTAGCTAATAGAGCCAACAGAGGACACATGTTTTGTGTGACTTTGCACTCCTTGTTTTATATCTTGTGAAATTTTGGGTCTCTGTGGCCTTGAAAGAAAATCTCTGTACAAGTCTCCAATCTTTCCATCTTATAAAACGTTTTCTAATTACTGTTGATAAGATGAGAGATGGATAGGGAATTGTGCAATGAGATGATTATGCAAGAATGTTAGGCAATTATTGAAACATTCTCAACGAAGAGAGGTAGAGATCTCAAAATATCATCCTTGGGTATTTTTAACTCTTACGTAAAGGAAGTTTTTAACCAAATTCAGATCATGCTTAAAGTAACTCAAAGGTGCTTAGGAAAGACAAAAAGTGAGAGAGACAAAAAGAATGTATATATTCAATTGTTGTCGGGGCCGGTCATTCCTTTTCTTTTTATTATTTCCACCGTGACAGTTTCATTAGCGAAACCTTAAAAACATGCAATGCAGAGGATGCTGGTGTGTGTGAGGGCGGGAACCCAAGAAAGGAAATATCATTACCACTCCCCTCGTCCTTTTGCATTGCAATCGACGACGATCCATTGATCCTTCTCTTAGAGGAGAGAAGGAACTCATTCCTTCATCTCCCACCACCCCCACCCCTAGAAAATATGGGTGGAATAAAACCGGTAAATTTTGTTTCCGTTTATCTCAGTTTTTCCTTTCCTCTTTCCATTTTCTTTAAAGATTCTGGGTGTTTTGGATTTGTTCTGGGATTCGTGACAGGACGAGAGGATGATGAATTTCAAGAAGGGTTCCAAGGTTTGGATGGAGGACCAGGAGTTGGCTTGGGTGGCGGGTGACGTGATCGACATTAATGGAGACAAGGTTCAAGTCATGACCGTATCCGGCAATGAGGTGAGGAGGGGAAGGTGTATTGGGTCGTCGCAAAGTTGTGATCTTGGAAGGGATTTTGTGGTGAAGAAGTTGTGGGTTTTCTTGTTTCTTGTTTTGTTGTTGATAGGTTGCGGTAGAACGGAGGAAGGTTAATCTAAGAGATGCGGACGAGGATGATCATGGAGGCGTGGATGATATGACGAAGTTGACGTACTTGAACGAGCCCGGTGTGCTTTATAATATCGAGAGGAGATATGCACTTAATGAGATTTATGTGAGTTCAAGTGGACTGGCTTACAACATTTTATTTTGGTGTTTCCAAATTTTCGACCTCGTGTCCCAAAACATACATATTTTGTTGCCTTCTTGTCAATGGATTGGTTTTCATCGTGAATGTAAACTGCTTGGGGAGGGAAATATTTCCAGAGAAAAACATGCTGTTATTGGTGCCTTATGATTGACATTTTGGAACTCCCCAGGAACACATAATCCAAGCGAACTTAGTCTTGAAACATGCTTATACTCTATGCCTGTAAATAGGGAACTAGTGCCATGTTTGATCCATTTTACTACATAATTAATTATCTTCCTACCATGCCACTCCATGGATTGTAGAGCTCAATATTGATATTTGATCTTTTCTTTTGGCAAGACATATACAGGTAGCATCTTGATAGCTGTGAATCCATTTGCCAGGCTTCCTCATCTCTATAATGTACATATGATGGAACAATACAAAGGAGCTCCTTTGGGCGAGCTAAGTCCTCATGTCTTCGCTGTGGCTGATGCGGCATTCAGGTGCAGGCACTCTTGTATTTGCAATAGATTGGGAAGGTTGATTATCTTACCAATCTGAGATTGTAATCTATAATTTATTCTCCCCCACATGCCTTTTTGCAGGGCTATGATGAGTGACGGAAGGAGCCAGTCTATACTAGTTAGTGGTGAAAGTGGTGCTGGTAAAACTGAGACAACAAAGCTGATCATGCAGTACCTCACTTATGTTGGTGGCCGTGCCATCGGAGATGACAGAACAGTCGAGCAACAAGTTCTAGAAGTAAGAGTTGCTTATTCACGTTTGATAAAGCTTCAATTTCCCTTGGATACAACTTTCTTCCATACTTGGTCAATCAGGAAAATGTACTGTTGGGTTTACCTGAAAGGATTTTCAGTTAAAATCTACTATCCGTTAGTCTTATACTCAGGAGAATCTCATTGGCACTTTGCAAGATTACCAATATATGCTTTCCCTTATGCTGGAAGTTGAGAGTTCGCTTACTGGACAATTTTTTCACAGTCAAATCCGTTGTTGGAGGCATTTGGAAATGCAAAGACTGTTAGAAATAATAATTCCAGGTGCGTTATGTTTCCTTGGTATAAGTGGTTATGATGTGAGTGGCTTTTTACTATTTCCTTTGTGAACACGGTTGCTGGCCAATTGTCCATATTTTTCCTTATTGTTTCTTGCTGCCGAGTCCAGCATACACCATATTAGCGGACTTTGCATGGAGTCTTCACTTTGCCCCAGAAGTGAAGTTGATAACCCAGACTTCTCGTGTGCTAATCATTGATGAGTTTTTGAAGATCATAAAAAAATGAAAATCCATGTTTTTTGTTGATCCTTCAGCAGCTTGTAGACTGATTCACTAAGGAGTTCTCATATCCAATGCTTTCGAGTACTCCCCAGTGAGTATTTCTGAGAAGTGCCAGATATTTGATGGGAGATATTTTGTCCCAAAAAATATGGTCGGATTGAGTTATAAGGAAGGACTGTCACGTTGATAAAATTCAAAGCAATGTCATAAAGGGATTGTATTCCTGGCCATCTAGATAACTTATATTTGATGTGGATATTATCGGTATATATTCAAGATAGTGTATGCTTACTGTACTTCCTCTGGTTTTGTCCAGTCGTTTCGGTAAGTTTGTGGAGATCCAGTTTGACAGAAATGGAAGAATATCCGGTGCAGCTATTCGAACCTATCTCCTTGAAAGATCCCGTGTTGTTCAGATAAATGATCCAGAAAGGAATTATCACTGCTTTTATCAGCTATGCGCATCTGGAGGGGTACTCTTTTGGTTTCCATTTAATTTGCATTTCTATATTTGGCATAAAATCGAGGGACACGCTCTGAATGTCCAGTTGCCTGCTACTTGAATTGCAGGATGCGGAAAAATTTAAGTTGGGACATCCCAGCACCTTGTTTTACTTAAACCAAAGCAAGACTTATGACCTTGATGGAGTGAGCAATGCCGAGGAATATGTGAAGACCAGGAAGGCCATGGATGTTGTCGGGATAAGTTCAGAGCATCAGGTGAAGTAACTGGATGCAGTTACTCCCTAATTCTGATGCTTTATTCAATTTTGTGATAATTGTGATTCTCTTGACCAGGAAGCTATATTCCGCACACTGGCGGCAATTTTACATTTGGGAAACATAGAATTTTCTCCAGGCAAGGAGCATGACTCGTCCGTCTTAAAAGATGAGAGATCCAGTTTTCATATGCAGATGGCCGCTGATCTTTTTATGTAGGTTAATTTGAATTCCTTTGGGAATTGGATCCCTCTGGATGCACTTGAACTTATAATCACCCTGCGAGTTTCAGCTATTCAGAAAATAACATCTTTGGCTTGCTTGACTGAGTTGCATGGCAATCCTCTTTAGCCACTGATGATACCTCTTTGGCTCATTACCCTCTCTTTTGGGTTTGATAGAGTGAAATAATGGTTTTGTCAGGTGTGATATGCAACTCTTGCTGGCTACGCTATGCACACGTACAATCCAAACTCGGGAAGGGAACATTGTGAAGGCATTAGATTGTAATGCTGCTGTTTCTAGTCGGGATGCATTGGCAAAGACTGTCTACGCATGCTTGTTTGACTGGTTTGAATCTAGTCTACCTGAACTGGCAATGATTGCAACGAATTTCAATTTATGTCCGATTATTTTGTTCATACAGGCTGGTTGATAAGATCAACAGATCTGTTGGTCAAGACCCTAATTCTCACGTCCAGATTGGGGTCCTAGATATATATGGGTTTGAATGCTTTCGGCATAATAGGTATTTCTTGTTGTTTCGAGTCTGTTAAATGTAGGACTGCTGCTTGTTGTACTGCTTATCTTTTCGCAGTAGTGAACACTTGTTAGGTGCTACCACATTCACGAGATATGTATTCTTGGTCTTTTATTTTCAACTGGATAATCATATATGACCATATAGATGTCTTCTATCCTTCCTTTTACATTCCACACCTAGCCTAAAGCAAGACATAACATACGTAGATTGCCATGAAGGATGTGAATTTTCCGCCCTCTTGCATAATTCTGTGACTGACACTCCCTCTGGCTTCTAAGTGTAGATGTCAAACGGACAATCATGGCGTTTTTTCTTTTGATTCCGTTTTCTGCAGTTGCTTCTATGAAAACTTTATCCGGTCTACTCTTTAATCATTTGGCAGTTTTTATCCGCAGCTTTGAGCAATTTTGCATCAATTTTGCTAATGAAAAGCTACAACAGCACTTCAATGAGGTGAGTATACATCTTCCAGGAATTGTAATTCATTGCGGGGGTGGACTTCATTGACTGATCGTAGGGACTTTTGGCATGGGAATTCAGCACGTGTTTAAGATGGAACAGGAGGAATATAGCAAAGAAGAAATCAACTGGAGCTATATCGAGTTCATAGACAACCAAGATGTTCTAGACTTGATCGAGAAGGTAACTTGTTTTCTTTTAGCAATATGCTGGCCTAGTTTCCTTTCCCGTCGATATTTGCATAATTTACCAGACTCGAATATAACAGCATTTCTTTGAGTACTTCTCATTTGAACTTTTTCGTTCTGGTTAAACTTGTTATCGGGTCCCTGAGGGGTTGGGCCAGTAATTGTTATCTGCAGATTTTAAGATAAGTAGTTGTGCTGGGATCTGCTCAGCCCATTAGTGAAACTCTTTGCTGTCCTATTGACAGTTACCATTTTCATTTTGTACCTCTTTGTGCATGGTTTGCTATAGGCATATTTTTTGTGTTTTGGGGCTCGTTTCCTGGGGAGATCATTTGGGCATTGGACTACGAAGTAGATATGAATAGCTACTTCTATTATTCTTGCAAGGGCTCTATTCTAACTCCCCTTATGCACCAGTGCCTCCAGAATTTACTGAAATTGATGTTTCCTCTCTTCCTATGATGTTGCAGAAACCCGTTGGAATTATTGCTCTGTTAGATGAAGCTTGGTACGATTAATATTATGAATTTGTTATTTTTAATTGGCTCCTATAAGCAACTAATGGTCTCCGTGAATTTTTTTCAGTATGTTTCCGAAATCAACTCACGAAACTCTGTCAATGAAGCTCTTTCAAAATTTTCGATCCCATGTGAGATTGGAAAAGACAAAGTTTTCTGCTACAGATTTTTCCATTGCCCATTATGCTGGAAAGGCATGTCATCAATTGATATAAATGTTCTTCTGGTTTGGCTAATTGGGTTATTTTAGCCAAGAAATTTTTGGTTGATAAATCTTCTTTGCTTCTCATGCGGTGATAAACTGCTTGCCTCCTTCATGTTGCAGGTCACATATCAGACACAAAAATTTATAGAGAAGAATCGTGATTATGTCGTCATGGAGCACTGCAATCTTATGTCCTCTTCCAAATGCCCCTTCATTTCGGGTCTCTTTCCGACTATTCCTGAGGAATCTTCTAGATCATCCTATAAGTTTTCTTCAGTCTCATCTAGGTTCAAGGTAACCGGCTATGAATTTACATAACCAGCATTTTGTTTCTTAGAATAAGGAGAGGAGAGGAAGCACATGTGGCTTTTGGCAAAATTACAGGAGTGTCATCCTGTGTTACAATTGTTCTGCATCCATGATCGCTTGATGGATGTGTGAGAAAAAGGTTTTACTTTGCTATGGTGGTTATTCACTTATTTTTGTTTGTATAATCTTTGCACACACAGCAACAACTTCAATCTCTTATGGAGACACTTAACCAGACTGAACCTCATTATGTTCGATGCATAAAACCAAATTCACAAAATCGTCCACAAAAGTTTGAAAAGCCAAGTGTTCTGCACCAGCTACGTTGTGGGGTCAGTGCCTTTTTTGTCTTAATTGTTTTATATTAATTTCTTGCCTTTAAAATGCCATACCGAGAATGATGGTTCTCACCGAGTCAAAACTCTGCAGGGTGTCTTAGAGGCCATTCGTATTAGTTTAGCTGGTTATCCTACTAGAAGATCATATTCTCAGTTTGTAGATCGTTTCGGAATATTGACTCTGGATCTACTGGATGGATGGTATGTTTCTAGTTCTAGCCCATCGTTATTTACTAATTTAAATTTGTAGTCTTTTTAAGTGCCTAAATGAAGCCAGACATATCGCTCTTCCTAATTTCCCGATTTACTGGGATTAATGATGCTATTAGTTGTCATTTCTGCTTACATAAGTAGAAAAAAAATCATTCTTAATTATATTATAGCTATCTATGCATGAACTCACTTGGTAATTTCTTCATTCTTCCCCTTCTGGAATGCCTGAAGCTTTTACTCTCCCACAGCATCATTGGAAGTTATCTTCAATCAATTAAATTTACATTTACATTTTCTTTTCCGATCCTTAAGTTTTGCCCTGATTAACTTCTTCTGAACAGTGCTAATAATTTGACGTGAAATAATTTACTTGATTTATCAGTCACAATGAAAAGTTGATTGCGGAGAAAATTCTACAGAAATTGAAGCTTGATAATTTCCAGGTACTCTTTTGCCAGTATTGATGCTGCTTTTGCGGATGGCAACTGCTTAATATTTATTTGTATTGTTTTACAGCTTGGGAAAACAAAAGTTTTTCTCCGTGCTGGTCAGATTGGTATTTTAGATTCTCGGCGGTCTGAGGTCCTGGACTCTTCTGCGAAACGGGTACAGCGTAAATTGCGGTCCTTTCTTGCACGGAGGGACTTTTTGGCTGCTCGGGCTGCTTCAGTTGTCCTCCAAGCTTGGTGCCAAGGCATGTATTTATTGGCATCATATGCGTCTTGCTGTTGAATCCTAGTTTTGCTATCAGAAAGGCACTTACCTTAAATGGCAAGCTTCTGAGGATACCCTTTCTTCTGCATGTTAATATGGCGTGGATTCTGTACCATAGGAACTCATTTGATGAGAAACTTGCTCCCACTTGGAATATTCAAAGAGATTAAAAGATGATTTTACTTTTTATTTGTCTCTGTGTTTTTGGGACTTAAAAAGTTGAGGAATGAAGGCAGATTGGTTAATCTGTTTTCTGGCATGGTCATTTAGCATTGCTCTGTAATATGCTCTACAGGATGCCTCGCAAGGAAAGTTTTTGAAGTAAAACGCATGACAGCAGCAGCTATAGTGATACAAAAGTATATTCGCAGCTGGCACTCTAGGCATACGTATGTGAAAGTGCTTATGGCCACCTTTGTGGTTCAGTCATGCATTCGTGGTTTTTCAATACGCCAAAAGTTTGTGCACCAGAAGAAACAGCGGGCCGCTGCTTTCATTCAGGTAAATATGCAATCTTTTCTCTTGAAGAACATGAAATCTGGGCGCGATGGCTCATGGGCTTGTCTTCAATCATAATGTGTGTAGACTTTGAAGGTGTTTTAATGATAAACAGTCGGATGAAGCAAGCTTATTGATGATATTGGAAACAATTATGAAAATTGAGATGTGCCAAAGTTGAAGTTTGTCCTCTTGCAATTGTAACTACAGTTTATTGAGCTTTTCTAAATGTTCTATCTTTGATCTCTTTGTTGGCATACTCGGAAAATATTCTATTATATTATTAACTTGCTTAGAAAATATAAATATATATTTTTCAATGTTGTTGGAACAAGTCCTGAGAGCTTTGTTCCCATTAGCGTTGGTCGGCAAAATAATTTGCCCAATAGGGCAGCAAATTTCAAAATTATTAAAATATGTCGAGAAATCGTTGTTCAAAACAACGAGTTCGATTTACAAAAAGAAATCGTTGTTGGGAACAATGAGTTCCTAAGCAGTTTTTGGAACTCGTTGTTCCCAACAGCAACTTCGGTCCCTATTTAGAATTTCTTTTCTAAGGGAGGGAAATCGCGGTTGGAAACAACAAGTTCTTTACAAATGGGACTCATTGTTTCCAACGGCAATTTATCTACCCTATTTGAGGAATTTTAAAACTTACTGCCCTATTGGACAACATATTTTGTCGACTAACGTTATAATGGAATAGAGCTCCAAGTCCTGGATCACTTCTCTTGTGCATACAAAATATATATTGTTGTATTTGACCATACTTTCATACCTTACAGCAATAATGACCTATTATCAGCAAATTTATGTTATTCAAAGGAGAACTGTTGCTTATAATACTTGGCAATTCGGGGGGAATAAAAGCTATATTTAGCCAGTTTCTCAAATATTAATTATGCCCTATTTGAAATCATTTTTCAGGCTCGATGGAAGATTCATCAATTCCAAAGAGCTCTCAGGCATCGTCAAGCCTCAGTAATTGCTATACAATGTCTGTGGAGGCAGAATCTTGCAAAGAGAGAGCTGAGGCAGCTCAGACAAGTGAGTGTCCATATCACTAACTACAGCTTTCTTTCAGGTTTGTAAGGGAAATGGTTCCTAATGTTTTTTGCCTCTTCATTTCTTTCAATAGAATGCCAGTGAAGCCGGTGCACTGCGTTTGGCGAAGAATAAGCTGGAGGAACAGTTGGAGGATCTGACATTGCGCCTACAATTGGAAAGAAGATTGAGGGTATCGTAACATGCTTAAGTACAACATATCCACATTTGTCTCTTCCTTTCTTGGAATTTTTTTTATTTTATTCTGTGGCTGGATATACTTCTTTGTAGGTTTCTATTGAAGAAGCTAAAATAGATGAGGCTTCAAGGCTCCAACAGACACTGGAATCTCTTAACTTAGAGCTTGACGCAGCTAAGTTGGCTACAATTGATGAATGTAACAAGAATGCAGTGCTTCAAACTCAGTTAGAATTGTCGATGAAAGAAAAATCTGCTTTGGAAAAAGAGCTAGCTTTGATTGCTGAACTCAGGCAGGAAAATGCAGCCTTAAAGGTTAGTTATCTTTTGTTAGTCTGTGGTGCATTAAATAATGTGGTAATTAGCTGTCTACATGTGGATGCCACGTTAGACTAGTTTCAGAATAGTGACTGAAAATTCAGGATTGATTTCGAGTTAATAGCACTGATTTTCTACCAAACGGAGAAAAAATAAAATGTTGGATTGACTTTCAAATTAATAGTACTTAAAGGTACTTGTTTTCTTTCTTCTTTTGGACTGGGGCAGAGCTCATTGGAAGTATCGGAGAGCAAGAATGCAACCTTGGAACTTGCTTTGACAAATGCAAAGAAGGAGACTGAGGATTCCATTGGGAAGTTACGTGAAGTGGAGGAGAAGTCGACATTGCTGGAAGAAAATGTGAAAAGGTACTTTATTCTCTTCTTTGGGGCTACTTAGATGTTGCTATTCTTCTTTAGGACATTTTCTTATTTGGAATTGTGGTGAGAGCATGAGGTGGCACTTGGAGGTTTTGTTCTGACCCTTATTTGGAAATTTTGGAAATAATGCACTCTGATAGTCTTGCGGCTAAGCTCTCGAATCTGGAGAATGAAAACCATGTCTTACGACAAAAAGCCTTGGGGTCTCCAAGAAGCAACCGCACTGGTCTTGTGAAGGCATTCTCAGATGTAAGTTTTCCCCAAGAGCATTTTCTGATTGGGATTGAGTGGGACATACAAGATCTGTACCATGTAGGGTGCACTTTGCTCCAATGATGGAATCCTTTTGGTTATGAAAAACCAGGTGATAACGCAAGCGCTCTAGCTAGGGCGTGGTAAGGAAAGATGGGCCTATATATATGCAAACTTTTCCCACAAATACACGCATCCACCAGTTATATAGTAGTATTTTTAATTGTAGTACCTTTTGGGGACATTATCACCTAGTGTGTCAAATTTCTGTTTGAAACTCCAGAGTAATGCTAGGATCAGAATGTGATTCATTTTCGATACGGACATGCACATTGACTATGATAATAACCTAATTACCTAAACATTGACAAAGAGATGCACTCTAACATTTGGCTCCCACTTGATTTCTGTTATCATAATCTTGAGCTTGCAATTTCTGAATATGTATGTTCTCACGTTTCTGATAAAATCTCAGAAATACTGCAACGCACTGGCCCTATCTAACAGCAACTGCAGAGCTTTTGTAAGCTATGATTTGATCAAACTGATTTTATGGACGTAATTGTTGTTTTATTTTGACCCACCCCTGGTAATCTGACTTACTGGATTTCATATAGGATTCCTCCTCTCCTAAAAAACTGATGATGCCATTCTCACAAAGCTTCTCAGATTTACGTCAACCTAAGTTTACAGCAGAGAGGCCACAGGTTCTTTCCTTACCTTGCTTCCATTTAAAAGGCTTGGTCTTTCTATGTATTGCTCCCATTAGATTTTTTTCGTAAATGTAAACAGGAGAACAATGAATTTCTGTCCAAGTGTATCCGGGAGGATTTGGGGTTCAAGGATGGTAAACCATTGGCAGCTTGTATCATTTACAACTGTCTGGTTCACTGGCATATATTTGAATCAGAAAGGACATCTATTTTTGATTACATAATTGCAGGAATTAATGACATATTGAAGGTGATTTATGAAGCGATCTTTCAGTCAAGTTGTTTGTAAAAGTACTGTTGATTGTTGGAATCTTTCTAATGGTTCTTTCATTGTTATTCCAGGTCGGAAATGAAAAAAGTACTTTACCTTACTGGTTGTCCAATGCATCAGCACTCTTATGCCTTCTCCAGAGGAATCTACGATCAAGTGGTTTTCTGATTGTTGCCAGTCCCCGATCTGTTATGGCACCTGGCTTTGCAACAAGAGTCGTCCATGTGGGTTTGCACATTTAATTACTGCTTTCTCTTGCAGAAAATGCTTTGTTTTCTATAGGTAAAATGATTTGGGACTGCAATCCCTGAATATGTTTAATCTTTGTTGGTCTTCTCAAAGAAGGCTCTTTGGGTTTATTTAACTCTTTAACTTCATTGCCATTTATCTGAAAAGAAAAGGAACAACAAGAACCTTTTTCTAATTCTTTTGTGCGAGCTATCTTTCTAGGGGTAATCTATTATGTTTGTATTCTTCTTCAGCAATGACCCATTGATCTATCTGCAGCTTTGCATGCATTTGTAGCCCATGCATTTCATGCCTAATTTTCCCTTTAAGATGCATAGTTATCGTCAAGAGAATTCGATTGGTCATAATAGCAGAGGAATTTTGCTAATCTTGTAGATTTTTAAATGTACAGAGCGTTAAGTCTCCACGCAAGAATATTACTTTTGACGATGGTGTACTTATGGAGGCAAGATATCCGGCCATTCTATTCAAGCAGCAACTAACTGCTTATGTGGAGAAGATATTTGGTTTGATTCGTGATAACATGAAAAAGGAGTTGTCACCTCTCCTGAATTCGTGCATTCAGGTTTTCTTTCGCAATCTCACTTTCTAGTGTTCTTGGTTATTTACTATATGGAATGTTTTTCCCTAATTGCAACCCCCTACTGGTTATTCTGTAGTCAAAACAAACATGAGTTACAAATTTCCACGGTGTTAGGGGCGAATTTATTTGATTTATTCTTGTGGCTCTGTTGAATTGATTATCACCTTTTTGCTGGCATCAGAGGATTAAAACATGTTATTCGATCATTATTGCACTTCATTCAGGCACCAAAAGTTGTCCGAGGGGCGAGCAAATCCTCAAGATCACCGGGCAATGTTTCCCCACTTCTACTTACTAATCAATGGGACAACATAATCCAATTTTTGGACTCTCTCCTCAATCGTTTGCGAGCAAATCAAGTATGTGGACGTTTTCCTTTTCCCTATTCAGTACGAGTTATTTCAACACTTACAGGTTGCACGTCAATTAGCCGCATTTTATTTCACCCGGCATTCATCTCTTATGATTACACGATTGATCTTCAAATGATTTGTGGTACTTCACAAACAAATCCGGAAGCATGGGACTAACCTTGGCTGAAAGGACATGCTGCATTTGAATTGATTTAGATCGAATACTCATGTTTCTATTGAAAAATAGCCCTGAATAGGCTACTTGGCTAATTTAAAGTTCCCTGAGTCTCACGTTGGAAATGAACATGCACATGCAGGTGCCGTCTTTCTTTATACGTAAGCTAGTCACTCAAGTCTTTTCTTTCATCAATATACAACTTTTTAACAGGTAATATTAGTTTCCTTCTTGTTGTTCATGCATGTATATGTTCCATTAATGTGCTCATATCTCTATGGGTTCCTGACCTTGACCTTTTCGTTTCTAGTCTTCTTCTGCGACGTGAATGTTGTACCTTTTCGAACGGGGAGTATGTCAGATGTGGTCTCGCAGAACTGGAAAAGTGGATTGCGAATGCGACCGAGGAGGTACCTTTTATTTTATTTCGTTTTTGCTTTAGGTCCTTGGCTTTGGTTATAATTGGTTGGAATTGCAGTTGGCTGGCACGTCATGGCATGAATTAAATTTCATCCGACAAGCCGTTTGTTTCTTGGTATGTGCTATTGCTTTCCCAAGGTACTTTGTGAAACCCAGTCTGCTTTCTTTCTTCATTTGTTCCATGACATTTCAGGTGATACATCAGAAGAGAAAGAAGTCGCTAGAAGAAATAAGGCAGGACATTTGTCCAGTGAGTCTCTTTTTGTTTACTTTCTGGAACCTCGTTGCATGGTATAGGGCGTGATGCTACTAGTGGTTTTGTCTCTTTGTTTGTCCAGGCACTGACCGTTAGACAAATATATAGAATTAGCACAATGTATTGGGATGACAAGTATGGAACACAGAGCGTCTCGAATGAGGAAAGTCTTCTCATTTGTGTTACTTACGCCAATGTCGAAAAAATATAATGCTGATATATGGTTTGCTCAAACAGGTTGTAGCTACGATGCGGGAGATGGTTAACAAGGATAGCCAGAACCTGGCGTCCAATTCTTTCCTGTTGGACGATGATCTTAGGTAAATTATCGTCACGCAAGGCCTTCAATTACTGGTTTGAATCGTGGCTTATGTTTCTTTCGACGGCGGCATCCAATTGCCTTCCTGCAGCATTCCATTCTCAACAGAAGATATCGACATGGCAATCCCTGTCATTGATCCTTTGGACATCACCCTTCCAAGTTGCTTGTCCGGACACTCTTGTGCACAGTTTCTTCTTCGGCCTCATAAAGAAACAGGACCAGCAGTATCTGAGTAGAAGATGGCCCCCCTTGATATCCGGAGCTTCTCCCAGGTTAGAAACTGTTATACACTGGACCAACTAACACGTTGGATCGGCAAGTGGAGTGACTTTCCAGGGGGACAATCAGACAGAACTGACAGTACGTTAATCCGGAGATTTTGATCAGTCCTTGTAGCCAACAATTGTTAGCCAGAAGACGAGAAGACAGCTTCATCCGCCCCAACCGAAGCTCGACCCTCGTCAGTCTGTATATTCATCGGCGCGATAGTGTCCATTGTAATTTTGCCCTTGGTGCCATAGATCTGTAAAGAAGACCACAGTTGCTGCTGTCTGTACTTGCCATCATGACTTGTATGCTGTATCAATGAGTATGTAATTCTAATCCATTCTTTAGTTCATTCGTTCTTTTCGGACATGGTCGTTCACTTCCTAGGGGATCCTTGTTCAAACTAAACTCTAGTGAATAGTACCTTGCAGGCTTAAAGATGCCTTTGGCTTGGATTCATCAGGCAGAGATCCTCTATTTTTGTGTGGCGCCTTGACCTAAGTATTATTATAGAAGTCTCCTTCATCAGTATCAGACTTCCCAATGGAATCAAAATATGTCAGGCAGCAGCATTTATTGGAACAGTTGGGATGAACAGGAATGGGTCCTGCAAAACCATTATTACAGACATGTACAAAACCTTGTCACTTATCAATTCAATGTCCTTTGCCCAACAACCCCACAGTAAGTCCCATCTTCCCAACGCACCCCTCTCCCTACTCTTTTTCGGTGGAAATGGAAATTCAATAATTAAGTTAGAGTCAGGATACAAACATCAGTGTCTATTCCAGACAAGAAATGTCTCTATGCAAAAGGTCAAAGGCTAAGTAAGGAGGAAAACAAAAGGTAGCAAAATCATCATCCTGGGTCATAGCCATCTTTGCCAGTTTATCCGCCGCGTGATTCGTCTCTCGCCTAATGTGGCTAAGTGATGGAAGCGGTCCGTATTGTTGGTTGGCGGGGCTGTGCAGTGCAAGTCGATGCCTTTGGAGGTATCGGGGCTCGAATCTCCCATGCTCCTGCAAAAGATGGCAGCCTCAGTGTTGCCACTAAGTCTTCCTTTGTCAAAGACATGGTTGTTTCTTCTTAGCCAGAGGTGCCAGGTAGTTGATGTGAATAAGATATTTCACTGTATTCCTCAATGCTTCTACCTGTTGTAGGACAGGTTTGTCTTGAGCCATTTTGTGACTGGTTTGGCAAACGAGTATAACTGTTTCGATATTGGTAGGGAGTCCTAGGTGACTTGAGCAAAGGGGCAGTCTCTAGTTGGGGTGTTGGACACTTGCATTGTCAAATTCACATAATGGGCATATCTTGTCTTGATTAATGCGTCTTTCTTGGAGGAGATTCTTGATAGCGAATATCAAGATGAATACTAGCCAGATGAATATCTTTTGTTTCAGTATAACAGGGAATTTCCAAATCCACTTTAGGTTTGGTTCGCCGTGATGCTGGGCTAAATGGGATATTTTGCTGTGCAACATGCGCCATGGTGTAGGTTGACCGCATGGTGAAATTTACTAAGCTGGTTAGAGTCCATAAGCATTCGTCATTGTCAGGTATATATCTTGTCATGTTGTCTTCTTCCATTCTCCAGCTCCCTTATAACCTTGGACTAGTTTTTCTCCCTCCCCTAGATTAAACGGTTTTATCACAAAGGCTCCAAGGGCTCCATAACCCATCCAATATAAAGATGTTTTTTCTGTTTACATGAGACAATTTTTTATTATCGTATGTGATTTGAATAAAACAAAATCGGCGGATAAAACATAACTAAGAAATTAGACGTTAAATAAATGAAATCAATTGACAAAAAATGGATGAATAAATGAAAGTCAAATCAAATTAATATAAATATGATCACAATTAAATTTGAAGAATAACTGCTAAATCAAGAATAATAGTCATTTTTTTTTATATAAATAAGATCCTCGTTTTGTTTAGAAGACAATCAACGACCCTTTTGTTCCAACAATGACATTAACTATTTTTTTTTTCCTAATTCCTGACAGACAGACACACCATCTTTTTCTTGAACACGCATTCTCTTTTCCCTTAACTCAATCGAGATATCCATTAGCTAACTATTTTAACGATTTCCTTCTAGAAGATGGTCTTTTTGGCCTTGAGATGTAAGGCCCCTGTTTTCGTTTTGTCCAGGTTGATTCCTAAGCTTACTGGGTGACAAAAGGGAACGAAAAGATTTGCCGCTTGCTCACTGGTGCAGTCTCCAGTCCAGATTTGCAAGGCAAAGGGAAGATTTCCTTTTCGTCTTCCTGTTTGTCATCATAAAATTAGCTAAACAACCCTTCGTCTCTCGAAATATTATTTAAACATTCTTAAAACACGATTTGATAAAAGAAACACAATATTTTTTGGATTTTAAGTTTAGGGTAATTTTAGGCAAAATATACGTTTATGGCCTCAACTTTGAGTCAATTTTCTGTTTTGTCATTAACTTAGTTTGTTATATAATTTTGTCACCAACTTTTATTTTTATTTTTATTTTGGCCAATCATAAATTTCTTTTAGCGAAAGCCAAACAATTAATATAGTCTGACCCGTGTTTTATAATAGTTGAGTTTCGACCTCTCGTTCGTTCGTCACATAATCTACTTTATCCGTAGTAGTCACCCCATAATAGAACATCATCCGACCTTCATCGATTTTTCATATTTTTTTACAACATCAGCAACTATCGTTAACTTCTGCTTCCAATTCACTTGATTTGTCTATCAAAATTTTATAAAAAAAAATACAAATGAAAGGTTTCAATATTATTTCCTATTTTTTGAAATTTTTTTTCCTTTTTAGTCGATAAATGAAAATTGTCTATTAAGGTCTGTTTGGCTTACGCACGATAAAATTCAAGATTGATCAAAATCAAAATAAAAACAAAAGTTAGGAAAAAAATTATATAACAAACTAAGTCAATGACAAAACAAAAAGTTAGTTTAAAGGCCATAAATTAATATTTTGCCTTTATTTTATGAAGCTTTTCTCGAAAGAAGTAAGAACATAAAAAGGGTTTGATTTGGTTTGGTAAGCGGAGTTTTGTACCTTTGCCTTCCCTCACCCTCCCTTCATTTGTACGCCTCCTACCTTAAGCTCCGGTTCACACGTCACCTCGGCCTCTCGTCCCGCGGACTCGACGTGTCCCCTTTTGCGTCCCTTCACTTTTGGTCCGCGGCGGCCCCGAGCGGTAGGCCCGTCCTCGTGCTTCTACACGGGTTCGGCCCCACCGCCTCCGCGCTCCACCAGTTCCCCGTCGGGCTCCTCCGCGACCTTCCCGAGCGATTCAGCCTTGTTATACCGGACCTCCTGTTCTTCCACCCGGGATCCACGACTACGTCCTCGGACCGTTCCGAGTTGTCCCAGGCATCTGCGGTCCTCGAGCGGTTCACCTTCTCGGGACCAGTTATGGCGGGTTTGTCGCCTGTGTGGGACGGAGAGGGTAGGGAAGGTCGTGCTCGCGAGCTCCGGGGTGAATATGCGGAGTAGGAACAACGAGGAGCTTGTGCGGAAGGCAGGCGTTGAGCACGTTGAGGAGGTGCTCATGCCGGAGACCCCTGCACGGCTAAGGAGGCTGCTGGAGCTCTGCCATGCCACTAGCCGAGCATCACCCTCATGTTTTGACTGAGGTGCACTCGATCTATTTAAAGTAATTCTCACCTCACTTGTCCCTCGGACGGGAAGAGGCGAAGAAAAGAAAGAAGGGCTCTAGCTCTCACTTGAAGTAAGGAATGAGAATTGCTCGGCCAAAGGGGATCGCCCTGTGGAAACCGAAAATCTCTCGCATTTTGCCGGATTTCGCCCTGGGGGATGCTCTCAATGTGAGTATGGAATCATATTACATTTGATTCTCTCAGCAAATCCAAAGTCCAAATCTTTTTGTGATCCCTAGGGAATGCCCACTCACTTTTCTTTACATTAGTAAATTAGAGAATCGTATTTGAACATTGAAAGAGTCACAGTTCAATTCAACGAGGGTCTGTCTAGTCGTATGTTGTCCGAGATTGCCTTGACATTGACTTTGGCTGCTCGGCTTAGCCCCAGTCGATCAAATCCTTGAATGAATGAAAGTTCTGATTTCGCTGTTGTGGTTGTTCTCTTAATTGGAGAAGGGGATTGAATATATTACCTAATGGCAAAACAGATGAGGCGGTTCTGACCCGTTTCTTCCTTAAATGGGATACCAAGTTTGAATTTTCACCCGAATGCGGTGTGTGTTGTGGTTGTTACTTGTCTGTCTATGCAGTTGGCCAAACCTTTTGATTTGCATATTAGGCTAAACTGAGTTGTTCACGAGTTTCTTCGCATTAGGCTGATAGTAGGAACATATTCATGGGAACTAGCGCTGTGGTTAGCACCCAATCACGCAATGTACTGAGTTTTGTATGGAAATACAGTTAGTTTAAAAAAATATTGTGAAAAATGGTTCGAATTTAGTAAAAAATGGTTTTACCGTCGAGCGCGCCCCTTAAAATATAAAGAGGGCGGGTTTACCCGCCCTCCATCAAAATAAGCAGGGGGTTTCAAAACCCGCCCTTATGGCGTTTCCATTGGCGACATGAAGGCGCGTTTTGAGAACCCGCCTTCATGCAGGAGCGGGTTCTCAAAACGCGTCTTCGGGGGGCGCGTTTGCAAAACCCGTCCCTAATACTTCTGAATAATTTTTAGGGTTTGACGGGGGCGGGTTTAAGAAATGAAACCCGCCCTTCCAACACTTGGTGAAATTCGCCAAAGGGTGAAGGGTTTTGAAAACTTGCCCCTTTAGTGATGAAAACCCGCCCCTTTAACTAAATGAACTAGAGGCGGGTACTCGCCTTTCAAAAGCTTAGACAAAAAAAACCTTCTAGCTTAGTTGGTTAGAGTCATTCTTATAAGGGGGAGGTCTTGGGTTCGAATCCAACCGTATTTTACAAAACTTGGATCGAATTTCGCAAACTTTTTTAAAAACTAACGGTATTTTCGTACAAAAATCCAATGTACTTGTCCAGTGGAATACAATAGGGTCGGATGTATGTAGGTGCTTTACCCTTGCAAAAGCAAATACAAGTTCGCCATAGCGTGTGGTGAGGTGGATCTTTACGGATATAAGATATTACAGTTACAGCAATTAAAAAGTCGCTCGGACGTGAGTAGGAGGACAACTAGTCGGTGCTTCAGGAAAGTTTTTGGTTCAGTAGTTGTAAATTTCATGCAAAGAGTGATTAGAGTAACTCGCATATTTGGTAGCATATGGCCCTCTGTATGCTAATCTGAAGTTTCTCTCTGGGTTTCTTGATGGCACCTTCATGGTAATTGCGGAAGAATTGTTTGAACTAATTACTACCTTCATTATGCAGAAAATTTATTTACCCAACAGGAAGGAGAAGTTGGACCTTCTAAAGGGACTGACCCTAGGAAGAGACAACACCCTAACATGACTCCCCTTGAACAGGTGATTTCAAACCAATCTATCAAAAATCTATCGTGACCATGTGACCTTTGCCTCCAACATTAGTAAAAAGACATTACCCTCAACTTTAGCTGAAATGGGTTTTTGGGATTTCCTTGCCAATGATACTTTCATGAGGTCATGTCATTGTACGATCTGTTTCCCCATGCAGGATGTGTTATTGATCTGGGGAGAGGAGGATCAGTTGTTTCCCCTGGAGATGGCCTTAGAGCTCAAAGAGTAATGCTTCCTGTTCCAATACACCCAATCCCCCCTTTTCTGGGCAATTTATTTCCTGTTGTGTGCAAAATCTTGTGCTCATATATTCACGTCAGACCCACAAAACTAAAAAAAGAAAAAAGAAAATTGCATTCAGGGCCAATCACATCCATGTGATATCTGTAAAATCTATATTATAGTCTGGCCTTAGGCCCCATATCATTTTCCTGTTGCCAACCTCTTTGTTGGGGGGGGGGGGGGGGGGGGGGGGTTCCTCTTGCTTGGCCTAATGTTTGAAAGTGATGGGATTGGAATTTGTAATTCACATCAGGCCATTTCCTTGTTGACAGAGTTGGGTTTTTTGTCTTTTTTGACAGGATGGGTAAGAAGGTCAAGCTGGAAGTGATAAGGAAGACGTCTCATGTTCCCCAGATTGAACACCCCAAGAAGTTTGGGAAGCTTGTCATAGATTTCCTATGTGGATCTGATAAAATTCCCTGCAATTCTCAACGCGTGAGACTTTGAGTAGTCCAGGTTAAGGCAGAAGAAGATGAACATGGTGGTGTGCTCATTCCAATTAGAGGGTGGTGAGGTGAGGATATCGAGGGATGATTGAGATGATGGGTTTTGTCTTTTCTTTACCCGGGGGATTATGCTAAGCATACATTGTCTTCTCACATACCATACAGATGTCATCGATTTTTGTCCAATCGCTGATGATTCTCCCTTGTACAGATGAACTTAGTATTATGTGTGAATTGACATGGTTAGAATTCCAAGAAGATTATATCAAAGTTTTGAAAAATATCGTCAAATATAAGTAACAATTGGGGAAATTAATAATTGACCTTCCCTAATCACAATGGTGAGTTTTATTTTATTAGAAGTTTTGAATCACGGTTTCAAGATTGATTATATTCTTCAGAATAGGTCTTTCTAATAAATTGAAAGTAGTAGTACATCTTAAAAAGCGACATAATTGAGACTTTCTCAATCTAACAGTGTATTTGACAATCTTTTTCTAAAAACTAATCATATTATTTTACAAACTCATGATTAAAATCACACTAGTTGGAATAATTCAAATGTATTTTCTAAATGTCTTAGATTTTATCAGTGATGGGTGATTGATGTGCCCAAATATCAATTCCAACCAACCACTTGAAAAAATAAACAAGTTTTGACTGGAAGCACAACATTGAATTAATCGCACACTAAAAATTCATTGGAAGAAGGATCCTAAAAAAATGATAAAAATATTAATAATATATAATTTTTTGGTTTGAGAAGAAGGCAAAAGAGCAGTCCAACAAAACCAACCTCTGCCTTTTGTAGACATTTATTTATTGATGTTTAGTTTTTTAATTTGAGTCAAAGGTTTTCTTTTCTGTGGTCTTCCCAATAACAGCGCTGCCTGCCAAAATAGTTCAGCTTCAGCTTCAGCCCCCATCACAACCAGACAAACTAAGCTTTTCTTTTCTTTTCTTGCGACATAAAATAAAAAAATCATTGCCTTAATGCTCCGTGTCTGCGGCTTACCATGAGTTTTAATTCACCAATACAACTCTAAATAAGACTTCCATCAGTTTATCACAAATTATAACTAAATTATAGCTGAGACTACTGTATAAGAAAGGAAACATGATATCAGAGATTTATAAATTCCTTTCTTACCGAGTAAACATCACAGTCCGAGGATGGTCCAATCTCAATCCCATTCGGTCTCTACTTCTCTCTCTATTTATGCTTTTGACCGGAAAACACAAACACATCCAAAGCTATAACACTTCCGTTGCTTTCGGCGCTCTTTTCTTCCTCTCCTCCCAAATTAAGCCAATACCCAAATTCAACAAATCTCTATCCTTCAAGAAAAATTCCTACCTTTCTCTTTTTTTTTTCTCCCGGCTTCAGAGTTCCCTCCTTTTTGTTTTCCTCTGACTACCCTTTTTCCTCAAGAGTGTTTCCGATCCTCAAATTCGGAGTAAATGCATTTGGTTCTGGTGAAAGATAGAACATGGGTTTTTAATCTTGTTCAAGCTTTCGCATAGTTGTAGTTCAGGTAACTAAAGGTGGGTACTTTTTCTGCCTCTTGATCTCTGACCATTTGTTTTGAGTTGGGTTTTGTTTTTAGTAACGGATCGGTTGATTTTATGAATAGACTGATTAGCTCGAAGTGACTGTGGGCTGTCCTGTTTCTGCGTCTGATGATTGTTGAGTGGTTAGTTTTCGGGGTTGGGATGTAGTTGAATGAGTTCACTACATGGTCGGATCTTCTTCCTAGTGTGCAGGATTTAACCGTGAAATGTGAAGCCTCCGATTGTGAGGTGCTGCTTTTTGGCGGTGTGTGGAATTGGGGCATAGGGCTGTTTGCTTGTCTATATTTTTTCCAAAATCTGAACTGTTAGCTGAATCACTACTCGCTGGCTACTGCGAGTTTCAAAGCGAAGAGTATTTATAGGAATAGATCCTTCTTCTATTTTCAAGTTTCAAGTTTTAAGTTGTAGAGAATCCAGTAAGCCGTTGCATTCCTACATCATGGCCTGCATCAATGGCTGACCTAGATTCAAGTTAAGAGCACAACCACACCCATTTTCAATCCAGGTTTTGGATTGTTAAGGACACCTTATTGCTGGTTGCCAGTGGAGTGGATTTTGAGGCAGCTAATTCAGATAGAGAACAATGGCAAGAGTGTATTAATTAAATATAGACAGTTGATAATGCCTAGTGGGATAAAGGCAGTGTTGAGCAGCTAATTTGATTGTGGACTTTTTCGTTTGTCAGCATATTCTATTCATACTAAATGAACAGAAGCAACATGTCCAGCAAGTGATCTACTTATGAAGCTCCTATCTTAGTAGTTAGGACTCTATTTGTCATGTCAATGCTTTGACTGCTTAACTGCATGCTTCCTTGGAAGAATTATGGAAATGGTTGTTGAATCCTTTTATTTCACAGACATAGAATGGCATTCATTATGTAATATTAATGACTTGCTACTGACATGTGCAGATTTAGGTTCGTTCGTCTAAACTGCACGACGGTACAGATGGATCTCTGTTGGAGGAATCAAGTGCCATAGTCTGGACGATTTATCCTATTCTATGCTGTCAGTTGTCGTGTAAAATATGGGACTGCTCTGCAGCCGGAATCGTAGCCGCAATGAGGTGGATGCAAAGGAAAATGCTCAGGTAAGCACTGATTCAAAATGTGTGCTCCGCACATTTTAAAATATAACGGCAGAAAAACTGTTTCTTCCTGAGATCCCTATTGAAAAAGTTCATATTTGTCTAATTTGAGCTTCGTTGTTTAATTTTTTGCATTACCATAGGCTGCAGAAATTGAACGAAGAATTGAACAAGAAACAAAGGCCGAAAAGCACATACAAAAGCTTCTTCTACTTGGTAAAATCATCTCTTGTTTTCCTTCATTAGCTTTTGAGATGATATTGTTGACAACACATTTATGTACAGGTTTTGTTTTGGATTTTACAAGATCCATAAAGTTCTAAAAGACAAAGTAGGATATCAATAGGAATTGTTTTCCTCTTTCATGGAGTTTGTTCTAACCTGGCATTTCTTTTGGTCCTAGGGTAACCTCCTTACGCCATGCCAGTACTTTTTTTTAGGGTTAGATAATGAATGATTGTTCATTCCACCTCTCTCTTTATTAGCACATTATTCTGAATGTAGCTTTGAAGTGCATTTGTATGGTACCCTTAACGAGTCTTTTGTGCATTTACTTTGTTTAAGGCATTTCTTTTTCTAGATCAACGAAAATTACTTCATTCATGATTGAAATTGAGGCACCTATTGCACTTGTCAGAAGATATGATAAAAGGCCGCGCCATTTTTTCTTTCTGTTTTGTTCTCTGCTCATTCAATCCTCTGATTTTATGCTTCTTATGCTCTCTCTTCCAATTGCTGGAATGTACTTGTTTTTTTCCCAAAAGGTGCTGGTGAGTCTGGGAAGTCAACCATATTTAAGCAGGCAAGATCTTTCTTGGGTTGATTCACTTTTTTTGTTGAAAGTTCATCACAATTCGCAACCTCTAACGCACGTGAGGCTTAACTTCTGCAGATAAAAATTTTGTTTCAAACTGGATACGATGAGGAAGAACTAAAGAGTTATATCCCAGTTATTTATGCAAACGTTTTTCAGACTATAAAGGTATGAATAGAAAACGAGAAATGTCATTTCTTTAGGCACTATTTATAAAGGTGTGTCCTAGCCTTGTTGCGAACATTGTTTTACATTTCCTAATCTCTTTGTGGATACACAGTTATTACTTGATGGAGCGAAGGAACTGGCCCAGAATGAAACCGATTCCTCAAAATATGTCTTATCAGATGAAAATAAGGTTTTCTTTTTCATTGTTTTTTTGTGAATTATTTCACAATGCAAATGTCCATTGGGGCAGATTACATCATTATCACCCTTTTGCGGTAGTGGTGGACTTGATATACATTCATTTCTATTTGTGCAGGATATTGGAGAGAAAGTATCTGAGATTGGAAGTGGGTCTGACTACCCGTTACTTACAAGAGAGCTTGCCCAAGAGATAGAGACTTTATGGAAAGATGATGCAATCCAGGTTACATTTTCTTTTGGAAAGCTGCCTAATTTACCTAATCCCACTCTCATTCCCCACCAACTAATCATACCATTTCAAGAGCGAGTTATCATAATTTGTTACTCTTCACCCTTCAATTATCATAACAAGTGTGACATTTCAGGAGACTTATGCTTCTGGCCATAAACTCCAAGTTCCAGATTGCGCTCAGTACTTTATGGAGAACCTGAACAGATTGTCTGACATAAACTATGTCCCCACGAAGGTTGGTTGCTGCTACTTGCACCCGCCCCTCACTCCTTCATAAGCTTAAGATTTAGGTGCAAATTTTTCTTTTGTAGTTTCTAATTTTTGTGTGTTTGTTGATCCTGCAGGATGACATACTCTATGCTAGAATACGGACTACCGGTGTTGTAGAAATCCAGTTCAGGTATGCTTTGTCTGTTTGACTTCACCTGTCTTCGTTTTGACTATAATTCATGGACACCTGCTGGTCCAGTGTTCTTAAGGGCTACTGTTGTCTCATTGCCACATGTTAAGTAATTAATGAAACGCAGAATAAAATTTGAAAACTATTGAAAAGTTGTATGAATTTGGTTAGAGGGCCCTTGTTGGGTAAATGTGGTTAGAAAGGCCTCAAATCAATATGGAAATCTTGACTCTGAGAGTGGATGCAGAAGAAACAATTTCTGTTGTTAAAAAGATGGAATTTGAGATCATGAAGATGGGCTAACAAATTTAATCTAAATGTTGAATCTTATATGCTAATAACACTTCAGTGTGTTCATCGATTTGGCAGCCCGGTTGGTGAAAACAAAAAAAGTGGAGAAGTATATAGACTCTATGATGTTGGAGGACAAAGAAATGAAAGAAGAAAATGGATCCATTTATTCGAGGGTGTTTCTGCTGTAATTTTCTGTGCTGCCATTAGCGAGTAAGCTATCACTTTACCCGATTTCATTTTTTTTCTTTGGTAGAGATTTTAAATGACTTACTTTTGGGCCTTAAATTGTCTCAAATGTGTAATAGTTTATTGTTGATATGCTTCTCACTGCATGTCTTTTGCTGTGTATCGAAATATGTACTCAACATTGCCATTATTGTATCTTAGATTTTCCTATTAGGGAAAAATGTTTACTATATATACTTGGATTGCATGTGAGATGTGATTAAAAATAAATTGCTTCATTTGACCTGACGCTAGTTACTGATGCCGATCCTGGGGAGATATCTGCGAGGTGCCTGTTGGTTGATTCTTTTAGGATTAGATTTTATTCGTGTTCGGAAATTTCCCTCTTCAAAGAAGAAGATTTCTACTGACTATTGTACCCACTTGTATTAAGGTATGATCAGACTCTGTTAGAAGATGAAAATAAGAACCGGATGATGGAGACAAAGAAGATCTTCGAATGGGTCTTAAAGCAACCATGCTTCGAGGTGTCTCCGGCATTTTCCTTGGCCTACGTGAACTTGCTTTTGAGAAATGCTAGTTCAAACAACACGGCTTACGATGATTGGTGCATGGGTGTTATTTTGCTTCTACCATCTGTCTCATGTGTTTTCTTCATACTTCTCTTTTGCAGAAAACATCATTTATGTTATTTCTAAACAAGTTTGATATATTTGAGAAGAAGGTTCCCAAAGTAAGTGATGTTACTTGATTTGACGGGTTACAAAAAATTGTGATGTTGAACTTAATTCCTTCATTATTATCATTGTTTGGCAGGTACCTTTGACGAACTGTGAGTGGTTCAAGGATTATCAGCCGCTTTCTACCGGAAAGCAAGAAATCGAGCATGCTTATGAGTAATCCTCTTGCCATATTTGTACTTTTGTATTCTTAACGTATCTGTAATTGCATCGGTGTTGATCTACCGATTTGTGGGATGAAGGTTCGTGAAGAAGAAATTTGAGGAGATCTACTATCAAAGTACAGGCCCCGATCGGGTGGACCGTGTGTTTAAGATCTACAGAACGACCGCCCTCGACCAAAAGCTCGTGAAAAAGACATTCAAGCTCGTGGACGAAACTTTGAGAAGAAGGAATCTCTTTGAGGCAGGATTATTGTGACCTTGGAAACCATTTGGGACCCAACAAACAATGGAGGCAGATGTTTATAGTTTTTTAGTCTCTTTTAAGATTTTTGGGAAAATTATTTTAGATTGATAAGGACAGGATCACCGTCATATCATCAAATCAAATTGGTGTTAGGTTACATCCCACTTCCTGCAGAGCTACAATTGTTTTATTATAAAGACCATTTTTATCTGTCATCACTGCTTCAAAATAAAGCTTTCTTTCTTTTCTATGTACTGTTGTTAATTAGCCTTTTCAAATTCAAGCCACCTTTTCAAGCCAATCATAGCAGTGAATCGCCATTTTGCAAATAAATCATCGTTACATGATCACACATTGACGACCACAAATCGAAGTGATATCCGACAGGATTAACAAGTCGGGTGACCAGAAAAGAAAGTAATGTCTTCTTCCCTTTTATGGTTTTATGATATACCGGGATTTCAAAACATTGAACGTGCTGCTAGAATCCGTAAGGCCTATGCAAACTCCATTTTTGCAATAACAGCGATACTGACTGTAAGGCTTTCGTTTCTTTTGTTTTGGATTTCACGGCAAAGCTCTTGGCTTTTGGTCTGGCAAGGGATGGTCCGGAAGATGATGGTTCACTTGTCTGCTTGAATAATGGGCACTCAAGGATATGTTGCCCCCCACGGCTCACTTGACGAAGATGAACCATGTGCAGTTTTGGTGTGGTATTACTGGAACTGCTGACAGTTAAGAAGGATGGACTACAAGCGGCCCAGAAGGGAGCACAGCCTTGTGACATGGGCGAAGCCAATGTTGACATACCCAAGCATGATCAACCGAGTATGGGTCAGTTCTCTTTAAAAGCGGCATGAAGGGTGACATTGCTCGCTCAGATGCTTGAGCCGTGGAGCAAACCAAAGGCCTACGATGAGTGAGGTCGTTAAGGTATTGAGTGCTTTCAGGATGCTGACATCGCCATAACTCGCCCAATAATATATGTCGTCGCAAATCCAACAGATGCCGAAGGGTGTCGTGATGAGGATGATGTCTGATGCTCGAGGTAATCAACCCAGGTTCTTCTTCCATCCATAACATGGCAGCTTCGCCCAAAGGGTTGGAGCAATATGAGCAGTACACGGACGATCATTACACTTACAAGACCTTGCAGCTTGAACTATATAGTGTTCAAACAGCCAATTATTTGGATGATCAGACGCCCCGGAAAACATGGGAGTGAGGATCTATACGTTGTTCTCGAGAGGCTTCGCAAGCGTTTCAATTCTGAGAATATTTTTATCTTTAGGACACGAACAATTGATATCCATCCCTAACTGACCATGTAATATCAACTGCAATCCGGAGTATAAGCTGCTTACATTGACTTTCAGTTTTCGTGGCGTCGGAGCCAGTCGCCGACTGTTCTGGCAAGGACTCTGGTTTCGTTCAAAGACAGGGTCTTGATCCCCTGAGCGATGGCATCTGCAGGAGTGTATAGGTACCCAGCTTGCCATTTCGGTTCCTGCATGTCACGGACAGATGAACGCCCTTATGAGAGACATGATAGGAGGAGGTGTGAAACCACATGGATAATTAAATTTATATGGTTGTGTTACAAGTTCCAAGAAGCAATGCTGTCAGGGGATGGAGAACGTGCCTGAGCACAAGGTGTGATGTGGTTACCGCTAAGCTGGATCTTTTCCAATGTCCCTCCGATAGACTCAACTCGAGGTCTCAAGGTCTCCTCCAGCTGGTCCGTGTCATCGATCGGATCGACGCTGAACTTCACCTATGAATTGATCGTCTGATAATAAATTAGTCTCATGCTCCCAGGTTAAGAAAGCAACAACTGGCCAATGATCACACATACCAATAGGGTGTTTTGCACGTTGTATGCAGTCTTGAAAAAATCGCGGTTTTCTGATGGCGTTGGCCTGAACTCTGAAACCCCTTCAGTAACCTAATAGATCCGACAGCAGGAACTCGAATTTATCATCAAAGACGAAAAGAATTTATGAATATGCCTCTGGCATCATTACTGTACCTGATTTAAAACGAGGGGCAGCTGGTCGACAAAATTGTTGAGAGATACAAGCACCTCCTTGTCATACTCGGCTATCAGTGCACCAGCCGTATCGAACAGTGCTCTGAATGCATCCCCTACATAATTTGCGCCCAGCAAAACGTGAGCGTCGTGTTTTTTGCAAAGGACACTAAAATATTGAGCGAAATTGAATTCGTACCCGAGGCACTTCTGGCTAACGAATAAACCGGGAATGCCTCCACAAGTGGAACCGTCTGTTTGACAATAGGTCCAAACTGCAGATAAGTAGAAAAGTCTCAGTTTCCAATAAAAAAACATCAGGTCGACCAGGGTACTGCATGGACTAAAAGGAGGGAGACATACCTGTTCGAAGTAGGGAACTGCCTCTGATGCGGGCCGGTTGTTATAAGATATAATTACATTGGCCTTCCACAAGATATAACATGCTCGGTCACACTCTAATGAATTTACTTCAATTACTTTAGCTAAACAAAGCTTTGAAATCAGCATTCAACCCAACAGATGTAGTCTGATTCCTAAATCTTCCTTCAGAAAGAACTTTGTTTTAAAAACCCAAGTTGATTAGGGGATGAGGCCTGGACAAGCACCTTTGGTATCTTCTCGGCAAAGTAACTTCCTACGAGCGCTTGCAATAGTGCACCATTGCTAAAGGAAGAAAAAGAAACGGACAATCATATTAAACATGCCCAGATTATGAGGGAACTTCATTCGCTTGTCACGTGACTACAAATCCACAAGTAGAACTGATCATTTCCATAGTTTAAAACACAACTGCAAACCCGCCCGCCAACAGACCTGTGACCAACCGAGAAAAGAGGGAGATCAACCAGATCGCCAGCTGACAAACCATCTTCAGGCAACCCGTTCATCAGCAAGCCATCCAAGCAGCCATGGAACTTCTCGTATACTTCATTGGCAGCTCGTGTATGATCAAAAGTCACGTTGTATGGTACTGATATCACTAGATAACCTTCCTTTGCTAATAGCTCAATCAAATAACTGTACAAAAAGCAATCACAAAGGTAATCATAATGTTAGCTCATCCCACAGTCAACAGATTTAATGTCGATTTACTTATCAAAAGAAAAAGAAAAAAAAAATGTCGATTCATAAAATTTTTATATCAATGTATAGAGAGGAAAGAGTCCCTAACTTCAGCAATTCCAAATCATAATTGAGCTGAGAAGAGGATCCAGAACATAATTCTCAAAAAGAGCTAACTTCACGGAGCCATTATAACCAGACAACCTCGTCATACTTACAATGTTTACCCTGACTTCTAGAATTACTTCAGAGATATACAACATGAAAATCATATCAAATTTATGATAAGCAATCCCTCGAGAATAAAGTCCCATGAAAATCGTACGGAATCTCACTCCCCCACGGAAAACATTGTTAAGACCTGCTACCAACGACTTAAAGTTAGTCTATCCAATACCCAATTGTTCAAAAAAGACCCTCGAAGAGCTCAGGTTCATAAACCGCCGAACTTTCCTCTCAAGGGAAACGCCTGCAAAAGACCAAATTTCCAGGCTCTTGCTTTTTCGCAGTAGGAGTACTCCCAATGAAACATTAAAATTACAGCGACTCGCAATAACCCAAAACGATCCCCACCGAGCAACTGCGAAGCTGGGTCTACCTTACCCGTAGGTGACTTCAGGGACAGCCCCGATGAAGGCGCCACCCAGGAACTTGACGATGGCTCGAGGCTTCTTGCCACTGGGAGGTGGTATGACCAGGCAAGAATCCTGCCTCCTGTATATCCTACCATTATAAACACTCCTGCTATTGCCGCCGCTCCCGGTATTGACCTTAAACCCCAAATCACCACTCCCAGCATACCCATCAGCAATATTGCGCCAACAAGGCCTCGTTTTCTTCCCAACTAAACTACGGACGAGGAGGAGCCCTTTCATGGGGAAGCTAGGTTCTTCGAACTTCCATGAGAACCGGGAGCAGAACCGCGCGGTGCCGAGCTGCATCGTTCGTTCGTGACTCTGAACCGAAACTGTTTTTTCTTGTCTGGGTTTGAGAAGGTTGGTTGGTTTACGCCGACGCCACGATGGTCGAGTTAAAACGCGCTGGCGTTCCCTCGTCCGTGGTCGGGAGAAGAGCCGAGGCTTAGCTGAGACGTCGAAGATGTCGGAAAATACCACATTATTGGGCTTTTATAAATGGGCCTGATAAATCATGGGCCTACTAGTTGGGCTTTAGATCAATCACTTGGACACACCGAATACCACCTCCCAGATAAATAGAATTTTCACGTATAAACATTTTGCTTTACAAGTGCATGTGACTCCCTTTCTTATTGAGGAATGTCAACAAATTAACCACTTGCTAGTCTACATACGATAATGAAAATCACACCACCAATGATCAAACGTACATATACTCGCCCCCGCGAAAGGCATTCACAGCGCCTTTGCGTTCCTCTTCGGCCTCCTTCTCCCACTCCTTACAGCTCTCGTAGGCATGGTCGTCCGTCCGCAGCTCATGCCGACAAATCGGACATGAATTAGGCTCATCCTGGTTCATAATCATCAATTGAGCACTACTTCTGTTGAGCATTACGTTAATGCAAGGGATTAATCTGATCAAGTTTTACCAGCCATGGTTTCAGGCAAGGAGGGTGGAACAGATGCTTGCAAGGAAGCTCCTGCATCTCGTCGTTCACCACCAGATCCTCCCGACAAACTGCACATTCTGCACCTTTTCCAAGTTTTGCCAGCATCTCCTCAGAAAGAGTAATGACTGGAAGTTTAGCTACCACTTCCTTGCTAGCAGGCGGTGCTCTTGGTGCTCCGGGCAGTGCGTCCAATAACTGCACAAAGAGAACGATGATCTCACCACAGTTTGCAAACACAGAACAATGATGTAACCGCAATTTGCAAACACAAAGAGGACACTGATAATATCACAAGTAACAGAACCAGTACCACCTGCACCGAAAGATCGATAACAACCATTGGAATACTATACTAAAAGAAAAGTTCTTGATTGGCAATACGCCCTTTGGTATTCCAGTTCTATCGTCAACACCGGGATGATGACATCTCTCCTATTAATAGCCAAGAGAAGTGGTCTACAAAGACAGAGGGGAAACAAAATGCCCACAATATCGACTACCCATAAAAGAAAAGTGCACAAAAAGTTAAAATTCACCTCCGGAGGTATTGTGGTGTCTAAATTCTCAATAAGCTCCTAAAGAAGAGTAGACGCAGTCTGCTCCAGTTCCCGTGCCTCAAAAGATTCTCCCGATATAAGAGAAGCAACAGTATTGACGAGCTCAGACTGGACAAGCCACTGAGGCCGTGGTGGCTCGGGATCCACCGCCAGATGTCCCTCAAACAAATGTCCTGCAATGTGGCGTGAAAATTATACAGTCACGTATAAGCCTGAAACCTAATACAAATAATTTCAAAGAAAGGGGATGAGAAAATTCCACAGACCTCGACTCAAACTGCTTTCTGTGGGTTCAGGGAGAGGATTTTCCATCTAATCCAACTGCTCCCTAGCCCGGACGATGCAATTCCTCAAATGCCCCTTCTCTGATGGACAAGACATCAACCCCTCAGCAAGCTCGAAGAGTTGCAGCCCTGCAGACCAAAACCCGGGCGCGGTGTACCTCGTCTTCAGAATCGTCGCCACTCTACATACAACGGAATACATCTGCCACAACCAAACAACAAAAAAGGTCACCTCGTCAACATCTATCAATTTCCGAACAAAAAAAAAACCATTAAAATCTCCACAATCAGACAAAAACCCACTACACCAAATCAATCGGAGAATCCATCGACACATCAAAATCGCATCATTTCACAATCACAAACATCGTCAAGGATCCTCGGGCAATCCAGATAACGACCGAATCGACGCAAAAGCTACTAGCTTTACCGTAATAGGTTCGGGAGAGGGATATTACCAATTGGAAAAGAGGTGGAGAGGAGGAAGCATAAGAATCCCGAAGGACGGATCCGATGGAAACCACGGCGTTCTCGAACTTCTGCTTCCGACGCAGCTGCTTCTGCAAGTCCTCCAATTGATTCCTCAACCCTTCCTCCGCGGAATCCATGCCCACTTTCCTGCACCAATCAATGATACAAAAAATCGACGAAGATCAGGAGCGTCTTTGGCATGGGATTGGAAGGTCTTTCGTTCGGAAAAACAAGAAGTTGCAAGAAAAAGAACAAAAAAACAACAGGAGAAGAAGAGGAAGAGGTAAAAAAAAAAAGGGCGCCTTCTTGCTTGGTGGACAGGAAAGTAAAAATGGGCCGGGCCTTGGTTGTTAATTGTGTCAGGCCCAAATTATGACGTGGACCAGATTAATTGTATTAATGGACATGAAATAAAATTTCATTACATGTCATTTATTAGATATAGAATTAGATAAGGGTGAGAAATAAAGGAATGAGACTTAAAAAGCAAAATCAGTACATTGCTATCTTTTTTTTTTTTTGGTAAGCAATACATTGCTATCTTTGACCATGCAGGATGACATGTGGGGTTAACCTTTTGTGGTAAAGCAGAGTTTGGGTGTTGGGTTGAGATGAGAGAGCTTTCTTCGTAAAAGCAAAAGGCTGTCCGAAGTTGATAAGATAAGGGTTATCTTTTTCTTCTGAAGATAACAAGAAAAAAAAAGGGGTGATGCTTTGCCATTTGCACCTGCTTACCTATTTATAACATCAGCCCATAAACACTTAGCACTAACACAATCACCACCTTTCCTTGCAATACTCCCTTTTCTTTCCCATGTCTTCATGTTTATCTGAATCCTTTTATCTTTGGTCTTGGCCAGCTCCTTTTAAGTCTGTGATATCTTCCCTTACTGTACCTTCTTTCTAGCACATTCCTTCCTTCCATATGCTTGGTCGGGCGGCTCCCCTGATAAGCAGTCAGGACTATTTGTTTTCTGTTATCAGATATTATCGTTTCTACAGAATATATGTTTTGAGAATTTTTCTTGTTTTAATTTTAATATATTTTATCAATATGGATTGATTTTGGTTTTGATTTTAAAAGATTGAATGTCACGGAACGAAACTGTCTTGGGATGCACATACTGTAAGAAGAACAAACATGGGACTCTGTCTCAAGGCCAATGAATGTATTTTTTTTTTGTTCGTACCATGTTTTCTTCTTTTTCTTTTTCCTTCATCATCATCGTGATCTTGGGTCACAAGGGAAATGGATGGATGGTGGGATCTGACTAGGAGCAGAGGGAGATGTTGAAAACTGATTGGATCAAGGGGTCCTTTTCCACGTAATGTCTGATGATGCAAAAATCAAAGTAAAAGTCTTCGAGCTTGCCTATTTTGGTGATGATGATGATGGTATTGGTGAGACATTGAATCCCTCCCACCTCACCTTCTGTTTCACCTAACATAGTCGCCGAAAGCTGTCTCTAACCTTTTTTGTGCTCATGACCCTGGTGGCCAAATGTTATGTGATCATAGAACGTATCAATCATGTCATAAAAGGATGGGAATGAGTAATTCTTACTCTTCTCCTTGCACATGGGTGTGAGGCAAATGAATCTTATCAATAAAATACAGTCGGTGTATCTTATCTTATGAGCATATTGCGCAGGAAGTCGAAGTGATTGATCAATCACTAACATACTAATGATCATCGACTAGATAATTATCCAATGTCCGGGCATAAGCGATGTATGGCCCAATTCCTAACTCCAAGAAGCATTAGGAAGTCTACTACCAAACCGCTGGTAACCTGTGAAGGGAAGACTTGCCGTGGACATGTCGGTAATGATCGATCACCTTCGGTTCAGAGATATGGCAGTGATGGAATAGAGTTATTCAATCGAGCCGCGTGAATCCAGGAGCACCGGCCATGCCGTGCATTCGTCGTTCCAGCTCGAGGTTAAGAGCTTCTTCCACGGAAAGGGTGAGGTCATCCGTGGCGATGCTGAGGAATCGGTACTCACTAGTTGGCAGTCTTCTTCTACGCACGCAATAAGAGGAAGAAATCTCCATAATTGGCATCCGACGTGCGACTAGTGGAAATACACGCATGGAAGGATAAGAAAAAGGAAGGCCGAGCAAAAGCAAAAGCAGGAAAAAAAGCAAAAGGAGACAACCACCACTTATCACACCATGCATCATCCTTCACCAACTTTACCACCCTTTAAATTCCACCCAAGTAGAACACAGAAACTTCCCCCCCCCCCCCCCTCCCCCCGGATACTCAATACACGCACCACAAGGATCTTACTACTTCCTACGACATGGGTTTCTTGCTAGAAGATGATCCCAGCTGCATGGTCCTCACCCAAGTCCTGTACAAGGCTGCTCTTGCCTTTGCTGTCCTAAGATGGATCCTCTCTTGTGCCTTTCGGATTAAGGAATGCCTCTTTGCCGATCCTTCCCCTGTTTCCTCCCCCCTGTCGTCCGTTTCCTCCAAGCAGATCCGCCAAAGCCTCGCCCTAACGACTTATGGGGAAGTCAGTGACCGTAGCCAGGGGGTTCCGGACACGTGTGCTGTCTGCCTAGGCCAGCTTTCAGAGGAGGACGAGGTCAGGGAGCTCAGGAACTGCTGCCATGTCTTCCACAGGGACTGTATTGACAGATGGGTGGACCACGATGACGATCATCATCACCATGACCAGGATGATCATGGTAACCGTAAGTCGTGCCCGCTATGCAGGGCGCCACTCCTGACAGCATCCCAGGTTGTCGCAGCCCATGATCTGAGGAGGGATGAGCCCAGCTGGGCTGTGGAGAGACTGCTCTACCTATTCGGGGATGACTTGCTTGCTTGACCGGAAAGTGATGTTAAAATTAAAAATTAGTCCTAGGACATGCAAATTCTTATTTGTTTAGAGAATGAAAAGATTAGGGAACACTTGAGGAATCAAAGAGAGAGAAGGGGAACTTCAGTTGTACATCAGAAATGTTGTTTTTCTTCATCAATTTACATGGATTTCATCATCCAATTTTCATGATCTGCTTCAAATTCACACATGGGAATCCTCCCTAGGTTGGTTTGTCACTGAGGCAAAGGAATTCATTACTTCTGCCAAATGATTTGTAGCAAGACAACCCTATGTTTATATTCCTTGCTTGATCCGATCATTCTCAATTTCAGCTTCAAATCGGCATCAATTTGGAGGGGGAGGGGGGAGGCATCAAATTCCTTGTTGAATCTAATCTGAACGGGGGATTCCTTGCCTTTCCCTCTAAAGGTGGGCTTGTGAAAAATTCTTTTACCTTCCCCCACCTAAATAAAGATCAACAACCCCCTAAATATCATTTCAGACCCGCAAAAGGAACAGAGTTCAGACATGGGTCAGGGTCAGGGTCAGGGTCAGGGATATTCTCGTACCATGACATGGTTGGTGTTGATGGTGGGCCTCGTGGTAGAAACCCAAGGGTTGGCATGCAATTGGGGATCAAGGGCATCGCACCCTCTCCCACCAGAGATTGGGGTGAAGCTGCTCAAGGATAATGGGTTTGATAAGGTGAAGTTGTTTGAGGCTGAGGCAGGTCCACTCAAGGCACTTGGCAATTCTGGGATTCAAGTCATGGTGGGGATACCCAATGAGATGCTTGAGCCTTTGGCAGGGAGTGTTCAGGCCGCCATCAACTGGGTTTACCAGAATGTCTCCACTTACATCTCCAAGTATGGTGTTGACATAAGGTAAGGACCTAGTCATCCATATGTCCTGAACCCGACTCTGTCGATTTAGTCGACGTGAAGTTGAACTCCGCGAGTTGTAGTTGCCTTGATGCAAAATGGTGATTTTCGTGCAGGTATGTGGCTGTTGGGAATGAGCCGTTCCTAAAGACATACAAGAACCTCTATGTTACCACAACCTTCCCGGCCTTACAGAATGTCCAAGCGGCTTTGATAAAGGCCGGACTTGGGATGCAAGTCAAGGCCACGATCCCTTTGAATGCCGACGTCTACCAGACACAAAATGGGCTCCCTTCCGGAGGGAATTTCCGATCCGATATCCATGATCTCATGGTTTCGATCATCAGCTTCTTGAGCAACAATGGCGCCCCGATCGTCATCAACATCTACCCTTTCCTCAGCCTCTACGCGGACCCCAATTTCCCCATTAACTACGCCTTCTTCGACGGGACGAGTTCGCCTGTCGTTGATGGCTCAATCGTTTACACGAACGTCCTTGAGGCTAATTTTGACACCCTTATTGCTGCGCTCGAGAAGAATGGCTTTGGGTCGATGCCCGTGATCGTTGGAGAGGTGGGATGGCCTACCGATGGCGATCCCAATGCTAATGCAGAATACGCACGTAGGTTCAACCAGGGGCTCATCAACCGCATAATGAGCGGCAAAGGCACCCCGAGGCGTCCCTCGCCACCCGACATCTATCTTTTCTCCCTCCTAGACGAGGACACGAAGAGCATCGATCCGGGGAACTTTGAACGGCACTGGGGCATCTACTACTACGATGGAACCATCAAATATGCGCTGAACATGACCAACGGCAGAAGCATAGTCCCTGCCAAAGGCGTAAAGTACTTGTCAAGACGATGGTGCGTGATGTCTCCCCAGGCCAGCCTCTCCGATCCGAACCTGCCGGGAAGCATCAGCTACGCTTGTAGCTATGCTGATTGCACAAGTCTCGGGTATGGATCCTCTTGCGGTAACCTCGACGCCAGGGCCAACGCCTCGTACGCGTTCAACATGTATTACCAGAGCGTGGACCAGAGGCAAGGCTCGTGCTCATTCAACAATCTGTCAGCGCTGACCGCAATCGATCCATCGATGGGGAGCTGTAGGTTCGAGATCATGATCGACACGGGCACTCACGACAAGATGACGACCTCGGGGTCATCAAGAAGTCCGAGATGGGGACTGGGGACAGCCTTTTGGTCTGTTTTAGGCTTGTCTAGCTTGTTAATTAGGACAAACTGACGAAAGATTCGGATTCATCATCCTGGCATGCCATCTTTCGGCATATTCTTTTACATGACAAACACACAATTGAACATGTCCAAAAATGTAAATTATTTTTATTTTTATTTTTTTTTGCCTCTCGCTTTTCATCGATTGTCATCTTATGGATATCATGTCCTTCAAAAGCAAATATCTCCTTCTCTATTATTATTATTAAGAAAAATTACTTGTATATACACATTAAAGATGGAAACCATGTAGAGTGTGTACAACATATTGCGCTTAATAAATGGATATTTTTGAAAGTTAACAAAAAAAAGAAAATAAAAATGTATGAACGGAAAGGATTAAAATTGGAAGATTTTAACGACTAGACTCTTAATAAATATTATTAACGCGAGAGAATGGAAGGTTGAAAATGAAAATATATAACATATCACGCCTACAAGTTCGAGCTTTTAGGACCGTTGGCGTTGGCCACTGTACAACAGAGTTAAAGATTGAAGGTTCACGCGCCCCACAACACTCACGTGATAAATGCTTATAACATCAGGAAGCGAAAGAAGAGCTACTTTTGTTTGTGTTGTTGCACTGCACTGAATCACTCTCTAGTCTATGTACAACCGAAGTGGTCGGTCTGTCTATGTTTGTTTTGGACTAAAAAGTCGGTTGTTTTCAATATCAATAATTCAAACTGTGGAAAGATTAGGAATCATCATCGCGGCCTGCCATATTTCGACATATCCTTTTGCATGACAAACACACAGTTGAACATGTCCAAAAATGTAAGTTGTCTGCAAGAAGCAAGACAATATTGTTTATCATACACATTGTCTTCAGACAAATAAATATGTGCCCAATTATGTTGCCATCAGAATAGAGTAGTTATCACAAAGAGGCGCGACGTTTCTTCATATTTTCCTGGGCTGAGCTTAGGCCTCCTCCGCAGGTTTCTTTCAAGCTTTTAGGCTTCTCACCGATTTTTGTCAGGTTGGCTCTATCCACAAAAAATAGTTATAATGGACGAAAGGTTCACGCACTAATACTCTCAATTTCATGTGGTTTTAATGCGAGCATGTGCTTTTCTAATCTCTATCCGTAATTTATTAGTCCTATCCCACCTCCGAAATGGTCCAATCTTTTATATAAAATATAAATTATATTCAGGCAAGATTATTAATACATTATACTAATTTTTAAGCATATTTTTCTTCGACGACCTTTAAAAACTTTCTTTCGTGGCCTTAAAGATAACTCTTAAAAAAGAAGAGGAGAGAAAGCAGAAACAGCGTGACTGTCGGTTTGTTTCCTCCCTGACCATCCACATTTCTGTTGGGGTGCATGCCGTCTTTCCTTTTTCCGCCTCAATTAATCAAAAATCTCACTTTCCATTCTCATTTAACATAACTCTTTTATTTAATGACGGTGATCTTAGTAAAACTTAATGTTATATCCATCGTGTATTAACATCCTGGAAATTCAAGTATTTTCCAGACTAGCGTGGAATCGACGGGACGTGATTCTTCTTCCAAGCGTACTGCCGCGTACAACACAGCACTCAAAGAGGATAATGCAGCGGAATAGAACTCTTAAAATCAAAATTCTTAAAACTGACTTGTTTGATTACAAAAGCTGGGTCGTACACGAAGAAAATATAGGATTACACGAAAGAGTACAAGAAACCTACAAAGAGTTTTACTTCTTTGAACAAAATAGGCTTCTGTGTAACGAAAGAGACAAGGACATAATAAAGACAATTAATGAGAAAGTTGATTTAAGCATTCCATAAATACAGATGTTGCTTGATATACCAAGCAAGGTACTTACGATACTGGACATGCTTACGGAGGGTTTCCCATCCGTTGCAGAGATCCCAAGGATTATGGAATATCCACTCCTCACCTGGGTTCATACACTCAAAATAAGAAATTTGGGCTTGTACAGTGTGGAGGATACAACCTCTAACCTTATAGTCTATGTACTCATTTAAAGCGGTGATGGTACGAGTGAAGTGTTTAAGGGTCCTTCTCTTCTTCCAGAGTGGCTCATCATATTGATGACAAATACTCTGAAAGTGGCTTCGCAAAACCTCACTATCAGGAAAGGGGGGTTTGTGGAAACGTTGTCTTCTCAGTGGAGGTCTCATCCTTCACCCTGCTATCAATATCAAGCCTGGCCGACGCCCTCCTGGCTCAAATGGCACTTATGGCGAAGTAGATAGCCTTACAGTCTTTTAGGACGACCTTTCTAAGTTAACAACGAACAACAAACATCCGTTTCACAATGGTGAGTTAATAGAATACATAATCATAGGATTTATCACAACAGTGAGTCATCAGAGGAGTATGAAGAATAAGAGTGATAAATAGTAGAGTACTAGACAAAGGCAGAATTTGCAGGATTCTGGGAATAAGAGTGAGAAGATGAACACAAACACACGATGAATCATAAAAACATAAACCTGAAAGAGTGTTTTTGCATTTTCTGGGTTTTCTGATTTGTTTGGGTTTATCGAAAGTAGAGAGATTGAATTGAGAGATCTAGAAGATCTTACTGCCTTGCCCTGGTTATTGCCCCTGAGGTGTTTAGAAAGCCATGGATGAGGTGCTCGAAAGGTTTTCTGGAAAACTTTGTGTATTCGAGACTTGGTTTTAATGTTACAAGTGCAAGCTATTTATAACAGAAATCTGAAAGAGAGCTAAGTGGTGGATGAGCTGTCCATGGTCTGATTTCTTAGTGCGCAGATGAGCTGGAAGATTCGTTCTTATCTTCTGGTGAGTGCTGTCATTTCTTCTTTTGGCGCCTGTTGAGAGATTCTTTCTTATCCCTTTAGCTTTTCACCATGTGGGGTTACTGTTGAGTCTTTGGCCTCTTTCCGTGTGGGTCCATGTCTTTGCTTCTAGAAGTCCGTTTGGGAGTTGTAGACGGGCCTGCTAAATGGTCTTGTGTTGATCCTGGGGCCTGTGAGTCTAGGCCTTGTGATGAGTATGGTTCTGTAAGATCTATGCTATGAAGCATATCTTCTGCGACTTCATCCCAGTCAGTGAGGGATTGTTCAAATGTACGTAGGGCCGTCGAGAGGTTCCAGACATGGGTCATGTCCATTCTTGTAATCCTTTGTGTCAAAAGGTCTTCATCCGTTGGTAAAGGATAAGCATTTAACAAACAAAGCTTTTCCGTGAGACATTGGCGGTTGTATGACGCATCATGATATTCTGGTGTTCCTGGATGGTATGAAGGGGGAACGGCATGTGGTAGCAAAACTGATAGGTCTTCAAATTCTCCATAGTGTAGTGCAATTGAGTGAGGTAAACATGAAAATTCATCAACAGTATTAATGGAGATTAATGAGTGAGCTTCCTCGCTATAGTGCCATTTCCTGCAAAACAGATAAATTGAGTTAGCTGTAATCCCGGGCCACTTCTGGTATCGGTATGCTTGTTCTTCGAACCATATCTTCCACTGGACTAATGGTGCAAACCATGAAAGTACTTCTGCCAGATAGGCATGTGGATATGTATGTGGAGAGTAGACAAACAGGTCTCCAAAGCTGTCTAGATAGTGTAGCATCTCTGCAGCTGGGAATTCCAATGCCACTGTATGTGAATGGAAGAAATACCACAGAAACCATTTAAGGTCTCTTGGGAAATTGTCTTCTGGCCGTATAGGGAAGAGATGTAGAAATGGATATGTAGGATGTATTCCTTCTACTGGGAAGAATAATTGGCCATAATTCTGGAAGACTTGCTCTATATAGTACTGCATCTTTGGATAAGGTTGGGAGAGTATATCCATTGCATAATCAAACCTGAAGAGTTCGTTCCATCTATGAATCTCTGGGGGCATTGCAGTTGCTTGAGCTTTTCGTGGCTTAGCTTGGATATGAGTAGTGAACATGGCTTGTAACTTTGGATGTTCTATCAGCATGGGGTTGGCTGTCTCAAAAGGTCGTGAAAGGAAATCAGCAACCACATTAGATTTACCTTTGATGTGCTTGACTGTAAAGGTGTATTGGGAGAACCACTCTGATAGTCTCAATAGTTGAGCACTTGGTATAATTTTAGTGTTGAAGTTCATCATAGAGCAGAAGGACTTGAAATCTGTTTCAACCTGAAAATGGTGTCCTGCTAGATGAAACTCAAACTTCTTTATGCCATATTTGACTGCTAGAATCTCCTTTATTGAGGAATGGTAATGTTGTTCAGCATGTGAGAATTTTCCTGATTTGTATGCACAGACCTTTCTCTGTCCGTCTTTTTCCTCAAGTAATATAGCTGCCCAAAACTCATTACTGGCATCTGTTTGTAGAATTCTGATTCCATCAGAAGGAATTTGGAGTGGAGGTAAAGTCTGCAGTTTGGTCTTTAGATTCTGGACTGCTTCTGTCTGTGCATCATTCCATGGCAGTGCATTCTTCTTTAGGATTTTCTCCAGCTGGCTGGTATATTGACTGATATTTGGAACAAAGTTTCTTAGATAGTTAACAATACCTAAGAACTGTTGTACCTGCTTGACCGTCAAGTGTGAGTCTGGGAACTTCAGGAGTTCTTGAGCTATATGAGGTCCAGGGTAGTACTGTCCATCTGCCAGCTTCATTCCTAAGAAGTCAATTGTGGTAGTACACAGTTGTACTTTCTTTTCAGCGAGCATAATCCCGTATTGGCTCAGTAGTTGTGCAAATTCTTTGAGTAGAGCTTCATGGGATGTTAAATCATTGCTGAATAACAGTATATCATCTATATAGACTAAAGCAGATGATAAGAGAGGTTCAAATATCCGAGTCATTGCCTTTTGGAAAAGAGAGGGAGCAGTCTTTAACCCGAAAGGCAGAACTTTCCACTGGTAATGACCGTTGGGAATACAGAATGCTGTTTTCCATCTATCTTCTGGGTTAATTCCAATCTGCCAGAATCCACTCTTTAGATCGAACTTTGAGAATACCTTTGCCTTTGCTAAAGATGAGAATAAAGCTGTTTTATTTGGCAGAGGAAAGCTGATGTCCATAAGGAAATGATTCAATGGTTGATAGTTGATCACCATCCTCTTCTTTCCTCTTGCTTGCTCTGATCTTTTGTTCACATAAAAGGCTTGACATGCCCATGGTGAAGTTGATCGCTCAATCAATCCCTGTTTCCTAAGCTCTTCACATTCTTCAAGAATTCTGACTGAATCTTCAGGATTCATACCTGGATGGGTTGCTTTGGTAGGAGTAACATCTTCATTCATCTTGAATGGTAAATTGATGAAGAACTCTGAATTCTTCCATAGAGGATTTGGGCATTTGGCTAAGAACTCTTGGTGGCTGTCTGCAAACATAGGCTTGAAGAGTTCTTTGAGCTGTTCAGCAGGCTGGACTGAGTAGATTCTCTCTTGCTGGACAAATGGTTTGAAACTTGATTTAAATCTTACTCCGGTGGAGAGTAATCTCAGATTCGGGAGCTTCTGTAACAGGTCCCATCCTAAGACAAGATCTTTCCCTGGGAGGTCAGTAGCAACAATAGCAGAGCTAATAGTGCAGGTAGGGAAAATCATAACTGTTAGGGGTCTTGTTCTTAGATAGGTTGAAAATGTCTTGTTAGATGCCGCTTTGTAGGTATTTACTTCTGGGACCAAGAAGTTTGGTGGGATCATGGCTGGATTGATCAGGCTCTCAGCAGCTCCTGTATCAAGGAAAGCTATTGCTTGTATGGGCCTGTGCTTCTTGGAAAGATAGATCTGTACCTTTATATGTGGAGAAATTCTGGTGGCAGCAATGATTGGTGGAGCTTGGGGTGAATCAACTTCCATGCCTCGATCAGGTTTAAGCTCTTGATGTGATTCTTTAAGTTGGATGCCGGACTCACAAGAAGATATTATTCTTGTGTATATGGAAGGAATCTTATCTGACGATGGAGGATGTTTGGTGACCGTTGTGAAGGCATAAATTCTATGACAATCAGGATTATCTGAGGAGTGTCCTTGAATATCTGTGTCTTCAAGGCAGCAAATTGTAGGTTCATCATCTAGAGAAAATATAGATTCAACATCCGCGTCTTCCAACGTTACTCCAGTAACCGCTTCTAATTGTGCCACGAATTTCTTTTCGCTCTTAGGACATGCTTTAGCAAAATGTCCCTTTTTTCCACAGACGTAGCACCTTGAAGATTTGACTCTTGAGGTTCTTCCTTTGAACCTTAGAAATCTCTTTCTCTTCTGTGGTGCAAACCTGACTGGGTATCTTTTGTCTTGTTTCTGGACTGGTGGTCTACGAATAGTCTTGTTGTAATGGTGCTTAGTACTCCGATGTTTCCTTGGGGAACTCTTAGATTTTCTTGGTACAATCGCATGATTCCCTTTTGCACTTGGTCTGGTACCTCGGAGGTTTGCAGGCAATTTCTAGTTTTCTATCATGTTTAAGGAAAGTACGTATCACCTCTTTCCTCTGGCATAGTTCTCGGACAGCAAAGTGTACTGCTTGTACAATTTGTCCCATAGTTAGCTCTGTAACCCGAAGGTTCTTGGCAGCTAGCTCTTTTTCTACTAAGGAAGATATTTCTTCCAGTACCGAGGCTAGGAAGACTGGTTTAAGGGCGTTATCAGCTCCAAGATTAAGGAACAGATGTATCATTCTCTTGAAGTGTCTGTTTAGTTCCTTTTTGTCATAGGAGCAACACTTTCGCTTGAAAAATTCTTTTCGCATATCATCCATATCATTGTCTGGATTTCCAATGAAGTGAGCATGAATGTGATTGAGGAATTCTGAGAACTGCAGACTTATTAGCTGGATCTGAGTTGGTTCAGGAATTAAGTCCCACCAAGTCTTCAGTATACCCGTAAATCTGGCGGTTAGTTCTGATAGAATTTCAATGGTAGAGAAAATTGAGAGTCTCTTGAATAGACACCAAGAGTGAAATTCCTTTAACCTGTCTGCCCATTTATCCCATCGGATATCATCAAGGGTGAAGCGTAGGGAATGTTTTTCCCCGTGGTTGGGATTCTGTTGTTGTTCGGAAACATCAGAAAAATCCGTATCTTCTGGTTCATAAATTTCTGGCTCTCTATCTGCCATCAGTATGTATGGAGTATCTTTCTCTGTGGAGGAGTCTGATAACTCGTCTTCTGTACTGTCATCTGTAGAAGTTGAGAGAAACGTTGATTCTTTGCTGGCAGTATCAGATGTATACTCTGAGGGCGATCCTTCTTCTGCCAGAGTACATTTGGTCATGAGGATCTGGGCAGCATATTGATCTTCCTGATCTGAGGTTGACTGAACATAGCCGTCCGTATCTGTATAATTCTCAGAGGGGGTTGCCTCTGACTCTGTTGTATAGTCTGAACGATTTAACCTGTTCAGCTGAGGCAGATGGTCTGATATTACTTTCTCTCGAATGATCAGGTGTTGTCTGGGCAATGGTTGACTCGGAGAGCTAGTAGAGCTAGATCTACTTGGCTGTTTTTCTTTATCAGTTGAAGCACTAGGGATTTTCCTTTTCCCTTCCCTTATATTTCTCTTCTTTTGTTCTTCCTTTTGTTGGCGCTTGGCTATATCTCTAAGTTCTGCAACATCTCGCTTAGTTGAAGGGGCAAACAAGCTATAGCCTTTAGCATGTTCCTGTAATGGGGAGTAAAAAGAGTGTCTGCTGAACCCAAAAGGATCAGGTGATGGAGCAGGAGGAGTGGTGGAAATCCTAGTAGAGGTTCTTTCTTCTACTGCCTTTATCTTTCTCTTTAACTTCTTGATTTCTTCATCCGGATCTGTTCGGAGGTAAGAGGGATATCTTCCTTGAATGAGATCATCCAAATTCTTTTGAAGAATTCTTAGTACCTCATGCATTCTTTCAGCGTCGGCATCTATTTTTTCATTGAGGAGCTCATGGTGACCGTCGAGCTTCTCATGCAATGTCTTTTCAGCAGTCAGGAAATGGTTCTGGAATGCGTTGATCTTGTTGTCAATGCTACACAAGGCATTGTTTTGGGCAAGAGCATTCTGACTTTGCCAGTTCAAGACCGTTTCTGCCATACTATTTTCCATTGGTCTTCCAGCTTGATCTCTGGCTGTTGGAATTGGAATCTTTGCCATATACTTCACGTTATCCACGGTATATTCTTCAGTCGGAGGGAATGTATATTGGTGTTGGTGAGGATCTGGTCGTATCATCATCACCGTTGGGAGAACGGGAAGAGGATTAAGCATCGCATTCTGGGTAGCTGTCTTGGAGCAAAGTCCAGTTGGCGTACAAAGAACGGGACGAATCTGGTCTTCTTCAGAAGGAATGGGCTGAATCTGATCCAGCTGAGATAAAACTGGCTGGATTGGGCCCAGACTGGCTACTGCAGGTTTTCTTTCTGTCATCGTATCACTGTGGATATAGGTGGAAAGGACCTGTTGTTCCGGACGTTTCTTCTGCCATCTAAGGATTGGTTTGTAGCAAGGAAGAATCTTCTGCGGGGGCTTCAGAGGCTTCCTTTGATATACTCTAGCCTGCTTGGGTGGAGTTGGCGGTGTATCCTGTCCATCCCATCCAGTAGGGATAATAGGATTATTGTCTGGACTTGGGCTTGGAACAGCGTAATTGACTATGTAGTCAAACTTTCCTGAGGGCTGTCCAAGGAGTCCGGGCCTGTCCAACTTATGCATGGGTTTTCTTACAGGCTTTTTGTGAGGGTCATCATCTTCGCTGTCCGAATCTGAGTCATAGCAACGAGTGTTGTGGCATGGCTTTCGTTTGCTTCGTTTGTCTTCTTCTCTTTCGGATTCATCGCAGTCACAGTTTGGGTTGCACTGGGAGTCATCCCAGAAGCAGTGACCAGAATGCTGGTCTCTGAAGAAGTAACAAGGGTCTCCGTATCCATCAAATGAGTGGATGTGCTTGTTGAGGGGATCTGGTTTCTTTCCTTTTGGTACAGGTTGTACCATAAACATGCTTGGGAAAAGAGGCGGTGCAGTTGGTTCCTTTTCTGCAGACCTGTCGAATTTGATGGTAACTGTACCATCTTTTCCTCTGGTAAAGCTGGAGGTGGTAGACTGAATTGGTGTGACTGGTTCAGTCCGTCTTTTGATCTGTTCATAATCGGTGACCCACTTCTCGGGCAGTAGTCTTATCAGTTCTGCTCGTGGAATTTGTCTTGGGACATGAACACACGTAGGGGCTTTATGGCTGACATAATCAGCGGTAATCAGCAAAGCTTCGTCTGACGACTCATGCATCTTTAAGTCCAAGGCATGATTCTGCACTCTATATGCCATCTGGTAGTGCAAGGTTGCCTCAATGGAGTCGGATGCAATAGGTGCTCCACAGATCTGGAGTTGCACCTGTAAGGCTTCCTGGATCTTGCTGTCCCTGAGAGACATGCAGAAATTGGGGTAAAGAGTAACAAATACAGTTCCTGCATTTAATGTGGTCTCTATTGTTCCAATTACGGCATGTTGATATTCCATGTATCTTGTATCCAACAGGGCCATTCTTGCCGTTACAGGCAGTCCTTTTCGTCCATGATAAGTCAAGGCAAGTCTGATAGCTCCAAAATGGAGATGGGTATATCCTTTCCGTAACCAGGCGTCTAAAAATTCACTGGGCCATTGTAAAGTCACAAATTGTTCTCTTTGGGTCCCCATGATTGGATGCTGGTTAAATTTACTGGTCTGAACATATTCAAGAGCAGTTGAAGATGGTTGTCTGATTAATGTCCTGATGCTCCGTATTGGTCCTGTCAAGGGTTTAGTATATGCAGCATACGGATTAAGCAGTGGGAGCTTTGTATTAGCAACTTGGTTCTCATCACAGTCTTTATGAGTTATTTCATAAAGCGAATCTATACTAGAATTGGATTTTCGGGAGGATGAACTGAGGTCAAGGCAGATTGAGCTTGGGCTATCCATGGTGGTAAGGCAGGGCAATAACATCAGGCAGGAGTAAAGATCTCTATCTCTCTCTCTCTCAGAAAAGAAGAAGAAAACGAGGGGAAAGCATATAAGGTAGAGAGCAAGCGTACTCTTACGCGTACTGGCTCTGATACCAAGCGTACTCTTACGCGTACTGGCTCTGATACCAAGACAGCTACCCAGAATGCGATGCTTAATCCTCTTCCCGTTCTCCCAACGGTGATGATGATACGACCAGATCCTCACCAACACCAATAAAAAAGAAAAAAAAATACCTTGGACCGACTCCGAATCCCATTCTTCTTCATTTTGATCTCACGTATTTATTTTCGTTGGGGACAGACTGTAAGATCCGATATATTTTTAATTATACTACATAATTAAATAAAAATAAAGGCGTAGGCTTTTTTTTTTTTTGAGAGAGAGGGAGAGAAAAGGGGAAAGAAGCAATCAAAAGGGAAGGAAAAAAACGCGTTATCGCGTTGCCTGTCCAAATCTTCCCTCCTTCCTCCTGCCCCCAAAATCTTTCAGCTTTAGCTTTAATTGCTTTTTTCTAAAAAAAGAGCACCACATCGTGACTCAAATTAATTGCATCCCCCCAACCCAACCCATCTCAATGAACAGTCCCCATTAAAAAAAAAAAGATGTACTTTTGTTATCCCCTAAGTAAAAGTACGATACAAAACTAGTGTCCTAATCATATGTCGTGGTCACTTCTCCCCCCAACTGCTCAAACTAATTGTATTCTCATAAAAATACATTAACCTGAACTAAGATTGAATTAGCCGACCGAATTCTAATTTCCTTTGCTATTTCTTTATACTTTTTCAATTGGGGAAATACACAAGAATTTTATTCATTAATTTTCTTTCCTTTAATCTCATTACAATTGATTATTCGGGGGGAGTAACGATGCGTGTCCCAAACGCAATGGGAACGATTTCGCATTTATTGCGTTGGATTGTCCATGGCTCTCACTGGGAAAGAAAGTTTCAAAGAAAATTAATCATCGATTAAATTCGGCAATTCCATTGAATGAATTGGAGACAGGCGGGCAATAAAAAATCTTAATCTTTTTTTTTTAAAAGAAAATAGATCGAACCGAACCTCTATGCCCATCTTTAGAGACTGTTGTTGCACGGGATGTGGAGGGGGGACTGTATTTGGCCCGACGACAGGGACTCACGACACTTGCATGTGTGTCGTCGTCCCTCTGTCTGGCTTTCCGTTCAGTTAAAATTAAATGCTTTAAGTGGTGGTTTTTTTTTTTTTTTGGGGGGGGGGGGGGATAATACGTATGGGATATGCCTCTGGAAGAATTCATTCCAACATGGGTAATATGATTCTACCAAGATTACAGTCATTCTAAAAAGAGTACAGACCAAAGTTGATGGATAGGAGCCAATGACTTTTTTGCACGTTTTGGGTGTGAATAGAAGGATGCATGTTCTTCTTGAATAATGTTAGATCTGCGAAATGTTAGTTTCAGTTTCAGTTAATTATCTAAGTACTATCCCAAGTCGAACATACGCGACTGACTAAATCAAAGATTTCGAGAGGATTGGTGATTATTTTTTTAAATTTCTAAGACTTGCCTAGTCAAATTTGAGGGTTTCTGCAGGCAGGCCCCAAGGCCGACGTATATAAATTAAATACTCAACTTTATATTTAGAGGAGAAGGATCGGACGTTCCATAACCTTCATCGGATACAAATGAATGCTGCCAACCTCCCCCCTACGCGCAATCCCCTAATTTTATAAATCCTATTGGAAATCTTTTGTTTATATCCTTTGATAATACGTCCGACAGATGAGATGTTGCTTTCCATGGACTTACCGGGGGGCGTCACACCCTAAATATTATTCCCATGAAAGTGTCTTTAAACTCCCCCCAACTCATTAACTCTTTATCAGGAATCACGGCTAAACAACCAAGCTTTGCACAGGAAGGTTAGTTTTAAAAAAAAAGAAATTTCAGCTTTAAAACTAAGTGTGAACCTCTTAAACAAACGCCCGGTCTCTCTCTTTTTTACGTTGTCGTCTGTCTGTCGGTGGAAATGGATAATATGCAATGGCATGTACGTATGTATACACGACGCATTTATCGTGTACTTCGAAGTCAAACCCCTCACCCCAGTCTTTTTGACTCGTTCCTCCCACCGCAATTTCTCTCAACGTTACTTTTTGCGTATTCGAGTATAATTAACTGAAGAAGAGTCCCTAACTCAGTACCTGACATGCATTTTTTTTCTTTTTAGTTCTACCTCAAAATCTCCTCCGCTCATTAAATTCACACGCGCCCTCCCATCTAATCCTCTTACAACCTTTAAATACGCTGCACCCCCCCCCCTCCCCTGTCCTGCGTCTTCCCCCCACCTCTAATCTCCGTTGCTCCCCCGAGTTATGTCTCCGAGGATTGCCTTCCTTGCCGTCCTCGTCCTTGTCGTCTTCCCTTCCTCGCAGGCCCGTCTTGGGTCCCCGTCCAGGCAGCCCGACTTCCTACAGGCCGAGTGCCTGACCGTGCCCAACTCCCAGTTCACCAGCTCTCTACTGTCTACCATGGACGTCCTCCGGCAAGTGACCTCCATCGTGTCGCAGTTCGCGGGTTTCTTCGGGGACTTCAGGCTCTCGAATGCCGTCACCGACTGCCTCGACCTCCTCGACTCTTCCGTCGACGAGCTTAGCTGGTCCGTGTCCGCCGCGGAGAATCCCAAACGTGAGCACATTAAATCCTCCCAAACCTACCGAACTATGTTTTCCTTCATTCGGGATATTGATTTTTCCTTGTACTTGGAATTTATTGTGACATTAAAATTCTAGTGGAGTGGACCATGTGAATTTATTTAATTTTTTCATTCGGATGATTTTACTATTATAGTTCGTAGGTGACAATTTTGATGTCTAATGATTCAGGAAAGGATAATGGCACCGGCGATCTGGGTTCGGATTTGAGGGCATGGCTGAGCGCGGCGCTTGCGAATCAGGACACGTGCATGGAAGGCTTTGACGGAACGAGCTCCGGCGTCGTGAAAGGTTTGGTGTCCGGCGGCATAAGCCAGATCACCTCGTTGGTCGAGGACCTTCTGACCATGGTCAACCCAAGAAATCGATACGGAATCCCCAGCGGTAACAGGGGATTCCCATCTTGGGTTGATCCCAGGGACATGAAGCTGTTAATGCAGGCCGGCGGTTCCAGCGATGCCAACAGCAGCAACGCCGGACCTGTCGTGGCAGATGTGGTTGTGGCGCAGGATGGGAGCGGGAACTTCACCAAGATTCAGGATGCTATCGCCGCAGCGCCGGACTACAGAGCGGACAACAGGTTTGTGATCTACGTCAAGAGGGGGATTTACAACGAGAATGTCGAGATCAAGAGGAAGAAGTGGAATATCATGATGTTTGGGGATGGGATGGGTGCGACTGTGATATCTGCACACCGAAACTACGTCGACGGCTGGACCACGTTCCGGACAGCAACCTTCGGTAAGGTCCTTGATCCTTTCTGGAATCGATGATCATAATTTTGAAATTTGGATAATTTCTGGGAAAAATGGCTACTAAAATTTGGAATTGTTGCAGCCGTCAGCGGCCGAGGCTTCATGGCGCGTGACCTGACGATCGAGAACACGTCCGGGCCACAGAAGCACCAGGCTGTGGCCCTAAGGTCCGACTCTGATCTATCAGTCTTTTACCGGTGCGAGATAAAAGGGTACCAGGACACCCTTTACACCCACACGATGCGACAGTTCTTCCGAGATTGCCGGATCAGCGGCACGATCGATTTCATATTCGGCGATGCGACCGTTGTTTTCCAAAACTGCCTACTCCTGGCCAAGCAGGGCCTTCCCCAGCAGAAAAACACCGTGACGGCGCAGGGCCGAAAGGACCCGAACCAGCCCACCGGCTTCTCCTTCCAGTTCTGCAACGTGTCAGCTGACTCTGACCTAGCGCCCAACGTAAACACGACCTCGACCTACCTGGGCCGACCATGGAAGCTCTACTCTAGGACCGTGTTCATGCAATCCTACTTTAGCAATGCAGTGCGGCCAGAGGGCTGGCTAGAGTGGAATGGCTCTTTCGCGCTAAACACGTCCTTCTACGGAGAATTCCTAAACTACGGACCAGGGGCGGCCCTTGACAGACGTGTCAAATGGCCTGGGTTCCACGCAATCAACAGCTCGGCCCAAGCGGTGAACTTCACGGTCGCCCAGTTCATCGAAGGGAACTCCTGGTTGCCGGCGACCGGCGTCGCCTATACTGCCGGCTTCGGGAATTAATACTCGATGTTCGTTACGTCGGCCTTAAAACGCACCCGGCTCGGGGATTAGCAATTAATTGTTGCAGATTTTGATGACTGTACAATTGTAATGTACTCAAATTATTCTGTATTAGAGTGGTATAAATGATTCAACATATAAGTTACTTGTCATTAGCTAAATCCGTTAGGCTTCTTAATTAAAATTAAGGAGGTAATTAAGTTGAAGGTTACATTTTTTTAATTATATAATTATGCCCAAATCATTCGTGCTAAGCAGAAAGCTAAATCATGGCTTTATGTAATTATCAATCATTAATCCTTGCAGCAATCCCTTTTCTTACCATTAACATCTTAATTCCTCAACTTGCAACTTCTCAAGAAGCCTTCAAGCCCGATATTACAGTAGCGGCTGATGGAACCGGGGACTACCGGACGATCAGCGAGGCCGTAAGGGCTGCCACAAATCATAGCACGAAGCCATTTGTGATCTTCGTCAAGAGGGGAAAATACATTGAACACTTGCAAGTCGGAAAGGAGAAGACAAACATCCATCTCATCGGCGAAGGCATGGGAGTAACGGTCATATCGGGGTCCCGCAGTAACCATACTGGGTACCGGACGTCCGACACCGCCACGGTTGGTACGGCCTCTAGAATCATTGGGAATGATTACCGGTTTGTGCAAACGCCAACTATGTTGATTTGAGTTTCGCCGGTTTCAGATGTGAAGGGGGAGAAATTCTTCGCCAGGGACCTGACAATAAGCAATGCAGTCGGGAAAGAGATGAATCAGGCGGTGGCGCTACAATCGAGATCGGAAAAATCGGTCTTCTACCGTGTCGAGATCGTGGGCTACCAGGACACACTATACGCACATTCCAAGGTTCAATTCTACCGGGAGTGCAAGATCACCGGCACGGTGGACTTCATATTCGGGAATGCCGCTGCCGTTTTCCAAAAGTGCACGGTCAAGACTAGACAATCCCTTATCGACAAGCAGACCAACACGATAACAGCCCATGGGAGGGATAACGGGAATGAGAGAACAGGGTTCGTGTTCCACCTGTGCACGATCTCAGAGGAGAGCGACCTCAAGGCAGCCGCCACGTACGACGAGCCCATCTCTCGGGGTGCGGCAGTCAAAACATACCTCGGCAGGCCATGGAGGGAGTATGCGGTTACGGTATTCATGGAGTGTTACATGAGCGAAATAGTGGACCCTATTGGGTGGTTGGAATGGAACAAGACCTTCGACTCAACCGTGCTCTACGGGGAGTATCGCAACGTCGGACCTGGGGCCGTCCTCACGGACAGGGTCAAGTGGAGAGGGTTCCACGCGATAAACAACTCCGACGTCGCGAGGCAATTCACGATTTCCGAGTTCTTGCGCGGAGACACGTGGATTCCCGCGTTCGGGGTGCCGTATCAAGGGGGATTAACAACAAGTGGAATACAATAGTTGATCAAATCACCATGGCCTTAGACTAAAACTTCTGATGGTTAGGGTTAGGGATATGCCGGCAATTAGAAATATGAAAATGAAACTTAAAACTCCATTACGATCAACCCTTGCTAAAACAAAGTAGTCGATGTAAAGTCATATTCTCCTATTATTAGATAATTAATTTAATCGCACTCATACATTTGGCTTATAATACATCAAAATTGTGATTGATTGAACTTCGAGATTAACGTCCTATAATAAATTAATACTATGATGAAATCACTAGTATTATATATAAACAAAGACTTTTTGCCTTGTAATAACAAGCGATGCGACCACAAAACAGAACAGTCTTCGAGATTAACGTCCAGGTCGGCAAATAAATTAATACTATGTTGAAATGAAATCATTATTAGTATAACGTATAAATAAAGACCTTTAGCTTTGTAATAACAAGTGACGCGACCACCAAACAGAACAGAGGAAATGGAAGAAAGAACCGCGTCCTTCAGCGGCTACGGCAAGTGCCATGAGCAGGAAGAAGACCCGTCGATTTACTGGAAACGCGCTCGTCGCCGTTTGATCATAATCTTGATCTCCGGGGTCGTGCTAGTGTTGCTTGTTGTCGGCATGACGGTTGGCATTGTGTTCTCGAAGGAGCCTGGAGGCGGGAATCAAGAGCCAAAGACATCACACGAGGCGGAATCGGTCACAGCAGTCTGCAAAGTGACGCGATACCCTGACTCATGCATCACCAGCATATCCCGGATGAGCGATTCCCCCGGTGCTGCTTCTCAAGATCCCAGCATAGAAGAGATCTTTGTGCTGTCATTGCAGGTCGCCCTGACTGAACTGAGGAATCTGTCCGTACACATTCCGAGGAGTTTCTACGACGACGAGTCAGATTCCCCATTGGAGCGAAGTTCGCTGATGGACTGTGAGGTTTTGATCAGGGATGCCATCGATCAGGTACGAGAGTGCATTGCTTGTGTCCCTGAGGGTCATGAAGCTAGGAGTGCTATAATCTCGAACGTCAGCAACATTAGGACATGGCTCAGTGCCGCAATCACGGACCAGAACACCTGCCTTTATGGGATCAAGGAAGCCGTGACTGAATCGTCCGCATTTCTGACAAACATGAGTACTACCATGAAGGATTCGTTGGAGTACACAAGCAACAGCCTGGCTATAGCGACAAACATATTTGCTGTCCTCAACGATCTTGGAGTAGCAAACCAAAAAACACGAAGACTGTTGGACGACAGTGGGAAAGGATCGGCCATCAGGAAAATCCCGAGTAACCCGAAACCCGACATAACAGTGGCAAAGGATGGGAGTGGGGATTTCAGGACAATTGCCGAGGCCGTCACGGCAGTGCCGAGCACGAGTGAGAACAGGACGGTGATTTACATCAAGAAAGGGTGTACGTCGAGAATGTGACAATCGGTTCTGATTGCTGGAACTTGATGATGTACGGCGATGGAATGAACAAGACAATCGTGTCATTTGCGATGAATCACGTCGATGGATTCACAACTTATTCAACAGCAACTTTTGGTGAGTTTAAACATTTTTCATTCAGGTGATTGAGGAGATTAATGTCGTAAATCTTGGGTGATTAGCACTGACTTTTATAATATTTAGCTGTTAATGGTAGGGGTTTCGTGGCAAAAGACATGGGTTTTAGGAACACTGCTGGCCCAGAGAATTTCCAGGCATTGGCATTACGATCGACGGCTGACCAATCAGTATTCCGTGGATGCTTTATTGATGGCTACCTGGACACATTGTATGCACACACCGGTCGGCAATTCTATGGCGGGTGCCTTATCACAGGGACGGTGGACTTCATATTTGGGAATGCTGCCGCGGTGTTCCAAAACTGTAGCATCCGGCTGAGGCAACCATTGACGGGGCAATTCAACACCGTGACCGCACAAGGGAAAAGCGACCCAAATCAAAACACGGGGATCGTAATTCAACGCAGCCAGGTCACTCCCTTGGGAAACGTTACGGCTGATTCGTACCTCGGCCGGCCGTGGCAAGACTTCTCCACCACTGTTTTCGTTCACTCTAATATGGATAGAATTGTAGAGCCGGCTGGTTGGGCTCGTTGGGATCCAAGAAAGGATCCTCCTAGCACAATATTCTATGCAGAGCATGAAAATGTCGGAGCAGGATCAGAAACCCTTCATCGAGTCAAGTGGCCAGGATACAAACGCAACATCACAGAGCACCAAGCGTCTAGATTCGGAGTTGATGCTTTCATTCAAGGGAGTAGCTGGTTGTCACACGCAAATGTTCAATTTGATTCTTCGTATTAATGATCACTGTAAGATAATCTGATGATCACCACAATCTAATTTAGGACACGAAAAAGTGCGAAAACATATATGTGATAACGTACCTCTATAAAACCAGATTATTAGGTCTTTAAACTTCGTTTTTATCCTAATCTTAATTCAGGAGTGTTACCTGATGAGATCTGCAAACAACGAAGGAGGAAAAGATGGTGATTTGCGTCTTCCTCTCCCTGACTTGTCGACGGTCGATGGAGCACTTCTATTAGGATTAGAGCAAGCAAGATAGGGGACCTAGCACCTGTTAATATAAGGTGAGATGGGCCCTTCCATCACGGGCTTACATCAACACACTGGGCTTATACCGAATGTCGTCCAGCCCACATCAATAACAAAACACCGAGATGTCGCAAAAGCTCAAATAAAAGATCACCCAAAACTGAACGAGGGATATCATGCATTGTCGTAATACAGCCTATTTTATAAAAACTGAAATCGGTAATTGATTATAGCCCAATAAGAATTTTATAAAAAATAAAATAAAATAATAAAGGTAAAAATAAAATTCCAACACTGAAATGTTAATGGTCATAGATATGATTTTGTGTTTTTTTAAAGTATCCTCACGGATAACTGAGATTCATTATGCTGTTATTTTTTAACAATATCTAATTATTATTTATTTAAAAAATCATATTTACGAGCTAGTGTGAAGTATGAGAAAGATTGTACTATTATAGTAATGTAATATGGATAAAGATAATTAATACTATGATGAAATCATTACATATAACATTTGTCTCGGAATTGGAAGAAAGAACAACTCTCTTTCACCGGCTACAACAAGTGCCACGAGTAACATGAAGATCCATCGATTTGTTGGAAGTCCATGGAGCCTAGAGGCAGGACTCGCACAAAGGCAGGATGAGGCTAACATTTATGCCGTTGACCGTACTTCCTCTACATCATAGGATATTTAGCTTCGGAAGAAAATTTCTTGTCATGTGATAAAATACAAAAATAATTAATTTTACTTTTTAGGATGAGTTTTTCGAATTTCATAAATTACGAAAGTTTTTTATAATTATTATAGAAAAAAGTTCATTTTAGAATGAAATATTTGAAACGAAAGATAAAAGTTATTAATATTGTTTTTTAGTACGAGCTTTTCTATACCGAATGAAATTCTTATAGTACTAAAGTTTCATCTAATCGTTACAGGAAAGTTCGTTCTGGAACGAAATTTTTCAGTCTGGAATGAGATTTGCTACAAGACAAAAGCTATTAATATTTTTTTTAGTATGAATTTTTTTGTTCAAAACGAACTTTATTGTAATACGAAGTTTCCTGTAATTATTACAACAAATTTCGTTCTAGAATACATCAACCTACTATCTTTGTTATGAGTATGACACTATTTTTTTATTTCTAGAAGCATATATATTAAAAGCAAATTGTCCACATTCATAGTACAGTAGCCTACAACACACAATGTGATAGTGTGCGTAAATTCTTTCAATTCTAAATGAGTAGCGAAATACCATATGTATATATTTGTATGAAAACAATGTTATCTTTGCTACTTACAATAAATCCGTGAACACAAAATGAATAAAAACCTCCTAACCGAAATCACCTTAATCTTAAAAAAAAAAACTTATGAATACCTTATAAATATATTATTAAGTCAATGTGTTCGTTTTAATAAAAAAATAATTTCAAGATTTCCTAATATATATAAGCTAATTTAGTTATTTTAAAATTGTATATATGAGTTTATCATATTGGAAAAGATTGGAGCATACTCCTACATGTTATTATCTTATAAAATATAAATAATAATTATATGAGCTCTGATACCAAATTATTAATAAATTTTGTTAGTATATATATAAAAAATCTCAAAAGCTATCGTTAAAATTTATAATTTTGGATCCCTTTAAAATTTTTGCTACATTAAACTTTTTATGTTTTCAATTATATTATAAGACACGTTAATATTGTTTGAATATGTAATTTAGTCAAATAATTTACTAATTTTATTTATTTTATTATCTTTTAACTATATTCCAAAAATTCTGAAATTTTATATTAAATGACTTTTAAGCAAACTTTTTTGTCGATATAATTTAAATTTTAAATTTTTATGATTGTTTAAATTATTTAAAACTTCTACTGCCATATTAAAAATAAAATTTCTCAAATATAATATCCTTGTGTTTGTATAGCTTCATAACCTTATGTAAATTTGTGCTATGACTAAATGAGTCCATGCAAATCATTACAAATAGCCCGCGACTAAATTCATGCACCTATTCGGTGCATCTGAAGGGATAGCTCATTGTGGGTCGTCCCGAAAGGTTAATATAGATTCGTGATCGCTCGATTCCTTAAACCGTGAATGACATTCACTACCTTCACTCTAACCCGATAAAAAAAAACCATGACATACATTTACATTCCTCTTGTTGGGACGATGATGTTTCACTCTACTCGGGACAAGAAAAAAAGGAAGTCAAGAATTAGTCATTGGTGGACAAAATAGAAATCTCGAACAAAAAAAATAACTCCAACCGTACGAAAATGGAAATCCCATCGCTCTCGCCCAAAAAAACAATTATTATATTACTATTTATTTATTCATCTATAATGTACGTGGAAATTTGTTCAAGTAAAAAAAAACTTTAATAAACAAATAAGTTTGATTAAAAACACAGTTTTTTTACTCCATTCTAATCCGAAATTTTCTTATTGAGAATTTTTTGTTAAGTTCCAAATTAATAATTCTAAGAAAAAATTTAAGAAGAACGTCATTTTTTTAATATTAAAAAATATGGTGTAATTTATATATACTTAGTGTTAAAAGAATTTCGAGTCGAACCAAATCAATTATATTCACAAGCAAAAACAATTCGGGTATTGCAGCATTACACTTTGAGACAAAAGATGAACAAAATTTTCAAGGTATTAACGCCCCAAATCGTAATATAAATCGCAAGAAAAATATAAACACATACATACATAGGTTACAACGGCCAACTTCCAACTTTTAAGAGATGAACAGAGACAAAAGATGTCATATGTACGAGGTGGTATTATTGTTTGTCCTAACCTGAGCTTCGTCATCGCCTTCACACTTGGAATTGATGCATGGAATGATCAATGGAGGTGACCACTGATCAGGAACCATGAGGAAGTACGTAGACATTGCCTTCCGAAACCTCTTCTTGTACATCTGCGGGGAGACGACCGTCGGCGACGCATTCTTGGGCCCGCCAAGGATCCCGGAAGTCTTCACCCAGGTCTCCAGGTGCTTGTCCCACGTGTACTGCCGCATGAAGTCAATGATCCCGAGTACGAGCTCGTCTCTCTCCTCGTCCACACCCACGAGCAACGAATAGTCCATTACGTCAATCGACTGCAACGACGAAATACTGCATTCATTGATTGATCCAAAGTCTGGAGAACTTTTGGTCCAGTAAAATTGAAATCTGACGGACTTACAGCAAGAAACGCGGTGTCATTCCAGACTGCTCTCTCCAGCAATCGCTTGGCTTTATTCCCGACAAATATCGGAGAAGTTGGCATTGCTTCGATCAAGTTCTGATCCAGAAGCACCTTATTGCTTCCACCGGTGTCAGGATTGTAACGAGCCCGAGAAGAACCTTTAAGATCATAAAGTCGTGAGACATTTCGGCGGAAGAGAAGGTTTTCCATCACAAGGACATCTATTTTAGACTCTTTTCCACTCTTGACGTGCTTTGTGGAAATCTGCAACAAAGCATGACGAAATGACCCATTGGAAACTGTTCGAACAGAAGGATTGACGAACCAACAATGAGATCGATCATACCTGGTATATACCGAGTATTTTTGCCAAGCAAGTAGGGCTTTTAGTGTTGATTGACTCGGAAAGGTACTTGAAGTAGGCCGGGCCAAACTTGATGAAAGACTCCAGCTCAGTCTTGGTGACCTGTTTGATGATGAATCGATCGTCCAAGGTTTTGGCAAAGAACACATTGCTCTTCCCACCCTGGGCGCCCCATTTCTTACAACGGCTCAAAGACCGCACATAATCCATCTCCGATGGACAACAAATGTTCCTCAGAACCTCGAACTGCTCAGCATAATAACAAGTCACGGTATACTTGGCTTTCCCTTGAGGACCATCATCTGTGAATGTAACTCGAACATGCAAGTCCCTGGGAGATGACACGGAACTAGACGAGCCCAGGGCACTCTCGTCATATGAACCGATACTCTTAAGACTATCCCAAGCCGATTCACTCAATGAATTCAATGTTAGGATATTTACCGGGTCCATGAGGGGCAACGACAGTGAAGAATAAGGCCCATCATTTGCTTTCCAAGGGTTGGACAGTTGAGCTCGATAATCTGAAGAGATGAGCGCATGCGATATGATGCTTGTAGGCTCGTCATCATACACAGGAACAACAGTGTTTTTCAAGCCAACTGGAAGCAACAACCTGGCGCCTGTTCTTCGTTCAAGCTCCCAAACTGATCTCACGTAGACAGGATTGTATTCACTGATACCAAATTTCTCGAACTGGACAGTAGAAGCATCAAAGGAGCTATCCAAAAAGAGAATCTCTTTTCTAACATGCTCAGCAGTGGAAGCTTCTATAGAGCTCCCCATAGAAGACAGACTTGCCGCTGACAAATCGCCATCCCCTGCATGGGTGTCACTGCAATTCACATGTTCAGGACATTCCCCCTCAGATAAGACCGGATGAACTGTTTTCCCGGACAGCAGTGGATCAGACTCCGTCATTCTGTTACTCAAATCCTCGGCACACCCCTTTTCGGATGGTCGGCTCTGGCGAAAGGAGTTGTAACTTCCACATCCCAACTTCCTGGCATCTCCAGAAGGCAACCCCACTTCAACAGGCGTCTCCCCAGAATTTATTATTTTATCCACCGGCTTCACTATGGAGGCTGTTGAACTGTCTGGAGGTTTCTTGTTGTTAGGTTTAAGCACGCAGATCAAGGACTGGTCCCAATTGTAAGAATAATAAAGCAACTGCCTTCTCAACTTGTTGATCTCTAGAATGTCGATAGATGGTGTACTGTCGTTTGAGTTTCTGCACAGTGTTCTACGCAGCAATTCCTGGAAAAAAGATAACCGCATACTGGGAGTTGATTAATTTGGATTAATCAACTTTAGCAACAAAGGCAGAACAAAACAATTTACTTCACATGTCGTCTTGGGCGAGCCAATTTAATTCATAATTCGACAAATGGACCAAACACATTAATATAGTAAAGGAAAACAAAATGGCTACCATGAATTCTTCTTTCTGCTTCAGCAACATCCTTTCCAATTCCTCCATGTGACTTCTCGCCTGAGATGCTTTATAGTTTCCATCTTCATGTAGAGAACCAACTGATTTCTCCAAAACACGTTCAAGTGCATTGTGCACTTCGGAGAATAAAAGCTCCGCTCGATCTCGCAACTATTTTGTCCATTAGAAAATAGTAAAACATGAGTTGAGGAATCTAGGCGGCAAAGATCAATCAGGAAAGATTACAACTCTATGGGGCAGGCACCTCATTTGCTTCTTCTTGCAACCACTCCATATTACCAAAGTTAAAGTCCACTTTGAGAGGTGGAAGATAAACAGAGTGAACATGGATCGAAGCATAGCGAAAGCAAGCAACCATTCTGCCGAAGCTGGAGAGAATTGAAAAATTCAAGTCAGTCAGAAGTTTTTGTATTCTGGGTCAAAGTCGACGAGAAGAGACACAGGGAAGTAGCTCGATGACCGTGTTTGATAACAAAATGAGTACTTACCCATAGAAGCGGAGACAATCCCTATGAAGGGAATGACCACAACTTGCAACCCTGCTTGCAGCTGCATGATTAGAAAAGCTGAGCTCCAAAAATTTTCCGAATGACAATCCCCATGCAGCATCAGACATTACAACTCTTCGAGTTGCCAAAGGAAAACCATCTTTACGGGGGCATTTCAAACACCTATGCCACATCCAAATTTTTCCTTCAGCTTCCCCTGGTAGATGCTCTCGAAGTTTCCTGACGGATATGGTAAGGCTGCCTTGCCGGTGGGTGTAACAATGAATGTGTGCTTCTGACGGCATGTCACAAGTGCGACAACGATAATTCTGCACAACATCGAAATAAAGAATTAAGAATGCTCCGAAAAAATGGTAAATATTTCTCATAGTAGAAATTGTAACTATGGGAAGAAATCAATACCTCATCGAATAAATGATCGCACAGAAATCTGCCAAGAGGTCTGTCAAAGCTTCCATAGTACTTAATTCGAAACAAGTGAGACCTTTCACACACAGTTCCCTTCCAAACACACCGAGTGGACAATGAAACTAAAATGCTCTGATTATCCGACGGCGAGGGAGGAAACTCTTCTTTGGAAGAACCCAGCTCCCCTTGATGATCATCTCCATCTTTAGCACCAACAAGCTGTAAACCACCCTCAGCATTTACCAACGTGGGGGCAACTTCATCGAAGGTAGAAGCAAGTGGACTAGATTTTTCATGGTCAGCCTGACTACCCTTTGCAAATTGTAACTGAGGTCTGTGATACTCTGTCATGGCAGAGTCCTCGTACACATTATTATGACAGTAGGCAACTTCAGATAAAGCTGCTGATTTCTGCCTTTCCACATCAATAGTAGGTAAATTATTTCCACATTCAGACCCTCTTGCCATTAGGCCTCTATCATGATTCTGTACATCACTCAACGTTTGTACATGCAAAGGCTGTGCCGGAGGGGTTACCACAAAACCAGGAATAGTAGAGATGGACCTCTTGACGATAGATGGTTTATCAGGTAAAGCAACGGCCAAAGGAGATTCAAGAGATAGATCTGGCAGTGAAGCACCTTCATCAGCCAGAAAAGATGTCTCAAGAGCCAGGTGGTAAGCTGCAAAAACTCCATACTGGACTACATGCTTCACCTTCTTCAGTTCATCACCATTGGCACCCTTTAGTAAAATCTGAAAAAAATAATAATAAAACGATAAAATAATTCAGTTGTTACTAAGCAAGCAGGAACACTAAGAGCCCAGAGTGCATCAAAATTAGCGTTAGTTAATGGAGGATGGCCGAATATGTATGCAGACTGCCTCTTGTAAATAATTACAAGAAGGCTATTCCCATGGCCAGAAATGACCAGCAGGACCCAAAAGGACCTTTGGCCGAGGAGATCTGCACATCAAAAGCTTCTAATATAGTTATTCGCCACGATGTACTAGCAGATCTTAACAATCTAAAATTCTTACAGAAATGCAGAGAAGCCAAAAACTTCATCAATTCTGTCCAAAGCAACTGACAACAATTTGATTCCTCAAGTAGCATTTATATCCAAAGCTGAAAATGACAAAGATTAGCTTGTGCTATCTAGACAGACCGTTAGGTATGCTGGATTTGTTTGTTTAGCAACACATAGTAAAATAAAAGCTCATCATGCTCTCAATTTCTTTCACATCACTTACAGTGCAACCAAAAGGCTTGGGGCATCCTTCAAAAAACATCAAGGTCTTCACCAATTTTTTCCCACCCTGCCCAGCACTTCCATGCACTTCTATGAACTTATCCACATGAAATGATTCACAGTAACCCAGCTTGGGTGATGTGAGATGATCAATGGAAGGCACAATCTGGGCACCAGTGCACCGAGCTATGCGTTCTAAGAGTGGTCTCTTAATATTCAACACAAGTGATATATCCTTGGCCAGAAGATACTCTTGTGCATGGCGAGATACAGATTTCTCCACCAGAAGTACATGAGGGTGATGTGCGTCAATCTTTGCGACAGCCATTTTCAAGTGGTCCATTTCCTGGTGTAGATTAAAGCATAACAATCATCCTGAACTATTTTCTAGACTTCTAATTCCATGACTGTTACAGACAATAACAAAAAAGATGGAAAATCGTCCAGACCTGCTGCAGCAAGGTATCAAAGCTCGAGAGATGATTAGCGACTCTTTGATATTCCAGAGCTCCTCCAAGAATCAGAAACCGTGGTCTATCAATTCTGGTTGGCATACGCCGATGAGCCACATTTTTCTTGCAAACAACTCCCTTGATAACCTCACTACACAAAGAATGTGGACATGAATATTTCAAAGTCTTTGCAACAAACTCAATTTATTTCAGCATTTCCACATTACCATTTCTTTCAACACTCAGATGAGCAATCCTCTCATATGACACCAAATAAAAAGAGTTGCAATTTCTAGAGTTCCAAAACAAATATCTGTACATATTGCTACAATCAGTTGGAGGCTGTTTGCGATAATATTCAATTTCAGGCCCAGATAAAGGCCAAAACACTAGCTCAATGAGATAGTTGAAGAAAGTGAAGAGGCGAAGAATCATTATCGCATGCTTTGGTACCACAACAAAGTAAACTCTCTTTCTTCACAGGAACATATCATGCAGGAGCAGATAGGGGTATCCTGTTGGAAGATTTCATTTCAACCCTAGTTCAAATAGTGGTAAGTTACATACATTAAGGCTGTCTTCGTCCTTTAAGTACTCAATCCGTTCACTGAAACTTTCAACCAGTGGAGATATACTCACTGGTTTTTCAACAATATATGTGCACTGTCCCACCATTGACATCGTTTTGCAATTATCAAAGACTGTCCTCTCAAAAATCTACCATCAATTAGTGAAATGCATTCAAATGATGGAATCAGAACAATTAGGACATCCAATAACCAAAGAACTCTAGAAGAAATCTTTCATAACCAGCAAAATGTACCTTTCACCACGCCAGCCGCATGCGATGCATTTAACTTTCACATAGCCACCTGGATCCATCCCTCCACCTTTGCTCATATCAGGTTTGAGAAGGCTAGCAGCCTCCCAACAGAGAGAAGAAATTATCTCCAACCAGCTTTCTTTTCCATCCTCACCACCCACGTGTAGGTTTTCAACCTGCAAAAGCTGGGCTATTAAAGCCCTAAAATGCCCTTCTACTACATTCTTCATGGCTTCCCTCTGATCCTTGCCTGCCCTCCTTTCCCTATTCCGAAACTCCGCCCTCCCAAAACTGTTAGAAGAATGCAAATAACCCCACTCACCATTCGCCCCATCACCATCATCATCCTCAAATAAAACCACCTCTTTTTCGTCCTCCTCATCTTGTGGCTCAGGAGGTAGCCATAGAAGCCCATTGTTTTCAAAATCCACGTGTTCTGCATTTACACTGTCTGAATCATGCCCAAGAGAAGGACTGTCAAATCCAGGATCAGCATCAACCTTATCTCCCCCTTCTTTATTGCCGTTGATTTCATGCAGATCATAAGTTTCATGTGATGTGCTGGTGGCATCATGCGAGTTGGAGTGATTGTCATGGTGTACTTGAAACGGCCCATAGAACTGCTCCATGTCGTCAACACAACCATAATGCCTGGATTCTGAGTCCGAATTATACAGACCATAGTCAACATCTTCGTCGTCACTCCTACCAAAAAGAATGCAAGACATTAGCAATAAAATCTGCACAGAATAGTACAATCATGGAAAATCAACCAAATAGAAAATTGAACTGACACGGAAGCACTGATGCTTAATATGATTTCTCCTGGAGTTCTTAAAGTTCAGGTCAGTATACGGACACAGTCATCATCGATGTAGAACGTATCTTCAGTCTACGAGATTCAAGTTATCAAAGAAGAGACGTCATATTGGCGCAAAAGACATACTGGTTATAATATTGGTCCCTTGAGTCTCCAAGCGATGGTTCCCTCTCGGGCGCACCATTCTGTTGCTCAAATCCGTGGATTTGTGCAGGAGACCCGTGAGGACTCAGATCATTACGATAAATCACGTGTTTATATGGCCCGGTTGAGGGAGGAATCGAGCCAACTGAACTGATCCCACTGCCGCTGTTACAGGTGCTGAATGATTTAGTACTAACCAAGCTCACGGCCGATAGTGATGGACTCAGTACAGGCAAAGAATCGTCGCCTCCATTGTCAGCACCCACTGTTCCTTGCTCCCACTGCTTCAAGCAATAGTTACAAACTCTAATTATTTCCCAATCTTCCCGACCACTCTTCTGCTCATCGGAAAGAGCAGGTATTGAATTTGATGTGCACCGGGCACAGAAGACCCTTCCGCAAAGGCGGCAGTGATGCTTGCGGTTGAATACATTGAACTGTGAATCACACTCGTAACACACACGACAGCTATGATCGGGCATCCAAAAATCCCGGGGCAGCTTCACCAGCTCGGCCCTCGGAGGGATCCAGGACCTGGCTAAGTCAACTAGCTCGGACAGTCTGTTGTCGGGGGTGCCCATCCACTACTTCCCAACCCAGCCCCCTCATACCGATACTTCCATTTGACAACTTTGAGCAGGTGCCCCCCACCAAACTACTCTAATCAAATCCTGTGAAACATCTGCCCAGCAACAGAATTTCAACAACAACAACAAGACAAATAATAAACCAATATACAGATGGTCAATGTAAGCATTCAATCTCCTAATCAATCAAAGAACAGAGGAGAACCACATTACAACACGAGCTCGAGATCAAATCAAAACAGCTACCATGTCAATCCTCCTGCAACTCGTCATAAACAACCGAGAGTCTCTTCGAAAAATCTCAAAACAGGCAAAAACCCACCAGGGCATCACTCCAAAACCCCTCGATCAGTGAAACAGCATCCCATCTCATCTCACCGCTTCAACTATCAACCTGAATAGTCCCAAAATCCCACAAACCAAAAGAAAAAACCCAGTTCACAAAAACCCAGTAGTCGTCGGGAACAGGCACAAAGACTCGACCTTGGAGAAGAAAACCGAAACGGGTACAAGCGAGAGGATAGGAAACCGGAGGAGGGGGGGACTTTCGACGTTCTCCATTAGGCCAATTCAGGAGCGTTGCGCTGAACACGTAATGAAGACAAGTCGTAGCTTCCGTGAAAGCATTAATTACATGCACCACCACTACCCACCCCAGCACACACACACACAATCCACCACCACCTTCCCCCCTCCTTCTTATCCCATCGTGTACGGAAGCGAAAAAGAGAAGGGGAAGGGGAGGGAAATCAAACGGAAGACGACAAAGGAAGAAGAGAAGGAAAAGGGGAAGATGATTCAGGAATATTGGATTGAGGAAAAAGAATCAGCGCCGCTTCTCTTCTTCACCTACCTTATTTCTTTTCTTCCCTCTTTCCGTGTCGTGCGTCGTCGTCCTCAGCTTGTTTGTGGCTTTGGCTGCCCTCCCTCCATTTTTATATATTACGTTTGGGTTTGGTTTCCTTCGTTTGTCCGTCTTGTTATGAAAATCTTTCTCGCTTTCTGTGGCAGATAAAAAACTAAAAACTGAAAATTATATGAAAAGCCAAATAAAAAAAAAACGTCAGACATCTCCTCCCAATTAATCGATATTACCAGACGTTATTAGTTACGTCGTTTCATTTGTTATTACATCCGTCCTAGTCGGGTGGTTTTATGGGCTTGGGTCGAGTAATTGGCCCGGTTTGGTTTACTTTGGGCCTATGCTTTCGGCCCATTATCAACGAGTTGTGTTGGAAAATTAAGAAGTTTTTTTAAGTCAACTCCTCCTCCATCAAACACAACACGCCCCAACTAAAATAATAATAATAATAATTAATTGCACCGAGACTTAGCTTATCTATTGAATTATTATTCAAAATTCAATTCAATTATTTCGGGCAAAAACATGCGACCACATTGGATGAACATCGACCAACTAAAGCGAAAAAGTGACCTCAAACACATTTGACTTTCCCGGCCCCCAAAGTAACGTCAGTCATTTCAATTTTCATTGATGTCACGTGGTATCCGGCAACTTGCCATTTTTTATAACAAAACTTTATTTCGTCCCTTTTGGTGGGCACACAAACTTCATGAGGTTGGGTTTGTCTTTGCCTCCGTCACTATGTCTACATCTTGTCTTCAACAAGACAAAGCCGCGAGAGATTCTGACGCAACTAATTATTTCTATTAACAGCAGGAGAGTCCCTCCCTTATCTTCTTCCTCGTCGAACCAGAGTTTCGTTAATAACGTTAGGCAATAAAAAAAAATTATAAATTAAGGTGTTTAGTTTCAAAATTTATTGATTAATATTAAAAATCGGTTATAATCGATTTTGTATATTAAAGGAAATCGATTTTTGAAAGACCGACTTTTAAATTTAAACTAGAAAGGACAATATTTAAAAGACCGATTTCTTTCTAAAATATGAAATCGATCTTTTAAAGTCCGACTTTTCTATTTTAAATTTAAAAGTCGGTCAAGGCGGACTCTCGTATTTTAAATTTAGAATTCGATCTTTCAAAGGCCGATTTCCTTCTATATTAAAATCGGTCTCATAAAGATCGATTTTAGGACATTAGTAAATAAATTTCGAAACTAAAGACCTTATTTCGTGAAATTTTTTATTGACTAACATTATTAACGAACAAAACTCCACCAAACCACTTAAGTTTGTTCACAACACATTTGGCCATGTCATGTTCAATGTGGATTTTTAATTTTATAAGTTTGGTCGTCACGAAAAAAGTGCCCCCTTTTTTTTCTAGTATAATTTCGGGCATGCCTAAAAAATTGTTTGGAACTTGACTATTCCTGATCATGGAGAGTCATGATAAAAGTCTGCATTATTGGATAAAAAATCAAATCATCTTATTGCATCCTTAATTATGTACTTTAAATAGCCTGACAAGATCCATTGCAGAGGTTAAAGCAATAGGATTAGTAAAAACTGTTAGAAGCACTAAACTTCCAGAAAAAAAAAATATGCCGAGAGTTATCCGGGAGGAGCCTTTCGGTGTTGCGCCGAGAACAGCCGCGGAGACCAGGGAGGTATTTACCGTCTGGATGAAGTCCTTGATCATGAATGGCAGGGGTTGCACCGTGTTCGACTCGAATGGTGGTATCATCTACCGCGTCGACAACTATGAATGTGGGCGGAGGAGTGAAGTCGTAGTTATGAATTGCAGGGGTGACGTCGTTCTTACACTTCTTAAGAAGGTAATGCTCGTTTATTATAAGTTACGTTCATGAACTACTGTCACGAATTTCACCTTCGGCCCTGCTTTGGATTGAACAGAAACTTAGTCTGGTCGAGAGCTGGGAAGGTTATGGTTCGGGAAACCTGGTGCAGAGTCGGCCGGTGTTTCAAGTTCGAAAGCCACTGAGGCTTACAAAGGGGGAGATCCCTTACGACATCAGAGTTCAGGCTATAGGAAACAATGGAACTGGCCGATACATCATGGAAGGCATCGGCAGCGGAAAGTACTCGTGCAGGATTAGCAAAGACACCGGCGAGCTTATAGCTGAGGCAAAACGAAAGGAATCAAGCACGGGAGTCATGCTGGGGAAGGATGTTTTAACAATGGTCATCGAGCCGAAGGTCGATCTTACAATAGCCATCGGACTTCTCATAGTCAGCGGCCTAATGAACAACACATTATGACAGGACAAACATATGAACCAAACTTCACTTTATAGCCGTCCAAACAAGCATGATGCGTCGACTGCTTTGTCGAGGTATACCGGACCAGAGTGTATTCCAAAGAGCACAAACAATAACGATATTTACACGTCCCTGATCCTAGTAAATATACAAGTACTATCGCCGAACGAGCATATTTCAATGTACATCCGTGACCGAACTGGTCGGTCATGCGTATGGGTTGTATGGTAATGACCTGAGGGAAGGACCTCGGATGGCAGAGAAGAGGTCTTCGAGTGCAGTGTACAGAGGCTCAGCAGCCTTCGGTTTATCAACCATTCCAAGTAAAATGTCGGATGTCGTGAGGTAAGGATCACCATAGAACCGGAGGTTGGCATCCATCCGGGTAGCGACAAGGTTCCCCTCTAGGGATACACCAACGAAAGCACCTACATAAATGCAAAACAGTGGCTAACTAAATGTCATACACAGAGTCGGGAATCGCTTCGCAACTGATTCAGAAAACATGTTCGAGGATACTACCTTTGCTGCAACTGTATGTATAGCACATGCCAGAACCTCTATCGCCAGCCCGAACATCTGCCTCCATTACTCTTCCCACTGGCCCAGCAGCAGCGCTGCAACCAGCACCGAGCGAGAAGTGGACTCGACTGCAAAATGTCTTCACAGCCTTGTAATCGTGCATCACTATGATGAAGTCCATGAGCTCACACCCGATCTGATATGTCATGGAGAAAACGATAATTCCATCAGAAGCACAAAAAATACGTCGTCTGTAACCGCCAACCAATAACATACACAGAACCATACACGATAGAACATAACTCTGCAAGATGTTGAATTTACCTGGGCACCCCAACTGAGTCCAGCAGAGCATATTGCTGACGGGGCAGACCAAGAACAGTCTGCCCTTCGAGCAACCACCAACCCGGTGCCCACCTTATAAGCAACCAGCATGCCAGCTTTGGCCACCGTCAGAATGGCCAAACCTTTTGCACCTTGTAACACAGCTAAAGGTATAGATTTCTCGGGGTTAGACCGAGCCACCAGGCAATAGCTTCTCAAAGTATTAGCAGCTTTGTAGATCTCCTGTTCCATGCTCAGACCAACAGGAAGATTCAACCAGCCCCTCGTGCAGGTCCAATCCAAGACATCGTGCTTAGCCACTTGCACGGCATTGCTGATCGAGTTTATCAGAACCCCTTGCAACGGATCAAGCCTATCATAACAGGCATCACATACCCGTTGTGGGTTCTTCTCCCGGAACTTCACAGGCAGCAAGCACCTTCCCTTAGTACACAGCCTGCAGAAAATACCGCCACAAAATCGACAATGATGCCTTCCTCGGGTGAATGCTGTGAAGGGAGCAGAACATTGCATGCAAATAGTTGTGGAGCTATCAGGAAGCCACTCCGGAGGTTCAGCTTCAAGCACATCTTTGTGAGCACCATGCTGTTTGCCATCCGGCTCAAGAAGTGGCGGTGCACTAGGTATGTATACTGAGGAATGCACAAACGTAACACCATTTTTCCCTGACCCAAGGAATGAGACATTCGAACCAGGTAACTGCGGCTGTCCTGCAGGAACACTCGGGCCCTTGTTTCTCCCAGTCAAGATTGCAAATATACCGCTCACCACATTCTTCAAATTCACCTCGGGCAGTGGATCATTTTTGGTAGAATGATAAGCTTCGTCGCTCGAATCATACTCATCCCCATAGAGGTCCTCAGTTGCGGGAGGAAACCCATATATAATTCCATGCTGGGGCCTTGTCGGAACAATTGCACCACTGTCTTTACTTTCCGAAAACGCCCATCCGGAATCGCAATACTCGTCCTCATACACAAACTTATTTTCTTCCCTCTCTACATTAGAAACTGAGGAAGAGGGAACTCTTCCCTCTGAATTTGCCATCCGCTAAGCCAAGTGCCTCGCACAGCAGCAGCTACCACCCGAAATTTTCCCCGAACTGAACGGCCACCTATCAACAGGCCATCAAAATACCTGGAAAAGAGTTCCCACTCGTTCAACTACTCAAATAAAGAAAAGCTCAAAATCAATGCCTTATGTCTCCCCAAAACAAACACCCTAATCATTAACAAACAACACATCACACCACCCATCAGCTAATTCTTCTTAAAAGACCGCATCGATCCAGAAAATTTCGACTCCCATCACAAAAATTCAAACCCCGAACAATCGAAGAAGCCTGAGAATTATACCGGGACGAAGAAGAAACAACCCGGAAATTACCATATTAGGGTTTCGGGAGACTGCTTCGACAGGAAACCGTCGGGATGTTACGGAGTTTGGGGAAAATGGTGCAGGTCGAACCTTTCTGGGGTTTAATGAATTGGAATCGGTGGATTGGATCGATTGTGGGGGAAACGACGGGAGACGAAGGGCAGAGTAATTCGGATGGATGGAGCGATGATAATTGGCGTGGTAAGAGACAGAAAGGGGAAGAAGAAGCCAAACGTGCTTTGTCCACACGTCTCCCCTCGGTTACAAATTTAATTCATTCACTTATATTTCTTACAATGCCTAATTAACAAATATATATGTTTTTTTCGATTTAATATAATATTTTACAGATATTTTCGTGCATTCCGACGTTTAAATGTTAAATCGATTTTTATTACCGTTATCTTACGTAGACTTACGCAAAGTCGACATGGCTTTTAACTCCGTTAACACAACCGTTAAATCCGTTTTTTTTCCGAATCAATCCCTAATTTCAATTCTTAATCCTTAAAATAAAAGAAAACAAGACCCACGAACAAAACACATCTCCAAATCAAATGGTGAAACCCACGAACAAAACCCACTCCTGCAGCTCCCCGATACCTCCTCCAGCAGCTCCCCACCACAACCCCTATTCCGTCCTCCAGTAGCTCTCCGACGCTGACCCTGCTCCCCACCGCAGCCCCGACTCCTTCCTCCAGCAGTTCCTCGACGCCACCAATTGCTCCCCACCGCAGCCTTGACTCCGTCCTCCAACAGCTCCCCAATGCCGACCAATCGCTCCCGGACACCATCCTCCAACAGCTCCCAGCAGCAGCTCCGCCCCGGTCCTCCAGTAGTTCCCCACCACAGGCCTGACGCCAATGGGCAACTCCCCGCCGCAGCCCCGACGCCAATCCGCAACTCCCCATCGCAGCCCCCTTCATGCTTAGAGCAGTTAGAAATAATAATTTCGGTCCGACCTTTATCTTCAGTCATACACGAGCTATTCAAATATTAGGCCCGATTTATATCAATATTTCAGAGGGTTCAATTGTTTCGAAGTATAGAATATATTTAGTTGATACCGTAATAATCTCTTATTCTTTGATGGGTGGAATTGATGGGTGGAATTGAAGATATTATTAACTTCGGGGATTTTATTGTTAATGAGGGGTTATGGTTCCCAGACCATGCGATATATAAGACAACTGTAGGGGATCCCATTACCCTAATCAGTTTTACATACGTAAAAAATCGTAAAGGTCTGGAAGACCAAAACCTAGGATTCATTCAGTAATTCGACATGTGTGTTTTCAATTTTATGTGGATTAAATTTGACAAGAGCAACTTCAATATAGGGAAGACGTCCGGTACACAAAAATCCTCTATTGCTGCTGGACCTAACATGAAAATTTCTAATAATGTGCTTCGATGGTAGCCTATGTGTTTCTATGGTCGTTACAGACTGGTTGTATGGTCGCTGAATGTTGGTTTGGTAGTGCAGATTGGTTGTATTTGTAGATTGTAATTTGTAGATGTTAATTAGCATATTGTATTAATGCAAGCTCTTCATTGTTGAAATTCCATACGGCGTCATTCATAACCCAAAACTTCACGTTTGTTCAAATTCCAACTTCACTGACTACAGAAAACACCATGCATGACATGCTAAAATACAAACTCCGTTGGTTTTCCTAGATAAAACTAAAGCTACAATCAACTCCACAGTAGCACTTCAAGGTGAGTTCCTTTTCTATGTAACACGAGATATCCATGCTATTGTACTTCAAGGTGAGTTCCTTTTCTATGTAACACGAGATATCCATGCTGTTGTTGCTTCGCGAGTTTCATCTATTGGACATATGCGCATACACCACTCCGTGACCACACATCGATGAACTTCTTAGTCAAATACCAATGATTTCTCAAAATTTCTAAATCAAAACCTCTAAAGTAAAAATACTTACCTGTACTAACACCGCTCGTGAATGATGGTCAGTGATTATGTGGATCAGGCTGGAATGCTGGTTGAGGGTTACGTGGGTAGGGCTGTCTAGGGTGCTATGTGTGGGCTAATATGGACCATGGTCGTGCTAGCCGAGAGGTCCATGGGGAGCTGTCGGTCGACGTCTGAGGGAGGCGTCGAGGCTGGGGTGGGTATTTTGTCCTTTGATTTGGGGTGGGGGAAGGCTAGGTCGGGGATGGGTGTTTGGAAGGGCAACAGTAGGGTAGCAGAAATTGAAATTAGGGATTTCATGTCCTTTGATTTGGAAAAAATGAGTTTGACAGTGGCGCTGACGGAGTTGAAAGCCGTGTCAGCACTACGTAAGCTTCCGTTAACGGAGAGAGAGCAGAGGCCAAAATTGATTTAACGTCCAAACGTTGAGATGTACAGGGATATTTTCAAAACGTTAGGCTAAATCGCAAAAAAAACTGACAAACTTTAGCACATATTTACTAATTGGGCCTTCTTACAATGCCCATTCTAATTCCACCTCGTAATTTCAATCACAAAATGAATATATATATATGTGTGTGTGTGTAAAATCTTTATTATGAATGCGGTATTTTAACCAAAAGTAGTTTAAAATATGTGCGTGTCTTCTTTTGCCTAAATTTCTAAATTGCGAAATATGGTATATAATTTCGAAATCTTAAAAATAATACTCTAGTTTCGACGAAATAAGGTAAATAATTTTGAAATTTTAAATTAATAATTTTTTTTCGTATAATACTATTTCGGAACTCATTTATATATCCATTTCCTATAAACAGAGGCATCGATTGTATTGATCCGATCAAAATAAATCAATGAAAAAACTCTCCCCATTCTCTCTCCATCCACTCTTTATTATATTTCTTGTGATTTGTTTTACAATAAGCTGTTAACAGAGTTTTATCAAAGACAAGGCCATGTCAACCATTCATCAAGGATGTTAGGCTTTATTGAGGAAGGAAGAAAGCTAATAGCGAGAAGTAGTCCAGGAAAAAGAAATATCGACAATTCTTTGAGATCAGTAATTACGGTAACATCATTGTTTCATTGTCTTATTTTATGTACCAAAATTTATAAAATTCAGGATTCGCATAAGCGAATTCTTCATTATGCAATTACTCGAAAAAAAAAGCAATGAAAAGTTCACCAATAAATGTTTTCTCGAAGATGAGTCAATTTGTAATATTTGAAATATATTTATTTACCATAATGATAGTGCATGTCGCATATAAATCATTGATTACTCTTAAGGGTTCAGAGCTAATATTTTAATGCATTGTATTCCTTAACATAAATGGATATAGAATTGATATTACAAATAAAATTGATGTAAAATGTGTTATATGTCACTCGTAACTTTATTGAGTCAAGTTATGGTAATGATTGATGGGAGAAAGAGAAAAAATATATGAGCTAGAAGTTTAAAAGATTACTCATTTGTAGAATTTGGCGAAATTAATTGCAAGATGTTTTTTATTAACCCTAAGAAAGAGACTAAGTCATGTATTTCAGGCAAATGTTTCAATCGAAATTGATGTCCCTATAATACAACATGAAGTTGCAAATGAGTCTGAAATGCAAGTAAAACCTTAGTAAAACCGTCGATTCCAAAAAGAAAATAAATAAAGGCTCAAAATCGAGGAAATCTACAAGAGTCATATTCCAAAAAAATCACAAGTATCTTAAAATGAATTCTTGCTTAATTATGTTTTGATTTGAAAAAGATGATATCGAAATGCAGTATATAATATTGTGAATGAAAAAGAAGATATTGAATCAATATACGCCGAAGAAAACGAAAGAAATTATTTACAAAAAAATGCGAGTGCATAGTCAAAATTACTGTCAAAACATAAAAGTTTGTGGACTTATTGTTCGTATATTTTAAATGTAAAACCGGTTAATTACAAATGAATATTTGTAGACAAACAAAATTCAGTAAAATGAGATTATTTTACATAAAGAGACGACTTATTATCAAGTGACTAGACGAAAGAATGACTAATAAAATAAATTCTCGCATGGGGAATGCAATGAATGTGATTTTGTTAATCCTTAAAATATTATAAAAATTGATTGATGAGATTAATTTATCCTTAAAAATTAATCCAATTCTGAAATGATGTTACAAAGACCTCTTGGATTTTTCGGATAAAATTTTTTGTCTAGACAATAACATAATGAAATGACGAATATTTATTATGAAAAAACAATATAACTCTCAATAATAAGCTCTTTGCTTGCCATGACTCTTCGCTTAGACTATTTCGTTTGCTTTTACTATTATTGTTGATGTATATCTATTCCCTATAAGAGAGTCCGTCTTATTAAAAGAAATCACCTTTTCTTTCCTCATTATCTTTCTAGCTCTCGCTCTCTTCTCTGTCTCGTTTGACAACAATTTATTTATTTATTTAAAAAGAATCGTATAAACCCTAAACAAAGACTGCATCTGCAAAGTATTTTTATTCACTCGGTCTTTGTTTTGTCTTTACTATTCTTAACAAATGGGCTTCACACAGGGTAATGGTCTTAGGCCCATCGTCGCACACGTGGGCTTTAGGCCCAAAACATAGGCAACCCGTGACCAAAATAAATACGATATTAGAAAAAGCGGTGGGTCTGTTTGCTGCTGCACAACCGACGGAGTCAAGCAAACTCCTAAGACCAGTTCAATTACATTAAAACCCAATACCTGCCAAAGCTTAATTAAAAATCAAAACCCTACGAATACACACGCACACACGCCCGGGGGACCTAAACAAACACGTTGTTCACGTGGTCGTAAAAGGAAGACGACGTCGTCTGTATGTGTTTTGGAACGATTATTTGGCAATAATTGGTGGAGGGGGAGGGAGTGGGAGATGTCATAAATATTTGGTCACATGGAGAGGAGGAGGGGGGGTTTATACGTCGGGGAGATTACTGTGATGTACGCAAAAGATTCGTGGTTTGTTTGTTATTCGGTACTCTTACTTGACCAAAAATTTGGCTTGGCTAAATGTTTAAAAATTCCTAAAATACTGCAGCAGCTCTTCGTCTTAAAACAATAAACATAAAGTGAATTCGTTATTAAAAACTAAACTTTTCTTTGAAGGAGCATTAGATTAGATATTTTTAAACATGATGACATAATATTTTTTTAGCACCAAATATTTTAATAAGTGCCTCCCCTGTCCTTTTCTATCTCACATGCAAATTCAGATAAATATTATTACTACCGACGACGAATTTTGAGATGAGTTTCGTACTAAAGATGTTGAGAAAAACAAATTTACTCTGTATCAAGTTCACATCAATATATAATATATATTCAATGCTATAAATATATAAATTAATAATAAGTAACCAAACAAATAATATGTCAAAAAATAAAATAATAGGCATTATGTCATCAATTATTATCGGTACTATCTAAACCAAGCTGACACGATTTTCTATTCTATGCAAAATTCTAGGATAAGGATACTAAACTAATAATAGGATAATTAATTAAACAAGGTACCATACTCAAAAGGTACAACCGAGCCACAGTAGCCACGTGGATTATTTTTTTATAAAAGATTTCAAACAATGTCCAAACCGAGTACAAAAACATTACTCTAACTCGTGGTACATGTATATGTAAGCTAAATATTATTGTTCAAGAAGATACGAGGTTATGATTTTTATTTATTTATTTCTTATTAACAATTAAGGTTAACATTTATTTTGTATTTGGTACATCAAAAACAAAACTCTGAAAAAGAATTGATTGAGGTTTAAGCCCTTTGGCTCTGATGCCAAAAACAGAATATTATTAGTTTATTTTGATTTCTTCGATAATCACTACAAGAAATTTTCCACCCGAATCAAAGCTGATTCCGATTTCGAAGAATGGTACCCGAAAAGAAGATTTTGTTGACAAACATAAAATTAATAAAACATTGATTATTCAAAATCAATTACGAAGTTTTAAAATATTATTTTTCAATTGTGGATAGATGGATTTGTTAATTCTTCCTATTTACTTTTTTTTTTCTTTTGCTTCTAAGTAGAGCTGGATCCCCGCAAAACTGGAACGATAAACATATATAAGTGCAGTTTCACATGTATTTGTTTAAATTTTTGTTTAGATTTGTGATATTAATGGAAAATCTCTGACTTGGGCTTTCGGTTACTTGTGTGGATTACGCCTACCAGCTCCGAAAAGGAGAAGCTTCGTCTTTCAATTCAGCAACTTGTAGACAACTTGTTAAAATCAAAGAAAGACAAGGAAGACAACCGAAACAGTATCTTCGACACTTTCAAATACATGAAAAGCCACCGTCTAACTTTGGTTAAATGTTATCTCGGTTATAATATCACTATGAATAGTTAATCGAATCAGTTAAAAATTTCATGAAAAAGATGATACCATAATCAAAAGGTAGAATTAGCACCCCCCCTTAGTAACCGGAGCAAAGGAGGGAGGAATTAGTGTGAAGTACATTATTTTTATAGCTTAGATTTCCAAGTATTATTCTAGATAGATAGCTTCACTTACCATCCCATCTCCACCCCTTCGCCTTCGCTTTCAAACAACTCACTAAAACGTGATTCGATTTGATTTTGTGAAATGAGTAGGTTTTTGAAAGGTTAATTTAGATTAATAGATATGAAAATCATAATAGAATTTTGGGCGGGATTGAAGGGACGCGAAGAATCCTGTTTGAGATTGGGGTGGGTCACGTAGTGTACGTACGTAACCATTTCATTTATAGCTCAAAATCATATCCACAACAATCTAATCGCAAATAGGAGTAACTCTAGAAAATATCTCTAACAAATCGCACTTGTGGGATTGTGAATGTTGTTGGAGCCCCCAGTTATTGGTTAAAAAAAGTTAGTAAGCAGTCGTTGCTCCCCTTTGGTCTTGTCCTTGAAAGTTACGACCCCGTCAAGTATTTTTTTTTTTTTTACAAAAGAAAAACAATGATAAATCCTTTTCTTTCTATTTTTGCTATTATTTTTGGTGGGTATGGTAATGAAAGATGAGATACTACTGTCAATGATTTTGTTGGGTTTGAAAAGGGGAATTTTTTCACATCTTCAAAATCCAGAGGAAACCATGTGCGACCAGGACATCCACCACATTCCATTCCATGTCCCCTTTTTTTTTTCCTTACACGTAACTGATTGTTGGTCCGATTAAGTTAAATGAAACAAACATAAATAAGTAACCCGGTGGACTTCCTTCTTCCCCACGCATTCAATCGTAAATTTTTCTTATATTGGGGCTAGAAGAATTTGTACCTATCAAGGAGGTATTAACATTGTTTGAGCGGAGGTAGACTACTTACACATAAATAATTTTGTACTCAATAAAAAAGAATGTGTCCGTTCGATTCAGAGTTTTCGAAGAAAATATTTTGATCGGGACAAGAAAATATATATTGTGTTATGATGATTAATATTTTAGGAATGGTACGAGACTCGACAAGTCGAATTTTCCGTGATTTTTTTACGATTTCCACCTGCTTGAACATCTTTCATGAATAATTGTTCTTTTGTGTTAGTATAAATAAATATTTCTTTTTATCTTTACATATAAATTTTTCGATTTTCTATATTATGTTTTTTTTATAATTTTTTAATTTTCGACGGATATACTTCGATGAGGGAAGATGAACACAGTCGAAATAAAAAAAAATCCAACCATGTTCGTTGTAAAATATTTCCAACCAATTTTTTCGTAAACGTTCTCTCGAAAATTTCAGCGGTAGGAAAATTTAGGTAAGGAACCACTTAGTGGGACCTGATTGAAATAAATCTAAAAGTAAAGACCAAAATGGTAATTTGAGGCCTTCCCCTTCGTTCCTAACCCCCCAGAGACCGAAAATGTCCATCAAAACTCGACCCCTTCGTTCTCTCCTGTTCTGTTCTGTTCTGTTCGGTTGTGATCGGTTCCTCTCGTATGTGGATCTGAGAATTCCCCCCTCCCCCTTCTATTCATTTATTTTTCCTCTGCTCTCCTCCCTCAATCATTTAATTGCTCCCTTCCAGACCCACCCGCCGCCCCACGCGCGGCCTCTAACTAACTTCTTTCCACGGACCCCCGTCCCTGTCGCCGGAGAGCTCCGTCGTCCGCCCCCGGTGGATCTCTCCAGCTGAACCGGCCCCGCGAGGATCGGTTATGAGGCGTTGGGAGCTGAAGTCGGCGGATGCTTGAGTTGAAGCAGCCTAGCTCGGCATTTCGCGGTGGATTCCCAAGGAGGAGCTGATTCGTGGCGGTGATCTCGTTGTTGTTTTGATTTTGTTTTGTTTGTTGAGGTTGAGAGGTCAAGGGAATCGGAGGTTCCGTTGGCAGGGAGGGAATTAGGAGGTTTCCGTTGTTATCTATTTGGGGAAGGGGGAGCTGGTGGATGATCCGGTGGTGGTTTCCCTGAGCCCGAGGCTCGGGGGAATTGCTGCGTTCAGGAGAGAAGATCCAATGGATGTTTGTAACGGAAACCGGAGGTCTTTCCTTGTTAATGGCGGCGGCGACGGTTCAATTGGGAATGGAGTCTACTTGCATAAGTTCAGGCTGTACGAGACTCGATCGGTGAGTTGCTTTCGTCTAGTGAGATCCTCCTTGGTTCGAACGTTGACATGCCTTGGAAAATGTGCGCCTGGGTGATTTCGAAATGGTTGAAGGTTTTTTGACTTGCGCAAATTGAAGATTTCATTGGGTATTTTGGCCGTGTGAATGGGTTTTCCCAGTTCTCTGCGAAGCCTGTATAGTCCCAGTTCTCCTTCTCAAAGATTTTAATGGCATAGTAATGTTTGAAGTTGTTATTTGCTCTCAGTAGATATTCTGATATCTAAACTTAACAATTCTGGAATCTGCAACACCCCAGAACTTCTATATGATTGGAAGGGACAAGAGTAGAACACACTGGAGAGTCCTGAAGATCGACAGGCTTGACCCGTCTGAGCTAAATGTTCGTGAAGATTCAGCAACTTACACAGAACATGAATGCTCGGACTTGTTAAAGCGAATACATGAGGGTAATAAAGCAACTGGAGGTTTAAAATTTGTTACTACATGCTATGGGATCATAGGTATGTGGCTTCTTTGTGATTTAAAGATTGAAGCTTTTCCGAATTTCTGGTAAAACCGTGTACTAAAGTAGCGAATGTCACTTCCTTCTGTATATCTCTATTCCCAGGGTTTATAAAATTCTTGGGTCCTTACTACATGCTTCTTATCACAAAGAGGAGAGAGATTGGTGCAATATGCGGTCATACCGTGTATTCTATATCGAAAAGTGAGATGATTCCTCTTCCAAATTCTAATGTTCGCTCGACATTACCTTACTCAGGGGATGAAAGCAGGTGCAGTTCTTTCCAGCTTGTAGCCTGTATTTAATTTGGCTGGTTTTTTCAATCATTCTGTAACTGTAGCCATCCAAGCCAATGAAAAACCAATTGACCTTGGAACATTTGTTCTGTATGGTTTTCATGTCTTTCTGTTGTTTGTATAGTAAAAATTTCCGTAAACAAAGCCTTACCTGTCCTGCTAGTGGTTTGAATTTTATATCATATTACCCCACATTTCTGTACATTATTTGAACTTGGAAGATGGGATCAAATAGAAGTTTCTGATAGTACCATGCCTGCTAAAATGTTGGCTTCTGATCACCTAGTCAAAAAACCTTCTTGACATTTGTTTGATTTATTATCGTTTTCCCAATACTTGCGATGTTTCTGGGATCAGCCCCCTTTTGCATGAGACCAACTGGAGAAGATCAGTTGTTGATCTGACGGATGTGATACTATTTTTTTCTAATTTCCTTGCTTCTTTCTCAGATACAAGAGGCTACTTTGCATGGTTGACCTCACCAAGGACTTCTTTTTTAGCTATTCATATCATGTCATGTGCAGTCTTCAGAAAAACTTATGCACTGACGAGGCAGGGCTTGTACTTTATGAGACAATGTTTGTTTGGAATGAATTTTTGACCCGGGATGTACGGAATCACCTGCAGAACACGCAATGGACGGTTGCTCTGGTCTACGGCTTCTTTGAACAGGTTGACAAACAACTCTGAAGATGTCGATTCTTGTTTAATGTTGTTTAAAAAAAGTATAGTTTCTCGTAAGCTGTCTTTCCCAAAAGAGTGAGTGGAGCTGGTGATTGTACTCTCAATGAGCTCTTGTCTTCTGTTGTTGCTAATGAGGTGACTTCTGATCTCAGACCACTCTTTCTGTTGATGGACGAGACATCACGCTGACCCTCATTGCTAGACGTTCGAGGCATTATGCTGGCACCCGGTATGAACTTGTTTTCAGTCTCTTTGTATATGGATTGGATAAGAGTTAGCTAAACTAGGCAAGCAGTGCAATTACTTGTCATTAATAGCAGTGAGTCAATGGAACTGACACATTTCAGTCCGAGTTATCTCCATTCAGATTATCAGTTTCTTACGGATTGTCCATGTGAAACTACAAAATGCTCACTTTACAGTTTTCTATTCCATTGAAATTGTAGCCAGTTTATATTTTGGATCGATCATGGTACAGCTGGCGGGTTACATATTGGGAATGGCATTTGCATTGACATATTCATTCGAACCATTTCTTGTTACCTACAATTCCAACTTCCGTGATTTGAGAGTAGGGTTTAGGCCTCAAATAATTCACAATTTTGCTTTTGTGTATAATTTTCACTTTGAAAATGTGCTAGCATTGGTTTTCTGCTTTTAGTTTTCTCTTATTGACAAACATATTCAGGTACCTGAAACGAGGGGTAAATGACAAGGGCAAGGTGGCCAACGATGTTGAGACAGAACAAATTGTCTATGTGGATACTCCTGACGGTTTTCCAATGCAAATCTCTTCTGTTGTCCAAAACCGTGGGTCAATCCCACTCTTTTGGTCACAGGAAACTTCGCGATTGAACCTCAAACCAGCCATCATATGTATGTCCTTGCACTCAGTTTAGATTCAGTGTTAACGAATCTTGTGCTTTTGACTGAGTAATTGCCCATATATGCGACAGTGTCAAAAAAGGACCAGACTTATGAAGCCACCAGGCTCCATTTTGAAAATCTTGTTGACAGATATGGGAATCCTATAATCATTTTGAACTTGATAAAGGTGAGTGATTATTCCTTTCGCGACTTTCTGTCCATTCGGTGCTTTGGCCTTCTATTAGTTGTTTTGTGTGGTGCTGTCAGTATTTTGTCTGCAGATGATCAGTTAATCTCATTATTAGAGTAGCAAGATTGCAGTTTTAAATTATTAGACTGCTGTTCTTTCTTGTAAATTGCCATTTCTCTATTGACAGACAGAAGAGAAGAAGCCACGTGAATCCATCCTTCGTGCAGAGTTTGCAAATGCAATTGATTTCATAAACAAGGATTTTCCTGAGGAAAATCGTCTTCGATTTCTTCACTGGGATCTGCATAAACATTCGCAAAGGTAAAATGTGTTTTCTGGCAAAAGGTCACTTGGACAATCTTCTTTGTCATTAACTTCTTGTGCCGTGAATTAAATTCTCCTTTTTGTTCTTCTACAGCAAAGCAACTAACGCTCTCCTTTTCTTGGGCAAAGTAGCTGCATATGCATTGACATTGACAGGGTTCTTTTACTATCTGGTATCACCAACATTTAGATCTGACGGCTATACAAATTGGTCTCCATCAGAGTAAGTCTTTTGGTTTCAGAGTACGTAAAAGGGGCATGCTGTCTGCTATCATCTTTTTTTGGATGAGTTAATGCATTAGTTTCGCTTTTGAGTTTTGTGCCAATCAATATATTTTTCCTTAGTAAAATTATGAAAATCTCCTTTGTATTTGGTGGACAAGAATGAATGCTTTCCGTAGCTATCTTACTTGTTACCTGTCTTTCTATGGACATGCTAGCTGTATATTAATCCCCAACTCGTGTGGAAGTGGTTTCTTGTTCTTGGATCTTTATGCTAATATCCATATTGTAGAATTCTAAATTATTGATTGATTATTTCCCTCTTTACACTGTCTTAATCCGTTGGAGCGGGGCAGCGGGTTGAAACCATGTGTTCTTATGTTACTAGGGGCTAGTCATATGATTGATTGTATTATGGAATGCTATTATGATGTCCATCTCCATAAAGCAAAACACGATATCTGCTGCTCTAAGCTTAGCTGATAATTAGCTTGAACATCATGCAGAAACATGGAGGATGCTAGCTTCAGTGCACCTTGCAGTGGTGTGAGTGAAATTGAGGTCTGTGACTCTTTGGAAAGAAAAGCTAGTGATGGTGTTGTGACTGTTGATGCTAATCATTCTCGAAAGGTTCCTCTCTTACAAAAGGGAGTTCTTAGGACTAATTGTATAGATTGTCTGGATCGGACCAATGTTGCACAGTATGCATATGGATTGGCTGCACTTGGGCACCAGCTTCATGCTCTTGGTATCAATGAGTACCCAAAGATGGACTTTGATTCTCCCTTAGCTGATCAGCTAATGGGATTCTATGAGAGGATGGGGGATACTCTTTCACACCAGTATGGTGGTTCAGCTGCCCACAATAAGGTATTTTTTCACCAGACTTAAATTTGAAAGTGTCGTATACTAATTTTTAATATATGGTGGTTGGTACATTTGCGGGTTTCCGGTTGGCGTTGTGTTTTCTTTGGATTTCTCTATAATAAGGTTTACTTTCTTAATTCTATCTTAATATTTCATAAATGGAGAATTACTGAGCTTGATTGTTTTGGTGGAACTTTGTGGGTGCAAAGGAACATTTTAGGATGAATTTTATTAGGTAGAAAGGGGATACTCGATATGATTATGTGGATGGATAGAAGCAAAATTTTCACATATTTTTGCATTGACTCGATCTAAGTGTATACAAATGTGTCACTTTTCAGTCTATCCCACGCATAAATGACACTCAATATGTTTATGGACAGATGATCAATTTTGGTGGTGTTGGCTATCCAATGTGTGTTTACTCTCTACTGCTAATGCCAATGCAGATATTCTCTGAGAGGCGTGGACAGTGGAAACCAGCTATTCAATCCCAAGAGTTTTTCCGTACTTTGCAAAGATACTACAACAATGCTTATATGGATACTATGAAGCAGGACGCGATTGATTTGTAAGTTCTCATAAGGCAAGGCATTGCTTTCTCGTTTGTGATTTTTTGTAGCTTCTAGACTCTTTTGCCTTGTCACTTTTTGGCTGAGATCTGATTCATAGGAACCCCACATTGTAAAGGCTCATATGCATTTGTCTAACGTCACAAAATCTCGGGAATTGGGAACATATTTTATCCAATGTTGCTTTTTAATGAACCCGTGATATTTCCAATAGGTATGGGTCTATTTGTCTCCTAACAATTCTGTTTTTGTTATATGAGCAGATTCTTGGGAAATTTCCAGGCCGAAAAGGATAAACCTGCACTGTGGGAGTCAGATTCATATCATCATTATGATTCTGAAAGGAATGGAGAAACTGATGATGAGGATACTACGTTTGTTCTTCCGATTTAACCTTGCCTTTTCACATTGCGTTCTTTTGCTTGGAATCAATGATAAGAGATTATGCTAATACATTTGCTATTGAGGATAGTCTTATTGTCTATTGCGTGTATTCGCGTAGTTTGTTTCTGTCGTCGGATGAGAAGAACTATCAGCATTACCCATTTAGGTCTTCAGTGAAGAAAGAGATCTGTGATAAAATTTTGCATGATGTTGGGTTTAGTGTTGTGCACAGATAGGAACTAGTATAACTGTGTGATTCAAATGAAACCATAAAGTTTAACTATAAAAAATCCTTTTCTTTTTATTGTGACAAAAAAAATGGAAATTGTAAGGTCAATATTGATGGATTGCTGATGCTGGATATTGGGTTTTCTCAGGTCCATTTTCAAGCGATGCATGTCGGATGGAAACATTCTGCAAGAATCAAGAACATCTGCATCTGAAGCAAAGGTTCATGGAGAGTTGACTGGATCTGCTCTCCCGGATCGCTCCAAAGTTCTTTGTGAATCATCACCAAATATTTCGACTACCGATATCGAGACTACATTTTCTAGGTATTGTTACTTCACTCTTGATGTGGCCATTTTATTTTTTCTTGTTTGCTGTCATGGTTGAGCTCAATGATTGTATAAACGGTTCTGGCTGCTGGAATGGGCTTATTTTGACAAGAGGAGCTTCATAAATGAGGTCGATGCATGTTTTTAGTCCAGAAGAGTTTATTATAGAGTTCTATTAGCGAGAGTTTGAAAATTCAAATGCTAACTTCAGGTGTCATTGTAATAGTTGTATTAACCTCTGAATCCATTTTGTGATCGCGGGATTATCTGATTTCGGAGCATATGATTATATAGCCCAAGGGCTTGCAAGGCAAGCAACCGCTATCAGAACAGATCAGCGCTTCATATCTGAATTCTATTATTCACCTACCTGATTTTTCGGTTGTGTAGTCTGGTGTCCTTGATTGTAATGTCCTGCTTGTGTTGTGAGAATTCAATTCAGACTATCTTTCATTGTGCATCTTCTGATTAGATAGGCTTCCTCGCTTGTGTTTTGTATGATAATATTCAATATTCTGATCTTTACTGATGGCGATGTTCTGCCAGATTGTTGGATTTATGGAAAAATAAATTTTTATCAGAAATATGAAAATTAACAATTCAGAATTTTCCATCAAAAAATTTCTCTCCCTTTGTTTTCATACTCAAAATGCCCGAGCAATGTTCAGGTTGACTTGACCTAAACTAGAGTCACTTGTGTCCAGTTATACACCTTCAGTGCCTCAACCACACTTATTTGGAGACGGACAGGGGGAAAGCAATCATATCTGCTACTCAGAATACTGTGATGCATCAAACTACTCAAATTTCCTCGATCTGGACTGGTTATCATCATCTGGAAACTCCTGTGAGGATGAGCCATATGACAGGTATGCTTAGGTTTTGGGAGGGATTCCAAGATTTTACTGGGCATTCTATATTACTTTATAGAGTATTGGATAATCTGCATCTTCTAAATGGGCATGCAAACAGTTATGCATCCTATGAGTGCTTCAACGAATAACTTTAGCTTGTCCAGTCTAACAATATTAACCATGAGGGGCACATGCATACCACAGCGTGATTATTCAAGTTATACGAGGTCTATGTTTATTGCTATATCCGTGTCATTTGTAGGTCATCGGTCCTTACGAGCTCCCCAGTTGCTGGGTTGTCATCTGAAAATGTGGTTGTACTCGGAACAACCCCATCGACAAGCGACTCTAGCATGAAGGTCAGTGCCCTTGCTCAAGCATGTAGCAACAACTTTTGAGAAAGCAACGTTGTTTCTTCCCGGTGAGACACTCTCTTGAATGTGTATTACTTTTCTGTTTTGTTGGAAAGAAATAGGAGATCAGAAAAGTGGTGAAGATAGGATTTTTATTCAATGGTTGGAGAGGTCATGTATTATATGGTCCGTCCAAGCCACCCAGTGATTCTAGTAGCTAAACCTGGATAACCTGTGATGCCAACGAGAATTCTTGCTGGCCCTATGATGGATGACATGGAAAAAAGCCATGTACTAGTGCTGGACTAATTTGTCGTGAAAATTTTCCTAGTATCAGAACATTTGGCATGAATTCGCCTTGTAGATGCTCGTGAAGTCTGGCTTTTGAACTCATTTGCTGTTCATTCTTTCTTAAACACTGCAGGAAAGAGAGCATGGCATCACCGAGATTTCATCTTGGGCTTCCCAAGGCTTGGACGTGCCGGAGGACTATACAGACAGCTTTGCCCAGTGGGTAAACTACGGAGAAGCAATCTGTCACTGAATACCCTCGCGATCGACAAAGAGCAACTGCTGAACACATTCAAGAGACATCTGTACTTCATGAGTTGCCGGGAGAAAATCCTGGCAATCAATCCCTTCGACCGCTGAATTCCCTTCCCTTAGTGAAATCCCGACATAGTAGTAAATAGGAAAAGAACCAGTTTTAGATTTCTTCGTACCGATGTCTGCGAATTCTCTCTTCCTAGGACTATTATAAAATAGGTTTTAACGTTGTAAAATATTTATATAAAGCCTTCAAATACAACCCGATATTCATTACATCATGTCAACGTATCCGGTAACCTTAAGTCCTACGTAACACGACATTATCGAATGTCATGACTAGAACTGGACAGGAAGAAAACCAAAGACATCAACAAGTGAACGAACCTCGTAGGCCTCGGCCGCCTCCTTGTTACTGGGGCCCTTTGACGGGGTGCCATTTCATGGCAATACGCCCTCTTGAGGTGTCGTGGGTTCAACTTCAGCACCTCGTAGTAATCCATCAAGTCCCCCTTTTTCCAAAAAGCAAGGTTCGGACTTTTTTTTTACAAGTAATGATGTATAAACACATAGATGTCTGTGCTAAAATCACAGGGACATACCTTCGAAATCAAATAAATGCATAAGGCAACGTATACTATATGTACGTGCTTAAAAGAATAAAGAAATTCGACTTATGTCCGAAGCAATGACATGAGAATAAACATAGTAAGTGTCTTAGGAAGCAACAATCGCTCACCAGTCCGACGCTTCTTGCGCTGCATCCACAAGTAGTATCGGAATGAAAGGCGGTCGCCGCCAAAGCGTGGCTCCAGTTGGTGTGACTAGCAAATCATACATAACACTAAATCTCTGCGGGAAATTCAATGTAACAACCCGACCGAGAGTATACGTGCAAACCTCTACTGAGTAGGAGAATGTGAAAAAGATATGATCGAATCTCTCTCGTCTCGATCCATAGAGAGCCCATGTGGGCGATTAGGAAATTCCAAGACTAAAAAGCATATCAGACGTGTATAGTCTCCCCTGAACAGCCAGCTAGAGAATAAAAGAGAATTGCGGCAGCATACCCTTGGACCATACAAAGCTAGCCCAAGAAACAGTCTCGTGCTCGCTGTAGATATATCTCCATGCAGAAGCAATAACGAAAATCCCCATCAGAGCGTAAAAACCAAATAACTCGATCAAAAATACCTGGTGATGAATAACAAGTAATCGACAGAAGCTCGCGTAATCTGTCATAACACGCACGCCTGCGCCGATGAATCCTCAAATCCCTTCTATTAATGTAGCTCCGCCAACTAGAGTCAGAAAAGAAGTCCGAACCTTTTAAATCAAGCAAAAGGTTAGGACTTTGACTATAGTTTACATGGGATTAAGGATGGAAATGAAGGTGGAAGTAATCAACTTGATCATTAAGGAATGATATTGGGATTAAGAGGAGGAAGCAAACCCCCATCATCCCCCGACATCTGCGTTCTTTTAGTTTTAATCTTCATTAATAAAGAGAATTCTTTTGAGAAAATTAAAAAAAGATAAAAAAAGAAAGTGGAAATCCAAACTACTTTTTCTGTGTGTGGTCGATCCATTTCCAATGAAATGAAATTCAAACCCACGACATATATCCCAATGAAAGAGCACTATCTTAGGAAGGGTGATGATTCATGCTTCAGCCTCATCCTTTCAGGACAAGGTTGTTAGTTAGCGTTGAGCGATGATTACTGTATTCTCCCATGCTCGTTCACTTTCTCGCCTTCTTTACTCAGTAATTATGTACTATTGCTACTCCAACAGCAGGGCTGACGGTACGGTAATATGAATGTTGAGAATCCCATGAAAGAGAGGCTAAAGGAAGAGGAGGAAACTTTTTTTCATGTCCTTTGTATTTTGTGATGGGTTGAACAAAAAAAGGTAGCAAAGTTAAAGTGCAGGGATAAGGTTATTAATTATTACATGGAGAGAGGGAGGCTGAAGAGGGTTTGTAATTGTTGGGTATCCCACGTCGTTTCTGGAAGGGGTTGGGTGCTCGCTTATAAGTATGAATAAAAGCTTCACCCCATGGGTCGAGAAGGCCCAACAACACCCAACGGTGGTATTAGAGTCTGTTTCATAACAATTTCCCGAAATAAAAACAAAAGAAAAAGAAAAAGAAAAGTTGTCTTCTTCATCGTCCTTCATGTATGAAGGAAAAGATTGCGGGGTATCGCACATCGATTATGATATAAGTGTAAAAGAAAGTATCACCCCATGAGCTAGTTTTTGAGGTTGATAAGGCCCAACAACATTGGTATCTGAGCTCAGTCACAACGATTCCCCGAAATACCATATTTATATATGTAGTGTAAATCAATATCTATATGTAGTGTTGTGACTTGTGTGGAGTATGCGTATCAGGAAAAGATTGCGGGGTATCGTACATCGATTGTGATATAAGTGTAAAAAAAAGTATCACCCCATGAGCTAGTTTTTGAGGTCGATAAGCCCTAACAACATTGGTATCTGAGCTCAGTCACAACGATTCCCCGAAATATCATATTTATTTATATAGTGTAAATCAATATCTATATGTAGTGTGTGACTTGTGTGGAGTATGCGTATAAGCTCCAACGAGGAATTCACATCCAGCTATTTATGCAAGAAGTCATTGACCACATATTGGAGAATAATATGGAAGGCGATGAGGACGTCGGCAACTTTTTTAGTGTTCACGTACATGAAATCACACAGAGTTACACTGGCCAAGTACTACCCCTTCACCGGTAAAATGGGTGTGGCAAGAAAGCTTATAAGACATGGGGTAACGATTTTTACTTCTTTATTTCTTTATTATTAGAAATTAAGGTTAACGGTTTGTCGCTTTTCTATTCAGAGAAGCAATTCATACATGATTGATGGGTTTGAAGCAGTTGATATGCGAAATGAAAAGCAAGTGATAGAGATTTTGAGGAAGAAAGGACCGATTTTGGTCGCCGTGAATATAGACAATAGGACTGTGGAAGAGGTAAAAATTCTTATTGATTTATTTTGATTTATTCGGAAAAACATTCGATCGGGGCAAAAGAAAAGACGAACAAATTTGACGTGGACTAAATCAAAAGCATCTGAAAAAGAATAACACAAAGTTGGAATAAATAGTGTAATATTATATATGTAAAGCTAGTAAAGGAGGGAATCATGTACTCACGTCATATATAATAATGTCATACCAAACTTATTAAAGACTTGGACCCGTCAAAATAGGATGGTGTACGTAAATATTGCGTGTTCGAAATATATCCTAAAATGTATGACACGAGTATTCCGTCAATAGATGTCCCCTGTAGCGTATGATTTGACTTTTGTTACCTACGGAAGATGAATTAAATAATGCATGTATTTTCGATCCTAGCATTTTTGGTGGGGGGAGGGCTTTTTGGCCAGCGGGTCGTGTCGTATGATTCGAGAAAAATCGAACACATAAAGTTTAGTCATTAGGTGCCATAATAGCTAATTCATCGGTTGAAAATAATACTAGGGGGGGACAAGATGATTTATGCCACTCGTATGCATTAACTTTCTCGTGGGGTGACCCTTCGAGCAGGAGAAGGGACATTACGACAACGACCACTTCCATATGAGCACGCTTGGGAAAAGGCGACGATTTCGGCCGCATTGACGCTATATATAATATATGCATGAAATATCGTACATGGACATGATATATATGTACAAAGCTTTCCCTATGTCACCAGAAAAGAAGCAGTATATTATAATATCTACTACCTCATATACCCACTTGATGTTAATTGATGATCGCGCATCATGCATGGGGGGTGGGGGGGCTCGAGCTGGAAAAAAGTTGGAAGACGTTTGTCGAACGAGTAGTTAATAGTGAGGTGAGAAATATTGGTGCAACTACCTCCAAGTGTAACCAGGGCACCTTCCTTCTTATCACACATAAAACAACATTTTTCCTTTCTAACACACACGGTCCCTTTATTCTCTTTGTCCATCTAGCTCGCGGGGGGGTCCCGTCGTTCTTAATCACTCGAGTCGACCGCAAATTACGCTATCTTTCTCTCGCGTTGCACGCATGGAGAAAATGCCTATGCTTTCATTGAATAATAATAATAATAATAAACCCTCTGTGTCTAAGTTCGTGGCAGAAAACCCTAAATCATTCGTGTCGGTTTAGCTACCGGGAAGTGATGACTCCTCTATTTCATCGTCTCTTTTTGGGTGTGGCTTGGCATTTTGATGTGGAGAAGGTTGGATGCCTTGACTTCTAAGTCTAGAAGGAGAAAAAGGAAGAGAGTTAGGCGTACCGAACGGGGGAATTTATTTCATATGACGGACGACCTTTTTCCATATGAAAAAGACGATCTTGTGAGCCCCATTTTTCACTTGTCACTTTCGGGTGTGGCTTTTTGTTGCATGCCGAAATCGATAAGCAAAATGAGAATACATCCATTAAGGGGATATATCTTTCTTTCTTTCCTTTTTGTTATCAAGCCTCAAACCAAACCGAATTAATAGTATGTTGAAGATGATCGAGATGTCAACATTTTACCTAATTATCCGAACTTGGATAATTATATTATCCAGACTATTATCCTATTTTTTTAAAAGAAAGAAAAGAAAAGAGAGAAATGATATACGTGTATTTTATAAACAAGCTAAAACTTGTCTCTAAATATATTTTATGATTCCGCAGAGGGGTCACTAGTTTGGGACCATACTTGGGAGCTGGGGGGGTCTGTTGTTGAAAGGAACGATGAAACCACAGCAAGGTAATGTTGGTGGGAAGCAACAATGAATGACCCATGTTTCAATGGGATTCGAACATTATTAGATCTTATGGGATTCGATAATATGTTATGTGGAGGAAAAAAGGGAAAGGGGAGGGGCTTCTTGGATTTGGAAGTCGGGTTCATAATTTTAGATAACAATAGCAAATGGTATATTCCTCCTCAATTGGATACTTTCTTTCTCTATAAACATATAAATAAATAAACAAAAATTACAAGATCATTTTCAAATGTTCGCTGCGTTAAGAGAGAGAGAGAGAGAGAGAGAGAGAGAGTTGCTTGCTCTGTAGAAAAAAAAATGCAAAAGTTTTTTTCACTTATAAAACAAAAACAGTGATAAGTACCCAATAGTGTCCTCCTATTAATCCCCCCCCCCCCCCCTTCAACCCACCATCCAAAAGGAATTTCCTAAAATTCCAAAATTTTCCAATTGGTAGGTAGTTCTTGCTTGCATGTCACGTACGGTCGAGTGGGGGATCAGAAAGTCTAAAAGATTTTAAATAAAATAATATAAAATAAAACATTTCCATTATCCAAAACCCATTTATAAAGATTTATTTATTTATTTACTGTTTGTCCGTCTCTTTGTCGTTGGTGCTGGAGCTCCCCCTCCCCCCTTCCCCTTCCGCTATAAATCCCACCCAAAACCAAACCTTGTTCGGCACCAAAACCCGTTCATTTCCATTTCTCATCCCTCCCTCTGTTGCGTTCAGTTCGTTTCCCTTCTTCCTCCTGGGTATTCCATTCCTCCTCTTCTCTTTCGGTGCTCTTTCTTTTTGGGGTTTCCCCTGTTTTCCGGCAAGTTCCGGGGTTCTTCCCGACGATCACGCCTCGTTCGTTATCCCCGGAGCTCCGCCGAATAAAACTTGCTAAAGAATTGACGTCTTACGCATAACCCACAAAACCTCTGCCGCTAAGTCGACTAAGGTTTCGTCCCTATTTCGCTTTCCCGGCGGGTTCCGTTTCTTGAAAACGTTGTCTGCGTGACACGTGATTTCCTCCTGCTGATCTCCGCAATGCGTGCGGGGGTTGCAATAAGAATGGTGGATTAGTTGCTCTGTTGTTGGTGGGTTTTAGGTAGAAAAGTCGTCATCTTTGTAGGAAGGGGGAGATTTTCCCGTATTTGACTTCTTGAGGTTTTTACTGTCCGAATTTTCTTTTCTTACAAGCAACGTTTGTTCTGATCACGAGCTGCGGTTTTGTGACCCTTCTCTCGCTTGCTGAACCCTTGTTTTCTGTTGCTGTAGTACGAAAGTGAAGTAAGGTTTGATCGTCGGTTGATCATCCATGGCGGAGCGTGTTTTGACCCGCGCGCACAGCCTCAGGGAGCGACTCGACGAGACCCTGTCCTCCCACCGCAACGAGATCGTCGCCTTTCTGACCAAGTGAGTGACCGCCGGGAGTTTCGTGGTGTTTGGACGTTTGTTTTGTTGAGATTGTTGGTTTCTGACGGCGGTGGGGTCGTTTTTTGACAAGGGTTGAGGCCAAGGGGAAGGGGATCCTCCAAAGGCACCAGCTTTTCGCTGAGTTCGAGGCGATCCCGGAGGCCATCCAGAAGAAGCTCCTCGGCGGAGCCTTTGGCGAAGTCTTCAAGGCCACTCAGGTTGGTTCCTGTTAATTTCGAAAAGGCAGAAGTTGTTTTGCTCGTCCTGTGTGTTTCCTTCTTTTGCAAGCGTGATTTTCTTGTGTGACTGTAGGAAGGGATAGTTTCGCCGCCGTGGGTTGCTCTTGCTGTTCGGCCGAGGCCTGGTGTCTGGGAGTACATCCGTGTGAATGTCCATTCCCTCGTCCTCGAGCAGCTTCAGGTCAACGAGTATCTGCACTTTAAGGAAGAGCTTGTTGATGGCAGGTAATTTAGTCTAATCAATACATTGTATGTCCGATTCTCATTTTCTAAACTTGATGCTGAAGTAGGCTGCGATAACTGACATTGCAGCACCAACGGTAACTTTATCCTTGAGCTTGACTTCGAGCCTTTCACGGCCTCGTTTCCCCGTCCCACCCTCTCGAAGTCCATTGGAAATGGTGTTGAGTTCCTCAACCGCCACCTCTCTGCGAAGCTCTTCCATGACAAGGAGAGTCTGCATCCTCTCCTCGAGTTCCTCCAGGTCCACTGCTACAAGGGCAAGGTAAAAAATCTCGACTTCGAGGAAAAGTTGCGCCATTACTGACTTTGAAATCATTCAATTTGATCCATGAGGTTGAATTTGGCTGTAGAACATGATGGTGAATGCGAGAATCCAAAACGTGTACACCCTCCAGCATGTCCTGAGGAAGGCCGAGGACTACCTGATCACTCTCAAGCCGGAGACACCATTCTCGCAGTTTGAGCACAAGTTCCAGGAGATCGGCCTGGAACGTGGGTGGGGCGACACTGCTGAGCGCGTGCTTGAAATGATTCAGCTCCTCCTAGACCTTCTCGAGGCCCCAGAACCCTGCACTCTGGAGAAGTTCCTCGGCAGGATCCCAATGGTCTTCAACGTTGTGATTATGTCCCCCCATGGTTATTTCGCTCAGGACAATGTCCTAGGATACCCAGACACTGGCGGCCAGGTCGTCTACATCCTGGATCAAGTTCGGGCATTGGAGAACGAGATGCTCCACCGGATCAAGCAGCAGGGACTTGACATCACGCCTCAGATCCTCATCGTAAATCCTTCTGCCTGATTTTGAGCTGTTGCAGTGGACAGATTATGTTTCTGCGTTTCTGATTACTGACTCGTCCTGGTTTCTGGCAGATCACCCGACTCCTCCCTGATGCTGTCGGTACGACCTGCGGCCAGCGCCTCGAGAAGGTCTTCGGGACTGAGCACTCGCGGATCATTCGGGTACCCTTCAGGGATGAGAAGGGCATTGTAAGGAAGTGGATCTCCCGGTTCGAAGTCTGGCCCTACCTGGAGCAGTACACGGAGGTAAGTTTATGAATAATACAGCTGCTTTCTTTTGTCGGTATATTACAATTCAACTGACCCGGGCTCGTTGCTGTCAGGATGTGGCTAGTGAAATCGCCGGGGAACTCCAAGGCAAGCCTGATCTGATTATCGGGAACTACAGTGACGGGAATATTGTCGCTTCCTTGCTGGCTCATAAATTAGGGGTCACACAGGTTGGAGTCCCATCCTTATTTCGGATCTCGTTGTCAATTGATGTTGTTCTGAGTTTCTGACCTCTGTTTTCAAATAGTGCACAATTGCGCACGCCCTTGAGAAGACCAAGTATCCTGACTCTGACATTTACTGGAAGAAGTTCGAGGATAAGTACCACTTCTCCTGCCAATTCACGGCCGACCTGATCGCCATGAACCACACCGATTTCATCATCACCAGCACCTTCCAGGAGATCGCCGGGAGGTGAGTTAAGATCTGTGTTGACTCGTTTGATGTTAACAAATTTCCAATTATTATCCGCTTGTTCTGATTTGCCGTATCATTTCGCAGTAAGGATACTGTGGGACAGTACGAGAGCCACACTGCCTTCACCATGCCGGGCCTGTATAGGGTGGTTCACGGGATCGACGTGTTCGACCCAAAATTCAACATTGTTTCCCCAGGTGCTGACATGAGCCTCTACTTCCCGTATAATGATGAGAAGAGGCGGCTCCAGTCTTTTCACCCTGAGATCGAGGAGCTACTGTTTAGCAACGTCGAGAACAAGGAACACCTGTGAGTGTCCCCACATTTTCGACCAAGCGACGATGTCGTCGGGATTTTGCAAATTGATGAATGGATGCATTGGTTTGTTGGCAGGTGTGTACTGAAGGATCGTAACAAGCCCATCATCTTTACGATGGCGAGGCTCGACCGTGTCAAGAACTTGACTGGGCTGGTCGAGTGGTACGGCAAGAACAAGAGGCTGCGTGAGCTCGCCAACCTGGTCGTGGTTGGTGGCGATAGGAGGAAGGAGTCGAAGGATCTCGAGGAGCAGTCTGAGATGAAGAAGATGCATGACCTCATCGAGACCTACAAGCTGAATGGCCAATTCAGGTGGATCTCGTCCCAGATGAACCGCATCCGCAACGGGGAGCTCTACCGTTACATCTGTGACACGAGGGGGGTTTTCGTTCAGCCCGCCGTGTATGAGGCCTTTGGGCTCACTGTGGTCGAGGCCATGACCTGCGGGCTACCAACATTTGCGACCCTCAATGGCGGCCCAGCTGAGATCATCGTGCATGGCAAGTCGGGCTACCACATTGACCCCTACCACGGCGAGCAGGCAGCGGAGCTTCTTGTGGAGTTCTTCGAGAAGTCCAAGGCCGACCCATCTCACTGGGAGAAGATCTCGCAAGGCGCCATGCAGAGAATCAAGGATAAGTAAGCCCAGCCCAGCCAAGCCTAAGCCAGGCCACTCCTCGGTTACTGTTATTAGTAATCACGGCAATTAACACAAACCCTTATATATATATGGCCCAGGTATACATGGCAGATATACTCGGAGAGGCTGCTGAACCTGACGGCCGTGTACGGATTCTGGAAGCACGTGTCAAACCTCGACCGTCTGGAGAGCCGCCGCTACCTGGAGATGTTCTTCGCCCTCAAGTACCGCCCTTTGGTAAGTAGTCAGCCCTCTCAAAGATTTCTCTCATCATAAAAAAAGCAGGGTAAGACTGGCATTGCTGACGTACATTGTAAATTGCAGGCGCTGTCGGTTCCTCCGGCAAAGGACGAGTGATCCTCTCCGCCCACCGGTCCCGGCGAAGAAGCAAGGTCGCTGGCGCTGAATGTAATATTTTTCCAGAGGAAGCAATAATTTGCGGGAGAATGTCTGTTTGGGGGTAGTAGTTGTCTTATCATTTTGGTTTTCCTACAATTTGTATCTCGGTGGGATGGTGGCTGTTTTTTCTTCTCTGATCAATGGCAAATGGATTTGAATTTTGTCTATATGATGGGTGGAACCTTGAAACCCTTTCGGTAACCCTCCTCTCCTTTTTTACGATGTCTGTGAAGCAGCTAACTCGGCCTTAGTGTAAGTGTACAAAAAATTATCTTTTTTAAGTAATGTTGTCAATAATGATTCAACTGTACAAAAAGACAAATTTTTATACATTTACATCAAAATCGGCAGAAAATTAGTACATTGAACGTAACATGCGCCGCTTTCGAGATTTCAACGATGGATAGGGGCTTATGGTAGTGTGTTATCACAGAAGCCTGATATGATAATGTCCGAATACTTACTTGCAAACGCAGGAGGCGGGCAATTTGCAAATGAGAAGGCATTCATTTCATCCGGACAAACATGGGAAATGTATCAGGAACAATGCACGTGCGCGTGACGATGATGGGAGGAAATCCATCTAAACTGATGGATAAGATTTGGTCTGATGATGACGAAGATGATTCAGTCGCTGTGTTCCATAGCATTTGCACATGGGGGTCCCAAAAATTCCCAATCTTCTTTCACTTTGAGATTTGTAGTTTGTACACCCCCCCCCCTTCATCCCCGCCCTTTCTTCTATTTTTTAAAGGGAAAGAAACCCGCCCCTGTGATTTTAATTTTTTTTTAAAGGAAATAACGGAAGGGGAGGGAGAAGGGGAAGAAGGAAAAAGGAAACGAGGATAGGGACAGGGGGAAGGGAGAAGGAGGAGGGAAAAGGGGAAGTGAAACGAGAGGAAGGGGGAGGGGGGGACGGACGGGCGGGGAAACGCGTAGAAAAGGGGGAGGAGGGAGAAAACCCAGTCCCTTGGATGCCCCTCCATTCTATCAAGCGTGCTTTTTATATTTTAAAGAGTGCGTTTTAAAATTGCGATTCTTAGTCTATAAAATCGTATTTTATGAAATTTAAATCGTATTTTATATATTTTTTTAAATTAATCGTAATTTTATATAAAACGCAGTATTCGTGTATTACGTCAACCATGTGAACCTACTCCTGCTAAAAATACCCATTCAATTTTTCCGAGCATAAATTCCTAAATCAACGTGGCATCGCAACAACCATTACCTTTCTTTTGGGTATAGAAAATGCAAATAAATTTATATATACAGCTATTGTTTAGGGGGGTGGGTATCCCCCTAACAACTATTTATTCCAAATGACTCCTCCTAACAACAAATTCGACATTAAAAGAAAAAGAGATGCGGCTAACAAGGATGATTGATTGATTGTTTCCATTATTTTAAAATGTCGCTCCAAAAAAAGCATATGAAATTATATTTTGATGGATAGGGGAGAGGGAGACAAAGGAAGTGACCAAAAACATAAAGCCAACCCCCCACCCCACCCTCTTCCTCTTTTCTTTTTTTATTTTCCTTTTGGGTTAGGAGAGCAAATAATGACGAATTGGAATCTGGGAAGTGGTTGGTGTTTGGAGGAGGCCAACTTCTTATTATTATTAGTAAAATTATGATGATGATAAAAGATTTGTTGTTTCTCGAGTCCTACGCCGCCCGACCCTCCCTCCCTCCCTCCCCCACCTTTGCACATGCACGTCGCTTTCACCTCTCTCCCTTTTTTATTTATTATCATTTCTTTTCTTTTGGCCAAATTCCAATTTCGGTCGTTCCTCCTTTCCCTATGCTTTTTTACGAATTTTATTTCTTGATCGAAACATTTTCGATAACCCTTTTATTGCATCTCTCCCGTGGTTGACTACTTGAACTAAACCTAATCTGGTTAGAAAGTCTCTAATCTCTCGAGTTTAGTTTTTTTTAGGAATAGTTAATGCCTTCCTAAACTCTCATTCACCAACACCGGGGGATGGAAACGAATAGTTTGACGCCGTCTTCACAAATCGATTGCCTAAAATCTCCTCGCCTAATAAGGGGCGAGCGAAGACAATAATATTGAATCATTGGGGGCGTTTATGCGAAGTGAAAAATACACATATATTTTTAAAATTCTAGCTAGCTCACACTTGGAAAACCAAACTTGAAATAATTTGGTTAGTAAAAGGATAATATTTCAAATTTTTATATGCTTAGTAGGCAGCATGATGGGGCATCCCATCCCTGAGAATGGACTCGCCCTATCTATCACATATCAAATTAGATAAATGTTTCAATATTCTTCATCAAACATCATTTGTATAAATTAGCACCATATCCTTACTACCCATTCCCCCCCCCCCTCCCTCCTCTTACAACCTTTGCCAAGAAAAGAAAATATGATGGCTGGAAAGAGGCTCACCAAACTCAAGTCAGTGCTCAAGATATGGAACTCCTTCGGCAGGAACAGCATTCGGTCATCCTCCGACGAAGACGACTACCCCATCGTCGGCTCCTCCTCCTCCATGGACAACCTCCGCCCCGTCTACGTGGGCAAATCCCGAAGACGGTACCTCATCGGCCCCGACGTCGCTGACCACCCGTTGTTCCGCGAGCTCGTCTCAAGATCGGGGTACAGCGTAAACGACTGCGCGGACGAGGGGGTGTCTGTTTCCTGTGAGGTCGTTCTCTTCGAGCACCTACTGTGGATGCTGGAGAACGGGGCAGACCCGCGTGACTCGTTCTGCGAGCTCGCCGACTTCTATACCTGCTGCTGATCCAGGCTTCGTTGCGTCGTCGTAAAAGAGATGGGATGGTATGGTTGCTGGGTGTCGTGTATAATTTTTTTTGTAAAGGTTACGGTAAGAAATCATTGTACTTTTATGATATGATAATCAATAATACACCAATAATAATCCGATTTAGTAGTAGGGGGAGGAGTCAGTGTTGCAGAGGGAGAGAGAGAGTTTGATCGGAGTCCCTTTCTTTTTGTATTCAAAGAACCTGTATGTGCGTAAATGTCACATGCATTTTGATCGATCTTGCGTATAAATTGCTGATGATTATTAATTCTTCTTAATATTTTGTTTTTAGTCTTAATAGGTGATTAATTTTAATCACAAAGGTCATTTCATGTGAAACTTCGCTTTTACCAGAACAAGACCAGCATTTCATGTGAAACTTCGCTTTTACCAGAACAAGACCAGACAAACAGGCCCACCTGCCAACATGGGTTTGACAAAATTTCTGGACCACATCCTAAAACATTGTCGGCGGGCCCAGGCCCAATTGGCAATATTGAATGAGTTCTTCCCGTCCTCTCCTTTTCCGAATATATATATTTAGACAAAGACATCATCGGTTTTGGATTTACCAAAAAAAAAAAAATTAAGGAAAAAGCTTTGGAGACAATGTATTCAGCCAACTTTGTGATGTCTAAAAAGATAACTAGCATTCCTTTTTTTTTTTCATTTTTCCTAGTGTAATATGAATAATAGGATGGAGGATAGACTAATTTATGACATTAAATTTGTCCTGACAAAGTTGGCTTTGTCCTTTTGTTGTGCTTTCAACGTTATGACAACAAACATTGGCTTTGTCGTTGGTTAATGGAGTGGAGACAAAACATGAAACTAAAATTTTTAATGTTTTTACTGGACGCAACGCAACAAGACAAAAACTTAAGCACTAAATTTATTATATATATATCGGCACGTATCTTATGTTTCCCTCTTTCCTTCACGTGGCACGTAGATTTTCTTTTATGCTCTTATCATGTTGGTATTGTAGTCACGTTGGACGTCGTGGGGGATAAAAAGCTCGAAATTTAATAAGAGACAGGATGAATACTACATCATGTGATTGTACGAACGACGAGGCATAAAAGAAAAAGATTTCATTTTAGTCGCCTTATCGTTGTTAAGGAGATATCAAACCTTAATGTCTTTCCCTAAAATTTGACATTGTAAGAAGAAGAAAAGAGGATATCATCCAAATCAAACTCCCCCCCATATTACTCGCAACAAAAACCTAAGAAGAAGCTACCCACCTTTTGCCTTTTCCTACCTCCAGATTGAGAGATTGAGAGACCTTCGCCTCCCGCCGGGAGCTCGGCCCGTCGGTCGGTCTGTCTGTCTGTCTGGCGATCTCGGAAAACTACACCCCCTCCAACCATCCGCTATGATTTACTCTTTGCTGCTGGTTTCCAGATCTTCTTCTGCGAGATCATTCTGGTTCAGTTCAGTGTTAGAGTAAGTTAAGATGTCAGCTTGGGACGAACAGAGAAATATTATCACCCACCGCATTCGTCGGTGTTGGAGGACTTTTCCTTCTGTTGATTCTCTATGCACTTTAGGAGGAACTTGAAGGTCTCGATCTCGCAAGGGATATTCAGCGCACCGTGCTGTTCAAAGCCGAATTCCTCAGCCGCTTTCTCCAGCAACACCTTGAAGAGCTGGTGGCTGAGGTAACTCGTCGGGACTATGAACCTCCTCAGCTCCTCCCCGACGTAAACTGCTAGGAACCCTTTCGGGACATCCGGCGGGGATTTAGGACTCTGGCAGCTTTCGTCATCCGAGTCGCAACCCCTGGCGGCCTCTACTCCCTTGTTCGTAATGGAGAAGGTGACTTCCGGAGTTTCTGAAGATTGGGTCTTCGAGTTCAGGGTGACAGACTGCCACCTCTGAAGGAGTTCCTTTAGCCTGACGATTTGCTTGATTCCCATAAGCTTGGCGCCGTGGGTCTCCTCCATTCTTGTTTGGTCGGCCAAAATATAGCTACAAGTGTGACCAAGCATAAATCTCTGCCTGACTTACTCCCTCTGCATTCTTCTCCGCTACTTTGCTTGAAACAAGAACAGTGCAAACGAGAATCAGCAGAAACGAAACTAACTCAAGCAACAAGTCTGGAAACAACGCTATCTGAGAAAAAAAAATAAATAAAAGCAAACTGAGCCGATCCTCTTGATCATTGTTGACGTTCAACTCAAAATCTATGCTCAATGAGGTTCGATGATGCAGGTAAAAAACATTCACCGATTTACGACGGCCGTAGACGAGCAAATCCAATACAAAAAACGATTATGGATCACATCACGCTGGAGCAGCAAAATAATCTAGTCCTCAACGGGGTGTATCTATTCCTCCCTTTGTGTTTTCAAATCGCGAGGATCATGAGAAATTCCTTTACAGTTCAGGAATTCCGATCAAAATCTATTCATCTGAAAACTGCACATAATAATCCTCCTCTCCCTCAACCATGAATACTCCAAAACGCCTGGAAAATCCATAAGGAAGATGGACGATTCGGATCGGACAAAATTTATATGGAAGAAAAAAAAAAAAACAAGATCTCTCCCAATGCGGAGAATGCGTCGGTCAACTCAAAATCTAACACAACGAACGAAAAAAATAGACTCCATCGGAAAAACGCACGGACGGATCATCACGATCCGATCCGCCATCAAAACTCCCACCGAGGGGGATCGAACAACCGATCGCGCAACGGATATGCACAAAAATCCCTCCGGAGACATACAAAAAGGAAAGACGAAGAAGAAGACGTCATCCGATGGAGAGAGAGGGGATGGATAAATAAGAAGTAAGGGGAACAACCCGAAGATCGGATGCAGCAGCGGAAGCAGCTGGAGGAATCACATAAAAAGAAGAAACAAAACGAAACCTCGCCACCCGCCGGGCAAGAACGACCAACAGGAGGGTGAGGGGTGAGGGCAGAGAAATGGGGGGGAAGAAGAAGAAGAAGAAGAAAAGAAAGGAGGGAGGGAAAGAGACGTTTCTTTACTAATTATTTACTGCTCCCTCGCCTTTTTCTCCTCTTCTTTTCCATTTTCCTTTCCCAACCCCCCCAAAAAACGACGTCGTCAAGCGCCCGCCCCCTCTTTTCTTTTTACAAACGGTGGAGCGCTAGACGAGACCCGTACGTTTGATTTTTCCTTAAAACCACAATTTATTCAACCTAAAATAACCGAAAAAAACAAACAAACAAACAAACAAACCCTTTCATTCTTCTTTCTTGTCTTGTTTGTTAGTTATGTCCTTTTGGTAATCCATGCTGGTGTAAGGACTAAACACCTCCGACAACCAGCTCCCCTTCCTCCACCTGCTCCACCCCATCTCCTCGCATATCTCGTCGTCGTGGTTTATGCTGTAAGTCGATATGCAGTGTCTCTTGTAGAACCTAGTTGTCCGCTTGCTTATCTCCACCTCCTTCATCGTCTGCTCCATCATCTCCTCCACCCCCGGCAGCTCAAACCTCCCCCCCAACAGCCTCGACAACCACTTGCACCCCAGCTCCGCCGAGTGCAGGTTTGACACGCTCTCTAGGTACCCCACGAACGCCACGTTCGGGATCAGCGGGTGGATCATTCCCCTGTACAGCAGCATCACCCCAGCCGGGACATCGAGCAGGCTCCTGAACGGCTCGGGGAGGATCGACTTTATCTTCTTCTTGCCATCGTATCCCGTCGCAAGGGCGACCACGTCTGCCTCGACCCTCGTCCCGTCATCGAACTCGACCCCTCCCTCATAGAACCACCACTTGGAGGGCCTCCTGAAAACGATCCTCCCCTCGTCGGCCTCGCGGAAGAAACCCTCGGGGACAATCGCCATCTGGCACGACGCGTAGTCTTCCTCGAACCCGTGGTCAGGTCTAAGGCTGTACTTATCGAGGGGCATGGTCCACAGCAGGTAGGACTCTATAAACTTGGACACCCCGCGTCTCTGTCGGAAGCAATAACAACGAACATGCACTAAATGTAAGAAATCACGTGATCACATAAGAAGACAAGGAGATGGATTCAGCCAAGCGGAAGGACGTGGCTTACCACGGGGGAGAGGAGGGGATGGAGGAGGGACTTGAGGAAGCTCTGGTTGGGCCTTTCATGGAGGAACTGAGAAAACCTTGTGGAATAGAACAGGTAAAAGGGGAGTCCCCAGACTGAGTAATGTGGCACTATCCAATGCAGTGTCCTCACTATCATCGTACAAGGTTTCCCATCTTGCCCTAAAACAGACATGAATTATATCATAAAATTAAGGAAAATAAAATAAAAACAGGAATATTCAGGTAGGAATTAGAAGAGTCAAGTCAAGAGCTTCTTTCCGTCTATTTTCTTGCAGCTTCACAAATTTTGAATAATCGTAGCAGCCAAAAATAAATAAATAAAAAAGAAGGATGGAAATTCCTTTGGCAAGACGGGGAGTATAATTTGTAAGTGTAAGGAACGGAAAGAAAAGGAGAAAAACATTGGTACCTTGATTGGCTAGGGCACATTCCATCGCTAAGTCGATGGCGGACTTCTTATATCCGACGACGACCACCTTCTTCCCTTTGAGGAGTTGAATGGCTGCTCCCTTATCGAGCTTCGAGTACTCGATCGCATGCAGCACTTTCCCATTGTACATCTCCGGACCTTTGCCGGAGGGAAACGTCGGCATCTTGGGGACGTCCCCGTATTTTCCAATGCACATGACAAGAAATTCAAATGCATGCCACTGCGATTACACCCGAATAACTAAATCAGACATTTCATTTGCAAATGGGGAAGTTCGCATGAATTTTAAAAAGTGTATGTACCTTTATATTCCCCAAGAGATCTCGCACGGCGACCTCCCATACGGGGTAACCGGGCAACAAATTCCCGTACTTCCCTGAGTCATCACAAGCGGTGATCTTGTGGTCTCCAACGTATCGAATCTCCACCACTCTGGTGTTGAACTTGACGAACTTGAGCACATCAAAGTGCTTGGCATAAGCTTCGAGGTAATTGAGGATTTCTATATTCGAAGGGAAGCTCGCGTTATCTCTGTCTTCCCAGGGGAAGTCGGAGAACTCGTAATCGCACCGGAGAGACTGAAGCCTGGTCGTCTCGTAGGAGCAGTGCTTCCATACCCCTCCAATGCAATCACTGGCCTCGAAGACCAAGGGATCGTGGTGCGAGAGCTGCTTCGCGGCTGCTATGCCACTTACCCCTGCGCCAATGATCCCGACTTTCGAGACTTCAATCACCTCTCTCGCAGGATCCATCTGAAATTATTATAACCCTAGATCTGAATGAAATCGCTAAAGTGTATGATGCTGTTTTGGTGTTCAGGTACGCCTGGTGAGGGTGTTTATCGAAGCTCGCGATGTGTTTATATAGGACTTTTCGATATGCAACGGGGGGGAAGAAGTAATGGTAAAAGCACGTGAAATGAACTTGTCCCCAACATTATTTTTAGGGTTTTCCCTTCTTCTTTTTTTAGGACATATTTACATACATTCGGACACATATCATGTCTATCTATAATTTCCGGGTGTAATTAACTCCTGTTGCTTAGGAAGTTGCATGAGAAATTCGTCGATTTTTGCATGACAAGTTGTTTTTCATTTTGATTATTATATTGTTAATGTGACCTGACCGGTGAAATTTGCGTTGACCGCCATGGTTCAAGTCCTGATTCAAAGTAAATATTCGTACTAGTACTCGTGACAATGTCTCCACACGAAGTTATGGATCGATACTTGACATATTTAAATATAATATCTTATGAATGGATATGGTTAATATCGAAAAAACGTTAATTCTTTTGTAGGCTAACTCCGACTCAAACAATAATTAAATTAATAATGATAACCACGAATGTTTCAAATCTCCATCGGTTGTCGTCAAATCTACTAAACATTCGACGGCTGGACGTTTGAACGGGAGAGAAAAAGGCTGTCGGGAATACTTTCTTCTTTCCTCTTCGTTAATGGCGAGATGGAATTACTTCATCCCCGTCACTAGGCAAGAAATTAGCACATAATTTTCAAAGCAGTCATACTTTTCCCATGATTATTTCTTGTGTTGTTGATGTCTAACATGGGCTCAAGGATGGAAATTTTACCGGGAAATACATTGAAATTAGAACCGTCCATTTGACTGCATCTCGAGCGTAAGTTTAAAGGAAATGCCCGTCTCTGCGCAGACACATGAACGAGCGAAACCGTTATCCTGGCTTGTCGCCGCCAGTCGGAGGCGATTTCTTATATCATGACTCGCTCGTACAATATTAATTTAAGAGATGCATATCCTTGGAGACGTGGGGGAGTGTTATTTCCATGCACAGCTAACCAGACCCTGATTCTGGCCATGTTGAATACCAAAAAACCTAATGATAACAGCACGTCACACTGTTCTCTGTCTGTTGTCCCTGCTTGTCATGGCCGGCGCATATATTTCACAATCCAAAAATGCAAATGAAGAAAAAATCCTTTAAAACAATGCATGAAAGTCGTGTCGGGAACAAGCTCATTCCAAACCATTGAAAGACCGACCAGTCTTTGGGGGAGGTGTGCAGTAGTTAGTTAAAGCTTACATGCGAATACTTCCAAACCCCCCCCCCCCCCGGTACACACACGAACACCGGCAAAAGCGATGTTCGGATGTTTCTTGGCCTACCGACCGATGGAGAAATTCCCCACCAGAATGGGAAATTCTTCAACTTCTCATGTCCACATGCCGCGGTGGTGGCGCTATCTTTCTTTCTTTTGAAAATAAGAAATATTAGTCCCATGCATGAGGAGGGTATTTCCTATCTACGTGGCATCGGTCAAAATTGTTGAGCAGAGACATGATTAAATTCGATTATTTAATACCAGAGAGAAATTCCATACGAGCGACTGAAGGCTGGATGCTGATATTTGTTTTCCTTTCTGAAGTTTGAAACCCTGACCGAATCAAAATGAGCGGACCGACCCAATTCCACCAAATTAAAAAAAAAAAAAAGATTTCAATGTGGAGAAAGAACTGGGAAAAGAGAAGATGGGAGAAAGAAGAATTCGTCACTCATGACCTACTTCTATTCTTCCTCTGAATCTTTCAAGGCAACAAAAAGGAAAAGAAAAACACAAGCTGGATCCTAAATTGTCCGGTCCGTATTACGACAAAAAAAATCTAAATCTCTGGTTTGAACATCTTACTTTCAATGGAATGAATGAATGAATGATGGGACAGTACGTTTTGGGATGACAAATGAATGTTGTTGTTGTTGCTGTTGAAGCTGGCCTGTACTCAATGTGAAATATGTGAAAACATTTTTATGATGTGACGATGACTAAGAAAAATGGGTAACCCCGATGGAGACGCTACTAATTGAACCCCTTTAAGAGTTGGCTTAAAATTCAAAGGAATTGACAATTATTATTTTCACATGCGTAGTTTCCCGACTCTTCTTCTTCCCTTTTAAAATAATAAAATATTTTTAGATAATCCCTCAAATTTTATTTGCCTCAACAACTTCAATTTTTTCTCGTTAATGGTCCAACATATAGGCATCGTTTTGTTTAAAGTCTTAACGTGACGTCAATGGAGCTCACCTACGTGACCTAATAGAACATGTTTCTTTCCTATGTGGTAAATTAACGTGGATTGTAAAAAAGGCAAAACATCCTCATATTGCCCCGACTAAAGGCCAAAATTTATTTGTACCAACAATTTTAATTTTGATTTTTTTTTATGGCCCGATTTACACGTATTATTTGTTTAATGACTTAATATCGGCGCCAATGGAATTTACATACGTGACCTAACGGAACATTTTTTTTTCATATGCAAAATTGAGGTTCCAGGTTGTTCATTCAGTCAATCTGTTTTTTTAGTGTGGTAACTTTGTCGTTCAATTACAAAGCTAGTTGGTTTGTTTAGTTTGTCGAATCTTTCATAAATTAAAGGTGAAGATAATTGAAGTTTGCATGCATATTAGTGGGTCAAACACTTTTTTCTGTGATTGTTACGGTTTGTTGATTGAAGTCGTCATAAGGGTTAAACAAAAAATCGGCCAAAAAAAATTAATTTTGTTGCCACAGATAAAATTTGACAAGTAAATAAGACTATAAACATATATTTTGTCAAATTGTTTTTTTTTAAGTAAAAGCCCATGATCCCAACCAACTTGTTATAAGAAAACACCTTCGGACGGTACTTTTAACTTTGGTCGCATGTTTTTTTTTTCACATATTTATTTTTATTATTTTTATTATGAATAATTGTGAATGTCATTATGACTCCGAGTACTGTCGAGACTTTTCGTCCGCCGAGACTCTTCATCTATCAAGAACTTTCATATACCGAGACCCTTCATCTACCAAGACGTTTCATTTGGTTATAATATAAATAGAGGGTCTTGTAAGAAGTATTTTGTACCTTTTGATCGAAATCAATAAAGAAACTGTTTCCCCCTTTCTACGTTCTTTCTTTTGTGTATTCTCTCAATCTTCTTCCTTCTTGTTTTGTTGTTTTACAACACGTTATTAGCACGAAGCTCTACCGGATAGCGAGGAAAAAAAAGAAAAACGACGATCGTCTGCAGGATTCTTCGGATTGAAAGGGCACTAAATCAGCGATTCTGTGGAGGTTTGTAAATGGTAATCCTACACGGTAATTCAATATTTTTATTACATTTACTGAAAAGTTTATTCGTACCAAATCACGATCTCCCGAAGTGGATCCACGATTCTCAGAAGCGGATTCACCGTCCCCAGAAGCGGATCATCGATCATCAATTCCTAGAAGCGAATCATCATTTCTCAAAAGTGGATACTCGATTCCCAGAAGAGAATCTTCGATTTTCTCAATCCCAGAAGGGCAAGACACTGCGTAATTAGTTAGCAAAATGGAGCTTCCTGGAAGCAAATCCTCCACCAATGAAAAATACACTTATCTCGTTGACAGCGCATCAACGCATACTATTTTGAAAAGAAAGAAATTCTTTACCATCTTGGTAATGAACGAAACAAGTGTCAATACGATACATGGAAGTACAAAAATCATTGAGGGCACCGGAAGAGCAAATATCTTATTATCCAGAGGAACAAATATTTATATCGATAATGCGTTGAATTCCTTTAAGACTCAGAGAAATTTATTGAGTTTTAACGATATCCGCGGAAAATGGATATCACATTAAGACTTGAAATGAAAATGAAAAAGAATATTTGTGTATTACAAATATCATCTCAGGTAAGAAATGTATATTAGAAAAACTACCCGTAGTTTCTTCTGGACTATATTCCACAAATATAAGTGTTGGCAAAGTACATGCTGTTACAAACCAGAAGTTTGTTTATCAAAATAATTTTATTACATGGCATGATCGATTCGGGCATCCTGGAGCTATAATGATGTGAAGAATAATTAATCATTCGTGTGGGCATTCATTGAGAAACCAGAAGATTTTTCTCCCCGATGAATTTTCTTGTTCCGTTTGTTCCCAAGGGAAGTTGATAATTAGGCCATCACCATCGAAAAAATCAGGGTTCCTTAAAATTTCTTGAAAGAATACAAGGTGATATATGTGGGCCTATTCATGTGCCATGTAGACCTTTCAAATACTTTATGGTATTAATTGACGAATCAACAAGATGGTCACATGTGTGTTTATTGTCAACTCGTAAACAAGCATTTGCAAGATTGTTTGCTCAAATTATCAAATTACGAGCTCATTTTTTGGATTATCCAATAAAATGTATTCGTCTTGATAATGCCGGTGAATTTACTTCTCAAGCTTTTGATAATTATTGTATGTCAATTGGGATAAGTGTTGAATATCCTGTAGCACATGTTCATACACAAAATGGCCTTGCAGAGTCATTGATAAAACGTCTTCAATTAATTGCCAGACCGTTACTTATGAGAACAAAACTCCTGACACATGCTTGGGGACAAGCTATTTTGCACGCGGCAGCGTTAATTTGCATCAGACCTACAAATAATAATATTCCCCTTTGGAAATGGTTTATGGTCATGAACCAAATATATCTCATCTAAGAATTTTAGAGTGTGTGGTATACGTGCCTATTGCTCCATCACAACGCACAAAGATGGGACTCCAAAGGAGATTGGGGATATATGTTGGATATGAATCACCGTCTATAATTAAATATCTTGAGCCATTGACAGGTGATTTATTTACGGCACGGTTTGCCGATTGTCATTTTGATGAAATGATATTTCCAACATTAAAAAGGGAAAATAAGCAGTTGAAAAAGGAAATAATCTGGCATGAGTTATCATTATCTCACTATGATCCTCGTACAAAGCAATCATAACTCGAAGTTCATAAAATTATTCACTTGCAAAACTTAGCAAATCAATTGCCAGATGCTTTTACTAACACTAAGAAAGTGATAAAGTCTTACATTCCAGCTGCAAATGCTTTAATAAGAATTGATGTTCCTGAATGACAGCCTAGTATTGCTAATGAGCCTAAAATACAAGTGAAACGTGGTAGACCAGTCGGTTCCAAAGGTAAAAATCCTTGGAAAAGAAAAGAAGTAAAAGCTCAAACTGAGGAAACAATTACCCTAGAAGAGCATCCAATTATTGAGAAAATGATTCCGGAAGAATCACTGGTACCTGAAAATGAATCGAGATGAAATCGACGTCGATAAAAAGTTTGCATATGTTATAGCATGTGATATTATAAATGATAACCAGCATCTTGAACCAAAGTCTGTTGAAGAATGCAGACAAAGAAATGATTGGCCAAATTGGAAAGATGCGATTGAAACAGAGTTAAAATCGCTCGCAAAGTACAAAGTCTTTGGACATGTTGTCCGTACATCTAAAGGTGTAAAACCGATCGGTTATAAATGGGTATTTGTAAGAAAAAGAAATCAGAAAAATGAGATTGTCAGATATAAGGCACGACTTTTGCCCAGGGACCTGGTATTGATTATGAGGAGACATATTCTCCTATGGTGGATGTAATCATATTTATATATCTGATAAGTTTATCAATTCATGAGAAATTGGAGATGCGATTGACGGATGTCGTTACAGCATACTTATATGGCTCTCTTGAAAACGACATATACATGAAACTCCCTGAATGATTCAAAATGCCAGAAGCATGTAACTCAGATCGTCGAGATCTTTACTCGGTCAAATTGTGCATATCTACAATCTGGACGTATGTGGCATAAACGTCTCAGTGAATATTTGTTGAAAAATGAATATCAAAATGATCCAATATGTTCATGTGTGTTTATTAAAAGATCCGGATCTCAATTTGTAATAATCGCAATTTATGTCGATGATCTGAATATTACTGACACAACTGATGAACTGTCTGAAACAGTTGATTATCTCAAGAAAGAATTTGATATGAAAGATCTCGGGAAAATAAAGTCATGTCTTGGCTTGCAGATTGAGCATTTAGAAAATGGAATTTTTGTCCATCAATCTGCTTATACATCAAAGGTGTTAAAAAGATTTTATATGGATAAAGCGCATCCATTGAGTAGTCCAATGGTCGTGAGATCGCTTAAGGTAAATAAAGACCCATTTCAACCTCGAATGAATGATGAAGAACTAATTGGTCCTGAAGTACCATATCTTAGTGCTATTGGAGCACTAATGTATCTTGCTAGTCATACTAGATCTGATATATCGTTTGGTGTATATTTATTAGCAAGTTATAGCTCATCTCCTATAAGGAGATATTGGAATGGGATAAAACACATATTTAGATATCTTCGAGGTACAACGGATATGGGTTTATATTATTCTTATACGCCTGAAGCAAAATTAATAGGATATGTAGATGTAGGATATTTATCCGATCCTCATAATGGTAAATCTCAATCAGGTTATGTATTCACATGTGGTGGTACTGCTGTATCTTGGAGATTTATGAAGCAGACTATTACTGTCACATCTACTAATCATTCTGATATTATAGCGATTCATGAAACAAGCAGAGAATGTGTGTGGTTGAGATCTGTTATACATAACATTAGAGAATCATGTGGTTTACATGTAAATAAAATTGTCCCGACGACATTATATGAGGATAATGCTGCTTGCATTGCACAACTGAAATGAGGATATATCAAAGGCAATAGAATAAAACACATATCACCAAAATTCTTTTTCACTCACGATCTTAAGAAGAGTGGTGATATTGACATTCAACAAATTCGTTCTCTAGATAATCTAGCAGATTTATTTACAAAGGCTTTGCCTGCGACGGCCTTTGAGAGGCCTAGACATAAAATTGGTATGCGTAGACTTGGAGATCTACGATGAGGCTATGAGAGGGGGAGTAAAAGTATTGTACACTTTTTTCCTTGACCACGGTTTTTTCCCATAGGGTTTTTCGGATAATTGTCATTCAAAGGGGAGTATTATGAATAATTGTGAATGACATTATGACTCCGAGTAGTAACTGCCGAGACTCTTCGCCCGCTGAGACTCTTCATCCATCAAGACCTTTCATATACCGAGATCATTTATCTACCGAGACGTTTCATTTGGTTATATTATAAATAGATAGCATTGTAAGAAGTATTTTGTACCTTTTGATCGAAATCAATAAAGAAATTATTTCCCCCTTTCTACGTTCTTTCTCTTGTATATTCTCTCAATCTTCTTCATTCTTTCGTTGTTTTTACAACAATTTTGAGGTTGTGGACCACTTTTTACAATAAAATGGTGTTTGTTCAACACTTGCCACCCGCCTGATTCACACGTTTACAGGCGGTGCCCCAAAACCCACCTTCATTACTGTTAGTGGAGTTCTACATTTACGGCTACTATCTTACTCAGCAGTTGTGGGCTCATGGCCCAAATTATTTCATGTTGGGCCTGTATGGGCTCGATAGAAGGTGGTGTGTGAGGCCCAGCCCGACCAGACCACATCACGACCTGTTATTTATTCTCCCTTCGTTTCATTTAGGAGTAAATGGGAAACAAATTTGGGTAGAGTGCAACGCTGGTGGAGGAGTGGGGACGTAACAAAAACATCATCTGACCACGTTCACGTGCTCGATCTATGTTTGTTTCCTCCTCCTCCTCCCCCCCCCCCCAAAAAAAAAAAATGTGGGCTAATGTTATATTATAATGCAAGGCCACCATAGCCACTCAAAACTTTCATGCCTGGTCCCAGTAACCAAAACTTAGGGGAGTACGATAAAAAGGAAAGGTCACCACGAACATTCGAGGAGATGGTACGTGACGCGGTAAGAACACGAAACTACTCATCTTTCCCGGGGTGAGAAAACCGACCAGACATGGATGGATCGACCACGGAGTTGTATGAATTTGGTAGTAAATAGTAAGGAGTAGGAGTAAGGAAGGAATGACCCCCCCCCCCCCCCCCCCATCAAAGGGCAAAGGTAAAAGAAGATAATTTAATCACGGGTGGTAAAAAATATTAGAATGACGGGTCCCCCCCCCCCCCTTCCCCAATCAGTACACTAACACATCTTCCTCTTTTATCCTCTCTCGAATTATTTTTGGGAAGCGGCTAACGGTACGTGCACGTGAGACTTAGGTAGTTTACTACTTAATACTGAAATTAAGTAGTAAATTTTACTAAAAGTTGACCGTTACTACTCAAGTCAACGCAAAAGTAGTAAAAAAAGTAGTAAATTTTACTACTTATTGGTCTTCTTTTAGTAAAGTCAACGCAAATGTAGTATAAAATGTCGTAAATTTTACTACTTTTGGACTGTTCACCGCAGTGCAATTTTACTACTTTTACGCTGACTTTACTAAAACCTCATTTTTAGTAAAGTCAACGTAGAAGTAGTAAAAACAGTAGTAAATTTTACTATTTTTTTTACTACTTCTATGTTGACTTTACTAAAAAAACCACAGTTTTAGTAAAGTCAGCGTAAAAGTAGTATAAAAAGTAGTAAAATTTACTACTTTTAACTGTACAAATTATGTCGATAAGTAGTAATTGTTTACTACTTTCGTTGTGATTTTTAGTAAAATTATGTTTGAGTTGGTAAAATTGGTAGTAAATAGGTAGGGTTTGTCGTAAATGTTTACTATTTTAAGCATGTTTTTACTAAAAAAAGTAGTAAACTGTTACTACTTTATAGGCGTTGACTAAGAAATTTTACTACTTTGAACAGTGTTTCCGAACCTAACTCCGAACCTAATTATTCTAAATTTTGATGTGAAATGACTATTTTGCCCCGGTTACTATGATCATGGACAGTGACACAAACCTATGATCGTGGTAACCGGGGCAAAATAGTCATTTCACATCAAAATTTAGAATAATTAGGTTCGGAGTTAGGTTCGGAGTTAGGTTCGGAAACACTGTTCAAAGTAGTAAAATTTCTTAGTCAACGCCGATAAAGTAGTAACAGTTTATTACTTATTTTAGTAAAAACATGCTTAAAGTAGTAAACATTTACGACAAATCCTACCTATTTACTACCAATTTTACCAACTCAAACATAATTTTACTAAAAATCACAACGAAAGTAGTAAACAATTACTACTTATCGACATAATTTGTACAGTTAAAAGTAGTAAAATTTTACTACTTTTTATACTACTTTTACGTTGACTTTACTAAAAGTGTGGTTTTCTTAGTAAAATCAACGCAAATGTAGTAAACAAAGTAGTAAATTTTACTACTTTTTTTACTACTTCTATGTTGACTTTACTAAAAATGAGGTTTTAGTAAAGTCAGCGTAAAAGTAGTAAAATTGCACTGCGGTGAACGGTCCAGAAGTAGTAAAATTTACGACATTTTATACTACATTTGCATTGACTTTACTAAAAGATGACCAATAAGTAGTAAAATTTACTACTTTTTTTTACTACTTTTGCGTTGACTAGAGTAGTAACGGTCAACTTTTAGTAAAATTTACTACTTAATTTTAGTATTAAGTAGTAAACTACGTAAGTCCCACGTGCACGTACCGTTAGCCGCTTCCATTATTTTTGTGCAACTTTTACTCGATATTGCAGCCCATTTGCATTAATGTCCAGTTCGAGTAGGCTGTTGATAACATCGCACATAAAAAAAAAAAATCATTCCAAAAGGAAAAGGGTAAAAAGCCTGCATCGAGACGTCCAATCCCGACGATTTCATTTTTCTCTGTGAAAATTAAAATGATGTCGTTTGGTTGTTCTCATTGGGGGGGTGGTTGTCGTAATGTGATCATGCCAGGAGGGGAAATATATGTCGGTCTCTCCTATTTGTCCTCTTTGTGGGAGAGAGGGACTAACACTAATCCTAGAATTGATTAATTAGGATAATAATTAATTTATTATTTTAGGATGAACAGACAGAAGAGTGGGTCACTGTTGTCTACTCGAATGATTGTTTTGGGGAGTTAAATGGTATTCTCACCTCAGCAACCCAAATCATACATTCATTCACTACTTCCATCCAAAAACAGTCAGTGAATTGGATGGACATTTTTGCTTTGTTTTACCCTCGCCATTACAACTAAAGTCGACCGTCTACTCCACTCGCCCTCACTTCTCCTTCAATCAGGGGAAAATGGCTCCTTACAACCTCGTCCTCTCCCTCTTCTTCTTCCTCCTCCTCCCACTTTGTTCCCCGTCGTCTCCCCAGCTCGACACGCTTCCCTCCGACCACCAAGGGAACAACCTCGTCCGCGCCTCCTGCGTTCATGCTCGGTACCCAGCCGTCTGCCTGCGGACCCTCTCGGCCTACCGTGGCCCGACGTCCACTCCCTACGAGGTCGCTCGCGCTGCCCTCAAGGTAAGCCTCACCCGTGCTCACTCCCTTACTCTGCTCCTGTCCTCCAAGTCCCACTCCCACCGACCGACTAGCAAGAAGGAGAGCGCCGCATTTCGGGACTGCGCTGAGATGATCACCAGCACGGTCGATGAGCTCTCCGGGGCGCTGGACGAGCTGAAGCGACTAGGGAAGGTTGGGGCGGGAAGGGAAGCATTCGGGTGGGCGATGAGCAACGCGGAGACGTGGGTCAGCGCCGCGCTCACGGACGAAGACACGTGCCTGGAGGGGTTCGGCGAGGGCGGGGTGGCAAAGGGGGACGCGATAAGAAAGAAGGTCAAGAACGTGGCCAAGGTTACGAGTAATGCACTGTATATGATCAATAAGCTTGATAAGAGCAGGGGCAAGGTCAGGGTTTGATCTTTGATCCCCCCCCACCAAAAAAAAAAAGCCTGGAGTTATGCATATTTTCCTAATGATGAATATGCATATGTTCTGAGAAGCGATTGGGTTTAAGCAAAAACAAAAATGCACAAAGAGAGGAAATTAAGGGCCCCTGTAGAGTTAAAAAAACAGAGTAAGTATTAAGATCACTTCCGGCGGTTCGGTTCTTGCCCTGCCGCCCCCCAGATAGTCGTCTAGTTAAATCCGAGGACAATGAATTATCCTAGAGAAACATGTAGGTGGTGCATCTCGCTGCTCATGGTTCTGCAAAACGCCAGATGCAAATGTTGATTGTTTTGACGATGCATACAGTATGCGACAGGATAAGAGTACATTTATGGGGGCGGGGGGGGGCTTACTTAGGACAATCGGTCTTCTCTAAAGGTAATTGACCGGAATCGCTTGTATGGCGCAAACAATATGGAGAAGTTATGGTCATGGCCACCGAAGACGAATGAATTACCTTGACGTCCGGCTTCTCTTTCGTCTCGGGCCAACCATCAACCTCGGTGTGTGTCCTGACGAGAGGTAAACACGACTGATTACTAGACCATGACAGCTAACCGCCAGGACCGGCAGTCATGACAGGACGAGGAAGGGAAGGAAACATACCATTCCTTTATCTGGTAAGTCCAAATTGACGTATGGATGAACTCATCCTGTTCTTATTGCCTGCATAAGTGAGAAACAACCACCACAGAACACCCACAAAGTGCATTAATCTTCTGATGCCTCGTTAAAACTCAGATCATCTAAGCGAAATAGATGCCACCTCAAAAGACACGGAATCGGGAGTACTGCCGCATCGGACATTGTAGAATTCACCTTCAACTGCAATTCCCCCAAATCGATCGATCACTTAAAACTCTAAGGATGGAAAATAAAGTGAGAGTGCAAACCTCAAAAAGCAAATGTTTCCAAATATATGTTAATCCACCTCCCTGTTGTAGCCAAACCAGCGAACTAGCGGGTGGTACCCCACGAGGTCTCCAGCCAAGGTGTAGGTAGCATGGGTGTTGACATAGTCGATGTCTCCATGAGACACCCCGGCTTGGGCTAAGACCTTCTCAATGCATAGGATCAGTATGAAGAATACAGCTGCATGGGCCTTAAACCTTTTATTAATCATAAGACAGGGTCTAAACATACTACACACATGAGGCTTCGACCATCAAGTAAAATCCACGCCACCGACTGATATGTCCTGCTACAAACCAAAATGAAGATTGCCAAAATTTCCAAGTTAATTTCAATCCATTTGTAAGCTGATTAGTAGAGCATAAGGGGACAGAGAGGAAGACGAGTTTTGATTAGCATCAGTTCATAATCTGTCACAGCTCGGTAAAGAACGACTAGTTATTCACCAAAACAAGACTCCTCAAAGGTTTTGCGACGTATAACACTTTCAAATTGGATGATTAAGAAACCACGTCACATGAGAAGAAAAACGGCTTAGAAGAAGATTAATTATGCCTATCAAAGATTAACTACGCGTGTCTTGCCCAGCATCGGTAGTCTCCCCCAGGGGGTCCATAGTGAAGGAGAGAGCTTGCTAGTTTTAATGCAAAATTATTCAGGGACTCCAGTTGGCTCAAGTAACAGATGATGCGTTGACAGTTTGTACCGTCAGGACAAGGCTCAGGTGTGTGATATGCATCGCATGTGAAACTTCCACCTAGGAATTCTGCATAGATCTCAGCACCCCTCTCCTGTAATGAGAAGAATAATTGTGATATTCACTAGAAGAGGGGGCGTGAAGCATGATGAAAACTTCTTGTTGGCTAACCCTGATGTGTGAAAAGATAAACATCTTCCAAGGTTTCTACCACATTTTGGGTGGGTGTGGGGTTGGGTTACACACCTTGCAGTTTTCAGATAATACAGAAAATAAATGCAGTATCCGTTCAACAGTCAGAACTCCCATCTCCAGTCCAACTTAATGATTTGCAGGATTGGTAGTTGTAAAATTAGAAAATAAATGTGTTCGCCTACTACTAACCCCCCCCCCCCGGGGCCTCTTGTCCTCCCCAAGCCAAATATCTTCATATACGTATCATCTCAACCCTAAAGTTTTTTCTCAAATTGGACCTACCGAGCCCATAAGCATCGCCAGGCCCAACCATATATGGATCTGGGCCTACTATGATTAATGGGCCTGGTTTTCAGGTCCCCTTACTGGGGTTGCCCTTACCACGGGCTGGCCAGACAACTACGGCGGTTCAGGAGAACGTCGAACGTCGCCGGGAACTGGGGTACGAACAAGATGGAGATGAACGCGGAGGAATAATTTAGGCGGGAACATGAATGTGGACCCTAAGATAGACGTGAAGTCCCCAACCAACGAGTTGGGACAGCGAATTTTCCTGTAGTGCATGTGAGGCTGGCTGCATTGAATGCGAGGAAAGAAGGACATTCCATCCATCCATATCCATTGCATGTGTAGAGACTAGGACGAGCAAGTGATGATCACGCAGCAACTTCATCCACACACAAAGGAACTCCCCCCCCGCTCTTCTTTTTCGGGCAGGAGTCGGTCACGTCCCAAGGGATCATACATTTCCTTACACGTCGTCGTCCCCATTACCATATATCTTATCTTACGTTCGGAAATTAATAGTAAGGCGCATTCGAGGGTGTTACGATCATTTCCTTCGAGATCGGGGTGAGAACGAAAACTGAAATTTTTTTTAAGAAAATAAAATAAAATTGTTGAATAAATAAATAAATATTAAACGAGAGACGATGTGATTATTTCATTCCAATCGGCCTTTCTGTCCTTTTTGGCCCACCTCACCTCCACCTTGTCGGAAATCCCCCTCCCCGCCCCAATACTTGTTTTCACCGATCCTTTTTCCCTCTATAAAGAGTAAAAAGAACACAAAAAATGTCTTATGTTTGTGGTTTTAATCCAAAAATCTCGTTGACCGCCTTTTAAAAAGATTAGTTTTAGGATATATCCCAACGAGCCATGTTGCCGTTCATCTATTTTGCACACCGACAGCGTACGATAATAATGAATCGCCAAGTACAGTTGGGTTAAAAAAAGAAAAAAATGATTTTCCTTACATCGTGAAGATTGCCATTAATTCGCCGCTTTATGTTAACAGATGCCCATCTGTTTTTCTTCTATATGCTTTTTCATGTTATTGTTTTCTTTTTTTAATTAATAATAATGAAAGAGGTGGGAAGGAGTAAGGACGACGACGATGACAATAATGCATGGCGCAGAATAAAATAAATCCACAGCCCCACGTGAACTATAATGTCACGAATCCCCCTCCCCCCCGTACTAATTTTAAAAACCTATGCCATAACAAATTATATAGCATTAGATCGAGAAAGAGAGAGAGAGAGAAACAATTTATATAACGATTACCATAAAACTTGTTTCTACTTCTTTTTCTCCATCTAAGTAAATTCGACGTTCTTTTTTTTAGGAAAGATATAAAACATTACTCTGTCGAGAAAAGATGATAATAATGATATGATGATATAATTCAGGGGCACTTTTTACAGACAATTGTAAAAGGGGAAAGCACCCGACATGTCGCCGTGAATAACGCACCAGTTGTTCCCTCTTTGGTGGACTCTTCTCATCAAACTCCACCAAAACTCTTCTTTTCTTTTGGCTTAAGATTTGTTTCTATTTGATCTTCTTATTGGGAACATGCACAAAGATTCCTAATACACTCCATCACATTCACCATGACATTGGTAAAATGGTATCGCGAAATATAAGAGAAAAAAAAAATATCCTCAATTCATCGTCAAGATCACATAGTCGAATTCAATATCTCGATTCAAGTAACCCCCTCTTTATTATTGTTATTGATTTTAAATTATTGTGTGCCATTTCGTGATTGATAGATTGAATTGAACACCCCTTTAAATAACAAGGAAAAAGAAAAGGTGCCCCACAATTTGTGGGAAATTATTAGCACTATGTTCCTACTTTCGTAGGCTTAGTGTTATCACGTCCCAACTTTTGTTAAAATTACGTTTTTACACTCTCAACAATTCCCTGCTACTTCGTGAGTTTAATTTATCAAATCATGAGAATCACATTATGTCTGAATTAATTCTATTTGTAAACCTTTTCTATGTTATTAAAAATATGTCCCAATCGCATCGATGGAGACGACCCTTGTGGCTCTCCACTCCACCACTATTACAAACAGCACCGAGTTTGTTGTCTTTGCTTCGTTGAGTCTATGTTGTCTGAAATAGGGGCTTCTCCTTTTTTTTTTGAAAAAATGGTTTTATTAATTTAGCTCGTGTCGATTTGATTTACTGCATTGTCTCGATTCTCTTCCAGTTGTCGAAAAAAGTTCGAAGCATTGGGTCGACAGTGTCTCATGCTCTTCATGATTGGACTGCATCCACCACCACAAACAAATAAAAGAGATAGATAGACTTTGGTGTTTCTTCTCAGTTTCATCAAGATTACTATTCCAACACAGTCCAATTCATTATCACAATTTTCCTATGTCCCAACAATTTATAATAGAAGAAATCATATGCATATGATATGATCAATGATATCGTGAAAGTGAAATTTTAATCTTAAAAAAATAAGGGTTTATTTCTCATTGTTTTACAAAAAAATAAAAAAACCCGACCCGATATGGAATCCACCGTGAAAGTGTGTACGAACGAAATACGACTAACCTTTGTTTGGACATCAGAGTTATAGGAATATTCCCAGTTTGTCCCCATGATGCAATGTCCTTAGTTATTTAATCCACCTCCCCAATGTTATGATCAAGAATCTTGGGAATTTTAATCACCCATGTGCTTATTTTTTTAACACTTTGATCTAGTCAATTGCTGTTAATACAAGCATAGAATATCTCGGAATTAACGACATTAAAAAGAGGGATTTCTTGATCAGTTCAATGAATTTGGGGAACCCCCTACAACTCATGTTTAATTATTGGATTTGTCCCTTCAATCAAATGGTTTTCAACTAAGAACAACTAACTTCTTCTCCGATATGTCTCGGTGATGTCGGCCACTCGGAAACCTACGGTTAATTGTTATGGCGGAGAGGAAGTAATGTACAGAATCCGTCTACGAAAGCGTGATTGACTGAACATTTGCATGAGCTAGTCGCCATAGGAAATATCGGTCGATCTAGCGAAAATGCAAGTACAAACCATGTTCGAGTCTGATGGAAGCGTTGTGATTTCTTTTTTTTTTTTTATCCAGTTAATATTTAGTTGTCTGAAAACCTAATGTCCCGACATATTTGATGTAGTGGTTAGGAACAAAAGGGACCCGATTTCGTGTGGTGTCGAAATGATTTCGATATATATATATACATATATCTCATCAGCCAAGATATCAAAGATGATCGCATCCAAAGATATGGCCGATCGAGATTGGATTCGATAGTATTTTTCTTACCCAATGTCCACTTTCGAGAAATATGAATGGCAGACAAATATGACGTAATGTGGCTCAAGATCACCTTCGATCGGTTATTCTTTCCAAGCCGACCTGGCCTTAATGACATCGCATACTACCTCGATATGACCATTTTTACGTGCCTACGTGTCGATATTTGAAGCTCGTCGATTTACGAAATCACCAATCTGCAACTGCCACGTTAGTTGCTTCGGTTCGAGCAACGCAAAAGTTACATACGCCAAGTGGTTGTATATGATCATACGGAAGCATTCGGGAGGTTAAAGCAAAGTATTAACGTGATGCAAGGTTCCTCTTAAGTCGTGTCATGTCTTTGCTTTTTGCACGATTTCGACGGCAATCGAGAATGATAAGGAATCAAGATTACGTGATTGGACTCATTGTTCTTAGTGATCAGCACCAAGAGATTCGACTTGATTGAACTAGTCCGGGAGGCAGGAGGCTGTCGTGATCACGTCGCAGTACACAGGAGGTTAGGTTTGACACGGTTGTGTGGTCGAATAAATTAGACGCATTCAGCAACGAGAAGGGGAAGAAGACTAAGCTTCTCCTTTATTTTTCTCCCGGTCCGAACCACAAGCGGACACATATCATGTCGTCGAAATTTAATGCGCAACGATACCGGACCGATCAAAGTAAAACTTGAAAGTGTCCTGATTATACATCGAACATTAATTCGTCAATATACTTCCATGAAACCCACACACGAGAATTAAGGCTATTGTAATAATACGTGAGCTTGTAGTATGTTTATAATATATTTACAGAAAGTGAAGCTGTCTGGTCTTGGGTTGGGTAGACCGAAAATAGATGGGAGAGGGGGTCTGGTCTGGTCGATCACATGCAGGAATTAAGGGTTATGTCCTAATTTGGACGTAACCACCACATCTAATTAATCAAATCTCCACAACTCTTAAGCATCAAATGAATTATTTCTGTGGTTTGGTTGTTTGAATCGGGTGGGACGAAAGGGAATTTGTTTTTTTTTTTTGTCAAAGCTTAAAAAATCACACATGGAATTTTGAGGAATCATAATCTCTCCATTTGAGATGGTCCACGAAACTATATGCCTAGGAATGCAATAATCACATTAATAATTATGATAGGGACGACACAAAATACGTATCTCCCAACAATGATTAGCAATTTCTTTTTAAAAAACAAATATTTAATCTTTTTATCTTTCCCCGCATGTTGAATAATTAAAAACTAAAAGCAAAAGGGGAATAACTTTCATTTAACTCCCATTCTTTATTACTAAATGAAGGGGTGCGCTACAAATTGACAATGGGAAATTTTTTTTTTTTTTGAAAGTTAATTTTATTAAAATAAATTGATTTTTGTAAAGTGATCTCCAGCTTCTGAGGCTACTTTTCCACCAATTTTCCCTAATCTCCTTCCAATAATTTATTAAGTGCAATCCATTCCCCTAATGACATTTGATTAAATGCAATCATAGTCCAAACATAGTTGCCGGGAAACACTCACGTCCGTTAGTGATTATTAAATCCTTAATTTTGTAAAAAAGCATACATTCTTTTCACTTAAAGATGTAGTTGAGGATGAATTAATAGGGAAAAGCCACTAATTACCTCCCCCTTCTTTTTTTTTCCCTAAAGAAGGGGAATATTTCAAAAGCATGATTCGTATAAATAGAACGTGGACCCAATTCGACCCATCAAAAAATTTGCCTAAAAAAATGACAAAAAGTAACAGTACCCATAATAATAATTTGCCCCCCAAAAAAATCAGTTTCTCCTATTAAAAAAAGAAAAAAGAAAGTGAGTCGAATTGTATTTAATGTAGAAAGGCTAAGGACAACTTTTCCACAGAGAATTTTCGGCCAGCACAGGGATTGGCCCCACCCCACAAACCGCATTACTGGCAATGGCATCTACCCAACAAACAACAAATTTCTTTTATTTTTTTTTTCTTTTCTTTTTATTACCAATAGATATAATAATTTTACTTGTGAATTTTGGGAAAAATGTTCTCCCAATCCAGACATGGTCACCAAATGTCAAATACTATTGTCTCCTATCATTTACCACAAATATGCCCTGCATACCCCCAGTATTTTTAAAGCTACTAAGTAACGATTTCTGATTCGATGTACTTAAACGTCACGTATATATAAGTAATTGTTATTTCATATTGTTTTTTTATTACAAATAGATTAGATTAGATTAAAGATTAAAAACGCTGTCTTTGTTTGTTATTTTGGCTATCTGTCTTTTGCTCCATTACTTCTTGTTCTTCTCCTCGTCTGCTTGCTTATTTTTTGTGTTTGGTTCTCTCTCTATCTATCTTGATTTCCTGGCGACAAGTGAGTGTTTTTTTCTTCCTTCTTCCTTCATTTTTATGATCACACGCACGGTCCCCCGCCCGACTTCCCCATTTTTCTCATCTCAGCTCAGTTCTTTTCTCCGATCCCAAAGTTCCCTTCTTTTTCCTTTTCTTTAACCTGCCTTTTTTTTTTCTTCCCTCCCAATTTCTCAGTGTCCCCCACGTTTTCTTTTCCGTTTCTTTTTTGTGGGTTTTTCATCTTGCAGGGATTTTTGAGATGGGATTTCTCAGGAGATGCTCGTTGATTGATGTTTTAGTGGAAAGGCCGTGACTTGGCGCTTCTGCATTGGCCCAGTTTGGGTTTTTCTTTTTCTTATTTGTTACTCTTTTCTTTTGTTTCCGTGTTAAAAAGGGCGAGCTTTTCTCCCAGCAAAATTTTGTAGTTTTTTTTTTGTGAGGGGGGGACCAGAAGAAAAGGGTGGAGGAGTCAAACTTCATTGACCCAAATCCATTTGATGCTTTGAGTTTAGTGCTGCTGAAGTTATTGTGGCAAGAGAGAGGAAAATTTGGGCTGGACTTGGGATTTGGATTCTGCTGAAGAGTCGTCCGAGGTGGTTGTGTGGGGTGTTTTCTCGAAGGCGACGTGTGGAAGGGGTTTGAATCTGTTAGATTGGTGTTCAGAGTATGAAGGTTCCTTCAAATGGGTTGTTGGCAGGCGCTGGAGAAGGTTTGTTCCTTTGATTCCTCATATTTGTTTGATTCTGTTCATGCTATTTTAGTATCAAGGAGTTTCGCTTTCATGGCTGCTTTCTGGGAATTTCTTGTGGCCTTCTTTTTCCCTGGATCTCTAAATGAGGATTCTTTTCTTTGAGCTTTTGTCATGTGGAGGAAGATAATGATGTCTGAAGTGTCATCGAACTCGCTACCCCATCCTGTTCTTCTGTCGACTTATTTCTTTTATTCCGGATAATCCATTGATTTTTCTGCTCGTATCGTTCGGCTCGGAATGTTATTACTCGTGAGATGAGTTTGTTATTCAGCATCTGTATATGAAATCGCGACTACTCTTTCACTTTTAGCAGTAAGAGGTTGGGTAAGAATGCATTTGTCTTCTTTAACTTGTCATCTGCAGCTGAAAATATCCTTATTCTGATAGAGGAATGTGGGAATTTAATGTTCTTAAGCCGATGCAATTTAACAGCTCCCAGTATTTTCCTATACAGTCTCTGAGGTATTTGTTTTATTATGATTGAACAGGGGAGAAGAAGACAATAAATTCAGAGCTATGGCATGCCTGTGCCGGTCAGTTGGTTTCAATTCCTCCGGTAGGCAGTCTTGTGGTTTATTTCCCACAGGGCCACAGCGAGCAAGTAAGTTGGTCTACTTTAGCAGTGGTGTATGAATGTCACTCATAGTTTTATCATCTTTGATTATATTCGATTCGGCTTCGGACTTTCAGGTCGCGGCATCTATGCAGAAGGATACAACTTGCGTACCTAGCTACCCGAATCTTCAATCAAAGCTGATTTGCCTGTTACACAATGTTACTTTGCACGTATGAGGCGAATAACTTTCTCTCTGCACCATATCGGTAGGAAACAAACCCAGAGAAACATGTTGAGATGTTGATATTGCTTTGTGTTTTCATGACAGGCGGACCCGGAGACCGACGAAGTGTATGCTCAAATGACGCTTCAACCCGTTGGCAAAGTAGGTCTGCTGTTGCATTCATTTGCCGATTACTGTCCTTTGTTTGGTTTCATGCTGACATCAGTACTGATTATTTTCTCAACAGTATGACCAGGAGGCTTTGCTGTTATCTGATATGGGCCTCAAGCAAAGCCGGCAGCCAGCTGAGTTTTTCTGTAAGACTCTGACGGCTAGCGACACAAGTACTCATGGTGGATTCTCTGTTCCACGTCGTGCAGCAGAGAAAATCTTTCCTCCTCTTGTGAGTACCTTCTAATATCCACATATTTGAAACGGGTTATACAAAACATTGTGCAACACTTACAGGAGATGTGTTTCTAGGATTTCTCGATGCAACCACCTGCTCAGGAGTTAACAGCGAGAGACTTGCATGACAACTCGTGGACATTCAGACATATTTATCGAGGTAATGTTTGCAACGAACACTAGAACTTGGTCCTTACTGCAAAAATTATCTGATCTTCAATTTGCAGAGAACCAAACAACTGGATTTTTTAACAAAGAACAGAGAATAAGAAAGGAAAACAGTATTCTGCATAGACGCACACTAATTCTGCAGATTACAAGATTAAAATAGAAAAGTCTTTCCTAAATTTTAGGACACACATACTAACTGCCAATTCAAACTTAAATATAATAAACTGCATCCTAAAAACACCTTAACTTCTAACACTTTCCTTGGATTACTATATTCAGATATGTTATGCCGTATTCGAAATGAACTTGTGATCGTAATTGAAATGGATGATTTTGACAGGCCAGCCAAAAAGACACCTGCTTACGACGGGATGGAGTGTCTTTGTCAGCACGAAGAGGCTATTTGCTGGCGATTCGGTTCTCTTCATAAGGTAAGGGATTGGATATTTGAGCTGAAGAAGATATGATGGATTATGGCTGATGCACATTTTTTATAAGATTTTTGACGTCGTCTTTCTTGTCTTAGAGATGAGAAGTCACAACTCTTATTGGGTGTAAGACATGCTAATCGGCAGCAACCAGCGCTCTCTTCGTCGGTCATCTCTAGCGATAGCATGCACATAGGAATCCTTGCTGCTGCAGCTCATGCAGCTGCAAATAACAGTCCCTTCACCATCTTCTACAATCCTAGGTACTGACGATCTTTCCTTTACCTGTTCGGAAGGGTATGGAGCACGTACACCGGCTTCTGACCCAAAGCAATTGTTTCTCTTCTGATGTCACAGGGCAAGTCCTGCCGAGTTTGTGATCCCCCTGGCTAAGTACAATAAAGCAATGTATACTCAAGTTTCGCCTGGTATGAGATTTAGGATGATGTTCGAGACAGAAGAGTCGGCTGTCCGTAGATACATGGGCACAGTCACTGCAGTAAGTGACCTGGATCCCATAAGATGGAAAGGTTCACAGTGGCGAAATCTTCAGGTAATAATATTTATTTGATGCACATGTACTCGGCCTGTGTCAGTAATCTCCAATTTCCTAGATTCTGTTCCAGCATCGATTATTGAATTGATGTCTTTAACATGATAGGTCGGTTGGGATGAGTCAACAGCCGGAGAAAGACCGAGCAGAGTTTCTATTTGGGATGTGGAGCCCGTGGTGACTCCTTTCTACATTTGTCCGCCTCCATTCTTCCGGCCTAAGTTTCCCAGGCAACCTGGAATGCCAGGTAATTTGCCAGGTTCACTTCCCAGATGCATTTCTGGTTTACTTTTTATGTTAATCTCGCTGATGTGCAATATCCTTAATCAGAGGATGAGTCGGATGTGGAGAACGCTTTCAAGAGAGCAATGCCGTGGCTTGGAGAAGACTTTGGCCTGAAGGATGCGCCTAGTTCAATCTTTCCCGGCTTGAGTTTGGTCCAGTGGATGAGCATGCAGCAGAATAATCAGCTCCAGGCCGCTCAATCGGGGCTACTACCTCAGATGTTGTCGGCGGCGGCAGGTCTTCAGAGTAATTTCACGACGAATGACTCATCCAAGCTGCTGAGTTTCCAATCTCCTGCTCTGCCCGCTCAGAACATACAATTCGCCAAGACTCCACAAAGCCAAATCGGTCAAGGTCAAGTGCTCCAGTCCGTTCCATGGTCTCAGCCGCATCAGCTGCCACAGTTACTGCAAAATCCTTTGCCGCAGCAGCAACAGCAACAAGCCCCACAGAGGCAGCTACAATCGCCACAACAGACACAAGAGCCATCTCAGTCGGCTCAACCTCTTCTTCCACAGCAGTTGCCCACTCAACAGGCTCAGCAACAAATTGTGCAAGCGCCACTGGGTAATGGAATTGTGGCTTCATCCAATCAGTTGCCAAGTCAGATGGTGCAGCAATCAGCAATGTACTCTCAACTTCAGCAGCCGCTGCCGCAACAACAGCAACCGGTGTTGATAAATGGCAACAATGCCCAAATATATCTTAGCCAACGGGGAAATCCTAAGAATTCCATTCAACTGCCATCATCGTCACCAGAAGTGAAAATGCTGCCGCAGCTCGAACAACAGCAATCCAGTCTCTCGCAGAGGCATCAACATCAGACACAGTTCTCGCAGAACTGGCCTCAGAGGTCTCTGCCACAACAGCAGCCTCAAATTCCGCCAATCCCCCCTCAGAGTTTACTTGAGCAGCAGCATCAACTACAACTGCCACAGAAATTGCAGCAACAACAGCAGAGGCAGCCACATCAACTACCATTGCCTAGTTCCACAAGCCAGAACATGCCAGCTCAGATGTCTCACCATCAACTGCTACAACCAAATTATCATATTCAACAACTACCAATGCCTCACCAGCAGCAACAAGGGAGCAGCAATGGCCTCCCCACCTCAGGTTTTGTTCCCTCACAACAGTTACCGCCGGTAAATGCTGTTCATGGACAGCAGAAGCCATTAACTACCTTTAGAGCTCCTTCAGGTCTGACAGATGGGGATGCTCCCTCTTGCTCGACGTCTCCTTCCACCAACAACTGCCACATCCCACCGCCAAACTTTATCAGTAGGAGCAGATCCCCGAACCCCATCTTGATGGCAGAATCTTTGATTGAGCCTGCCAATAATATTCAAGTTCGCCAGATGAAACCTGACATTTGTGTCAAGCCAGAACTGCCGAGGTCGTCCAAGGGCCATGAGCAGCTAAAACACAAGTCCTCGGTGAATGATCCTCTGGAAGTATCCTCTTCTGCAACGTCATATTGCTTAGATGCAAGCACAATGCAGCATAACTTTGTGATCCCCAGCTTCTGTCTAGACAATGATGTTCAGTCACAACCACAACAGACCTCCCCGTTTGCATCCAACATGGAGAATCTAGCTCCTGATACTTTGCTTTCTAGGGGATTCGACTCTCAGAAGGACCTTCAGAATCTGCTTTCGAATTACGGGGTCACTCAAAGAGATATAGAAACGGAGTTATCCAGTGCTGTAGTCAGCTCACAGTCATTTGGAGTGCCAAATATGACTTTCAAGCCTGCTTGCACGAATGATGTTGCCATGAATGATGCAGGAGTTTTGAATGGCGGGATTTGGTCCAACGGCAACCAGACTCAACGAATGAGAACGTACACAAAGGTATGCGCATTCTCTTAGCATACTCGTCATTATTATGTGCATACTGTAAGACTGAGACGTTAATGAGTGCCTGCCATATATCTGTGAAGGTGCAAAAGCGCGGTTCTGTCGGGAGGTCAATTGACATAACCCGCTACAGAGACTACGATGAACTTAGACGCGATCTGGCCAGGATGTTTGGTATCGAAGGGCAGCTAGAAGATCCACAGAGGACGGACTGGAAACTTGTTTACATGGATCACGAAAATGATATACTACTCGTTGGCGATGATCCTTGGGAGTAAGTCCTCGCCTCCCTTAACTACAATTTTGGCAGACTCATCGGGTTCATCCTCACCGTTGCTCTCTGTTTCCTCGGCAGTGAATTTGTGACATGTGTTCAAAGTATAAAGATACTCTCAGCTGCCGAAGTACAGCAGATAAGCCTGGATGGTAATCTGGGCGGCAGTAACATGGCCATGGCAAACCCAGCATGCAGCGGAACAGACAGTGGAAACGCATGGAGGGGCCACTATGACGATGCCTCTGCCGCTTCGTTTAACCGATGATGAGTACATATACAATTCCAAGAGTAAAATTTTGTTGTTTAATGCGACAGTGTAGACAAACTTCGCTAATGTTATTTCCCTCAGTTGCATTTTGACAACATGCAACCGACCGATCGGCTAAAGCCGTATAATCAAGCGAGGAGGCCCCTTTGTTCTTAACATAAACTTCTATCTCAATGGGATTAACTTAACTGTTTTGCAATGAAACTAAAGTCAAGCCACAAAATTCCTCCACACATTAATGGCACAGAAATCTCCATTACACACTGAATGTGATGGAACTAGGAGAGAACGGCCATTACATCGGATGCCCTTAGCACGATGTAGTCCGAGCCATCGCTTCCCTTGAACTCGTTCCCTGCATACTTGGAGTACATGACCGTGTTGCTCGGGGCGATGGATAGCGGCTTTCTGTTACCTTCATCGTCAAGAGGGCCGGGGCCAACCGCGATTATCTGTCCAAGAGAATCAGTGCATTCAACACCAGCATTCACCACCACACGCAGGGATATTTAAACAAAAGCTTTGGAATAAGAAGAGAAGGGCAGTGCAGTACTGTGCCAACAGAGGGCTTCTCTTTAGCAGCTTCCGTCAGCAGAAGGCCACCGGCAGTTTTCTCCTCTGCCTCCGCAACCTGTAGCAAATGAGGGCACAATTACATGGAAGCCTGTCGGTCAGCCTTGAAAGAACAAGGCCAATAGATAGACCACAGCAAGATGGGGACAACGAGTTCGACCACAGACCTTGATAAGGACTCTTTCGTTAAGAGGCTGAAGGTCCTTAACGTCGCCAGTCTCGAGAACCCCAAGGATATCGTCCTCCTTCAACAAAAGATGATTTGCGCCGTTGAACTCCAACTCAGTGCCTGCGTACTTGGAGTAGATAATCTGTGTTCCAGCCTGCAACGCCCCACTCAAAGCATAAACAATCGATCACTCCAAGCATAGGTAACAAAATCTAATGTTACCGAACCGCAGTCACCTTGACACTTATATCAACTTTATTCTTTCCAACGGTCCTGCCCTCTCCAACAGCAACGACCTCGCCTCCCTGTGGCTTAGTTTGAGCAGTCGTGGGGAGCAAAATGCCACCTTCTGTCTTCTCCTCCGCAGTCTTGATCTTGACCAAGACCCTATCACCGAGTGGCTTAAGAGAAGTGTACTGCAATCACAAGCCAAACAACATTAAAAAAATTCATCATCCTGATAAGTATACAGTTAAGGTCGGTTTCCAAAACTTTCATAAATCAATTATCACGGACAACAAATTAAGAAGTCAAGTTTACTTTCATCAGTTTGCACATCACACTGCATTTATTCACCTAGATTGCATCTTTGTCTAAATTACACCCCCCCCCCCCCCCCCGGCAGACTGTCATGAAGCATATCCATTAAAGCGCTCATTCCCATCCAAGCAGATTACCATGGAAGAAAGAACCAATACACAACGATACTCCAACGTCCCATAAACCCATGACTCAACACAAAATTCAGCGACCCAAACAACAACAACAACAATAATAAAAATAACGGTCCACCTTGGGAGCAACGACGGTAGCAGCCCTGACAACGAGGCTCCGAACCGACTTCTGCGACTTGGACTGACCGAAGGACGCGAACTTAACCGTCGACGAAGACGAAGACGGCCTCAGCCCATCGAACCCGGGAATCAGCCTCAAGGAAAGGGTGGGTGCGGTGAGTTGACCGGTCGCCATTGCCGAACACTTGAAGCAATCAACAAAGCAGCAGATTACCAAAAAAAAAAAACAGAACCACGGTAAAACAGCCCGAATTGAGGGGGAGCGAATCAGGGAGCGATGGAAGCACCGGGGAGAATACCGGAGGAAATGGGTAATCCAGATGAGGCGAGAAAGGCCGGAACTTGGGGCTGTTGGATGAGGAAATGGACAGAGAAACCCTACTAGTGTCACAGCCAAAAAAGAGGGTTTTTATTACAGCTCGGATAAAACGGAGTCTTCTAGAACTTCCGGGATGATTGTTTGTTTCATTTTTATTAACCTAATTTAAGTCCATTCCCTATTCATTATTGGTAGTTGCAAAATTGGAAAACCCATAACCATAATAAATAAAGGCCAAATTGACAAATATATTCTGTACGATTTCAAAATTGACAGATCTATCCTATCGTCTAAAATTACACCTCCCACAACCCCATCTGACGCCGTTATTGCAAATTCATCCTCCGTTATCGGACTCACTAACGGAATCCTACGTGGATTCACACGTGGCGTAACGTCGTTTATTCGTTACCGTTATAGTGGTGACTTTCCCAAATTACCCACGCTGTTCACTGAAAAACCGATAATACCCCCACCCCTAAGCCTTCCAGAGAGACGATCATTCACCCCCCTTTCCTCGGTTGCGAACCGAACCCCAATCACAATCACCCCCTTTTATCAGAATCGATTTCCCCCATTTTCATACCCTAACCGGTCCCCTCTGTTCCCCTTTGTTCCCCAGTCCTCCCATCGGCCGTCCCGAACGTGTGGCCTTCATTCCCCGTCCTCCCTTCGTGCTTCCCCCTGCGGTCCCCGACCTCTCATGGTTCCCCGAGGCACTCTGTATAGTTTAATTAGTGAAACATTGTCAGAATAAGACAGCTCTTTCCATTCTCCCTGATGTTTTTCTCATTTTAGGAAGTCCCAATTTCAAGAAACTTCCGAACCCTCCATATTCGTCCTTCTCAAGACTCCTTCTGGTAAATGTTTCGTTGTTTTCCTTCTTCATTTTTCTGCTAAGTATTGGTTCCTAGGTCTAGTAAAAACTGATTTTGTACATTTCTCTCAAACCTACTTCACTACTGTGTACATTTCTCTCACCTACTTCACTATCTGTGTACATTTCTTTCAAACCTTTAGATAAACTATGGCGAGGCTTGACAAACCACATTTTACTAGGTTCGTACCCAGACTTTCTAGCCAAGTTCAAATCGTAAAATACCCAATCTTATCAACATCAACATCCTCAAACTTGCTTAATTTTCCCCCAATATACCTAACACAGCCTGACCGACTTAGCTCCCCTCCCACATTGAAAATCAGATCTCCCCTTAGTACATCCATCACAACCTAAACACTATACAAAATCAGTTTTACTAGACCTAGGAACCAATACTTAGCAGAAAAATGAAGAAGGAAAACAACGAAACACTTACCAGAAGGAGTCTTGAGAAGCACGAATATGGAGGGTTCTGAAGTTTCTTCAAATTGGGACTTCCTGAAATGAGAAAAACATTAGGGAGAATGGAAAGAGCTGTCTTATTCTGACAATGTTTCACTAATTAAACTATACAGAGTGCCTCGGGGAACCATGAGAGGTCGGGGACCGCAGGGGGAAGCACGAAGGGAGGACGGGGAATGAAGGCCACACGTTCGGGACGGCCGATGGGAGGACTGGGGAACAAAGGGGAACAGAGGGGACCGGTTAGGGTATGAAAAGGGGGGAAATCGATTCTGATAAAAGGGGGTGATTTTGATTAGGGTTCGGTTCACAACCGAGGAAGGGGGGTGAATGATCGTCTCCCTGGAAGGCTTAGGGGTGGGGGTATTATCGGTTTTTCAGTGAACAGCGTGGGTAATTTGGGAAAGTCACCACTATAACGGCAACGAATAAACGGCGTTACGCCACGTGTGAATCCACGTAGGATTCCGTTAGTGAGTCCGATAACGGAGGATGGATTTGCAATAACGGCGTCAGATGGGGTTGTGGGAGGTGTAATTTTAGACGATAGGATAGATCTGTCAATTTTGAAATAGTACAGGATATATTTGTCAATTTGGCCTACAATAAAAGGTTTGTCCAAACCATAGTTTCATAACCTGAAATTTTAGTATGAAAAGTTTCATTTTCCCACTTGTAGTTCTTGTTCCAATTGCCAGAGAATTTCATAAACCAAAGGAGCAATAAACTACTTCTATATCTCAATGAAATGTTATCTATTTGCATATCAAACCCACTTAATCACTATTGTATTTTCAGTTTGTTAAGCGACCAAATCTCTTGTAAAACAGAAACAATGGGAAAAACTCTTACATGGGCCATCTTACCAGCACAACTTTAGGCCCATTTATTTGTCCCCCCCCCCCCCCCCCCCCCCCCCCCGATAATTAGGTGGTAACAAAATAATCTGCTGTCTGCGGTTTGACCAGCGACACGTGGCGATACCCGTTCGCCCCTATTTCTTGTCACCCCCCAACTGGCAGTGTACAAAACGCATCTAAAGACAAAGACTCGGGTGGATGACGACGACGTCATTCGCGACGTCATCTTCCCCAGTTAAGCTCACTCCCTAGTTCTACAAAGCAGAAGACACGCGAACGCGGGGGCGTTTTGACCCTCTGACCATTCAAAGACCCCCCCCCCCCCCTCCCCGACACGTATAAATAACCGAAACCGCAAGACTTTCACTTCACTTCAATTCATCTTCGGACAACCGAGAAGGCAAGGGACGAGACCCAACATTTCCCGAGACAACTTCGTACTCGCAATCGGATCTCGACTTTCGGGAGGAGTCCCCAGATGGTGAAGGCCAGCAAGAGGGAGAGATCGGCGGTGTCTCTGGAGATGGTCTCTGCAAGCACCTGCGAGGTCAAGTTCAAAGGGGTGAGGAAGAGGAAGTGGGGGAAGTACGTGTCGGAGATCCGGCTCCCGAATTCCCGCGAGAGGATCTGGCTCGGATCTTATGACTCAGCCGAGAAGGCGGCGCAGGCCTTCGATGCTGCCCTTTACTTGCTCCGCGGAAGGAAGGCCAAGTTCAACTTCCCAGACCGCTTGCCCCATGAGGTCAGGGAAGGGGGAGTCGGGTCCCGGCTCACGAACTCGGAAATTCAAGAGGCAGCATCCAGGTTCGCGAATTCGGATTCGGAATACTCGTCATCGGAGGGTTGTCCATCGCACGGTGGTTCTTCCCAGACGACGGATAGCGAATCGACAGCGGAGCTCGAAGGGCCGATGGGGGAGGATGGCCAGGACGGTTCCCTAGATGATCCGATCGATTTCGGGATGTTCCCGGGGATCGAGGAATTGCCGAAGGAGTTCTTCGGGGTGGGGACGGGAATGGAAAGCACAGGGACAGTTGGGGGACAAGAGGGGGGTTTGTGGTTTGATGATTTCTTGATCGGGTCGGGTGATCCATTCCTCTGGAGTTACTGAATTCGGGTCGGATCCTTGCATTTGGATAGAAAAGTCCATTTCGTTTTAGTCATTGGGTTTTAATAATCCAATTCCCACCATCTCTTAATCTCAATACCCTTTGTTTGTTGTTAAATCTCGGTTACCGTAGCTCGCGTGACCTGTGTGGGAAGAAGCTCCAGGGAATGGATGGTTTACATGTACATGTTAGATTAAGACACGAGAAAAACCAACGATCTGAGAAGAATCTTCGTGTTGAGGAATGACGATTAAGGATCTTTAAAAAATAAAATAAAGATCGTTTTCTGGGTACGATTCAGGTGGGTTGGGGGGGGCGGGGGGGAGAAGGCGTTCTGCAGCTGGGATTGCAGGTCAAATCACATGATGAACGATGAGAGGAAGGATCAGAATTGCAGGACCCTGTTCTCCCTGCACCGAGGATCAGATCTTCTCATCAACGTGGTTGGTCCAATTCATAAGGAGTTTGGATTCGCTTAAAGAGGTCTCGGATTCGAAACCTACTGTATGCGGCCATTTCTGTTGGAAGGCTCACTCACCTTAGCCAGGTGTTCTATCCGGGTCGAGTATCTTGGTGGGAACACTCACATTAATAGCAAAGCTCCGCCGGGCGGGCAAACAAGAAAAAGGATCAGATCTTCTCCGCTGGGATTTCGGCGATCTATCTTGGTGGGAAAAAAAAAAATCCCCACAGAAAATTTCGTCCAGTCATTGAATATTACAGCTTGATGTTAAGGAAGGTTAAAAGGGGTTAGAAACGAAGATTAGATTAACTGGGGGAGGTATATAGATTACTATTAATGTATTTAAATCAGCGTTTCCAGTATTAATCTATTGAGAAAATCTCTAAATCTCCAGCTCGTCTGAGTGCCTGCTGAGAAGCCGTGAGGCTGGTATAACTTGATCAAGGTCTCAGTGGAACTGGGACGAAAACCTTCATATGGGCAGTGAATTCGGCAAGAGACAGACAGTTAATTCAGATGATTCGAAATCATGGCAAGGATGTTCAACTCTGGACAACTACTACGCTGTTGTGTTTCCATATAGTTCAAGTATCAAAGCAATGTACATCATTTTCACCAGATACAAGGAAAAGCATCATACAGATCATTTTCACCAGATACAAGGAAAATCATCATACAGAGTTTGTACAATGATTATTGCTAATCTCTCCACTGGACACGGGGATATGAGAGGCCGGCGGTGTACGTATAGAATAGAAACTAGTGGTAGAACATGAGCTGTTGAGTGGTGGCAACGTTAGGGAACCCAGTATCATAAATGGCCTGGCTAGCTCCTGCACCCGCGCCCATTCCCATGGCAGCTGCCTGCTTCAGGGCATGCTGATTCTGTGGGTGCATCATGGCTTGCATGCTGGCAATTTTGCTCAGGGCTAGCTGCCGTTCGTACGCTGCGAGGTTGGCCGCAGAGTAACCGAGACCTGGAACTTGAGCCATGGCCGGCATAGGAAGTGGCGTGGAGCTGGTTCCAGGAGGAGTCGGCTTGTTACCCCACTAACACTGGATAAAGAAAAAAGTAGTCAGGAGTTCACACAAGATGAATTAAGTATGAGGTCGTAGCCTAAGGAATAAGATTTGTGAACCTTAATCAGTTCACCGCAGAGCATTCGAGCATTCCCCATCTGGATAGCCAGGGCAGCTTCGGCATGAGTGCGGTACCTAACGAAACCAAAACCCTTGCCGCGCTGCACCCGGACATCTTCTATGACCCCAACTCCAAGGGCATTAAAGTGGCGATGAAGGTTAACCGAGGTAACCTGCATAGATGCCACGTATTAGGCCGATGAAAAGAAAAGAGCATATAAAGATCAGAGCTAAAATAAACTAAAGAATCTGGACAGGAGAAAGGGATCAAAAGAATGAGATAAATGCAGCAATTCCTTGCCTCAGGAACGAGATTGCCAACATAAACAGTTGTAAATTGATAGTTGTTCTCAGGAGCATCGTCATTTGTCCTTTCTTGACTATCATCTGGCAAAAAGTTGAAAGGCAAATGAGTTCTGGACTGAAAAATAAAGCAATAAGAAAAACTAAATTTATAGGATGAGGGACTGCCACATGCAAGAGAAATGCAAGGACAGGCAACTTTCTACTTTTATTTAGTGATGAAAGGCCAAAAGGAATGAGAAACATTCATCAAAATCATTTTAAAAATTCCACGAAAGAGAGTCAAAATATATTAGGAAAAAGGAATCCGATAAAATGCAACAGCCACTTCTCCCAATGAATAAATACCTGATGTTCCATTTGTTAACTCTACAACACTCTTTGCATCTGAACTTGGTTTGTCATCATTACTACTAGCAACTTTTGTAGCCCAGTTACACCTGATCTGTCGGCTTCCGAGCCATTTTCCTACAACACATTATAATAAGCTATGTTATTGAATGTAAAAGCTTGGATCATAAAGAAAATGGTATATTCTAAGTCGAAGCAAAGATCAGGGGATTCGGTCTACAATACAGCGAGACAAATAATAAATCCAAAGAATGAGCTTGAAATGCCTCCCACAGTTTTCTTATTCTGCTTTCAACAACTCAAGGAAAAAGTGGACAGCTATGTCTGTATTTACTGCATTCTATGCCAGTATGATGGGACAGAATGAATAAATGGAGAAGCCGGTGAGCATTGCAGCTATTTATTTAAGTTTCATACCATTTAAATCATTTATTGCGCTCTGAGCATCCTGTGGAAACACATGATGGCAGATGGAATCAGATCCCCTCGAATGCCCAGTTTTCTGATCCCACATGACCTTCGCATCTCTGCAACCATTGAAGTTTCCAATGCCAATAGTAATGGAAGTCATTACCTCAGTCTACAAGAAACAACTCTGCAACTACACAGAAGAGCAATGTAGGAATCAAAGGAGCTTACGAGCAACTATAATAGACCGAGAAGCATGCAAACAGTGTGGCATCGGTAACCTCCAGGCTGAGATCACCAACAAAAATATTAAAGTGTCCTGCATTAAGAGCACTTTGTGCATTAAGAACACAAGCATGAGCTTAATGCATGCAACATACAGAAAACGTGCACATCCTACAACCACAAACCTGATGTGTCCTCTCTCTGGCTGCTGGCATATGCCCAATCGACTTTAATCGGTTGCCCAAATCTGTAAAAGAACATTAATAAGAACGCCATCTCTAAGAAGAAAAAGAAAAAACCAGAAAATGACACAGAATTCAATTGAGAACTTACAAATGCCTTCCGTTGAGAGTCGCAATGGCAAGTGCAGCAGATCTTCTATCAAAGTAATCTATAAAACCATATGATGACTTCATAATGAAAGATACCCAAATTAGCAAAGGTGGCAGAGACAGGATAGAATTATAACAAATTAAGAAGAAAGACAGAAAGCAGGAATATCCATGATAACAGCCAAAATCAGTCAGTTATGTCATACTATTGTTCCTAATTCAGGAAAATTGAGGATCCTCAACAACCAATGGGCCAATATACTAGAGTCATACAAAGTCACTACACAGAAAAGGTATGGACAAACCTTCTCTTTCCTGATAAGCTTGCAGCCTTCAATAGGACCAGTACTAGCAAAAACTTCTTGAAGAAGGGCTCCTGTGACCTGGGGATGGATGTTCCCAGCGTAACTGAAATTCTTGAAATGAAGAAAAGATTATGCGGATTAGATACTTTCCCACATCACATTGCAGGGAAACACACAGGCTCATTCAACCATAAGAAGAAAGAGAAGAGGACACAGATAAAATGCTAACTTAATTGTTCCTCTGGATGCAATATGACATTGTTAGGCGATAGCCTGTTTATTAGCCCCAACGCCGAGTTATTTTAAGAAGAGAAATTAGAAAAGCAAACCAGTTCCAAACAGAAAAAGGACAACTGAGAAGAAAGAAAGAAAAAAGACCAGCACTCACACACCACGGCAAGTGCTCGAATCAAACCCCGGAGGCAGATTCCCACTCAAGATAGGCTCTATATGCAAAACTAGCAAATGTCAAAACCAAAAAGAAAAGACCAGAAGAAAGAAAATACTTCCCAATCCAATGAAAAACAGAAATTTTAGAAGATACAGTACTCGGAAATCAGTAAAGCAAGTAAGAAACGACATTCCAATAACCCACTATCTCAAACTATACAACCAGCTACCCTACTATATCTCTTTAGACAACCTAGAAAATAAAAGTTAAAACCCGAAAAGAAATTAAGACTCTATGAGAACTCCCATCGAACACAATACGCTATCAATGAAGCTACACACTAAAAGGAAAACAAGAACCAGCCACAGACCCAGACCCACCCCATAATCAACTAGAAAGCAATTTGCGACCACAAACAAACTTCAATTGGACTGGAACCCACTCATCCTCCATAAACTAGGCAACCCAGAAATCACCCCATAAAAAGCTTGGCCAACAGAACTCCCCCAAAACAGCTAACTTCCACCAAACTGACAGCCAATGAAGCCACAGAATAAATAAAATCAAGTAAGAACTACACTATCGAATAATCAGCCACTAACTAACATCGTTCCAGTAAACCCTGAGCTCAAACTACGCTAGCAGCTACAACAACTAAAACCAGGCCAACAAACACATTCCACCAAAAGAAGGATCAATCTTGTCCGGAGAACTACGATCAATCTAAACCTAAGGAGCGGCCAAGAGGCCAGGGTGATAGAGCGACTGCTGAATCATCGCAGCCTGCTGCTGTTGTTGCTGCTGCTTGAGCCTCATCAGCTGCAACTGCTGCTGCTGATGCTGAAACTGCTGCTGCATCTCTCTCGCTCTCCCTTTCTCCCCCACAAAAACTTACCGATGCAAACTCCCCAAAAGAAAACGAACCCTATTCACAAGTTCCGATTTTTCTTCCTCCTCTCCCCCCCCCCCCCCCCCCGGCTTAAATAAAACGAAAAACAAAAACCCACAAAGGGGGGAAGATGAAAACGGAAAACCCAGAAAAAGAGAAAGGGGGAAAATAAAAGAAAGAAGAAAAGAATGGAGAAAAGGGGGGATAAATTTGGGGCTGATCGATCGCAGAGTGTGTGAGGTGAAGAAAAACGGGAGAGGAAGCAATTCCTGCGTGTGATCGACGACTTTGTCCTTATCCCTTACGCCCCTCCACAATTAAAAATCATCATAGCAAAACTCGGACACAGACGTCAACTCAACAGGAAGCACAAAATCCCATCGGTCGGAACTCCCGAGCCCATTGCGCCGAATCACTGCCCAGGTCCGATTCGGGTTTTCGAAGAATCGGACAGGACCCCCCGTGATGACCATTGATCTTTCTCGTTCGTGGAACTCAGAACCATGCACCGCGTCCTATCGCGGTGGGCTTCCACTGCACAAGGAGTTTCATTAATTAGGATGGGCCGCCCAGCCCATATGACCAAGTTGCTAGCTGTCCGCAGTTCGGATGATTTTTGTTGTTCGTTGATGATGATGGTATTGGGGTGTTGTTATCTGGGGATTAGATAAGATTTCTCATTAATGTTGGCACGTCAACATCCAAACAAAGTACACTTAATAAATATGGAATTAATTTAAAAGGTAATGAGTTCGAATTCTTTTAATGAGTTTTAAATTTGAAATTTATCATACGTATCATCATTGAAAACCTATATCGAATCAAGTACGTCGGAACAAAATTAAAAAGGAGACGTGTACCAGAGAGAAACGTGGGCGGCTCTTTTTGGTTGGCCAAAAAGATGGTAATAATTTTTTGCAGGTCGACCCAATTCACCAATTGCTTCCTCGACAAGGGAAGCTAGTGGTTTTGTTTCCCAAGTCATCCGTTCGATCAATATGGGTAAACATACAGAAGATATGGCTAACCTTTATTCGTTTTTAACCCATTTGGAACGAATTACTCAATCATTTAAAAATATTTCTGATTATACAATGATGGGGTTACTGGTACTAAGGCTTTGTTTGGTAGTTTTCCTAAGGAGAGAAAATTGAGGGAAGAAGTGGATAAAAAGCAAAGAGAGTTGAGAAAAATAGAGGGGGAAACTCCGGGCCACAGCCTAAATCCACCGATCCCCCCCCCCCAAATTAGGACACGTGTCGTGTGACAGTTAACAATACCTACTTGTTATTTCATCGTGGCGAACATGTCCGTGATGATTAGGTATTGGAGGTGGAGCGGGTCGGTCCCACGGACAGTTTTGAACAAACACGCTATGTGCACCTAAAAGTAAAGACAACTTGCCATCTATGACATTCACGGAAATATTTTGTTAAATAAGAAATGCAATTTCAATTTATAAAACACAAACTTTGTTTAGATACATACAAGGAAGCTGGAGTTTGAAATTACGAATCCTTAATCCACTATATAGGGCAAATGTAATTTAGATCAAGATTCATTCATGGAACAATATGCTACATGGGAATTGAAATTGATTTAGTATTTCCACCCGAGGAGAATCGTGAACATCAACAAGTGTGGGACAAATGGGAATTTAACAAAATTTTGACCCACCCCTAAATTCCTGCCCCCACTACCTTAGTAATACTGTCGTTACTACCACCACCTCCTCCTCCCCCTTTGACTTTGTCCCCTCCTTTGTCCCACCCACGTTTCGTTTTCATTTCCCACGCTAATATCACGTTCCCCCTTTCAAAGACGCGTGATTCCCCCCCCCCCCCCAAAATCCTCCTGTCCGACAAAATCTTGCACTTTGACAAAAGAATAAAATAAAACCCGGAATTTGATTTGATTTGATTTTTTTTTTTTTCTGGGGGAAGATGTTCTTTCTTCCCATGTGGGAAAAGGAAAACCCAAAAAAGAAGGACGAACGTCGGCAAGTTGTCCTTTGCTTCTCTTTTCCTTGGGAGGTTCCATTCCTAGTACGCGGTAACAACGCGGACCATCGATTCGTGGAATTTTTTTCTCTTTTGGATTGGATATGGCAGAAGATTGATTAGGGCTAATCTGTCTTTTGGGTTAATAATAATTTTAGTAACATACCCAGAAGCAAAAAAAAAAAAAATAGGCTTTATATTTTTATCTTTTGGAATGAGATGGGCGACGACATTTGAATTTTGTATACGGTCAGGGAAAAAAGGAAGTCCCAAACTAAGATTATAACAGGAGAAGCTAATTTAATGTCTCTGAGCAGATAAACTGAGCCACGACTTGTTGTTGTTGTTGTCAATTGGGTTGGAAGTGGAAGATCCATCGGCACTTGATGATGTGTTCTTGTCATAGCAGATTTTGGTGTATGGTGCTCTTGATGTAATCCTACAAGATCGAAACATTGGACAAGCACAAAATCAGACCAAAAGTGTTCACACAATGAAAACCTTCAGGGGATAGATCCAGGGAGCGAAGAGGGTTCGTTCTTACCTATCCTTTCTCTTCTCCAGGAATCGGTGTAGGGAATTCCTCCGAGCGAGCGGCAGATCTGAGAACAAGATCGAGGAGAAATTCGTCAGGACGTGATCCGGGGCGTGGGCGGTAAGAGTTAAGGAGATTATTTCTTATTGCAGAGGAAAGTTACCACATGCAATGGGTTCGGGGGTCCGAGGAATAATAGGGAGGACCGGGCGTGCATCGGGGGCTTTCATGGTTGCGCCGGTGATGTCCGAGGCAGGAGCGGAGTAGAATTGAGAGCTGCTCCTGCTGGCGAGGAGCATGACCTCTTTGGCCTTGTTGGACGGGAAATTGTCGAACACGATGACTTGGCCGCCGTAGAATATGGTCATCTGGGCCGACTGGGGCTTCGACCATCTGCGGAAAAAGTTCCCCCCCGGTCAATTTTAACCTCGGGTCTGAAGTATATCCATCGCCCATAACCTAACTAGCAACACTCTCAAATGACTTCAAACCCGAGATTCCTAAACTCCAAATCAGAAATTTCCAGCAGAAACCTCCCTAAAACGACCAGCTGGGAATCCCTTAGAAAAGGACCTTCGACTGGATAGGATCAACCAACCGACAAGCAAGAAAAGGGAAGAGGCGGACAAACGACACCCACCTAGTGTTGTCCTCAGCAACCGCTCGGGGAATCCCTTCCTTGTCCGAAAAACCAAAACCAGATTCATTGGGGAAGAGATCCTTGGATTTGATGACGGGCTTCTGCTTAGGGAAAAACCCCATCGCCTCTCCTCCACCTACCCAAAAAAGAAAAAGGCACTCGGGTGAGGAACTGAGATTTCCCAATTCCCAAATCCCCAATCCCCCTTCTATTACAACCTCAAGCAGCAGAGCAACCCGGTTCCCATCATATCATTATTACCTTGGGCGGCAGGGGCAGTGATCCCGAGGGAGAGGTCGCCGAAACTGCCCTTCTCCTTCAAGTACTGGCTGAGGAGGTTACACCTGTGGCCGTAACCGAAACTCGACCTGCCAGCGGGAGCCTTCCCGGAGGAGGCCTCGGAGAAATCGGAAGAGCTCGACATGCTCGCTGAACGCAATAAAAATCTAAACTCTGGCACCTGGGGGAACCTCCCTTGAAATGGACAGGAATCGAGTAATGGAAGTTGAAAGGGTGGGTGGGAGAAGAGAGAGTCGTGCGGGGAAAGGAAGAAGGGGGAGATGTGGGTAGTGGGGGGGGGAGGCGTCGTGCTCCGTTTTTAAATAAATATATTGGAAGAGAAAAGTGGAGGAGACGACTGTTGTTTGGTTTAAAAATAAGCACGAGGGATACGTGGGGTTTTTGATGGGGCTTCCCCCCCCTCTTTTCCTTCTTTTCTCATTCAGCAAAAATAAAGTTTTTAATATTTTATTCTTAATAAAGCACATGGGAATCTTCAGGGTTTTGCCTTCCCCTGGTCTAAGCCGCGGTTTTTAATGGTGGGCAAAATAAGATGCCGCTTTTCCTTTCCCTATTTTAATATAATATATACATCGGTCTTCTGAAGACCACGTGTTCATTGTGCATGTGATGTTTTCGTTTTTGGTTACCACAGACCGTTTCTTTTCCTGGTCGGCCATTCGGACCGGGTCCTCCCCTCCCTCGTGGCTCTTTTTTACATTAATGTCCCTCCCACTCCCTTCTCTGGGTTGGTTTGACTTTTAAGACAGAGCATTAAATCTCCTAAATTCTCTCTTTTTTTTAAAGAAAAAAAAATTACAACTGTTGATTTGATTTTCCCCATCTGAGTTTCTTTCTTTTAAATTTGATTTTAATTTTACTCCATTGAATGTCTTAGTCACGTGTTTACTGTGTCCGGATGAGCGTGTAGGGAGGGCATCATGGTAACTTCACTGGTTCACGGGGATGGACGGGCCAACGCCATGCGTCCCTTCGTCGTTACGTCCCCCGCGGGGAAAAAAAAACAAATAAAACGCAAATCAATCGTTACATTTCGCCGCCACCACCACCACCACCCGCCGTACGGACAACGCCTACCTTTTGGACACGCGAATGAAAAATAATTAAGGAAAATAAATAGGAACGCCCGGGGCGGCTTCCGCACGTTATCCACCCCCCAATCGATTTGAGCCACGTGTCCGTCCAGCGAACACCGAAACCCCGATGGGTTTGAATATCTTGGCAACACGTGACGAGGACGAGAAACTAGGTAAAATGCTGAGTGGGGGTAAATAAAAATAAATAATTGGGTTCGCCAATCGTGCACCCACCACCACGCGTCATGTCTTGTGCATGCACGAGTCTCACATGATTGCCCCCCCAACTCTCACTTCCCGATTCCCCGACAACCTACGCCAGTCACATGTTTCTCGCTCGCCTCCTACGACGTCGTATGCGTACGGTTTGGTGTATTTTTTAAAGACATTTCCCATTTTGGTGTATCAAAAGAGTTGCCATGCCTAAGTCCTTCTATATGCAGGTCAATTGGGGGGGGGGGGGGAGCATTTGTTTAACATAATTACATCGTGAAAATCCGAAGGGTCGCTCTCAGCTCACCGACTGGCCCCGTGGACTCGTTCCATATCACATGACAAAGCAGTGTGCGACGTGTTTGCCTTGGTGCTGTCATTATATTTGTATCCCATTATGTCCTTGTCGGAGGCGAAAATTCAATGGCCACGAAAGCGACGTGGGGCGACCCGTTTCATGGTCCGCATCGATCTCATCTCATGTTTAAGTTTTATTATATGTCACGTAAGTTTGGGACATGTGAGGCGTGCTCGACTCACGGGCGAGTTGGCTAAAGCTAATGAAAATTAACGTTGGCCCCCGCGAAGTTTTAACTTTTTAAGGATGGTGCGAGGAAGTTTCGTTGGGAAATATTTTGCATGGGGATTCAACTAAGAGCAGCAGCGGGCAGCTTCTAGATATTCAAAGATGAAGCATCGCTCGAAAACAATGGCGGATGATTGAAAAAAGACAAGTATATGGGGAAAGAGGTTGCGTGGAGGATTCATGCAAAGAACATGCGATGGGTCCGAATACGACTAAGGGAAACTAGTGGCAATTCTTGACACTATGTTTGGTATGGTTCGGTTCAAATACGTCGGGCCCCCGATATCTGCGACAAGGTGTGGAAAACTTTGGCCAAGGCACTGTTCTGGTAGGACCCCAAGTCTTATAATTTCATTCGAGCCTGTCTTTCCTTCTTTCTCGGATGATGTCGGGAGATTCTTTCTACTTCATCATTAGGTTATTTTTTTCAAGCTTGTAATGAAGACGTTCTTCTTTTGTTTGCTGGGATACCAAAACAGGACCTTAAGCTTTCTTCTGTTTGATCGACTTTGGGCTAATGGCCGCGGCCCGTGTAAGACATTGGGCCAATGGAGGCCCATTAGGCCCTAAAGCATCTTCTAAATTTCCTTCCCTAGCTGGACCCTGACGTCCCCGTTTCATTATTTCATCCATCATGGCGTTATCCATTCCTCCTTTCACTTCCACATTCTCAGGCTTCACGGTCACCACCGCCTAATTCGGGCATTCACTTCTGAGTCGATATTCAGTAAGTAAACATCATGCTATAATCAAGTATAGTCCAACCAAACCCAAACGGATGCTTTTGTACGAACGGAAGAAAGGTTGTCAAATAGCAAATGATATTGAGGATGAGTTTTCGATACAACGAGTTATCATGGACTCGAGACATGTCTTGACAGTTCCTAGTAATTACACCATTGTCTACAGTGAAAGCTCTGGTTTCGTTTGGCCTTGTGATCCAAAATAAATAAAAGAATAGTACTTGTACAACTTAGCCTGGTATACACAACACGTGGGGCTGGAAAAGGTGTGCCCTGGCGACGTCCGGTCCTTGTCCGGGGAGGCCCGAATCCCTCGAAATCGAGATGGATGGTGGACAAAATCTGATTGGTGTCTAAATCTGTGCAAAGAGGATTTCATTCCACGAATCAGGAGCACCAGGTAAACACCAGTGCAAGCAATCCTGGACCCCAGGAGTGCCCTTCAGGCTGAACCGCGATATATGCCCTTCGTCCCTGACTTGCGAGAGAGCTGTTATATCCAGGAGACGAACTCTTGTCCCTTTAACCGCGTTCGCCACATCCAGGTCACTCAATTGCTCTTGTGCTACTTCCTTCCCGAGACATGTAGGCGCCTCATTGTCGCAACTTCCGCCTGTGTTCCAATCGCCATTCACAAAGTGCCTCAGAGAGATGGTCCGGAAGAACGCTTTCAGTCGCGGGTGTTTCGGCAACTGAAGGTCTACCCATTTCACGATGCTGTGAACCGTGAAATTCTTAGCTTGTCCGATTTCTGTTAGCCTTTTATCAGTGTTCCGGGCACCTCCCACATGCATTAACCAACGGTTTCCATCGATCTTCCCTCAATTCCAGTGATGACCTGCGTTCAGAACGAGGATATAGAAATTTTTTATGTATTGTTTCAGAAAAGCAGGTGGGCGATCAAGGTGCATGGCAATCTCTGTAGCTGGATCAGTCCTATTAAGAGGCTCGAGATCGGATAAGCTGGCAGACCAGTAGTAAAGGATATTAGTGTTGGTGCTTGGGAAACGATAAGCCCATCCGTCAGGACGGCGAGAACCGGGAGCTTTTACCAGACCATACTCTACTCCCACATCCAGAACATCAGGCCTATCTTCACCGCCGCTAACCATGCACATCATGGACTGGAATTGCTGTCGGCCCAGCGAGTCTCCGATGAATGCCAAAGTTTTGTCTTGCATCCTGGACAGAAACGTAAAAACCGAATATTCAGAAAACTAGCAACTGCAGGTACCCAGTGATACTCAGTAAACTGAAGCATTGCCAGTCAAGACAATTAGTGCATTTAGTCATAAGATGCCAACAATTGTAGGACGACAGGAATACATTATAATCAAAATCATCTGACACAAAACAGTAGTGAATAAGTCCTAAGCCAAAAAAGGAAAAGATTAAGCTAAGAGGAGGACAGATACTTCTTCAGGAACTTCTCTCCTCCGAACTCTTCCATTTGACAGCTTTTAGGTTGCCAACGCAGCCTCTCGTAGTCAAAATTTGTTCTCTGCATCAACCGGCAAGCCCACATCGCAGAAAGCCATTGTTTGCAGAGAAATCCCGAGTAGAAAGGCCGTTTTTCATCCATAACCCATTCTCCTTTGGCATAATTGCACCCTACACGAGGAAACGACTCCAAATTTTCAGAAAAATTACAAGAAACTGTAACCCAGTGGACTAACGCAACAAGGCAGTCTGGAATTCTTCTCCAGTTCTAAGTTTTCACTTCTTCCTTCTTCCTATCTTGAGTGTTTACCTTGGACACTTCTGCGTCATCCAAATATGAAGAGGAACATCGAACACAGCTGATGTAGCAACACATTGATTCATACTCTGGAGAACTTATAGTTATAGTAGCTGTTGGGTGCTATCTTTGCCATGTTTCACTCATTCATGAGATACCCCAAAATGAGGGGAATCCTTTTAAAGAATCAGACAACATTCAAGAAACACATTTTGATGGAAACCATATCGCAAAATGAGGGGATTCTGTTTAAAGAATCAGACCACCTTCAAGAAACACATTTTGATGATCAGGCAACTGGTTATTGATAAATATTACCCATCAATGGAATTTAGCTAGGCAGAAGAGGCAGTACCTCACCTCTTTCCTCTGCATGACTAGTTGATACATTAACTGCGGTAACTCCTGGGGACATGGTTAGAGAATAGGCTGCTTCAGTATCCCCCGTCTCTCCCTGATTTGGAACCTCTTTCGAAGATGATGAAGATAACTCTTTGACGCTGGCATTGGCCGGCTGCATAGAAACTACCATTTCTTTATGATTGTCAGTCTGAATCTCTGTTCCAGAAGAGTAGAGGGTCGACTCAAAATCACGCCCAAGGAACTTGTTATTAATATAGTGAACCTTGCAGCTCCTTGAGATAATGAACCTACATCCGAACAAAGTTTCAAGTAATCTGCGCTATCTTTTTAATTCTATCTTTCTTGTTTGATCTCTGCGTTAATTGTCTTAGATACTTATCATTCTACTTCCACATCGTTTATCCTCTATTTTACAAAATATCGAATATAAACATAACAGAAGAAGTAAGGATCGGTGCAGGGAACCTGAAGATATTTGCAACGACCTGCTTTGAGGTGGGATGAAAGAGGTAAGCAGAGGGTTCTTTTCCCATGTCCAAACAAGGATAATTACACCGACCAGACATATGAGAATCAGAGAGAGCTGCTTCCCCTTGATTCCATAAAAACGTCCTTTCATCCTTTACATTCAGAGTCAGAAACCCAGATGCCTTGAACATTAAATAAGCATTACAATTACTTCCCAGTCTGTGACTGCAAAGAGAACATACCCGGTTGTATGTATTCAGTTTCAACCACTGTTTTTACCCAGAAATGGCATCACAATATCCAGAAAAGTGAGAAACTCAGACAATAATCAAATCCAACTTCATTCCTACCAAACTTTGAAATCAGAAATCTATGTACACCCCCCCCCCCCCCAATGCAGATGCATCCAATGTAAAAATTTATCACATTCAATAACATTTGAGCAGCATTTCTGAACATCCAGCATTCAAGCTTAAAAACCAAATATTGCTAAATTTTGCCTGCGGATAAACACGTTGGGAAAAACACAAACCCAATTCACACCGCGGGTTCCAATCCATCCATTTTATGCGCAAATGCCATTACAATAATCACATCACACGAGAAAAATCGACCTTGAAACAAAGACTGAAAGCGAACACAGATCAATACATCCAACAAACTACATTGGGATCCTTCAACAAAGACAGGCAGCAAATCCACAGTCAAAACCATAAAGAAAGCGCAACTAAAACATCCCTCCTAGCGACCAAACCAAAAACCCACAAAGGCAGAACCTTGACACAAGATCAGAGAACAACGGAATCTCAGATCGGAACCCCTTTCTCTTATTGCTTATATTAGTATTACTTTCAACCTTAATTATTATTTCCAAAGGATTTTTTAATATTACGAATATGATGACGTCGATAAAGGATCTAGAGTTTCTCTGAGTTGATTTGTTTATTAATTTCATGATGACCTTGGTCTAACTTAATATATGATGAAATCAAAAGATGTATGTCGCTTTAATTTGATTGTGTTAATTAGTTCTTGCAACTTATTATTTAATCAGCTTAACTTCAAAGAATTTGGGTGAATGGAAAGATATTAAAACCATCGGTTTCATTTCTGGTTCTGTAAAATCATCAAACACCTGCCGATCGTGATTCTGTCTACAGGTTGTCGGAGTGATCTGATGAGGAAATCGCCGCTTCCCTTGCAAGCCAGTAGCAAGAAGAAGAAGGAATGGGGCAGGGATTCTCTGGTGGAGCTTCTGAGGCGGCATTTCGGGCACTCCGATTTCCGGGGATCGCAACTCCAGGCCATTGAAACCGTGTTGTCTGGTAAGGAATCTGAACTGGTGAGGGGGAGCGATAGTTTGGGGGTTAATATTTGGGGATTTTATGAAGTGGGTGTTTGAAAGATGGTGACTTTCGTTGTTCTTTGTTGGTGGGTTCTTATCCCTTGTGATATTTGTTGGTTGGTTGGTTGGTGCTGGAAAATTTCAGGGAGGGATTGCTTTTGTCTTATGCCGACAGGCGGCGGTAAGTCCATGTGCTACCAGATACCCGCATTGGCGAAGCAGGGGATCGTGATCGTCGTCTGTCCATTGATAGGTGACGGATTCTTGGTTCTCTTGGCGACAGGCATCGGGGATTCACAATATTTCTGTGACATGAGATTACGTTTGATGTTTCATGTCAGGAATTGCTACCGATTTGTGGTGCTAATGCTACTGCAATCTTTTGTACAGCCTTGATGGTATGCTCGCTATGTCATTAACGACCTTTTCCCATTCCGGCTTCTGGGGTCGTTAAATAAGTTGCAATCAGATACTCAGGGCTGGTTTTTTGCTTCTGCGTGTGTTAGGAAAACCAAGTTATTGCTCTGAAGGAGAAAAAGATTCCTGCTGAATACCTCTCGTCCACCCTGACATCTCAAGCTAAAAATAAGGTACGTTTTTATTGTCATGTTAAAATTACTCCATTTGCCATTTTAAGTTAATTCCTTGGTGGTTCTTGGGCTATCCGTACCTAGTGTGACCATAGGGCTTAGAATCGTGGAGTTTATTAAGCAGTGAACAACTGATAATGATTATATGATATATTAGATTTACGAGGACCTTGCATCTGGAAAACCGTCTTTGAGGCTGCTATATGTAACACCAGAAATGATGGCTACTGCCGGATTTATGTCGAAGCTGACAAGAATTCACAGCCGAGGATTACTGAATCTAATTGCTATTGATGAGGTCTGAGGTTACAGTTCCAGATATACATTTTGATTATATTAGACTTCTAGAGAAGATACTGAATCTCTGAGAGCCAATGATCAGTGTTCTCTGTGAATATATCAGGCACATTGCATCTCAACTTGGGGACATGATTTCAGGTAGCTTATTACATTTTCATACATTCATTGTTCAGATTACCAGACTGATAAATGAGCATTGAGCATTTTTGAAGAATCTCTAGAATTTGTATTTTCTGTGGGGATATGGTCTTCTTGGCCAAAGATGTTCTTGCTCTACCCAGATTAAAGATGAAAAATTGATAGAAATTTTCCGAACGTCATTTATGTTGCTTTTGCCCATTGCATTATTACTGGTATAAGGTCTACATATGTTTTTAAGCAGGCATCCATTGCATTTATGTCGTTTGATTGTCTTTCAAAAATGTTGCTTATGGGATGTTGCTGATTTGTTTTGCTCACTCGTTACTTGCAGTTTTTTCATAAGTTTTTGTGATCTCTCTTTGACTTGCTTTTTTTAACGGGCTTCAGGCCAAGCTACCGGAAACTTTCATCTCTGAGGATTAATCTCCCTGGAACTCCAATATTGGCTTTGACTGCCACTGCTGTTCCGAAGTATGCCTCTTGATTGGTCTTAGATTGATATGGATGACGTTCTTAGTCCACAGATCATAGTGTTATTTCTTTTAAGATGTTCATACTGAAATTGACACATCTGAAACTCTACCTGTTCAAAATTTTTGGGGGATGAGGAATGTGTTCCTTCAGATCTAATTTTTCTTAACCCCCATTTTTTGCTCTTATGGCTGGCTTTTGTTGTTCATTAATTTTCCTCTCGGACTGGAATCTTACTTAAATTGTTTAATAGCCATTTTAATTTTGAATTTGGATCTTTAGGGTTCAGAATGATGTGATGCAGTCCTTAGGCATGCAGAACCCTCTGGTGCTGAAATCGTCTTTTAATCGAGCAAACATCTACTATGAAGGTAATTTGTCGATTTGTTTAACTAATGTAGGAGTCTTGTGTACTGCATTGCTGGTAGTGATAACACTTGTCGGAAGTTACACAGGTGATCTTTCGATTTTATCATTGCTACAGTGTACCACACTCACTATGAGACTGAAAGTTTCTCTTTGAAATGAAAATTAGTTCCACCTAAAAATTGATATAATTAAAATCAATACGTATTTTCATTATGTCACACAATGCTCTGCATTTATATGAATATTTCCTTCGATTATCGAGAACTGGTTGAATTTCTAACTAATCATTGTCATGTCATGCCAATTGATCACTAGACTGTGAACACGGTAATATTATTTCGATAAGATGTTTATTGTTGTGTATTTCGACCAAAGAGAATATCATGAGAATGACTACTCGCTCAATTTGAAAGTAGCTTGTTTCTGGCTGTTATAATTGCTGAAGCAGGGATACCTTACAACTGCTAACGGTCTGGCAGCTAGGTTGTTTTGTTTTGGGGTTATAGGACAGGACTAACTTTGCATTGAATTGGCATATTGCTGGATTTGTTGTTCATTCATCTGAAAGGGTGTCTTTTGTGCAGTTAGATACAAAGATATTCTTGAAGATGCCTATGCAGATATACTGAACTCAATAAAATCCTTGGGGAATGTTTGTGCTATTATTTACTGCCTAGAACGTACAACCTGCGATGATCTGTCAACATATCTTGTAACAAATGGCATTTCCTGTGCTGGTAAAGTGAATTTTCTTCCTTTTCAGTCATGCTTATGCAAGTTCTTTCTATTGACAGCCGACTGCAAATTTTGTATCTTTCCTTCATAATTGCAGCCTATCATGCGGGGCTAAATGATAAACTACGGTCTTCAGTTCTAGACAATTGGCTTTCTTCTAGGATACATGTTGTTGTGGCCACTGTCGCATTTGGGTACAGTGCTATACCGTTTTTTCTCCTCTTTTAGTGACCTTAGTCATGCAATCAAGATATTGATCTGCACATGATTTTGGGTTGTGATCTTCTGGTTGGAGCTGTTCCAAGTGAACACTGTTGCTGAGATATATCGATGGTTTCATAGGATGGTAGGTATCTGATTCTTAGCAGACCGGAAATCATGATAATGCATTGCCTTTGATTTATCCTCCTCAAAATCGCAGGGCATTGACAGAAAGGATGTAAGGCTGGTTTGCCATTTCAATGTTCCGAAGTCAATGGAAGCTTTCTACCAAGAATCAGGTAGAGCTGGCCGTGATCAGTTGCCCTGCCGAAGCATTCTGTATTATGGGATCGATGACCGCAGAAAAATGGTATGGTTGTCCTCCTTTTTGCACAAAATTTGACGTTTCTTACCAAGGTAGTCTCCTAATCTTTTGTTTCATAATCCCCAGGAGTTTATTCTGGCCAATGCCGGGAAGAATAAGTCAAAATTGACTTCCCAGGATGGGTTGTCCAAGAAATCATTGGCCGACTTTTCTCAAGTATTCTTTTTTTTTTCCTTCCGAAAAGGCTATTTAATATCCCCTCTCATTAACTTCTCTGTGCTGATGAATCCAGATGATTGAGTATTGCGAACGATCAGACTGTCGACGCAAGAAAATTCTCGAAAGCTTTGGAGAGCAGGTTGGAACTAGGAATTACTCCATGAGTATTATTAGTTAGCTTTCACTGAAACCAATGACATGTTTCATCTGCTTTCTGAACATCAGGTTCCTTTGTCGACCTGTAAAAAAACATGCGATGCGTGCGAGCATCCAAGCCGTGTCGCCAGGTACTTACAGGAGCTCGCGACATCCTGTGCTACTCGACAAAAAAACCGTTACACTAATATCGCGATGAAGAGGTAGCTGCCTCTTCAAACTGTTGCTTCTTACAACTTCTGCATAATCTCAATCTGTTTTTCTCTCTATAATCCAGCTCTGATGATTTCATTGACGAAGGCCTATCATCTGAATTTTGGAATCGTGCTGATGAAGCGAGTGGTTCCGAGGAGGATATCTCTGACTCTGACGGTACCCATACCCCAGTTATGCCTTTGGGTTGTAAAAGTGTTATCTTTGGGTCGAGATTCTGACCTTTTCTTTTTGCCGATATCCAAATGCAGATGTTATTGATGATAACTGCCCAACTGGGTCGAAATTTATGAGTGCATCCAAACTGAAAGACCGGATGGAGTTCTTGCAGCGGGCTGAAGAGAAATACTACAAAAACGAAGTCTCTGGTAGACAGGTTCAATCGTTTCCCCTGCTCTTTTCCTTACCTGCTAAAGATGCATCCGTAGTTCCTATCTTCCAAAATGATGTGCCTACATGAATTTTTGCGCTGATGAAACCTGCTTTAAAGTAGGTGAAGAAACATGAGAAGAATGCTATATCGGAAGAGTTAAGAGATGCTCAGAAGCAAAGATTATCGACAGCCATTATTCAGGCTCTCCAACGACTCGGAACCATAAGGTGAATTGCTTCGGCCCTTTTCATCACCTTTATTCTGTCTTGTTCATGTTCGTTATCTTATTTGTTCAGATATTACTGTTTTTGGCAGGATCGAGTTGACAACAGCGGCTTCTACCTTGGAGAACGAGTGCTTCCGCAAGTACGGAAAGAGTGGCAAGTCCTTTTATCTTTCCCAAGTCGCCAGCACCATAAGATGGCTGACAACGACGAATTCTGGAGACCTAATGAATCGTTTGGAAACGAAAGCGGACAACCCTCCGTCGGACAAGAACCCCTCTGGAAACATGGTCCCCGAGATAGCTTCAGTGAATCCTGTCCAAGATTGCAGACAAACCGCGGCGAGAAGCAAGGAAGTCGCCTTTCCTAGGTCTCATCCCCTCAGTCCCCCGCAAACATCGAGGAGTGACCCAATCCCGCTGCCATCCATACCTACCTTCTCTCAGTTTCTCAAACGGCAAAAGCCCGGCGTTTTGAATGCAGGCGATAGCAGTCCACCTGTTCGTCCCGACAAGAAGACGAGGTTGTAATAATCTTCTTTGTTATCGACGGGCAATTAGATTGTTTTTCTACTAGGCCTAAATCCAGTAACATCGGGTCCAGCCCATAACGCGACCAGCCTATAGCTGTTAAGTCAATACCGGGGGGGGGGGGCATTCTCGTGATTTAATTCCAACTCCGGGGTCGCTAATTAGGCCAGCCCCTCCCCTAAAAAAGGGGAATAAACAATTTTCTCAATCAGCAACACAATCAGACGACGCCATTTCCTCTCTGTAATTTTCTTTCTCAAGAGGAAGAAGGAGAAGGAGAAGGCGACGACGAAGAAGAAGATGATGCACATGACGATGTACTGGAGCAGGTACGTCACCCTCCTCGTCGACCAATGGAGGACCGACACGTGGACTGGCTACCTCCTCACCTTGATCGCCTGCTTCCTCGCCGCCTCCTTCTACCAGTACCTCGAGAACCTCCGCCTCCGCCTTCGCCTCCGATCGCCTACCTCCGCCTCAACCCCAGCCTCAGCCTCAGCCTCCGTCCCTCTTATTGCCAAGCTCGGGAGGAATCGCACCGCGAGGGCCGCGTCCTCCGCGATGTTTGGCATCAGCTCTGCGGTCGGGTACCTCCTCATGCTCGCCATCATGTCTTTCAACGGCGGGGTCTTCCTCGCCATTGTTGCAGGTTTGTCCGTTGGGTACTATGCCTTCCGGTCCATCCCGGACGACGCAGAGGTCGGGAAGGTCTCCGTGGCTGCGGCGGATAATCCCTGTGCCTGTGCTTGAATTGTTCGTATAATCATCGACGAAGAAAAGTTACTCCGATCACGGATTTGTATGTTAAAAACTTCAATTTGGGTACATCGATCCGAATGTTAAATTTTTAGGGCTTTATTTGCTTCGATCCATTTCAATTTCATTGTGGGATGAATGTAGACAGATTGGCTGGTCAAATTCAATGACCGACTACAGTCCACAAAATCAATGAATCTCGGATCTGATCAATCAGCAGCTGGTCGATTCTCCATGGATGTGGTCTAGGATGGCGACTATGCCGCATACGAAGGCACGGTCAATCCCTGCCGCAACCATGACGTGGTATACGTCCTTGTACCGGGTGACTTCATCCTTCTTTGTGCATACCTGCGGTATGATCATCAGCGAAAATGAGCTGCCATCTTTGGGACGGGAATTGTGGGTAAACTCACGGCTAATTCACCTTTGCAAAGGTTTTGCCGAAAGAGTCGACGAGGAGGCAGTTGCGGTCGGGGAAACAACCTCTTATCTCGAGGTTACGCTCTTCCGTCCAGATTCTGATAATGCAATTTTTCCTTGACGACAAGCACGAACATGAGCTTGGATTGTTGTTCGCCTCCTTCACTGTGAAGACGGGCTTCTGGTAGTCCAATGAGCTGTAACCTTTCCATTTCTTGTGAACGCCGATCGCTTCAAGGCAACCTCCCTTCTGTTGTAAGATTAAGACAACAAAAACATAGGACAAAGATAAGCTCATAAGCATAGTTCGTTTTCGGGCAAGTCAAGGTCTTATGCCATTACTTCTCGACGAATACAAAGCAGGGGATCGCCGTCCCCGTCCCTAACAATCAACTTCCCACTCATGCCAAGGACACCGCACCCATCCACCCTGAAGACCAGCTCGTCGATACCTCCAAGTTCGGACTCCGTCACCACAAATCCTCCCCCATTCACAACATGGGGCCTCTTCCTCACCGTAAGGGTTACCTCAGAAGAGGATGAACAATACATCTTGCTGACTACTGCGAACTTGCCATTTCCTCCTCGATGATTGACAGATTCTTTCATCGCAGCTCGAAAGCAAAGAGGGAAGGATGAGGAGGAGGAGGAGGAGGAAGTAGCGGGCTATTATGCGAGCTCAAAGTAAAGTTGTGGCGCTTCTCGAACTTCAAACATTAGGCGTTGAATTAGGGAGAGATTCTCTCCTCCGAACTACTTCCTTTGTACACGTTTTGAAAAACGTAGTTGCTTGTGAATGTGATAAAATGCCGATGATTTGTAGCGGGCACGCAATCGAATTACCGTTTTCCGTTCTTTTTTTATTATCAATGATTTATAAAGTATAAAATACAAAGCAAGAGAGCAAAAGCAAAGCCTTAATTTGGAATCCCCAAATAAATCTTTATTGTCTTGACTTTGAGGACAAAATCAAACGAAAACACTCGAACAAAATGAATCTTTATTGTCTTGACGGAGACAAACTGCAAGACTTTTGAGGACAAAACCAAATGAAGGCGTGTGATTTGGGAAGTGTTCTTTGTAAAAGTAAACACGTAAATGGTATATAACAAACAATTATTCCGAACGAGAGTATCAAAAGCTTAGGACAACCAGTCAAAGGAGGGATGGTGATTGGGGAATGGGAACTCTTTTCGCGTTCGAATCTTTTGTGTTGGGGTGGGGGGGGGTTCTAGCAGGACGAGGCTAATAGACTCGCACGGTAGTTTCCGTGGATGTAAAAAAAAAAAGTGAAATTAGTAATAATGTACAAATAATTTGACTAAATTAGTAATTGGGTACGGGTCTTTTGTACTGGGCTCATCGGGCTTAGTAATACGTTGTATATTGTACGACGTTTGATCAGTGTCTATTTGATTTAGTATGTTTTATTTGATATGGGCTTAAAAAAGAAATCAGAACCAAGTCACGATGATATTCTCTTTTTGTGCCAAAAATTTTACCATTCCCGAAAGAACTGGAGTTCCATCTTTTTTCATTTTCATTCAAGAATTTTTATGCGTTTCCGTGCGCCTTGAGACTCCGAAAAATAGGCAATTTTTTTTTTTTTTTTTACAAACAGATACAATATTTTTCACTACAAAAAGAATAATGGGAACCCCACAGGACTTCATTTATGAATTGCATAGTAATAAAAATACACGTCCAACCAAAAAAGAATTTGTAACTTCCTATCTTCTTGTCTAGCAGGCAAATATTTCTCTCCGCGGAAATATTGATTCATTCGTATCAATACCAAAGTCAAAATCATTGTCAAAATTCATATTGTATATTTCGATTTGAAAGAGGTTGATCTTCTTGCTACTCTCATGATACAATCTTCCCGTCGAGCCCCCTTTCTCCTCGGTCCATAGAGACAAAATGTAGGACGGGTGCCAAAAGCGAATCACACAAAAAAGGACTCACTGAGCCGGGATCACACGTTGTACAATGTACAATGCGTTACTAAGCCCGATGGAGGCCCAGACCCGATTACTAATTTTGGTCGATTACTAATTGATACGTTGTACATTGTACGACGTTTAAACAGTATTTCGTTGTACAATGTACAATATACTAACTTAAAGCGTTGTACATTGTACAACAAAAATATTATTTAAATGTCGTACAATGTACAACTGGTTACTAAGCCCGATAGGCCAAGTACAAAAGGCCCGACCTGGTTACTAATTTAGGCCGATTACTAATTTATGCGTCGTACACTCTACGACGTATTAATATGCCTGATGGGCCTAGTACCAAAAGCCCATACCCGATTTCTAATTTAGTCCGATTATCTGTACATTATTACTAATTTCGCTTTTTATTTTGTACATCCACGAAAATTACCGTGCCAGGCATTTTAGCCTCGTCCGGTCCAACACCCACATACTTAAAGTGATCCACACCAACATCAGATTGTAAACCGGGTTTTATAGATCATGTCTTGGGCTTGTAAGAAATAATAATTCGAATAAGCCTAAAGAAACAAGAACAGGGATTTCCCATTTCGGTCCCACCCACTTGTCATCCACGTCTCATTCCATATCTTTCTTATTTTACTTTACAATCTTTGGTCCCCATAAACAACAATTCATCAACTCGCAATCACAGTCCAAATCACAAATTTTTTCATTTGTCTAAATGATTCCTCCAACAGAGTTTAGGGGGTAAGGGTCGTCATCCCTCGTGTTATTTTCGTGAGTATCAATTAGTTTACACCTTTAACGATGAGCTTTCCATTCCATGGCCAATGTCAACAATGAAAAGAATGGCCTCCCCACCAAACCCAGCAGAAACACATGCACACTGTTGCAAAATTGCAGAAATCATCCCATCTCCTACTGTTACAAACTCAATAATGCCCACCCCCTTTCCCCAGAGGCCAAAAAACCATAACATAACAAAAGTCAGTCAGCAAATCCACCAAAAACCTGCCATCTTTCACATACCCAAATACTTTAAACTGTTTTTTTTTTTTGGTTTGATTGATAATTGAATTAAATTGAAGTCATTCTATGTAAATTTTCTACTCTTGTTGCATGCCCCCATTTTAAGCCTTGCAGTTCTGGCGCGTATTAATGTCAGAAGCAAAACTACTGGTTTGTTCACTAACACTAGTTTGGATTATTAGTGATGTGTAATTAGTGGGATCTTTAGAGAACTTCTATTCAATCTAAAAATTGACAAGACATCCGGGCCGGGGGGGGGGGGGGGGGTGTTATGCCCAGAACTTTGCCTCATGTCAGAATCAAGTCTCCATTTTCCCTTCCTTACCTGCTCTGCTCTCCATCACCCCGAACATCATCATCATCATCAATCTCTCCGTCTCTTTCTCTCGTTTCCGTCCCAATCTCAATCCCATCCATCAAATATGTTCTCAGTGGTGTGTTGAGTTATGGTGCTCGGTTAGATCAAAGTAAGTTGGGAGGTGAGTGTGAAGTGAATGAAGCAAGGGGAACGTCTTGCGAAGCTTTTTCCTTTTCTTCATTTACTTGTTGGGTATTAAAAGAGGAAGATACAGGGAATATATTTTGGATGGCTGTGGGAGGTGGTGGCGGTGGCGCGGTGGTTGCATCGTTGCCGCAGCCCTGCCCAAGGTCTCCGCCGGAGTACCCGGATTTGTATGGGAAGAGGAGGGAGTTCGCCAAGGTGCAAATGCTCGAGCGTGAGATTGGTTTCCTCCAGGTTGGTTCGTCTGTTTATTCTCCTGTTTGGTGTTATTTGCATGTCGTTGTCTGAAAAATGAAGCCATGTCTGAAATGGATCGAGGCTGTTGCTCTGTTTTTGGATTGTCTTCTTCTCTGTTGTTATGTCGGATTTCTGTGTTCTTGATGAATTATAATGGGTCAGCGGCAATGGTGAACTAATGATTTTTTGTGTAGCAGGAGGAGTTGAAAACTCTCCAAGGCTCCCAACCAGCTTCCAGATGCTGCAAAGAGTAAGTTTATTCCCAGATTTTTGTTGTGCATCCTGCGATCTTCGGTTTCAGTTAAAATTTACTTACGTTATGTTCGGGGCAATCGCTGCAGGGTGGTAGATTTCTCTCTGGGGAACTCTGACCGCTTGATTCCAACGTGAGTGTCGAGCAGTCGAGTTCTGTTTAGTTGATCGAATTGTAACCTTTTTTGTACGGGCCGTGATCATTTCTTGGCTTTGACTCGCGCAACAGGTTCCCGAAACGAAGCACATCACGTGGCTTCTGGAAGTGGCTCTGGTAGGTCATCTTTCACTGTCTTGATACTGGTATATGGGAGTGGTCTCGATCCCTGTCGCAATGTTTCATTTCATTGCTCGGCTAAATATGGCCGATTTCGAAGCTTTGAAGTTTCCTGCATTTCTCCGATTCAATGTATTGAAATATCTCTATTCTTTATCTGGTCTTGATTTCATATCACGTCACCCCCATCCCTTATTCATAATCCTGTCATTGAAATGCAGTGCATAGTTTCCTGATGAAGAAAACCTCGTGCTTTGTTCGAAAATGAATGGTATAACGTGTGCCCTGTCCTTTCTGTAGTGGAATCTCGTGGCTGAATTTCTCCTGGATATGCTGCTGCTATTCCCTCTGCCCTCCAGATCTCAAGCTACCATGCTGCTGCATCCACGATTCCTCCACTAATTGCCCCAGCTGCTGTCCGAACTGCTCGTTACGAAAATGGGTGTGCTACCACTGCTCGGACTGCTCCAAACCGAATCGCCTTTGCCGCAAAGGTAACTGCCTTCTCCAGATTACCTGCGGCCCTTGTGACAGTAACCGTAGCCCCAGCTGCTGCTGCTTTAGTCGACCTAAATGTTCTTGGAGCAGTAACAAATGTTGTTCCAAGTTACGGCTGTGTTTGAGTTGTGGCGGCCCATTTTGTAGTAATCCCTGTTACATGTGTCGTTAATTTGATTTTGGGCCGAATCTTAAAGTTTTGGTCATATTTGATCATCGGATTCGGGCTTTTTAATTTCAGTGGATTTGCAGTGGAGACAATCCTCGAATGTCTTAGGGCTGAAACAGTTCATAAGTCGTCAGCAAACAGGTTAAGAGAGACCTCCCTTCAAACAACTGCACATCCCCCACCCCTACACTAACTATCCAACTGGGTCCATGCGTATGCCACGGGACTGTGAACCTCGTGCTCAGCGTCGCTCCATATGATGCTCCCGAACTCCGACCTCTTGGCCGGGTTTGAACCCTTCTTGGAAGTGAATGTCACGGTGTACCTCCTCTTGTCCCCTGCCTTTGGGAACACAAGCTTTGTCGGGCTCACAGTCACCCCTACGCTTGACGGACCAGTAACAGAGACTTGATACACGGAGCCAGCAGAACCTACATTGGTGACCTCCCGGGTGTACCTCACGACCCCTTTGTTCCCAAACACGACAGAAAATGATGGGTAGTTGAGCTCTCCTGGATCCGAAAAGTTACGAGAGCAAGTCAGGTCGGGTTGCTTCACAATGGCCTTGATGTGGTCAATTGAGTAGTCCAACGAGCAGAGGAATGCGACATAGTCCTCTGTTGTTAGGTCATAGACAAGTCCAGGAGACATAGCTTTCTGCGGGTCGACGTGGCCTGCCCCGTGCACCAACGGGGTAGAAAATGTGCCTTCAGCAGCGTCGCGGAGAGGGGCTCCAGTATTGTCTTTAACATAGGCTGTGGTCATGAGTGCGGATTTGATCGCGCTCGGGCTCCAGTCGGGATGTGCCGCTTTCAGACGAGCGGCCAGCCCACTGATATGTGGGCACGACATCGATGTGCCTGAACACAACAAATTATTGAATTAAACAAGTGTACTACTACTCTTAGCTATAGTTTGAAATTTCCGACCGTTGAGAAATAATACCTGACAAGATGTTGAATTTAGTCCGCCGGGTGTCTTTCTCGAGTCCTGTTGGCCCCGTCGCCCCCGACCACGCCGCGAGTATGTTCACACCGGGACCGATCACATCGGGTTTCAATATCTGCGGCGTCACCAGATTCGGTCCCCTGGAACTGAATGCAGCGACGACGGGTGATGGCCGGACATTCACAACCGTCCCTCCAAACCCAATAAGTGCAGTCGCGGTACCGTTGTTGCTCCTCACGTATCCTCTGATCGAATCTCCGACCTTCCGCCCCACTGCCACAGCTGGCAATAAATGGCTGTCCGCGACTAGCTCCTCCCCGTTTGCAGCCGTGTTCGCCAGTATCATGCCTACACCGCCGGCGTCCCGTACTACCGCACCTTTCTCTACCCTAGCATTCACCCCTCTGTCGCACAACACTACTTTCCCACGAACAAACTCTGGGTCGAGTGACCCGGGCAAGCACAGATTGCTTGAACTATTGGAACCTTTGTTATAAACTAGTTCAACAGGCTTACGGCCCATTCCAGGACCGCTGTAAAGCGATACACCAGCGAACTTCCTTCGATTGCCGAGAACGATGAAGGCTGGGAAATCCCGATCAAGCGTTCCAGCCCCCACCGTCATTATCCATGGGGCCACATTAGCCAACGATGCTCGGGCCGGCCCGCTGTTCCCTGCGGAGCAAGCGACAAAGATCCCTTTGGAGACAGCAGCAAAAGCGCCGATAGCTATGGTGTCACGGAAGTAAGGGGCCGAGCCACCTCCAAGGGACATCGAGATGACGTCAACACTGTCAAGGATGGCCCGGTCGATCCCCGCGAGGATATCAGACCCGAAACAACCCGTGCTCCAGCAAACCTTGTAGGTGGCGATACGAGCCCGCGTAGCCATCCCGCGGGCCGTTCCCCTGGCGTAACCGAGTAGGCTGGCATTGGCAACGGGGGAGCCCGCAGCTGTGCTGGCCGTGTGCGTGCCGTGGCCATCTACGTCGCGGGGAGATTCCAACTCCTTGGGTTTCTTCAACGAAATCCCACCTGCAATCAACCGAAAAGCAAAAAACCGCAAAAGTCTTTTACTCGACGAAATCAAACAGTAAGTCCGAGATTTCTTGCATTTCTCTAATCAAAATCACTCCATAAAATCCTTATGCACATATCACACATCAACTGCATATAGAGAAAAACCAAGTTCTTTTCACTCACCGGAGGCCATTCTATAACCCCTAGAGAAGTACCGCGCCCCGATCAGCTTCCTGTTGCAGGACTTGGCCGAGAAATCGGGACCCAACTCACAACCCCCCTTCCACTTCCCGGGGATGGCGCCGAGCCCTGCATCGTCGAAGCTGCGGCTCTCCGGCCAGACCCCAGTGTCGAGCACCCCGACGACAACATCCTGCTCGGCGTCAGAGGAAGAAACACTCCCAGAAGGACCGGAGAGTCCCAGATCGGGGTCGGGGAGGCCGAGGAAGAGAGGGGTGCGGGTGGTGTGGAGGGAGAGGATGGGGTCGGGGTAGAGGGAGAGGACGGAGGGGTGGTCGCGGAGGTTGGCGGCGAGGGAAGGGGAGAGGGAGGCGGAGAAGCCGTGGAAGGCAGCGGAGTAGGAGTAGAGGAGGGAAGGGGAAGGGGAAGAAGTTTCGGAGGCGGAGGAGAGGGTGGAGAGGTACCAGGCGTCGTGGGTGGGGAAGACGGTGGGTTTGAGGGAGGGGTCCACGTGGACGATGTAGGTCTGGGTGGCGGAGGAGAGGCGGAGGAGGACGAACAGGAGGAGCAAGGGAAGATACATTATTATCGTACGAGCGAGTGGTGGTGGTGGGGGTTGGGGTTGAGAGTGTGGGTTTGTGGGGGATTATTTATCGGAGGGGGCGAGGGAGAGGGATAACGTTAACGTTGTCTAACCTATGTTGTTGTAAGAAGCATCCGTTACGCGTAAGAAAGGGGGGGGGGGGGGGGGGGGGGGATGCTTGGGGAAAGAAAAGAAAAAATAGGGGCACGCTTACCCATGAGCTTGGGTTTTAGCTTAGCTTTAGCTCTCGCCTGTCCATTAAATTAAACTAAGCCACCGAGGAAGGAGGAAGAAGTACGACGACGACCCATGTCGGAACGGGAACTAACTGCAGCTTCTCCAATCCCTTTTATTTATTTCGGGGTTTTTCCTTAGTTTCCGGCTGGTCCTTGGTAAAAAGGCGAAACCATTTTGTTCGGTGTGGACGAATGTCGTGTAAGAAGAAAGAAATCATCAAATAAACAAAGGGGATGGATGCCAGAAAGAAGGGAGATGGAAAGGTGATTAATTGTACGTGTTTAGTTAATGATTGGCCTTTATGTTTAACGTGATTGTGCATGACCCATTTCTCATTTCTGAACTTTTTTATAAAGAAAAAGGAAAAAAAAAAGGCGAAGGAATTGTCATGTTAGGTAAGGTATTGGTGTTGCTATACGGGACAAAGGAAATCGCAAAATGCCATGACTGAAAAAGGCGGGTGAAGTTCCAGGCTTTTTTGTTTTATTTTCTTTTCCTTTGTGCTTTGTGGGTGTCATGCCCAACCGATAATGTCATGCAAGAACCGAATCATATTCATATTCGTCCACATTATTGAATACACGTTATTGCAGCAGCCACATAACATGAAAATATGTAAACGCACAAACAAAAGTGTCGTCGACCAACAACAACGCATGATGGGTTGAAATTATCATGGTATTTTATTTCTCATGTAATGAGAAAAGCTAGTGCCTTTTGTGGCATGGCGAAAAGGATGGATTATCTATTAAGTACGCATGAGATGACCCTGTTGTTGGCATGAACGCCCCTTTTGTTTGACAGATGAAAACTAAACATATTATTAAAAATAAATAAAAAAAAGTGTTTATTGAGTAAGTTTAAAGTGCTTTCCCAGATTGATTATGGGCAAGAGCCTATTATTTTTAAATGTCATTTATTACAACAAGCACAAGAACGTGACGATGTTGATGTGATTAGTGGGTGGCACCTCATAAATGTCTGTGTTTTTGCGGCTGGGAAGGCGATCAAATAAAATCAAACACAAATCCCGCAGAAGAACAGGGCGGAGACTACTCTCCGTTCCGTTTCAATTACATCTTTTAGTCAAAATGGCCTGAGCATGAAAGTTATTTATTATTTTTTTGGCAGCATTTCCGAGTGCGTTACAGCACACGCCACCATAAACGGCACCCGCGGGAGGAAGTAATTTTGTTGATTACCTAATTCTAACGCGTTATTTCTAAATATCAAGACCTTTTGTTTTCCCTTTTCTTATGATTGGTTGGATCCACTGATATTTTCTTTTTAAGTAACGGCTACATGCTTTTGCTTTTATTACAACCTCCCCACAACTTTTCAAATGTTACTTTGACCCAAGAACTGAACTTGGGGAGGCGAGCCCAGTTGGTTTGTCTGAATCTGAACACTCCCTCCGACAGCCACTTCGTAATAAAATCACCCAAGTATTTAGTGCGTGCTTTTCCTTATTTGAGGTACGTAACAATTCAATACCAACGCGGACTTTAATGATCAGTTGGCAGTCGGTTGCTTTAAAATTGAAGAAATAATTATACTAACTCGACGAAATTAGTTTGTGGTTTTACTATACGGACGAGCCCATTAACAACTATGAACACTAACGAAATATAAGTATATGGACAAGAATATCTCCGGGCGGCGTCCAACATGGCGAATACCGGCAGGCCAACGTTCGTCCGATTTCCCTCCAGGAAACGGGTCATGACATATCTTTCATCCATTTTCTCGCCTTCCCTGATCAAGGCCTCCCTAAAAAGGCCATTCGCCTTGTGATTTACGGCCCACTACTGCCGGCAGCACGATCTTCTCTACCTCCTACAGTATAGTTCCTAGCTGCATCCATCATCACAAGAAGAACCAGGTCTAATACCTTAAGCCATTGTAACTCACAATGCATTTGGAGGGCTGCGCGTCAGGGATGGGATTATGCCGATAGGAAGGTGCCGAGTTTCTGTCACGAATCGCCAATCACTCGTCCAGTATATGAGATTGTATAGGCTTCCCTGGCAATGGATGAGATAGCCCACTGGGGAAAAGGATCCACCGATCGTTGTCATAGAAGTGAATAGAAAGGGGAAACGCTGTGGCTTTCATCTTAGTGCGCTCATCTTTTGCGAGCGGAACTGCAGCAGGACAAACTAGGTGATCCTGGCAAAGAGGAGCGTGCGCTTTAGCAGTCCCCAAGTTCCCCCACATGAGATGCCATGGCAAGCTCGCTCTGTTTCCCTGAGCAAGTCGCCATCCAACTCCTTCGCCTAGGGGGATATCATTACAAGAAGGTTCTGTTCTCAACTGATGGGGGACACAGTTCGAATCATTTTGGCGCGGCCTTTACTATTTCTAATTGTCGTAGTTCCAATCTATTTATTTTCTTAATCATGATCGCTAATCCCTTTGCTTAGCTGTGACCTGTGATCATGTGTTGTTTATAATCAAACAAAATAAATAGAAAATAGACTGCCAGTTCAATGTCACCGCCAGCCAGCCATTGATAATTAACACAAACGCTACCAAATTAAAACCCCACTACTCTCCTATCTACAACAAACGTTAATAAATTATTTCACTATCTCCCTTTCCTTCGACCGGGATCTTCTTTCGTGATCTTGATCATGGTTGTGACGATCCTGACGACTCCGATGATGATTACGATGACGGTGGTGGTGGTGGTGATGAGGATGATGATAGGGGTCGGATTCAGACTTCTTTATCCTGATTTCATCCGCAGTCCCCTTCTCCTTTTCATTTTGCTTCTCTTTATCCTCGCAGCCCTTTGACGGCTGGACTGTGTACACGAAGAATGTGACCGGGATGTCGTTGAAGTCCTTCAGGGGCTCGAGGACCTCCACCACGCTGCACATGGTGGGCCTCTGCTTCGGCCGATAGCTAAGGCATTGATATGCCAGAGCGGCTGCCCTCTGGGCAGCGATTTCTGAGTATTGCCCTTCCAGTCTTGGGTCCATGATCCGGCTCAGTTTCCGTGGGTCGTTCAGCATTGGCCTTGCCCACTCCACCAGGTTCTGCTCCCGGCTCGGCCTGCTCTTGTCCACGGATTTCCTCCCCGTCAGGATCTCGAGCAGCACCACCCCGAAACTGTACACGTCGCTCCTTGCTGTAAGGTGCCCTGATAGGAAACAACAACTGGGACCATTCAGTTATCTCTCGATCACAGTTTCAGTCCAGACTCTGCCCAAGGATGAGACTTACCAGTCATGAGGTACTCGGGGGCAGCGTATCCCTGAGTCCCCATCACTCTGGTTGAAACGTGTGTATCATCACCCACCGGACCATCCTTTGCTAACCCGAAATCAGACAGCTTCGCCGTGTAATCCTGCAGAATCACAGTCTCATCAGAAAATTAAAAAACATCCCTTTCATAAAATTCATCTAAATAGAACACGAACGAATCCGCTCACCGAGTTCAACAATATGTTTGATGCCTTGAAGTCTCGGTAAATAACTGGCTTTTCCGCCTCGTGCAGGAAGGCGAGGCCCTTTGCGGACCCGAGAGCAATCTTCATCCTTGCCGACCAGGGCAAAGTCGCCGAATATCCTGAACAATAGCCAAAAAAGGATACCCAGAAGTCAAAATCAAATCACGTGTTCGGATTGGAGATTGATTACAACTTAATCACAATGATTTGAGCAACATACTTCTGAACAATTGATTCTCCAGACTTCCTCTTGGCATGTACTCATAGACCAAAAGCCGGTGCTCATCCTCACAGCAGTACCCAATCAACTTAACCAAATGCGGATGCCTCAGTTGACCCAAGAAGATCACCTCTGTCTGCAGAAAATCAAAATCAACCCGATTAATCATCCCGTTCCGACAGGGTATAAGGTTATGTCCTAAAATGCTGGGCGTGACGGAACCAAGACGACTCACCAGCCACTCCCTATGCCCCTGCAGCCCATCCAGATCCAGCAGCTTGACTGCGACCGGCATCGCCTCGAGCCCGGGCCTCAGCCTGTCGTCGACGAATCCCTTGTGTACGGGTCCGAACCCGCCTTCCCCTAGGAAGTTGCTCGATGAGAAGCTGCTGGTGACAACCTTCAGCTCCTGGAGGGTGAAAGCGTGGAGGTTCGAGCCCGGGGTCAACGACGACAGGTCCTCCGACAATGAGCTTATGTTGCTAAGGTCGGAGAGTGAGCCGCGGTGCAACGACAGCGGCTTGGGGTCGTCCTTCCGGGCCTTGATCTCCTCCGGCTCCGCGACCGACGGCCTGTAACAGCTAGGGAACATTGACCTCCATGAGATCTTCTTCTTCACAGCCATTTCTTCAAAATCAATGAAACCAAGAAAACGTTTTCTCGGAGAAACAATTTCAACGTGCCATGATCATAAATCGTCGAGGTTTTTTGGATTGATTGTGGGCGAAGCAATGACCAACTGGTTGGATTTGTGTGGCTATATATAGATAATAATAACAATTCGACACGTTCGGATCAATTCCACCCAAGATATTGTATTTTTTTATATTATCGTAAATGCTTATAAAATCGACACCCACCTAATTGCTGTTGGATTCAACAATTTGAACATATTTTATGAACTCAAATAAAAATATTTTTAGACAAGTAAATTATTGAAATATTTTTTTGATTAGTCTAAGAACGCGGTTCTGCAATTCCTTTCTGTTTGTCTGACTCGATGGGAAAGAAAAGGAAAGAAAAGTAAATGCTTGGATCTGAACACTGTGTTTGACGTTTACTTTAAAAAAAAAAAATTTTAATTATTTTTAATAATCGGAATGGAGATAATTCAAGAAATGATGCCAACCACGTATAAAAGATTCGGATCTCTAAGTTAGGGATTAAATGCGACCACGAAATAATATCATTCACATTGTAATTACTTATCGTTTTGTAAAACATGTGTAATAATAATACATTTACACAAACCATTTTTAAAATAAATCTTCTTACACGTTGGTTTGTAATTTTGGGTTGGATTTTATATAAATGGGACCCTTGGCTTTGATTCGGGGCATTTTCATCCCTGACTAAAATTGCATTGATTTTTGGATTTGTTCGATATATTTTTATGTTTCTAAGTAATTCTAAGGGAGGGAGGGGAGTGGAAATCAGAAATAAATTGAAGTTTGGTCCGTGTCTGCAAAAAATTATTTCTAGAAAATTGCACCTTCTAGAAGCCCTAATAGTGAGTTAGTAATGACCCAGAAAACATATGCATCTTGTTGGTGTCCTAGCAACAAGACAATTTCCACATCCAGTGGAGTTGTCGATGTCGATGATGACGATGATGGGGAATATTTATTCATTTTATTGGAGATAGATTAGTACGTGCATGATTAACGAAATAATCGCACAAAAGTCAGCAATTCATCCCCCAATTCTACATCCCATTTTTTTTTTTTTTTAAATAGAACTTAAACATTGGTCCAGTAAAAGTGGGTTGTGAGACAACAATGCAATGCAATCACAAGTTTCGAGTTTAATGACTTTACATTACGAGGGTCAGGTCAGTTGACGGACTATTTGCTACGTTTACCAGGACATGCCATGGGCACATTGATTTGATTGCTGCCAATGGGTTTTGGGATTAAATTAATTCGTCACGTTTTTGTGTCCAATCTGGTAACACGAGGGGTATTTTGGTCAGTGCTGGTGTAGGTGAAGGCAGGCGACTCTTAGTTATTATTTTCTCCATTTTCTGGAACGTTTTTTTCCCCTCCACCTGATCCCGCGTCCCAATGGTCGTCGGGTCTCGATCATCTATAAAAAAAAAAACAACAAATCAAAACATAACAGGAAGAAAGATTAGGCTAAATTCTCTATAGTTAGGTCGTGTCGATTGACGACGACCCCGAGGAAATTAGCCGTGTGAGCATCCATCCATACACATCCTACGAGAAGGGTATTATAGACTGTGGTTATGTTTGTCCAAATTTGTTGAAATCTCCTAATTTGCTTATCCCAAAGTGACGACACCCCTTGCCGTGTTCAATGTTAATTTGCTATTTAAACGTCTAAACACGAATCGTAATCAATCTCGTCACGTTATTGTCACTTTTGATTATGAATTATTCCCTAGAGTTGAAATGGGTGGCGCGTTACTATAACTCATTATGAGTTGCGGTCAAGTTTAGATCAACATCTCCAACTACCCTTCTTTCTTTTTCTATATATCAATTTCCCATCAAACATCATGGATCACTTTTTTATTTTGTCTTCCCAATGTGACTTGCCATTGCGAACAAAACATAAGCGGATCAACCCCCGCCCAATAGACCATCCAATCCGAATTAAACTCTAACATTAATATTTTCAAGAATGGATAAAAGAAATATTTTAATTCGGGGAGTCCCTAACAAGACAAATCAAAGAAAATGGGAGTGGCCAGCTGTTGTTCACTCAGGGTCAACGGTCAACACCCCCACAAACAAAAGATTAGCTGTCTTGTCGGAAGGCCACGTCATCATGTGCGTGGGCTGGGGGGCAAGGCCTCGTTTCCACCTACTTTGATATTTTATTTAGATACACTCTCATTGATTGGGCTCCCGGGATCAGGTCGCCCGCCGGCCGGCTGACTAGCCGGCCACCGGTGTCATCCGTATTTCCCTTTTCTTTCTTTTATGGATTTCTTTTCTTCATTTATTATCTTAATTGGGAAAAAAATTACAATTGAACGAAACAGAAGTAACTTAACTGTCCTATCATTTTTTTAAAAAAATTTCTTTTGTGTTTTGTTTTATTTGAACCGCCGCTTCCGACCACACAAAGAATGGGGAGATAGAGAGAACTTAACGGAAGCTGCCCACCCGCCAAAAGACAAGCCCAGCTCGTTTCAGTTGTAGTAGGGTTACGTCCATATTTCGATAATTTCCAAGGTAGTCGGAAGCTTCCCCAGTTATTTTTTCCCTTCTTTTTAATTGAACGAACTTCGGTTGCCGATTGGATTTTGCTAAATTTTATAAAAAAGTTATCAACTTTGTGGTTTTGGGTTGCAGCCCTTGGCATGGATTCGAGTCCAGCGGAGAGGGGAGTTGAAGAACCCGCTTCATGGGAGGATCTATGTAAAATCAATGTGGTTCCCTCGGATTTGTTCGTCAAGTTTAGGAAGGAGATTCAGGGGATCAGAGTCGGTGTTAATTTGGAGGTGTGCTAGGAGAAAAAAAAAACCCCACTTCCTTTTTTTTTTTATCTTTGTGATTGTTATTGGATTTTGTGCTTACCAGGTGCTTGATGTTTGGTCTGTGAGAAATGGGATTGTGGCCAAATTTTTATGAGTGGAGATCATTGGCAAGTGACATGTTCTTGAGTATGTATGATCATGTAAATAGATTGCTGTGCTCTAGTTCGACCTAGCCAAACCCATAATTGCAGCATTGATTGATGGCGGTTGGACTTGGTTTAGCTTAGTAGCAGTTTTTATTTCTCTTAAGTGAAAGGCTTCTGTTTTGAGTTTCAGCATTTTGTCTTGTCAGGTTTGTGTGTTAGAGAAGGCTAATAATCTTTCGTAGCCACTTTTGCACATTTTTGCCGTTTTTATGCCTCTTGAGGTGCAACGTCTTGATTCCTGAAGTTTAGTTTTATCCAGTTTTATAATGCTCCGGTGAATGATTTCCGCGGAAAACTTGTGCTGAAGCCTCTAGCCCCCGATCGACGGTGGAAGTTCATCTACGAGCCTTTACATCAAGATGTTCGGCTTCTCTCTAAGAAGATTCCGGTCACCAAGTTCTTGAATCTGCAGGTCGGTTCAACTATTCTGAAGTCGCGTGCTTGTTATTATCGTAAAATTACCTTTCTCGAAATTTCAGGTTGGAATTGGCCACAGTTTCCAAATGAATGCAATCGGTTGGAAATGGAAGCTGACTACATGTCTAGGTGGAGATGGAATTTCTAGGATTCGGAACAAGACAACTCTAGGGCTGTGTCCTGGTATAGACTTCCGATTTGGTTGGAGGGCCGACTATATTCTCCCAGAAATAACAGGGCAAGTTTTCCTCTCTTTGATGTTATGTTGTGACTATCCTTGATGTTATGTTATGGCCAACCCAATTTTCGATTTTTCCATCCAGGGGCTTGGGTGCTGAGGAACCCTTGTTCAACATGAACTCCGGGAAATTTGAAGCCTCACTGGATAGAGTTGAAGCCATTTTTACATATCCTGATGCACCATGCTATGTATTGGGCGAATAAACAGTGGCTCTTTTTATCCACAAACAGGCGCAAGTCTTGGAACTGTATTCGCAAGTCGACCGGTGAACTAATGATTTCTCATCTACGAGTTCAAAGAGCAATGGCGGGTTTTATTAGGCGCACCATTTACCGTTCATCTCTTATTTAGCATATGAGTTCAAAAAAAAAAAAAATTAATGGAACGATGCACTCTCAAACACAAACTATAAACAAACCTTGTGACCTAAATAACTTTAAACATTTTCAGTGAGATTGAGATTTAGTCGAGAAAATAAAATAAAATTCACTTGATGTATGGTAAAAAGAATTAAGAAACATCATCTTATTTTAATTTTTAATGAACCTTGCGACTCGGTCTTCCAAATTCATGACAAAGATTGAATTAATTTTATCTAAAAAACCGGTTAGTGTTAGAGTCAGTTTAATTACATAAACACATGTACTTAATTAATGAAAATATTCTTAATTGAATTTGACAAAAATAAATAAATTCTTATCTTTTTTCATGTTTATTGTGTTAGCTTTATTTAATATAATTTTTTCATTTTTTTTAGAATACTCATATTGGGACCCTCTGTCAAGTAGCCGTTGAAAGTTTGAATGTGCTTTCCCGAAACGTTCATATAACGACCACCTCAATTCTTACACGTATATATTCAGATCAGCTTGGAGTCTTTCTTGTGCACATAATTCACACAACATTAGAAATTCACAGATCGAATGTCTTCTTCAAACATGAGAAAGAAGTTCTCATCTTGTTCTTTCCCCAACCTCTTGCTCTCCTCCTCTAACCTCTTCCTCTTCATGCTCGCAGCTGCTTCCCTCGTTCCCACAATACTCATCCGGAGCCCTCCATCCCCTCTGGGCGTGGCGCTCCTCGCGGTCTCATCACTTTCGCTCCTCTCCGCCTTCATTGGCTTGTATTCACGGTTAACTCGTTTCAGTTTCAAAACTCATGTCTGGACAATCCTGGCATCCCTCACCGGACAGGTGCTCGGGGTGGTTGTCCTCTTCTCCTGGGAGGAGACGAGCCTCTCCCTGATGAGATCTCCGAGGGATCCCAGGGAGGCTAAGTTGCTGACGAGGTTGGAGTGCGGGGTCCTGATGGTGATGGCGCTGGTCCAGACGGGGGTGCTGGTATTGACGTGCGCGGTGCATAGCTGTTGGGTTAGGGAGTACGAAGGGTTTGAAGCCGAGAGGGACGCGACGGCGATGAGGCGGAGCATGAAGATGTCCTCGAAGGTGTGTCACGAGGTCACTGCCGGTGGCGACAATGAGATGAAATCCAAGGATTTGGATGCATTTAATTAAGCCGTAATGTAAATCAATCCCTGTTTTCTACTGATGAAATTGCAACGACTTGCAAATGCATTTAAAATTTTATGATACAATGATTTGGAACATAAAATAATTACTAAGAATTATGGATCGATTTGATCGTTTAAGCTTTTAATACACTCGACTGTTCTGATGATCCAAGAGAGTTCAGTTCCAGAACCTTTTGCTGTGAAATATCTTCGGCCAATACCTGTACTTGACCATTTCAACGAACAGTGGCACCTGCAGGGTGGCGAACATGACAATTGGGATGGAAGCCACCAGTATGACTGGGCCGATGCTCCACTATATCCTCTTATCCAAGAATAAAGTATCATGAGAGCCAGCGATAGGAACAGGGAAGCGAGCCCGATGATAACCTTCTGTGGCAGCGACTTGAGGAAATCGATCGGTTCGTATCGCGAGGTAAGGATGGCCAAGAGCATGAGTATGGCCGTGACAGAGCTGAACAGAGCTAGCGCGGTCGAGACTGCAAAGACCATGAAAGAACCTCTGTTCAGAAACATTGGAATGCCTACACCGTCCACGTTTCTGCCAGGCATGGTGAAAGCGGCTGCGAAGACTACGGTCGCAATGAGAGTTGTAACGAGCATACAGGAGTTTAGTGTGTCCTTCATCCACTGTTCTCCATTCTTCCGCATATCGTTGTGAGAGACCTTGAAAATGACCCAAGGCTTTTTATTGTCCTGTAAGATAGTCGTGTCCCGGTGATCCACGGACTGTTTCCTGCCTGTGAAGTTGGTGATTGAATGAAAAGTCATGTTCGCTACTTTCAAATGTAAACTAGTTATCCTGAGAATTTCCATTACCTTGAACCACTGAACTCTGGTTTGCATGTGAAAAGCTGCGCCAGAGACACTCCGGGAGATAAAATTCGATGACAACTTGGCCGCCCATGGAAGCAAATACTGCCTTGTTTCCTCCTTTTCCTCATTCTCATTCTCCGTGGCCCGACTTGTACAGGAATGCTATCTTATTCAGGGCGTTCCTCTTTGAGAGCAACCTGAAAACCTTCTCCTGGCGGAATTCTGTGGCAGTCGACAGTATGTTCATGCCCTCTGTTGTACTCCAGATCAACTCCGGGTAGTACCTTAAGCATATTTCTACAAGATCCACGGTCCCCTTGCTTGTGGCCTAGATGATGGTGTCGTCCTCCTGGAAGAAATTGAAGACCTCGCTTAACGTCATGTGCGCAATTGCCTCACATGTAGGTTTCACCAGCTCGGTGGAGCATTCGTGTTTCAGCTTGGCCTCCTGGATCGTCCCGACGGTTGGAATTGAGGGAGATTATATGGTGAATCTAAAGATTTCACACGACGAGTCAACAGGGGAGATGGGTTTGTTGTACCGAGCATTTCTGTGGCATTCCAGAACCCTATCTTTGTTGGTAGAGGATTGCACTAATAAGGGGTGTTGAATTAGTTTCGTAAGAGTCATGACACTTTTTTTGTCCATATAAGCCTGGTTCTGTCAGATCACGGAGACTGGATCTGATGAACAGATTCCCAGTTATGAGATGAATTATTTTATGTGTAAGACACAAAGATTTATAGTGGTTCGGCAAACAATGCCTACGTCCCCTCTCCCAGCTCTCACTCCAAGTGGGGCGTATTCACTATGATTGAAATGTGGGACTTTACAGATGCTCACTTCTGTTAGAAATGTGACTAACAAGTTGTACGTAATCACGTGTCTAACACAACTCGCACACAACGTATCTGACTCCGACTCCTCACTGAGCCCGTGGCTTGATGGCAATCACCTGCCAAACGTGGTTTAACGGCTACCACCTGCCTTTGCACACAAATTATGTGACTAACAACCTGCACAAAACAAGATTAGCAACTACAGCACCAACAGTCTGCAGTTACAGAAGACGCTCTCTGTCAGCGGTGATCGACTCGGTGAATGCACAACGGGCGCTCTCAGCATTTGCAACGGTGAAGGCACAAGGATTCTGGTAAGCTTTCAGGTAGAACGACCACTTGGAATCATTGCTTCACTGTTACATATAAGCTTGCCCGTAGAACGAAGTTTCCCAATCAATCCCAACGGCTAGTTGATTCACTTGCCATAATCTCCGTGATGTAATCATGTGGGAAAACTTCCAAAAGCATAAAACATTACCCTTAGTTACGTCAGATAATAATAAAATAAAATGATCTCTTAATAAGAGATAATGTCTTCTGCTCAGAAGCTATTTTCTACTACAGCAGAACCAACAGTCTTCCTTATACGAATTTGGCATTGGTATTATAAGTTTTCATAATATGAAAACATTCCCTTCGTAGAATTATTCTCACCATATAGGGAGATCTTAACATGATAAGATTGTTGCCAAACATATGATCATGTTAGTTAACGAAATGAATCTTTCCAAATAACTCAAGGTCCAAAGATGAACCTAGACGTGATTCTAATAAGGATGTATGAGATAAATATCTCACGCGTATAGGACAATCTCCAACAAGGAAATCGTTACTCACAGAAATACCATTATGTAAACCATAGCAAGTACTCCAGCAAAGAGAGTTATATCAACTGTGACACAGATGCTCATCTCTATAACAAAAATAGTAGATTCGATAGTAGATCTTGTCCTTAGAACACCATTTCTGATAGCTAGATCATTTTCCCCGTTGAAGTACTCCACGTAACTCTTTTACGTATTGCACGGATAACAGAGACCAGTTTCTACACCCGAAGACCTACTCTTCTGTACACTTAAATAGCACATTAACAATACATGACATTTGTCATCATCAAAACCAGATTATATCAACAATCTTCAACTTCAACCATGATGTGTAGCCACATTCAATTGTAAAACAACAGCAACAACATTGGTCCGTTTCCAGAAGAAAACAATGTCGACAAAGGTTTGGATTTAAGAACTAATCTGGGAACTACCTCGAGCCATTTCTGTATCCGTCCTTATGTCATGTGGGCCAATCGGGAGAGTGTGGATCATGTCACGAGGTATCCCTAAAACTTGGAGGTTCAGCAGGAATCTTTAAGCCTAAAGATTAAGAAATGCACGGTTACCGACATTGGGAGATGAATCTTTTGAAGGAGTTGAGGCCGCTGCCGCTGACGAAGTTCGAGGGATCTCTCGCCAGGAGACTCACTATTGTGTCCTTATCCTCTGTCTTCACCATGATCAGATTTGGGTATCGGTTGATCAGATACAGCACCACATCCTGAAAGCCACAGTCAGTTAGTCCACACACGAGCGAAATTGCTGACGGTCCCGAGAAAGGACACCCTGGTTAGTCGTCGTTAGTCGCCTGCGCGAGATACAACAAGACCTCCTTGTCCTTGGGAGCGGTCTCAGAAAGCAGATGCAGAGGAATGCTGCTGGATTTGTCGGGTAATTGGGTCAGGCTTGGGTTTTTCCCCACCAGGGCCTTGATCATCCTTATCCTCTCCCCCATGTCTGCTTAATGTAATGCGATCCTCAAGTTCGGGGTGTCGACCATCGTAAGGGACGATGCATCCATCACCTCGATAAGCTTCTCTACGAAGTGATCATGTCCTGTCATGGTGGCGATGTGGAGAGCAGTCTCTGATTTGCAGTGATCTTCGCCATCCTCGCTTCAGGATCATGCTCAAAGAAGCTCGCGGCAGCTTTCCAGTCACCAGCCTACGCGGCCAGCACCAATTGGCTGTAGCGCTGCTCGTCCACTACAATGTTTAGCAAGAAGAACTATGCCTGAATCCAATATTTTTTTTTAAATAGAAAAATCATTTAACTATGAATGGAAAAGACAAATCATAAATCAAAGGAGACTAAAAATTTCTTCGCCCTGAAACGAGCAAAACGGTAATGATAATCTAATCCGCAAACCTTGAAATGTATCCAATTCGAAACAAAAATTAATTACAAAAATGTTCCAACATGTCCAAAAAACTCAGCTCTTATAAGATATAAACTTTTAAAGCTTCCTAATTTTTCTTCTTATATGATATAAAAACTTGTCAATTATTATCGTGTCAATGATTTCCTCAAAGGAATATAACAAATTATACCGTGAAAAATGATTATGAGAAACTCCACTTATAGTTATCATCTGGAAGAAACATATAATAAGAGAGTGATCATTAACAAGCCCGTCCGGAATGAGATTTAAACTAGCGTGATTGTTTTAGACTAGTTCGTTTTACCGAGAGGCTCCTCGGGCTGCTCTGAGGAGGCACTGCCATTCCGGCTGTCCTCCTGGTCGGGATCCTTGCCATCCTCTTCCTCAGGTCCCTCTTCCACATCCATAACAACATCTTCAAAACACCAATTAATTAAAAGTCATCCGCGACATCACTCGAGGAGAGGATGGATTTCAAACTACCGATGGTACCTGTTGGTTTTGCTACCGGAGGCTCTACATCAGAGTAGCCGACGCAATCTTTTGTGGCGGTACCATTCTCACTGTGCTCCTCTGTTACTATTTAACAACAGAAATGAGATATACTTATTCTTCGGCATTGTACAAAGACACCTCTCTACAGACGGACATATTGTCAATTTATCTTTTCAAGTATTCCAGCGTTCAAACTCTATCCGTAAGTGATTCCGCTTAAGGGTGTTCGTCCGCTGTCTTCTCCCTATCTCTTCTTTCATTTCATACGACGATCAGACACACAAATACAACGAACCTCCGGGCACCGGTTCGCCCGTAGTGCCAAAGATCTCCGATGTGTTCGTATCCGGCTTGTCCGCGTTTACTTCCGAAGCGAACAATTACCACGCCCCCTAAGAGGATTTCGGTGAGGAGTGGAGTTCTTTTCAGGCGGAGGTTAAAAGGCACGGTTTCTATGAAAGAAACTCTACACATGGGATTATTTATAAGGAAAATCTAAGTTAGACGTGATGAATTTTCTCTAAAAAAAAAAAACAACATCGAGAAAACATAATAACACACTATGATTTTTATCTTGCTTTTTTGTTTCATATTTATGATAACATGCTAAATTCATACATGAAATATAATAATGTGTAGGAATTGTTAGGAATGTGTCGAAATTGTTTGTCCTTACCTTATATGACTTATTTTTTGGCCTTTAAAAACTCAAAAGTCATCTCATGAGAACGTGTTATTTTTTCTGTCAGGGCGGGCAAATTAGTTTAGGGAATGGTTAGTTGTACGTAAACATTATTTTAAGATATAAGCAAATGATTAGTTGAGCAACTACCATTAGATTATTATTTCGTGCAATGCTGGCCGCCGTGAAGTATCCGTGGATAGAATGGAACGAGTTGTCTTATCCGACGTGCGTCGGTCGAGACGACTTGCATTTGTCAAGCAAATAGTCTTGGTCTCTTTTGGTCTTTACATGTCTATTCCACCCACTAGGGGGGACCAATAGTTCATAACGTATGATTTTCTTTCATGTTTTTCGACCATCCCCCTGAAACTTTATGTAGTACACAACTCATGATCGACAATAACAAAAAATATTAGTTATTCCAAAATAGTAGAGCTCACTAACAAAAACAAAGACAGACAGACACAGACGTACTTATTCAACTTGAACTCGACAATCACAAATATTAGAGAAAACAAAGGGGAAGCACTCTTGCGTCCCAACACAACGAATGCCTCTAGCAAATAAGAAACGGAGACATCAAACTCTGACTTAGTTGGAATTTCATGACGTTAAATAAATTAACCAGTGCCACCCAGAACACCCTTGAGCTTCTTGATGGTAGCTGCGTCCAGGAAAGTGGTGGCTGCCACCAACTCCGTCGGGAAGTCGTTTGCAAAGAGTGCAAAGTCAGTTATCTGAAGCCCAGGGCTCTGGCTACTGAAGCTCACGAAAGCCAGCGCCGGGATGCCCCCGGCGTTCAACTGGAAATGCAGCAACCCCTGGGGGAATGCCATGATGTCGCCCTTCTTTAGATTCTTAATGTAGACTTTGTTTCCACCGCCCGAGATGAACCCTGCGCAGATTGAACCCTGGACAACGATCAGGAGCTCGGAGCCAGCGGGGTGCGTGTGCAACGGGACGACCCCACCAACTGCAAGGTCAAGCCTCGCCATTGAGACCCCAAGCCCATTGATCCCCGGGAACTGGGCCGCAAAGGCAGTGGTCACCGCGGCCTTGATGATGTTGCTTGTGTTCCCCATTGCAGCGAGGCCCGAGAAGGTGAAGTCGTCGACCGTGACAGTGGACTCCTTCTTGCAGGCATATCCGGCGGGGGTATCGGGCAATGAGAGCTCCCCGACGCAGAAGTCCTGGACTAGCCCGTAGGAAGAAGTGAACAAGAAGGAGAGTACAACTAGGGTTTGGAGAACAGACATCTTTTGTCAAGATGAGGTTCCTCCAACAATGCACTTTTTTCCATTAGGGAAAATAAGTTTCGGATTATTTATAGGCACTAAACTCAGAAGGCTCGGCAGGCCATTTTTTAAGACAAGGCACCTCATATAGACACGTGTCGCGACGCAGTAAGGATTGATATATAATGTGTCTGAACGTTACGTATAGAGAGTGGCATCACATTCACATGCATGCAAAACGTACTACGTATGGGCCAAAATGCAGAGGAGGGAAATTTCCAAAGTCTTTCTTTGGAAGGCCAATCCGTGATATTTGTCGGAATTCGGTTTAGCATTTAAGCGATGGAGACAAGAAATCTCTTTCAGTTTGTGAGTGGAGAAAATATCATTAGGGCATCTTTCTCAACTCAGAAAGAATATCTCCCCCCCCCCCCTCCTCATTCACGAACTCTTTTAAGAATTTATGTAGTTTTGGTCGATAAAATTCTTATGAAAATATCTCAAGCCGGGTTAAGACGGACAAGAACAGATATTAAAAGGATGGAACGAACAAAATGGCGATTCGGATGATCTATGAGGAAGTGGTCCATCTACTTTGAGCACATGCACAAGACAACACCAAATGACAGCTGCAAAAGAAAAGGCACCAGTCCCCAACCCCTGCTCCCTTCCTCGTCTCGTATTGTCACTTTGCAAATGCCCCATCTTTTTGGGAATCCCCTCAAAAAAAAAAAGTTTCCTAATTCGATTACGGACACGCCTGATATAAAATGATTTTCATATCCAAACTTTCGCGCGTTTAATAGTTTCGGACCGTAAATCTGTGTGTGTGCGTGTGTTATGCGACCACATGCGGTAAGTCTTAGCCTTTGTTTGTTAACTTTTGCTCGACCTTTTGTTGCAGCCATTATGGAAACGTCCAAAAGAAGCAAACAAAAGTTGAATTCGCCCTTTTTGAGTGATATTGTAAAATATCCTCGAGAAACATGGAATGTAATCCAATGGAAATTTTAGGAATATAGTAGGAATTTTGGCAACCATAATACTTTAGGATAGGGCTCATCCGTTTGATGTGGGGTGATTTTCTAACGTTTGGACTTACCTTCCTTCCCTTTCTTGGCGTCACGGTAAGAAGCATCTCGTGCAACGGTAAATATCTTCGATGAAATCGTTGGTAAATTTGATGTGATACATGTGCGATTTTGGGTATCATGGGCCTAATGAGGCCCATTATGCTCTTCTTGTCGGAAGCCCAATAAGCCCGTAGAAGCCCAGTCCAAGATGTTATGGGCTATGGGTCTCCCCCGCATTTTCTTCACTTTTGCATTCATTCATCTGACATCAAGGGAGCATTTCCATGGTCATCCCCAAGGAATGGATAATCAGTGTTTCCAACACAGCACGATCACCTCTATAGAAAGTATACCTGTCGTCGCGCGTCAACCCCGAACCGAGGGTCATATGCTATCAGATCAGCATCTCCATCGGCCATGGCATTTGTCGCGAGGTCACTCATGTATCCCACCGGACATGAATGAACCTTTGTATTCTTTCCACTACGCCCTCATCATTTTCGGCTTCTTAGTATGGTTGTTGTTCTTCTCCGCGGGTTGGAATAGCGAGGAATCGGGGTCGAGTCCTCTGGATGTAGAGCATCCTTGATCCCTTCTTGGTTTCGAAAACTGCCACCGCACTCCAGTAATATATATCAAAGATTGTGTAATCCCATAATTTATGTGTTCGAGTACGAAATACTCAACCACGTAGCTTTTGTAATTACAAGCTTGACGTGGACATGTATACGTAAATTTGGGAAATTACAAAATAACTTCCTGTAAGTGGGATATCGTTTCTAAATGTTAATATAATGCCATATCACTCAATCTTATTTTGGTAAGTTTTTATTTTCTCAAATGTATTAAACTTTTAAAAAGTTGTACCACCCAAAATCATGCCAAGAAGACTAAAGACTTGCATTCATTGTATCTCAATAGAAGTTACAAGGCGTAACATATCGTGATTACAAATACACCCAAATTCAAGAAGCTCGTGGAAGGGATATTGTGCCATCATTTCTTCTAGCTACAAAATGACACGAACTAGATTTAGCAATCTCAGATTTGTCCTAAGGCAGTGATGGTGATGGTTCTTTAATATTTCTCATTTTGAATCATTGCCATTATCCTCGTTCAGGAACGAAGACAGCGCGTTGAAGTCGAAGCAGCCATTCGAACTGAACAGCTCGTCCGTTTCCCAACTCTCAAGCCCCCCTTTAGCATCAGCCGTGCCGTCTTCCACGGCTTCTAGCACGATGTCGAGATCGTCAGGGTGGTCTTGTTCCCTTTGGAAGTGCATTTCCGTGTTTTCCTCGTAGGAAAGCAGGAGTCCGTCGACGTTGAACTCCGTGAGGAAATCGGGGGACTGCGGGATTCGGAGGCCACTGCCTTCATGGCTCTCCCTGGGCCTGGCCGATGAACAGGGCTGGCTGCTCAGCTGTGAGGTCATATCCGCTGTCCCACCCAGGTTATTCTCGTAGTCAGTCTTCAGCTGTGGGATTAACACCCGGGTGCACCTCACAGCTTTCGTCCTGATCACCTCATGCGACCGGACATTACCCTCCTGAACTTCCGAATCATTGTTGGAAGATCTCTTGCCATTATTATCGTCGCCGCCGCTCTTCTGCTCCTGCACCTTCTTGCTGAGGTTGGTGTTCCAGTAGTTCTTGATTTCATTGTCTGTTCGTCCCGGCAGTCGCCCGGCGATCAATGACCATCTGCAACAACCACAAGGAAGAAAATAAGAAAAACGATGCATGTCAGCATGAGCGAACTCATTCATCGAGACACGCGGCCGTTTCACCTGTTACCGAGGAGGCCGTGCATCCGGATGATAAGCTCCTCCTCATCCTCGGAGATGTTCCCCCTCTTGATATCTGGCCGCAAGTAGTTCAACCACCGAAGGCGGCAACTCTTCCCGCACCTCTTCAACCCTGGCCCCATCAAATGATCAATCAAACTTTCATAAAGGCACACGAGTAAATTTCATGAAGCACGTAAGGTCATAGTAAAAGAACGGAAACAAACAAGTTCAACAAACCAGCTCTCTGGGGGAGGTCTCTCCATTTGCCTTCACCGTGGAGCTTGATGTAGTTAACCAGGACCTTGTCTTCCTTAGAAGACCATGCTCCCCTGTTAAGACCTTCCTTTGCACAGCATGGCCTCCTCCCCATTTCCCTGGGTTTCTTCTTGTCCCCTTCTCTTACCAAGGCTGGCTGTCGTCTTGTCGTTGTATCAACTCCAAGGTATCGGGTTTTGGGGGGAGAAAACCCAAGGCTTCGTCTTTAGGGCTCTGTGCCAATAAATGGGTGCAAAAGCTCTACTATTTATAGATCTGAGACGAAGTAAAGGGATCATTTTTCTCGTTTGACGCATAAAAATAAATCTGAACTTGAGAAGTCGGCGCCAACAACAAGAGAAAAACTAAATTATCCTTTCCCGATTGTTCACAATCACACGCCGCTTAAATTTCATTTTGGGACTTCAGTTCATATGTAAAACTTGCTACATGAATCCCAATATTTCATTATTTAACATAAGTATGCAAAATTTCTTTAGTGGTTGAGGATTGATTAGGAACATAACTGGTTCCGAGATATCAATCAATGTTTTGAAGTGAAGTGAAAGGGATGGGATGGGGGTGGTGATGAAATTTTTATCTGCAAAATTTGCACATGGTAACAATCTCACCATAATCTTTGGTTCTTGGGTTCTCCAAGAAGGGGGAAGAAAATTTAATAATTTATGATTTAGCGGATGGAGGGGGTGTCATTTATTTCCTTCTACGACTACAATGTCGCATTTTTTATTTCCTTAGGTTTTACGGCAACTTTCTTTTGTTAAATCGAACAAGGAAAAGAAAAGACGAGGTTTACATCAAACACGCCATGACTAGATTTGTTGCTTATTATTATTATTATTTATTATTTATTACTACAGTTTGAAGACGACCTCATCCTCTATTCTTGTTAGAATGCGTGATAAGATTTGGAGATTATTTCATCATCATCGACCGGGTCACTAAGTCCGTTTCACTTTCAAGGCAGACGTCTTCGTGTCAATCTAAGCTTAGCAAGTTCCCTCCCTTATTACAGTCGCTTCATCCACAATTTAACCTACATATATATTATAATATGTCACTTGTCGTCTATGCATGAACTTTAACAGAAACATGCCTTTAGTTTAGTTAGTCACAACGTTGTACAGTTTGATTGAACTTAACTTTCCCACGACAAAGAAAAAACGGAAGTTAAAAGAATTTTTATTAATTAATTTGAGGAGGGAGGGAGGGGGGGACACATGCTCTGAATTCACGTCAACTGATCCACCTCTTTCTCTTGCCATATGTGTTCTTACTATTGGAAATGACCATGATGGAATCGTAATCGCCATACCTAATCTTCTTCTTACTTAACTAGCTCAAATGCAGTTGTGAAAAAAAAGGTCAAGGAGATTTATTTATTTTATTGGCACGAGAGAGAGACATGAAGTTAGGCTGTCTGCATCGAGAAACGTCACTATGACTTTGCTCTCTGTGTATTGTTTATTTAGTTATATTTGGAGGGGTCGTCGGGGTTATTTTGTTTGTTTTTATGTTTTATTGATTTTGACATTTTCAAGCATCTGATTGTATTTCGCTGTAAGGTTAGTGTACGTTTGATCAACGTCCATTGCAAAAATTTCACGACCATGGTCAGGACATGAATTCAAAACCATCTTGTTTGCGGCCAAATATTCCAAAGGCGTTACTTGCATGAATACCGTGTCAAACCACGCAGCAAGCGAACGTTGTCGTTCCACTCGTAGAAAAACAATGGCCAACCCCTATCGTTTCTTCTTAACAGGCTTCTTTCCTTTGTTTTTACGATAATATCGTATCAACATCGGACTGAACTGATGAACGGGGTACAACTTCTGATTCAAAACCTTGGCAAATTCGAGCCAATGCCAATGTAACGTAAGGCGCGTTTCTTCCCTTTATTTAGGAGGAGAGTTAACTTTGATTGGTTTGATTTCGGACAGTAAGATCTCCAAATTCCTCGCCAAGGAAAGAATAGTCGCACGTGTTTGAGGGCCCGACTCCTTGGCCATTTTGTTATTGGGTTGTGAAAACTAAAAAAAAAAAAAGTAGTAGTTGGTGATTCGAAGACCAGAACTTAAAACCTTGTTTTCCTTTTTTGTTTTAAGAGTAAAACAGTTGGAATTAATAGTTTTGTCAGATGTTTCGTAAGGGAAGTGCAACACATTTTGTTGGTTGTTAGCGTTTAATAAAATTTACGCAAGCAACGAATGATGGGAGGGAAGTCAGCTGGGCTGTCCTCCTGCCGCCCCCCCCCCCCCATGTAATTCGATAAACAACTTTGTTAGCCTTAATTAGGCACATTTGGATATTCCAAAGGATCTCATTAGGAGGATATTCTAATATTGAAACTCCATTCTTTTTATAAAGTGGTTAATGAATCTCATCTTCTAGAGTTTATGAATGATATATCAAGATCTTAACAAGACCCCCCCCAATAAGTGATTTAAAAAACTTTGGGGATGAACTAAAAGAAGGATATATGAAAAATAACGGGATCATGGAGCAAAACTGGTGTAGGCAATAACAAAAACATCAAGTCATGAAACATTAATTTAAGTACCAGGTATTTCTTTCTTCCAGGTCCAAACCTAAAGCCAAGAACACTCTTTAGCACTGGGATGAGATCAAATGTTTCGACGGACTGGAGGATGCTTATGCTACGGGTACAGAGAGTTCGATGTCAGCTGCTGGCAATGCCGGCCTCATGTATTCCTCCTCTTCCTTGGGTGGATGAATGGTGACGAGATCTGGCAGAGGGGTCTTCGGCCCTTGCTTTCCCTTAGGATCCCAGTCAAGCATGATCTTGACCTTGATACCCAGAACGCCCTGGGAAGAGGACAGGTTGTGGAAACCGAGTCACTTCTCAATTCACAAACTGAAGAAGGTTCTTTACAATTTGACTTGATTCAAGAATTGAAAGCTGTTGGAGATCAATTAAGAGTCCCTGTCGACTATCGAATCATGGAATAAGTAGGATGAGGCAGTAAAAGCAGGAACCTGTCTCAAGAGGACATGTCTCACGGCAGAGTCAATGTACTCATTGACAGGCTGACCAGAGGAAATCATGTAGCCATCCTTGAACTTCATGGACTTAGCACGCTGAGCCCTCAGCTTTCCGCTGACAATCACCTGTTGCCACAGGCATTTACTTGCATTACTAAACTCGTAAACAAAATAAAAACACAGCACACGCTATGAACCAAGTCCCCCTGAAACATAATTCACAGCATCATCCAAGATGCATTCATATTATATTACAGTGTCCAACTAACCTCACATCCCTTGGCACCACTCTCCATGACAAACCTCAAAACACCATAACAGGCCCTGCAAGGAAAATTCCATTTGAGCAGCTATATTTTTCATCTAATAATAGAAAACAGTCGGGCAACTTTGAGCCAACTCCAAATGGAGAACCGTAACACCGGCAACCACAGAACTGTATTGTACATGCATAGACGTTGGAATAACATTAACCAAAATAATGCAGAATCAACCTGCGGACAGCAAGCCCCCCGAGGAGCTTGTAACGGAGGGACTCTGCCTGTGCAATAGCACATAGTCCTCTGTTGTTCACTTTCTCAGCATAAAGCTCGACGCCATTCTCTGGGAACTTAAATCTCTTTTGGACAACAGATGTCAGCTCCCTAATCCTCCTCCCCTTCTCTCCTGCACTCATCACGAGAGGCACCAGAATTACTAACTCCGACACAGCACAAACATGCAATCATACAATGACAAAGTCACAGTGCACTCATCCTCGTAGCAACACAGGAAATTGAATGTGAACAATCATAGATCCATCGTTGTACTCCTCATCAAAATACCATATTACTAATGAAGAATAATAAATTATGAACCACATATACGTAAATCAACATAACCAATAACCCTAGAACCCCAGAAATACCCTACCTACGGGGCTATCCAAGCTAACAAAGAATCCATGCACAAGGACCGGCCTAACAACTAAAAGATCATATTCCTTTCGATCCAGGTGCCATTTATCCCCGCATGCCAAACTATTCATCGCTGCAGCAAACTCGTTACGAAAACATTTCCAAATGAAATACCACAACAAACACGAAAACATTACCCAATCGTAACTACAACATGAGCAGGCAAGACAACAAATTCATCCCCGAAAACTCACCGAGGACGTTCTGGGTACGAGTGGCCCGAATGATGATCTCGGTCCTCATGGGAGTAACCCTGACCTCGACGCCAGAGTATCCATCCTCCGCCAATTCCCTGGTCAACACCTCGTTGAGCTCCGCGAAGAACACTCCATCAGCCACAAACTGCAATCCCCCGAGAAAAACCCAAATCAAAACCCCGAAAGGAAGAAAAAACCAGAAAAGGACGAATAAAGACTGGGAAGAATCACAAACCTTCCTCTTCTTGCTGATCTGAGTCGCCATGGTTGCTTTTCCTCCTGTTTGCTTTCGAGCGGCGGTCGAAGCTCTGTCGGCTTGGGGATGAGAGATGGTTTCGACGGGAGAGAGGGAACGTTGTGTCGTGGATTAGGGTTATATGAGAGGCGGCAGAAAAAATAGCCTGTTAATGGGCCCTGGCCCAGTCTTCGAATGGCCCATTGAAGCGGTCCTTTTCCACCAAACTGCAGCCGAAACCAAACACGCCTCAGATGCTCCACCTAAAACCGTTCCCTTTCTTCCGCCTCCTAGCAACCGCCGCCTCTCTCTGATTCCGCACTCTTTTATACTTTTAAGGATTTATTCTATATTTTTTGTAGTCATTCTTTGCTTCCTATTACTTATTTTGTTTCGTTATATTTTTTCTAATAACTTAAGAAATCGTAAATATAATTAACAGCGATTTTTTAACCTAATTAAAAAATAACGATAAATTTTTTTTCGACGATTAACAAAACTCATACTTACTTATAGGCGAGTGGTACTTATATCGAAATTTAGATTTGAATAAGTGTACATGTACATGTATTATGTCTATTTCAAAATATATAAATGCCGACCTCACAAATTACTAATATAACTGGGAGAATTAGAAAATGAAAATGGAATTAGTGAGAGCCCACAAAAAGACCAAAGCAAATGTGCAAGTGTCGAGTTCGTTGTTTCTTCCCCTGACGTAGTTGTTACTTACTACACATTCATCCACCCTGATGACTAGTCTGTAAAATCACCCGCTGACTAGTCGATAGAATCACCTACCATCAACCTCCTCAAAGCACGGGTGACAGGTTGCTCGTTCCCGATCTTGCTGAAGATGTCCGCGGCGACACCATCGTCGCCTCCGGAAGGGGAAATCGTGGAGCACGTCGTTCTCTTCAAGGTCAAGCCTTCAACCCCCGCCTCAATGATCGCAGACTGGCTCGCCTCCCTCAATTCACTCGCAGTCTCCGTCCCTTCCGTCCTCCACCTTGTCGCGGCCCCAATCCTCCGCACAGAGGCCACCTTCACCCATCTCCTCCATGCCCGCTACCCTGACCTGGCTGGCCTTGCTGGTTACTCCATCCACCCCGAACATGTGGCCGTGGTCCAACGGGCAGCCCCCATGTGTGAGGACATCATGGCCCTCGATTGGATGACACAAGACCCAGGGTCGGTCGAATCCCCGGTGGTTGGGTCCGGGAAGGCAGTGAAGATAACTTTCCTGAAGCTGAAGGAGGAGCTTTCAGAGGAAAAGGGGAAAGAGGCAATAGCAGATGTTATCACAGTGATGAAGGAGAAGGATGGCATCAAGGGATTGGAGGCATCGACAGTCGGGGAGAATTTCTCTCCAGGAAGGGCCAAGGGATTCAGGATTGGCTCGTTGGCGGTTTTTGCAGGAAGGGAGGAGATGATGCAGGCAGCCGATTACCCGGAGAGGCTCGAGAGAGTGGTGCAGGAGGTCATCGCAGTGGATTTCGTTGTGCCGGAGAAGTAAAAGTTACAGCTGACGTTTTACTGTACTGTAGCTGTAATTGTTGTACTGTTATATTACCTGAAAATTGGAAACTTTCTTGTCTGTTGTTACGTTTGTTATGCAACGAAGACGTGAAATGATATTTGGTCCAATGCGAAGGTTTAGCATTATAGCAAATCAGAGCCGGCAATGCATTTCATATTGCCTGTCTTCTGATCATTCAGACACCGACACAGTTCGACGCGTTCTGGAACCTGGCAGGCAACTGTCAGATTTCCGAAACGCAGCTGCAGCTCACGGAAAGATCATCAAGGCGGGATGTTGGTCACACCTGTCCGCCGTGGCTAGCCAGATATCGGCTTATGTGCGATGTAGGAACATCAATTCTGTTGCAAGAGCTGTTCGTGTTATCACTGCAGGGCCTGATAGCATTTTGAGGATCAATTTGGTGCCGGGAGCTTGATGGGCAGCTGAGAGTGTAGGGCTGCACCAGAAGGTGTTCGATGAATTGCCCGTCCGCTATGTGGTGACATGGAATATGATGATTTGGGGACTGATGAACAATGGCGAATTAGAGGTGGCGATTGGCAGGTTTCGCGATATGATGGGTGAGAAGGCCGAACTGGACGCGTTCACTTTTGCGTCTGTTTTCACGGCATGTGCGCAGATAGGCGTATTGAGATGATCGAGAAGATGGTCCCTGCCAACTTCATTCTGAACGCCGCCCTCATTGACATGTACTATAGATGTGGGAAGATTCGATTCGCAAGAGAGTTTTTGATAGTGTTCCTCACAAAGACGTCTCAGTTTGGAATACAATGATTAAAGGGTTGGCCATTCACGGCCATGGTCAGCATGACGTGGCCCTTTTCTATAGGACGGAACTGAATGTGTTTCGCCCGATCCATTTGTTTCGGTCCTGACAGCATGTGGATGTTGTGGATTGGACAATGAAGGTCCCCAGTATTTTTACGTGATGAAAAGTGTTGGATCATTTATGTAGGGGATGAATTAGAGTTTATTACTTTTTCGCCCTTTCTCGGCATAAGCGGAAGCGTACTGTATCACATCATAGCGTTTCTCAGAAGTACGCGTGTTTGCACGATCATAAGGTACATAACAGTTTATAGTGCTTCGGCCTTAATCGACCTACGTTCACTTTTCACCAACGAATTGATTTCACTATTTAAATAGCGGGTGCAAAAAGCTCTTGCACTAGGCGTTCGGTATCTTAACAAGTGAGATTTAAAATCCTTTACAAAAAGGAGATCACTCCTGGGCAACGATCAGCTCCTCACACAGTGGGCGTCTTTTCGTTTCCAGCAGAATGATGCTCACACTCAGCAGTTGATTGCTCAAAGGATTTCCACACAGCACGTTATCGCTTAGGTGTAAGCCTATCATGTTAAAGGATTTCCATAGGATTTCCAACGTCGTGTTAAAGAATAAATCATCACAAATGATTTCTTACAGTGAAGAACGACTTCTCTGAGAGCAATCCGTTTCTGATATACAGTAGAGGAATGCTTCAACGCTTAATAGCTCAGCAGAGGATTTCTACACAGCTTAGTCTCTTCTCAAGATGAGCCTGTAAGTATTCAAGAGACAACCACAAACAAAACCATTTAGTTCACAAAGAAGAAACATAACAGAGATTGGTTCCTCACACAACAGAACCTCACTTCTCACACAGCGAAGTCGCGATATCCGTCCTACACTCAGTTCGGACGTGCACGGTTACCACAGCTGTGACTCACTGCACTGCACACCCAGTGCCTAGGGTGGAATTTTCAGCTCCGACGGCTTCCACGCACCCTGCTCTATTATCCCTCTGTATCAAGAGGTCGAGGCTTATGCACAGCACTTCCGTGCTCGGGAGGACCTCTTTCCACTCCGGCGGGGTTCCCAACTCCTCCTCTACCCTGCAGGCACGAGACTACTGGCGCGCACCCGCAAGTGTGTGTCTCACTGCTCAAACTCCGTCGGTTCGAGACTTCCATGCGAAAGGACACAACAAGAACGACTTCTTGCCGATGGGTCAGCAACTGGTTACTGAATTCAGCACATGTATTCACTTAGCTTCCCTCAGACGATTCGTCAGCCGCTCGTTATTTGATATATAAAGGTCGTGTGGTTTTAATAGGGAACGAAATAGATATTTTGTTTCCCAAATATCCGACTTCAGTAAGCTGTGACCAGGTTCAGCGAACAGTTGCTTAACTGTCACAATGACCAAGAAGGAAGGAAATCTTGTCAGCTTTCCTTATGCGTACGATTTCATCCAATCATTATCATAATCTGATTATTGTTTCAATCATTGGCCACAACAAAACCGGAATAAAGAGCGTCCAAATAAGATAAGTAATAAGATATTGCTAAAAATAGAGTTCTATTTCCAAATCTCTCTAAAGCATTACTATCTGATTCCACACGTGGTTATCTGAATAAGATAATATGATTAATCTTTAAATATGATAAAATCACGATAATCAAATCAGAATGATAATTATTCTTATACTTTGATAATTGAAGTGCATTAATGCAGCAGTAATGCATTATAGCTTTGTTGTAATGTAGCAACACACTTTTCAAACGTAGCAACACATTTTTCAAGTTGTTCACAACGCATTTCTTACGCATATGTCAGAATAATATCTGAATGTCTTGTGTGATTTTTATGGAAAAACTTAGTGGGAGGTGTCCGGGTTCATTAGGACGATTCTCATTAATTGACTTCCTTTATATTGTTTTCAAATCTTTAATTGGAAAGACAATATTTTGATTTTGAGTTGCCTAATAAAAGGATTTGGAAAATCCAAAGCTTATCGGATGTATTTAAACATCTAAATATTTGTTTTACATATATTTCGAGATAATTTGAAATATATTGCGAAAGAAAATATCAATTCCAAATTTTCAGTGAGTAAGCATAGCAAAACAATAACGACTTACTGTAGTGTAGCAACGTATAGCTCAGTCCGAGCAACAATTTGCTCAAGCTCATCACTAAAGATAAGTGAAGTTGTACATTATAGCGTAGTTTCTCAAGCTCATCATCAAAACCAAGGTTAACAAAAACCAATATTCAATAGATCCAGAGCTCGAGCATTATGGAACCGTGGTCTATTTATTGGCACGAGCGGGATTGTTGGACGAGGCTTATGCCATGGTGAATGCAATGCCCATGAGGCCGGATCCCGTAATATGGCATGGATTCCTAAGTTCCTCAAGGCTTTTTCAGAAGGCAGGAATCGGGAGAAGTAGCCATTCAAAACATCAACGATCATTATACCAGTGATAGCGTGATGCTATTGAGCACGTATTGCTCTTTAACCAGATGGGAAAGCGCAGGGATGCTGAGAAACCTCATGAAATGGAATGGAATTCGGAAAAACTGTGGCAGAAGCTGAATCGAGATGGGAGGCACGGTTCATCATTTTACAGCTGGGGATAAGTCACCCCCAGAAACAAAGGCGATATATCAAGTGTTGGAACTGGAAGGACACATGCATAGGACTGAGTCGGAGGGGTTCACTCGCGCCATGGAAGTGGTGATAATGGACATGTCGGAGGAAGAAATGGAGGGAAACCTTAATGTTCCCAGTGAGAAATTAGCAGTAGCTTACGGGGTGCTGAAATTGAGCCCTGGAAGCGAGATTATAGTTTTGAACTTGAAGAACCTGAGAATCTACGACCACTGCCATTGTTAGATCAAACTTGTTTCTAAACTGTTGCACCGGTGATTCTCGTGAGAGACCGTTTCCGGTTTCACCGGTTCAAAGGCAGTTCTTGCTCTTGTAGAGATTACTGGTAGTTGGAAACTGGACTTTATTGTGAGGTATCTTCCCTTTACCAATCACTCTTCTCATCTGCGAGTTCAGTTTTCCGCTGGGATTTTTATCAATTTGGTTGCCCACCCCACCGGAATAATGCACAACGATGATGATAGATCACAAGGACAAGGGCATTTCACTGAGGAATTCCTTCCAATTCATCTGCAGATCATTTCAGCAGATAGGCATTGGTTTTCGGATGATGCTTTCGAACAAAGCAAATTAGCTATTGGATAACGCATTGACCTAGGAAACATCAAATTTGATTAGAAAATTCGAGTTGATTCCCAGCAGGATTACACCTAATACTGCTTTTTCAGATTACAGGGTACAGGTAACAGAGAACTTAGGAAAATGGGATGAGAATAAGCAGAACCCTCGCCTTTAGACGCTCAAGTCCGCTTGACAGGGTCGAAGTTGGAGACCCCAATGATTGCCCCAATGATTGCAGCAAGCACGACACCACCAGCTGCGATGCTGAGCAAGAAGTTCTTGAGGGAAGGGGACAGGTCAGAAGCCGCCATAGCAACATCGGGGACTACAACGGATGTCGTGAGCGCCGCAGCGGTGAGCCCAGCGACGGCCTTCTCCTTCAAAGAGGCCCTGACTTGGAACCTGGTGGAACAACTCGACAGGGCAGCAGCCTGCCTGGACGATCTCAAGGGCAATGGCTTGAAGAAGGCATCATTTCCTGGTACGGCCTTCTTCTGAGTTGCATTAGCCAATGGCATACCCATGGAAACAGCAGAGGTAGAAGCCATTCCTCTGTCAAAATTACTGAACTCTCTGCTTGACCTGGGAAACCTCCACCTGGGTGGTGCTTGAGTATTTGATGGAAGTGTTTTGATAAATTTGAGGGTGAGTTGTGATTTTGAGGTGGGAAATTGGCTTATTGCTCGTCCAGGTGGGGGAGGAGTGGAGAGGATTTGTCCTAGTTGGCTCATTCTCTGCTCATAGTTTGTGGATAAGGTTTATCTTGATATCGACCTCGATGCCCAATCATCGTCAAGATTCAAATATGCCAAAATGCAGCATCATGATTTGGTCATGAAATGTTGGTAGAGATGAGGAATAAATTGATAGCTTATTCAAGTCAGACATTTGGTTTTCATAATTAGGATTTGGATTTTCATGATATGTCGATGCTAATTTAGAGTAAGTGGAGACATGATGTTGTTTTATTGGATATGAGGCAGAATTGAGGATCTAAGGAGTTTGTTTGTTTGGGTAGAAATTGCATGAATCCATTGGACAATTCCTTTCAACATCAACAGGCAAACAGTTGAAAAATGATGTGCCACAGAAGTAAAGTTTTCAGTTGGGGTTGAGTTGGTTTCAAGAAAAACTTGAGTTGCTTTTCAATATCTTTCGGCCCGGCCCAAGTTAATAATTAGGGTTTTCTGTTTTTTAACTCGTTTGGACTAATTTGAGTTGTTGGGGAGTCGGTGGTCTGATACCATTGGATATATAATAAGATAATTAGGTGTAGACAAATCGAGTTGATTGAAGGAGACCACGTCAATGGGATTCCAATTCCATCGCTCTCAATTATTATTATTTTTAATTATTATTATTCACGCACTTCCTTACCACTATTACTAAATATTCATTACATAGTTTTTTTTTTGTTTTCATATTTCTGGGACTTATTATTTATTACAGATGGATAATTATTTATTAATATAGCCCCAATGGAAATGGACCACAAAATTATAGCCCTGCTGGTGATAATTGGATTGCAAATTGTCTTTCTAATTTTATTTCATTCCAATTCCAATTTCATTCCCTATTAGTTCTTATCTATGGGAGATGCCCAGCCTCCCCTGGCTCCGCCTCCTCCTCCTCCTCCCCCGCCGCCGCAGCTTGTGCCGCTGCCGCATCACACGTCGAGAAGCACCATGGCCATGTTGTATTATGGCCTTCTTGTCCTCGCGACAGCCGGGGTTGTCCTCGCCATGTACAACCTTATTTTAATCAAGTGGTGCTCTGAGCACAGGCGCTCTGCTGGCCGGAGGAGAGCAGCCCAGCTTGTTGACGTTGCGGTCGAGGGTAACTCTGGTAACTTTGGACAGACTGTCCGGGCTAGTAGCTTCCCAGCGAGCTTTAAGTACGTGAAGGGAGTATTGTTCAGGGAAAAGGGAAGTGAGGGGGAAGGGGAGCTGGAGTGCGCGGTTTGCTTGTCAGTCTTCGAGGAGGGCGACGAGGTCCGGCAGTTGCCTAGGTGTATGCACTGTTTCCATGTTGGCTGTATCGACATGTGGTTGTATTCTCACTCGGATTGCCCGCTCTGCCGGTCACTGGTCCATGCCCCTCCTCTGTTGTCACGGCTGAGGTCCATGCCAGACAACGATTCCGAGCATTCGCGAGAAGGGCTGCTGGTCCCGGCAGCCCCACCTGGAGTTCCGAATCCATGACTGTTATTTGTTGGTGTTCAAAATTTCTAGGAATACTAGTCTCAAAAGCAAAGGACCAATAGTAATGTTAAGCCCCCAAGGGTGACTTTTTTTCGTCAGTGGACTCGATGGTGCTATGCATGGGTGGTCGTAAACGATGATCATCCAAGGTCCTAGCGATCAATTGTAGCGGCCGCAGCGGTTACCTATGCATGAGCATGCCTAGGGTTGAGTTTCCTGGCGCAGCAATTTTCCAGTTTCCAGACCACTCTCGTACTCGCAAGAGGAATCTGAATATGAATGTTATTGTTGTTAAACGTACAATCCTCAAAGATAAACATGCCAATTGTTACGAATAATTGGACAATCATATGAACATGGCTATTATTTGTCAAACTATGACAAGGAAGTTTGCAGGCAGAAAACTTTGACTCTGTGCAAGGTTTCTGCAGCCAATGCCCTGTTCTGAGAGAAAAAAAAATATCGACCTTTCCCTTCTCCACGTCAATTCTCATCCACAAACCCTAATATCAAGAGTTTGGCATTCCACTTCATGATGGCCTACATGAAGTTTTGTGATTGTTGGTGCCTCAAGATTGTTGTGATCTTCCTAGCCCTGTCATTGAGCTTCCTGGACTCCAATGCGATCCTTGAAAGCAGTAAGTTCGGGATGCTTTAGCTTATGTTTCTCTACTCTTTTCAGAAATCCTCGGTTTTACAACACAGGCGGGGTTCATTGACATGGGGGAATCGCCGCGGAGAAGGGTGACGGTGGCCCAGCTGAAGTTATCACACTGCCGACTCAGGTCAGCTCCCTGGTCTCATATTGCAGAGACTCGATGGAATTGTCCTGATCTGACCGTGCCTGGTGATGTTATCATCGCCATCCTGTAGGGAAGGTTTCTGCGGGGCTCCTCGAGGGATGGTAAGAAGTTGTTCGAGGTGAGGGAGGTTATCGGAACCGAGGCAAAGCGGCAGGCCCCCCATGCCGTAAATCGGAGAGGGGGTGGTTGTCCCCTGGCTTGACTTCCCCTGTCAGTGGTGTGAAGGTTGTCTTTGCTAGGTGTGATGTTTCTTGAGAATTTCGATCCAGTCTTATCCAGACTGATCGTACTGGTCGGGATCGATGATATTATAATGTGATATGTTTTCAATGATTACTTGTAAACTTCAAAGTTAGTAAACATGGCAGTAAATTTTCATCAAGAAAATCAAATCTCTTTGTTGTAAGATACGAATAACATGAGTTATATGATTCGCCATCGAAACCCAATAGGAAACAGCCACGTCATCACACAGGTCGTCCCTACGAGAGAATACCTACGTCCGCCTACACAATATCACAACTCCCACTCCGACTATAGCTTTCCCCTCTTCCTTTTACTTAAATTCGGCCGTCGCCTTCCTTCGTCTCATTGTCCTTTTCCCTCCCACGACTCAACCCCAACAAGAATTCCTCCTCCAATCACACCCCGCCTGCGCCCCTGTCCCTAGACCGCTATTTGGTTTTTGTTTCTTGTCTTCTGGGTTTGCCAGTTTGCTTTCTGGGGTGGTCGTAAAGGGGCGAGCTTTTCAATTGAGGGTAGGTGAGGAAGGAATTATCATGGAAGGCGGCGCAGGAGGAGGAGCAAACAACCCGAGAACGGTGGAACAGGTCTTTAAGGATTTCAAGGGTCGAAGGGCTGGCTTGGTCAAGGCGTTGACTACTGGTATGTGGGCTTTGTGTGTGTATTCGGGGGTGTTTGTTGGATTTGAATGGGGTTTAATCGAGACTGTTTCTTTTTTGGTGATATTGATTCTGGGATTTTGAGTTATTTAGCAATTGCTCTTTTGACTGACTTTCTTTTCTGGGTTTTGGTTTTTTGTTGGCCGTTCGCAGATGTTAAGGAGTTCTACCGGCAGTGTGATCCAGGTTAGGGTTTCCGTCTCTCTCTACTACTTGAGTGAGGAATTGTGGTGGGAGTTGCATTGTGGCCCGGTTCAGTGAAGTAGTCTTTAAGTGACTTTGGCTGCAGTTCAGTTCTAACCTTCGTTGTTGTTGAAGCAAAAAGAGAAAGATCCTTTAAGTAATAGAGATGAATGGGATCAGATAGAGTTAGGGTTATGCTAGGGATTTTGGGGCATTGGTTTTTCTGCAATGGGGTTTCGTGGATAGGGCGCAACAATTATATTTTGTTACAGTATACGGATTTCCTGACGTGTAAGGCAATGTATAAACTGCACCTCTGGATGCTGCTAGTGCTGGGAGGCACTGAGGTGCTGTAGATTTTGTCTTTTATGTTTACAAAAGAATGCCGCGATTTCATTGTATAGTCTTTGAACACTCTATGAATGTGATGCTCGAATTGATTGTAGAGATTATAATTCATGTCTCTTCTTTCAGAGAAGGAGAATCTGTGTCTGTATGGTTTCCCCGGTGGACACTGGGAAGTGAACTTACCTGCTGAAGAAGTGCCTCCAGAGCTCCCTGAGCCTGCTTTAGGCATCAACTTTGCAAGAGATGGGATGGACGAAAAGGATTGGTTATCCCTAGTGGCTGTTCACAGTGATGCATGGATTCTTAGTGTAGCCTTCTACTTTGGTGCTCGATTTGGTTTTGACAAAGCTGACAGGTAAAAGCTTTCATTCTCAACCGTGCTTCTGATTTAATCAATTTTTTCTATAACTGCGGACGCTATTGGTTAGTTCCCATTAATGAACTAAAACTTCTTGTTTGAGAGAATCATCGAGCTAAATTCTTGGCTGAAAATGCAATGTTATACAGGAAGCGCCTGTTTGGGATGATAAATGATCTTCCGACTATTTTTGAAGTCGTAACTGGGCTCGCTAAGAAGACAGTAAAGGAAAAGGGTTCAGCTAATGGAAGCAGCAAGAGAAAGTCTGGTTCAAAAGGGGTAATCAGAAATCCTTTCCCTATAAACTGCTGGATTAATCAGCAGTATCTCTGGAGTCTGGACTCACTTTGAAATTATTTGTGAAATTCATTTGGTTCTTTCAGACAGTTACCAATTTAGTGCAAGCGCACTCCTTAGATTGTGGGATGATTCACTTCTCTGCTGCCCAGATAGAATTGGTAGACGTGCTTTGCTTCCTGTTGAAATTTTGTTCAGAGAAAAAAGAAAAGAATCAGAATGCCAGCCTTAGGAACTGTTTAAACTCAATTAGATTTTGACATGTTATTGTTTCTGGGTATGCACACAGCGAGGATATGACTCAGGCAACCAGGCGAAGGCTGCTCTGGCAAAAGACGAAGACGAAGATTTGGAGGACGAAGGAGAAGAGGATGACGAGGAACACGAAAATACGCTTTGCGGAGCTTGTGGGGAGAATTACAGTGCCGATGAGTTCTGGATCTGTTGTGACATATGTGAGAAGTGGTTCCACGGCAAGTGCGTGAAAATAACTCCTGCAAAGGCAGAGCACATCAAGCAGTACAAATGTCCATCCTGCGGTAACAAGAGGGCTCGCGCATGACATGTCCGACTTGCACAACCCAAGGGATCAATCCAACCCTGCTGTTCTTTCCTTTTCCCTTTTATGGAGGATGTAGCTAGCTTTTCTGCCTTGGACAGTCATGTTGCAGATTTGCTGGCTGTAGTTGTTCCGTCCGTTCTTGTCTTAAAATTAGGTGAAGCAAATGCTTTGGAGATTAGAGTATGAGATTAGTCTGATTTAACTATCCATGTTTGGACGGTGAAGGATTAGGAAGTGGTAATTGGGATCGTAGTATTTTATGTGGTTTTGTTGGATGCAAGCAATTACGTTTTTTTTTTCTTCATTTAAGTTATGGTTAGGTAGGATCACTGTGAACAATGAAGCTTTCTGTGTGCAGTTTTTAATGTGTTTGCTTCACGTAACAATACTGATGCAGCTGTTGTTTCGCAGAGGACAAGATCAGAACTCCATTGGATAAGCCAGGAAAACACGGCAATCCTGTCTGAAAATAAGAGAAAAAAACAGAAGACTCAATCCTGTTGACTCAACTAATCCAATCCAATACCCTTTTTCGTCCTCCCAAAATGCAAGTTACTAATAATTAAATCAAACGCCCCACACCCCCATTGACGTTATGTTTTTTTTTAATATATAAATGGGATGGAAGGTGTGGAAATTTCCTTCTTCATCAACCGATGCCCCCTTTTGTCCGACTTCTAGAAATTCTTCTGAAAACTTTTTCCTCCAATGGCGGCCTTATTAAAAGATCCTCCTTTGACTCCTTCCCCTCACAAAGCTTGAATTTTGATCGCTGTCCATTTTCGAATTCTCATCGCTTGACATTTCCAACTACCTCAGATCGATCCCGTCGTAGATCGGAAGGAGGCAAAAGGAATCGACAATGGAGGAAGTTCTGTTTGATGCCGCCATGAAAGGCGAAGTGCCGACGTTGCATGGCTTGCTCCGCCGAGATCCTCTCCTGCTCGACAGGATCGCTGTCTCCTGCGCGCCCAGGAACCCGCTCCATACAGCGGCGTTGGTTGGTCAAGCGGACTTCGTCAACGAGGTCCTCACTCTACGGCCAGAGCTCGCTACCGAGTTTGATTCGGAAGGGAACACTCCACTCCACCTTGCGAGCGCCAAGGGGCATGCTTCTGTGGTTGATATGCTTCTGCGAGCTGGGCAGGGGACGGCGATGGTTAGGAACCACGAGGGAAAGATGCCGCTGCACTTGGCTGTCGCAAAGGGAAGGGTGGATGTCGTGAGGTTGTTGGTGAAATGCATGAGGAGAGGGGAGTTGACCGTGGCAACGACTGATAGGTCGGAGACGGTGGTGCATGTCTGCGCAGGGAGGAACAGGATCGAGGTGTTGAGGATGTTGGTGGATGAGGTTGGAATCGATGGGGATTTGGCGAACATGAAGGATTGTGATGGGAACTGTGCTCTGCATATTGCAGTGGCCAAGAAGCATGTTGAGGTAAAAGTCTTGCTGGATGTGATCCAATTATTTCCCATGATTGTCTGAATTAATTCCTGGTAAATTAGTGTATGATGTTCTTGATTGCATTATTCTCAGAAACTGATGAATTGGTGTTGCTCGAGTTGAATGTTCTACAATTTTCGCGACAGAGCGGTTTCATTTTCTGGAGAATTTGTTGCAGATGATCAAATTGCTGCTGAGCGTTCCTGGATTAGATGTAAATGTGCCAAATTCAAGCTACCACACAGCGCTGGACATCCTAAGAGACAGTCCCCGAGACCTCGGAGACATGGAGATTGAAACTGCTCTGATAAACTCCAGGGCTCGCAGTTTCAAGGATCTGCATCCCACGCCGAGTATTTGGGATCACGATCGAGTAAAGACTCTGGATACCATCGCTGTATCACGGAAATCAATGACGACTCTGGATACCATCACCGTATCACGGAAATCAATGCCTTCTTCACGCTTGGTTTCAAAACGAGCCATCTCAAAGAAGGAAACTGCCCCGGCAAAGCCTAAGAACACAGATTGGCTTGGAAGGAAACGGAGTGCCTTGATGGTCGTGGCATCCCTGATCGCTACCGTTGCGTTCCAAGCTGCAATAACACCGCCTGGAGGTGTATGGCAGAGCGATGCCACCGAGGACTCAAACGGGAACCCTTTAGCAGAACCCATCAAGGCCGGAACCGCAATCATGTCCTACACGCAGAAGCCTGTTTATGGGCTCTTCATGATTTTCAACACCATAGCATTCCTGGCATCCTTGAGCATAATCCTGCTTCTTGTCAGTGGCCTTCCAATGAAACGGCGACGGTGGATGTGGATCCAGATGGTGATCATGTGGATCGCGATTACTGCACAGGTCGTGACTTACTTCATATCCCTAAGGAACATGTCTCCTGATGACGCAAACAAAATGTTAAGGAAGGTAACCGAGACATCAGTCCTCGCGTGGTTATGCCTGATGGGTGTTGTGTTCATAGGGAATGTAGTGAGGATGAATATGTGGTTGCTTAGGAAGTGGGGATATTTGGAGGGCAAAGATGAAAATAGCTGGGACGATGTTGGTGACGACGACGACAATGAAGTCTGATACTTAGTCTTCAGGGTAAATTATGCCCATGATTTTTGTATCTGCTCCTCCTGTTGGGTCTATCCGGCGAAATTTTGACCTCTCCTTGCACGACTCAGAAAGCTTTCAATCTCACTGACAATAATGAGAAAAGGATTTGGCTAATCAAAAGATCATCGAATGATATTCAATTAAATGGAAAGGGAGAGAACAGCAGATTTTAGCCACATAAACGTTATCCCAGCTGCTGCAGAAGTTCAGAATAAAATGAGAGAACTGCATTTCTCATTGAACAAACTGCAATCCTTCTTACAGAAGATCACATCATTAGCAACAAACATGGCGCCCGGATCACCAGAAATAACCAAGGCACAGATCCCATAGCCAACAACCAGTTTCCACAAGGTTATTTGCAGGTACAGATGACCCTTCTTATACATCTAAAATCTAAACACATCTTTAGATCTTTCACCCTGTCTAGGCACCACCTCCTGCCTTGCATTCAGATTGACGGAGTTTTGAATGTTTACCGCAACTTTAGGGTTGTTTCAGCTGGGAGGATGATATTCGGGTTCCTTATATGCGGATTAAGGGCAGACAATTCCTTCCACTTACTCCCGCTTCCGAGCACACGAGCAGAGATGCTCCACAAAGTGTCTCCTGGCTGCACCTTGGTAGTTGCAGGGCCGGAAAATTTAGACCCGCCCAGCTTCGGCTTTGTAAAGGGTTGTTTGCTGCTCTTTCCCATACCGTTTGCAAGCAACCAACGTGACCCCGATTGCTGCTGGTTTGTAGTACCCCACAGCTTTTTCTTCCCAGGTTCCGTTTTCAAACCGACAACATGGACTTCAGTGATCTGGAACCGAGGAACTGCTTCCTCTAAAACTACTTTTGATACCTCCACTTCCTCAACGTCCTCTTTAACTGCCAATGTCGTTGTGCTTTCTTCATCTTCATCACGTCTAATTTCAGAAACCTTCCTGAATATTGTTGGCTTTGGTGGAACAAAAACTCTTTCTACTTGTATGAGGGCGAGCATCGGTGCCCCCACCGGTTCATAATCTCTCAGTGGATCACGCAACTGCACCATTAGAGCCACTGTAAAGTTATTTCCCAGCAAACCACACTTTCTACCTCTACCTCGTCTTCTTTCCCCCTTCGAACCTCCGCGTATATAATCAAGCGAGTTAGCGCGATGCGCGGCGAGAATTCTAGAAGTCTGTTCACTAATTTGATCCTCGCCAATTTCACCGGAGTCCAACTTCATCCACTCGTCAAGGCTTAGGGACAGGCTCATCAATCCATCCTCATCGTCGAAACCATCTTTGATGTCGATAAGTTGCAATCCGCCAGTACCCTCGAGACCGAGTGATCCTCCGATAAGGTCAGCATCTGTTCCACGGAGGGCAGAAAATTCTCCAATGGACTGGGCATGGATATTAGAAGGTGCTTCCTCGTTCGACATGCCTGATTGAATTCTCAAACCTTCCATTGAGAGGGCTTCGATCTTATCCATAGCCAAAGGGGCGAGATCATCCAAAGAGACATACTCTGAGCCACCCACATCTTCGCTCACGGAGTTAGAGCCTTTCTTCCTGGACAAGTATTCAAAAGATCCGCTGATACCTTCGGCTTCGGATTCTCGCTGTAGTACTTCCTGCCTGCTTCCAAAAAAGGTAAGAAAATCACAGTTAAGTCTTTCACCAAGGAAAAGCTCCATTAAAGAACAAAGAAAGTGAAAGAAGATGACATGGAAACCTGTCTGATCCCTCCAAGGAAGCAGAGGCTTCCCATGCGACTTGTTGCATAGTCTTCCCCGTAATATTTTCCAGAGGCATGAGTTTATTTGCCTGTGCCGACAGCTTTTCAATTCCTACAGAGGCCAGGTGATGCAATATCTCCATAATGTCAGAACCCATTTCTGCCGGCACAACCACTGGACTGGAAGCCTGCATGATCAAATTCCCTCCACATTTGGCGCTATTAAAAAGCGAGGGATTCATCGACCTAAGGAAGCCTCCACTCTTCGTTTGTAAGAACGGCCCCAAACCTTCGGCAAGGGAAGGAAGCTCTAGAGGTTCTTCTGATGGAAAATGAACAGGACTTCCAAATGCGCCTGATCTGCTCGGGGATGAAGAGTGAAAATTGTCCTCGTTTAGCCCCCACTCACGCATCAAAGCTTCCGTCTCCAAGTTCTCCAGCATTTTTGCCTTTGTCCTGCTTCTTAACCCTGGATCCTCTTCCTCGGGAACCTGAATGAGAGGTGGACCTGAAAATTTCTCCGATGGATTCTCCCATATAGATCCGGTTCCAGTATCAAAACCAAAATCAGAGGAACTCTCATCGCCAATGCCGAAATTAAACAATGAACAGCCACTAGCCAATGTATCCTTCTCAAACTGCCTTAGGAGACGCTCTCTGGGGGATTCTGGCTCGCTTTCAGAACTCAAGCCAAATGGAGTATGCTCTATCCCCAGCATGTCCAAGAAATCATTAGCAACAGAGTTGGCAGCATCATCAAAGCTGAGAGATCTCCTTTTATTACACGAACTTTGAGCATAACCAGCCTCTGCTGCCTCATCTTGATCCTCAGGATAATCGAGTGCATCTAATTCTAAATTAGACACGTTTTCCAGCGCCGACTCCAATTCTCTCATGAGTGCATCTCTGCTATATAACTCATTGTCTTTGTCGGAAGATTCAACCTCTACAACAACCTTACCAGCACTAGTTTCGTTGATAATGGCAACATTTTCAGGGCCCTCCTTTATAACGGTATCCAAAGTGGCATCAATTTCAGCCACATTACTCTCTGAAACAGACATATCAGCAGCCTTCAGAATAACATCAGCTGAAGCAGCCTGTTCATTGCTTGAGAGCTCTAAACTGTGCTCAATCACAGAGAACTCACTGACCTCAATTTCACCATCCAGTTTACTTTCATCAGACGCCAGGGGCTGGGACCGTGTTGGCTTGATAGAAACATACTCTCCAGTGAAAACCTCAAGTTCCGGCTCATCATCTAGATGATGACTCAGATTGTCCTCTTCGAGCTTCCGGGATAAAATTTCTACCCCACGAGCGAATTCTGATTTACGCTCTGGAAGTACCTCATGGAGATCCTTTACCCTTTCTACAACCTGCAACGTACCACGAGATTGAGATTGATTCACTGTGCTAGGAAGGCTATCAATTCGACGGATTCCGGTTCTTCCTTCAACCTGGCTATGTCCTCTGACAAGCTTCGAGTTCTTCTCCCTTGAACTCAGACTCTCCCATGGATTCTGATTGATACTGGGAACTTTTCCATTGTCTCCAAGTACCTGATACCCGAAACTCACATTCAGCATAGATCCCTTGCCTTGACCTGACAACCTAAAGCTCGTAGTCCATTTCCCCGAAGTCTTATCCTCCTCCAACTCCTCTAAGGTAAGAGGCATCAGCCTCGTCAGATCGACCCGATGCTTCCCTAGATCAACTTCAGGAACGCCAGAAATTACAGCATAGAGCAAGAAATGCTTAGACTCATACTTCACCGAATGATGAGGACCACTGCGAATACCATACACTGAGCAGCTATGCATCAAACTCTCCTCGAATTCGGCCGTTCCTTGGGAAACCTTAGCTGGACGAGTGAACAAGCCTCCATCACGCCTCTTCCAATGTACACGGAGATTTTGACCTTCCAGAGTAGAGGGCAAGCCCTCTATGTTATGGACCTGAAGAGTAAAACAACAATTAAACCGGCGGTTCTTATGAGAGAAGGCCTTCAACGGTTTCCAATTCCATATGGACTTCTTATCCTTCTGCGATTGCTCTTCATTCTCGTGCTTATTCTTCAACTTTGGATCCGGCAGAGGGGCTTTTCCAGTTGATCTGGACCGAGCACCCACAACAGAAGACAAGGTCTTCGAAGGATACTTGTCCAAGTAAAATGCTCCGCTTATCGCTTCAATCTCATCACGCAATTTCCCGGTACTCGAGTCCCTGTCGACCCTCTTTCCAGCTGCGGCCCTCGACAACATGTTACTACAAAAAAAAATCGGGAAATCTCAAATAACCCTCTCGAACAAAAAACTAACATCCCATGGCTACGCCTCGGCAAACAGAATCAATCGTCCCAGATCAACTATCTTCGAGGAATACCCAGAAAACTACTCCGCGGCATGCAATCCTTTTATCCGGTCAAAATCAAACAAACCCAGGTCCAAGGAGCAAACTTTTAGCAGGTAGGGAGAGACTGAATGATCGATCCACGAAACCCAGAAACGGGTCCGACTCCATCTCAACAAACAATCCAAACTTGCCCCAAAAATCAAAACATTCAAAAACCCAGTTCATTCCCGTGGATAAAACCAAAAGAAAGACGATCAGACCGGACCTGCCAAAGGGGATTCTTACAAAGTGTAGGGCAGTAGGGAAATCTAGTTGACGAGGTTGTGGGAAGGCATGAATCTCGCCCACTTGCTCCCTCTTTTCGACCTGAAAAATAGCCGCTTACCTTCCTCCCTGACCCCAGTATTTCAAATAACCAAAAAAAAAAAACGAAAACCAGACCAAGGTCCCAAAATGGTTCCCCACCCACTTCCTAGAAGTCTCCCCAACCTTGCAAATTACGGCCTTTTCGTCGTGTCCCGTTTTTGGACATTGAAAATCTCGTCGATTTTGGATCCCGTTTTTTTCCGAATAGGGCAAGGAATATCGTAATGTTTCTTCTTCTTATTATTACTATTGCTTTTTGATAAAGTAATGAAGCCTTTGTTTTGTTATTTAATCCAAGTAGGGATATATATCATTAATTGCAAATTATTGTCGTTTATTTAATTTTGTGGGAACTGAACCGACCAAAATATTCTTGATTAACGACATCATCAAAGGTCTTAAATTCCATTCATCTAACTGTTTATGAGAGATCGAGTTCAGTTCACAGTCTGTGAATAATTAAACAGCTAATACTCATTAATTTAAACTTATTATCTTACTGTTTTGGTTGGGTTGGCTTGACATGGTGAATGATTGGTCCTTCACAACCTCCTACGAATAAATGAATGAATCGTCTCGTCACCATTAACCGACAACCGATATAAAAGAAGGACGCGGGACTTCAATTTTCAAATACTCGAATTTTGCGATGTAATTTTTTTGCAAAATTTTTAAAAATAGAGTTTAGTCCAGTTAAATTTAATTAAGGTGTAAATATTCTAGAAAGTCCGTGGGAAAAAGGACCGTCGCTGTTCTAAATTAAATTTTTATAAAATTAATGAATTTAAATCATAAAATGACTTATCAACACTTCGATGGCGAGTCGGAGTCTCCACTACTGCATTTCAATGGTCTTTATCTCAAAGACGGGATCTAAAAATTTACACGAACTACAGCATTTTAGCCGTTCAACGGGCGTACTCTGCTCTTCCTTCAAACTTCTTCCAGGACTTATCAAAGTAGAGACTTTTAGTTTTATTTGTTTCTTCCTGAAACGTGGAATATTTTTAGGCCCATTAGTGATCGAATGTCAATAAGCGCTTAGGCTGACATGGACATGGGCTTCACCTTTCCAGGTCCAAATTTGGGCTTAGTACGGCCTCTGTCCTCAGGTTCGATCATTCGGCACTTACCCTTATCTGGGCCTGGGTGTCATGATTTGGGCTTTGTCCGGCTGACCTATTATGGGCTTTCGAATTCACAGGCTTGGGCTAAAGGCTATGGATGGGACGATATGGGCCAACTTCCAGGCTATATCTTATATGGCTTGGGTTTTTGCTCATTTTTAAACTGGACTAGGGTTCCATGCTGGTTTGGGCTCTGCATCCTGAAGTAAATCGGGAATTTAAGATCGGATACGGCCCACGTGAGATTGGTTTCAAATTTGGGCTTTTTTGGGTTTGAGCTTCATTATTCCAGGATTAAATTGGGCCGTACCTCATGATATGGGCTATACCATGTTTATGTATGAAAACCGGCCCTGGAACAAAACTTAAGCCCACGCCCCAGACAATTTTGTGGCGGGAAAAAAATACTCGCGATTTGGCTATAATCGAAACCCTAAAATTCATCATCCAAACCCCAAATTTCCTATTTTCTGGAGATCGACTCAAAATTCTCCGTCGGCTGGCAGGCAGGCGTCCGGTGGTACTGTGGTTGGGGGAGGACATTGCAGCAGTATCGGAATGTTCTTGTAATCTGTACGCGGGAAATGCCAGTACCACATAGTATATTTACTTGGGAGATTATGAAGTCTCTGGTTGATGATAATACTATATATTCTGCGGTTGAAAGTTTTCAACCAGGACGGTCAAACTGGGGGTTGTTTTCGGGCAATGCCACAAGGAAGACCCAAAATTGTCATTGGAAAGTCCCAGTTATTTGGTGCTTGGCTGATTAAGGATGATCAATGACTGAGATAAGAAGACCGGGGGTAGAACAAGCTGACAACTTTCAGTTTTGGGTATTTTTCTTTTCAGGAGTTGAGAGTAGGATGTTTTCAGTCTCCAGGTGATGCGGTTGATTTGGATTTTGCTAGGATATGGGGAATGGCAGGGATTTACTTTCTGGGCTGACTAAAATTTGTCAAGTGTTTTGAATTGAGGATGCATCTGGTGCAAGAGACTGGCCAGATTTCCTTGTAGTCAAGGAAGGATGAGCTGTTACTGAATATTATTGGCGTTTTGTTTCATTTTCAATAGGAGAAGAAAGGAACTCTGCAAGTAATTCGGCACAACTCCGGGCGGACCTTCCCTGATCCTCGGGAAGAACCACCCTCGTTCCACCAACTAACACAAGTCCCACCACTGTGAAATCTTGTATTAAGGCCACCATAAACAAACAAATAAATTGAGATACCTTACTTTCTCCGGTGTAATGCAAATTGCTAGTAGTGTCGTTACAACTGCAGACATGGCTTAAACCCTCAAAACCCAAAAGCAAAGGCCAGAAGAAAAGGAGTTTTTTTCAAACGCACCCCCAAGCAAAAAATTGTCACAAACCCCACCTCCAGAATGGATTAAATATTACAACACTACGAGAATGGAAAATAGAAAAGGAGGCCTGCTATTTGCAGGGCATTACAACAAATGACAAACAAAAAAATGGCCCCTTCATCACACAAAAAAGTGATAGGAGGGGCTCGCAAAGAATGACCCTCTTGTTGAAGAAACTTGAGGGTTTGGAAAATAGGAGACCTATCAAACCCAGGTATTGAACCACCAATACAGTAAGACTGGGCTGATGTGAAAAATGAAATCGAAAGCACAAAAAAAAACATGTGTGGTGTTTATGCACAATGCCAAAACTAATATGCACAGATGAATTGCAAGATGGAGAAGTTCGGGAGGGACTTCGAGAGACGCCATCATCAGACGTCTCGTTCAGATCGTGGAAGCAAGAAACCAAAGCCTGAATTCTCTCGTACCAGGGATGGCGGATCCACGTCGGTTATGTCTACTTGTTGCATTGACTTCGAGATGTCGTCCACTGAGAAAGGAATGCTGTATTGACGGTTCATATGTGGGTTAAAAGAGCCAATCTGATCCCAAAAAATTGTTGAATCCAAGAATATATATATATATATATATAATGATAATAATAACACAAACTGGTACCTGGAGTCATCGTCTAACAAGAAGGAACGGCTGACTGCATTGCTTGAATCCTCTGTCATCATGACTCTCATGCTAGAAATAACCTATGAAGTGAAAATATACGTTTCATCAGTAACGACAACAAAAGGAAGTGAAATCATCGGCATGGAGCATTACGGTAGGTATAAAAGTCGACAATGTCAAATGAGGGACTCACTTCCGAGGAAACACTGTGAGTACCGTATTTATCATCCCAATACATGGTACTTATCCTGTATAACTGTTGTATGCTGAGCACCTGACATCATAGAAAGCAAGATGAATGTCATGGAAGGTAATAAACGCAAAATCTCAGCTTGGAGAGTCATTTAGAAGCCTGATTTACTTACAGGACACAGCTCCTTCGTGATTTCATTCAGAGTCTTTTTGGGTTTCTGATGTATAACCTGAAATGACAAATAAGTTTGAAAAAATGAGGTCAATGGAAACTTATAGGGCCGTGCATTTGATTGGTAATATTTAGGAGAATTACCAGAAATCCAACAGCCTGTCTGATGTGCTTCAACTCGTCCCAGGCCGAGCCCGCATACTGAAGACGAGAATAGTTGTCACCAAAAGAATAACTACTAATTTGGCAAATTTCATTTCTAAAAAGAAGCTCACATCTTCAGTGGCTTCATGGCACCACTGCTCGAGTTCAGCTAAGCCTGATTTTACGTACTCCCCATTGCTAAATGAACAGCATTCTCGACGCAGCAGAAGACTGCCAAAAAGATATATTCACTAATTTTCACATCACAAAAGTTTTCAGCAGAATATGTATCTGCCCAGGATGCCTTCCTACCTGTTGAATAGCTGAACATTCACAAACGAGAATATCTGGGTGAAGACCTTACGCACCAAGAATGGAGGGACCTGCCAAAGAAAAGGTATTGAGATTAATGTTCACTCGAGGGCGAGCATAATTAGCTACCGCTAGTTTGAAACTGATGTATGGGCACTAACATTGTTATCTTTCATCATCTTTAGATAATTGTTCAAGCTTTTCGCTATTCTTTGCCAATGAGCAATCAAAGCTTGCTGAGCCACTGCATTTGCTTGAGTGCGTCCTTTGACCAGACTTGCTCGTGAAGTCCTGGGAGCCTGTCCCACATTAAGGAAACCTTAGCTTTGCAAGTTTCTGCTTAAACATCACTAGTCAATGGCGAATCTTTGCATTTTGATTAAAGATTTCTTTAGGCAAGGTTCTTGAGGAGTGGTCAATATCACTCATCAAAGAGAGGACAAATCTCAATCAGTACTTATCAAAAAAAAAAAAAATCTAAATCAGCAATTGGCATGTAAAAAGAACACTCTATTAAAGTTTCCTTGAGCAAGCAAAGGTCTATAACTCATGAAACATTTGACAGCCTTGCAAGTGTCTTTAGATTGAGCAAAACCCTTCAATGTTATCAACAAGTAATAGTTGATTTTCCATCAATAGTTATGAAGCTGACTTTGTCAACATCTCTAGTAGCGGAAGTAATTTTATTTGACAAATCAATGCTTCAATTAATCGAACCGATGTGCAGTCACGCTATGAACGATTAGGCAGATACCTGGATGCATAAGCCAAGCAGTGGCGAGATCTCCTTCTTCAGATTGTCCCTTATCATTCCATATATTTTCTCGAGGAAAGCTGTAAGCTGCTGCTTGAATAACAAAGCAGGATACTTGGCCTCAACTTGCCGTAAATCATCTAATTTACTGATCCCTTTACCATTGAGGAGTGAGATTCCAGAACTTTGAGGAGATGAACGAAGTCCCTAGAGTCAATTAAGTGTCAGAACTCATGTTAAAAACGTTTCTTACAAAATTAAACTCTGTTATTCATCATACATGTGACATTCTTCCGAAAAGAGAAGCTGATGATGTCCTCCGTCTTTGTGGTGTCAAACTAGCAGCTCCAGTTGCTTTTAGTGTATGTTGAAGCAAAAATAACAAAGTTGATGCGTTGGATAACCAATAGGCCAATGTTTCATTGTTTTCAGGGGCCTGATACAAGACTTATATATTAGTAGCAGAATTTTAAAACTGAAATATATTGAACAATGTGTAGAGCACAAAATGAGAAGGACAACAAGGGTGGGAAGTGGCGACTCACTTCAATGGCTGAAGCTATAGTTTGGATGATACGATCAAATATGCTGGTCCTTTCAACCTCGAAGGATCTCCAATGAAGCAGGCATTTGTAAATTACACAGGCAGCGACAGGTTTGCCACCAGAAAACCCCAGATTTTGTGATATGCATTTGATGAGTAATTCTTGGTTCTCCTGAAAGCAAGAAGAGACTCCGAATTATATCAGGCTGAAATGGGCATATAATCCATAAAACAAATCCTGTGCATGTAAGAAATACGAACCTGCTGTTTCTCATTGAGGGATTTTTGCGGTTTCTCCTCAGACTCAGGCTCACGTGTGTTAGGAGTAGCCAAAGCTGTTTCCTGAAGCAAAAGTCAAGACATGTTAGCAGGACTATTCCATATAACACTACAACTATGCCACACTTGTCATCAGGTTCCTCACCACTGCTGGTCTTGGTTCCCCATTTGCGATAGCTCCATTTTCTGGGGTCCTCTGCATAATTTGCCAAAGAGATAATTGTATGCCCCTTGATCTTATGATACTAAAGGGAAAATATCATTGGTTTGAAGTTTTGTACCGGAACAAAAGGTTTTGGTCTTGTGGATAAATGCTTTCCAGTGGGTGACATAGCAAGAGACTGCTGGCGTAGTACTTGAATTTCAGACTCACTATTCGACAGTTTCTCCTCCATCCTATATCACAATGACCCCCAAAAATATCAAAACCACAGAGAGTTAATAATTTATTTTTCCAGTAGGAAACACTTATGTTGCGGTGCAGATAAGCATCGACTAATGAGCCCAGAAACACACCTCTGTAAAGACTCCTGCAACTGGTCAACTTTTCTCTCAGCATCTTCAAGCTTCTGTGTCAGCTCCATGTTCTTGGCCTCTACTGTCACACGAGCATTCCTGGCCTCTTCTGCTGATGCTCTCTCTGATCCAAGCAAAGCCTGCAAAAGCATATGAATGTGTGCAATTGAAGGTTCTTTTATAAGTTTCAGGCACCAAAAAGTAAGCTGCTTGTGTCCTAGGGGCATTGCAAATTTAAGGAGCAGCACAAGCACCTAAAGGTGATTTGCTAGCACTATCTTTTGCCATATTACCTTTTACATTTTGCAATAATGCAAAACAAACTATTTTTTTATTACAAGATAGAAACCTATGACGTACCTTCAAACTCTCCACCTCCTCTTCCAGTTTTCTTATCTTCTCTGTATCTTCAACCATTACAGGAGTCTCCATAATAACAGGAGGAGCATCTTCTATAGCTTTGTAGGATTCTTCCTGGGCCTTGACTACCTTGGCATTTGTGTCTTCTACTTGTATTTGCATAGCATGTAAAGCCTCCTGCAACTTAGCAATTTCTTGGGCCTTTTCTTCTTCCAGATCAGTCTGCATCCAAAATTTGTTAGTCAAAAACTAAAACTAACAAATAGCAATTTTTTCAACCATCTCTACATTATCGAGAACAACGTACCCTCAATCGTTTTTCAAACTGAAGACGCCATGTAAGTTCTTCAACCCGTTTTTCAAGCTTGTCTTTAGCTTCTTTGAGAGCTCCAGTTTCCCTGGCAGCCTAAAGTGATTTACAGTGAAATATAGCTCAGCAGGATATACAATACTTCATTCATGTAAGCACTTTATGAAAGAAGAATGGATGCGATGTTATCAAGAGTTTAGACAAACCATTTTAAGCATCCTTAATTCTCGGCGAGCAACTCTTCCCCTCCAGCCACATTGAGTGACTATAGCGGCCTTGCGTAGTCTCCTTAGATATGAGTACGCAATGAGGCGACGTGAATAAGCCTAACAAACAAAACAAAGTAAGGTAGCAAGAACTAGCTGGGTGGAAGATTCACATGATAATAAGAAGTAAATATTTTTCCACAATAGGCAACAAATGCATGAAATCCTGGTTTATAAAAAACGAGACAGCATCTGTACTCATTCAAACCTGTATAATGATTGCAGCCTTTGTGCGCTTTCTGAATCTAAATTCATCACGAGCAGTCATTGCCCTCAACCCAGTCTGCAGAGTGGTTGCCGACATCCTAGCAGATTGATATGATGTCAAGGCAACATGTCTGTGGTAATTCCTCTGGATCTTCAGAGCACCTGCTTCCCTACGCAACTCTTCATAGAGCTTGGAAGCCATTTTTCCTGCCAATGGTTGACATAGTATGGGAAAATAAAAACAAAATACCAGGGAGTGAAAAAGAAGCAGATTTAGTCACAAAAGCAGAGGAGAGAAACAAATGGAATGTCACACTGATATCATTCGTCCAATGGTTTTTCGTAAACTTGAATTCACCCTATAAGGAACCCCAGTTACTTGAAAACAAGTTGAACTCTATTCCTAGTACCAATGCCAGTAACACGTAACAAGCCCAGTTTGTACATCAGAAGGTCGGATTTTGAAAATGTACCAAAGATAAAATCATACCTCGCCAATAAGATTGCATTCTAATTGCAGCCTTGCGCATTGCGATAAACTCTTTTCGTGCACTATATGTCCGGATCTGCATTTGTATTATTCTAGCTGCATTTCCTAGTACCTCTGCTCTTCTTGCATCCAACTCGGCCATCTGACCAGCTCTCAGGAAAACTTTCATTTTACCCAACTGAAATGGAACATTATGAGCTGTGATAAGTGTATTACATGGCAAATGATGAAACATTAAATCAGGGGATATTAGAAAAACACGTGAACGGTGAACATAAACACTTCTTTGAAAGAGTTAACTAAGAAACTGAAAAATGGACCTGCCAAATTTACCTGATACCCTTTCAACCCCATCTTGTTAAGGATCTTTTGGCAGGCAACAATGTCATCAGAGCTATAGAGAGATTTGCAAGTAGACATATTATGTTAGAAAGCATAACTAAGCCAAGCAGCAGACAACGAATCTTGTTAAAAGAAAAACTACAGGGTGGATGCACAGACAGTGTGAGAGAGCCAATACTCACTTTCCTTCTAGAACTTCTGGAACAAGAACACCAAATCGGAGAAGAAACTCGTCAAATGTACGCCTGGTTGGATATCCAGCACAACTGATCCTGATCGCCTCAAGAACACCCTATGTTCCAGAAGAAATAACAAACAAACAAACGTTTGCTTTCATGTTTTTCAAGTCCTGTTTTCTCCACGTCCTATGAAAAGAAAGTTATATCAGAAGGAAGGGAGTAACCATACTCCGCAACGCAGCTGCTGAATTATGTTCAAGTTCTCGAAGATAGCTGGCTTGAGGATATTAATTGGCTTCACACATCTGATATAATGTGGTTCCGTGGAACTTAAGGTCTCCATCAAAGATTGCAGTTGGAGCTGCAGAAAGAACCCCATTTAGTGCAATGAACCTAATTTCATGTGGAAACACAAACATTATGCAGATTGAATTTCCAAAGACACCAACTAGAAAGCCAACAATCCCTTTGTGCAAACCATTACCCTATTGAAATCATGGCCAAGATTATTTAATTTAACATATCTTTCCGAAAGAAAACAGCAACTATTGAAATCATGGCCAAGATTATTTAATTTAACATATCTTTCCGAAAGAAAACAGCAACTGATCAGAATCAAGCTGTCTTTAATAATGCCAATTTGACCATTCCAACTTGACGATTAGTTTCTCCCTCACCAAGTCATATGGAAAGAACAACAGTACTATGCTTTTACATTTGAAAAGCTGCTCAAATAGAGCCAACCTGGCAATTTAAGGACATAATATCAAAGAATATTTTTAAAACTTAGACTGGAATATTCAACGGAAAAAGATTAGTGAACAAAGCAATTTACAGAATCACTTCACTTTATATATTTCCTTTCCTACCAGAAAAGAATCACTTCACTTTGCCCACTAACTCACTCAAGTACCCCAAAGATATCCACATAGATCAGTGGGTGGTCCCGTAGTATACCCTACCTCCATGTAAGTTTTTTGGGGTGGACCCTTGCCATGTTAAATTATATAAAACCATAATTTCATTGATATTTGCCAAAAGCTGGGTGCCAAAAATTTTAGTACAGGTCACTCTGGATATTATTGTGATTGTAACAGCAATGGGTACACATAATTCAGAAATGCTCGCCTAAGGGTACCTTAAATCGAGACCCAATAGAAGAAAATTTGGATGACTTGGATGACTCTTCAGGAAGTGGAGGAAACAAGCCCGCAATAAATGAGCACCCAGATGCTGTCAAAAGATCTTGGTGTTCAGCAACAACATAATCTTTGTTCTTATCTAGGAACTGATCTGCCTGATAAGTTACCTGAACACAAGCATACGCTACTCATTAGAAGTAGCAACTAGCAAGGATCAGGACCCAGCTAGAATAAATATAAATAACAATAATCACCTCTCCAGCATAATGAGATATTGTAAAACTGGTGCGAGAGAGCTTAGGCTTAATAAAACGCTTATTATTCTTAAAGGTTTGGTACAGCTTCTGAGCAAATGTTTCATGTGTTGACTTTGGAAACATGCTGCACAAAACAGGGAAAGGAAGTCAAGTAAATTATATTACATGAAGAGGTCGCAAAGTAGAAAATAAAATTAATGAATCTACACAAAATACTAACAGCAAGTAAACCACTACACTGAAAAAGAATAGACTATTGAGCAGACGAGTCAATTGCATACCAAGCCTCATCAAGAAGTGCAATGATTCCTCCAGGTTTCTGCAGAAGAATAAGTACATTACTTAATATGCTACAAAGAGATAAACACATTATTTTCTCTATCTGAAGCTGTGATGGTGAAGTAACACACTCCAAATCACAACCATTTTGTACGTGTAAACACTAGTGAAAAAATTAGAATAGGACTATAATAGATAGGGTCAATCAAACAGACCTTCTCGATCAGATCCAAGACGTCTTGGTTATCGACAAATTCTATATAACTCCAGTTAATTTCCTCCTTTGTATATTCTTCCTGCTCCATCTTGAACACATGCTGCAAAAGTAATTATCCAAGTTCAGCAAAAAAATCCATCCTCATTCTCAATACCATAGTATGACTAAAATGCTTCTGGTTGACAAACCTGGTTGAAATGTTGTTGCAGTTTCTCATTTGTAAAGTTTATGCAGAACTGCTCAAAACTAGTTAAGGAGCAGTTGTCAGATCGAGGCCACAACAATAACAAAAAAGAAATTAGACTCCATCTAACCTGTTGAATTTAAAGCTTTCGAACCCATAAATATCTAAGACTCCGATTAAGGTTTTTGAGTTGGGATCCTGGCCAATTGAACTATTTATCTTATCCACGAGCCTGCAATCAATAACAGATATGTCAAGTTTTGATATTATACCCTAACAATTACACACACTAGACTATCGATAACCAAACAAAGGAGAAACCAAAAATGCTCGGCATAAATCAAGAAAAACAAGTATTAGATAAGGGGATCTCGAATGACAGAAGTGGAGAATAAAAGATTCACCCTTCGATGTGGACCAGAGAGTCCTGCCAACTCATTTTTGATAATATAGGATTGGTGGTTTTCACATTTAGTCTGATCACATAATCTTATATGAATTCTGACTGTTGTTTTATCTCGGAAATTCTTTAAGAAAAACTTTCATAGGAAGATAATGAAGATATGAATCATTACCAATCAAACAACCGAGAGTAAATGGTTTTGGCCAAGGCATCCCTGCTCCCCACAGCAGCAACAGGATCAAGAGTTCTTGTGATAACCTCTTCAGGGGTTACCATGACACGCTTAATCATTGCATCTTCCAGCTTTTGCGCATCACATCTGTCAAAAAAGAAATTAAAACAAAATGCATTTTGAACCATTAGCAATCCATGACGATACTTTGCATTAAATAGAAGTGCCTATTTCTTACTGAAGCAGCTCCGCCGTCATCTTTAGGTGAAATCTAGACTTATCATCCTTGATGACTGAAGAGTCTATTTCCTCCCCCTTTGCAAAATTGACGTTTCCAAGATGAAGAATTGCAGCAACTACTCTAAAAATCGCTTCCTGAAATCAAAAAATTAAAATGAAACTAGAATGAAGAAAATTAAAATGAAACTCCTTAACGCCAGCAAGACCTGTTCATCCTCGCTAATCCCCACAATATCCATAGCCCTTCTAGTCGCAAGATATTCATGGGCATCATTGACTCCATCCAGCTCATAACAGTTGGATTGGTTCAAGTAATGGAATGACTTAGGGCTATCCAACTTGTACCTCTCTCTATCCTGCCAATCATGATTGGATAACATTTGACTACTTACAATTGCTATAAACTGAGTAATTCTGGTCATCCAGTACAATGAAAAGAACTTAAACCCCAGGAAAGAACAGATCACCTCTTGCGGAGCTGCACATAGGAGATAGAAGCAGTGATAGTTCCTCTCGGGGTCATTAACTTGGCAAACACGAGATCTTTCCAGCAAATAGGTTCTTACAGCAGCACCAGAGATCCTCCCACTTTTGTCAAATTGGATCTCCACGAATTTTCCAAAACGACTACATTAAAAAAGATAGTAATTGTCTTTGTGTTTACAAATAAGAGCATCCAGATTCCTGGACCTCAGTAGGGGGAAAGCATGTAACTCCAAACTAGCTATCCTTCTTATTACTCCTTTATCAAATGTATTATCATCAATAAAATAAAAACCCATCCTACCTCGAATTGTTGTTCCTAATGGTTTTCGCATTTCCAAATGCTTCAAGTACTGGATTTGACTGTAAAATGGAAAGATCAGCGTTAACTTACTTTAATATATATTGCCTTACTTAATAACATATAGCTGATGGCAACAGAAAGACATCCCCTACCTCCAAAACTTGCTGTTCCACTGTTCGTCCTTCCACCCCAGATCGACCACCCAAATATGCAAGATACCTCATGAGCATCTTTGTCGTCTCTGTCTTACCAGCACCACTTTCTCCGCTCACTAGAATTGAATTGCTCTTTCCCTCGTTGATCATTGCCCTGATAAATATTAATCCATCCAGAAAAACAGCATCTACCACAAAGTTAGCGGCTATGCACTAAAACTTGGAGAAAGTTACCTATATGCAACATCTGCAACTGCAAATACATGAGGGCTTAGCTCTCCAAAGGCCGCCCCCTTATATTGTTCCATCATATGAGTGTCATACAAATGTGGTAGACGTTGGAATGGATTCACTGCAATAAGAATATTCCCCGTGTATGTCTAGGAACAAGATAAAGAAAGATTTATTATCAGTCTAATCCAGAATTTTCAGAATAAAATAAAATAAACTAAATTGACAGCTCATCCAAGAGACCAAGTATCATACATATATCTCGTTTAATTCATATCTCATGGCCAAATTATGTAGCACCCCGGGTTCGTGCAAATATGAAAGCTTCGTCATGTCGTCGACGCCTCCCGGGGGAGCTTCAGTGTCCTTCGGATAAACTTTTGATATACTAGCCACAACCTACAGAGAATGCACAATGAGAATGTAAAAAATACAAGAAGCAAATAGACAACAGATGATTAATGAGTCTTTGACTTTTATTTATTAGCAAATAGTTACAAATTCGATTGCTGCAATACATCGGGGGAAATTTCGCTTTGAAAATGAATAAACATATGCTAAAGAATATATAATTAGAAACATTATCTTTTAGTGGAAAACCACCCTTCCAATGATAGCAATGAATATCCAATCATTTTGTTTGGAACAATAGATTTAGTCAGACATGCTAAAACTGATGATAGCATCCCATGGTAACTTTAGAGGAACTCACCTTTTTTCCATCTGCTGTGGAAATGTGAACTTCATCACCACTAATACGGAAAACTTCACCATCAATCCAAGCCTGCACTGGATCTTCGACCCAGACATGAGAACCAACTATGATGTTCACAGGTGCTGCCTGCAAAGTAGGATAATGAGAACCGCGACGAGAGGTCGAGAAATCACATCACAATCGCAAGCACTCCACATAACTAGGGCTCTTTTTTATCATGAGGTGTGATTGACAAAATCTGGCTTGTTTACCCACTGAACTTTGACAAGCATTTTATCCGGTTGATTTTGGCATAGAAGAAAGCATCCAACAAAATATACATTCTGCACCCATTCCTACAAGCCAAGAAATGTACACTCTAAGCCCTTCCATCATCACCACTAATGCTTTATACCACCTTGTTATTATATTATGTCTTAAACCACTGCATTTACTTTGAGAAAATCGCATCCGTTTTACTATATATGGCATGTTGCAAAAATAATTTTCAGCAGTCACAAGTCAAGATGGAATATCCACCTATCGCTCATCCATCAAAACAGGTGAGGAGATCACGGTTGTAAGGTGAGGAGTATTATATATGCGCCTAAATTAACCTTCCCCTAACAAATAATATTTTTTAACAGATTATATAAATGATTCAAGGTCGTGAACAAACATTCAAAGCCAGCTATAATCAAGAGTTACCGCTCTCTAGATTAAAATAGGATCAATTCTGCACATTCCCACCAATAATTAAATATTCATAAATGAAATCAAGCTTCAGCTTCTGAAAATACAGTTAACCCCGAATGCAATGGATTACATCGCTTCCCAGATACCCAAGCTTTCCATCATCTGCAATCGTCAAAGTAATGCCCATTTTTTCCAGTGCCTAGACAAACATCCTATTCTTTTGGTCAGTTTGATCAGCACTGAATCTAACCAATATCCACAATTCATGATATTCGTAACATCTGTCCTCATGCAATTTCCACTCCCCATATCTCGGAAATCGACTATCCCCCAAAATATAATCAGATCGAACATAAACAAAAATCTATTAAAATCCCATAAAGACTCCCAACCCCCGATCTAAATTCAAAACCCAGAATCAATCATCAATAAGAGCAACCAGAAATAGAATCAACAAAACCCCCCAAGCCCATAAACTCCTGGATTCAGACCACATAAACAGTCAAACCAGAAGTAAACCCAGTTTCTTACCATAGCTTATTCCCCCTCCCCCACCCCCTCCTCCGCCGCCGCCACTCCCTCCCCCGCCTAAAATGATCTCTAAGCTTCCCACCACTCGGACCCGATTGAGACAAAATCCCAACAGGCCAAATCAGATCGAAACCGCAGAGAATTTCCAAAAACAGCTCAACCGAGACAAAGTCGACAACTGGAAAGGCCGCTGATCCACGGAGGAGGGAGATAGAAAAGAAATAAATGAAGAAAACAACAACGACGACCAACGCCGATGATTTTCTCCACGTCGTCCTCTTTTTCTTCGTCCGGAGAAAGAAGGCGAGGAACACAAAACGAAAGGGACGGTAAAAAGCAACGAGGAAGGGAAATCGTATATTTTCTTGCCGGGTGTGGACGTGCAAAAAGCAGAGGATGGAGTGGAAAAACTATTGAGAAATTAAAAATAACCAAAAAAATAAATAAATCCCTGGAATAATAAAAGAAGTGGAAGATCACTGCTGCTTCAGCTTCAAACAAAACGAAGTGGTCAAGTCGTCGACTTTTCTTCCTTGTGTGGTGTGGGGGGTTAAAAAAAACGATATTGAAACATCTCTTGTCGCGGCCAGATTTCCGGGGGGAGGAGGGGGACGAACGGCAGACAGCGTACGACCGCCTGCGCCGTCTTAGACTGCGTAGTCGCCTTTTCTCGGGAGGAAAATGAATCGGGGTTGGGACGGTTGATGTGCTGTTCTGTGCTGTCCTGTCCTGTCCTGTCTCTCTCCCACGATGTCCGAATCCCGGTTTAAAATCACCTAAACCTCTAAATTAATTAATTACATCGTCATTCGAGATCCAATCATATCATATCTTCCAAGGTTTTAATGTTTGAAACATTTTAGCAAAGGGTATCGACCTCATCCGACCCACCAAGAACCAAAGTAGCCCCGAGTTAAAAAAACGGTGAAGAATTATTAAACCTTCGTACCTCCAGCTAAATTATAGTTAAACCCGACAATCTCGCTTCATTCTTTTTAATTTCTCTCTCTCTTTTCCCTCTTCTTGGGGGGAAAGGTAAGAAAGCTGACACGGGGGGTGAGAGTGAGAGAATGTGAGAATGGATTTTGATGATGACGAGTGGTGCGACGCACATGTCAGCGACGCCGCCCCCCGACAAAAAATTGCAGCAGGAGTCATTCACCTCCTGCCCCTCCCCACCGACCAAAACCTGCGATGATTAAAAAAAAAAAAAAACGAACGACGGCCATGTATGTCATTTGCTACCCTCCAAATGACCGATTCCACGGCACTACGTCTAGAATCGTTTTCGAATTTCTAGTCTCTAAAACGTAAGTACGACAAAAGTTAACAATATCAACATGAGATTTTAGCACTAGTGTGGTTTCAGAACCGATAAATCAACAGGAGGAATGACCGATTCCGCCCTTGTGGGCGGGGGCATCGTTCTTTGTTCCCTAGTCTAAAAGCGGCCATGTTGGCAGGCGTCGACACGTCGCGAGGGTCCCAGCTTGGCCGACCAATTGGTACATGGACTCAAATCCAAGGTCAAAAGGACGACGATTAGGTTTCTCGGAGCATTTTGTTTCGACAACGGCCATTGGCGCAGGCCAATGTGCCTGGAAAAGTATCACGGTGCAGAAAGGGAATGATTTCTGATGTATGCCGCATTCATGAGTATCCGGAGAGGGAGATACCCTTCCTTATCTGCAGAGTCGTTGGCCGAGGTGGTCTGAACATGTCCCGGCCTGACTTGATCGGAGGATGTCCTCATGGCCTTAATCTGCTTGAACCGCGCCACGTCAACGGTCAGGATCCAGCTCCCATGGAAGGACACTGTTGCATTCCATCCCCAGAGCAGCGAATTACAACCAAGGTACCCACGAGCAACTAAGTCACCGAGACACTGCACCAGTGTGCAGTGGCTTTCGACGGCCTACCAATGCCTTCCCTTTGAACAACAGCAAGCAAGCCGAACGGCCTACCATTTGGACTCCACACCACAGACAGGACGAACACCTTGTTTTCCATGTCGAGGAGGAGACGACGCCCAACACCATACCCCTGCTTGGAAAGAACTAACAGCTTAGTTTTAGTTTTAACGTCCTTTTCAAGAATGATTTCCAGACATCCAGTTCCCAGAAAGACAACTTACTGCATACGAGTGCTTCGATTGGGAAGACGAACCCGGGTTCAACACAAGAGTCCTCAAAAGCAACAAGGTTTATCATAATCAATTACGCTTATGTTGGCATCAAAATTGATTACTTGATCCCCGGGAAAAACCATGTCAGAAGCTCCTGTGAGATTATGAGGTTTAATAAATAAAATTAAATTATTAAGTGACTAACTATATTCCTTGATTGGACACAGGTTTCTTTTCAGAGTCACATAATTCATTCTTACATCCATATTAATCTGTCGTATTTTCATCTAAAATATTAAAAATGAGAATCTATAACATGTCACAATTAAATTTTTAAAATAATTAACGTCAATAAGTGTACAACATAAAAATCATATCCCTCAAAAAACTAATCCTAATCGTAATTCCTAATCCCCAATAAGCCCGTCCCGTCCTGTCTTGTTCTTCCGCATCTTTGTCCGAAAGCCACGTCCCCCAAAAAGCACCGCCCACAGGCTGATATCTCTCCCCTCTTACCATTTTTTTCATTTCTTTAATATTTTATATATCCACCAGTCAATCCTTTTCTCCCTTGTCTCCTACCCCGCGGACAATCCTCGTCCCGTTTGACGCTTTACCCCCTTTGTTTTCCGGCATGCGCGGGGAAGTCCCCTGTAACGGCGTCCACGACCACCGCCACCTCATCGCCGGCCGTAGGGAGGGGGATGGTGATCCGATGCTGGATATATACCCGCTGAGCTGTTACTATTTCGGGTCCAAGGATGCTACGGCCACGGTCGCGGCCAGGGATGAGACTCCCTCGGGACGCACCGAGAGGATGAGGATAAAGTTCGCTGCTTCACCCCCCTCCCCCCCCCCCCCCCCCCCGGGTTTCAGGGTGTTTTTGGTTTATGGGTTTTTCAGTTTTGTGAGGTGCTGATTGTTGGGTTTTTGGTTGTTTGTTTTTAATTTTCCGGCAGTTACGAGGCTAATGGGTTGAGGACTTGCGTGGATGCGGTGATGTTGGTCGGTTATTTTTTCCCTTTTCTTCTGTTTCCTGTGATGTGGTCTGGATTTTGCAATTTACAGTATTGTTTTGTTTCATATTCCCTGGTATTATGACTTTGAATGTACGACGATGGCGATAGATGGAGGAGAGAACTGGACAGTTGGGCGGTTTGTTTGTTTGTTGGCTGAAGACCATCAATCTGGATCCTTTGATGAAGATCGATGACAATCTTTTCAGAGTATTTGGGTAGTCAAAAGAGAGTATAATCAGGGTTGAAATTGTTAGTATTTCATAATTCATGCTATTCAGGTTAAAATCATGTCATGAAATATCATATTTAGCCTCTCTGTTGTTTGGATGTTGCGCCGTGTCTAAATTTGACGTGATACGGACCGTGATATGATGTCTTCAGGAGATTATGTGCATGCACAGTTAGATGTTGCCATTGATGATAGGATTAACGGGGGAGGTGACCTATTTTTGTCACATGGGTGATACAGGATAGAAAACTATAGTTTATGTTTGTATGAGGGGTAGTTTTACCGATCATGATCTAAGGATAAATTTGTTTAGCTAGGCATGCAAGAGCGGGAAGTATCTGATCACATTCGTAGGAAGTATGCTATTAGATAATTTTCCGGTGGTCGGATACTGGATGCAACGATTTGTTATAATTCTTCTGCTCAGAAAATCGTAGCTGAGGACGATGGTCATATGTACCTCATTCCAGTGGTGATTGCTTTCTCGGAACTAGAGAATGATCTACATAGTTAATGACAAAGAACGACCTTGATGACTTTGTGTATAATTTGTATGGTCTCCAGAGGATGCATGATGCTTGTATAGGTCTGTGAGTTATTGCATTATTGCAAGAATATTTCATTAAGTTTTTTATATACGGATCCGAGACTTGCACGTTCAGTACATAATAAATGCTCGGCATCGCCGTCCTGTGTCTGTAGGGTGGCAGTGTCCTTGGATATAACCGTAGATGCTGGTTTTGTGTTTTCCTTTCAGGTTGAATTGTTCAAACATCCTCATCTCTTATTGTTACAAGTGAGAAACTCATGTTTCAAGCTCCCCGGTGGAAGGCTGCGACTTGGGGAATCAGGTAAATTTCGATAACCCATGATTTTTCGCTATACCGATTAGGTTATCTTTCAAGAGTACGAACCACTTCTTTAGTGGTACGGAGTCCAATGGTAGACATAATCATTGACGTGAAATGAACTGTTTCAGACATCGAAGGGCTGAGGCGAAAACTGACGACCAAACTTTCTCCTGACGGAGCTGGCGATGAGTCCGAGTGGAAGGTCAATAAGCCTTTTTCTAGTCTTGTGATGTTTCGTTTTATTTTTTCTGATTGTAGCTATTTGTTCGGTTTCCAACCTTTCAGGTGGGAGAGTGCCTTGGGATGTGGTGGAGGGCCGACTTTGATTGTATGCCCTACCCTTACATGCCTCCTAACTGCACTAAGACGCCTAAGGTTCATCGTTGCCAGAACCTACATTTCCCTGAATTTTGCTGCTTCTCATTCCTAACAATTATGTCATAGCTTTCAGGAATGTGTGAAGCTCTTTCTTGTGACGCTACCATCGAGCCGGAAGTTCATAGTCCCTAAGAACCTGAAGTTGCTCGCTGTTCCTCTGTGTCAACTCCACGAAAACCACAAGGTACTGCATATGAACATGATGCTTTTTTAAAAAGAATTTCAGTCATCTTTTGTCTCTGGCCCTAAGTGCAGCAAACATGTTTCGACCAATGCAGACCTATGGGCCAATAATTGCCGGAGTGCCTCAGTTGCTGTCAGAGTTCTCCTTCAACATGGTTGGCGACACCTGAACATTATCCGGGCTTGTTTCTCCCCGTGTTACACTGGTGTCGTATAACTTAGCCGAATGAGCAAATCGAACTAAATATAGTTGTATCGGAGTTGGTCAGGTACTGCCGAAAATCTTTTGGAGATGTGGTTTGTGTACATATTATATACCATCCATGAAACCGAACGGGGATATTTGATACAGGTGATGGATCTCTATCTCTTAATGTATGTAATATCTTTTTGTAATCTTGGAGATCTTTGTATGCAATATCTCCTGGAATCATATCTGATCGTGGATATCTTCCGTTCTCTATATATTTGGCTTCTTCCATGGTTCACGCCCATTCCTTTTTTCATCCTCTTATTCTCCACGTGAAGCCGCAGCGGCCAATTTGTTTCCTTGAAGCTGGAGACATCTCCATTGTTGCAGTCGACTTGCAAGCTCAAAGGAAGTTCAAAAAGCAGGGGGCTGATACGGCTCACCGGATAATTAGTATTGTCCGTGTCGACACAGGAGAGTTTACATAGTAAAGATTTTGAACTTCGGTCCGGCCAGCTTTCATGGTTTAGAACAAAGATTTTTCCCGGTTGCAATTGTTTTCTTAGCATATTAGGGTAGTAATATGCGGTCTTTAATCCTACACGGGTCAAGATTTGCTAGTATCGACCACCGGCGAGGCCTTCTTCTTGAACTTCCTTTGGGCTTTTAGATCGACTACAATGACGGTTATGTTATCCCGGCTTCCCCTCTGGACGGCGAGCCTTGTCAAATGATCAGCGGCTGCCTGTGCGGCAGGATCAGCCCCTTTGCCCCTTTCACTTCCGTCGAGGGTTTCTCCGTTTTTCTTGTGCCAAAGCAGGATTCTCTTCCGGGCTATTTCGCAGGCTTCCTCGTTTGTTATTACATCCCACAGACCATCGCTGGCAAGGATGAGGCACTCGTCTTCTCTGGCCCGAGGTACAAAGACCACTTCAGGATCGGGGATGATGGATGGTTTCAAGTGTCTGTCCCCTGGATCACGAAGAAACATCATCAGTGCGTTTGTAGATTAGAATTTCTTTCTGTATATACTAGGAAAGTGATAGATGCGTGTAACTTTTATTGACCACGGAGGAGACGTACCGATTGACCTTGACATTGCGAGAACACCGCGCACGCGGTGTCCCTCCCAGTATATGACTTTACCCCCAACGGCCTCGATTCGTTCACGTTCGTCCGGTCTATTAGGCTGTCCACAAAATTCAGAGAAAATGTAACTGCCGATTCGATGTGCGTCCCTAGGCTGCAATGAGATAAGAAATGAAAAGGTTACCTTGTGGTCTACAGACAATGGGATCGACTCCTTGCCACGGTAAAGGACCGCCCTCGAGTCCCCACAATTTGCGATAATTATATGGGTCGAGCAGATTAAGGTGATCACGGCAGTAGATCCAACTGTGGCAGGCACGATGGCTTCTATGTGGGTTCTTCTTCCGTCTTGGTCTTTTGACATGCCTCCCACTTCAGCATCAATTTTCTGGAAGCAACCCAAGAAGGCCCTCTCGAGATGTCCTCTGCCCAGACCACTGTCGGCAGTTTGATCACAAAAGCTCGATTTTGCCGCTTCCATCTCTTCGACCAAGGCAATGTGTATCCTTCTGCTGCAGTAATCGGCCACCTGCCCAAGAACTTGGTTAGTACAATTGAGAAATGTGTTCAAACAGAAAGCTGCAAGATCAAGAGTTCTGAGATGGTTTCTGAGGCTAACCTGGCTGCCGCCGTGACCATCATACACACCAAAGAAATGGGCAACTAAGCTTCCGTTATTTATGGCGCCCAACATTTCGGATGGAATCTGCATGAGCTGGGGCACAACGGCACAGGCATCCTCCATCTCCGGTCGACCGCCTTGAATGGATGTGATCCCCCAAAGTGGAACATAGTCGGTCACAGGAGCTCTACGACTCGCTTCGGGAATAATTACAACTGACTTCTCGAAGCCATGTCCATCGAGCCGTTGCTCTTGGACCCCTTGCTTGGATTCGGGCTCAAATTTCACCTCCAGTTCCGCGATGACCGAATCCTTTGGGAGCGGCGAACCGCTCGCTTTCGAAATTGCACATTTCTCATTGAAAGCCCCGAGGATCTTCTCCTCGACCAACTGCCCTCCATCACAAATGACGACCACTTCCTTCTCACCATCTGCTCCTATCAATTTACCGAAATCAACCTGATGCTTCGCTAAGAACTCCGCGACCTTGATCCCGGCTATCTCGATCTGAGATTTCAACCCCAACTCATCCTCGTTCATATTCTTCACCCGGAACGGCACCGTCACCGTGACATCTCCTCCATCATCGTGACCACACCACCCTACCCCAACCAAGCAAGTACTCGTTGAAAAAAAAAAAAGAGAAAGACACCACCTCCAAAAACTCCCTCGAGAAACCTCCCTCCGAAATCGCGATTTACTCCCTGAACGAACTCTCCGCCTTGCGTATCCGAATCGAGCATCAGAAATCACTACGCGCCGAAACTCGTTCATCCCTCACAAAGAAACAATCGGCACAAACAACACCAAAAACCCAGAAAAGCAAACCAAACAAGAAAAAAGGACTAATCATGTATCCTTAAACACATGAACTCGTTCCAAAATTCCTCTCATCCTAAAACAAAAAAAAAAAAAACATTCTGAATCTGGGTATGCCCAGAACCCCATGAAACATTCAACCAATGGACCAACATCATAAGAAAACTACAAGCCATGTAATAATCAAATCGGAACAAAAACGCCAAGCAAATATAACCAGCAGCAACAATGAAAGAAGCAGCAGCATAACTCAAGGAAAGTGGAGCCTTTGCTCGCTTACCAACTGAGACAGCATTTGAAGACTCTTGCTAAATAATGTCAACCAAACCTTCTGGTGCCTCTCTGATTCAGTAAAACTGAGGGAAGAAAGCGAGGGAGAAGAAGGAGAAGAAGAGAAGTGAAAGGTGTTGTTCTGGCAAGGGATTAATAGTGAGTAAAAGGCCTAGCAAACATTTCCATTTTTTTTTTTTTGAAAACAAAATGTTATTTAATTAACCTTTTGATTTACTGAAAGCCAGTTTTAACACGGGGGGACACGTTGGGGTTGGCTTTTGGTCAGTCCTCCATTTTGTACGTGGCGTCGTCTGAACAGAGCCTGCCTTTCCCAAGATATTAGTGTTGAACAGAAGAAAAAAGTCGAAAATATTGGACTCGAATAAAAGGCTTTTAAAATTCAGATTGTAAAAATTGTCACCACCCCGAGTTTGCCTTTCCCGGTAAAAAAAAAATATATTAAATAGCCCATGTAAAGTGTAAACCAAGTTTGAATCGAAGAACCGGGCTTTCTCATGGATGAATAAATTAGAAAACTCAACAACTTTAAGTAATATGAATAATACTTACAAATATCGTTGAAAAACGCTCGCGCAGAATATTTTAAAGATTACCCTAAAAATTTTGAATTCTTCGAGCCTTACAATAAACTCAATATTTAAAATACTGATTTTTTTTTCTTTTTTCATAGAACGCGAACATTTTTAACAACCCATTTTGACAAGGATGACATGCGCGTATCAGACTTTATTTACCACCACGACCCATTGTCTCCAAATATTCCATTCCCGGAAGAAAAAACGCAATAACAAATTTTTAGAACATAAATAAATAAATAAATAAAATTTTCCATCAATTATTGACCTCTGTGTGTTTTCCTTTTTGTTTTTCTTATCCAGGGGGGACAGCTGTCCGATATTTTTGTCACCAACCTTTTAATGTCTCAATTCTTTTTATTCATCATGTGTCAATTTCCCGGTCATATGACAAAAAAATTAACCCGATCCCAATTAAATAACTGACGTGACACGTAACGGGTTGGTATTCAATTCAATCATATAATTAGGCAAACATTTTTTCCCTCTCTTTTTTGTCCGTTCAACACGTCCACGTGCTTTCCTCAGACGAACCAAAAAGCTTATACATCACCAACCCATGTCCTTACACCCTTCGCGTAAAAAATATTATTAAATGTTGGCATTTGAAGTTTTTTAAGTATCATTACTATTACATGGTTGATTTCGATGAAACTTGTCATGGAGAGAGTTGTTCGATTCATATACGTTGTAATGCCTCGAGGAAGAATTTATGTCGGGAATTCTCCCAGTGGAAAAAGCAAGTTAGGCACGGGAAAGAGGGGAGGCATTGCGTTGGGCGAATTCAAGGCTCACACGTTTGCATTCGTTTTTTTTTCATAAAAAGTAACACAAGAAAAAAAATAGAATAAGAGGAAAACAATGCCCTTTTCTAGTTGAACACGTATTATTGAGATATTTTCGTGTGGAGTAGATTTTGAGGAATTGAAATAATGCTTGCTTCTTGTCTTCTAACATTTGTAAGAAGATAAATAATCACGTGCATCACTTTACTTCCTTTTTTCTTTTGGGGGATGCACAGAAAAATTCGTCAATAAAAAATCAATTAATTTCAGATGATGTTAGGAGGATTGTACAAAGTATAGAAGGTTGGATTTGGGAAAAGAAGACATGGAAAGTAGGAGAGGACGAGGTTCAGAATGAGTGCTCGGTTAAGTTTTGGTAAAACCGAAAACAAAAGAAACTTGTCACACGCCTCTTCATACACGTGATTCGCATCATGATCGTCCTCGAAGATCCCCAAATCTGGCCTCCTAATTGAAAGGAGTGAGGGATGTGTCCGTGACATGATGGAGGGTTGGATTGCGCCGAAACCGCCAACAGCTTACTGGGTTTTCGACACGTGTAGACTTTGATTTCGAAAACCCAGACGAATTATTATTCAAAAGCAATGATTTAATGAACATGCCGTAAAAATCAAACATGCCGTAGATGACAATATTTAGGCAACAGCCAGTTCCATGTGTTGGGTCGTGCCATGCCAAGCCAACAACTCTAAGAAGCCAGATAAAAACAAATACGTGTTTATTAATTTTTTTCTTCTTTTGCGGGGGTCAACTTCCCCTTTACTTGCGGTTTTGGACTTTTTTCTCGAGATTCGGGAAATTCTTTTTGATGGGGATTTTGACGTGATGTGATTATTGGAGCTTTTGTTTTAGAAATAAAAATAAAAAATATGGGGCGGATGTAATGTAAAACAAAAGAGATTAGTTACTAACGAGGTTCGTTTAAGTGGTAAGAAATTCGCTTGAAAAAATTCCGGGTTCGAAATTTACTGTAAGTCACCTATAGAAAGACTCGATCATTATAGTTAGAAATCCTGCCCAGATGTCCAAAGACCGAAGCTCCGAGCATCCGACAAAAAAAAAAGGAAGAGATTAGTTATTCTGCAGAAGGTTCGGACATCTGATACGTGTCGACCGAGGTTGTTGTTTGGCCACCCAAATTCTTCCTCTTCTTTTCTAATTTCTTCAAAAAAAAAAGAGAGAGAAGGGATTCCCTGTAAACATCGATCGATGAGGTGGGAAACTGGCTAATTATATAAAACTGATGCAATGGGCGAGTATGGGTACAATTCCGAAAGATTCCAGGACAAAACCAAAAGCGAATTCCCCAAACCTTTTTTCTTATATGATACAACAAGAGGCAGACAAACATGGGCGAAGGAAAAGAAACCCTAAAATAACAACTGCATCCCACCAGCACGACCATCACAAGCGAGGGCAAAGTGAACTTTTTTAGGCCCTGCCCACCTGGGTGGTTCTGGGTTACATCAAAAATTTTTAAAAAATCATGATCCAAAGGGCATGCCACTCAACTCTTACAACCCCTCACCCTAATGCAACACGTGACGTGCTCTTGCTGTACACTCAGATTGTTTGCAACCCCTTCCAGCCAATGGACTCTCGTTGTAAATCAGCTTCGAGGGCGAAACCTGACTTAAAAAAAAAATTAGCAGGTTCCACCGGCAAAGTGTTTCTTCGTTTCGGTGGATGCCCGGATGAGGTAATTGTAGGCTGAGGGGGTAGTGTTTTTTACTGGGACATGGTGTCGCTGGAAGAAGCGATCATGGGGGTTTCAGAGCCGTCTGAGGAACAGTTGCGGGTGGAGCAGCTGACTCCGGGATCACCTGCCAAGGGAGGAAAGTTGGCCAAAGCATATGAATTTAGAACTAAGCAGATGAAAACGCTGGCAGATAGATACCTACTTTATATTCATATGCATAGATCAAATGGACGAGATTTTTACTATGGAAGGAATCGCCGGATGATTGTCTCTCTTTGATACTCGCTTTTGCTGCCGCTGCCAGACATCAACAAACTATCAACTTTTGTAAATTTACTAACAATGAGACCATTTACCAACATAGGGACAAATACTGGAAAGATTAAAGGCATTCAACAGTGATTAAATGGCAAGTCAGAGGTATCAATCATACCCAATAAATTGTCTGGGCCCTTGACAGCTTCAAAGTTCTTGTAGGTGTATCCAACAAAACTGAGGTCCTTTGGCGTTAACAGCATCTACAGTTTATGAGGATAAGTTTCATAGCAAGCCATCACTTGGAAGAGAAGGTTATATTAGCAGAGGCATCAGTGAAACCCAAAATCACTATAAAATGATGACTAGAATTATTATTTACTAAAAATGACTATAAATCTGGCAACCTCTGGAATGTACATCACCAACCTTTGATAACGGGATGGTTGCAGCCATTGTTTTTTAGGGGAGTGAATAAAAATTCACCAAAAAAAAAAAAAACAAAAATGCTTTTCAGTGGGATCTTGCTCCTTGCATGTACTAAACTAAGGTATCAGATTTTAGAACATCACCTATATCCCATCTTAAACTTAAATAAGGGAACAACTAAAACTCTCTGTACATATTAAACACAGGATCGACTCAAGACAAAAACCATTTCGGAAGTCCATCATCAGAAAAACATGACAATTTCATATTAATACCTTCCTCGATGGTCCAAATCCAGTCCGTGAAGGTATTGGAGGCTCAACCTATTATTCAAAAAATAAGCCAGAAGTTAGAATTGGTAAACAGCTGCGTAGAGGCTGAAAAAAAGGAGGCTGCACAAGCAACTTACCTCGTCAAATTTCATGAAATTTTGCGTGTCAAGTTCCCCATTGACTTCTGGCTTAAAAGCAGCCTCCATTTCATAAAGTTTATTCCAGTCCACATCTCTGAACCATGGGTGAGCCTGAAAAAGTAAATAGCGTTTAAGGAAGATGCCTTATGATAAGTATCACCATGATACTACACAGCAGTTCTTGTCATGTAAAATCACTTGGTTGGAGGAGATATCAATTAAAACAACATTATGAACAACTGCATAAATGAAAGAACATACTTTGATCTGGGCAGCTCCTCGAGTACCCAGCCTATGTTCTACGTCACAAAGGAGTCTGAAGATCAGATCCTTTGCTTCTTGTGACAGCCTGGAATCTTCTGGAATTTTCAAGTGATTTTTCCAATGTACTATCTAAAAGAACCAATCAAGCATTTTTTTGGATAAGTCTACTCAAGCATATTTACTTGGAGAACTGCAGTAAAGCTTACATGAAAGCCAAAAGAAAAGGAAAGAAAAGTCACCTTTCTGCAAGTCATAATTGGATCATCGGCAAAGAAAGGGGGATAACCCAGAAGCATCTCATACATAATTGCACCAAGTGACCACCTGAATTTAAGACCTTCCTTCACTTTATTCGCATGTCATAACATGAAGGAAAAGATTCCAAAAACAACCTTCTCACACTTTCAGCAGTAGTAACTATCTGTACAATCAGTAAAACACAGGGTAGTACGAAAGGGGAGAGCCACCCAAAGTTAATAAACACGAAAATGAGCTAACTCCCCACATTAGTTTTTGATTCATGAAGAAAACCATAAATGAGTACCCTTGAATTCTAAAGCCAACTAAACAAGAGTAAGACTACATGGATACTCAAACAGACATGTTGAAATGAGCAATTGTATGGACTGACATCAGTAAAACTGACATTTAGTTCTCTTTCTTTGAAAGATGATACTTTTCTGTTGTTATTGCAGCCCACGGACAATCTAACCAAGAAATTATATAACCATTGAAATCAAGAAACAGATGCTTATCCATATAGAACAGGTATCTAACCAGTCGCACTCCACGCCATATCCCTTCTTCAGCAATACTTCTGGGGCAATATAATCTGGTGTGCCAACCGTGGAAAATGCCTGCAAATTAGACAAATCAATTTCCTCCCCAGAAAAAAGGTCTACTAAAATGTGCTTTTGACAGCTCAATAAAGCAATCTGGGGAAGCACACCTAACAGAAAAAAGCTGGTAAATTTATCAAGTTGAGCAAAATGAAATCTAGATATTGTCAATTTAACTCGAAATGAAAATTTTGTTCAGAATGATATCGGTATAGGTTTTCTGCAGACATCACAACTTCATATTACAAAGAAAGATCTGATGGACTACCAGTTAAGGGACGAAGAAAAAAAGAAGTTCTGGAAAATACCAGTTTTCTTCGGTTAATCTGCCAGTGTTGAAGTTGTTCAAGGGAGCTCTTCCAACGAGCACCATTACTTGTGTCAGGGAAGCATCCATCTACATCCATCAAATCACTAACATTTCCATCTTCCATAGTTTCATTTTCATCTATGGAGGATAAATTTGAGTAGTCGAGAGGCTTGCACAGACCAAAATCAGAGAGCTTCATGTGACCATTTTTATCTAACAAAAGGTTATCGGGTTTAATATCCCTGCAAAGATTGGACAGAAAAGTGAGAACAGGCAGCAAAACAATATTAAAAAAATACCATATGACTACCTTTGAAAGGGCTTCACTCAGAAGCAGACCCACCTATGAATGTAATTATGCTTATGGATGGACTCTATGGCCAGAATACTTTGAGCAATATAAAATCGAGCAACTGTCTCAGTCAAAGTCTCCTCTCTCATAAGCAGAGTCATCATGTCTCCTCCAGGAAGGTATTCCATTATTAAGTACAGGTACTCAGCGTCTTGAAAGGAATAATATAGTTTGACAATATAGTGGCTGGCAACTTCTGCAAGCAAATTTCTTTCAGCTCTAACATGTTCAACCTATGTTAAAAAAGAGAGGGAAACACAATTAAATCGACAGATGCTGTTGAAGAAGAAAGTTGACCTTCAAAAATGATTAAATGAAGTAATTAATGCCGGACAGGTAAAACAATTATGGACTCACACCAACGGTACCATGAACAAGTAAAAGGAGGAAAAAAATAGACAGGACACTAGTCCAGCTCCTTTTGAACGTGATCCCATAAAATAGAACATTCTTGTCTTATGAGCCTCTAGTCTCAGGAGGAAGAAAAAACCAGAATAATATACTTCTTTGCTCTCACCTGTCCACGGCTAAGCATTTCGGACTTCTTCAACTTTTTCATGGCATAGATATTTCCTGATTTCTTCTCTCTGCAAAGTCTGACTTCTCCAAATGCTCCTCTGCCTATAATAGTTAATAACTCGAAATCATCAACGCATATCTTATGTCTCTTCAGCCGCATATATTCCGTCTCCTTCCTCTCCAAATCCTTGAGTAAATTCATTTGTTCTTCTTCAGGTACATCTGAAGATGCTAACTTCCTCTCTAGCACCATTCTCCTGCAAGTAAATTAGGCTATTATCATAATAACAGCACATCTCTGGGTTAAGACAACTAAAGGGTCACTAGTTTTGTCTACAGCATCTTTGAGGGACATGATTGAAAAAGATGAGGGAAGCCTTTTGATTTTCTTTTATTGGAAAGCATCACAAACCAACCCTATCCTTCTCCTCGCACGAGATCAAACAAAGCCCTTGACCATGCTATTTAAGGGTATCCAAATCAAATGATCAAAATCTTTTGGCAGTAGTTAGAACTTATTTGTGCGGAAGTGAGGAGCTTTCACAGGCAAGTTTCATCAGCTTGAAGAATTCTTGCAACATAACAAAGAGGGGGCGTTAAAAGGAAAATTTTCATACTTCCTGATTACTTAATTACACCTCTTATGAGTAATGCCCGGGTACCAAAGCATCTCCAATCATTCCATTCTCAGGCCAACATGAACACGTCCGTTCTGGAGCAAAATTTTACACTATCTCCATTCGTGATGACACCACATGCTATATATAGAAATCCCTATACACTCCCAACAAAATTACTGGGACCTGGGCACTAAATCATCCGCATCCGAAACAACTTGATCCTGCAGGCGATGTTGAACAAGCCAAACTTCCTCAATTACGTATCATCAAAACACTCGCCAAAAGCAAACTACTGGACTTTACAGGAAAGCGAACAGTGATAACAAAGTTATGCTGGGTCAAGCATGAAATACCAGAAAAAATCGCTCTCCATCCATCATCGAAACTCGCAAACTTACCATAGAAGAGCAAACCCTCCATTTACGTTCCTTACACGATTCCCAAACTAGAAACCGGAACACAAATCATGAAAACCCACCTAAAACCTTCAACCTAATCAAGGCGGCAACAACTCCTAACACGGACACTTTCTGTTCCCATTTTACCTCTGCTTACGCTCCTGGATATGTTTCATCTGAGCCTTGTAATGATTCTCGATGAACTGCTTCGCCGCGGCGACCCTCTCGAGGGTCAGCGTCGACCCGACCTCGCCCTCGCACTCTACATCTTGCGGCTCGTCGTCCTGGTCCATCATCGCCGCCGCGTTGGAATCACCTCCTCCTGCCGGGGGCCTGACTCCGTCCCCCTCTCCTTTCATTATACCCCGACAAAAGATTCCGTTTTCCCTTAATTCTCCTTCCTTGTCGATTTTCTTTTATATTCATTTGTTATTGTCCTTTCGGGTGGGTTTTCTGTTGCCCAAATTAAGGATGAAAGAAAGAGGCAAATGCTTCGTCCGAGTAAAAATGGATCGCCCGTTATTTCTTTTAGGCAAAATATCGATTTTTGGCCCCAAGTATTGGCAAATTTTTCGATTTTGTGAATCGTTTAAAAATTTTTCAATTTGACCTTAAATCGATGACACTTTTGTATGAGGCCTTATTTGTGACGGACGTTAGATTTTCGCGACGTGTCAATTAGCCTCCGTTACCTTAGCCTACATGGCGTCCGACGTGTGAATTACTTAATTTGTTGGCCTACGTGGCAAGCGCTGGGAAATAAAAAATTAGGAAAAAGAAAGGGGAAGAAATTGGGGATAGGGTTTGGGTTAGAAATCGGGGTTATGTTTAATTTTGTCTTCCCTCGCTCGATTCAATCGTTAAACAATGTGAGGTTGGGGTTGCGCGTTCTGTTTGTGTGGTTGCGCTGTGTTAGTGGGGTTGGAGTTGCGCGCTGTGTTAGTGGACTGTATTCTTGAGGTCGGAGGGCTTAGGCTGTTCTTCGAAGTTCCCATTCGGCAGGAGCCCTGAAGCACAGGAAAAGCTCGAGGTTTAAAAGACGAGATACATTGACCTTTTGAGTGTCGAGTTAAGTCAGTCGAGTTTATTACCTTCAATAGGTGGGGGAGGAGTGGTCGCAGGGGTGGCGGTGGAAGCGGCAAAGAGGAGCAACAGTAGGGCGAGGGCGAGGGGAGCTGAGTTTAAGGGTGACATTTTGCCCTTTGCCTGGTCTGGTGTGGAATTTTGTTTATTTGGGGGGGTTTTGGGGGGGGGGGGGGGGGGGGGAAGGGGGGTGAGGCGGGGTACGAGGCCACCTTCTATTTGTCTTTTTAACACGTAATTCTTCCCATCAGGTAACTCCACGACAAAAAAATATTAATGTCAATGCCACGTAAATAATTCACCAACATTTCCGTTAAAAATTTAACGTCCGTCACAAATAAGGCCTCATACAAAAGTGTCATCGATTTAAGGCCAAATTGAAAAATTTTTAAACGATTTGCAAAATCGAAAAGTTTGCCAATACTTGAGGCCAAAAATCGATATTTTGCCTTTCTTTTTTTTTTTTTTTCGATGATCCGCGTATATCCCAATAGCAATGATCAGTGTGAGGGTATCTGAACTGATAGGATGCTTTACTCTGTCCATCAAAGGAATGAATTATTGTATTAAAAAATTCCGGTTTCTTACGCTTGGGGACAGACTGAACCATGAAGATGGTAAGGAAGATGGATGGATCTAATAATAATCTACAAATATATTTTCTCTTCATCAAATGACCGTCCCCATGCTGTAGGAAGACGAGGAGAAGCTTGAGGCATGTAAAACCGGGAAGCCAGACCTGGGTGGTACCTCTCACAGCGCTCGTTGAGCCGCCCCTTGTATACCCAAGCCACCTGACAGTGTTCGAGGTCTCGTTTCCTCTGATTCGACCACCCACCCTGCTTCCACCTTTTCGCCTCTCAGCTCACTGACATTATGCAGAACACAGCTAGCCCCCAGATCGTCACCTGGACCTCCGTCCGCTTCCTCAGGCAACCCCATCTCCACTTTAACCTCTGGAATGCCACCTTGGCAACCTTCTCAACCTCGGCCTCCACTCGTTGAACAAGTGCTGCGCCAGGTGACGTTTTTTTTGTTTACATACGGCACGAAGACCCCGTCAGCCAAAGGATGGCCTGGTCCCCCCACGATCCACAAACCCTTTGTCTCCCCAGTTCCGACCTCTCGAAAACCCTCCCGTCATTCATTGACCCTGGCCACCCGATTCTCATGTCTGAAACACCCCGCAATAGTTGACCAACCCCTGTATCGCCACCATGCACATGCTCTTCCAGTTCCTCTCCGTCTGCAAACTGTTCAAGTATGACGAGGCATTGGCCTTCGGCGCCGCAACCGGCATGTGTTGTTCACATTGTCCCGATCATGCCGCGAATCCCGGGAATCTGCTCGAACCCGAGTTTTATCTCAAATGCACTAATGTGGTCAGGCCACCGGAGATACCTCCGCATTAGCATGGTCTTCATTTCTGAGCAGACCTCCATGATGAGCTTATAACACATGGAGATACCAAGGCCGAACCTGTCCACGACTGACCTGAGGGGTTCACCTGTGGCCAGCTGCCAGATGCAGACGGCCACACTGTGGCGTGTGGGGATCACCTCTCGCAGAGCCGTGTTCTTCTTCGTAATGACGCGATCAAGCACGTAACAGATGAAGTAGAATGTCGGCTTCCTCAAGCAGAACGCAGCCCGAAACTCATTTGCAGGGAACTCGGGGGAGTTGCATCTCTCCCACCAATCCCTCGGCCGGTCCTTGACCCACAGTCTCCTCTGCAGTTGCGGTGGTGACGGTAGCTCCTCTGCCTATGCTCCTGCTTACGTCCCCGCGTCTCCCTTCTCGAGAAATTTGGATCCCTCCATGTCCTCATCCTCAACCGGGTATTGAAGCTCGTAGAAATCGAAGCAAATTGTTGGCGCACGCGGAAGCCCTCGGTAGCGTGTTGAACTGGATCTAATTGTCGATTGGAAGTTAACGAAAAATAAGGAGACAAAGAATTTACGTTGTTCGGTCAATCGAGCTATGTTTACAGGCGGAGAAGAAGATTTTACTATAACAATGGAGTACAAACTTAGGTTGACACCCTTTCTAACCCCTCGACCTACCGGAGTACAAGCTCTCGCTTTCCCGGTAAGAAATAACCCCGAAGTGTTTCCCGTATTTCCTCAACACATATCATTTCTATACCGCCGCACTCTTGGCACTCGTGTATCCCTCTTCTATGCTTTAAGGATTTGCTTTCTCTTGTCTCTTCTTTCGCTTTGTATACCGACACCTATTTATAGAACATATGACCCCACATATATAGAAAATCAAATAAATATATTCGTAATATAATCAAATATCATCCTATACATCTCCCCCGATATATATTCTTTCACATTCCGTATATTTCACGAGCGAATATAATATACTCCGAATCGCAATATATCTGACTTCGGGCCAGAAAATCCTAATAAACTCCACATTGGACCGAAGTCCATAGAACGTCTGAGGAATTATCACTCCATGTACTAGTCTCTCCTAAGACTCACCGTGAATATCTCCCTTCTTCTCCTCCAGGCTCCAACGAGCCTAGTCAACGGAACATCCAAGCCCATCCATGACGGAATTGACTACCCACATTTTCTTACTTCTCCGCGCTCGCGACCTATTACCCCGTTTCTCCGATGACTGATTACTCCTCTTGAAAGATTCATTACGCCTTCCAGAAGACCCAATAGTTGTAATAGCAACAGCACCTCTCATAACATACAAGCCCTTCAATCGACTCCCAGTCATCCACAACCGCCTTCCTCGGCGAACATTGAGGGCTTCACTTGAAGCAGAAAATTCATACCCTTTGGCTTCTAAAATACTCATAGAAATAATATTTCTCGTGATATCAGGCACATGTCGGATACCTGCCAACTCTCTCACAGCTCCATCCATCATTATGAGCCGAACTGTTCCCACACCTGCAACCTTACACTTGTAACCATTGCCCAAGCGTACCTCGCCACCTACAGTGGAACAATATGCAGTGAACATCGCCGTATGAGGACTTATGTGAAAAGTACTCCCTGAGTCAAGAATCCAATCATCGTCTGATGGTCTCTCCGACTCGGTTTCAGCATTCTGCACCTCGTTAGCCATTAGAAGATCTCCGTCTCTGGCATCATTGTCGCTGGTATACACAGCAACCGTCGCTGACCCTTGCAATCCTTCATCCTTTCCTGCTAGCTTCCTGCAGTTTTTCTTTATGTGTCCCTTTTTACTACAATGGAAACATCTTACCCCGCCACTACCTTTGGATCCAGTCCTGCTTACTGTTAATGCCTCCATCATCGGTCGCCCTGCTTCACCCGTTAACACTTCTCCCATATAAGAACGTCTCCTTGAAGCTCTAGTATGAAGCGGGCAGTAAACATAACAGCAACATCGTCTGGATCTCCTCATCGAACTTGTCGTCGATCCTCTCTAAATCCAAAGATGCAGACAACCAATTATCCATATAGGATTTAATGGACATCCCTTCCGTCATTCTAAGCATGAAGAACCTTTGTCTGATAAGAAGTTTGTAGATCAGAGTCCTCGTCATGTACAGACTCTTCAGCCTACTCCAAAGCTCGACCACTGTCGTCTCCTTGAGCACGTTTGTTAGAACCTCGTTAGACTGACACAGCTAAATCGCCGATAACGCTCTAGCATCTATCTCCTCCCACTGGTCAGAAGTCAACTTCGAAGCACTCTTTGACTGATCTGTAAGAGCCTTCTCCAATCCACCCTATACCATTAGTGCCCTCATCTTGACTTGCCACAAGCCGAAATTCACACTCCCATCTAACTTCTCGATCTTGAACTTGCCACCAGCTATGGATCTCGAATCTGCACAACCGAGCTCTGATACCAATTGTTGGCGCACGCGAAAGCCTTCGGTAGCATATTGAACTGGATCCGATTGTCGATTGGAAGTTAACGAAAAATAAGGAGATAAAGAATTTACGTGGTTCGGTCAATCGACCTACGTCCACGGGCGGAGAAAAAGATTTCACTATAACAATGAAGTACAAACTTAGGTTGACACCCTCTCTGACCCCCTCGACCTACCCGAGTATAAGATCCCACTTTCCTGGTAAGAAATAACCCCAAAGTGTTTTCAGTGTTTCCCCAATATACACCATTTCTTTACCGCCGCACTCTTTGCACTCGTGCATCCCTCTTCTATGTTCTAAGGATTTGCTCTCTTTTATCTCTTCCTTCGCTTCATATACGACACCTATTCGTGATATAATCAAATATCATCCAATATATCTCTCCCGATATATATTCTCTCACTTTTTGTATATTTTACGAGCGAATCTAATATACGCCAAATCGCAATCCACCTGCTATATTTCTCCTCGGCCTATCCATCCATCTTCTGACTTTTCTTTAGAATCTGACGTTTGCTTTGGACTTTGCCTTCTATCTTTCCCAACTCCTCATCAATCTTCAGTTTGACTTCATCTTCGTTGTCTTCTAGGGAAGTACCACGTGCTTGGCCTTTCCCTTTCTAAGCCTTCTGCTATCTTGCCTTTTTCTCGACTCCACCATGATATTACTTTTTTTTTATATGTTCTAATTACACCCAATAAACATATTTGAAATATTGGCTTAGCAGAATCAATGTGAACGCCAACGAGGCAGATGGTAAAATGTTTCTTTGAATATAATACCTCTACCGGCCGACGCGGTTAAACTGCCTTTCAAGTAAGATTTCACTAATACAAAATAACATAAGCGGTTTCATATTTTACGAAATGATCCGTACAAAAGTATGAAATGTATGATATTATTTTGAAGGTTTTGTACTTTTATACAAGTTTTTCTTTCATTTCGTACTTTAGTAAGAAACAGCATCGTGGACTTTATAACGGGACGTTTCGTAAAGTACGAATTGACTTCGTAACGTGTTTTCTTTCCTAGAGTACGAGATAATAATATATGCTTCATACCATAAAATTTCAATGGTGGGATGCGAACCTATTTTCAAACTTAAATTTTGAGGACATAATTTTTAGAAATTAAGTTCTTAGTAAATTGAACACAAAATATTATTTGACGAATTTTGAAAATTACTTTCTTATTTTACAAAATATTTTTTTCGATTAAATTTATTTTGAAATTGGATATCAATTAAAAAATTTAATCACAAACAAGCGAATGTTCCCTTTCACCCTTACACGTCGTCCGAACTAATTTTCCGCAACCTATTTCCAGAATTTTAACCCTAGAATTTTCATAGTTCAGTTGTTTTATATCCCAATTTATTTATATTATTTTTCACTTCATTTTATAATGTCTTTTAGAATATTTAAATAATCAAAACTCCCTTTTTTTCTCGTTTTATCATGGAAACATGCTAGAAAAGGTTAAACTTACATGCACGAGTACTTTCGTTCGAGTATGAAACCTCTTTATTGTTTTATACTAAAATATAAAATAACGGCTTTTTTCATGTCTCGGTACGAATAATTTCGTACAATACGAAATTGCTTCGTATTAAGTATAAATCATTTCGTATAATACAAAGTTGGTTCATACTAAAGTATGAAAAACCTCGTATTTTAGTATGAAATAATAAAGAAGTTTCATATTTAATGTAAGTATTCGTGCATGTATCTTTAGCGATGTCATAAACATTCTTCCTGTTTTATAACATCAAGTATGCGGAATGAAAAAAAAAAAATAAAAAAGCGAATGTATTTGGTTTATGAAAATTTCGCTCTTTTTCATTTCTCAGAAAATATAAAGTTCTCAAAATTTTTGTTTTCAACTTTTTAAAATAGAAAACGTGTTTGGTTTATTATTTCAATTTGTTTGTAAATACTTGTCTTATATTAACTTATTAAATTAAAAAGTTGAAATTGTAATTATGTTCGTGGTTACTTTAAAACTAGAATAAATAGAGTAAATGAAAATTTTTTTAAAATATAATTTCTAATGCAAACAATACTATTGTAATTAGTTCATTTTCACATATTATGAATACCTTTTATTGTAATTTTTACTATTCCTATAAATAATATATAATTTAGGAAAAAATAAGTTAACAATTAAAATTAAAAAAGGCGATCGAAAGAAAATTTTGTGAAATATTGACAAGAGGTAAGAAAGATTGGTAAGAAATCGGAACTCTTGAAAGGCAGAAGATATCAATGAGTAGTAGACAAATAAAATAATGAAAAAGATGGGTAAAGGAAAAAGAGGCGGGAAGGAAATTTTTATTTATTTTTTAAATAGAAAATGGGAGAAATGTTTTCATGCTTTTCATTTTTCATTTCTTACACTTTTCTTTAACCAAACATATATTCCTTCTTTTCATCAAAACTAAAAACTGAAAATTATTTCACAACCAAACTGGCACTTTGGCACGCTTCAAAACGCAGCCGTTTTCAGCTATGTTATCCACAGAGCACTTTTCCCTAACACCATATCCAATCAAGATCCTCCACGTGGCATATTTGCTCTTACCGTTGGAAGTCCTTTCCCCCTCCCCTATCCTCTCTCTCCCCAAAACCGTCGTCCGTTTCCCACCTCACAACAACACCAACTCTTCCCCCGGCAGCTGACGACGGCCCCCGCATTTCGCTCCACATGCACATGCCGATGGTGTGATCAGAGGATTCCGCCGAGGGAAAAACTTTGGGGCTGGAGTTGACTATGGAATTCGTCGTTGGGACCGGATTCATCAGCATAACTGCGAAATCAGATTTCCCGGCGGAGCGGCGGATGTGGTGGAGGAACGGGGCTGCGGCGGTGGCGTGGAAGGGTATTAGTGGTGGTGCGATTTTTTTTCGTAGGCCTAGGCGGAGAGGCGGAGTGGTTTGCGAGGTTACGGCGAAGGGAGGAGAGAGTTGCGTGGCTGTTAAGGAAGGATTCGCGGATGAGGAGGATTACGTGAAGGCTGGCGGCTCGGAGCTGTACTTCGTGCGAATGCAGAAGAATAAGATCATGGAGAGGCAGTCCAGAATCGCTGATAAGGTCTCGTTCGGCTTTAGGCATGTTCTTTTTCGTTCTCCATTTCTTTTTTCTCGAACGCGTTTTCTCATCCGTTGCTAAGTATTGCAGCTTCGGCCGATTGTAAATGGAGACAAGCCGCTGGACTTGGTGGTTATAGGGTGTGGTCCAGCTGGTCTAGCTTTGGCTGCCGAGTCGGCGAAATTGGGGTTGAAGGTTGGACTTATTGGCCCTGACCTGCCTTTCACAAATAATTATGGCGTCTGGGAGGATGAATTTAAAGGTATAGTCTCAATGGCTATTGCTTAATTAGTATCCATGAAATGAAAGTATTTCCATTTCTTCCAATTTGTCATCCTTCCTCAGTTTCATCTTTGAAAATAGAAGAATTCAGTTAGAGAAAACTGCAACTTGTACTTTTTCCCATGTGCCATGTGATTTTCCTCTGAAACTAAATGTAACCTCTGCTTTATCCTCGGAGATTGGTCTCTGTATCTGTTTAATTTGTGGATTTTAATTGATGCATGTTGCCGTTCACTTCCGTTGAGTGAGCTGTGGATTCAAGGCTACGTAAATTATTTTTTCAATGAATGTTCTGTTGTTTGTTAGATCTTGGACTATCCAAATGTATTGAACATGTCTGGCGAGATACAATAGTATATCTAGATGATGGTGACCCTATTCTGATTGGCCGAGCTTACGGACGAGTTAGTAGGCATTTACTGCACGAAGAGTTGCTGCAACGGTTAGTTTACCATTCACCGAGTCAATTTTCTTGTTATGTATCTCATATAGTTACTGTAAAGATGTAATCGATATTAATGTTGCTTAGGTGTGTCAAGTCAGGTGTAACATATCTCAGCTCCAAAGTTGAAAACATCGTCGAAGCAGCCAATGGCCATAGTCTTGTCACTTGCGAGAATGACATGATAATTCCCTGCCGGTAAGAAAAGGACATCGGACATCATTGATTTGTATGACTGTTAATCATTCATTATCTGAAGATTTTAATGTTGTATTATAGGCTTGCCACTGTTGCATCAGGAGCTGCATCTGGGAAGTTGTTGCGTTATGAGGTGGGCGGACCGAGGGTCTCTGTTCAGACAGCTTATGGAGTGGAGGTTGAGGTAATATATGTCTTTAACATCCACCAGCGCAGAGATCAAACTTTTATGAGCCAATCCAGGAGAACTTTGAGACATTTTATGACGTTGCAACTTCCGTGAAGTTCAAATAACTACATTGACGGAGGCTGCAATATTGCTGTCTTTTACTTGATGAAGATACAAATTCTGATTGCAATTGCTTGATACGGTCTTCTCTTTTTGTCTCAGTGGAGGTCAGTTCTAAGCTTTTTTGTCTCTATAATTACTGCCTCTTTAGGTGGAAAACAATCCTTATGATCCTAGCCTGATGGTATTCATGGACTACAGAGATCACATCAGACAAGAAGTTCCACTTGCAGAAGGCGATTGCCCAACCTTTTTATACGCGATGCCCATGTCACCAACTAGGGTGTTCTTTGAGGTTTCTTCTGCGCAGCTTGCAGCATTGGCAGTGCAACTGCAGTTCTTTATTATCTGAGCTGATCTTGTCCAAATTCTTTACAGGAAACTTGCTTGGCTTCGAAAGATGCCATGCCTTTTAGTTTATTAAAGGAGAAGTTGATGTTGAGATTGAAGACAATGGATATCCAAATTACAAAAGTTCATGAAGAGGTTAACCTTCTAACTATTACTGACTATTTTATAATGCCATTGTTATTGTGGCTGCAGATGTAACTTTTTCTTCTTGTAAAATACTCCTGATGTTGGAAGTTATCATCATGACATACGTCTTCAGGAATGGTCATATATTCCAGTTGGTGGATCCTTGCCCAATACGGAGCAAAAGAATCTTGCATTTGGTGCTGCTGCCAGTATGGTACATCCAGCTACAGGTGAAAAAGAATCGGGCTTTTCATATCTTGTGATGGAAAAATCAATTCAGAAAAACTAGTTTCTTAATTATGAAAACAATCAACACTTCTCTTCAAGCAGGCTACTCGGTGGTAAGGTCTCTATCTGAAGCACCAAAATATGCATCGGCAATAGCAGGCGTTTTAAAGCCACGTCATTTGATGCTTGCTCTGTCTGGTGAGGGGACCCCTAGCAACATTTCAATGCAAGGTTTGCTCCCACTTTCAGTCCCTTTGCCTTTGCACACAAGTCCCTTTTTGCGAACTTTGCCCTTTCAAAAGTTCAGTCGCAACTCACAAGAGTATGTGCTTCTAGATTGGCCTGCATCTAAAAATTTCTTGAGCTTAACTGATTCCATACTCCATGGACCCACCCAGGGCTTAGTGTTAATTTAGTCATTTCGCCACTCTGCAGCTATAGTTTAGCCCGCGAGGTTGCGCTTCAACAACTATTTTATGAATAAGATTGTCTTGTTCTACTCATTTAGGATTGATTGATGTTTATATGCTCTTCCATTTCCCTTCATTCAGCTTGGAGTAACTTATGGCCCCAAGAACGAAAACGACAAAGGGCATTTTTCCTTTTCGGACTGGCACTTATTGTTCAGCTTGACATTGAGGGAATCCGGACATTTTTTCACACTTTCTTTCGCCTACCTAGATGGTAATTGTGCCATGTCCATTATCTCATCTCTTTTCTCAGAAGAACTACTTGAGTTGAGAAGCAGCAGGATTGCTAAGCTGCTTTTCTTTTTATACACAGGATGTGGCAGGGATTTCTGGGCTCAACTCTTTCTTCCGGGGACCTCATGCTCTTTGCATTCCACATGTTTGCTATAGCACCAAATGACTTGAGAATGTCCCTCATCCGACATTTACTTTCTGATCCAACAGGTGCCACCATGATAAGAACATATCTCACTATTTAAATGGTATGAACTTTCACCCTTGTTTTGAAAAATTATCTTTGGTGCATGCTATCTAGAATCTCCAGCTGCTTCTGTTACGAGGTAACCCAATGTGCATACATTCTTATTAACAGGCTTGATAAATATGCCTCGAGGGGTTTATAATACACCCAATGCAGAGATCGAGTCTTACAGTAGATCAGACGCCTCTGTTTGGAAACTCTTACAATGCTAGTTGTCTTTTGTGGTAGAATTTTTACATGTGAATTAGTTTCGTGAATACAACAAGAATTATCGATGGTTTTACTGCTGAGGATCTGCGAAAGGGGGATGTATCCTATGACAGGGATAAGAGTGGAAATCACTGATGTTGATACATAATTCTCAAGAAGGCGTAGCTTATTGTGCACAATCAAAGCTGCATAGAAGAACTCATCAGACGAGCAAGAGTCCACGATGTCCTTCGTCTAGGTGCCAAGGGACATCCAATTCCAAGAACTCGTACTGATAGTTCTACGTGCTGGGAGAAAAACAGTTCTTGGGAAACTCCAGTTGCCCATGACATTGAGTGCAAAAAGGGCCTCACAGCTATTCTCTTTGCCAAGAGGAGGGCATGTTTCATCAGCTTTAGCATTGGTGCCCTCATAGAGAAGTAGTAGAAAGAGTACCCACGTTTTAGATAGGCGAGTTTCAGGAATTGATCCTGGACGAGGAAGCTACAGAGACTGGATATGCTTCCAGATGATGGCGCAACTTTGCAGTTCACACTTGTTAGTGAGAAACCAATGTTTGACATCATCCTCGTTGAAAACGAGCTAAGTGGAACCCTTGGAAGTATCCCCTGAGCTGAGTACCTGGCATGAGAAGAGTTCATATTCTGGAAACATGAACTCTCAGGAAAATCAGACATACTCCACCCTGCACGGTATTAAACCACGGTTGTTGAGAGGTGGTCCAAGCTGGTCGAGAGTTGTCAGACTTAAGGTCTACCCACATGGAAAACACCGTAGGAACCGCTTGAACGGTCCCATTCCACTTACCACTTAACGAGCAGTGGGAAGTTCTAGCCGCAATCCCTTCTGGACACCTCGGCACATAGAACGATTTTCAGTATCTTGTTCTGGTAATTGGTGAAGCTCAACCAGCGAGAGAGATTCATTCCACTCTTGAAATTCAGTCAACTGCCCGGACTCTGATAGGAATAGCGGGATCAATGCCACGATGCATCTTGTCTACCTTCCCAGGAGTCTCGTCCTTCTAAAAGATTGGCCTGGATGCCTATGTAAGCGGGACAGATAGGCGAGAGGAGAGCAAAGCATGACCATGTGAGTTATTCCGTCAATAAGGCAAAACTCCTATCACCACGGAAAGGCAGAAATCTTTCTCAGTAAGGCACATGTGCACCCCTTGAACCCTTCAGTTGATCACTTGGTTCGAACTCAATATCAGCACGTGTACCAAGAGCTACTCCGTCCATGTCTGTAATCAACCCTCTAGGCAGCCAGGTAGTCCTGGTTGCATAGTAGGTCAACCGAGCTACTGTGATGGGGCCTCTCGTCTCGCAGTAAGATTGGTGCCACGTGTAGCTGAAGAAGCAGATTATCTCAGGATTGTCGGCGGACATCTCGACCACGAAACTGTCCAACACGTTAATTCTCGGAAGCAGCCAGTGATATACGTCCTCCTTTGTGAATACAGGCGCGATGGCAAACTGTCTTGGGTAGAAGACAGTTTGTACTAGTAACTTTGAAGACCTGGACTTTTTGTTAGATCCAGTTGCAGTTCCCAGAGTCTAGAAACTGCTGCCGGTGCTGGCATGAACAATTTACACCGAGAAACCTGCCGCCATATGCCTTCCCTTTTAACCCGTCTCAATATTTCGGTGAAAAGGATGCCCGGATGTATCGCGTATTCTACGGTGGGATGCACATACATCGATGTCGGAGTTGCGTGTTGTAAGAACATACGGGCAGGTGAGAGTCTAGTCCTGAGTTAAGAAGATGAAATGCCTTAGGTTTTCTAAGGAGAACCGTTATTATTTTTACCCTATTATCTGAATTTAAGTATCAAGGTTTCCTTACGAACCATAGAATTCTCTATCGTTCCCTTTATCCTATTCGTTTTCTCGTTGTTTTTCTGTGATTTCTCCTATTTTCGCTACGCTACTCCATCAATATGCAAGGCCGCCATCGGCATAGCCACATCTTGAACTCCGATTGTGGTCGGTGCTGCAAACACAAATCCCACGAGTTCTCCAGATGGCACTTTCTGCACCCCGACGTGCCAATCAACAAAATAACCGGGTGGACATAAGGACCACTGGAGATACTCTCTGCTGTCGTAGATCATCATGACCAGCACCTCTGTCTTTAACGAGATTGTAGATCTCATCACAAATGCCTTCGTTCATCAAGTTGCATATGCTCCATTTGAATCCAGTCGGGAGTTCGTATGGGGTTGCTCTGACATCAGATCATTCATCTTGTTGCAGATGCCTTCTCCCAGCATTTTGCCTATAGATTCTTGGGATGGCGTATCTTGCGATAATGTTTTGAGTTCCACTGGAGAATCAATCACCCAGACCATGCGTCAGATATTCCGAAAGCCATTGTTCTTTAGTCTACAGCAACACCGATTCATATCCATTAAAAATCGAAAACACTTGAAAGCCATCGAAAAGACGCAGACCAAGAAAATGCTTCTCCTAACACGAGACTCAAAATCGATCATAACTCATAAAACCGGCTATTCGCTGGGAAACTGATTAGACGACGAATCTTGCATCAAGTCAAGAGAGTAAAGCAAAACATCGTTCCAGAAACTTACGCCAGGAGACTGCAACAACTGGCGATGAGATTTCGTCCGTCGAAGTACTCAGCATGTGAAATGTGGGAAAGATCGAAGTAACTCTTAGGAGGAGGAATATTGGACTTAGAGAAGCTGACGATCAAAATTGACTGTATGAGAAAGAAGAAAGAATGTATTTGTTCAGTTGAGGCTCTAAATTGTTTTGGGTCGCATAATACATTTAAGCCAAAATATAGGTTCGTAGCCCTAAATATGATCAAATTTTCTTCTCTGTCGATATTTTACTTTGTTATATGAACATGTCCGCAACTATATGTTGTACTTTTTTCCTATTCAATTCGTACCTTATCATGACGTGGCAATAACGGAGTCCTATGTGTATCTTGATGACAATTCTACCTGAACAAAAAACTACAATGTTGGATAAAATATATATTTATGGTCTTAACTTTGAGTCAACTTCTGTTTTGTTATTAACTTAGTTTGTTATATAATTTTGTCACTAAATTTTGTTTTTATTTTTATTTTTGGATAATTTTGAATTTCTTCTGATGAAAGCCAAATAAGACCTTAATATAGTCTGACCAGTGTCCTATATTAGCGAAGTCATTCATTCACCTCATAATCCACTTTATCTGTAGTAGCAACCCATAATAGAATATTATTCAACCTTCATCGATTTTATATATTTTTTGACAGCATCAGCAACTATCGTCAAACTTCGGCTTCCAATTTAATTGATTTATCCATTAAAATTTTAAAATAAAAAAATATACGAAATGTTTCGATAGTATTTCCCATTTTTGTAATTTTTTTCATTTTTAGTCAATAAATGAAAATTTTCTATTAAAGTCTGTTTGGCTTACGATAAAATTCAAAATTGGTAAAAATCAAAATAAAAATAAAAGTGAGTGAAAAAATTATATAACAAAATGACAAAACAGAAAGTTAATTTAAAATTGTGGCCATAAATTGATATTTTGGCACTCTAGGTAGAATTGTCACGTCACATAGTACTCTATTACTTTTCCACGTAGGCGTAATACCGTTATGGATTGACCAGAAAAAATGTATAACACGTAGTTACAGACATATTCATATAACAAAGTAAAATGATAGAGAAAAAAGTTCGATCATGAAACGTATATTTTGCGTATACGTATATAAAAAATTAAAACTAATTACTTTAAATACACCCTCCCCCCATCTAACTCTCTAGTTCTGATTTCACCTTCCCGAGTTTAGCATCGATCAAGGTTCGGCTTTTGGCGCTCTGGGTATTCTACAGGTGTGTGATTACTTCTTGTTGGTCTCCTCCATGACGGATTTGAAAAAACATGTGTTGTTGTTGTTGTTGTGGTTGGTTAGTTGGTTTAATTTGTGTGCGTGTGTGCGCCTTTTTCTTTTTTTTTTTTTTTGGTTGGAGGGTTGCTGGGGATTTTGGGTTGTTTTGATTGAAAGAGAGTGTATTGACCGCACCTTCTTTGGTTTCTGGGTGTTCTTTTTTCGAGTTAGTAGTTATGTCGAGTTACTGGATGAGGGAGTGAAGTAGTGGGGGCTGTCTTTGCTTGTGGTTGTGGGTGAGTTGTGATTTGGGGAAGTCGGTTTAGGATTCTTTCTGTCGTAGTCGTACTTGGATCGTTGATCGTGAAAAGAGGATGACTCATGAGTGTCGATGACTGAGACAGTCCCGAGAGTCTCCTTCGGGTGATCGAAGGATTTGTTGGCAACTTGTTGGTTTCCATAGGGAGTGCAATATCTTGTGTTATTGGCGGGCTAAGCTTAGTTGCTGGGATTACTCTTCTTTCCTTTATTTTTTCTGTGGGGTTGCTAGGGAGTTTCTGTTTTTGATCTTTTTGGTCGTTTGAATGAGAGCTTCTGTATGGGGTCTGCCCTTTTCTGGTTTCTGGTGTTCTTTTTCGCTCGAGTGTTTCTGTTTCGTTACTCGATGAGGGAGTGAAGTCATGCACTGTTGTTTTTTGTAAGTCTGAATTCGATGCCGTCATGCTTCAAAAAAAGAGGAAGAATTATACGGATTGAGATAATTCTGAGAGTTAGAATCCAAATACTTTCTTTATTTAGGCCTTAGAACTTGTGCCCCCTAATCTTTGGATCTTGTCGGCTCGAATCTTTGCTAAACTTGTTTTGTGAGAGCGATGCTTTGAGCAGACATGGCTGGAACGGCGGAAGGGTGTCGGCTTTTGACTCTGGACAGTATGACGCTAAGATGAATGAGCTGTAAGAAATGCCCTTTTCTGCTTCTCATGGTTATGACTATGATTACTGGTCGCTTTTATGGTTATTATTCATTTGGCCAGCGTTGTTCGTTTAGCGGGGCCTGATGGATATTTAGTTTTTGATACCTTGCAGACTCTCAGCTGATGGAGAGGATTTCTTTACCTCTTATGACGAGGTTTATGAGACCTTTGATGCCATGGGTTTGCAGGAGAACCTCTTGAAGGGCATATACGCTTATGGTAGACTATTCATCTTTTCTTTAGCTATCCATTCTGTATAAAATTCCACATAGAGCAACTTCATTTAGGAAGTTTTTTACTTTTGAGAATCATTGGTGTGGTAGATGAAACAGACTTTTGGAAAAACTTTTATCATCATTGTTTCACGTTGATGGGTCATTATGTTTCCTGTAATAAGTTGAGAGAGGTGGGTAATGTTATGTATTAATTTGCGCTTGCTGGTTATGTGTTTGAAGCTCGATTTTGATTGACTTCTCTGTGATCCTCTTTATAGATGTGCTCAGTGTTATCCCGTAATGGTAAAACATGGTGATCGAGTACCTAATTCTCACTCGTAGGATTCGAAAAGCCCTCCGCCATTCAGCAGAGGGGGATAGTTCCATTCTGCAAAGGATTGGATGTCATCCAACATGCCCAGTCGGGTTCCGGAAAGACTGCTACCTTTTGCTCTGGCATTCTGCAGCAACTCAACTACAGTTTGGTGGACTGCCAGGGCTTTGGTCTTGGCACCTACTAGGGAACTCGCCCAACAGATTGAAAGGGTCATGTGAGCTCTTGGAGATTATCTTGGAGTCAAAGTCCATGCCTGTGTTGGTGGGACAATTGTCAGGGAAGACCAGCGGATTCTTTCCAGCAGGGTTCATGTCGTGGTTGGTACGCCAGGCCGTGTCTTCGACATGCTTCGTAGGCAGTCTCTTCGTCCTGATCACATCAAGATGTTTGTGCTGGACGAGGCTGATGAAATGCTCTCGCGTGGTTTTAAGGATCAGGTAGGCCTAGATCAATTTGAACTTTCAGAAAAAGTCTTTGTTGGATTAATAATTATGTGATAATATGCTGATATTTTTATTTGCATCTCTCAGATCTATGATATTTTCCAGCTTCTTCCTCCAAAGATCCAAGTTGGTGTGTTTTCTGCTACGATGCCACCTGAGGCCCTCGAAATTACGAGGAAGTTCGTGAACAAACCAGTCAGGATCCTCGTGAAGTGCGATGAGCTCACCCGGGAGGGTATAAAGCAGTTCTATGTCAACGTCGAGAAGGAGGAGTGGAAGCTTGAGACTCTGTGCGATTTGTACGAAACCTTGGCGATCACCCAGAGCGTCATCTTCGTCAACACCCGGCGCAAAGTCGATTGGCTTACCGACAAAATGAGGAGCCGCGACCACACCGTGTCAGCTACTCGTGGAGACATGGACCAGAACACCGGAGACATCATCATGTGCGAATTCCGATCAGGGTCGTCTCGCGTGGTTATAACCACTGACCTTCTGGCCCGGGGCATCGACGTCCAACAAGTGTCCCTCGTGATTAACTATGACCTGCCAACACAGCCGGAGAACTACCTCCATCGTATTGGACGTGGTGGGAGGTTTGGCCAGAAAGGTGTCGCAATCAATTTCGTGACCAAGGACGATGAGAGAATGCTGGCTGATATACAAAGGTTCTACAATGTGGTCGTAGAGGAGCTTCCGGTCAACGTCGCGGATCTTCTGTAGCGAGATTTTGGCCTTGTATGACCGAGTCTGTCAACATAACAACCTGTGTTGTGTCATAGCCCACTGAGTTCTACGTTGAACATTTCATTGGGACTTCAATAAATTTCGAGACTTGGGGTATAACCTTCTGCTGTGCTGTGGTTCCACTTTATAGTTGTCATGTATTACTACAGCTACCTCACTTTTCCTGTGTTTTTTTTACACATCCCATCGTCTTCAGTGTTCTATTTATTAGAACTGGGGCATATAACCTTAGCCAGATGTAGTGTGAAGGAGGAGGACACCATGTCTTGCTCCATCCGATCCCCCACCTTTTGCTAAGCCCCCCCCCCCCCAAATGGCTATACGATTTGTTGAAATCTTGATATAAGATTCAGGACTTTGGACTTCGTCTTCGTCTTCCTGGTGCTTATAAACCACTCCCATCTTTTTCTTTGTCTTTTGAGTTATTGTACAAGGATAACATAATATAAATAAATTTCCAAAAAAAAACTAATCCAATTTTCCATAGCGAAAATGGTGGACAATTACCCTATTTTTTTGGTGGACCCGTGACCAACAGGAGTAGGGACTCTAAAATGAATACAAATTTGGAAAAAAGTGAAGGGGAAGATCCCTACGGCTTCCAACGCCACGCCAGCCGGCCAAACATATTTACCTCTTCCCCGCTTGTGTCGATCACGAGCATAACCATAACCGGCTGATCTGAACCTCCGATGAGTTCCTCCTCGGATGGATCCGTGCAGACGTAAGTTCACCGTTTTACTTTCAGAAGCGAACCCTCTCGTCACCTTCGAAACGGAGCCTCTCTATGCCCTTGAGGGCAGAGTCGTAATTCTTGAGGTGCGATGTGCTCCTCCCAGTCGATGCGTGCCTGATCTCCTCTCTGCGACCGCTGCTGCTGGAATTTTTGGGCATTGGTAGCGGGCTGGGCTCCGCTGTGCGGCGTCGAAGGGAATCCGGCTCGGTTCCGATAAATGCATCATGGCCACTGGAAACAGCTGCCGCACGTCTTGATGATCCAGTAGACCTCCCCAGAAACCCCGATCTCGAAATCTGCAGACAAATTTCAAGTTTAGAAGGGAATTGGCCAAGCCTTTGTTGTTAACGCTAAGCTATCTATGCCCAAAAGACATCGATTTTATAGACGAGTCTGATTCTTTTACCACCGCTTCTTTGGAGATGGCGCCATCATTGGTGACCGGGCCTTTTTGCTTAGAGAAACTTCCGGTGTGTGCCGTTGCAGCAGAAATCCTCCGCCTAGATGGGTCCATAGATAACCCAATAGGATGGCCGTCTTCGCCTCCTGCAAGAATCATTTGAAGGATCTATTAGTGACTCTCTCCCCACAGAGTGGAAGCCAAGAGCAGGAGAATCTTTAAATGTCATGCGGATCTCAGAAAATCAATTACCCGAATGTCTTTCAACATTTCCAGGGAGAGGGATCCCCGCACTTGGGCCTGCACCAGGACCCTGACATAAACAGAGAAAGGGTATCAGTACCCTGTCCAACTATACCACGTTTTGTATGTAGCACCCAATGGAACACTTACTAATGAACGAGATGGGGGTGTTGCCATTTGAGACTGCTGATATTTCAGAATGGTCCAATCAAACACGTAATCAAACTGGAAACCTGGCACCCAATTGGTATAATACAGTCCATCTCAGGAAAATAATTAGTGAAAATTAAAAGAAAAGGCAACTTCAATGGGGAACGACACAACACCTTCACGAATAAAAAGGTCCCGAAACAATCTCTTCAAATATGCATAGTCTGGCTTGTCATCAAATCTCAGAGAACGACAGTAGTGAAAATAGGAAGCAAACTCACTCGGATATCCACGACATAGTGCCTGGAAAGGAATGAAACAGGCTTAGTGGTTATACCAAGTCAAAGAAGAGAGAATATAGGAGTATGTATGGTTCATTGTACCTCGATGGAGGTAGAAACCTTCTTTTCACTAATCTTCTCATATTTTTGTTTCTTAGTTCCCGCTTTAAGACCTTGCCAAGGAAGGCTGCCATTTTATGGAGGTCTTGTAAGGATGGCAACGATCACTACAGAATGGAAAGAAAGAAATTCGAGAAGCTGTAGTTACCTTCCTCTTAGAAAGTACATGAGGACATAACCAAGAGATTCCAAATCATCTCGCCGACTTTGCTCTGCATGATCAACACAAGGATGAAGTGGAGATGACAAGAGCTAATCAAGGAGGCAGCATAATCGACAGACACTGACCAAAAAAAGTAAAAGGTTCACCATACCAATTCCAAGGTGGGTGTTCATGCTAGCATATCTAGCGGTTCCGGTTAAATTCTTATTTTCCCTGCAGATTGGATTCAATAATTTCAATTAGAAAGAATCTCTCTCACAACTAAAGCATAAGAAAGAATCCTGCAAAGACTGAATATTGATAAGGAGAGACAGCAAGAAGTTTAATCATTGAATGTCACTGGTTAATTATTTCGCAAGACAAAATTTTACACCCACAAAAAAGCGACTAAGCCAAGGTTTAAATTGTTAAAAATTCAACATTTGAGGCAAACGAAAAAAATATGTGTGAGTGTCACAAATGGATAACTGTAGTAAGTACAGAAGCTAAACAGGATAAGTGATGGACCAAGTGTCCAGTTATTAACCACAACCATTCTAAATTGGTTAGCACTTAAATGTGGTCTTCAGCAATCTAAACGCCTTTCGACTGGACCCTCCAACCATCTACTGTAACCCTTAATAGCCAGTCATCTTCCAACTTATCCTACAAGACACCGCTACAATAATGTTATGATCAGAATACTAGATTATTTTTATCTCTAATCGACACGTGGCTTCGACTTTGACCCTTAAAAATCATGAGGCGAAAATAATAGAGTGATTTAGTGGTATATCATTTCCTGCTCAAAACATGAAAAAATGCCTAAAAATGTAATTTAGGGACAAAAAGAAATAAGGCCAAATGAAACCCAGTCACCTGTAGGGGATGTGCTGGTGGGTAGAACTATCTCGGTACTTCTTCGCCAGACCAAAGTCAATTACATAGACCTGAAAAAACAAGTTCTACCTCAGCCACAATGCTTTGCAAGAAAATAAAGTTTATGCAGATCCAGACCAGAGAGCAATAAGCAAAAACCTGGTTAGCTCTTCGTCCCAAACCCATCACAAAGTTATCTGGCTTAATATCCCGGTGAAGAAAGCATTTTGAGTGCACAAACTCCACACGATTAATCTGGAATAGGGTATATAGTCAAATATCAAGCATGCTATCCACTGTTAAAGGATTCAACATATGATAATTAAAGTGAAAGTACCATTTGGTCCGCAAGCATTAACACAGTCTTCAAAGACATTTTTCTGCTACAAAAATTGAATAAATCTTCAAGACTAGGACCTAGAAGATCCATTACAAGGACGTTGTATTCTCCTTCAACGCCAAACCACCTAATGTTAGGAATCCCAGCTGCCAATGTAGAAACAAATCGGATCACTTTCGCCAAAATGCAATGGAGAGAAAAAGACAAAAATGTGCTGAGAGAATAAGCACAGGGGATTACTTCCTCCCTGTAGGATTCGGTATAACTTAGATTCATACAGTAGTTGAGGATGCTTCGTCTTGATATTCTCCTGCAAATAAGATGTGGATAATATAACCGTAACCTTCAACAAAAACTGGCATAGGCATAGCCCATCAAAAAAAGCTCGCAGTGATCAACAACTAACACACGTATTAATTAAAACAAGCAAATGTGCCACGAAACAAATGGCAATGAGTTTCTCTAAAAGCAATACTCTGACACAAGCAATCGCCCCAGGTTTTTCCAAAACTGTCCTGAACATAGCGAAAATCGAGAGCAAAAACAAACACTACTCTAATGTAAAACGCTAATCCATCCACTAAAAGAACACAGTGTCATGTCATCACAAGATGGCCTCCATACAGAAACTATTTATCAAGCCAAACAACCACTGGAATCACCGTGAAAAAAGGGATCTTATTTCCAATAAATTCAGCCTTGACAATGGATAAATAAACAGGGATAGAGAGGAAGGAACACTAGCCTAACAATGGACTTATCCAGCCAAAAAACCATAGCCATCCGCCAATTAAATTGCCTCTGGCGCCGACATCCGACAGAATTAACAGCGGAAGAACCACCACGCAATGCACCAAATGGGAAAGAAAAAAGAATTAAAGAAAACAAAAGGAAACTCACGAGCTTAATGGCGACCTCTTCGTTCGTCTGTAAATTCGTACCTTCAACATAAAATCAAAACCGACCAGAATCAACATAAAAAGGATCGGACGAACGAAGAACAATAAGAAAAGAAAGAAAAGAGAATCCTCAGATTCAGTCGGACGAACCGAGGTAGATCTCCCCGAAAGATCCACCGCCGATCTTCCTCCCTAGCCGGAACTTGTTACCAACCCTCGGCTCCATCCCTCCTCCCTTCCGCCCACCCAACCCTAACTCCGACTCCTCCGGCTCTTCCTCCGCCGCTAAGCGACCACCGCAGACAGAAAAGAAACACCGGTGGGGGTGGAGAACCGGAACAAACAGGAGACAGACGAGCGTCGATTTCCTAACAGTCGGCCGTTAGGGCGGTTACAACAGAATTTGGCGACATCGCTGCCAGGAACGTGAGAGGGGAGGCATTAAGAGGAGGAGGAGACAAAGAAGAAAAAGGATCTCGCGTGGGGGCCGGAGGAGGAAGAGGTTTGAGGGTCGAGGAGATTTATTGCATTTTATTACCCGATTAAAAATAATAATAAGATCTTAATGTTATTCCCCACAAAACGACATTTATTTTATCCATGATAAATGAGAAACGACATTCAACTCGAATTTCGGAAGGAACCGAATACGACAACGATGATACCCAACCCAGTAAAAACAACAATGATAATGATAATGTATTAGGTATTGGAAGTTGGAAATCTTCTTACTGGTGCTTAAAGAAAAGGAATTTATTAGCCTGGGGTGGTTATCATCAATGACGTCCAAGATGAACTTTCACCCTCTAAACCCTTCGTGTGCGCGCCCCCATATCAAACGTATACGCATTCCCTTTCCAATTATGTGATCAAGCACCGGGTCAAAATTCAAATGGACCAGGTCTGGCAAATGTTTCCGGGTTATTTGGACGGCCGCGACGCCAACCCCGACCATGTCTACTCCTTTTTTTGCCAGAGTAGTACTCGTTGGCTTTGCTTTCGTTCCTTTCTTGATCATTAGGTGTACCCCAAGGCTTTTCAATGGCTTTGGAGATGACTGGAGGAATAGGACCAGGAACTTGCAACGGCTCTTATTCGCCAGTTGCTACTACAGACCCCCACATCATCCTTGAAGGGATGTACAAGAGTCGAACATGGTCCGACTCAGGAGAACTGGGGCCAGTATCGCACAGAAGGCCACACCAACAATGTCCCCGTACTGTTCCTAGTCTACGAAGAAATTAATGAAGAATTCCTGGCTTTGATGGCCGAACCAATTTGGAATCTCTTTTTTCTGGGATTATATTGCTGATGCGAGAATCTCCGAGTGAATCCTGCAACGATGGAAATCCAGAATTACCATGCCAATAGCAAACTCGGACTCACCGACAAATTATAGCGTTCGGCTCAGAGTACTAAAGCAAGCTTTAACCGGAATAGGAAGAGACAGGTGGAGTAAAACGGCACGGTTACCTCAATCGAAAGCATATAGTTTGAGCAACCTTCTGCGATAGACGTGTTAAGAAAGGTGGGAGCTCTCGGATTTCTCGTAGTTCTTTGCAGTGCGCCAAATTGAGCCGCTGCAGACCAGTGAATCAACTGATGGAGGTAGGGAGAAGAACAAATCTGATTCCAGACAGATCCAGTATCATCAACTCAGAGAATCAATGAAAATCTTCCAAGGATTCAGCCTCGAGCAAGCCGCAATGTGATAAATCTAAATGAATCTCGGTCTTGAAGAGACAGAGTCAGAGCTAAATTCCCCAGGAAATCCGGAAAATCTTTAAGGTGTGACCAACCACGGAGGGACACTCGTTCAAGATGCTGCAATGAATCTATCCTGCTTGGAATATTTTCCAGAAAAGGATCATTCAGAAAACTAAGTAGCTCAATCCCGACAAAATTCGCGATGGATAGTGGTAGTTCCCCGATAGCAGTTCCTTGTAGCAAGAGTACTTTCAGCAAGGAAGCTCTGAATTCATTTCCTATGACGAGTCTGACGAGTTTCTTGCGGCCAACATGTAGTAAACGAGATGAAGCATACCCAGGCCAGTCGAGCCATCTCGAGCCATTAGGTAAATATATTTGATCACCAGAGTAGAGCACATTATGGGCGACCAAAAATCTGAGCCTCTTCGTGTTAGTAAAGGCTCGAGTGTCGGAGAACAGCTGTTATGGCTTGCCTAACGTTAACTCTATGCCTTCTATTTTACTAGTTCCCTACCAAAATTTTAAATAATAACGGAGCACTTCAGAAAATGAAAAGGTTATATTGCAGAACATTCTCTGTTCGTTACCGAGCCTTCTTCTAAAACGGTAAGAATATCCTCTGAAGACCACGGTCTACTACGCTAGCCCGGCTCTCCAGGAGTTTCTCTGCGACCAATTTCTCTGCCCATTTCTTGGATCATATCGTGCACCTCCAACCTACCAAAGACGGTAGAGATGAGTCACTTCTCAACAAGAACTTTAACCTCGATCACCGGAGAAAGATCACTGCCCTTTAATATCTCCATTGCAGAAACTAATTGATCTCCTTTGAAGAAACACGCGATGACAAGGAAGATCGACTTCTGGGAACCATCCGAGCCGTCGGAGCTTACTTTGAGTGAACAAAAACAACAAGTATTTTCGCGGATGTAGTGTAATTATTATTATAACATCGTTTTCCAAAATTTTATTAGAACAGATTTTATTAGCTTAGAACCTCCTTCGAGAGCAAGGATTTGGTTTGCAGTTGTAGATATCCAGATATGAGCAAGCTCGGGAAACAACTGAAGTCTTCTGCAGTTCAAAAAGTCAACACATCGTGGGCTTTGACATATCGGCCCAAAAACGGACAGCCAAATCCGAGGCCCAGTCTCACATCGCGTCACAGGTTGGATTCGTCCGATGAAGAAAGGGGGGAAAATAGGATAAACCCACGATAAACCCTAGAGATACCCGGCTTACCGAGTTTGGGCAGTTTGATCGTTTGGAATGGGGGTGAGGATTAGGTTGGCGAGGTTTGGGTGCAGGAACAGGCCATTCTACAGGGTCATAGCTGCAAACAGCCGGTCCCCTCGCGATGGAAAGCATCTGGAGAATCTCGGGTATTACCATCCCTTGCCAGGTAATCGTTTTGGATTTGTGGGTATTGAGAAGGGCGCTGGAAGTTTTGATTTTTTTCGTTGGCTGTTGGGAATGGTAGTAGTGGGTGTAGATATTAGTTTTCAAGGTGCTTCTTTGTTTTTTTCTTTTTTCCCGCTCCGGAAACCGGACCTGCGTAGGACACCCGGCTGTGGTGGGTGAGTATTTCAACAAAGTCTCGACCCGAGACCTTCTTTAGCGAATCCAAGCTCCTTACCACTTGGACCAACCCCATGTTGGTAAGGTGCTTCTTTGTTGTTAGTTATTCTGTTGGTAGAGTTGGCTTTTAGCCCTGATGTAGTGTTTTTTCTGTTTTGGTGTAATTAGTGGTTGGCTTGTTGGCCACATGCTGTAGGCCAATAGAGGTGCGTTGAATTGACCAGTAAATCATGTATGAAACTAATGGAAGAGATTTTTGTTTTACTGGAATTACGATAAATGAACACGGGAGAGTGGAAAGGACCACTCAGCTAGGATCACTTTCTTGTTTTTGGGGCTTCAGGGTGTAATGGTCGGGTTATGAATGTTAGAAAGCTAGAAATGGTAGATTTTCTGCAATGGTTCGTTAGTTAGAGGTGACTGAGATCTCAGAGGACTTTCAGGCGCCTAGGGTCTTCGTTAAACTTATGTTCAACGGATGTAATTTGTTTCCTATTTGAAATACCGTGCTCGACGCAGTCTATTTCCTTGCGTTTTTTTAATTTTTTTTTAATGTTTGTGTGATTGGCTAATGACTCGCCATATTTTTTGTTTTGGATAGGTAAGGATGGGGGTAAGCGGATGGGTCTGAACTTTGAAAGGGTGAAGTAAGTCTTGCTTTACTTCCATTTCGTGCGACTGTTCTGTTGTCTCTGTCAAAATGAAGGAAGCATCTGCCTGTTCAATCATACTTGGCAGTCGGGGTTCTTGTTTGGCTGCTCGTTGCATTGAATATTTGTTGATGTACTAGTCGACTGAATATCGGATTAGATAGAATGATTAGATTCTTTACCAACATTCTACAGGTATTGGCTGTCAGTTGGTGCACAACCTTCGGACCCTGTTCAGAACCTTCTCTTCAGGGCCGGGGTGCTTCCTCCTCCACCAATGGTGGCCATGGGACGCAAAGGAGGGCCACGGGACATGCGCCCAGTTGATCCCCTAACCGGACGCATCATCGCCGACAAAGCTGCTACAAATGCAGCAGTTGCATCTGCTCTGGAAGCTGCAAACGCCAGTCAAGAAAAGGCTTCCCCATGAAAATCCTCGACTTACCGGAATCCTGGAAGATGAAATAAAATCCAGTCAGCGGTCTTCTCGCGCGAACAACTCGGACCACCAGCGACCGTTTCTCGAGATACATTGTAGGGTCCAGCTCGTTTGAAGCATTGGGGCAGAAATTAGGTGTGATTAACTTGTAGCGACTCTTAAGGAAAAGACCAGGATTGCTGGTGTGTGATTAAAAATCAACGGAGAACGTCAAGTTTTTGTTTTTTTTTCAAACTTTCGTATGTCACGCAGGACGCAGACTCATTTCTCAACCATGGACCTCCTCCGCAAATACTTTTAAAACTTCTCAGGCACTATAAAATTCGAACGAGTAATTGCCAATAATTTCTCCCTTTAGCAGCCTCGAACAACAAACCATCCCCAGTAGCCGCCCCTTGGAGCAATCCATCTCAATGTTTTTTCTTTCCACTATCTTAATCACACGATTGGGAGAAGAGTCTGCATTTGCCTTATGATTTAGGGAAATTATTAAAGATACGTTCTCGTGTAATGTTTGTATGTGGCGTCTGCTAACTCTTCTTGGTTGAAAGTGATCGTTTCTTTTAGTTTTTTTATTTATTTAAAATAAGACTGATTTTGATTGACAGGAAGAGTCTCTATATATTTGAACAAGAAGTTTATCGTCGGTCAAAACACAGCAGCAAAACCAACACGGGGTTGATCTAAGTGGTAAGAAGCTTGGATTCGCTTAAGGAGGTATCGGGTTCGAAACCTACCGTACGCAGCCACCCCTGTTGGTAGACTCACCCACCATAGCCAGGTGTCCTACCCGAGTCGAGTCCAGATTAGTCGGAGCGATATTCCGAAAACCGGGCGGGCAGAAAAAAAAACACAGCAGCAAAGATTTGGCCCCCATTCTTGTGGTGGGGGGGGGGGGGGGGGGGGGGTTCATGGACAAGTTTCGATCTTTATGATAATCACGGGGAACTAATAATTTTATTTTATTATCCTCTTTTCTTTCTTTCTTTGTTGATGTGAGTTGAGGTGTTTGGATCAATCCCATGAGAAATTATTCAATAATATGGTTTTTCTTTATTATACACATTTTGAACGAGAACTGGGGGGCTTTGTATAAACAAAGTACAATGTTTGGACCAGAATTTTCTCAGTTAAGACTAGTCCAATGAAGGACAAGGAGAAAGAAGGGGGGGGGGGGGGAGGGCAAAAGTAAAAGAGGAAGAAGACACATTATGGACCCTACATTCTCTTCAATTCACTCTAATCATTGCAAGAAAAACCGGGAGAAGATAAGAAGAGAAAGGAACGCCCTTTAAAATGACATTTTTCACCTAGCAAGCTAATGGAAATTCATTTATACGATGGACAATCATCTCCACCGGAAATCTAATTTAGACGGACAAATAAATTTGAATCGTTCGTATCAGTCACGTCAACATATAACCATTTTTTTTTTATAAGTAAATCGATCATTGTGATGGTGGCAAGTCAGCGACGACTCTTCTCACGGCTTCTCCGAGGGCAGACTCGTCCCGATCATCCCCCTGTTTCAAATACATTATTATTATTATTGTTGTTAATTATTAACAAGTAAATGAATGAACATAAACGCTCTGCTTCGATTCTCGAAAGTAAATTGAACGAATATGAAAAATTTGCAGTTTCGTAATTTCTTGTAATGGGACGGGATTTTGATTTAAGCTGAGGAAATTTTGGGAGAGTTTTCGACGGATGATGTCTTTAGTGAGACGAATCCCTTCTTCCTCCCTCCTTCGCCTGTCTCTATCTAACGTTCATTAAAAGACTCGTCGATTTTGATGTTTCTCTGTGCCACACAAAGGAAAAATAAACCAGCCTGGGGGTGGGATAAACTGATCGCATCGACCGTACGTACGGTACGTACCTGGACATGTAGCCGCATCGAGACATGGTTCACGATGCCGCTTCTTTGCGTGACTCGGGCATCGGCTTCGATCGACAACACGTTTATGTTCCTCGTCTGGTTCATGAACTCCAGGATTCGAATCACGAGGTCTGTTGTCGGGATATTACCCCTCGCGGTGACTTGGAGGTCAACGATCCGTTCCTGCGACGAGTTAGATGCCATGTCCGAGATGGTATGAATGTGGACCTTGACTCCGCTTCTCATTTGGTCGGGGCTGGAACCAGTGGGCACGGGCTCGTCCCGGGCGGATTCATTGGTAGGAGGAGGCAGATGCTGTGCCTCGAGGATAGCGTTCTTCCTACGGAGGTCGTCGACTTGTGAACTCAAGGAGCGCAAGTACTCCCTCGTGGTACCGAGCACCGATGCTTTATCTTTCTGTAGGGGGGGGGGGAAGGTAAGAACCCAAGTATAATACCTTAAAACAGGTAAAGCCGTAAATTACGATATACAGTTATAATTGTCAGTTATCACCTTGGTTCCAGGTGGAAGTAAGGCTTTCAATGACTGAAAGCTCTCGTTGAGCTTCTCCCGTCGTTTCCTTTCGGACATCATGTGGTGCATCTGGGTTGCAGAGATTGGCCTACAGTGGCTGCCGCTGGAGATGGCAGCACCTTGCATCCTTTCGCCAATCCTTATCATATTCATGCTTCTATAGTACGTGATCGCCCTTTTTAGCATGCTGAGCCTGCGGGAGCTGCTTGGTTTGAATTGTGTTGCGGCCACGTAACTCTTGAAAGCACTTGGCCATGGACTCTGCAGAGGCTGCTGCAGTTGTTGTTCTTCTTGTGGTGCCTGCTGCTGTGGCTGTTGAGAAGTCGGAAACAATGAAGGAGAAGCCATGACTGCAAGGAATGCGCTTGTCATTGCAGCATGATCGTTCTCGGGAGTCGGGAATTGCGGGAGTGGTGGTGGGCAAGTGGCGGTGGTGCCCGTGGTAGTGGGGATTACCGATAATGCTTTGCAAGGAGATGAAGTGGTGGTGGGTAAGCCGAGAAAAAGAGAAGAGTACTCGGGGCTGTCCATAGAGAGAGATCTCAAAGAAGAAGATGAGGAGGAAAGAGGGTTCGGATTCTCTGCCAGCATCGGGAGGTCTCTCACCGGGAGATGCCTCGAGAAATCCTCCGGGAAAAGGTTCATGATCTGCACTTCCAAATCTGCCTGAGAAAGCAAAGACCAGAAGATTCTTAAAGAGGGAAGCACTCGTCTGTGCTAGTACGATGAATCGGTATCACGTTCATAAATTACCAGAGGAACATCGGAGAAACCTAGCTCGATCTCGCCGCTCTGGCACCCCATGAATACCGCGATCTTCACCATGGGAAACAAAAGAAAATTGACTGAATCCCATCTGGTTTGGTCTTGATTAGATCCTTGCGAAGATCAAAATAACAAGAATCGGTCTTGACGGACCAATTCCGAAACAAATTACTTACCTTTATCCTCGCTTCCTACACAAAGAAATAAAAAATCAGTAATCATCCGCAAAGGAGCACCAAAGAGCAAGCAATGATTGATGTACCTGATAAAACTGTTGTTGAGCATCATTGCTCGCCAGGGTCAGGAGCCGATCGTCCCGTACTTCGATGTATGGAACATTGTTCCCGAACGCCAAACCCGGGACTTGGCCGTGTCTGCGAACGAACTTCTTCCGCACACTCAAGTGGATAACTAATGCCGATTACCAACGGGGTAAAAAAAAAAAAGAACATTGGAACAGATTCATTCTCACCTTGGCTGAACGGGGAACAAGGACTGCTTGTACTGATTGAAAATCACATTCGATCGGAGGTTGCTGGAATCTTGGAACCAACCATCCAAGTAGAACAAGTAGCTGCCGCGAACAGGACAGGACAGGACTTAAAAACCGAGCGGAAGGGGAGCAGCCGAGAACTCGGGTGAAGTTACCTGGGAGCTGGGGACGAGAGGGACCAGAGGCAGGCATAGGAGGAGCCGAGCGACTGCATTAAGATGTGGATGAAGTTAGAGCGACCACCCTCGTCGAGGTGGAAAGCCGCGTCCATCAGCGACAGATGATTCTCATACATGTGATAGGCGGGCGGTAGAGGTAGAGGGTTGGAGGCAAGGCGGAGAGTTCACATATCTGTATATATATAGAGAGAAAGGGATAGGGAAAGAGGAGAGGATGTATGGGGGAGGTTAAATGATAGTTTTTGATATTGGTGGGGGGGTAATACTAGGTGTTAGGTGTTGAAAACCGGGGAAATGGTGGTTCCATGACAAGGTCCTGGAAGGATGGACCAAAGTTACAATTCTACATAAATTAAGAATTATTATTATTATTATTATTAATTAATTATTTTATTAAAATGTAAAAATATAATTAATTGACCAATTAAAACTTTGTCATATAAATAATTCGTGCATCCACTGCCGCGGCGGAGAGAGAGAGAGTTTTGAAAAGTAAAAGTTGGAGGTTGATGCCACGTCATCCAAATCAGCAGTGTGGGCGGCGGTAAAACATAGGATTCATCGTATTTAACACATACTGTTTTTTGATGTCCTTATAAAAAATGGGGGAACCAAAATTTGGGGTTGTTGTAATATACAATTTTTGTTAAAAAGGAAAGCGAAGCCACACCAAATACGTTTTTTTTTTTTTGGGGGGGAGAAAAGTATTTGGGTCAAAGTCAATGGTCTTGAAAGTAGGCCAAAATATGAGGCCCCTCTCTTATTGGTTGCTGTCTCTCCTTTTTTTTTTAACTTTCCTTTTTCCCTTTCTTTTTGTTGCACAACATCGGCCACATAATATATCATCACATACATGAAATGTTAACTGAGGAAAACGGATCATGATGTTATTGGGGGAAACTCTCCTTGGATTCCTCTGTTTCATGCGATGGGATGGATGGAATTGGATTGATGAGCCTGAGCCCGTGGGGTTTGACGATATACTCTTGAGATTTTTCGCCTAATTTGCCATAAGTCGACACTTTTTCTCTTCCTGTTTTTCTTTCTACATGATCTAATATTTACTCCACAACCAAATAGCCCGCGTTCACATTAATATTCACAGGCACGTTGTTTTACTCCTCACCACACGTGACCCCCCCCTCCTCCCCCCACCCTCGAAACATACTTTTTGGGAACAAACATGTTGGAATGAATTGGGTGATGATTAGTTTTAGGATGGACCAGGAGACGAAGTTAAGAAGAGGAAGAGATCCTTTCAAACCTCCTAAATCCCTCTCTTTATTATTTATTTGGGAGTTTCTAAGGTCTTGGTGATGAATGGTCAAATACTAGGAGACTAGCTTTTTTTTTTGGAACTTATGGGAACAGCTTTGATTTCCTTCCTTCTTTCTTTACTTAGTCAAACAAGTTTTAATTACTCTATTTTCCCTTAAGCTTTTGACTTTCTTTCATCTTAATCTCAATGTTTCTTCACCACCTGGATTTCGTCGGGTCCCTTGCCGATCTATGTTTATGTGAGAACGGATAAATCGTGTTTGGAAAAATTTGCTACTTGTAAAAAAAGTAACTAATGATCACTTATAGCAAATGACAATATCTCGATTCCGAAACCTGGAGGAAGTCTACATAAACTTTTGAGAGATTCCAGCAAGTATATCCAGATGCAAGGCCCACTCGGAATCTTCTCTTCTCATCCTTTTTCCGCTTTAACAACTCGGCATTCGTGTGAAACCTCCCGCAAAATAAAATAATAATCCAAACCAAACTTTGGGTCAAGGCTTTCTAGAATTTCAAGAGGCGAGACAGTCAGTCACTTCGATCTATGGTGAAAATCAAGTTGATAAGGGCAATGTAACGAAAATTATTAGTACGACCTTTGAGGACGACTTTCACGACAAAAAAGAAAAGTGAAAAAGAAAAAGAAACCCTGTTCATTAATGAGAGCTTGGGATTGGTATCTGCCTTTCACCGACAATGCTATACGTGAATTTTGTTTGTATGCTGTGTTTATGGGAATGTGAACATTTGCCCTAAAAATTCGAAGACGAGGAGAAACGAGAAACGAGTAAGAAAAAGTATGTAAAAAAAAAAAAAACTTTGTAATAGTGAAAAGGGAAATCATAATCTCAACAAGAGAAAGTAAAACTACAATAAGAGTTTTTTACTCAGTGCAGATAGAATTCATCCATTTAAAAGACTATGTCACACAAGAAATACATTTAATGAGGTTTGGTTTTTTTCTTCTCATTATGGAAATTAAATTCAGAAATTTTTTCCCTTGGGACCAGAAAGAAAGAAAGGAAAAAAACACGGGAAGAAATGGGGACAAGAGGGATGCATTTACTGGTTTTCACACACACCCACAGCTAATGGAAACAAAGATAACAAGGAATATATTGATAAATATTGTTTGTATCGACAAAATTTAAATGTCATCTGCATCTGTGACGTGTAGTCAACATGTTCGTTCGTGGTACGAATCCGTGGTTTCTTAGCTGTCGATGGAGAAGCACCACAATCTCACGATCGTTTCCTCTTCAGACAGATCCCTCGTTTATTGCACACTCTTCTTCACATCATGTAATTAAGTTGACTCGCTGTTCGTCTCGAGGAACTGGCATTCGCCTCCACAGCTCTTTGTGTGGCTGTCTCTTCGTCTGAGTTTTACGCGGTGTGTGTAATTTGTAAGGCATCTTCGAGGATGAAGGGGAAAAAAACACACGCACCGTTGATTTAGTTTTGTTTATATTATTAGTTCGGTTCATGAGGAATGATCCCTTAAAAAACAACAGTTCTTAGAGTCTTTGCATTGTTTCGTGCCAGACCCGAGTTGATAATGTATCCACCAGGACCACCCGTTGACGACCCTGAAAACGACGACGTTGTCCCGTCCGAAGGCCGTCCTGGGTTGTATTTGGATCGGGGGAAATTGGAAAGACTTGGAGGATAGTCAATTCAAGATTCGGCCCAATTGGTTTTGCCATAATGGTCCATAAATAAGCCCAATTGAAGATTCGGCCCAAGAATCATTTTCTTTTTTTGCCGCCAAACTACCCAGCTCGCCTTCCCTCCCGCCGCCGTCCCGGCGCTCGCGACACCGCAAACTTTACAACTCCGTATTTCAAGAATGAAATCTGGAAGGATTTTACAGTTAATGCATTTTCATTACAATCAATACACAGCACAACCGCTTTAACAAGGGGCCATGCAAATCTGAATGGACCTAATGCTTATTTGCCGTCAGTAGAAATGAGAAGAATTTCTTCAGGTCTGCGCATCAATGAAAAAGTCCCACAAGGATGGATCTCAGCATAGCGGGAATCTATGAACTCGAACCATTTCCACGATGAAATGTCCCATGTTCCGGAATTCAGACCCTTCAGTGCGACTGGGCCGAGTACTCTGGTGTTCTACGTCTCGAAGTGCACTCCAACGTCCTGGAAGTTTAAATCGCCGTTATGAGGGGTACTGTTTGAATAGTGGAATGTGAAAGAGTTGAAGCAAATTAAAGGTCGATTGCCGCTCACAGGAAGCCCCACGCCAAAGCTCGGTAGTTTCGAGTCCTCTGAATGCAGATCCTGGAGAAAAATAATTCAGGCAATGTATTAGATAGTACAAAAGCGGGAGAGTCGGAATCTATGCTCGCAGCTTCGATGAAATCACCGATCAGTTCACCATCGACAAAGATATGCAGGGCATGGCCTGCTGACCAAATGTCGAGGACCGGTGGATATTCGTTGAAGAAATTAGTTAACCACATTCGTTAGAGATCACCGTAATGCCTCTGCTTACATAATACGCATTGTGTCTGGCGTGGCCTTTGTTGCCATTTCCGGTTCAATCATTATTCCTTTCATTAGTATTTGTTGTTTATTTAGTTTCGTTTAACACGTCGCAGGTTATCCAAATTCTGATTAAAAAAAAATGCGTCGTCGTTGTTTGATTCAATTAGTTTAAAGTATAGCCATGTCTTATTCATATGGAGACACTATAGATTTGGGATTGTCTGCGTCAATGTGCAAAGGGGGACGACAATATAAAGCATATGTGCCAACTTGGGGCGGATGATGTCGAATATAACCGACTCTACCTAACAAGAGGATCCTCGGACCTCATAAGTCACATGGGACACGCAATCCGACAGAAATTGGTTTTAAGTCGAGAGTAACTTTCCCCCACGTGGGGGAACATACATTATTATTACCCTAATAATATATTACTACACGTCGTCTTTCCTTTGCATGGTCGGCTGGATATGTTCTCTCCCCCATGAAATATGACGCCAATAGTTAGTTACGTGATATCGATCTGTTCTTTCTGAATGAATTCGTTCGTTGTTCATTGCGTGACTCCTCCTTTTGCATATTCTCCTTTCGGAATGCGGTTCACGCGCATGGGTTCTGATCCCCCCGTGGTTCGTTCTATCTTCATTGACGTTGAATTCTAAATTATATTATAGCTCGTGTTTTATTAATACGTGCCATTTGTACAACTTACTCTTTTTTTATTTTCTTTTCTCCTTCTGGTATTGGTTAGTAGGCTTCGCCGTAAGGTCACACCCCCCCTCCCTTTGCCTAAAACTAACCCCAGTCTGGCCGCGGCACCGGAACTACAGCGTCCTCCTCGCCACAGAGATCCCGGTAGGGTCGCCGCCCCATTCCTCAAACACCACCAAACAGGTTGCCAGTGGGTTTTAGCCACGACCGCGGGACGTGATACCTGACACATACAACAAAAATGAAACACCACGGTTCCAACACTTCGTCAAAAAAAGGAAACGAAACGGATCTAACCATCTCTGAGAAGGTTGTCCACAATCGCTCCTACACTTGTTCTCGTTGAAGAATCCCGTGTAGCTGCAGCTGGGGCAGCTACCCCGGGCTGTGTATGCAGGCCATTGCCGTCCCACGTTGCGTCCGTTAATCCATATCTGCCTTCACCCATGCTGCTCATGTATAAGGCCAGCGGATCATTCCCCCAGGGTGCATTAAAATAGGTCTGGTATGTTGAAAAAATAAACGGAACATAAGTCTGAGCCTATAACGAGCATGATGAATACATGTCCAGGAACACTTTCTTGTGACCGATTTTACCTTGTACCATGTCAGGGGCTGCTTCTTAGCCAGCCATGATCCCCCAGCCCATCTGGCAGATGAACTGCTGCTAACAGTGTAAAGCTACTGTGATTCGCCTTTGAGGCCAACCTAATGCATATAAATGAAGAGAGTTCTTCAGACCAATTGACTCTAGGATAAATGATAATGGAGATGAGTTATGCGTGACTCAAACCTTGTAAGACCACTTCCATTTCGACATGTCCCAGGTTCCGGAGTTCAGACCCTTTAGGGTCACCGGCCCGAGGACTCCGACGTTCCACCTCTCTAAATGCACCCCAACATTCTGGTTGTCATCATGAAAGTACACACTCAGTCCAGGGAGTAGAAATCAGCAAATGGTCTAGAAAATGTATGTCCGTTACTCACAGCAAGTCCTGAGGAAACACTTAGCAATGATAGTTTGTTAACCCCAGCTCTCAGCTTCACTTGCCTTGTGAATGTTAGTCTCGGATTCTCCATGGTACCATACGCAGACCCTGCTGAATGAAACTCGAAAGTATTAGATGCATAAACAAGAGATTTGTTACGCTGTTTATAGCTGGGTTAGGCTTATTACCGATAAATTCACCGTTGACAAATACATTTAAAGCATGTCCTGCAGACATAACGGTGAGAACCGGATACTTCCCGTTCTTCAGGAATGCTTCGTTGGAACTTATTGCGATGCTGCATTGAGAAAAAAAATGCGCTCATTGGAACTTGGAAGCAAGCAAACACAATTCATTCTAGAATTGCATGGAACCAACGAGCAAGAGAAGTGGGCACTCACTCTGCCTAGTACCACAAGCAATCCCTTTTATCCGAAGTCATATCAACTTGTTCCACGAGCCCATCCTTTGTGAACGTTCCAGAGGAGAAAGCAGATGCAGTTTCTTCCTTGTAGGACTCCCATAGCATTGCCCAAACCACGGATGTCATTTGTGCATGACGACGACCAGTAGCAGCAGTCTGCACAACGATGAGAATTCTTTAAATTTCATCAATGAGCATCATCCTAGTAGAAGTGAAACTATGATTATTGTTCAACTGAGGCCTCACCCTAGCAGTGTTGAAAACATCAGTTTTGCAGTCGGGAAGGACACTGATAGACCATGGTCGCAAATTATATCTCCCATTTCCAAAGTTAACAGTGACAGAGTACTGCGTATCATAATTTGCTAGGAATGCAGCGCAAGCCCCGGAAGTTGACTTGAAAACATGGACCTAAAGGTCAGCATGGTTTCCCGTTATCAAACCCAAGATGTGGACAGAAGTTTGGACAGGCTGGTAAATTGCTCAATAAACAGGAACAGAATTACAACAATTTATTACCAAGTTTATAGAAATTTACGTGCATTGTTTCATGATTTCTTTTCACAAAGAAAGAAAACAAAACCCAAGAAACCAAGAAATGTGAATAGAATGAGTACCCGAAATTCCATTCAGCACAAATGTAGGGACCGATCCTGAGATGAACATAGAGGCCAGCTTGCTAGACTAACTTGATGAATCTCACCAAATCATACCTGTCCTCAAAGTAGTACTGGAAAAGCAAAAGGATCATAAGAAAAATTGTCATAGTAAAAAAAAAATTTGGAGAAAAAAGTTAATGTAACGAATTGCTGTACTTGTCCAGGGGAAGGTTCATGTCCGTTCCAGAAGACATGTCTGGATGACATCTAACCCTCCATCTTTTGCCTTCTGAACAAGATCAGGCTACATCTGCAGCAAACCACGACAAAAAATTACAATTTTCCCAATAAAACGAACAAAACATAATGCAGACTGCTTTGTTTGGGCCGCAACCTCAGGAGTACTTCTGGGGTAATGGATGGAACCGGACAGAAGAATCCTCCTCCTTCCATTGATGATGATGGCCTTTCGATCATATGTCACAGTAGAGAAAACTGAAGAAGCCCATGAAAACAGAACCAACACCACTATTAGGATACATATTCTTGATATCCTCAACCTCGGATTTCGAAAATCCGAATCCATGATCCCTCACTCTCTTCACTAAGGATGCAACCACTTTTATCAACAGCTACTTTTTTCCTCACTCAATACAATTTAGGAGGAAACTAGGACAGATAAATAATCCGATGAACTCCAGTGATTAAAATCTGGTGCTAAACATAGTAACTCTTGATACCAATAAGGAATGAATCCCGAGTTTCATTTTTGGCTATGCGGAGCTGCCCAAGAATACGTAATAAAAACGTTGGGATAACATAACCACCTCATGCACAGAAACAGAAATTAAAGGACAAAGCAAAAACAACCTCACCAGTCCCTGTTGGAGTCAAATTAGGCGGTGAGTGGATGAACCTGATCAGTTAAGCAGCCCCTAACTAAACAAGAAAAAACAGAAAACCTTGCGTGTCTCACTCCCAGTCTCTTTACGAGGAGACGGCCAAAAAACGGGATGAGAAGGAAATCCGTGAAGACCTTTCATATTCCCATCCTAATCAGCCGAATTTACACGATGATATCACCCGGTAAGGGTAAACATGGAGTGGTTCGACGCATCATCATAGTCACGATCACTGTCCCCATGCAGAAAGAATCACGACAATAATCGCAATAATCCCGATAATCACAAAACCGATTGCGAAACCCTAAGAATCGCGACCACATATGCAGATGAATTGGACAAGCCCAGCGACTTACGAGGGAAGCGAGGCGTGGATACCCTTTCCCTCGGGCGTGACGATGGTCGAATGCGATGGAACGGTCGACTTGAGGCCGAGGAGAGCGGGGAACGCATGGCGCCGGCGAGGAGTTACTTGGGAGATGCGGTCGGAATGGATGACGACGACAGGGATGGGGGTTGGTCCGTCCGGTTAAGGAGACGGCACGAGACATGGCAATCGGCGGTGGTTTCTGGCGGCGGGAGAGGATCGTCGGAGCGGTTACGGCCAAGGTCGGGGCGCGCTAAAATTCGAACGTTGACGATGGGGCTGGAAGTGGGTCGGGTTCGGTTTATGGACCTCATATCGGGCTTACTCGTATGTTGCCATTTGCGACCCTAAGCCCAGTCCATTATTTACGCTGAAAATGATCATTTTACAAAATTCAAGGACAAGTTGATTGATTTCGGACATGTTTGGTACATAAAAATCGAAAGGATCACAATAATGCAATCACTATATTTCGTACTGATAACATAAGAAATATATAGTGGAAGCTCGAAAAATATTTGAGATATGATTTAAAAAATGAGAAAAGACTAGAATACATTATAAAATCTACAAATTTCAATATTAAAAAATATAAAAATAATTAGGTTTTTATCGAGCTAAAAAAATTGGCTTAAAACAAATTCATTGCGAAATGTAATTTTAAAGCTATAATCAAACATATAAAAATTTATGAAATTTCTAATCTTTTAGGGCATGGGTGCGTGTTTAATTCCTTTTAGGCTGATCCGGACACGTCCGTGTGGACATATTGTTTTTCAAGGTATTCATTTGAATCCTATCAATCGGCCGATTTGACATTTAACATCGCTCGTGACCGAGAAAACCCAAGAGGACCACAAAATGATTGTTTTGCCATCGTACTCTCCTTCCTGTTATTTATATATATATTAGTTGTCCTGAGCAATAATTTTTCGGTTTAACTAGCTTACAACACGTGAAGGTCTGAAATTTTGGGATTCAGTCTGCTTTTTGATACGCATGTTTGGGAATGATAGAAATGACTTATCCTATTATTACTAGTGACCATAAGTGGTAACTGCAGCTGGTTGTGTGTCGTAACAACTCGTAAGTATCAAAGCACGTCTGATTATGAGACGGAATAGCGGCTCTTATACTCGCGCGACCATGTCGGCTTTATGCGATGGAGTAGTGTAAGAACTGGGCCGAGGGAGTCAAAAGTTGGGCGAGCCAAGAAAGGATGTGAAGACCCGAGAAACACGGCCGGCATACTCTCGTCCGAGCACATCAACGTCGAGAGAACCCGTTTTCGACATCTACCCCGCAAAGATTGCGAGATCTTATCGCTATGGGGATCAGGAAAAGGGTAAAACCAGAAGGACGATGGAACTGAGAGGGAGGGAGGGGGGGTCCTTAATGTTGCAACCAAACCCCCGAAAGTATCTAAGAGAGGCCCAATTACATGCCCACCACCCACCCACTTGGGAATATCCAACAAAGACCTAAAACTCTTTCATATTTTTTATTTATTTAAAATATACAGGAAGAAATCCATTATCTATCCCTGGACAAATTCATCGGTGGTGTGAATCAAAATTTTATTCCATTTCGCGAACAAGGACTTGACGGGAAGCGTATTTTGCCTCTTGAGAACAACATTCGGACACCAATCCTAAGTGCAGACGAAACTTACGGCGTTGTTGTTTTTTCCATTTTCTCTTTTTTTTAAAAAAAGGAAAGAAACAATACGTCGACATCAAATTGTCTCTCTTAAAAGGGAGGGGGGCACCGAAAACCTCTTAGCCCCTTTGTAACAACACGAGGTTGTGATTAACAACGAGGATACGTAGCCTCCTTCTTCATCGCATAAAAGGAACACCCCCCCCCCCCCCATCCCAAAAAAAAAAGAGATAGAACGTCACACGATTATCTTTTTTTATTATCATTCCCTGTTTACCACCATCTTATATATTTATTTGTTATCTTCGTGATCTCGATGTTTCTGGTTGTTGGTTTGGGGGGGGGGGGGGGTTGTGTTCCTTATTGTATATTATAATTCTTAATTAGAGTATTATATATTATATGTACTAATCATTGACGACCACAATTCTCCTCGACCCCAACTCGTGAATCCCGGATAATGTTTGTGTTTTTTTTCTCGTTTCTTTTTTTTTTTTTAAATCATCGTCTTCTACTTTTTGTTCTTCGTGTTTTTTCTTCCCGTTGTTTGTTTCCTCCTCATAATTTCTGTTGAGCCCCGTTTTGTAAGTTGTTCCCTCCCCCCCCCCCCTCCAGTTGGATATTTCCCTTTTTTGGGTTTCGTCCCCGACACAATGCTTAATTATATCTCATAAAGTGTGACCAAATAAATATGAAGAATGCTACGTAACACCATTTTAATATATACTTACATATGACAGGAAACCATGAGTTAAGTTATGTAGTTGGCGACTGGGGAAGCGGGAAAGGCATGTCGAAGAAAGAGGTCGTATGCATGCAACAATATATAGTTTTGACAAATATATATAAGCAAAGGTATAAAAATAAAAACTGTTGAATAATAATAATAATAATAATAATAATAATAATAATAATATTCCAAAAGGGTAATAGAGAGACTGAGGTCTCTGATCAGCATATTTTCCCCCTGGTCAAAACCCTAGTCTTCTTTATCCTTTGTAATTTTCCATCGGCTGACCATGGGCAAAGTAAATATTACTACCTTAGTTATTTTCGTAAATTAGTTTTCTTGTATGTGAAAAATCTCTTTTGGAACTCACCCCACCATTTCCATAATTTAAATCATAATAATTTAGGTTCTGTTTTAACAGTAAAATATTAAAGCCGCTGCTTACATTTAATCATAATCATTACAAGTGCATGTAGATCATATCTACACGATTAACTATTTGCAGTTGATTTTGACTTTTCCATGAAAAAGTAGGAAGCTTGGTGGAAAAAAATCATATTTTTGGGAATTTGAAAAGAGGGGTTGTCTTCCGGGTAAGGATGAATCTAGAGACTTGAGCTTGTTGTCTCCCCGCCCCCTCCCATCCCCAAGAGAGGGTGCAGTCCATTTTCAGATTTTTTATTTTCTAATTTTTCTTACTGTCTTATCTTTCCTTAGAATTTACCCTTCTTTAACTACTTTTTAATTTTCTCCGTTTAAAGATGCTGACACGCGCGGTTAAAAAGATAACAATGATGATAAAAAGTTGCCCCTTTCCTATATACACCGGAGATTTTGGCCTTTCTCTGCCCATATTTTCCCCGTTCGGGGCATTTCATGATACCGTTAAGCCTTGGCCTTTCTTTTTTACTTATCTGCGAACAAAAACTATTAATTCATAGAATCACTGCGAATAAAGGAAATAACACGGAATATAACGTTTTAGATGAAAAATGTATAGTATATTATATTTTTAACATAAAGTTTGAGCTTTTAAGACAATTAATGTCGGTTGTTATACAATATTAGCATATATTTGTGCATACAAATGATTTTTATTTCAAGTAAAAATGATGGTAAAATTTGTTTTGTTTTTTTACGAGAGGAGGAGGAAAAGGAAGATGGAAGGGATAATAAACAGTTTTTTTTGGACCGATTAAAAATCATTGAATGAAATTTGTCCCTGTTGAAGCGTAATATATGTATATATATATGAGGGGAAAAGGCGAGATGGGTGGAGGAGGGGGGGGGGACAACTTGGTATTCAATTATGTTCTGTTCCCTGCCAATTTCGTCCCTTTCAAACCGATCACAAAATCAGATTCAATGGAATGAACTACTCGAGGTCGTTTTTTTTTTCCTTTTTATTTATTTTGTTTTTAGGACAACAGCCACAAAAAGTAGTAAATAAACTGGGACATGCCCTTAAAGTAGCCACAGATTAAAGAGTTGTCTTTAAATTTGAAGTTCAAGAACATTCATTATTAAAACACTAGAGGTTTTAAGAGGAGAAATTAGTGTGCCATGAAGTTGAAAATCTGACATGTTGGAGGCAAGCATGCAGATACATGCTCACGGAGGAGAAGAAAGGATTGAAGAAGTGGGCGTTTCTAGTTTATAAAAAATCAAATGTATATATAATATAATATGCTTTTTGTTTGACTGCCATATTCTTCCACAACATTCTTTGTATTTGACATTGTTGACAAGCAGAGCCTACTCGCAGGGAGTATGGAAGGCCACATGCCCCCCCCCCCGACTTGCCCCATTTTTCAGTCTCACTCTCCCTCCATATGATCCTTCTTTAACTTAGGAAAAAAATAAAAATAAAAAAGCAGCAATGGAAATAATTACATATCAAATTTTGAAACCTCTACGTGTAGATTCTTTAGAGTAAAAAAAAAAAGAAAAAGAAAAAAGAAAAGGAAATCGTGATAGCCTTAGCACCCCATGGGGGGAGGGGGGGGGGTCCCAGTGAAGTTTTTAGGCCCTATCATTTTCTTCCCTTCTGGTATTCCTTGTCTCTTTTTGAGGTCATCATTAAACGAACACATACAAAATCCTCACGTGAATAACTTTGTTGTAGGGTTACACACAAACAAACCTCTCCCTCTATTTTCCCCTCCTCATCTTCATCTCCTCTCCTCTCACTCACTCACTCCAATTCCATTCAATCCTGATCATTTCCTCCCCCCTCCTTCAGCCTCACTTGTATCTATCTTTCCCAATGGTATGATCCTGGTTTGATCCATCATCCCCTCCCTCTATCATCACTTAGAAAAAGTATGAATAACACTCCTCCTTCTCCTCCTCCTTTTCCTCTGATCCATGTGGATCTCAACTGTGATCCCGACCCTTCCCCGGATCTCTTCTTCCCCGGTCATGATGCTAATCCGGTAAGTCGAGGGCTTCTGCTTTTCTGTAATTTCTAGTACACGCGATCTGACCTGAACTTTTTTGTTATTTCTGTGCCGGTAGGTCTATGATATAATCTCGGCACGAGGAGGACTGCACGATCATCCCGCCTCGAAGGTGATCGAGGGGGATCCGACCCTCCACAATCGTGATCATCTGCATGGACGTGATCCTCCTCTTGATCATCATCACCACCACCACCACCACCACGAGTATTGCTCTGTGAAATGGATGTCCTCCAAGATGAGGATCATGAAGAAGATGACCACCGGCGGCGGTATCGGGAAAACCACAACCACCCAGAAGCTAGAGCTGGAAATGAAAACGGAGATCTTAGAAACCGACAGCAGCAGCAACAATAGCAACAGGAGCTCCATCTCAGGAGGGATCGAGAGCAACAACCCTATAATCATTAGGGTTTGCTCGGATTGCAACACTACCAAGACCCCTCTATGGAGGAGTGGTCCACGAGGTCCAAAGGTACGGCTTCTAGCGACTGTAAAAACTTTTGTTTGCTTCTAAGGAACCATATCGCTTGATCCATGATCAGAAAACTTGTCCGCCTAGCTTTAGTTGGTGCGATTGAAAAAAAAAAGGACTGTAGTTTGTACAAATTAAAAACTTTATCGAACAATTGGGGGATCTAAGACTATAGTGGACATATTTTTACATATTTGAGGAGCCTAATTTCAAAAAGTACAAGCATGTCTGAAACTTTCCCCTAGGATCACGGGTTATAACTTTTCTCTGTGTACTTGAACTACTTGACAAAAATCTACTTGACAAAAATTCTTTCTTCTTCTTTTTCACTTAAAAGTTTTTACTCTTGATTGATATCGTTAAGCCTAGTGTAGTGTCATGACATACATATTGGGTGTTTGTTTTTTCTTGGGAAGCAGTCTCTTTGCAATGCCTGCGGGATACGGCAGAGGAAAGCGAGGCGAGCGATGGCTATGGCGGCCGCTGCCGCCAATGGCGAACCCCCTCCGTACCCAATTCCTGAGCCGGCTCAAAAGGCGGCCAAGAAAAAGAAGAAGAAGAGACCGGCGTCGAGCGAGAACAAGGACGGAGAGGACGAGAGCGACGCGCAACCGATGAAAAAGCGGAAGCGCAGAGGCAACAAGATCGTCGTACACCCGCCTTCCGATCCGAAGGGACTGTGCTTCGAGGAGTTCCGGTTGAGGTTGAGCGAGCGGATATCGGGGTTCAAAGGCGTGTTCCCTCAGGACGAGAAGGAAGCTGCCATATTGCTCATGGCTTTATCCTATGGCTTGGTCCAAAGCTGATGGATGATGATATCATATAACCTTTTTCCTTCCATCTAAAATCAGCTTCCCTTTTACTGATTAGAATTATTAATGTTGTGATAATAATCCTAGATATTAGAGACATTAATAATCGTGAGATTGAGAAGAGTGATTGTGGACGTTGACAACCCAAGAATCATGGGCCTCCTTTTTTTCCTTTTCCTTTGGAATTTGGGTTCACTTCCAAAAGTAATAAATATTCATTTTGGAATTCCTTGCTTTGTTTCCTTGTTCTTGCAATGTTACGTGCTTCTTCTATACAGACATATCATGCATACTACTCACATAATTTTTTTTTAAATAAGGATAATAACACATCGAAATAAGGCACTCGAATACTAAACTTTATAACACATGAGTTTACAGAAAAAAGCTTACCCTTTCGAAGGAAAAAGTTTTGCCCAACTCATCATATAGATCCAATCATGATGGTGATGAATCGGGGCAGGCTTTTTTCCCCTATTACTACTACTACTACTACAGATGAGTTGTCCTAAAAAGCAATTTTATTTATTGTAAGAAGGGGGTGGGAGTGGTGGAGATTGAACTAGTTTCATCTGGCAGTTTTGTCTTTTGCTCTGTTTTGGGTTCTTCTTTTTTCATGGTTGTCACACGCTACGCTTCTTATCCACACCAAAAAAAAAATACAACGGAACAAAAGGTAGTGTTATGTTGTATGCAATCCAGATCTTCTTCATACTTAATCACTTAACTGTTTAATTATTCTTCACTATCCCACAGACGAAGAAGGTATTTTTAAATGTCGAGAGCTAATCACAATAGTCACACATTTTAGTTTCATTATAGAGTTACATCAATGGATTTTCGTGTATTTTCTTGGATTTTTTTTTCTTACCTCATCGGAGAATTACGGTGCGTATGAAGTTCAAGTTCTCTGTATATTAAAGTAGGGAATATACGAATAAAGTGTTTTCGATTCCTTTTGTTTTTTACTCTTGACATTTTTTTTTTTATTTCGTTCCTGCGTTGCATACAAAACACAAGAAGGGGATTCTACTGGTCAATAAAAGTTGGGCCTTTTGGGTCTTTGCTAGGGAAATGCTGAAGGCCCAGTACTCGGTTAAGGGCCTTTAGGGAGTGAGGACGGATCCCGTGATCGGGGGGAGGAGATGGAAACCGCTCCCCCGCCATCGTCGCCGCCGCCGCCGCCTCCGTCAGCTCCGCAGGCCTCGGTGCTGGTGCAGGTGCAGGGACCGGAACAAGATCTACCGTCCTACAAGGAGTACAAAACGGCTCGGTCCAAGCCCATCTGGCGCTTCCTCTTGATCTCCAACCTCGCCCTCGGCGGTCCGTGATCTCTCCTTGTTCTCTACGTGCTTTTATCTCCGGTATTTCTAGCTGCATCGTCTTGTGATGTCTCCGCTGATTAGAACCGGTAGACGTGACCTTTGGCGACATGTCTGATTGTCCACAACCTGTTTGATGGAGTGTCTGTTAGGTTAATAAATTCAATATTCGTGTATTTTCTTTTCTTAGACGGCGTCGCCAATACGGGATGGACCCCCTTGTTGGCGATGTTGTACCTGCTTTGTTCGATCCCCAGGAGGTTAGTTTAGGAACTTGCGATTTTCGACCGGGGCCGAAATCGGGTTGGAGTTCATCTGTTGTTTCCATGGTTGGTTGTTGTTTAGATATCGATTGCATTGTGTGCTGTGGTGCAGCTTTTTTATTCGCGCAAGCTGGGAAGAAGGGAACTCATGCTCACCATGTTCATCATCATCACCATGCTCACCACAGGAACGAGCGACACAAAGCTGCTAAAGAAGAATCCAGCTCTTATGCAGCAATGGTTAATGCAAGTTTACAGGAACCCGAGATTTCTTCCTTGGTAATTCAGCCTCCGGTGGTTCGGCCACCTGTTCCAGCGAAAGAACAGCGCGAACTTTTCCAGTGGATCCTGGACGAGAAGAGGAAAGTGAAGCCTGAGAACGCCATGGATAAGAAGTGCATAGATGAAGAAAAGGCCCTTTTAAAGAAGTTCATAAGATCGGAAACCCTTCCAGATTTGTAGTTGACACATCTTCTCCTGCCGCACATTCGTATCGAGATCAGCGGTCTAACCTCTGAGGTTGAACTAGGTCCAAGACTCTGCCAAGACTGAGGATTTTGGAGGGCTGTGTTGGTGAAACTAACGTTCAGTGACGGGATTATTGCAGATGCTCTACAGCAGCGGTATCTACTCTCAAACGACCTTTGAATTCGGGCAGAATTAAGTTAGGTACACGTGATAGATTAAGAGTCGGAGACATTCACTGAAGTTGGTCGATCATAATTTTTAGCCATTATTTATCGCATTGTAGCGGCTCGTTTGGTTGTCCGGGCAAAGTTGCTGACTTTTTAGGTTCTCAATTTCTCTGGATGTGATTTGCTGCATTGGTTTGAAGAATGGCAGAAAAAGAAAACGAAAACTACATTCAAATTGTGTTTGTCCTCAGTCGGGTCACGGAGGAAGGCCAGGTTATTCGGATCAGGGATGAAATTGCGCACACTGATGTCAATCAAACAGACAGGAATAGAACCTCTGACCTGTTGCTATTTGAGACACGGATAAACCACACGTCCAAAGAATTTGAGTGGCTACGGAATAGGGGCTATGATTACTGGGACAAAATCATTGTTGTTTAATTTAATTATTCGTCCGAGGCTTTTCTCGTGGACTGGATTTGTTTGTTCTAGTCTAGGAATAAGATAAGGAACCCGATTAGATGGACAGGAGTGAGTGCCAGGTGGTCAGAGTTTCTGGGTGGATGGGACAGTCCAAAGTCCCACATCGGCCAAATAAAATCCTATGTAGCCTTTATATACTAAAGAGTTCCACAGCAGGTCGTCTCTTCGGAGACATCCGATAAAACTGGAACGATACAGAGAAGATTAGCATGGCCCCTGCGCAAGGATGACACGCACAAATCGAGAAATGGTCCAAATTTTTTTGACCATTTTTGCCCCTAATGGAAATGACCATCCTGCCCTCAGCGGTTGACGTCGGTTAGTTCATCAGATGGAGGTTAGGTAGGTCTCAATACTATATTCCCGACAGATGTACTTACTATTATATCACAGACATAACGTGTTCTAACAAATAAGGTTATTGTTAATCATCATCGGCGAGTCAAATTCCCACCGAAGGTTTTATATGTTCGTAGGATTAGGACAAAGAGTTATTATTATTATTATTATCGTCATTCTTTCATTTGTTATAAATGTATCAGAAGTTGTGGATTACTTAGTCAACCCCCCTTAAACCTTTTTGAGGTGGTAAAAGATTCTTCATGTGATTTTATTTTAGGTATTACCTGGTGCTATCAGATTCGGCGGTCACACTCTCCTCTCCCCGTCAGATTAATACATTCTCTAACATATGAGTATTTATCTAGGAATAACTCATTGTTACAACAGGTAGCTCGTTGAAACAAAAACAGCTATTTCGAGTCAATTGTTGTGAAATTCATGAAGGATGAAGTTATTGAGATGTAAATTCCCATCCTTTATTTAATGTCTATACATGAATTTCGAGGGGATGAGATGTTTAATATGAGTATATATATATTCTTTCATTTTAAACGATCCATTGTTCCATATGGATTACAAAAGTCGGGACCCATCCATCCTCTGCATAATTCCCCCCAAAAAACCCAGTTCATTTTTCTAGCTTTCTTTTCGTGGGTGTGATTCTTCCGGGATCTTTTGATGGCGGAGGCTTCAAAATTGTCTGCTTTTTCCTGGTCTGGTTTTGGGTGCGGGGATTATTACTTTAGGGATGTTAGAAGTGCCAAGTTTAGTCATTGGGGGGAGGTCGGTAAGTGGCGGTGCCTTTGCTGTTGCGAGTTGTTATGATGGCTGCTTTGATCCTGATTCTGTATCACCCGTTGCTTTCGGACCGAGGGAAAGATTCGGTCGCTTAAAGGTAAGAACTTGATCTTGTTTCGGTGTCGGGTGTAGGTCTGTTAGATTCGTCTGGGTGTGTGGATTGGACCTGTTTGATGGGGTGATTGATTTGGTGTTATTTGCTAATGAGAGGGGTTTGGAAGATAATTTGAGTGTAGGGATGGTTCTGATTCAGGGTAGTTGCAAGGGATTGACCCCCTTTTGCTAGTTCATGGCGACTAGTTTAGGCCTGTGAACAGTTGGTTTTGAATCCGTGGTTTCCTGTGCTAGAATTTCGAGATGGGGCAGATACTCCCATGTCTTTTGATTTCTCCTTTTGCTGTTTCTGGTTTAACACGACCGGTTGTCACAGGGCATTTAGTCATTAACCATGTAATGTACGTGGATCAGTTTTAGTCAACATTGTCACTGCTGTCGTTTCGATGCTTGTCATAATTCATCTTGGTTCAATGTTGGGGCTTCTTGGTATGTCATCTGTCAGTGACTATTTTTTAACCTTGTCTTACGACGGAGATTTCTCTCACATTCTCCAGCTCCCTGGTCCTTTCCCTTCTTGATCACGCATCTTTCCCTTCGGCAATCGTCATGTGAGTACAAGTCAATGCATGTGCAGTTCTGGCAATAAAAGATGGAGATAGAAAGGCGGCTGCATCTCGCGTTATATGTACCCTATCTTTAATAGACGTTCACAGGGTGAAGCCAAACTTGAATATCTAATCGAGTTCTTAGTATATCCTTTCTTTATTGCTTACCACCCATATTAGGGAGTTGTTGCAAATTGGGTTTCCATTTCATAGAATCTTTCTCATACATCACATTTCAACCTCGACTGCCATCCTCCCTTGGTTGTCTTGGAGTTGGTTCACTTTGAACTACTTGTCTCCTTGCATATCTTATTCAACCTTGAACGCTGTCTTCTATTCAATGCAAGTATTATTACTACTGATCAACCCAATTTTGGCACCGTTATTATGCTCTGATTGCAGGAATCTACTCCTTTTCCGGATCTCCAACAGTTATTAGTCAAACCATTGTTTTCGAAAAATATTACTTCGTCCTCTGATATAAGCTTTGTGCTTTGGAATAAGACATTTCCCAATGATTTAGTCATACACATACAAAACAGATTGCAATCGATCTCTGTGAACATCGAGGAGTATGAATCCCTGAATTTGGGTATTTTTCTTAGCCATCTAACAAGTGGATTGAAGCTCAAAGTGATTATTTCATTTGTTGTCCAACTTTTCTTTGTCGTGGATGGAGTTGTGCTCTATTTTCCTTATCTTGGATGCATTTACATCGATTAGTCATGCTGTGTTTGGGAAGAGGGGAGGGGAGAGAAAAGGAAGGAAAATACAGATCCCCAAAAAGTCCCCTCTCCCTACGTTCAAAATTTTCTTTCCAAATCCCCTCCTTTCTATCGGATTCCGCGCTTCCCAAACACAGCATTAGTGTTTGATTTGAACTGGAATCTGTTTTTTTGGCGAACGCCACATGTCCCTCATGTTAACGCGCTGTCTTGATTATCAATATCTGAAGATCTCTGCTTGACTCTCACTTTAAAACTGACTATGATTACCAATTCAGGTGCAAGCTACTGTTGCTGAAAGAGAGCCACCAAAATGGTGGGAAAAGAATGCCAGACCGAACATGATCGACGTCCATTCCACACAAGAATTCCTGGGTGCATTGAGTCAAGCTGGAGATAGATTAGTTATTGTAGATTTCTACGGCACTTGGTGCGCTTCTTGCCTAGCATTATTCCCAAAGGTAACATCCCAAAAGCTCCATAAACTATTCCTTAGGCTGGAGAACCTAAGCAGTGTCCATTTCCTGTTTACTGGGGTAAGCATTAATTCTCTCTGCTTGTTATTCTTCACCAGCTCTGCGAGACTGCGCAAGAACACCCAGAAATCCTATTCCTAAAGGTCAATTTTGATGAGAACAAGCCGATGTGCAAGAGCCTCAATGTCAAGGTGCTACCATACTTCCACTTCTACCGCGGAGCCGATGAGCAGGTGGAATCCTTCTCGTGTTCCCTTGCCAAGGTAAATCCAATACTTTCCCTTAACTCTGTCATTTGGCCCTTCCACATAAACTCTGACTTGGGTGTTTCTCCGCCGACACTAACTTGCAGTTCCAGAAGATAAAAGACGCAATCGAGAGGCACAGCTCAGGGCATTCCAGCATTGGGCCGCCTGTAGGACTCGGCGACCTTAACCTCGAGAAAGGATCTGTATGAACATAAAAGGGCAGACAGAGAAGGGTCTCCTGGGCATTGCCTTGGTAACTCATAACTGTTGGGACCATTGCTGCAGAAAACCAAAAAAAGATGCATTGACTGGTGCTGCTGTGGTGGGATGTACATAACAAGATAATATGAAAATGTTCATTCTTTCCTCTAAGCCTTTCCTCTTGGAAAACGTAAAGAACACTCGGGTCTGCCTCTGTTTAGTGTATCCTTAATCTTCTCGATAATTATTATATAAAGCTTTAAGTTAAATTATATCATATGAACATATCCTTTGAAGGCTCATGAAGGGCTTTTCTCCATGATCATTCAGTCACGTTCCTTCTCTTCATCCCAAACTTGACAAATAATCAAGCTAAGTAAGAATTGCTAGTTCCTGTAATCAATCATTGCCAACTATTGCCTCATTTCGATTATAGGACGTGGATGAATACTATGTGATTTTTTAAGGTTATATTTTAATATGGTAAAAATATAGAGACCATAACACAAAATATGATTCAAACCCTATAAACCCTATAAGACAGCCACAACCGGAGAAAACTCGAACCGTGTCCTGAATCGGCACCGACGACAGAATCGACCCCTAACGATGGTGCGGAAGTTGAAGAACCCCAAGAAGGCCCAGCGGAGGAACAAGGTCTGGATTTTTGGGTTCTAGGTTGGTTAAAGATTTGTCCTTTAGTTGAGTTTTTTGGTTGTTGATTGAGCTGGGATGTTGCAGGGGTCGAAGAAAGGGGGAGGGTCGTCGTCGGCCTCGATACCGTCGCGGCCAACTAGGGTTTGGCAACCGGGGGTCGACGAGATCGAGGAGGGGGAAGAACTTCAGTGCGACCCTTCTGCTTATAACTCCCTTCACGCTTTCCATGTCGACTGGCCTTGCTTGAGGTGATTTTCCCGCCCCTGGCATTCCCGCAGTTTAATGTTATTTCTTTTACGAGTATTGACTATTCCGAAACGCACACAAAAGAGAGACAGATGGTTGTCGCCCTGTTATAATTCTAGTTGTCTTGTTCGTGTTTATAAAATTTCATGTTAAGTAGAGAATTGTGGTAGCTTTTTCTTGTTTGTGCACGATTTGTGTGCCCTAATTTGATAATGTGGGAATCATTTTATGGGTTCGGTGTTGACGTGGAATTATGTCCTTGACAGTTTTGATATTTTGCGAGATTCATTGGGGTTGGTTCGGAGTGAGTTCCCGCATACAGCTTATTTAATTGCAGGCACTCAGGTAAATTTCGGTGGCTGTACCAAGGATGGATTCATTCTCCGACACTTCCGTTTTGATAGGCGATGTCTTTATTGCCGAACTTAGGTCCTTTTTGCATATTATTCAAACCATTTAGTCCTTTAATAATTCCACACATGTGGAGGAGGTGGACATTGTTCAAGCATGACAGTGTGCGGATTTTGTAGGCAGAGAAGGATTCATGGAATTCCATAGGGATTTTTAAGTTAAGCAATATCTCTGGAAAAAGGCATGATGTAGTACCTACCAAGCCAACGGGCGATGATGATTCTGAGATGGATAGTGATAGTAGTGACAGTGATGACGATGACGACGAACTCGGCGGTTCCAAGATGCCCGTCCTGCAGGTCAATCATAGTTTCTTTTGGATGTGGAATTGATATTGAGAGTAATTCCTATATTTTCGACATATGATTCCTTTTTCGGTTAACAGCTAAGGAAAGTAGCTCATCAAAGCTGTGTTAATCGCATAAGATCTATGCCTCAAAGTCCTCAAATATGTGCATCATGGTCAGAATCTGGATATGTGCAGGTGAGAAGCCGCCTCATGTGTACGAGTGTGTTAATGAGTTTGAGTTTTGTAATGTTAGACATGGTGCCAATTGCATCGGCCCCCATTTGCTTTCCTTTTTACTTTTGTGTCAAGCCCTTAATCTGTTGTGTTACAGATATGGGACCTCAGCTCCCATTTAACTGCATTGGCAGAATCAGAAACAGAAGGCATCCAGGGGGCTTCAAAAGTTTTTAATCAGGCTCCTTTGGTTACCTTTGGCGGGCACAAAGTTGAAGGTTACGCAGTAGATTGGAGTCCTCTCGTACAGGGGCGTCTTGTTACTGGTAACATTGAACACGTGCAGTGTATTTTAACCTCCCATGTGCTTGCCTACTGACTTTAGTTTATGTAACCTTAGGTGACAACAAGAACTGTATTCTTCTTTGGGAACCTACCTCCGATTCAAAGTGGAATGTTGATTCTACTCCTTTCCTTGGACATTCTGGAAGTGTTGAAGACCTGCAAGTTCGTGTCATATACGCTCAGTTGAATTGTTTTCTGTCTGTTGGCTATTTATTTCATACTGATGAGAGTTCTTGCACAGTGGAGTCCTACAGAACCAAATGTGTTTGCGTCATGTTCTGCTGATGGGCATGTAGCAATTTGGGATACCCGGTTGGGGAAGTCACCTGTGATTTCCTTCAAGGCACATGATGCTGATGTAAATGTTATTTCATGGAACAGGTTAATGAATGTTTCATTTAATTTTACCTGCTTTGGATGGAATACCTATATTGGAAATTTCTCTTAGCACTGTTTCCTTTTAGGCTTGCAAGCTGTATGTTGGCTTCAGGAAGTGATGATGGCACCTTTTCCATCCGAGACCTCCGCCTGCTCAAGGTTCGAGTAATATCATGAAGTTTTGTAGTTGAGATTGACATTTGTTACTGATTTCTAGAAATATGCATTTATCGTAGGAAGGGGATTCTGTAGTTGCACATTTCCAGTATCATAAGCGCCCCATCACTTCAATTGAGTGGAGTCCTCATGAAGCCTCGACATTGGCTGTTTCATCCGACGATAACCAATTAACGTGAGTTCTGTACCTCGATGTAGTAGGCTAATCAAATGCAAATCGTTTATAGTTTCTTTCCAGTTGGCTTAACTGGGGAGCTATATACCTCTGATGGTTGCCTTGCCAGAATATGGGATCTGTCCTTGGAGAAGGATGAGGAGGAGGAAGCAGAGTTCAGAGCCAAAACAAACGAGCAAGTGAATGCACCAGATAATCTACCTCCACAGCTCTTATTCGTTCATCAGGTACTCAAACTATCCCGCCACCAATTTCCCCGTGAGTGCAGGCTTCTCTCGCTTATCTGACTTCCCTTAACTTATCGATGCAGGGTCAGACCCACTTGAAGGAGCTTCACTGGCATCCTCAGATCCCCGGAATGATTGTTTCAACAGCTGAAGATGGCTTTAACATCCTCATGCCCTCAAACATCCAAACTACGCTTCCTTCGGATGGCGCCTGAGCTTCTCAATGATCTCATCAATTAGTTTTCTTTTCTTTTTTTTGGGGGGGGGGGGTGGGGGGGAGGAGGATCTTGGCTGGCTTGTTTATTCTCCTCCTTTATTGTGATCACAAGAAACTGAGGGAGTTGCCTATCAAATTTTGCTGTACTCAAAGACCCCTTCTTATCACTCAATTGGAAAAAAAATGCTTAGCTGTCCAACGTCAGCTGGACCCTTGTCGGGACTGATTGGGGTGGGGTCGATTTTGAGATAGGATTTGTAATGAAATTGGATTGAGATTCTGTAAACTGCGGGCTCTATATCTGGTGGTGATTACGTAAGAGTACATTAGAACCTCGGACTGGACTACTACCACATCTCCCCAAGTTTGGACTCGTCGCCGTTCGTGACCCTCCCTCCAAAGCTCCTGCCTACCCATTTGCCCAGACCGACCTCCGAAGATGACTCGCCAAACTAATCGACGGCGCTCCTCTCTCTTGGAACCGGTTCTGCCTGTGAGGACGATCGCTCGGGTACCTGTCGAAGCCCTCCTCCGCGTATCGCCAACAAGGTCGTCTTTGTCTCGCTTATCTAGGTCGCCTGCGTGGCTGTCGCCATTGCGGCTGTATTTGCCTTCCTCTTCTTCTCTATCGAGTACGTCCTGCTGTCGGAACCAAAGGTCCGCTGAATAGCATCTAAAGGGCAAAAGCGGCGATACGTCATTGTCTGGCGGAGATGGCCGACTATGGTGTGGCCAGAAGGGATGTGATATCCTAGGAAGATGTAATTGTAATAAAGCGCATCCTATTTTCCGCTTATGATCATATTTGGTATGTAACCATGACCAGTTTAGATGATTTGATATGCAATTCACGTCATATTCGGATGGTATGTATGGTCTTGTTTAGTTGGGTGTCTGGGAACGTTCCTTAAATTGGTAGGGGAACTATTTATGCAATTTTAGGATCTTCTTACATCTCCTCCGTTCTCCCTTTACCTTGCCCGAAGCAATCCATCTTATCTCACAAACCCCCTCGCAATGACGACGTATGGGACAATACCCTCCCCAATTCAACCTCCCCTGTCGTCGTCGGATTTCGAGTTCATTTCCCGTGCCAAAGCCCGTATTAAGACCGGCCTCGCCACCCGCCGGCCATGGAAGGAGTTCTACCGTCCCTCCTCGTTAACCTTCCCAGCCAGCTCATGGGATCTGGTCCCAAGGATCGGGATTAACGCTAAGATCTTCTGCGCAAATTACGCGATCATTGTCCTGACCATCCTCTTCCTCAGCCTGCTATGGCAACCTGAGTCGCTGGTAGTCTTTGTTGTTGCGATGGTTGCATGGTTGTTCCTATATTTCCTGCGCGATGAGCCATTAGTGTTCCGTGGACGTCTGATCGAAGACCGGTTCGTGTTGATGGGGTTGCTCTTGGGTACCGTCGTCGCGCTGGCATTCACGAATGCCACAACAAACATTATCACTGCTCTGTCCATTGGATTTGGGGTCGTGATTGCACATGCAGCTTTGATGGACACGAGCGATATGCTCGTGGACGAGGTTGGCACATCGCTCGGGACAACTGCTTCCGATTCTTTTTCGGTGCCGTATCATTTTGCCGGCAACAGCAACCATTCAAACGAGACAGCTTAACGAACGTTCGTGGGACGTCATCCAGCCGAGATTTCTGTACAACGTTGTCTTACAATATCTTACACGATATAAAATTTATGTGATGAACTCATAGCAAAACTATGACGACAACTCAGAGAAACGTAAGAATACGAACGTCAAGCCCAGCCCTCTTTATATCGGCTGAAAAGCTCTTCCGTCTGTACATTCCGAAGGGCGCAGCAAGCGATGATGTAAACCCAGATGAGGACGACCACCACGACGATCAGGATCACATTGGCTTTCCTCCATTCACTCCTCAGGTTGCCTAGCAGTCCGGCTTTGCAAGAATTGCAGTTGTAGCAGAGCTGGGCTGGGTCATTCCCCCATAGGTAGCAATCGGTATCTGCTGCCGGATTCGCCGGGTTTATCCACACGGTCGGACTCGAGTAAGTGAACCCACAAGCGCTTGGCGGTTTGCAACATCCAGACTGTACCCACAAAAACGGCCTCTCAATATTATTACAGGAGAAGTGAATCAAACTCATGTAAGAAAACCATCTATGGCTGAAAAACTGCCCTTCCTCAACTAGTCTATGTCACCCAACGGATCTCCGAGGTATGAACATTCGATGGCTTCATAGCATTTCGCGGACTTGAAAAGGAAGACCGTTCCTTTTAACGTGTAAAGAAAGCAGTTGCGTCGCCGGAGCTGATGTATATCAACTAGGATTCGCAAAAAGCACCATTAGCCATGACCCTACCCTCTTCACCTAACAGTAAATGATTCAGACATCATCATCCTCATTTCATGGTCATACATTTCCTCTGCATGCTGCCCTTCTGTCAGAACAGAGGATGTCCCCAAGAACAGAAGAGAGAGCACGAAATACCAGAACATCTCACAACTCAACCTAACTCTGTTCTGACAGCATACAAACTTCCGAAGAAGGAAACTTTTTGCAATGATGCGAAAGATCAGCACGGCACTTGCCTGAATTGGGGACAGGTGACCAATGAAGAATTGCTCGGCTGATACATACTCCCCGTTCATCTCCGAGCAATTGTCGGAATCCAACAGACAATCCCGGATCTTCCTCCAATTCCCTGAGCTAAGGACGTGACCCCGCAGCCACGGCGAGAACCCGCCGAGCCGGTATTCCTTGTAGGCCATACCTGGAACAGGGTAGCTCCCGTCCGGCCGGGTGACGACAAAAGCGAAGACGAGGAGCACAAGGAGGAGGATGATGAGGATTGCCATGCAGAAGAGGTAGAATCTAAGGAACCCCTTCTTGTACCAGAAGGCGCCGACGAATCCTGAAGCAGAGACGAGCAGGAGGAGGATTCCTAGGACCAGGACAGGCCATTTGAGGTACTGGTTGCAGAGGTTGTCGGATTTTGAGGCCAGCCAGATCCCCAGGGAGATAACGGCAATTGAGCTCAGGATTGCTAGGAAGTTGAGCAGGGCTATGATCTTGTTGCTCAATCCCATCGTTCTTAAGCTTTTTGAGTCGGTTGGTGAAGTGAAGGCAGGGGGATGATGACAAAGACGTGGCCTTTCTGGTCGGGTTTTTCTGGGGTGTTGTGGGGAAGGGATGAGGCTAAAGTTTCGAATCTCATGGCAGTGGGTTTTGCTGTGCTTTCCTGATTGGATGTGACTTGGGGAAGAGGGGTGGATTTTCACACCAGGGAGATTGTGTTTTTGGATGCAAATTGGGTTTGTGAAAAAGGGGTCGCTGCTCTTTTAATCGGGTAAGAAAAATTCGCTCGATTTCACGATCTTCTTCGTTGCGCCATCGATACATTTACAAAAGCACGAATAAGAAAATTGAAATTAAAATGACTTAATCTACGAAAATTACTTCGCAAAACTAAAATAATTTTGAAAATAATTCCCGACAGCGTCGCCAAAAACTTATTCGATGGTATGAATCCCATAAGTGTACGGGTCGCACAAGTAATAAAGTAACGAGTAAAAGTCGTTGACACGGAGAATTATTTTAAAAAAATCTTAGCGATCATCAGTGAACAATCACGATGTAATCAAATCAAGTAAAACGAGAATTCGAAAAAAGTAAATTAATAAGAAACTAAACAACAAAAAAATACGAGATTAATCAAATGAGAAAAACCTACGATCACTACTTCTCCCGTTACTTCACCAAATCACTCAACCTCTCTTTATCATTAATTTGTCAAAAACCTCTTTACTAACATAAGATTCTCGGCCACTCTTATGCATCTTCCGACCTACATAAGAGAAATACCTAATTCAACCAAATCCCCTATATTCCTATGTGAATTAATAGTTGAATCAAGGTCATTAAGTTCCAATCTTAATATGGCTACCTAAGACAAGTATTATATTCCTATAGTACTCGTTAAATTAACTCGATTCCTTGAGGTTAACCTAGGCTATTTTATCCTCCTTCTAAACCTAAAATTCCTCCTTCGAATTTAGATAGGTTAATAAATAAATACGGATTGTTGATCAGGTAACCGCACGCATTAAGAACAGGATAAAATAAATAAACGAAGTCTTAAACGTATTAAATCAAAGAGAGTCAAAAGTAATCCGGGTACATATTTGATTCCGTCGTAACCCTAGAACAAAAACTTAGTTCATCATAAGATTGTCGAAAAACCGGAAACTAAAAGTAAAAATCATCCTAAACGAAAACTAAGAAAACTAAAATTCCCTTCTCGATGGCTCTCCTGGTCCGTCCCTATTCTAAATTCACTTCGAAGCGTTTTATATAGTTAGGGTAAATCTCGAAAGATTAGGAAATATTCCAGAAAATCTTCTCGCTGTGGCCACACAACATCTTCACGTGACCACGCTGATCATTTTGTCTAAGTCTGTGCTTCTCGTAGAATACCTCTTTTCCTTTTGAATACTCTTGGCAACTATTTCCTTCAATGATCCTGAGATCTCTCAAATCTTTTCATGACAACCACCGATCAACCGTATCGCCTATTAACGTTCGCCTGTAGAGGTTTCTTCGTTTGCTCAGTTGATTATCGCTCCGTCTATTTGTGTCGCCCGATGACCTTTGTCGCTTGATAGTTGTTTCGCTCGTAAGCTTTCGCCCGTCGTGTTTCTGCAACTTCCTCACTAAAAGGCCTTGCCTTCCTCTATCAAGATATCTTATTAAACATGATTCTCGTGTCGTATCGATCACTTCATCTGCAACGTAAACCACAAAATCCGAAAGTACACATGCAACACGACTAAACGAAAATAACATGCAAACTAACTACATATGCATACAAATATAAGATGTTGAATACTAATTAGACTCGTAAATGAGACATATAACTCAAATTTCTTAGAGTTACGGAGAACTAAATTGTCTGATGGCTGCATTTGGCTGGCAACTGAGGCAAAAGCGGTGGGTTTCACTCTGCTAGGGGTGTGATGAGTGTTTATTACTGGTAGAAGTAATGGATTCACTGATTGGAGGGAGGGATGCATAAGTCAAAGAAGGGATGGGTTTACATAGACATTCGTTTGTTCTGTGTTTATTACTGGTAGAGGGGGGACCCGGGGGGGGGAGGCCCATGTGTTTGTTGGGATTGGAAGATTAATAATGAGTTGTATTCAAAGAGTTTTTACCTGCTCATTTATGTGGGGGCACATCCCCAAACTGATCTGGCCCTGGCAATGGCAATGTCAGTGCTGCAGAGTAAGCTTTGTTGCTCCATCTGCAGAGTATTTTCAGAAACCCAGAATATGACGAACACAATCATGACAAGTAGAAACCTCAATTTCTTGGAATGTAGAAACAGTTTAATAGAAAATAACATCTCTTGAAATAAATATTTTGTGTGAAACTAAGTCGAGCAGTTTATATCCTTTAATGTCGTGATAGGGGAGATCCTAAATCACTTATTTGCCGACGGTCGCAGCGCACAGGAGTCATTATTTCTCGATTCTCACCGATGACAATGCAGGGAGGAAGGCGATCTCGGGACGTTCATACGGAGCACGGAGGAGACTGAGGAGGAGATGCTGGAGTTCTGCAAGGGCAAGGGTCCGGCTTCCCAGATAGAAATAGTCAAGATGGATTACACCGACGCTCGGTGTCGGTTCGCGGCGGACGCCTCCGGAAGCAAGCTCGATATGCAAGGTCTCCATGCTATGAAGTGTAACATTACACTACCCAATGAGTACACATTTGACATTAGTGGATTCACATTAGAGGGTCAACTGGAGCATGTTCGAATCTCAATTTTTCACATGCTAGAAATACCAAAGATCAAATTTCCAAGTACTATGAAAGTTCTTGGCATATTGGGGAATTACCAGAATCTCTCCCAAGTCAAACAATCGAGGGCCGACCAACCCCACAGTTTTGTCATGCCACATTGTATTAAAAATATCAAATTGGTTTTAGTCGGCCAGGCCTGGTTCGGACATGAAACAATGTTCATCATTAAATAGAGATGAAATCATTATTGAAAAAAAAAAAGATTAAACGAAAGAAAAGGTCTATCAATTATGAGCTCAAAGTATCGGTGATTGTAAATAGAAAATCAATTGTCTTGGGACAGGCGATTTCTGGGTCTCCTCCGCCGGCCTCGAAACAGCCAACCCGAGGTCGAGATCAAGCCCCGTGCTCCCCGGGACAAGTCCTTCTCCCTGTGACTGCTTCGGCGAAGAAACCGGCAGGAACTGGGACATCCTGTGTTTTAGCAATTGTGCCGGTGTCAGATTGATCTGCCTGGATGCCAGGAGAGGACGTGAGAATCACTGACGGCCTTCAAAACCAACTAGAATAAGCAGGGGATGGGGGATATCATTACCGTGTCGAAGAGGCTGGTCCGGTGCTTCTTCTTGTTCTTGAGGGTGGCGAGGCGGAGGAAGTACTTCTGAGCGTGGCTGGCGACCTGGGCAGGGGTCCTCGTCGTGACGTAACTCTTCGATATGCCCCTCCAGTCGCCTTTCCCGAGCTTCTCCAGTCCTAGAAGGAACACCCTGTGCTCCTCCTCTGACCACGGCACCCCTAAGCAGAAACCACCTCGCGACGATCAACCATAAACCTATAATCGATCAACTTAGTCCAATTCCGTCCTCCTTTATTACCTTTCTTCCTCGGTTGTGACACGCGGAAAAGTCCATCTGACAGGTACCCGCCGGACGTCGAGTTCTCTTCTGTACCCGAGACGCGTGAAGAAGACGGGAAACAATCCATGCTGAAGCTCTTCCTTATGACCACGTCATTATCGAACGGCGAGGGACACGGCCCGAGCTGCACCCCGAACAACCTGAGGCCAGATCCACCACCGGCGGTACTCGAAGATCTGTAACCGAGGCACGTCCTTGAGTTGTGTCCTGTCTTCCCGCAACAGGAGCACTTCCTCGCCATCTTCGGCGAACGCGAGGAGAGACCCAGAAAAAACGGTCAAGAGGGGTAAAATGTGATTCCGTAGCGGAAGACAAGAACATGGGACTCTGCTTTATATGAAGGTGGATGGAGGATGGATCCACTCGTATGAATGGATGGATATTATTATTAATAATTAATTACCCGTGCAACAACATTTATCCCATAATACACGTTTTATACATGTTATTGCATTCCGTCGGGAGTGAGCGTATAGTTAGTTCTATGAAATTGTTAAGATATATGCATCATTTTTCGGGTCACATCTTTTTACGTGTCCCTCGTGCATAATGACTGACGATTTGTTTTAAAAGAGATAAAAAAAACCTGTGGAGTGAAAAATATGTCAACACGTGAGTTTTTTTTTTCTATTTTAGCTTTTCCAAGTTATAATGATGAGATTAGATTGTAATTATCTCGTGTCGTGACTTTAACAAACATTCATTGGTATTAATAACTGATAGATTTACTTCAATTAAAGAAAGTTTCATAGTATTGGTTTAGGAGTTGCAATTTCTTTTAAAAAGTGGATTTTATGGTCTAATTACAATAAATATAAATAATTTCTTAAATTTCACCTGATAATTTAGGTCCAATCTTTTGCTTGCGTTTGCACAAAAAAAAAAAAGAAGGCAAAAATGATCACGTGTCATTCGTGTGGCGATTATTTCTTAGTAATATCGACATTGGATTTCAATCAATTCCACTCTTTCTCTCTTTATTTGCTGGTACCAAAACTTACACATGCAAAAAAGCCTAGGGAACAATGCTTGGCTTGGAAGATAATAATAATATTATTATTTTCTGTAATTATCGTTAAAAATGAAAATCTACTTGATTAATCAACAATTAAGGGGAACATGACAACTGGTAGCGTGTGTATATATACATATATACCCCGCACGGTTTAAACGAGGTGGCGAAACTTAACTCCGGCGGCCTCATCGAAGACCACGACGGATGATTTTCACCTCGACTTTTAGTGCATTTTCGGCAAGATATATATTATGATCTTCGGGGGTGGACTGGGGTTGTTTTTTTTTTTTTTGTTTCGGAGGAATCGAGGAAGTCGTGGGAGCGATCCCTAACTTATCCTCGTTTGACTCGGATTAATAATGTTTCATGTGTTGATCATGCTCATCTTGATTATTATTATTATTATTATTATTATTAACTAATCCCATCTAAATTAATGAGCTCTAAATCCAATGATTCAGGGTTTCGTCTTTTGGCAACTCTAATGACATCATTGTATAGTCATTAAAGATCTATTTAAATCTCCACGATGCAGGAACATTTAAGTACATAAGAACAGGAAGAAATGTGTAATGTCGATTGTCGGAAAAGATAAATAAAACTTTGTCACGAAATAAAAGGACGCCCTAACATACACACAAAGAGGGCATCTATTGATTGGAATCTACTTAAAAAAAAAAAATCTCTCGGCCAGCAGAGACTTTACACGCAACAATTTCCAAACCCCTCGAAAAAAAACATAAATAAAAGCAATTAAAACATTTCTCAATGTTTTCTTGTAGTATCCATCAATTAGAAAATGATTAAATGAAGAAAACGTTTATGATCTAATCTCAATCCAATGAGATCAAAGTGCATAGTAGACGACGGATCTAGCAACAACCTGAGATGGGGCATCATTTTTTATACATAATTGATTATACCGACAAAATAAATAAATGTATATAAATAGCACGATGATTACATCATTTCTTATATTATTAAGACCAAACAGGAGGCATCATGCAAGTTGCAAATCTATGGCTTTAATATTCAAAATACATGGTTTGAACTTGAAGGAATTAGAGAAGGGATTATTATGATTTGAGTAATTCCCCTCCCGTGATGTCCCCAGTTATATAAATATCCTCTACCTAAAATAAACCTCCCCCATCATATCAAGCTAAAACGTTTTTGGTAGGGAGGGTTAGTCTGAAACTGCTGGATTGTTTGGTAAGAGAAAATGAAAATTCAATTGAAACCCCCATCCCCGGGAGGAAATCGAAGGGAAAGTCAGTCTCTAGAAGCAAATTGCTTTGTCTGAAGCAAACAGGCGAGAACGAGAACGATTACCATCACCATCTTATTAAACATGGAGGATCAAAAGATGATTTGTTCACCTCACGTAAAAAATCACTCGTCTATCCCGCGAATATCTCCATGTAACTTGATTGACGATGGATGGACTCAGAATCTTCCTACTTACTTTCCACGAACATGGGCAGAGAAAAAATTGCAGATGGGAAAGAAAATTTCGATTCGTAGTAGACGCTTCTACGCTCTCTGAAAATTAGGTTTCATTGTTGTCAACTCAAAAGTCTTACTCCCATTACAATTTTTTTTTTTGGGGTCAACTCTTTTTTCTTCCTAATGGGGATCGGACAAACTATTTGTATTTTTCCCCCATCGAAAATATCGAGTCAAACTCACACACATGTATATATGTAAGCAATTTGGTTTATCTAGAATTTTGGTCATTGTTATTTATTGCTATTCATCGACGACAAATTTCTTTGTCGTCGAGTGGTGGAAAATTCTTTGGAAATGACTTCAACCCTTTTGAGAAAGAAAGACAAAATGGGGATATTTCTGTAGGGTGATGTGGATGATACATGTAATTTTTTTATACATTAGATGCTGATCGATTAGTTGTTCCTATTTTCGCGCACGTTACATGGTCGTTGTCTGAATATCTCGTTGCTCCGTCATCGGTCATGGTCGACCGAGAAAGGAGACGAACAATCGATCCATGTTACCGACAATAAATGTCATTTTAGGACGAGAGGGACAGGAACAGTCATGTCTTAATAATATGATTTACAACACCAACCATCGACCGGAATTTTCTAAACTCGGTCATGTCTAGAGGTGACAAAGCATTATTTTCCAAAATTTCTTCGTGGATTTTTTTACTTCTCCCATCTGAAAAGTATCTTGATCTAACCTTACTTTTTATGTATACGAACGAAAATGTTAAAAGGGGGAAAATAAAAGAAAGGACAAGTAAAAGTTGCTCATAAACAAAACTCATTTAATCTCTAATGGTAGCGTGCCTCGGCATCAGACCTCTTGTGGATGCTATTATATGAGCGAAGGAACACTTGGATTCACAACAGGTAACGACTATGTCATGAGAATGTGTATTGCCAACAATCCTAAATTTCGTTGGCTGGATTGATGTGCCGAATATGAAATACAGCTATATCGGTCTGTAAATCAGCCTTTCAGCTAGTTTTGGACCCTCAACACTGTGCATCTCAAAGTTAGCAATTAGGTGAAGGATCCCAACTCTATATATGCATTGGCCCAGGTATTTGACTATCCGGTGTGGGACTATTTCCCAACGTCCCGAGGATTTCTCTTGTTAGGCGACACTGTCAGGCTACCAACTAGGGTTTCACCCTCGCATAGAGTCAACACATCTTCAAGGTACAACACCGCTTAATTCCAGTGCGTTGAGCAGGATCGGGGACCTGCATTGGATTGCATTGAATCTCTGTTAAGAAGATGAGTTCAAAATATGCTTGAAAATCTAAATCTATTTCCTCTCACCGAAGAAACCTTGAGGCAACTACATACCAGCGGAGAAGCCAGTCAGCTTGTGGCATTTGGTGAATGGTACATCGAAATAAGCCACTAGAGCGTGGATAAAATCACCATGCTGAGCCACCAGCTTGAAGGGAGCTGTAAAAGAAGCATCCCCTGGAGCCATGTAATGATCATCACGCTGGCACTGCTTAATGATTTGATCTTGGTCGCCGTATCGACAAGAGGCTCCATCATTGCTTGCTTCTTGATGCAGCTCATATCAAATCCATACACATTGCTCCAAACTGAGAATTATGAATACAAACATGTTAGCAGGAGGACAAAATGAACGTCTAGATAACCTCAAGAGTAACAGCATCTCCCTCAGAGATGATAGAATGCATGCAAATGGGACAAGGACGCTAACATTCGATTTTGTCCTCTTTACACCCGGCGTCCTCAATGGCTGTCAAGCAGAGCGAGGCCTTATCGGGTAAGACAATCCCACCATTAACGTGCAAAAGCAACAGCAATGGTGATAAAAAGAAGGAAACATGCAGGACACCAAAAGAGATTCATCAACTGGTCGGTGATGCGGGAAAGATAAATTTAACTTACCAGCCACTTGTCGTGAGCATACAAGACTGTGTTCAACATGTTCTCGAACAAAAGGAAGTAACCCATTCATTGTGAAATGATATGTCTACCTTCATTAAAGCAGATCGATCTCTTCGATTTTTCCCTTCAACACTGTTATAACTGTGACAACAACAGATCATGCAGAGCTTGGATAACAAGGAAAGAATTATGGTCCCTGTTCCGACATCAATAACCACAATGCTTGTAAAAGGCATAGTGACTCCCCCCGGCAGTAAGTTCAATCAGAAGGAATCAATTTGAATTAAATACAATTGGGAAGACCGAAATCCCTCGCCTAAACAAAATCCCTCACAACTCCAGAGCAGCGAACCAAACACGGAATAGTTACTTGATCAAACTTACTTCATGAATGCCTGCAACAGACAAATAAAAACACAGAGCCATCAGCGGGCGACAACGCTCGAGAAGTAATCAGGTAGCCAATGTCAATCGGAATCCACCCTAACGAAGTGAGAATACGAATATAAGTAGTAATCCGCGCTAGTCTGATCGTCGATCCCACACGAAGGGTCGTCCTCCTCCTTCTGCTCCTCCTAGTCCTTGGAATCTTAGACGGTGCAGTCGCACATCACCTGGGCAAAGTTCGAGCTCTGTGCGGTCTCGCTCTCTGGCTCCGCCGAGGAGGCGTCGTGGTACGTCTGCTGCTTCGGCTTCTTGCGCCCCATCGTCGAGGAAGAGGGAAGAAGGAAGAAAAGCCGGGTAGGGTTTTTGGTTTGGGAAAGGAAAGTTGGGGGGAATCAACGGATCTTTTCGGGCAGGGAATTAGTTACACTACTTAGTCCTCAATTCCTGTCGTCGCATTCAGAATGATCCTTTAATTATCCGCCATTAGTTCACGTGGGCCCAACTTTGTGCTGTATTTGGGCCTGACGGGCTCGGACGAAGATCTAAATGTAAGCAAAAAGGGGAAACCAACAATGATAGATTTGGATTGGACCCATAAGTAAAACGAAGGAGGAAAAGGATGAAGAAATTATTACAGAGGGGGAGAGTTTTTATTAATGATAAAGCAACAATTAATTATTTTTTTATGCTGTTTATATAAAAAAATGATGTTATTCAAAGGGTGAGAGAGACGTCATTCTTATCATTATCTAGAAGAAATTGACCCGGACAAAAACCGCCAAGGACGAACGAGGGCAAGTGGTCCTCGAATCAATGATTTAAACAAATAAAGGTGTCCCTCCCTAAAAAAATAAAAATAAAATAAAATCTGCGGAGATGTTTTACTTTTCAATAATAAAAAATAAATAAATAAAATTAAAACAAAAGATATCTCCTTGAGTATATGTCATGTTCATAATAACCACGTAAAAATCTTATAATTACCGGAACCTTAAAGCTTAAGAAAGAAAAAGAATAAAAAAATTTGCCCAAAAAACCGCGTGGGGGAGTTGTTTCTTGAATTTGGGTGACATTAACTCTATTTTTAAGAGTTGACCATAAAACAAAAATAAGTCGGTCTTTTTTATTTTCAAAGGTAAAAAAGATAAATTAATTAATGGGTCGTACCAGCGGGATGTAATTATTACGTCTCTTCTTTTAACGTGTGGATGGGGGACAAATATTTTTGTTGCAATAATTTGCGTTTATGATATGATTACCGTAGAAAGTGAAATATTGTCGATATTTCCTTGTCAACATATCATAGATTAGGTCAGGGCTTTGTTTGGTCGTAAATTAATAATAATATTCCCACCTAAAATTTAAAAAGAAAACACTAATAAAATGGATGTTTAACTTTGTGTTTTACGAGGAAGGAAAAATACGATGAAATCTGCTGCATAATCGAATTAGATGTAATTAGGACCGGGCAGTCCGATGTTGTCCCTGTCGGACACGTTATGTCCGCGATTCAGTTGTCACCTGTATACATCTCGATATTGAAAAACACGAACTGCTTTCTTCCTTTGTGGCAGTCCAGCAGAGCAGATTCCGGGAACCTCCGCCCTTCCCCCCACCCCCTCCGTAATTTCCCCTCCCGACCATCCTTTCCTTTCCCTTTTCTTCCCGCGGCGATAACCGCATCGATCTCTGTCTTCCCAGAGTCGGATTGGATTTCGGACTGCTGAGTTGCTGACATGCTTCACAAGAGCTTCAAGCCCGCCAAGTGGTTCGTCCCGTTTTTGCGTAGCCTTCCCGCGTTTCCGCTCCGTCGGGATTTAGTTTCTTTCCGGACTTCGTGAGAGTTTTTTTTTTCTTTTACGGAGGAGCGGAGGGATTGGTTTTTACTCGTGGACGCAGGACGATGCTGTCGTTGTCCTGTTTTATCGCGTCGAGTTGCCTTCCGGTCGATTGAAGCCGAGTCGTATCGTCGAGTTTTCGCTGATGTTTGTTATTGTAGATTTGTGGGGGAGGGCTTGTTTTATCATCAGTTAGCCCATTGTTTGTGATCTGATTTTAGGTTTGATTTGAGTTTGTTTGGCGAGCATATGGCTGACTCTGAGCAATCAATTGATGCAGCAAAACATCGCTGAAGCTCGCTGCTTCGCGGATTAAGCTGCTCCAGAACAGGAAAGATGTGCAGATTAAGCAGCTTCGGAGGGAGGTTGCCCAGCTTCTCGACTCTGGGCAGGTTCAGACCGCGAGGATTCGGGTAAGCTATGAAACCCTTTACACAAAAAGGAAAAGGAATTGATCGGATATCCTTTGCATGCTCTATTTTCCACGCCACACATGTATATCCGTTTTGCGCTTCCCTCCTGCGAAATTGCAGATATTGTTCCTCCAGAAGCTTGTTAACGTGTATGCTCCATTTTTCAGGTTGAACATGTCAACAGAGAAGAGAAGACAATGGGAGCTTATGACCTCATCGAAATATATTGTGAACTTATTGCATCGCGCTTATCAATCATCGAGTCACAAAAGTATTAGACTGAGTTTTTCTTTTTTTTTTTATTTGAACACTTCTTTATTGCACCTAAGAATCATGTCGAAAACCTTTTTAGACTGCAGCGTGCTCCAAGATGTGTGTTCTACTTCAATATGATGCTGTTCCTTGCTCTTTTGAAGAAATCGGAATATAATCTCCGTTTATTTTCCAGAAACTGTCCGATTGATCTGAAGGAGGCTATCGCGAGTGTGGTATTTGCTTCTCCGAGATGCGCAGATGTTCCAGAGCTGGCCGATGTCCGGAAACATTTTAAGGCTAAATACGGAAAAGACTTCATCTCTGCTTCAGTCGAGTTACGTCCAGATTGTGGTGTAAACCGTTCTGTAAGTTATTGCATGCCTTTTCTTGACATGGATTTTACGCGGATTAACTTAAGCGAAAACAGTGCAACAAAAATAAGCTCGACCTTTAGTTTTTAATGATCTTTATTCACCGTCGTTTCTCAGTTGGTCGAGAAATTATCTGCTAAAACACCTGATGGCGTGACAAAAGTGAAGATCTTGACTGCAATTGCGGAGGAGCACAACATCAAATGGGATCCGAACACATTTGGAGGAAATGATACGACTAGTCAGGATGACTCGCTGGTGAGTTCAAACTTTGGGAAAAGATGGCTTTTATGAAGTTGTGGATCTCTCCATTAGATTTTGTCTGCTCGAGATCATGGACATCACTTGTTGCAAATCTGTTTTAGCAGAAAGGACCTAGTACTTTCGAGAAGGCCAGTAGAATGCATGAAGAACCTCCGAATGTCCGCATGCCTTACAACCCTCAGGCATCTCCGAGTTTTGATATCGGATCTCACAAGGCGGCTAATGTGGAACCTGTGAAAAATCTCAATGCAAGAGCAGCCTTCAGTAGTCAAAGCGTTCCTCCATCCCCCGAGCACATCAGAACTCCAGCGAACTCTGATTTGGGAATGTTTTCCTCAGGTAAAGGGAATTGGACTGTTCTGGATGGTCAAGATCGGCAGTTCCATTGTCTATTCAATTTATTTTTTTGTTCATTCTATGCATGATATGAATTCTTTAATTACACGGGAAATGTAGGGGAAGGATATGAGACCAGACGCAGATATTCAGGTGATTCCAACATAAACTGCGTGGACCGACCGGACTGGAATATGGAATTTACGGATGCTACTACTGCCGCTCAAGTGGCCGCAGAGTCTGCAGAAAGAGCAAGTATAGCTGCCAGGGCTGCAGCTGAACTCTCAATCCTTGGAAGGGTCACTCCTCGTTATGCCCCTGATTCACATGGTTTTAAAAAAGAGCGGATCGAAATTCCTTCGACACCACGTTCTCCTGGTGAAGCTCCTACTAGAAGGCAAGTAAATAATGCTTCTGTCGACAGAAACTCTGGATTAGCCTATGATCATTTCGGGGATGAGCGGATCGAAAGACCTCCTATTCTACGTTCTCCCGGTGAAGCTCCTCCCAAAATTCAAGTAAATAATGCTTCTGTTGGCAGAAGTTCTGGAGCCTATGATCATTTCGGGGATGAACGGCTCGAAAGACCTCCCGTTGTACGTTCTCCTGGTGAAGCTCCTTTTAGAAGTCAAGTAAATAATGCTTCTGTTGGCAGAAGTCCTGGATTAGCCTATGATCATTTCAGAGATGAGCGGCTTGAAAGAACTCCCAGTCTATGTTCTCCTGGTGAATCTCCTCCTAGAAGTTGGGTAAATAATGCTTCTGTCTCCAGAAATTCTGGATTAGCCTATGATAATGTCGGTAAAAATGAAGAGAATCTTCTGCATGATCATAAGAGTTACAATACCCTTGGGAAATCCTCTTCATATAAGTCCAATCCTGATGTTGGGTTGATATTTCACAGTGGACCAGCTACTGGAGATGGTACTGTTGTGTCTGATGCATACAGCAATCAAGGTGATGTTAGTGATGACGATGATAGTCTATCAGGAATAACAAAGAAGTTGCACAGATATGCTTACAAGAAAGGTAGCGAATATGATGAACCCATTTCTGGGGATGCCGTTGGAGATGTGGATGCATCTGTTTATGAACAGCATGCAGCGGGTAGATATACTGAAATGAACTGGTGGTCTGCAGGACTAAAGAATGGTGATATTTCTAATAGACGAAACGAGAGGAAGAACTCTTTTGGAGAAGTGAATCGTACAACCCATTCAAGTGAAATTCATGCTAGAAGGGAATCTGTCGAATATGTTGAATCTTTTGTGAGATTTACCCCTGAAATGAAGGAAAGTTATGGTTATGAGAAAGATTCCAGCCATGCCTCCACCTGGTCTCAGCCATCACGCTCGAGCTCTTTCGCAGAGAAGAAAGATTTTTCCGGCCTAAGTAATGAAAAGGCGGAGGGTGGTTTCGCTGAAAACCTGTTTGATGATCGCGATGAAGAAAGAATCTCTGTGGGGAGTAATGCAGCTGGAGGAAGTTTGGCAGTATTTGATGATTACGGATCAGATGATGATGTTTATGTCTTTGATCTTGACAAGGGCCATACATCCCACGACTCTGGTAAAACGGGTCCTGAGCAGACATCGGCCAACTTTCTAGAAAAGAGCTCTTCTGCAGCGCATTATTCCCAAGAAAATCAATTGTTCGTTGATGTTCCTAGCTCAAAAGCAGCTTCAGAATCAGTAGAAGATTTGCCTGTGACCTCATATGACTCGGATGGGCTGAGCTTTGAGAATGAAGAGGCACCCGGAAAATCCAGGGCACCTGGAAAGATTGGTGACTTTGTGGATAAAAAATTATCTGGTTCATCTAAATTCACCTCTGTTAGTAAAGCGGAAGGCGCTGATTCATCATCATCAAGACCTGTAATTCTTGCGGATAAGTCAGAGCAAGAAATGACTTCTGATAGTGGAAAAGTGTTGCCGTATGGAAACATACTACCCGGCATCCGGAATAGAAGGCCGCTACCTCCCCCGGTTGCAGGGACTATGACAGACAAAGATTCTTGGACTGATCAAAGAGAAGGCCCTAGATTTTCTCCGTCCAACTCAGCATCCACTGATAAAGCATCCGATGAAGATCCTGATATTCATTATGTCGAGGACCAGGTTATGACTCGACCAAACAGGAGGGTGCAGACGAATTTTGTGGTCTCTCATGAAATGACCATCCCGCAACTGAACACCGAATCTCGTCCAGTGATGCATGACTATGGTGATGAGGAGGTGGAAATAGATGCTAATTATTGGAGAAAACCGAGCACGAGACCGACAAAAAATTATTCTGCAGAAAAAATTAGATTGAGCTCTCAAAGTTCACTCCTGTCTGACTCGGGTCAAAACAGTGATGTCGCAGAAGGACGCCCATCGCAAGTTTCACCAGGGAACTCTCATGTAGGAGCCGTCACTGGACTTTCTAGAAGGGCAAAAGTCGGCCCTTCGAGTACTTACCATAGTACCTCTGGGAAGCCATCTTCAGATGCCGAGAATTCAGGATTTTCACCCAGGAGCACTGATAGAGGCAAGAATTCGGAAAAGCCGAGGGTGAGGACGAATGCGCCAGATGGTTCCAAAAGTTCTGGTCCCTTGAAATGGAGGAGCGGCGAACCCAAGGCTTCTTCCAAGGAATCCCCAAAGAAAACAGCAGCGAACAATCAATCTTCAGTTCCTACCGGCAAGGAAGACGCGACAGAGAGCTCGAAGCCCGCGAAACCCATCCTGGATTCAACATCCAGGGAGAATTCGTTGCGGGCGAGTCACGTACATCCCAAGTTGCCTGATTACGAGACCTTCATCGCCAATCTGAAGACACTCCGAGCAAACAGACAGTGAAAACTTGTATGTTTAACTGTGAATTTCATACACCACACATACAGTTCAGGACTATACTTTGGTTTGGGCATACATCATTTTTTCTTTCTTTCAGTTTTCATTGGAAGAGTTACGTTTGTATAAATTTTTTGGGATATTTCCTATAATTCTTTGATATAATACTTTAGAAGAAAAAACAACCAACATTGGAATATTCGGACAAGACAGTGAGAAGGACGAAATTGCCCTTTCACCACTTCCTCTTTGTCCGAGACTTCCTTTCCATCCATTTCCACCGTCACGGCACAATTCCCGCCTCGCCTCTTTTCTCCACCAACACCAATTTCCCGCTCCCAAAACCAAAACCCTAAAAATCATGCCCCAGAAGCAGAGCTCCTGCGGCTCCTGTCCGGCGCAGGAACCCAAGAAGCGCCGCCGCGTCGGTTTCTCCGCCATTCACGGTACTCCGCCCTCCGCTTTACTCTCCATCCTTGACTTTGCTGGTCTCTCCGGGCGCGCTTTGGTCATTCTTCGTCGTTTTTTTCCTTTTCTTTCTTTACAGTGACTATCTTGTTCGTGTTTGTGTTGAGTTGCAGATGCTGGTATTGATCCTAACAAGTGCATCTCCGTGTACTTGGGTACGTTGTTTGTCCGGCTAATTGTGCTACTCGGCCGATGGTTCTTTAGTTTTTTTGTGTCGGATTGCGGCTATCGGGCATTGATTGAATATTGAAACGAGTTGAAAGAGGGTTTGGTTTGTTTGTCATCCCTTAGTTGGATGGTTGTGATTATGTGTGGTACCGCTATCGTATCTCATTACCTTGGTCTTTTGAAGGTGTTTGGCACTTGATTCTTAGAGAGAATGTTCCATACTCTTTTTTTAGCTGTTTGATTCCTTGAAATTACCTCAGTGTATGTTTAGTTGGTGTTAAAGTTGAGTGTAACACTAGGTTCAGTCTTTTGTGGAGCGTACTTGTTTGAGTGAGCTTTAAATTGAGTGCAACACTGGGTTCAGTGGGATGGTGAAACTGAAAGTTGGTTTTGGTCCGGTGCAACATCTATCTGGACCTGAATCCCGAGTTCAACATCATCTTTTTGTCCTAATTTGTACATCAATCGAGTGCCAAGTGTCCTTTTGCTGAAATTGAGCTCGTTTATTGGCTTTTGCAGTCTTCAAAAAAGAGGATGTGGGAACTTCAGGGGGATTTCGCCTTGATCCTGTTGACTTAGGCAACTTCTTCGAAGATGATGGAAAAATCTATGGGTACCAGGGATTGAAGGTTCTGTCATCCTCTAGAAATAGTTCCATTTTTTTTAACTGATGCTCCTGGCAATTGTCTTATCGACCCAGAATACTCTTATCTCATTATGTACTAAGGTTATTGTAATAACAACAAAACCAACGGATGCAATATTTCCCAGTTTATTTATTTATTTATCCATTATTCTGATTTGGCCGTTGTTCCAAATCTATCGTGTGTTGGCAATTTCACAAGCCAGTGTTTAAGCTCATTTGCTGATGCTGCAACATTCTTACAGATCTCTTGTCTTCAAAATCAAATGTGGTTCTTGACACTTGGCTATTCTAATACCTGAGAGTCGATCATTTTGCAGATCTCTGCCTGGGTTAGTGCTGTCTCGTTTCATTCTCATGCAGAGGTTGCTTTTGACAGCTCTTCTGATGTGAGTATACACACTTATGTTTTTCCTTTTCCCCCTAATTTGTGGTGAGAATGTGTATGCATGCATTGAATGACTCAATTTGAACTTTTCAACTTGTAAAGTGTATATGATGTGTAGGTGCGAAAGTAATTGTGCTTTCTTCTGTTAAATTGAAAAATTGGTGACATTTTTTTTTTTTTTGTTTTCCAGGGTGGTAAGGGGATAACAGATCTGAAGTCTGCTCTTAAGGTAAGGAAATATAGAGATTATGTATCTTTTTTGCTGATTTTTTGAGTAAAACATTTTGTCTTATGTAGAATATGTTTGGTGAAACCCTTTTGGATGACAAAGATGAATTTATGCGGACATTTTCGACTGACAGCCAGTATGTAAGGTATGTATGGAATAATTTTGAATAGTGGATGCATAAACTATGTTTCCCTTCTGATTGTGTGTTATTCTGCTGAACAATTCTTACATTTGAGTGTTGCAGATCTTCTGTATCAAGCGGGGAAATTTTAAATTTGGAACCCTGCAATGGAAGTGCAAACGATTCTAACAATATTCTTCAAGTTGGCAATGCTAATGTTGAGGTAGCCATGATTATTCTGCACCAGAATTCTCCATTGTTCCCTGCATTGTTGACAAAGTGACATTTTGTGGACTTTGTTTATTCATAAGCTTCAAGCTCTTCAGTTTCATAAGCTTCAAGCTCTTCAGTCATTTGGTAGGGGCATCAGAATTGCTGTGTTCCACTGTTTTGTACTGGTCAAGAAAATATGCATCAACTATTGACTGTACTTTGAAATAGCGTTGCAGAACTTCTTTTTCCTACAGAAAGTTGTGAATTGCATTGTATATTGCAGCACATTGCATATTTTTTTTAGTTCTTCATGTAATTAGTCTTCAAATATATTGTTGCATGTCCAGTATCTAGTCTCTGTTCATTATCATTATTTTGAGTGTTCATTGTTTTCGTCAACCAGGTTGTGCGCATGGTAATGGGCAATATGGCTGCTGGGCACTTGTACAGTAGATTGGTACCGCTGGTTCTTCTTCTTGTGGATGGTACGGCTTCCACTTCTCACCATTTGATTGAGATCCTTGGGATTTCTTCTTTGGACTAATTGTTTCTTAAATCAGGTAGCAATCCTATTGATGTAACGGATTCAAGTTGGGAGCTGTATGTATTGATAAAGAAAGCACCTGGCCTAGAGAATTGCCCAGACAGTTTGCTAGGTTTTGCTGCTCTGTACCGATTCTATCACCATCCCGACAGTACACGACTTCGTCTTGGTCAGGTTTGTCCATCAAATGCTTTGCTCTATGCTTGGAGGAATGCATTTAATTTGCATTCAGGTGAATATGTTGGTGCCGATGCTGATACTATTTGTTAAATTGTTTTAATATGACCCTAGTTTTTCCACCCTGATGGCAGATTCTTGTTTTGCCACCTTACCAACACGAGGGACATGGTCGATATCTTTTGGAAGTACTCAACTTTGTTGCAGTTCGTGATGATGTTTATGACCTGACAATTGAAGAGCCTCTGGATTATCTGCAACATCTCCGCACATGCATGGACATTCTACGTCTTTTGACTTCGGATAAAGTCCAGCTCGCTGTGGAATCAACAGTGTCCTCACTGAAGCAAGAGAAGCTGTCAAAAAAGACAACCATCCCAAAGTTATTACCACCTCAGAACTTGATCGAGGATGTGAGGAAAGCTTTCAAGATCAACAAGAAGCAGTTCCTTCAGTGCTGGGAGATACTTATTTACATTGCGCTTGATGGAGACAAGAAGCACATCCAAGAATATCACTTGGTCGTTTCAAATCGCGTGAGGGCAGAGATCCTCGGGAAGGACTTGGAGACCACGAGGAAGAGAGTGATTGATGTCCCTAGCGAGTATGATCCCGAAATGTCATTTGTCATGTACAAGGCTGAAGACGGCGAGGGCGACGTCAACGGTGTAGAAGCGGAGGAAGAAGACAAGGGCGAGCAGGAAGAGCAGCTGAAACAGCTGGTCGATGAGCGGCTCAAAGAGATTGAGTTGATTGCCGAGAAGGTAGCTCGACATCGAAGCCGAAACTATGTTCACCTGGCAATAAAAATCAACATATAAATTTAAACTAGATCATTAGTCTACCGCCCTGTAGCTTATCAGTTAGGGGCTTGTGTTTAGTCTTAGTTGGAGAGTGCAAGAGGTTTCACCTATTTCCTTTTGGTCTTATTCTTGGTATATGCCAATCATGATCCACTCCATCTCATGACCCACTTTTATTGACATGTTTTGGCACAAGTTTGGAGAGTTTGTTAGGGAAATACTGTCCTTATGTTGCAGTTAGGGATCACAACATTCACTTTATAAGCAAAACGAGGTTCTAGATTGAGACACTAACTTTGGGAAAGCTATATCACGGTTGGTAATCCCGATTTTACCAGAGTAGGCTCATCCCGCGTAAAAACCCCAGATATTCTCAGCTGGCGTTTCGGTGTTCCTGGGAGGTAACATACTGTCAAGGACGGAAGACGTTACGCATGTTATTTGCCGAACTTTATGCATGTTTCTTCTCTGCACAATCTTTATGCTTGTTTCTTCTCTGCACAATCTTTATGCACAAACTTTCAAGAGAATCGTTACCGGTTGGATAGTATTTTGCACAGCAACCAGACCAGGGTTTACTCTGGTCCTGTCGGCTCTTCTTTCCAGGTTCATATTTGTCTTTTACTTTTTTTTTTTGAGGGAAGCATGACCAAGATCTCTTACATTTTATTTCTGTTTAAGAGAGTTTATAGGAGTTATTACATGTTATTTATTTTCTATCTACTATACCAAGCACTTTGTAGGAACGCACATTCATGAGGGATGAAGAAGCTGAACTTTCTTCGAAATGACATTTTCAATAGAACATGCTCAGACGTCAAATTATACGGGCCTTGTCATTGCGCCTTTGGGCTGAGCCAAATTTAAATGAGCCTTTGAAATTAGTCCCAATAATAAGATCGACTCATATTCTTATTTCATTTTTCCTTAATACCAATTACGGACTGCCCCTCCATAAAAGCCCTACCGTACATACTCCGTCCGTCCTTCCGAATAAACCCTAGGCGCCGCCGGGAGCTTCAAACGTCGGGTGAGAGAGAGGAGGATGGGAAAGGTGCACGGATCTCTGGCGCGTGCCGGGAAGGTTAGGGGACAGACGCCGAAGGTGGCGAAGCAGGACAAGAAGAAGAAGCCCCGTGGCCGCGCTCACAAGCGGATGCAGTACAACCGCCGTTTCGTCACCGCCGGTTAGTCTCATCACCCCCATCATTGTAGTTCGCGCGCTGGTTCGAATTGGCCTTTCCTTTGATCGGTGGATCGATTGACCGAGCGTTGATTGTGCGTTTTGATGATTCAGTTGTTGGATTCGGGAAGAAGAGGGGCCCGAACTCATCCGAGAAGTGAGGGATCAGAAGGGAGATGGTTCGTTTAGGACGATTTTAATGTTTTTCATTTGAGTTTTTGTATTGGTTATTGGCAATTTGCTGCTGGGGGATGAATCCAATGCCAAGTATCTGTAGTAGAAGAACCATCGGTTACAGATCGTACTGAATACAGCGTGATTTCGTCTTTCCTGTTGTGTTTCCGTTCTGTATTATCCATGCTTTTTTTGTCTCTTGATGTGGTTTCTGCTCCTCCTTTCGAGCTGAAATGATGACTTCGAGATTCTCACTCTCTCTCGGATTGCGTCCCATGATGGCCATTATTTGAGGAGGGAGAGATTTTAGGTTGTGTCGGGTATTATCCCGACTCTTCTTCTGTGGTTAGCTGGTGGAGAGCAGACCTTGTAAAGGAAATGTTGCTCTTGTTTGTCTCTCTTGCATGGTTTGTTATGCTGACCAGACTTTGTAGTTCATCAAGTTATCTGATATGGTGGGATTGTGGTTCTATAGACTACGTTTTGAGGATGGGTTTTCTATGTTACTTAAGGCATTGACGCGAGTGAATTGATTCAGATTTATCTATGGTCACATTTGCCTCTTCTGTGAGTATGGCTTTGAGGAGTTTGTCTGGTTTTTCTGCATTGGGTGGTGGTAATGAAGGGGTTTCATAACCAGTTTTACAGTCGAATGCAATCAAGATATCTTTTATAGGAGGAAGTGAAGGTACCCTTTTAACGTTGTTAAGTCCAATGGTATGTGAACGTGTAGCAGCAGTTCTCTAGTCTTTACTGCATACAATGTAGGTCATGGTCAGGGGGGACTGATGAAAGCTGTTTATGAATGCTGGGGTTTTCTTCACCCGGGCTAGTATTGTTCATGGCAATTAATAGAAATTGTGCCGAATAACATGGAGTTGGGAGCAATTGGAAGTCAAGATTTGACCCCTCAATGGAAGATAACGAAGAGAGGGAGAAGCCTTCCCTTTAGGGGGCCCGACACAATGCCAATGGAGGTTCGCCACGTGTCGGAAGCATCCGCGTGAGACCACGTCGTCGTTTCTTCTTTTTTTGCCTTCCTCCACCCGTCACAATGCCAATGGAGGTTTCAATCGTCCCCCCCCCCCCCCAACAAACAGTAAAAACCCAGCCCAAAGAAATCCAATCCCACCCGCCGATCGAAAGTAAGATCGCTTCCTCCTTTTGACTTATGATGCTAACGGAATAGGTCGATGCTACTAAGGGATTGTGATTTGATCGGTCGTCTTATTTTGTGATTCTTGCCGAGGATCGTGAGGGGGTGGGTTTTGTGGGCCCTGGCGCTTGGGAAAGATGTTGAACCGGCTGTTTGGGAAACCTAAGCAGGAGGCCAACGTTCTCACCCCTCTTGACGAGTTAAATGAGGTATCCGTTATTCCCCCTATCCTCTTGCCGTTTGGTTTTCCGGCGTTGCGATTGGAGGGTAGTCAAGGGTTCTTCTTTTCCAGTCCTGTAAAACTTTTGTGTGCCATCTTGGTGTCGGTACTTGAACCGGGATCTGCTGCCCCATTCACGGAGGTTTTAGCTTCATATCGAGGCTTGTGTTGCTCTGCCTTGCGTGTCCTCTACTTGTACGGATTCAGAGTGGTGTTGGTCTTTCTTGGTAGTTAGTCTATTAGCTGCTAGAACCCGGTATTTGGGTCATAGATGTCTTTTGAAACAAATTGATAATTTGATGTGTTTTTGGAGGCTGGGCCCAAATTTTCCGCAGGATGAATATATACCCGGGCGGCCCCTGGAGACAGCCATGATTCTCTGATGCGAAGGGGTGTAGTAGTCTTTTTTGTTGAATTGGCATTGTCCTACTTTGGCCAAAGAGATCGCCTGGATGTTTTTTATGAGCCAAGCCAAAAAAGGATAGAATAAGCAGCGTCCTCTGGGTTGAAGTCATACTTTCTTGTCAATTGAGCAGCAAAAGAAACATGTCGAAAATCATTTACTTTTCGTAATGTGATGTGAGAATGTTTTGTTGTTTGTATGTTTTGGATCAATATAACCCTGAAAGATGGATGACTAGGTCTCTTCTGTTTTCAGAAGCATCTGTTCTATCGCTGCTACACTAAGGTAAAGCATTGTTAGATGATCTATCCCATAATTGCTATTTGTGATTTATTTCCCGCCTTTTTTGTGCTAGACGCTTGAGATGCTAGAGAAAAAATAGAAGGCACTCTTAAAGAAAGCTGCTTCCGAGGATGAAAAGGCTAAGGAGTTCACCAAAGCAAAGAACAAGAGGGGTACGTTGGCTTATGTTGTTTGTATGGCTAGAACTTAAAAGTTAAAAGGATGTTAGACTTTGGAATGTGGTTATCCTAATTATCTAACTGAGACGCTCGGTTATTGGATTTTCCTTGTGCATCTGTGATGTCTGTTGTATCCTTCTGAGGCGTGTTGTGGTTGTGATGAATGAGGCAAAGATATGATGTAGACTTCTGAACCTTTTAGAGCTCCAGATATCTTGTTGTTATTTCCTTAAATCAGAGAGAAGTGTGCATTCCGGTGCTATATCTTCAGAGTAGCTTTATGAAAATGATAACACGGGGTATCTTGTAGGTAGTTTACCTGGTTGTTAAAATGCTAGCTCATCTCTTCACGACTTTCAAAACTTTCTATGAGTTAGTGGGACTTTTTTGGCATTTTTAGGCAATTGAACTACATGTTAAATGAGCATATTTCCACAATTTGATTTGAGACTTCACTGGTGCAACGGACAAATTTATTATTTTACACCGCTAAGTCACTATCATGTCATCTGTATGTTTTTTCTAATTGATTCTATGCTGGGGAGTCTCTACCTTTAAATGGGAAGCTGCATCCCCAAATGTGAATGTTATGCATGTATGTCCTGTGATAGCTCCTCATGGTTGTAGGCTTATGTCCTGTTTAAAGTTTAACAGCTTTGCAAATGCAGAATCTTAACTTTCTTTAGCCCCGTTTTATCTGCAGCGGCTATACAATGTCTCAAGAGGAAGAGACTATATGAGCAGCAAATAGAGCAGCTCGGCAATTTCCAATTGCGCATACATGACCAGGTCCTCAGGATGTTTCTCATTTTTAAGGTTTCCTAATTTGTATGAGGATAGGCTTCAGTTTCTGCTACATATTTGTGGCTAATATCAGTTCATCGTTCAGATTATAATGTTGGAAAAGTGTGAGAGCAACAATAGAGACTGTTGATGCTCTAAGAACTGGAGCCGCCGCAATGAAAGCAGTGCAAAAAGCAACGTAAGCAGTCTCTCTGTTTATTTTTCACATTCCTGGAATGTTCGCAACTACTCAATAGGATTATATGTATGTTTTACTGAAGTAACATTGACGATGTGGATAAGACCATGGACGAGAAAAGCGAGCAGACCGAGAACATGAAACAGATCCAGGAAGCATTGGCTACGCCGATCGGCGACGCAGCCGATTTCGACGAGGTCAGGCATCTCATTTGTTGTCGTGTTACTCGTTCAAATATCTCATGGGAATGGGAAACTTTCTTCAGAGCATATAATCTTCCAAATCTCAAATCGCAGGACGAACTAGAGGCAGAGCTCGAAGAGCTGGAAGAGACCGAGTTAGAGGAACAACTCCTTAAGCCGGCAACCACTGCACCGGCGGCACCCATCCAAATCCCTTCGAGCCAGCGTCCAGTCCGTCCCGTCCTGCAGAGGACTGCGGAGGAGGACAAGCTCGCGGCGCTGCAAGCCGAGATGGCGCTCTGAGCAGGTAAAATTCCCTTAATCGCTCCTTGGTCCTACCGTTTCTGCCTTTCTCTGGTTCACTGACTCCGAGTTCAGACGTCATAACCCTCGTGTATTGGTGGAAGACTTTTTTGAGGTGCATGACATCCGCACCTTCGTGTCCCTGGTATCACTGCGGGGCGGGTTTTTTTCCGACGAAGCATAGTCGGTCCTTGAAGGAGTAAAGCTTTATTGTATATAATATGATGTAATATACATATGTTGCTCAAGGTCGGAAATAAAGCAGCGGAAAATATAAACATAGGATTTCTCTAAAAGGATATCCGAGTCCTTTTAGATAAGATAAGAGAAAGTAGTTTAGGCAGTAGATAGATACAGATGTTGCTTGATATACCAAGCAAGATACTGCCGATATTGGACATGGTTGCGGAGGGAAGTCCATCCGCCACATAAATCCCAAGGGTTGTGGAAAATCCATTCCTCACCTGGTTTCATGCAGTTGAAGTAGGAAAGCTGGGCCTCAATTGTGTGAATCACACAGTTCTGGGCCTTATAGTTTATGTACTCATTTAATGCAGTAATGGTACGGGTAAAGTGTTTAAGAGTTTTCTTCTTCCTCCAGAGTGGCTCGTCATACTGTCGAAGAATGTTGTGGAAGTGGCTACGTAAGACATTACTATTGGGAAAGGGGGGTTTGCGAAAACGCTGTCTTCCTAGTGGAGGCCTCATCACACCTACTATCAGTGGCCGCGACCTGCGCCTGGCAGCCCTCCTAGCTATAACGGCAAGTGGTCCTTATGGCAGTCGATAGCTTTACGGTTCTGAGAGAACTCTACCGAGTTAACAGTGTTATGCAAACATCCATTTCACAATTAGAGTCTAGATAGTCAAAATCACAACGCTCATCACAAGATTCAGAGTTTGTCTAGGGAAGAGTCCGTTCCTTAAACAGGTCATACCATTATACTGAATTAGATAACATAGACACGGAACAGCAAGACAAGAGAGTTGCCAGCTTTAACCAAAAACAAATATTAACAAAGGTGATAGAGGGTAGATAATTAAAACAAAGCAGAACCTGGAAAACTCTGGAAACAAGAGTGATAACATAAATGCAAGATAAAGCATACGATGGATGCTGGACAAAAGAGTCATGAATTTGGGTTTTCTGGGTTTTGCAGATGTTTTTGGGTTTATCGAAGGTGAGGGGGTTTTTTGAGAGATCGTCGATCTAGGGAACCACCACTACTGGATAACACCTTGAGAGAAACTTAGCCGGCCATGGATATGGAAAACTACTTGTATATTAGCTCTGAATGTAAATTGCTCTATCTTGCTCCTCTGGTGGGAGTGTCTATTTATATTACAAAGAACACACTATTGCTAATTGAAAGCAAAGTTGTAAAACTAAGTTAGTGGAGCACAATTTGCGGAGGAATCTTGCAGCTTTTGGAAAGTTGTTTGGCTGCTGGTGCCGGCCTTATCGCTAAGGCATCTTTTCTATTCCTCATGGGCGGCTACTCTCGCGGTCGCTTTCCTCGATTGTCGGGGGAGTGCGCTGAACTTCTTTTTTGAGTGGATGAGGGACCCGCTGATGAAGATTCTGGATTTGGGCCGGATGGGTTTGATGAGCTTGGGCCAAGGTCTACCTTGTCTAGGAAGTCTTGTGCAATATCTTCCCAATATACTCCGTCATCTTGATGCTCATGTTGGTGGAGTGCACATTGGAGCATGTGGACATGGTTTGGGTCTGTGAACTGGATCTGGTGTTGGAGTACCACGTCTGGATCTAAGTATGGCACTCCGTTCTCTTTACAGAGCCTGATCTTCAAAAATTCGTTGTCAGTGATGGCCATTTCTCTATCTGAATGGAGTGGGGCTTCATGAACTAGAGAAAATGGAAGACTAGCGAATTCGTCTACTGTGTTGATGGATGCCATCGCTTGTAGTCTTGAGTCGAAATACCAGTACCTGCGAAAAAGATAAACTGAATATGGGGTTATATCGCCGAACTTGAAGTATCTGTCTTGGTGAGCTTCAATCCAAATCTTCCACTGTGTTAGTGGAGCAAACCATGCTAGTACTTCAGCTAAGTGAGAGTGAGGCCTTCTATGTGGTGTGAAAGTATAGAGGTCTCCCAATTGTCCCAAATAAGTGAGTAGTTCTTCGGTGGGGAATTCAAGAGCTATTATGTGTTTGTGCAGGAGATACCATAAGAGCCATTTTAGTTCTTCAGGGAAGATACTCATTGGTTCAATAGGTAAGACTTTGAGGAAAGGATAGCAAGGATGTAGTCCATGTTCTGGGAACATCATTCGTCCGTATTTGCTAAAAATCCTTTCCAGATATCGTTTTATCATGAGGCCAGCATTGGCAAGGACTTCTTCCACGTGTTCCTTGTTGTTATAATGGATAATCTCTGGGGGAAGAATCCTCCTCATCTCCAATGGCTTTGGCACATATGTGCGTATCATGGCCTGCAAGCTTGGAACTTCCTGTAATGAAGGGTTTGATATATCAAAGGGCCGAGAAAGGAAATCAGCAACCACATTGGTTCTGCCCTTGATATGTCTGGCGGTGAAGGTGTATTGTGAAAACCATTCTGAAAGTCTGAGTAGCTGTGCATTCGGTATCTTCTTCTGTGTGAACTTAATCATGGATGGGAAGGAAGACATGTCACTCTCAATAATGAAATGATGGCCAATGAGATGGAACTCAAACTTTTTGATGCCATACTTGACTGTCAGAATTTCCTTCATTGTTGAGTGATAGTGCTGCTCAGCTGTGTTAAATCTCCCAGATTTATAGGCACATACCTGGCGTTTACCATCCTTTTCCTCTAAGAGGATGGCGGCCCAAATTTGGTCACTTGCATCTGTTTGGAGGATGCGAACTCCATCTGAAGGGATCTGCAAGGGAGGAAGCATCTGTAAATGGGTCTTTAGATACTTAACTGCTTCTGTTTGGGCTGGTCCCCAAGGTGATGAATCCTTCTTGAGTTGGGCCTCTAATGGACTGGTGTACCTGCTGATGTTAGGAACAAAATCTCTCAGGTAATTAACAATTCCCAAAAACTGTTGGACTTGTTTCTTTGTAAGATTTAGGTCTGGGAATTTTAATAATTCTTGGGCTATATGAGGTCCAGGGTGATACTGTCCATTGGCTAGTCTCATTCCCAAGAATTCCACTGAATGTTCAAAGAGTCTCATCTTTTTCTCTGAGAGCATTATGCCATGTCCCTGTACAAGGTCTGCAAATTGTTTTAGCAGTTTTTCATGTGAAGGCCTGTCTGGGCTAAATAGCAGGATGTCATCAATATAAACAAGTGCAGAGTCCAAGATCGGTTCAAAGATCTTTATCATAACTTTCTGGAAAAGAGACGGGGCAGTCTTTAGTCCAAAGGGTAATACCGTCCATTGGTAATGTCCGTCCGGGATACAGAATCCTGTTTTCCATTTGTCATCAGGGTGTATGCCAAGTTGCCAGAAGCCACTTTTAAGGTCAAACTTTGAAAATATTTTTGCCTTGGCAAGTGAAGAGAACATTACTGTCCGTCTTGGCACAGGAAACTTATCATCCTGTAGGAACTGATTTAGAGGTTGATAATTTATAACTAACCTTCGTTTCCCCCTGATCTGTTCGGATCGCTTGTTTACGTAAAAAGCTTCGCATGCCCACTGTGAGTCTGTTGGCTCAATTAATCCCTGCTGTAATAAAGAAGCACATTCTTTCTTAGCAGCTTTAGTATCATCAGGATTCATACCTGAATGACTAGCCTTTGTGGGATTAATGTCTTCATTCTGCATGAATGGTAGTCGTACAAAGAACTTGGAATTCTTCCATAATGGATGAGGGCATTTCTGTAGAAATTCTTCATGACTTTCTGCAAAGGATGAGCTGAATAATTGTTTCATTCTTTCTGCAGGCTCAATAGAAAACATCCGGGTTAGTGATGTGTATGGCTTAAAATTTCCATGATATTTGAGACCTGTAGACAAGATCATCAACTCAGGTAGTTTGTGCAGAATGTTCCATCCAAGTACTATGTCTCTGCCTGGAAGATCTGTGACATATAAGGAGGATTTGATAATGCAGTTGTGAAAAAGCTTTATCTTTAAATCCTTAGTCTTGTGAGTGGTTTGGAACACGTCACTTGATGCAGCCACAAATTTCTTCGTGTATGGCACCAAGAATTGTTGTGGCACGAGGATCGGGTTAATCATGCTTTCTGCTGCTCCAGTGTCTATAAAAGCAATGGCAGTAACTGGCCTATGGTACTTCGAAAAATATACCTGGACCTTTATATGTGGTGCCATTTGAGAAGCAGCAATGAGTGGGAGCTGTTGGCGTGAGTCTTCCTCACGAGTCTCTTCATCATCAGAGTCCCCTGTGACAATGATGGTACCATTATTGGATTCCTCAGAGGGTACTTGCCTTATAGGAATGACGGGGAAGTTCTGTCTTTCTGGATGAACTCTGATGGTGTATATTCCCTCCTCAGTTTCTGTTCCTGAAAATTCTCTTTCAAGACAAAAAACTGTCTTTTTAGTTGGGAATTCTTCTAAGGAGAAAAGAGATTCAAGATCATCATCTCTCAAAGATGTCTGGGTGCATTCTTCAATTTGCGCCATTAAGCCTTTTCCCCTTCTGGGGCAGTTCTTTGCAAAGTGGTCAGGCTTATTACAAATGAAGCATCTGGTGGACTTCCTTTGTGGTCCAACCTTCCTTTTAAACCTGAGGAATCTCTTCCACTTTTTTGGAAACCTGCGTGATTTCTTTGGGGACCTTTTCTCCTTGGAATAGTCCTTCTTTCCATGCTTTGTCTTGTGGGGCTTAGTTTTTGGAGCACAAGAACACAAGTCTTTGGTGGTGCACTTAATTTTGTACCTGTTTTTCTTGGCTCGGCAGACTTGGTCTAGACGTTTGTCTTGATTCAGAAATCCTTGAATGATTTCTTTTCTCTGGCATAGTTCATTGACCCCAGAAATGATTTCTTGCTGGATCTGTCCGACTGTTAGTTGAGCAATCCTAACATTCTTACTAATAAGGCTTTTCTCAACCATAGCAGATATAGGTGGTTCTATCGAGGATAAAAATACAGGTTTGTATGTATTGTCTCCACCTAAATGCAAGAATAGATGCAGCATTCTCTGGAAATGTTTATCCAAATCTTGTACCTTGTAAGAGCAGCATCTTCGCTGAAAGAATTCTGTCCTTTTTTCTTCCAGGAGGTCATTTGGGTTGCCAATTAGATGAAGGTGGAGGTTGTTCATGAAGTCTGGTAAAGTCATGTTTACCATCTGGATTTGATCTTGTTCTGAGAACAAATTCCACCATGTCTGCAATATGCCATGAAAGTTGGAGGTCAAATTTGTAAGGATATCAGAGGTGTTATATACAGTTACCCTCTTGTGAATGCACCACGCAAGAAAATCTTGTATGCGCTGAGGCCATTGGGTCCGTGGTATGTCATCAAAGGTGAACTTAGTATTTCCCTCTGTTCTCCTAGGAGGAGTTTCTTCCATTGACTCATCTGACTGTACTTCTTCTTGTCTATAGGTACTGGTTTCTGTCTCATCTCTGTCTGCCATGAACAAGTGAGGTAATACTAAGGATGAGACTTCTGAGGTAACATCAGATACCTGATCTGTTTCATCCGTAGAGGTGCTTTCCTTGGATGAGGAGGTAGTTTCTTCTGATGAGCTTTCAGAAGAACTAGTTTCTTCGTACCTGTCTGCCATTTGGATCTGGGAAGGCATAAAAGGTGGACACTGGGAGAAATAGCTTCCAATAGGGTCATGGTTATCATAATAACCGTCAGAAGTATTTTCAGAAAGACTGGGTGAGGACTGAAGAGTAGTCGTTGTTACCCATTTCCTTGTTGGACAATCAAGAGAGTCCTGATGCCCTCGGATCATTAACTGCTGTGTCTGAGGGTTAGGACTAGACTGTGTCTCTGGACTGGGTGTCCGGTGTCTTTCTGTAGGTCTGGAGCTTTCTACCTTTCTTTTTCCTTCTTTAATCTCATTTCTTCTCCTGGATGACTTTTGCTGTTCTCTAATAACTTCTCTAATTTCTGCAGGATCTTTTTTCCCAGCTTGTCCATACAGAGGAGGAGCGTTAGAGGATACTTGCATAAATGAAGAAGTCCTGTTACCAAAATCCAGAATATCAAAGGGTTTTGAGATGGGATTCAAACTTAATCCATAGCTTTGTGGGATAACTTGTGGTCGTCCAAAGCTTAGTAGACTGGCAGGGTCTGGTTGTTTGTTTAGATCTATTTGCTTGTCTTCTAGGATCTTGATCTGCCTTTTGAGTTTGGCGATCTCATCATCTGGGTCAGACCTGAAATAAGAAGGGTATTTTCCTTTCTCAAAGTTATCTAACCTCTTATGAAGAGATTGGAGCATCGCCTGATTTTTATCCTGATGAGCGTCTATCTTTGCACTGAGCCTGGCTTCTGTTCCTGTCAAAAGTTCCTGAACAGTGTCTATCTTTCTGCAAATAGTATTAAGTCCTGAATTCTGTGCTAAGGCATTCTGGCTTTGCCAATTAAGGACATTTTCAGCAATACTATTTCTCAGGGGGTTGCCCTGTGAGTCAACACCTGTGGGAATAGGAATTTTGGAACAGTATTTAATACCGTCAATAGTTTGCTCATCCTGAGGTGGGAAGTTCAACTCCCCAGGCCTTCCCATCATCATGATTTCTGATGGAGTGCAAACAGGTATCGGCTTTGCAGTTTCCTGAGCACAACGAGTGGGTGTACCTTCCCCTAGGATTACCTGCGAAGAAGGGTTCTTCTTCTGCCACTTAAGTATATTTCGGTAGCAGGGTAATACCTTAGAGGGCTTCTTTTTAGGCCGTAACCGTGGGGCCTGGTCAATCAGGAACTGCCATGCTCCGTAATCTGTTTTGATTTGGGGGGCAGCATCTGCCTCATCATCTTTAGGAGGCTTCTCATCTTGATCATTATCATCCTCACTGTCAGAGTTAAAGTCAGGAAGTTTTCTTTGTCCTGACTTCTTCTTTCTCCTGGTATCCTCATCATCACTTGAGAGATGATCATCTTTGCATCCGCAGATGTTTGAGGAACAAATATCCCAGTAGCAGTGGTCAGTTGCTGGGTCTCTGAAGTGATATGTTTCCTGTCCCTGTTCATCAAAAGAATGGATGATACGATTTAGGGGATCAGGTTTCTTCCGTCGTGGAAGAGGTTGCATCATGAACATAGTCGGGAAAATTGAAGGAGTTGGGGCGTCCTTTTCATGTGACCGGTCAAACTTGATGACTACTGTGCCATCCTTCTCCCTGATGAACTTTGTTTCTGAGGACTGAATGGGCTTGACCTTCTGCTGAGTTTTTTCATAGTTGGTGATCCATCTTTCTGGCAAAAGCCGGAGAAGATCACTCCTGCTAATCTGTCTGGGGACATATAGGCATGTGGGAGCTTGTGAGTTATGGTAATCACTTCGGATAAGTAAAGCATCACCATTATTGTCAGCAACGTTGAGGTCTAGTGCATGATTCTGCACTCTGTAAGCCATTTGATAGTGCATGGTTGCCTCAATGGAATTCTCATCCTGTTCTGGTCCTGCAATCTGGACCTGTACTTGTAGGGCATCCAGTATGTTGGAATCCTGTAGAGACATACAGAAGTTGGGATAAAGGGTAACAAATACTGTCCCAGCATTTAGTGTTGTTTCTACGGTGCCGATACAAGCATGTTGATATTCTCTGTATTTGACGTCCAAGAGGGCCATTCTTGCTGTGACTGGAAGACCTTTCCTGCCATGATAGGTTAGTGCAAGTCTAATGGCACCGAAATGGAGATGGGTATATCCTCTGTCAATCCATTGTTTTGGGAATTCAGCAGGCAGCTATAGGGACACAAATTGTTCCTTGTGTGTGGCCCAGATGGGGTGTTGGCTGAATTTGCTGGCCTGGACATACTCTAATACCTTTGACGAAGGATGTCTGATCAGCGTCCGGATACTCCTTATGGGATTCAAGGAAGGCCTAGTGAAGGCGGCATATGGGTTGAGGAGAGGAAGTTTTGTTTCCTCCCATTCTTCTTTATGGGTTATCTCATATAACCCTCCAAGTTTGTCAGAAGTAGAGGTTCTTATACTAAGGCCTGAGTCTAGTGTGATGGGAGCATTCATCACGGTAGAGCTAGTATGAGTAGTTGTATCCATGGTGGTGTGGGCAAGGTGTTTCTCCAGGTAGGGTTCCTAGTCTAGATCTCTCATTCCCCTTAAAAAAAAAGAAAGAAATGGCTCTGATACCAATAATACGACTGTCATAAACAACTCAAGGAAGGAATGCCATAGAAGTTGTAGCTGACATCTAATCAGATGAACAAAGAGAGAGTTGTACAAAGACAGAAGCTTCGACCACCAGAACAGAACAACACGAGCGTTGCTCAAGGTCGGAAATAAAGCAGCGGAAAAGATAAAATTTTTCTAAAAGGATATCCGAGTCCTTCTAGACAAAAGAAAGCAGAATATGAACACTAGGCAGTAGTTAGATACAGATGTTGCTTGATATACCAAGCAAGATACTGCCGATATTGGACATGGTTGCGGAGGGAAGTCCATCCGCCACATAAATCCCAAGGGTTGTGGAAAATCCATTCCTCACCTGGTTTCATGCAGTTGAAGTAAGAAAGCTGGGCCTCAATTGTGTGAAGTACACAGTTTCGGGCCTTATAGTTTATGTACTCATCTAATGCAGTGATGGTACGGGTAAAATGTTTAAGAGTTTTCTTCTTCTTCCAGAGTGGCTCATCATACTGTCGACGAATGCTGTGGAAGTGGCTACGTAAGACATTATTATTGGGAAAGGGGGGTTTGCGGAAACGCTGTCTTCCTAGTGGAGGCCTCATCACACCTACTATCAGTGGCCGCGACCTGCGCCTGGCAGCCCTCCTAGCTATAACGGCAAGTGGTCCTTATGGCAGTCGATAGCTTTACGGTTCTGAGAGAACTCTACCGAGTTAACAGTGTTATGCAAACATCCATTTCACAATTAGAGTCTAGATAGTCAAAATCACAACGCTCATCACAAGATTCAGAGTTTGTCTAGGGAAGAGTCCGTTCCTTAAACAGGTCATACCATTATACTGAATTAGATAACATAGACACGGAACAGCAAGACAAGAGAGTTGCCAGCTTTAACCAAAAACAAATATTAACAAAGGTGATAGAGGGTAGATAATTAAAACAAAGCAGAACCTGGAAAACTCTGGAAACAAGAGTGATAACATAAATGCAAGATAAAGCATACGATGGATGCTGGACAAAAGAGTCATGAATTTGGGTTTTCTGGTTTTTGAATGTTTTTGGGTTTATCGAATGTGAGGGGGTTTCTTGAGAGATCGTCGATCTAGGGAACCACCACTACTGGATAACACCTAGGGAGAAACTTAGCCGGCCATGGATATGGAAAACTACTTGTGTATTAGCTCTGAATGTAAATTGCTCTACTCGCTCCTCTGGTGGGAGTGTCTATTTATATTACAAAGAACACACTGTTGCTAATTGAAAGCAAAGTTGTAAAACTAAGTTAGTGGAGCACAATTTGCGGAGGAATCTTGCAGCTTTTGGAAAGTTGTTTGGCTGCTGGTGCCGGCCTTATCGCTAAGGCATCTTTTCTATTCCTCATGGGCGGCTACTCTCGCGGTCGCTTTCCTCGATTGTCGGGGGAGTGCGCTGAACTTCTTTTTTGAGTGGATGAGGGACCCGCTGATGAAGATTCTGGATTTGGGCCGGATGGGTTTGATGAGCTTGGGCCAAGGTCTACCTTGTCTATGAAGTCTTGTGCAATATCTTCCCAATATACTCCGTCATCTTGATGCTCATGTTGGTGGAGTGCACATTGGAGCATGTGGACATGGTTTGGGTCTGTGAACTGGATCTGGTGTTGGAGTACCACGTCTGGATCTAAGTATGGCACTCCGTTCTCTTTACAGAGCCTGATCTTCAAAAATTCGTTGTCAGTGATGGCCATTTCTCTATCTGAATGGAGTGGGGCTTCATGAACTAGAGAAAATGGAAGACTAGCGAATTCGTCTACTGTGTTGATGGATGCCATCGCTTGTAGTCTTGAGTCGAAATACCAGTACCTGCGAAAAAGATAAACTGAATATGGGGTTATATCGCCGAACTTGAAGTATTTGTCTTGGTGAGCTTCAATCCAAATCTTCCACTGTGTTAGTGGAGCAAACCATGCTAGTACTTCAGCTAAGTGAGAGTGAGGCCTTCTATGTGGTGTGAAAGTATAGAGGTCTCCCAATTGTCCCAAATAAGTGAGTAGTTCTTCGGTGGGGAATTCAAGAGCTATTATGTGTTTGTGCAGGAGATACCATAAGAGCCATTTTAGTTCTTCAGGGAAGATACTCATTGGTTCAATAGGTAGGACTTTGAGGAAAGGATAGCAGGGATGTAGTCCATGTTCTGGGAACATCATTCGTCCGTATTTGCTAAAAATCCTTTCCAGATATCGTTTTACCATGAGGCCAGCATTGGCAAGGACTTCTTCCACGTGTTCCTTGTTGTTATAATGGATAATCTCTGGGGGAAGAATCCTCCTCATATCCAATGGCTTTGGCACATATGTGCGTATCATGGCCTGCAAGCTTGGAACTTCCTGTAATGAAGGGTTTGATATATCAAAGGGCCGAGAAAGGAAATCAGCAACCACATTGGTTCTGCCTTTGATATGTTTGGCGGTGAAGGTGTATTGCGAAAACCATTCTGAGAGTCTGAGTAGCTGTGCATTCGGGATCTTCTTCTGTGTGAACTTAATCATGGATGGGAAGGAAGACATGTCACTCTCAACAATAAAATGATGGCCAATGAGATGGAATTCAAACTTCTTAATGCCATACTTGACTGCCAAAATTTCCTTCATTGTTGAGTGATAGTGCTGCTCAGCTGTGTTAAATCTCCCAGATTTATAGGCACATACCTGGCGTTTACCATCCTTTTCCTCTAAGAGGATGGCGGCCCAAAATTGGTCACTTGCATCTGTTTGGAGGATGCGAACTCCATCTGAAGGGATCTGCAAGGGAGGAAGCATCTGTAAATGGGTCTTTAGATACTTAACTGCTTCTGTTTGGGCTGGTCCCCAAGGTGATGAATCCTTCTTGAGTTGGGCCTCTAATGGACTGGTGTACCTGCTGATGTTAGGAACAAAATCTCTCAGGTAATTAACAATTCCCAGAAACTGCTGGACTTGTTTCTTTGTCAGATTTAGGTCCGGGAATTTTAGTAGTTCTTGGGCTATATGAGGTCCAGGGTGATACTGTCCATTGGTTAGTCTCATTCCCAAGAATTCTACTGAATGTTCAAAGAGTCTCATCTTTTTCTCTGAGAGCATTATGCCATGTTCCTGTACAAGGTCTGCAAATTGTTTTAGCAGTTTCTCATGCGAAGGCCTGTCTGGGCTGAATAGCAGGATGTCATCAATATAAACAAGTGCAGAGTCCAAGATCGGTTCAAAGATCTTTATCATAACTTTCTGGAAAAGAGACGGGGCAGTCTTTAGTCCAAAGGGTAATACCGTCCATTGGTAATGTCCGTCCGGGATACAGAATCCCGTTTTCCATTTGTCATCAGGGTGTATGCCAAGTTGCCAGAAACCACTTTTAAGGTCAAACTTTGAAAATATTTTTGCTTTGGCAAGTGAAGAGAACAATACTGTTCGTCTTGGCACAGGAAACTTATCATCTTGTAGGAACTGGTTTAGAGGTTGATAATTTATAACTAACCTCCGTTTCCCCCTGATCTGTTCAGAACGCTTGTTTACGTAAAACGCCTCACATGCCCACTGTGAGTCTGTTGGTTCGATTAATCCCTGCTGTAATAGAGAAGCACATTCTTTCTTAGCAGCTTTAGTATCATCAGGATTCATACCTGAATGACTAGCCTTTGTGGGATTAATGTCTTCATTCTGCTTGAATGACAGTCGAACAAAGAACTTGGAATTCTTCCATAATGGATGAGGGCATTTCTGTAGAAACTCTTCATGACTTTCTGCAAAGGATGAGTTGAACAATTGTTTGATTCTTTCTGCAGGCTCAATAGAAAACATCCGGGTTAGTGATGTATATGGTTTGAAATTTCCACGATATTTGAGTCCTGTAGACAAGACCATCAACTCGGGTAGCTTGTGCAGAATGTTCCATCCAAGTACTATGTCTCTGCCTGGAAGATCTGTGACATATAAGGAGGATTTGATAATGCAGTTGTGAAAAAGCTTTATACTTAAATCCTTAGTCCTATGAGTGGTTTGGAATACGTCACTTGATGCAGCCACAAATTTCTTCACCAAGAATTGTTGTGGCACGAGAACCGGGTTAATCATGCTTTCTGCTGCTCCAGTGTCTATGAAAGCAATGGCAGTAACTGGTCTATGGTACTTGGAAAAATATACCTGGACCTTTATATGTGGTGCTTTCTGAGAAGCAGCAATGAGTGGGAGCTGTTGGCATGAATCTTCTTCACGAGTCTCTTCATCATCAGAGTCCCCTGTGACAATGATGGTACCATTATTGGATTCCTCAGAGGGTACTTGCCTTATAGGAATGACGGGGAAGTTCTGTCTTTCTGGATGAACTCTGATGGTGTATATTCCCTCCTCAGCATCTGTTTCTGAAAAATCTCCTTCAAGACAAAAAACTGTCTTTTTAGTTGGGAATTCTTCTAAGGAGAAAAGAGATTCAAGGTCATCATCTCTCAAAGATGTCTGGGTGCATTCTTCAATTTGCGCCATTAAGCCTTTTCCCCTTCTGGGGCAGTTCTTTGCAAAGTGGTCAGGCTTATTACAAATGAAGCATCTGGTGGACTTCCTTTGTGGTCCAACCTTCCTTTTAAACCTGAGGAATCTCTTCCACTTTTTTGGAAACCTGCGTGATTTCTTTGGGGACCTTTTCTCCTTGGAATAGTCCTTCTTTCCATGCTTTGTCTTGTGGGGCTTAGTTTTTGGAGCACAAGAACACAAGTCTTTGGTGGTGCACTTAATTTTGTACCTGTTTTTCTTGGCTCGGCAGACTTGGTCTAGACGTTTGTCTTGATTCAGAAATCCTTGAATGATTTCTTTTCTCTGGCATAGTTCATTGACCCCAGAAATGATTTCTTGCTGGATCTGTCCGACTGTTAGTTGAGCAATCCTAACATTCTTACTGATAAGGCTTTTCTCAACCATAGCAGATATAGGTGGTTCTATCGAGGATAAAAATACAGGTTTGTATGTATTGTCTCCACCTAAATGCAAGAATAGATGCAGCATTCTCTGGAAATGTTTATCCAAATCTTGTACCTTGTAAGAGCAGCATCTTCGCTGAAAGAATTCTGTCCTTTTTTCTTCCAGGAGGTCATTTGGGTTGCCAATTAGATGAAGGTGGAGGTTGTTCATGAAGTCTGGTAAAGTCATGTTTACCATCTGGATTTGATCTTGTTCTGAGAACAAATTCCACCATGTCTGCAAGGTGCCATGAAAATTGGAGGTCAAATCTGTAAGGATATCAGAGGTGTTATATACAGTTACCCTCTTGTGAATACACCACGCAAGAAAATCTTGTATGCGCTGAGGCCATTGGTTTCGTGATATGTCATCAAAGGTGAACTTGGTACTTCCCTCTGTTCTCCTAGGAGGAGTTTCTTCCATTGATTCATCTGACTGTACTTCCTCCTGTCTGTAGGTACTGGATTCTGTCTCATCTCTGTCTGCCATGAACAGATGAGGTAATACTAAGGATGAGGTTTCTGAGGTAACATCAGATACCTGATCTGTTTCATCTGTAGAGGTGCTTTCCTCAGATGAAGAGATGGTTTCTTCTGATGAGCTTTCAGAAGTACTAGTTTCTTCGTACATGTCTGCCATTTGGATCTGGGAAGGCATAAATGGTGGACACTGGGAGAAATAGCTTTCAATAGGGTCATGGTTATCATAATAACCGTCAGAAATATTTTCAGAAAGACTGGGTGAGGACTGAAGAGTAGTCGTTGTTACCCATTTCCTTGTTGGGCAATCAAGAGGGTCCTGATGTCCTCGGATCATTAACTGCTGTGTCTGAGGGCTAGGACTAGACTGTGTCTCTGGACTGGGTGTCCGGTGTCTTTCTATAGGTTTGGAGCTTTCTACCTTCCTTTTTCCTTCTCTAATCTCATTTCTTCTTCTGGATGACTTCTGTTGTTCTCTAATAACTTCTCTAATTTCTGCAGGATCTTTCTTTCCAGCTTGTCCATACAGAGGAGGAGCGTTAGAAGATACTTGCATAAATGATGAAGTCATGTTACCAAAATCCAGAATATCAAAAGGCTTTGAGATGGGATTTAAACTTAACCCATAGCTTTGTGGGATAACTTGTGGTCGTCCAAAGCTTAGTAGACTGGCAGGGTCTGGTTGTTTGTTTAGATCCACTTGCTTGTCTTCTAGGATCTTGATCTGCCTTTTAAGCTTGGCGATCTCATCATCTGGGTCAGACTTGAAATAAGAAGGGTATTTACCCTTTTCAAAGTTTTCTAACCTCTTGTGGAGGGATTGGAGCATCGCCTGATTTTTATCCTGATGGGCGTCCATCCTTGCATTAAGCCTGGCTTCTGTCCCTGTCAAAAGTTCCTGGACAGTGTCTATTTTTCTGCAGATAGTATTGAGTCCTGCATTCTGTGCTAAGGCATTCTGGCTTTGCCAGTTTAGGACATTTTCTGCAATACTATTTCTCAGGGGGTTACCCTGTGCATCAACACCTGTGGGAATAGGAATTTTGGAACAGTATTTAATACCGTCAATAGTTTGCTCATCCTGAGTTGGGAAGTTCAACTCTCCAGGCCTTCCCATCATCATGATCTCTGATGGGGTGCAAATAGGTATTGGCTTTGCAGCTTCTTGAGCACAACTAGTGGGTGTAACTTCCCCTAGGATTACCTGCAAAGAAGGGTTCTTCTTCTGCCACTTGAGGATATTTTGATAGCAGGGTAATACCTTAGAGGGCTTCCTTTTAGGCCGTAACCGTGGGGCCTGGTCAATCAGGAACTGCCATGCTCCGTAATCTGTTTTGATTTGAGGAGCGGCGTCTGCCTCATCATCTTTAGGAGGCTTCTCATCCTGATTATCATCACTGTCAGAGTCAGAGTCAGGGTCAGGAAGTTTTCTTCGTCCTGACCTTTTCTTTCTTATGGTGTCCTCATCATCACTTAAGAGGTGCTCATCTTTGCATCCGCAGATGTCTGAGGAACAAACATCCCAGTAGCAGTGGTCAGTGGTTGGGTCTCTGAAGTGGTATGTTTCCTGTCCCTGCTCATCAAAAGAATGGATGATACGGTTAAGGGGATCAGGTTTCTTTCGCCGTGGAAGAGGTTGCATCATGAACATAGTTGGGAAAATCGAAGGAGTTGGGGCATCCTTCTCATGTGACCGGTCAAACTTGATGACAACAGTGCCATCCTTCTCTCTGATGAACTTTGTTTCTGAGGACTGGATGGGCTTGACCTTCTGCTGGGTTCTCTCATAGTTGGTGATCCATCTTTCTGGCAAAAGCCGAAGAAGATCACTCCTGCTGATCTGCCTGGGGACATATAGGCATGTAGGGGCTTGTGAGTTATGGTAATCACTTCGGATAAGTAAAGCATCACCATTATTGTCAGCAACGTTGAGGTCTAGTGCATGATTCTGCACTCTGTAAGCCATTTGATAGTGCATGGTTGCCTCAATGGAATTCTCATCTTGTTCTGGTCCTGCAATCTGGACCTGTACTTGTAGGGCATCCAGTATGTTTGAATCCTGTAGAGACATACAAAAGTTGGGATAAAGTGTAACAAATACTGTCCCAGCATTTAGTGTTGTTTCTACGGTGCCGATACAAGCATGTTGATATTCTCTGTATCTGACGTCCAAGAGGGCCATTCTTGCTGTGACTGGAAGACCTTTCCTGCCATGATAGGTTAGTGCAAGTCTAATGGCACCGAAATGGAGATGGGTATATCCTCTGTCAATCCATTGTTTTGGGAATTCAGCAGGCAGCTATAGGGACACAAATTGTTCCTTGTGTGTGGCCCAGATGGGGTGTTGGCTGAATTTGCTGGCCTGGACATACTCTAATACTTTGGATGAGGGATGTTTTATCAACGTCCTGATACTTCTTATGGGGTTCAGGGAAGGCTTGGTGAAGGCGGCATACGGATTGAGGAGAGGAAGCTTTGTTTCCTCCCATTCTTCCTTATGAGCTATCTCATATAACCCTCCAAGCTTATCAGAAGTAGAGGTTCTTATACTAAGGCCTGAGTCTAGTGTGATGGGAGCATTCATCACGGTAGAGCTAGTATGAGTAGTTGTATCCATGGTGGTGTGGGCAAGGTGTTTCTCCAGGTAGGGTTCCTAGTCTAGATCTCTCATTCCCCTTAAAAAAAAAGAAAGAAATGGCTCTGATACCAATAATACGACTGTCACAAACAACATATATCAGATTCGGGGAGGGGTTGGATTGAGTTAATTTTCAACTCGTAATGTTTCTTTTCTTTCTGGATTCGTAATTTTTCTTCTTTATTTATTTTTTGTTTGGGTTATTTAGATTAGGAATTCATTTAAAAATCTCTAAATAAATTATGATAAAATGTTTTTAGAGTGATTAGATATATCCCAATTGATGGCTTGTACGTAGATTAACTCTATTTAAAGGAGTGTTGGTAAATGACACAAGTTAATAAGGGTTTTTTTCCACATTAAGTTTGAGGATATCTATTAGAATTAAAATGGAAGCCGCCTCCTGCAACAAGATGGGAAGAAAGAACCACGATGTTACCAAGAAACGACAGCAAGGACTCACGTTGGAAGTACCGTCCCACTTCCATCCCACACATTTGTCTCGTTTTCTTCTCGTTTTTCTTCTTCCGACGTGTACTGTCCTTCGATACAATTTATTTAAAGAAAAAAGAATTCATAAAACATTATACGGGGATCACACGATTATTAACTTTGCACTTGTAATTTGCATGAGTAATAAAGATAATAAACCCCCCCCCCCACACACACCTCAGTTTTACAAAATGAACTCTTGACTGACAACCTTTACATGTACGATCACATTTTTTAGCATTAACCTTACATCATAAATTATAATGATAAGATATCCTTAATCTTAGTAAAATATGTACGGACTACTTACAACATAATACATGGGGTGATTTTATGTCCCCACTCTTCCCCACCCCAACCACCACCCTCCTCTTCTTCTTCTTCTTCTTAATCCCAAAATTAATTACAATCATCTTCACCGTTCACGCCATTTGTCATAAATTTTTAATTCAATCATCAAATCCCACGTCCGATCCGGTTCACTCGATGAGATCGGAGACCCAACCCACGTCCGGGCATTCGGCCACCGCATCCTCCGACCCAACCGCCGCAGGTATCAGCCCGTTGTCTTTACGTATCCTCTCGAACATCCTCGCCCTCAGGTCCCTCCCAGACTCAACCCTCTCCATGACGGTCTCGTTGTCGTCCCCCTCCCCCCAGATCACTGGCCCCATCCTACCCATCACCTGAGTCGGCGTAGCCGGCAGGCTGCTGAACCCGGAGGAGACGACTCCGAAACCGAGCCTCCCCCCCAGAGACGACGATGGCATCGACTTCGCCTTCCCCAGGTGCAGTCCCCTGATCGCGGCGGCCAGAGCCGCGGCCTCGCTCAGCGGGGACATCGGCGGGGACTCTGCCTCAGGAGACACGAGGAACATCCCCCCGGAGTTACGGGTCGGGGGGGTCAAGACCCTAAGCTGGTCAGCAGAGTGAGCGAAGAAGCAAACCTTCCGGCGGCAGCCAACCCCGTCCTTACACGGCTGGGTCCGGTACCTCGCGGGGTGGAGCCAGCACTCGAACACCCCATGTGCGTACTCGCAGGCGTCCCCCTTCCTACACGCGCCCTTGCGGAAGTCAGGGCACGCGGTCCCAGAGTAGTGGAACTTCCTGGGGTCGCGACGGCGCGCCTTCTCGCCGGGGTGAGCGAAGGGGCAGTCGGTCCAGTCATGGGACCTGTCCCGGTTGCACCTCCGGATCTTGAACTCGTACATGCGAAACTCGTCGCAGGCGTTAGAGTCCGGGGGATCAGGGTCTGGCTCGGGGTCAGGGTGGTTAGACGGGAGGAACTGGCGGAGGGCGGAGAGGGAGTAACCGCCGACGACGGGGGTGCAGGGACTGGGGCTGGTATCGTCCGGTGGGTCGTCGAAAAGGGGCCAGGGTGGAATATCGACGGTAGGATGGGAGAGGCCGATCATCATCCTTTCCCTTTTTTTTTTTTCCTTTTTTTGTTATCCCTTAAAGCCCTCCCTCCGTCGGACGTCCGTACCGGTGAGTTAGGAGGGGTTTTAAGGGGAAGATGTAGGGGGACGAGGCATTGGACGGTTATTTAAACTGGAGGATTTTTAACCATGGTTTGATTTCTTCTTTTACTACGGTGGTTAAAACGGGGGGGGGGGGGGCGGCGTGATTGTGCTAGAGTGAAGGTGGCAGGTGGGGGGGGATTGGGCCGACGGCCCATGGATCTCCAAGTGGCGGGATGTGATTGGGGATGGTGAGCAGTGAGTTTGGTTTAGGGACGAAAGCCTCGTGAACAATTGGTTTGAATTTTTGACCTCGGAATAAATGCTGGCTGGCTTCATCAACAATTCGTCAAATATTTCCTTTTTAAAAAAGAAAAATTAAAATTTTTTTTATCAGCTAATTGTTTTATATGATTTAATTTGATATGATATTCCAGGTGAAATCTTTGGCCGTCGCGGTTCCTCCATGAAGCTAAAAATAAAAAAGTGATCCGTAACATACACTAACTATACTTGCCAATTAAAATTCGACAAAAAAAAAAAAAACTCGTCTCACGTTGTTATGTTACCGTGAGTTTAATAGTAGTAGTAGTAGTACTAATAATAATAATGGAGGGGGGGGGGGAGGAAAAGGGGGGTCCCCCCTTATTTTACTCCGGGAAAAATGGCATTTGACCCACTAATCGCACTTTCCCTTTTTCTCTTGAAGACAAATAATAATTTATTCACATCCCTCTTATATATTAATTTGTAATCTGGACAAACCAAATGACATGATGCCCTCTTGGTCGTTCTAGACTCGTCTATCACCAGCCTCAGCCTCGACTTTTCTAGACACCCCTCCCTCCCTCCTGTTATTTAAGATATAATAATAATAAAGTAATTATGAGTTCCTGAATTCTCACGATGGTTAACTATACAACAATGTATTCTCTTTTCTCTCAACCTTACAACAACAACAACAACATACGGCGTAGCCCTTGGTCTTATGTTTCCTTCCAGTTGAAAAGCATTCGAAGGATAATTAACGACATTGACCCTTTGAAATAAAACTACTTTCATAATTCAACGTCGAAAAGATTTAAATTTGGTCAATGCTCCAAATAAATAGTCTATGTATATTATAGATGAGGAGGAGGAGGAGGACATGACATGTACCGCCCCATCATATCAGAGACATTAGATATGTTGGTGTGTGACTTTTGAAATGATCGATTCCCGTCACATACTCTGCAATAAGAATTGTAACTCCTCCCTGTTTCCACGATCGATCTACCAATTCAACAACCCTCCCTGTTGGTATATAGTAAGGGAAAACTCCCTGTGCAAAAAAAAAAAAAAGTTGTTAGCTTTGCTCAAACAGTCACGTTGATTCAAATTGTCCCACCACCACCACACATTATTTTTATTTTGTTGTGGCGGTGGATGTTCCAAAATTCTCTCCACAGGGCAGGCTTAGGTGTTTAGTAGTTAGTGGTGATGGGTTTTGCTTTCAGTACCATAATTTCCAACAGGCGTATTTTGTTTTAGCTGTTGTTACCTCGGACGAACCGACACTCCCGAGGAAGACCACCACGCTGTCGGCAACTTTTATACAGCGGACACAACGCATAAAACTCGTTTCATATTCTCCTCCGAGGGAAACACACAGTGCAAAACTAGCAGTAGTACGCATAGAAGATTGGGGGGAGTGAGTGAGAGAAATAGTTGCCATTGGTTTGGGTTACGTTACGTGGTTTGATTTGGAAGGGGGGGTTGAGTAACATGACGCGACGGGACGTGACTCTCGATGGGTTGGTGTATGGTTTTTATTGTATGATGATGACAACCTACCACTTGGCAACACCTGCTTCCGGCTGCTCTCTCTCTCTCTCCGTATCAGAGATTACCCCACACGCTTCACTTTGGTACGTGCGTGGTTTATGGGTTTTTTACATATAATTGTTAAAAAACAAAATAAAGGAAAATTTTCGAATTTGGATTAATTTTTCATTTTTTTACATAAATTTAATTTATTATCAGTATTTTCTTTATTAATTTTAAAAGGCCAAATTATTAAATTTACCCTGAACTTTCGCCCGTTTTTCCGATTTACTGGGAACTTTCAATAATATCATCAGCTAGCCTCACGTTTTTCCGTTATCTCAAATATGACCTCCGTCCACCCAACCCTCGGACGAAAACTGACGTGGCTCCGACATGTCCCTTGACGCCGTTAAACCACAATTTTCTTCCTATATTAGCTTACATGGCAAATATGTTGTACCCAATAATCGACGATTGGATTAAGATGAAGATGTCACCACCACCACTTCGCTTACATCCCAAGCTGTAATTTGTTTATATATATAACAGGGGTTTGGAAAAAAAAGCCAAAAAAGAAAAGAAGAAGATTGACATGAAGTTACCCCTCCCCCCCCCCCCCCAATAATGACTTGATATTTGTGTTTCATTGGACATGAAAATAGATTGGCCGGACGTTTTACTTCTTCTTCTTCTTCATCACTAATCCGAGATTAAGATTCAACACCAATGATCAAGCCACCTTATTCAAAACATGGGTGGGAGGGGGAAGAGATTACTAATTATTAATTAAGAATGAGTGAGTATGATTCCTCCAACAAAATCTAGCAAATTCCTCCCTGTTTGGGATATAATACTACTGCTTCCTTGGTGTGATTTTCAGGCGTAATTATTGCCTCGCTATTAAACTTTTTGACTAACCCCCCCCCCCCCCCCCACCCAAAGAAAAAGAAAAGACGAATGAATTGATGGAAACGATATTCTCCAAAATTCACCCACCCCTCCTCACAGCACGACATGGTATGACGACAGTAAAATCACGTGTGTGTGTGTGTAGGAATTCGATTGTTCACGGTTCAGTTGATCGAGAAACGACCTGGATTTTAGTGTCTTTATTATATATATATATATCATATTATGCGTCTTATAATGAACTCAGATGGCTGTCCGAGTTTCGAATACGTCTTGGATGGGGTCCATTATTTAACATGGCCGCAAATCCTACTCCGGTTTGAGAAGCCGGAGGACCCAGCAGCCACTGTCCACAGCGCTTTCTCCCCCCTTTTCTCTGGTCCAATAAAGGGATAAAGCAAACAAGTGCTCATGGGGATGATATTGATGTTCTCAATGAACTGGGACAAAAGCTTTTTTAAGAAAAGAAGGGGTGGGTGTGTGTGTGTGTGTGTGTGTTTGTTCATCCAATCCTTTATAGATAGTTCCATTCATCATGCCATTTTGTGAGAGTGGTCCCATGAATTATCTTGTTCCCCCCTTCCATTCTCTCTTTTGATTTAAACAACAATTCCCCCAACTAGTGGATCTAATAATTTGGTTCCACAGAGGTGGAGAAGTTGAGAGCTTCCTTTTTCCATGAAGGTTTCATCTAGGACAAAATGTGGTGGACCGACCTTACTTTACCTCCAATTTACAACCCAATTCGGGGACCGTTAATGGGCCTTCGGGCCCAAAACTGTGGGATCACAGCAGCTGCAATCGACTGTCTCTCTCATGATGATGATGAGGTGGTGTCCAAGAGATGGAGAGGGTTAAGGATGCTGTTCTTGTCTGTCTGCACTACGCATCCATTCATCACCATCTCCTCCACTATGAAATGTGCTTTCTCCGGGTGGATCATTATGTCCAGCTCGCACTGTCCGCCAAGGAAGTTGGCATCATGTCAGTACAATCGATTTGATCCCTTTTCGATCATTAACGGGAGGATTTTGATCCCTTTTTGGGTTCTTACCACGTTGCCGAAGTAGCTATCCATGGTTTCCACCAGCAGGTGTATGAACTCCAGGATGGCAAGCTCGTTCTGCACACCCGGAATTCGGTTGAGTGATGTTGGAGATCCATGATTGCTTTCGCGTCATTTGCTGAGGTAGTGGAGAGAAGGATTACCTCATTGTCGTCGACCCCGACCAGGAAGAACAGCGAAGCGTAGCGCCTGTAGACGATCTTGTGGTTCTGATGCTCAACAAACGAGCACTGTCATCACGGACACAGAGAAAAAGAAGCCTTCATGTATCCACGTTAACTAAAAACCAGGGAGGATCAATACCCGCAGAAAAGACTTAATGTGCGATACCCAGAATGATCAAGCCGACATTATGTGAAGTCTCATCAAAACCAATGGTGATCAGATATGGATTGGGGTCAGATCTAATGGGATAGAACCAGCCATCTGGATAGAAGGGACCATACCTGCTGTTCGGTACGAACGACGCACTTGCGGACTATCTCGCCTTCAAGGGCTCGACGCACGGGGAGGGAGAGGTTCTCGTAGTACTGGGCGAGCCGGGTCTGGCCCTGCTTGTTCACCATTAGTATGAATCTTATCCCCATTTTTTCCTCCCCCTTGAAAAAAGAAAAACAAAAAGGACCGAGAAAGAGGAGAGACAGAGAGTTTAGAGGTAAGAAAAGAAAGACAACAAACAGACAGAGATAACTATCTTCTTACAACGAACGGTCTTCGCCCCGACTAAATCTGACGTTCCAGCATCATAACACCAAAACCCCTCACCCGAAAGCACGCCGTAGCACCCCAGAGGATTAGCAGCGAGCAATTAGACACATACCATGGATAAAGTCCGGCCGCACGGCTAACATCAGCAAAAGATGGAGCAACCTGATAACCCTGGTAGGTATAACGAGGCGGTCCATCCCATGTGCCTAAGGATCACGGAAGCAAGATGAAAAGGTACCATTGAAGCCGAAGAGATAAGAATGAATCAACATATCTTGGAATGGCACCACAGTATCGTAGGGCTCGTTCAGGGCGACGACAGCACCACCGACACCAAGCTGCTTTAGCCTCGGTACATCAGTATTAAAAAAACAGGCAAGCATCGATCGGGACCCCCTCGCTCATTGTTCTCCAAACCCGCCCTTTCGCTAGCCGCCGGAACCAAGATGGTTCAACTAACGGGATCGTGGGACGGGCCATGGGCCAGGTTGAACTAGGACGCGGCCCATTAACAACCCGTAAGAGGCGGCCGGATGGTTACGGTTTACATGATTTTCGAACCGGCGGTTCAACTCAACTAAGCAGATCCAGGAGTGTTCAGACTCCGATTATTGATTGCATCAAGTGCCTTTTCTCCCCAAAACCCCCCAGGTAAAGGATAAGAATAAATGAAAATAGTCAGGAACATTGATTGATTTTGACCAGTACTCTTTTCCGCAGGCAAAGATCATCATAATAATAATAATAAAGCATTTACTCTCCCACACATTTCCTCACCTTCCCCCTTTGGTTTTAAATATGAACCCCCCGCCCTGTCCTAAATATTACTGTCGGTCGGCCTACCTTCTTATTCCCAAAAAAAAAAAATTGCATCTCCTAACCTAATGAAAGGTCTTGTGTTTGAATATTTATTTATAAATTGTGATTGTTCTAACTGCCCAATCAGTAAATAATGATCGTAGCTTTTCTTCCCGACGAAAAGGGATCACGTGAAGAGAATCCAAACTTTTTTTGCTCTTTCTTGGGTGGGATTCTCGATTATAATCTCTCATCCTTCTCAAAATGCTCTTTCCTCTCTTCCGACAACCTTTGTCTTTTACCTTAGTTCGATGAACTTGGTTTAATTATATACAAAGTTCTTCCAAATGGGATCACATCGTTCGGGTCTACTGCTGCTGCTGCTAAAAATCGTGTCAGGTTTTCCTTCGTATTAAAGACCGAGAGAGAGAGAGAGAGAGACTGAGGCTGTTGACTCCTACTCCTTAACTCCTGTCGGCTTCTTAACCGCAAGGAAAGCTTTTTAAAAGTTAGAAATCACACGCCATCAACAACATCATATGAATCCAAAACATCCCGTGACACGTCTTCTTTCCTTTGCCAGAAATTGATAACGAAAGGACATTTCCCCAATACCCACAAGATGAATAAATAAAAATTAAAAAAGAAAATCGAGTGTTTTTTCTTCTTTGAATTTATTTAATAAAATCAGAGTAATGGGTTATATAAATAAATGCTTCAACCAACTCTTCTGGTACCAAAAATTTCAATAACAAAAAATATATATATATATATATATATAGATATAGTTACTGTGCAATTTTTCCCATTCTTTCTAATAATTAAAAATTCTCAGTTCCCTATCTTCTTGTTTAGGGATGATACATCGGACCACCGTCGCCCCCGCCTATAGTCCCCGCCATGCCCACCGTCTTCGGCAATGCTGCCAGCACGCCACACACTATAGGCGGCGCGGGGTTCGGCAACCTAAGGCAGCTCAGGCTCCCTCCAGGGATCACGGAGCAGTCCGGCCCCGGCCTCTGTGATCCCCTGTCCGGGATACAGTTCGACGAGAAGTCGAACCCTATGTTCCTAAAGAACATCCTCGAGCACTGGTCGCCTATCCCCGTTATGAAGTTGAACGACACTGAGAGGTTCAGCAGGCTTCTGAGGGAGCATATGGTTTCGGGGACGATCCCCGACAGACGGTTGTGTCCGAAGTTGAGGACCTCGATTTGCCCGAGGCATGAGAGAGTGTCCGGCAGGTGACCTACGAGGGAGTTGTAGCTTACGTCGAGTACCTCGGCGCTGCTGAACAGGCCGATCCCCTCAGGTACACAGCCCGTGAGCTGGTTGTTGAGGAGGAGGATCTCCCGGACCATTGGGGCTGACGCAAGGCCAACCCCAATGGGGATGGTGCCACCGAGCCGGTTGTTCGCGAGGTTAATGACGGAAGCGGGGGAGTTCACGAGGTTCCCGGGTAGCTCCCCGGAGAAGTTGTTGTTGTTGAGGAGGATCGCGTCGAGCCTCCTGTCGAAGAGCTCCGCAGGGATCGGGCCTGAGAATCTGTTGTACCTGAGGTCGAGATAGACGAGGCTCGGCATGTACAGCGTGACCCTGGGGAAAGCCCCAGAGAGCTCGTTATTACTCAGGTCGAGCTCCTCGAGCTTGACAAGGTCCCGGAACGACGTGGGGACTGTCCCGAAAAACCGGTTGCTGTTGAGGTGCACCAGCGTAAGGCCCGCGAGCCCTGACAACTCCCTCACGAGGGTTCCCCGGAGGTTCGCACGGTTCAGATCTATGCCCGTGACGGCCACATTGCTGCCGCCAGCGACATCCCCTGTGGAACAGAAAACCCCGCGGTAGGAGCAAACGTCGGAGCCCGTCCAGGTGCGGAGGATCCCCTGGGGGTCCTCGGAGATGGAGGACTTCCAAGCCTGGAGGGCAATGTAGGCGTCTTCCAACGAAGGGGGAGCCTGGGGGCCGGTAGACCCTGATCCAGGGCCGACCCAGATGGTGCCTCCTCCTCCTCCGCCGCCGCCGCCCGCGGAGCCGACGTTTCCGCCAATGCCGATGCCGACGCCGACTGCGAAGGAGGGCTCGGAAGTGGGTAGCCGGAGGAGGAGTAAAGGGAGGAGTAATTGGAGGAGGGTAGCCAAGGGTGGATGGAGATGAAGATGATCCATTTATGGCTTTCTTCCGACAGTGTTGTGACTGGAGAACTCACAGCCTTTTTAGCTCTCTCCTCTGTGTTATAATTTCTTAGGTTGTCATTTTTTTTTTTACCTTTTTGTCCCTTTTCACTTAAGCGTAAGAAATACCGGAGGAAAGTAACTAAACTACACGTCTTCTATTTAGAATTTACGAGTACATGCATATACGTTTTTTTATTGTCTGGAATGTACTTTTACATCAAAAACTCAACCACGATTCACCGTCGCAAGGTAATTTCATATATAAATTATAAGCAACTAATTTCGGGTCATATGAACAGTGGATTTGCTTTTCTTGAATGTTTTCTCCTGTTTGCGCACGTGTTTGGTTGCCGAGTTTCCTTAAAGAAGGACTCCACAACAAAATCAATTATTGTTTAGAGTGAGTGGTTAGAGGGGGGGGGGGGGGGGGAGAAAATCACGGATTGATGATGATTGCAGAAGCTAATGACATAATTATTGCGTGTCGAATTCGGACAGCAATAACGGCCCACTAAGGGCACAATCATTTGGGCCCTATTTTTATGGGCTTTGTACGCAAGTTATTTAATTAGTAATTGTAATGAATAAATAAATAGAGAGAGAGGGAGAGGGAGGGAGGCGGAATTAACTAATCACGCAAAGCCACTTTTTATTTATTTATTTGTTTTATATTTTACTCCGTGTATGTACAAAAATAACATTAACGTAGTAATAACAATAAGTTCACACTAACATTTAATTAACTACTCCCATAACTATACATTCCCGAATCTAAGACAAACAAAATTACTCAAAATTCAATCCCAAACCCCGAAAATCAATCAAAAAATAAAACTAAATAAACGCTTTCAATCAGCCATCCACCCATCATTTTCCAGTCGTTTCTTTCTATCTCTGCTCAAAACAAAGCCATTCATCCAAAAACCAATTCATCAAGGCAGATCAAGAACTTCTCCAAATCCTTTCTTTCACGGCTCGTGTTCGTACGTGCAAAGCTCCTTCCTCAGCCGCTGCGAGAACAACCGGCACGCCCCCGTCAACCGCGGCGCAAGCGCGACAAACAGGGCCATGTCCACCATGTTAGTCACGTGCTGCGTCCCTACCTTCATCACCGGCTTGCTGGTCCTCCCTTCCCCTTCTTCGGTCAAACCCTTCGCGTGCGACCGGAGCCCCACTCCCCCGTCGATCCTGAACTCCCGCTCCCTTGCGCTCCTTGGTTTGGCCAGACAGTGTCCTGATCCAAGCTTTGCTGTTGCTGTTGTTCATTGATCCGACTGCAAATTCCCGAGTTTTTCCCCCAAAAAGAAACTTTGTCAACAACAATCATGGGTCGACGTTATTACATTTCAAATTCATAACTAAATGCCCTTAAAATATAATGATTCATATATTTTTTGTCAAACAGACACGAAGGATTAGGACAAAAAGAATTGAGGTTGTCAACATTGGATCCTCCAAATTTGGACAATACACGGCACAACCGGGACAATTGACTGCTAATAATAATAACTCTTTAGCTACCTCCAGAGAAAAAAAAAACGAATTAATCGTATGTATCGAGAAAAAGGACACTTGGCACGAAAATTAAAAAAATTTCTTGCTGGGTGGGGATAAAACAAAATACATATAGAAATTTAGGCATTTTGTCCTGATTTGTGTTGGTGCATGTGCCCATGCTTCGTTCCTTGTATTATTAGCTAAGCAAAAAAGAGAAAATGACGCCGACCCACGCCCATAATTAATCACCCAATCCAACTCTTTAAAATCACAATCTTAAAAAAACACAACATATTGATGTCCTTAATTAACACATGCTTGAAAAAAAATGAGTTAAAAAGAGAAATAATAATTGGCTGACCGGGATCTACTGGAGTTTCGGTCGGCAGTGAGCTTGCAGCTGAAGACGGGGGCTGCCCGACCCGACCAACCTCGGACCTGGTACACGACCGGGCTGCACTCCGGCTCTCCCCCGAACCGGCAATCGAACCGGGGGGTTCTGTTGTCCCCCCCAATTATTCCTTTTTCTCTTTATATCCGTTTTATTATTGTCTAGTAATAATTAATTCCAACCCCCTTTAGCCCGAGCTTAAACCTAGCCTTTTGGTTAATGGGCCGTGTCTTTTATTTGGGCTTTATCTATGGGCCCATAGATAAAATAGGAAGGGGTTCATTGTCTAGTAAATAGGAAGGGGCTTTACCACACGGGCCCCTTCCTATTTATTCTTTCCTAATAATAGGAAGGCCCCTTCCTATTTACCAAGGCCTGTGGGAAGCCTTAAATAAAATAGGAAGGGGTTGCTAAATATAAAATTAAATGTCACCCACGAAAAAATATGGGGAAAAAGGAAAGAATTGCCGAAATTTGTGGGGAAACGGAAAAAACAAAAAAGGTGTGTGGGGGAAATCAAACGGAGGGATGGGATGAGTTGAATCCGACGGTCGGGGGACGTCCCAAACCCCCTTATTAATCGTTGTAATGCATTCAGTTCCCCAGAAGAGGGGGAGTGATCTCGATCCCATCATCAGGAAACCGCCAACTTACAAACAACACCAGCAGAACTGGTTCTTCCTTGGGTTTGATCTACAGGTAAAGGTTGAGAAAATGTCGTGGCAAACTTACGTGGACGAACACCTGATGTGCGACATCGAGGGCCAGGGTCAGCACCTCACCGCGGCCGCCATCCTCGGCCATGACGGCAGCGTCTGGGCTCAGAGCTCCGCCTTCCCCTCCGTCAGTCCCCTCCCTTTCCTTACTCGTTCGTTTCATTTAATGCTCCGTGTGATCCGTTGTTTCGGTCTGATATCCTTTTGCTCGGAATCATGACGCGGTGGATCCGCATTTGCTAGCGTGATGTTTTACGTGATCCCGTCGTTTCGCCTTCCCGGTGTCGGTGCAGTTCAAGGGCGATGAGATAAATGGCATCCTCAAGGATTTCGATGAGCCTGGATACCTCGCCCCCACCGGCCTCTTCGTCGCGGGCACCAAGTACATGGTCATCCAGGGAGAGCCTGGGGCTGTTATCCGTGGGAAGAAGGTTAGCGAATCGTCTGGAACTTGGCAGACAGGTATTTCGTATGTTTAGGCTTTCCTTTTTGAATCGTTCTACGGTTACGGAATGGACAGGGAGCTGGGGGCATTACGATCAAGAAGACCGGCCAGGCGCTGGTGATTGGGATCTACGAGGAACCTGTGACCCCTGGGCAGTGCAACATGATCGTCGAGAGGCTCGGCGACTACCTGGTCGAGCAGGGACTGTAAGAAGGGCCTGTGTCCCCCTCTCCTGCTCCCCATCTATCTTCCTTCTTCGCTTTCCCGGGTTGTCCGTCGCTCTGCCTTGGTATCGAGCTCCTGACCGATATACCTGATAAAGATTATGAATCATAGCTTGTTCAATGTCTTTTTTTCTATTTTATGGCTTCTAAACGGTGAGATCATCGAGGGCGTCTTTACTTGTTGCCCTAGAGTGTCTTTATGCAGACATGATCCCAATGTTTTCTTGTTTTGATGCTTCATGGATAAACAGATAATGTTTGATTTATTACCACTCGCTTGTCTGGGTTTCACCACTATCTTCTTCATCTTCAATAGTTTTAAGGTTGTCCGAACGCTACACACATTACAGATTCACAGACATCACCGTATCAATGCAACACGAAAATCTCAGCTTGCGCCTGGAGCCTGATATTCATTACAAAACTAGGGGAATCATACAATTACAAGATCATTTTGTCCCCAATAACCTACTAAAAGGATCTACTACAAACACCACTGCAATCGATTTCCCACTACTATGAACAAACCACATACGTCCTTACAGATACAAGATGGCTGCCCAGAATAACGAGAGGAAGGAGACGCAAGGCCTCGCTACAACAGAAAGGATCTCACTTGCACCGGATGAAGATGTCGTTGACGTGATTGCCGTAGTGTTGCTGGTCGCAGTTTTGTTGGCCCTGATGAATTGGGATACTAGTGTCAGATGAGGGGAAATTGGGATACACGAACAAGCCGGCAAAGGAATCACGAATGCAATTACAGACAACTCACCCGGCCGTCAAATAAAGGCAATTGTCGTAACCTGAGAAAGAATCGAGGCATCAGCAGATGTAGAATTAGCAAAACAGGAAAAGGTCCAGGCTGTTTAAAAGAGAACTCATACTTGGGTTCTTGTCTACAATGATCCCTGTACCTCCGAACCTGCAGGCGATGTCCGTCGCACCATTCTGCTGGTAGTAACTGTTGAAGGCAAATGATGCATGAGAGACCAGCGTATCTGGTTCGTAACACGGCTGACTTGGCTGAATAGAGGAACAGTCCACGTTCCCAGGACCGCAAGCCCAGTTCAACGCGCTCTGTAGGTCTGAGTCCGATGAATTTGAGGAAGCGATGCACCATGTCGTCCCATTTAAGCTTGTGACATTTGCTCCGGTTATCACATCCACTGAACCCCTCCCTGTGAAGTCCAAATTGTACACGCTCGTCTGATCCGGATAGAACAACCCCCAGTTCCTCTCAGACTCCGTCCCAGTTTTCCTGTTCTCGTTGAATAGAGAGAACAAATACACGTCGATCGCCTCACCCGGTTTCGCTGGAGTACCAGTGTTATTAATCACGTGCCGGATCAAGTTGGTGTTGTACGTCTGAGCATTGTCTGGAGTTGCAGCTGTCTCCTTAGGTGAGCCTTTCGAGGGCCAACCCGTCTCTGTGACCATGACCTTGACTGTCTGAAAATTCAGGGCCGTCAATGCGAAATTCAGTGCGTCGATCTGGGCATCGAACATGTTCTTGTAGAGCAAGCCGGTGTTTGGATCGATCACCTCGGATGAAGACTCAAACAAGGCATAGTCCAGAGACACATTGCCGTGCGAATCATAGTAAGCATAATAGGGATATATGTCAATCATGAACGGAGACTGGTTGTCCGCCAGGAATATAAGGAGCGGCTTCAGGAAAGAGGCGTAATTACTATTAAAAGCGCCAGCTGATGGAGGGAATGATCGAGACAGAACGCCCAGGGAATGAGTAGTTGAGACCTTTATTCTCTTGTGCAAACCAACCTTCCTCAATGCATTGAAGACATTCTGCATTGCCGGCACCACGAGTGAAGACACGTTCCCCGGGCTTTCAGTTGCCTCAGCTCCGACGGTAATATAGGCGATCTTTGTGGCCGGATAGTAAGGCAAAATGTTGTTCTTCAGCCACGTGTCAGCATTAGATTGGAACTGGGAGAACGCGAGGAGGTCCAGATTAGGGATCCCAATCATGATCTCAACGTCGGTGTTTGCAAATGCCTTGAGGACCTGGATGTTGGAGTCATAAATCCTGAGAAACTTGATGTTGTGCTGCTGTATGAGCTGTGCCACCTTATCGGGTGTTGGCAGGTCATCTGCATTTCTCCCGTAGCAGACCCCAATCGCACTTCCTCCACAGTGGTCTGCAAACAAGATCACACAACAAAGGATGAACATCTCAAACAAACGGATAAGGTAAGTGAACTTCAATCCAGCAATAGACTCAAACTAAAAATCGCATGGCCAAAGGCATATTATGTACGAAGTAGTCAGAATCTCGATCAGACCATAAGTATCCAATCTAAACACTACTATAATCTCCAAACCCTGATTGAAACCCACCAAAGCTCCGGTTCAACTCAGAAGAACAAGCCACGGCCAAACTATCCATCCATTCCGACATGGCTTAACTAACATCATCCAAGAAAGTAAAGTAGGCGATGATTAAACCGACACGTGAATCGCAAAAACATAATTATACTCCCCCCCCCCCCCCCAACCCACATTCGTCATGGAGGGGGGGGGGGGCACACTCCCCAAAACTCGCCAAGTCATTGCTGGATTCCAAAGCTGAGCTGTGCGCCCAACTGCCTTGCATCGAGAATCCAAAGTGCCATAAATGCGAATGGATGACATGCCCAGGGAGAACATGGGAAATGGACAGCCAGCATTGGGTCGACCGCTCCCATTTCCAGAACCAAAACCCAACGAACAAGAACGCATTTCGATTCGACGAAAACAGGCAAAAAGGCACGCGAGAAAGAGGGGGATTCGAACCGGGGAGCATGAGGAAGAAGGAGGCGGCGAAGAAGAGGAGAACAAGCGGAGACCCACTTCTTCCACCCATCGTCTTTATTTTCTCCCGATGCTTTCCTCACTCACACTCCCCAGAGAAAAAAAAAAAACCCAAAACTTTATTCCATCGGACGCACGTACAAGGAAGGCAAAGGAAGGAATGATGCATCTCTGTTTGTCTTTTTAAATCGTATTACCACGTGGTTTTGTTATAATGGATTATTACAGGGACAAGGGGTCAGAGGAAGAAGAAGGGTTGGATGATCGACGGACGTCAGGTGGATAACTTAAATCTAGTTTAATGGATGGTTTGTGGGCTGTTGGTGTTGGGTTCCTCGTGTTTTTCGAGGCGAGGGGGGATTCTTTGCAATGTCCCCTTCCTTGTTCTGACACCCATTCCCGTCACTTCACCCTTGCTTGAATAGATATATCTCCACCCCCCTTCTTTACAAGTGAACTCAAACTTCACATACTCGGGTGCAAAAACTCATTTTTAGGAGGGGAGGGGGCGGACAATTCCGGTATTAATATATTGGTGCACGTTCTAGATTTTATTTTATTTTTGTTATTTGATTTTCAAATGAAGAAAAAAAAAAGTAAGGTTAAAATGAGGTGTATAGACTGACTGCTATGCTATAAGGGGACCATCGATGAATGAATGCATCGTCCCAAAAAAGGAAAAGAAAATGCCACGTCATGTGATTCCTCCTAACGCATTCCAATCAAAATACAAATATGGCGTGCTGTGGTCATGATTATTTGTTTTTTTTTTTAAATACAATAAATATTATACATTTGGATGATTATTTATTCAACTCGTGAGTTTCTATAGAAATAAATCATATCACATGAAACATCAGTGTTTGTTATAGAGAGTAAGATAAAATTACCTTAATTAGATCACACCAACCAAACAAACTCCTGTCCTTTCGCCCCTACAAGTAGGAGAGTGAGTGGGGGGAACCAATAATAATACATTCTTCTTCATTATCACACACACACACGACGACTCTCTTTTCTCCTTCCTTTCTTTGTTGAGGTGAAACGATATGGCCGACGAAGGGACCATGAATTGCATAGACATCCTCCTCGCCATCATCCTCCCCCCTCTCGGCGTCTTCTTCAAGTTCGGATGCGGGGTTCGTGTCCTCCTATCCCTGTCTCCCGTTAAACGGGGGGGATGGTGTTCGGGTGTCATTGACTGTGTGTGGGTGTGTGTGTGTGTAGGTGGAGTTCTGGATCTGTCTGTTGCTGACTCTCTTCGGCTGGCTCCCCGGTATCATTTACGCCGTCTATGCCATCACCAAGTGATCCCCCTTACCCTCCGTGGTAATTCTCAAAACGCATGAAAAGAAATTACAATCTTTTTTTTTTCCTCTCTTTGTTTTCTTTAGTTGGAATAATTGATGATTTTGTCAGGCGGGGATGAAGAAGCCTCCTGCTGCTATCATTATTTTTTTGTGGTTGTCAGTTTCATGCTTGGTTCAAAAAGGAAATGTATAGGGTTGGGAGGAATCTGGGACAAGAAGTAATGTTGTGTGGTGGATGCTGCTCAAATGTTTCATGTTTCATCGTGTTCTCTTATTTTTTTTTTGTTTTTTTTTTTGGGGGGGGGGGGGGGTTTCCAAGTGTGATTAGAAAGAACATTTGAGTGATTCTATTTGAGGACATGGTGGTATGGTGTGTGAATGGTGATTATTTACTTGTATTATTCGGTCTGGAATTTTTCATGGTGTGAATCTCATCTCTTGGGAATACTTCTTAGTTTTTGGTATTGGTCTGCTGTTTCCTGTTATAAAAAGAAAAAAGAAAAACATCTAAGAAAAGTTTAACCGGGCTTCCATTATGATTGAATCGCGTTAAAATTGAGTGTGGCGGGAGTGATTAGCAATGTAAACCGCGAGTGCCTAAGGTTGAAGATGACGAGACCTGCCGTGCCGGGGAACCTCTGTCGGAGCATCCAGTCTCTCCCGCACGGGAGCTGCTTAGTTGACCTTGAGTATTATGTCCTTGTAAAATAATATGTACCTATGAGTGTAATATATTCATCCATAGTTTAGGCAGCCAAACAGAATGAAGGTAACTTGACTAATAACTCAGAACTACTACTACTAGTAGTAGTACTACTTTTTGAGTCTTGTACTTTTTGAGAATATCATTTGAGCCCTTTCTCGTTGCTGGTTTGTTGGCATATGACCTCATCGGATAAAGCATGAATAGCATATTTGGAAAATCGATTCGATGGTGGTAGACATGGATCCTGCCATGGAGGACGACTTTGTTGGGAAATAGTCCCATATTGCCTAAAAAGGGTTGGGCTAAGTGGTTAAATATAGTTGGGACTCTTCGTGTAATTGCTAACTCTTAGGTGAAGGAGAATCCAACACACAATTTCGACCTTATACGTGATTGCTTCACTCGATAGACACGAGCGATAATGAATAGTTTCCTTTCTCCACCAAAGGCTTTGACGATGGAGCGATAAACCTGGCACCAGGAGATACGAAAGCTCTTTCTTGCGCTAGTCTTTTGTGATTGCATATCAGTTGCGAGAGAGCTGACCAATGCTATGGATGCGTCTCGTTACGAAGAAGACCCGTGTGAATTCCTTTTTGATTTTGTGTCACAATTGACCCCGCCCTTTAAGGGGAAGTTTAATTGAATAATAGATAAGCAATACATTCTTCTCAAGTTGCTTTCTCGTTTGAAGGTAGAGATCGAGGGGATCTCTCTCGAACGAGCCCTTGTCGTTACAATCATTGGGAAAACACATAAACAACAAAACTCTAACAAGCTGCCCACCCCGCAGGGAATTGTGACATATTTTCCAGTGGATAGCCCTGGACTCGATCGTCGGAAACAGATCATCAACCTCAGGCTTGGTAGCAGATATTGTATTTATTATGGACTGGATCATCAATCTAAGTCAGTCTATTCACCAGGTCAGCTGATAATCTGTTTTTTTTTTTCATCTAGTATGTTGTTATTCTGATTTCTTTGAATAGTGTAGTTGTAGCATTTAATAGTCTAAACTTCTAGGTAATGAAGGTGGCAAGTCTAGACGGGGATGGTGAATCTTCTGATGTTCCATGGGCCTTGACAAAACCATCCGGTAAGGTGAAGTTTCGTATAGATCTTAGAAGAAATGTTGATCCAAAGTACAGAATCGAAGAGTTAAATGAACCTCCTCCGAGGCTTCCCGGTAGTCGTGCACTGCTTCCATTGCCAGGGGGAGATTTGTTGACAGGAGGAACTGACTTGAAAATCCGTCGATGGGACCATGTCAGGTTGGACATACTATGCTGCCTGGCTTCAGTTGAGAATTGCTTGTTGCTCTTGCATGCACTTCCTCTAACACTGCCAGCGCTGATTTGCAGCCCTGATCGAACATATTGTATATGTGGGCCCACTATCAAAGATGTAGCAAATGACGAGTTTTATGAGACAAGGTCTTTGTTTGGGGTTCAAGTTGTGCAGGTATGCAGGATTTCCTGAACAGCTGCGGTGCCTGAGAGTTGTTTAACCATTTGCAATTCTCATTTCTTCAAACATATTAAGTTTTATTGCTCAGATTTGACCCCTTGCAACACAGTAGGTTAAAAAGTTGTCCAGTAGCTAAGGATTAGTCTGCAATTGCCGGATCTGAGACGACTTGCTCTTTTATGAATTTTCCTGGTGACAAAAACTTGAATTTTCCAAATAATGCATGTGCAAGTGATTTTGTATTTCAATTTGTGTCCAGCTTTCTTTCTTGAAGGGTTTTACGATACATTTGTTTTCATTTTTGCTGTTTGAATTTGTGATTTCCATCGCTTATATTAGCAAGAGGTAATTTATATATGGATTTCACTTGTTAGGGGATAATTGTGCTGCAACATCTTAACTTATGTTTATCTTTCTGCATCTCAACGATAATTTGCTGAGATTAACACTTTTCGGTTTTAAAGGAGACACGGAGACGGCCTTTGACAACCAAGTTGACAGCAGAGTCTATCCTTGCTGCTGCCGCTGCGGACTCTGCCAGTTGTCATCAAGACTCCATCCTCTCTCTGGCTTCAGTGAAGTTGAACCAGAGATTATTAATTTCAGGCAGCAGGGATGGGGCCATCAAGGTTTGGAAGTAACAAACTAATGTATACCTGTGATTGTACATATGTAGTAGACTTGTTAAAATATCACGCAAATTTTCAGCTTGATACACCTAGTGATGTACAGATCTGTTGTAGGCTGTGACATAGAAACATCCTCGATGTCATAGTATATTGAGTTGTGAAATTTGCTTAACCTTGTTACTGGCAATCAGCTAATTGTATATGCAAAGTTTTATTATCTTGAAATTTCAGTACTGTTTTTACAAACTATTTGATGATATGGTGAAACCTGATCAACATTTCCTTTTCATTTAGAAGAGGGTAGTCTTTCGAAAGCAAGATTTGCAGGCTAAGATTCTTTGTAACCTTTGAAGATTTCGCTGGTTCCCTGGAGTGGTTTAAGGGCCTATGCGGTAATGCCTATGCGTCAGAAGATGACAGTATATCAAGGGGGAGAGGTAACCCGTTTATGATAATGAGTCTGAAACTTGGGTGCATGGAATTTGCAATTATCTTCTTTCTCTTCTGATAGTTGGAATGTACATTAGTTAGAAGTGGCTTCTCCTTAGTGATGTGAACATGGTTTCAGGTGTCCTAAGCAGGTAATATGCCGGTGATTTCGGGAAAGTGTAAAGAATTTAGCTTTATTCATAAACTGCATGTGTCATCAGGAGCTACTTTTGATGAAATTATTCTAAGGCAACACCCTGAAGAATTCGATCTCTTTAAATTAGGGCAAAAGAGTTCTCTGGCTTCAACTACATGGTGCAAAAGAGTCACATGGGACCGTTTATTCCCTTTGCAGTTCGACTTTCAAGCTAACCTCTGCTTATTCATGTCAGCTGACCATTAAGGACTAGTGAGGCGTGCTTGATAGCTCGGGAGACTCTCCAGACCTCGTGCTGCACAGTGCGCCACGTGACTGCTGTTTCAATACCCATAGCCTTCTCGATGGCATCTTCTATACCGGGGAAGTTCCTAGATCCATAACTGTTATGATTTGTTGGGGCATAAATCTGCGAGTACAGAATTAGAAGTTAACTCGGATAGTTTGACTTCTGGAATGTTTCATAAATATCATGGAAACTGAAATTTTATGAGAATTATTGCTTTATTCCTGTGGAACCATACCAGGTGCTTGTACCATGGCTTTGCTGAAAGTCCATCCGAGTCTGTGAAGGCCCTCTCTGCCATCATTAATCTGTCGTTGAGCTCCCTAACTTTGATGCTGCAATCTTTCCATAGAGATGATACCTGACCTTTGCTTCTTTTCAGTTGCTGGAGTATTTCACAGATTTACTGTTAAGAAGTGCTGAGCAGAAATACATGTAAATCACTTGACATACCTCTATCTCTCCATTTATTTTATTAGTCGCTCGTTTGAGCTCATCTATGGCTTTAAGCAAGGGATTGACGTCTACTCCTTTCCCTGATATCTTGTCTTGCAGTTCCTTGGTACCTTTCTGCGGATGTACCAATTTGATTATAATGCAGCCAAGGTTTGTCACCTATTGCATACTCTATAAGTGCTTATTGGGTCTAGTCAGTACAAGTTTGCAATACCTCGAGTTCCTTGACATAGGAAACATAGTTGAAAGGTAAAAATTCATCATCTGCCAGTCGCAAGGCGACCAGGCCCCATATGCTTGCCGCTGTTTAGTCAGAAGACAGTAGAGATCTAGTTATGAACACATTGTACCATTAAGTAATCAGTAGTTGCATTATTGACATGGATTCCACTAGAAGCTAGGTGAAGCTTGAATGAAATTTCTAATTTTGTGAAATCCTATGCTTTAGTACGGAATAAGTAACTGCCTTACCTGCCACGTGTCTGTGGAAATCTGGATCTCCAAACAGTTTCATCCAAACGAAGTCGTCATACATTGAGTGATAAACTGGGTATCCTGCAGAAGGATTGTGAATGTTAACAATTTCCTTTACTATAACAAGGGTTGTCTGTGAAATCAATCAAGTATTGTGATAAACTGATATCCTGCAGGTGAACTACAGGTACTTGATATTTTTTTAGGCGATTAAAAAATGACTGAATTTATACAAGTTTGTTCATGATATGCTACAACTCAGGGGTTCTCCAATTTTTCTACCTGCTGCCTCGATCCAATGTGGTTTCTGACTGAATTATTGTCATCGATTAAAAATTCATCAGAGTTTCCTTTTAGCTTGTGTTATGCTCAATTAAAGCAATGCCATGATAGCATTATAACTCATCCAAACAGGACAAAAGTTAGGTTAATTGAGAATTTCAATGTTTTCTTCAACTGAAAGCAAATCTTGAATAATGTAATATTGATAGTTCCCTCTTATAAGGACACGTGCTATCTTACCTCCAGTTTCATAATATGAAAAATCTGCTGCAGGAACACCAAGATGCTGAACAAAAGCTGCGAAATCTGATCCACCCCCTCCGAGTCTGCCAACCTTCACCATGTGAAAGCACGAGGTCAGCCCAGATGTAGTATATACCAATAATGGGATTCTATTAATGGTCATTGGATTGTTGTTTGATGAAAGAAGTCTAAAATTTGATTAATAGTTGATTTCTGTCAAATCGCGCTTCCCTAAATCGTCATGGAATCTTACCGGGAGTGGAGAAGAAGATTTTGCCCATGAGTCATAGATGGTTTGTGATGAGTTGTTTGGATCCTGGACCTAGAGATATAATCAAACCAAGGTGAGTGCAAAACTGTATGCAAGAGTAGTATTCTATGGACATCTCTCTAACTGATGGCTCATGACAAGTGACGGTGCAGTCCCTGAGAGGCATCTGAGGGGATCCTTATTTTTACGTTGGCTGTAACAAGTGGTTGTTTTTTTTTCTTTATTTCTGTTGGGTAAGAATACAGCTTTTGTTTCAAATACCTGCTTAGCAGCTTCCCTTATCAGTTCATCGAGCTGTGGAGTCGCATCTGCATGGAATCCATTTCCAGCTACTGCAATATCCACATTTAGGTAAGCAACAGCCCTTGAACTCAAAGTTTTGCTGTTCTCTTCTGCCCACTCGGTGGAACCAATCTGCAATCACAGCATTATCCTTATGCATTTACATTAATATGACTTCAATCAGAAAAGGGAAAGAAAGAAGCTGTTGTCTGTTAGAGCCTGACCAATGCGTACTCCTCAGCATCCCAGTTGCAAAGAACAATTGTTCGCCGTGGCTTCCATCCTTTCTTTTGGAGCTTCTCCAATCTCCTTGCTACCTACACAAGGATGAAATAAAGTGAGTTTTGATTCCCGAATATTCTCTCTTACCATCTGTTTGTTCGCAAAATCCTTCTAAGTTTGTGGTAAGATGAACATGAACTCCAATAACCAAAAACCCTGTTATATTGATGACAATGTATCTTTTATGGAGTCTAAAGTCTAAGTACCTCCAGTAAAGTTGCAGTACCGCTGTTGGGATCAGCTGCTCCGAACGCCCATGCATCCCGGTGATTCCCCAGCAGTACGTACCTGAAAATTATGCCTTCTCCAGGTGATTTAGAAATTTATGGCTAAAGTGGATGGTTATAATCCCTGCATACTATAAGGGTTGCTTGTGTCAATATTTCAGAGGACCACGAGACTTTCTGGCTTTTTGAGATGTATAAACTCTGATGAAGACCGCCTAACTTGTCTTATCAAGTGTTCAAGCAAAACGACTGGACATTACCTGTCTGGTTCCACTGCTCCTTCAATCACCCCAATGACATTTTCTATCGAAGAGATAGTCTGGTTTCCCTGCATGCAACAAATTCGAACTTTAATATCGCCTTCACTTCACAGTTCTGCATGCATGCATGTAGTTTCTGGGAATTAATCTTGTTGCATACCAAATAGGTGAGATTCAAGACAGCTGGACCAGGTCCCACTCTGTACACAGGTCCGTCCTTGCTTCCTTGCCAATCATCCTTTGCTACTTTCCCTCCTATCGACTTTATAATGATCTCACCATCTGCTCCTGAAACGGGCAGCGAAGGTATCTGGGGAAGTCGTTCTGCGAGCTCGTCGTCCGAGAGCCTCTCACACCCATCTGTGCTTGCCCACCCTGGCGTCGTTGGGTCACCCTTGCTCATCAGCACCGAGCCGAGCTGAACCCCGCTGGGCGGCATCCACTTGCCGTTGGGGAACCAGTTCTCTTTGCCGCCCCCTCCACCGAAATCCTTCCTGTCAGAGTAGATGACGACCCCAATACAACCTGCCTCGAACGCGTTCTGCACTACGTCTCCTCTGTATATCGGCCCATACTTAGCTAGGGCAACAGTTCCCACAACGTTGACTCCCATCTCTTCCAGCGTCTTGTAATCCTCCACACGGCCGTAGTTCACGAAAACCGCCGGCCCTGTGGCCGAACCAGATTTTGCATAAGCGTGGAATGCGGGGAGGACTTCCCCGGCAACATCGGCATATGGGTCCCCCTCATAGACCTCCTGTTTAAGTTCAAAGACCACTGGCTGCTGGGACGACGATGGCGTCAGTATCAAAGAGCGCGAGACCGGGTAAGTCAGCAAGACTTCGTAGGACTTAACATGAGAGGGGATGTCGTAGGATGAGAGCTTCGAGAGTACATAGGACGCTGTGTCGGAATTGGCCGGGGTTCCCGCCACGTGGGGGCGTCGCGTCAGGGCGTGGAGGTCCTCCGACACGGTGGTGTTGCTGGCGAGGGAGGGTGATAGGAAGAGGGAGTGATAGTAGGATTTGGGAGGTGGGAAGATGGTGGTGTAGGTGGAAGTCATGGTGAGGAAAGCTGAAATCGCCAGCTTGAGCACCATGGTTGTGGTGGGGGGCGGCGGTGTTCCTAGTGACAGCGTAACGACATTCTTCTTTTGCTTGAAATATTTATGGTTTTGGAGCGGACGACGAAGGGGAGAAAGAAAGAAATGCCATTTGTCCTTGGTTTGGATGGGTTGGTGCTCTTTTTGTGTTGGTCTTTTCACACTTTCTGAGGATGACGACATAAATGTGTGACATAAATGTGTCTTTTATGCAGGAGACCAACATCTCGGGAATTTCTTAAAGCAGATGTTGACCGCTGGCACTTGTCCGTCGTTAGGTAAGTGAAAGCCTCGGTATCATCATTTTGGCGAAATTACCAAGAACAAAACTACTATCATCAGTCCTTCATCCTTCGTCAGCTGCGCGAGTTTATTATTGTGACTCCAATGTTATTACTTTATTCACGTTAGACCTCCGGAGAGGACCAGGGCTGCGTGCTTGACGGCCCTGGAGACTCTCCAGATCTCGTGCTGCACCGTGTGCCATGACTCTGCGGTACCGGCTTCCTTGGCTTCCTCAATTGCGTCCCCTACTCCGGGGAAGGATTTCGAACCGTAGTCATCGTGCTTTGATGGTGCATAAATCTGTACAGAAACGAAGAAGTCGCGGCTTCTTAATATCGAAAGAAGCCAAACGTTGACATAACATGGACAGGAGAGAGGACAAGGTTAAATTACCAGGTGTTTGTACCATTTCCTGTCGAAGAGTCCATCAGGGTCGGTGAAAGCTCGTTCAGCCATCATCAGCCGGTCATTGATCTCTTTAACTTTGCTATGGTATTCCTTTCTCTTAAACAGCCAGGGTTTGCTTTCTTTTATTGCCTAGATGTCCAATGAATTGTCTCATTACTCGTCAATCATAGCTCAGTGCAGGTGAATATAGACTTTACCATGATCTCAATATTCACTTGTGCAGCGGCCCTTGTGAATTCTTCCACGGCTTTGTCTAAGGGAATGAGGTCCACTTCCTTCTTTGCGATGTATCCCTCCAGTTCCTGAACGTTTTTCTGCAGAGGTAAAGGGTTTTAGGACCAGACGATGTTTTAATGTTTATGTGCTTTGAGTTTATGGAAGGTGTTTATACCTTGAGGTCAGCAGCATATGACGTGTAATCGAAAGGCAAGATTTCATCGTCGGCCAGACGCAGAGCCACTAGTCCCCAGAAACTTGCCACTATTAACATCAGAATCACCAAAAGAGGGTGATGTTTGGAATCGTCCCTCACATCTGAAGGATTCGTAGAACAAGAGCCATAAGACAATGGGCATTCTCCGGAATCTCACCCGCTACATGCCTTCTGAATCCAGGATCTCCAAACTTCTCCATCCATACGAAGTCATCGTACATTGAGTGGTAAACTGGGTACCCTACAGACAGGCAGGCGGCATTCTTCTTATGTCACCTTGGAGCAGTTTTACAGTGAGAAAGAAGAAAAGAATTGTGTAACCTCCGCCGTAGAATATGTCGGTGGCTGGGACACCGATATGTTGAATGAACGCTGAATAGTCTGTTCCGGCACCTCCAAGGCGGTCAACCTACTCTAAATAAGGTTTGGGGTCACCACAGCATCACAAATGCAGTATGGATGCTACAGTTGCAAGTTGCTTGTTTTGGCAGAAGAACTCGAGTATCGTAACAAAGTCATTGGCCCAGGCTTACCACAGGAATGCCGCCACCGGTTCCCTTCCAAGAGTCATAGACTGTCTGCGAGGAGTTGTCTGGATCTTGAACCTTCGCAGATCAAGAAAGGAATGAAAAAATTTGAGATTTCATATCTTCCTTTTTTGTTCAAGTTCTGCCTTGAGATTTCATACCTGCTGAGCCACGAGTCTGATTATTTCATCAAGCTGCGGAGTCGAAGCAACGTGAAATCCAGGGCCCGATACAGCACAATCCACGTTTAGGTAAGCCACTGCCCTCGAAGACAGCAGTTGCCTGTTCTCTTCAACCCATTCCGTCGAACCCAGCTGCAGTTAACAGCTCTGCCTTTCAGGACTAGTGGGTCAGACGAAATGAACCAAACTAAACATTAGCACTTGATAGAAGTACAAGATGTGGAGCAGACCAAGCCATATTCCTCCGCATCCCAGTTACAGAATATGATCGTCCTTCTTGGCCTCCAGCCTCTCTGTTGGAGCTTATTGAGCCTTTTTGCTACCTCAAGTAGAGCTGCTGTGCCACTGTTTGGATCAACTGCTCCGAAGGTCCAGGCATCCCGGTGGTTTCCCAGTATGACATACCTGAAATCAAAAGGGCATTTCATTTCAAACATCGCAAGGCAATGAAATCACGACGATGTCTCCTGATGAGGTTACCGATCAGGTTCCTCTGATCCCTCTATAACTCCAATGACATTCTCTATTGTGGAGATGATTTCCTTGCCCTGATACGAAATAAATGTTCTGTCAAGTCACACAATATGCAACCATGAAAACAGACAATCAGCATCGGCATAACCTACAGAGTAAGTGAGATTCAGGACTCCCGGCCCTGGTCCGACCCTATACAGAGGCGCATCCTTACTTCCTTGCCACTCCTCCTTTGCAGGTTGCCCACCGAGGGACTTGAGAATAGTTTCGCCATCCGTTGCAGACACCGGGAGCGACGGGATGAGTGGAACATCGCCTTCCTTCTCCACCTCGTCGTTTGTCAGTCTCTCGCAGCCTCTCACACTAGGCCATCCGGGGGTTGTAGGATCACCTGCGCCGTTATACACTGAGCCCACCTGAACCCCACTTGGCGGCATCCATTTGTCGTCAGGAAACCACCGAGCGCCGCCTCCTCCACCACCGAAATCCTTCCTATCTGTATATATCACGACCCCGATTGCCCCTGCCTCGTGAGCATTGCGGACGATGTTACCCCTGTATATCTGGCCGTACCTCGCCAATACCACATTCCCTGTCGAGCGTTTAAGTGATGGCATGCAAGATTAACTTCGACCTTCTGATTTTGAGGCGATCGTTTCTATAATTGGACAAATATCCCAGAAACATATTTACCTTCAACTTCAACTCCCATCTCCTTCAGCGTCCTGAAATCCTCGACCCGGCCGTAATTCGAATTAACCACAGGGCCAGCCGCGGTGCCCGACTTGGCATATCCGTGGAAAGTCGGGAAGACCTCCGAGGCGACACCTGCATAAGGGTCCCCCTCGTAAACCTCCTGCAGAAGCTCAAACACTTCCAGAGCCGCCCCTGATTTCCCATCGGCCGACAACGTCAGTGATCGAAAACTGGGGTAAGTCAGGAGGACGTCGTAGGGAGTGATACGGGAGTGGAAGCCGCGGGACGTGAGGGAGGACAGGACGAAGGATGCAGCATCGTGGTTGGCGGGGGTGCCGGCGACATGGGGACGGATGGTGAGAGCGCGGAGATCGTTGGCAACGGAGTAGTTGTCGGAGAGGGAAGGGGAGAGGAAGAGGGAGTGGTAGGAGGACTGGGAAGGGAAGTCGGGGAAGGAAAGGAAGGCGAAGGTGGTGGTGGCGGCTGCGAGGAGTAGGAACCCGGTGGTCCCTTGACCGAACAACATATGGGATTCCTTAAAAACTATTGTCTGAACAACTGAACAACAAGGTGCGGATGGGGAGAGGTTCCAAGGTAGGGAGGGGGGGGGGCATTGAATTTGGCGAAGATGATGGGATGGGAGACAAAGACAAGAGAACTACGTCAGAAACAAATCATTTGTTTAATGATGAAGTGATAGCATTTAGTCGCTTGTTTCTTCTTTTCTTCAACGCGGATGACGAAGATGATAATGGTCCTCCACCTTCCTCCCGACCATTGATTGGGCTGGTCAAAGTGGGCCTATAATATTCAAGAGGCTTTTACAATTGGGCTGGGCCTGAATGGGGCTTTCGGCCATCTAACCACAAACATTCTTCCTTTTTGTTTGTCCCCCCCCCATGGAATCAACTCGAGTTCAACTGCAGGATTGAATTGATTCGTGCACGTGAAAGTGACTAGGGGCAAAAGAGGAGTCTCACAAGAACATTCTGATTTCCTTCTTCTTTCTTTTGGAGACTAAGAGGTAATTAAAAGTGGGGAATCTCTTTTTAAGAGGGAAAGAAAGGAAGGGAAGGGATGGTCCTACTCACATTCCAAACACACCACAAGAAGACACCTTCACGGGCAACCACCACCACATTTCCCCACTCAAAAACCTTTTTACCCCTTCCTTGTTTATATTATTTTGGCTCCTTAATCTTTTGCTATTTTAATTTCTCATTGCAAAACCTAGTAATCTCCCATCTCCCTCTACCAACCCATGAACGTTCCAGATCTCTCTCCCTCTCCCTCCCAATCCACAGTCCAACATCGACCCCCAATCAGCTGATGATTGTATTCATCAGGGGTTGATTTCGGATCCCAAATTCTTCTTCTTGTTGATGATGATACGTGACTGACTCCAAAAGCGCAAAAGGACTGTCGTCATTCACTCGAGGGAACTCGGCCCGTGACCCCCCCCCAAGCCTTTACCTTTTTCTTCTTTTCTCAACTTTTCTTACAACAACACCTGCAAACAACAATACTTCCCTTTTCAGACAAAACTTAAATAAGTTATAAATACCTTCATGTCTTAAAGAAAAACTAAGAACACACCTCATCCTCACGACTTCCTCACATTCCCCTAACAAATTCCCTCCCTCCCTCATGTCAACCCACTTTCTCCGGCTTCCCCGAGTCTCTCCCCTCTTCTTCCTTCTTCTCCTCCTCCTCCACAATGTCACCCCCGCGGCCTCCCACACCAAGGGCCTGCGTCCGGGCCGGCACCCATCCACGAACGCCACCACCCGTTACAACTACACGGAACAGGAGTTCATGAGGTGGGTCGCGTTCGTCGGCGGCCTCAACCACTCGGTGTTCTCCGCCGCGAGGAACCGTCTCTTCCCCTCGTACGCCCTAGTGGTTGATAAGAACCCCGCCGCCGGTGACTTCACGTCGATACAGGACGCCATCGACTCCCTCCCTGCCGTCAACTATGTCAGGGTGGTGATCAAGGTCCATGCAGGCGTTTACACGTGAGTAAAACAACATATGTAGTTGTCATTATCAGGAACAGCTAATATTCCCTTTTCTATTTTTTGTTTCACTTTACGTGGCCTCAATTTCACTGCGTGCTGGCCGAATTTAGGTCACGTTCATAACATTCATCTTATCTTAATTTAGCAGATAATGGAAAATTTATTTAGTCTTTCTTTTTTGGGCGTCGTATTACATGTCCGTACTGTAAACATAGCTTAGGATAGCTTTTGTTTAACATGGGATTGTGTTGGAATCCACAGGGAGAAAGTTAGTATCCCTCCGATGAAGTCCTTCATCACGATCGAAGGGGCCGGGGCGGATTCCGCCATCGTTCAATGGGGAGACACGGCCGATACGCCCGGGCCGAAAGGGCTGCCGCTGGGGACATATGGTTCCGCCACCTTCGCCGTCAACTCTCCATACTTTGTCGCCAAGAACATCACGTTCAAGGTAGGATGATATTGGAAGTTGCAGGCCGAGATGGATAGGTTGACTGATTTCTTGTTGCTGTTGTTGTTGCCGTAATGTGGCAGAACACGGCTCCGCTGCCCCCGCCGGGAGCAATGGGGAAGCAGGCGGTGGCGTTCAGGATATCCGCCGACACGGCGGCATTCTACGGTTGCAAATTCCTGGGCGCGCAGGACACTCTGTACGACCAGTTGGGGCGTCACTACTACAAGGACTGCTACATCGAGGGGTCAGTGGACTTCATCTTCGGGAACGGGCTATCACTGTTCGACGGGTGCCAGGTCCACGCGATAGCCCAGCTGACGGGGGCGTTGACGGCACAGGGACGCAAGAGCATGCTCGAGGACACGGGGTTCTCGTTCGTCAATTGCCGCATCACGGGGTCGGGGGCCCTCTACCTTGGCCGCGCCTGGGGACCGTTCTCGAGGGTGGTGTTCGCGTACACCTACATGGACAACATCATCATCCCGAGAGGATGGCACGACTGGGACGATCCCAACCGAGATTTGTAAGTCAAAACTACAACTCACCAAATCGATCAAATTTAGGACAAAAGAGAAAAGTATAAATTTTTCATGAAATTGGTTGACGGCGACGGCTACGTCTGGCCGGTGCCACGCTGGCACTGACAGAAGGAATCCCCTCTTTCCACGGGCGTCGGGTGCTTTTTGTGAAATGACATTGTTAGCCCAATCCTGATTGACTCTGAGCCACCAGTTCGTAAAAGCTGGAGGGCAATTTAGGGATTCGGGCATTGGGCTTCATGTGGGTGTCCTTTTCCTACATTTCACCTAATTACATAGACCAGACCACAACCAAAGACAAAAAAAAAAAAGTTATAGTCAAACTTAGAGGTTAACAATGTCTTGTTGTTTTTTGTGATTATCAGAGGATTAGTGCTTTGGTGATGCTTGTGAAGTTTTCTTAATGGGTGTGTGTGTGTGCGGGTGTGGCAGGACCGTGTTCTATGGACAATACAAGTGCACAGGACCAGGGGCTGGCTTTACAGGAAGGGTGGCTTGGTCCAGAGAGCTCACTGACGATGAAGCCAAGCCTTTCCTTTCCCTCTCCTTCATAGATGGCTCCGAATGGATCAACTTGTAACCCCCCCCCCCCCCCCCTCCCCCCCCAACAACTACTAAAAATCATTAACCATTCCCTTCTAACACATGTAATCCCTTCATTGGATGATCCTTACGATATTCGAATGTCTATCTACTTTAGAGCTTGCTTCAGTGGAAGTACTTTGTGGTGTGATGACTCTGAGATAATCCTGTCACTTAGCTAAATTAGGGGCACGCCCTAATGAAATGAATGGAGTAAGGAAAATAAGGGGTTTAGGCCCCACAATTTGGTCCTGCATGTGCACCCAATTCCTCCTCATATTCATTAGAATGATTTAGATGGAATCAAATTCTTGCAATGATCAATCGATGCATCTTTCTGTCTGAGTGTGTGTGTTGTTGTCTTCTTCTTCCTCCTTGGTCTTCTAATTGGACTCTATCCTCTTTTTGGGTCCTAAAGTGGATTAATTACATGCAACTTTCATTAACATCCCATCCCAAATCCCAGTCATCAATCAATACCAACCACGAATTGTGAAACCTACCTTGGAAATTGGGGGGGAATCCATGAGATTGTCTCCTAAACATTCAACAACCCAAGTTTAAAATCACAAATGGTTTTAAAATCTTCGCTGTAAGAAATAAAAAAAATTAGGATTACTAGGCGGTCAAAGACTACATTTGCATTTACTTCACTGTTTTTCTTGAAAGGAAGAAGATGGGATGCAAATAAAAGGATCATAGACTTCTGGGTAATTGCAGAGTAATTCTCTCGGTAGCCAATTCAATACAATCACCCGTGTGCTGGGTGGGACCTTAGAGTTTGGTCCAAAAATCAGTGTTGGGCTGATGATGTTGGTGAACAGTCCACACAATCCAATTTTTTTTTAAGACAGGAAATGGAAATCATGGGTCTCGACAGGAAAAAGCCCACACACATTCCCATGTTTCTTTTGTCTGCACTATTTGAAATGGAGTCGAATGGCGGGTTATGATGAACAAAAAAGGTGTTTGCTTTCCCCTAAAACATGGATTAACATGAATTCAAAAAAGGGCACCGGAACTACAACGTCCTCGCGTCACCCCTGCCTACGTCCCTGCTCGTCCCGTCGCCCGGCCGGAGCTTTCTCGCGATCGCATCCTTGAAATTGATGACCTCCTGCGCCCTCGTGCAGCTCCTCTGCATCCTGACCCCGCTGAAGCTACTCCTTGACTCCATCAGCTCGTTCAGTGTCGACCTCCTCCCCCCTGGCCTCTGCCTCGGGGCGCTTCGTGACCTTGATTTCGCCGAGAACGACTCTGTGCTCGCCATGTAACCTCTCCTTGTAGTGACATCCCCGTCCCCTAATCCGCCGCAGACGCTTCGGGACGGGGTCACTGGGACGTCTTTGTAACCGCTTGGTAACCTAGGGGTGCTCGTGGCGGTGGAGAACCGGCACTCGTTCCCCGTTGGACCCCACCCCGAGGAGTCCCCAGGGGTTCTCGGGACACGGGTCGTGATTATTCCCATCGGGAATGGGGAGGACTGCAAGACGCTGTTGAATGCCTCGAGGCGATTGTCCGCTTGTCCGCACCTCGACTTCGGCCTGTGTCTGGCAACTTCATCGTCAGTACCACGGCCACCCGTGTCGACCTCCACAATCTTTGGACTCTCGTCAGTTGTAACGACAACATCGGACTGTGGGCTGTCCAGACAGGAAGAAAGCCTCCTGCTGGGGAACGACGACGCTGTCTGCTCGCTCCTACCCTCATCGAACCTCTCCTGCAATAATAACAACAACATTTTCATTAAACATGTATAAACATCCTGAAACCCAGTAATGTTACACACGAGGGAGCTTAGTTTACCAGCAATCTGGGAGCATCACATCTGCAACGACCGTCGCGGCCTGCCACGACCCCTCGATCCCTTAGGGAGCGGAGGGAGGCCTGAGCACGGAGCATGGCCTGCATGCTGCGAAGTGCGGCCGCAGCTTGTTTCCTCACTAGGTATCCTCTCGCCAGTGCCTGTAGCTTCACCAGCGCTTTCAGCGCCCTCAACGCCTTCCGCGCCTGAACAAAATTCCCGGACTCAATTGAAACTAATCAAAACCTAAAAGCACCGAAACTGAAAAACAAAAATTGTATTTTTAAAAGCCGGAGGAAGAGTCCTCACGAGGTACCCTCGGAACACCGCCTGAATCCTCACGGCGGCGGCGAGCCTCCCCCGTCCGCCGCAGCCGCGACCGCCGCCGGTCAGTCGGACGACAGCCGCAACTGCCTGCGCGGCGGCCCTGGCAGCGTCGGCGGCGGCGGCTGTCGCGGCTGCAACAGCAAATGCACGCTCGAAGCGGACGGGGTCATGGTAGTCGTCGCTGGCAGAGTAAAAGGAGCGAAGCCAAGCGGCCTCCGCGGGGGAAAGGTAAGGGGGATTGTTGCAGGAGGAAGCGGCGGGGGGGCGTGGAAGGTCATCGGGAAGAGGGGGATCAGGCCTATGTTTACGGAAGCCGAGGAGGTCCTTAAACCACCGAAAAGCCCTCGCCATTATTGGAAAAGACTAAAGAGGGATGTCATTGTGTTGTGCTGTGTTGGGGTGGGGAAGGAAGGGGGGGGGGGGGGTGGCTGGCTCTTTTGAGAAGGTAGAAAACATCCGAATCCGACAGTTCGAGGGATCTTCTTTTTAAGGTTAAGAATATTAGTGTAAGTAACGGGGTTAAATAATAACGGTGAGAGAAAGTGTTTTCGGTCAAGCCCATGAAAGACGAGAAAGTGAGGAAGAAGACAGACAGACAGACAGGCAGAAGGTGGATGTTGTGACATGACGATGTCAAACTTGGCAATTTTTGGCATGAATAAATAAAAAATAAATTAAATTCCCCCCGCCCCCTCCTTTTTCTTTTCATATCATTTCACGTTACCAAACCCTACAGACCAGAAGGGTAAAATATTAAAAAATAATATAGGCTTCCTCTTTTCTTTCTTTTTTTTTTTCTTATGGTTTTTGTCATCTTTAAGACTTAACAATTTACGTTGCCGCAACACATGATATAAAACCGGGGGGTACAACTATCGATGGACCGACAAGCTTCTAATTATTAATATTAATATTATGATATTGGGGGTTGTCTGGGTAAAAGGATTATCGACGGATGTCCTACTTTCCCCCCTCTTCTTGCCTCCTGACAGGCTTTTTGTCGGTGGGGGATTTTAACAAGGGATGTGCCTTGAGGAATATGTAATGTCTCTCTCTCTCTCTGCAGACGTGGTGGTCGTGGGGGTGTACCAGGGTTTGTCTGTCTCGATCATCTTCGCGAGTTTTTCTTTTCTTTTTTTTTATAATGGGCCGGACTGAAATTTAGAGAGCCCGAGCCTTATGGTGCATTCTCCTTTACTTTTTAATGGGGAACGGGCCTTTCTCATTCCATAAACTGTCGGTGTTTCTGAGAATTTGAAGGGAAAGGGGAGGAGGACCCTCGCGCAATTTATGGTTTTAGGCGTTCCCCTTTGGTGCCCTTAAAAGGCGGGAACCAACCTCGCGGGGTCGACGGATTCCGTGTGGGGTGGGGAGGGAAGACTATACGTGTATCTCTCTTATTAGACCGAAATTACGTTAAATATTAAATATAATACGAAATTTAGAAAGGCGAGTTTATTTTTCAAAGCAACGGATATTGCCGATGGTGAGTATACCAACTTTCATTATATAAAGCTCGCCTCGAGTTCACCTTTCCTTAGTTTAACTCAATAATATATCACGAATTAATGTATTTTAAGAATTTTCAAAACATTATCTTAAATCATGTATGACAAATGTTACCAACCGTACGCACCAAGTAGCAATCCTCCGTATAAACAATCCATTTTTTTTTTGGGTTTTTGTTCGTGCTTATTCGGGTATACATCGAAATCCGAACAAGTCCTCGGGTGGTGTTATTCTTGGAATATCAAGAAGGAGAAGAAACCATAAGAATGGTCGAAAGTCGAATTTATAATACAACGACACACAACAAAAATTGTTGTACCACACACACACACACGCTCATTGAATAGAGACCACGTGTCTCGTCTTTCACGTGGTCAAGTTTTCGATATGTAATATATTTAATACAACCTTATATAAATGCTTAATGCAAGTGAACATGAAAAGGAAATACAATGTGTCAACATGTTGTCGTCTTCGTGAGACGATAGATGAGAGCATCAATTTTCCTACCACCACTAAACATTTGCATCCCCCCACTTTGTTCCTATGAATAAAATGTCAGACGTGGCTTTTGAGAATCATACCAATGTTGACACCAAAAACTTCAAAGATGGGTTGGACACATGGGACAAAAGATGTCATGATCAGTTTTTTTTTTTTAAATTATTGTTATCATACCTAATGTGCGTGATTCTTCTATGCTCTTCTCCTAGGGTTTTGGAAGAAAAAACAAAAATCAAAATCAAATGGTGGGGTCGATCGTAGGACAAGGACTTACCACATTTGATTTGATTTGCTTATCGATCCCTTCGTCTTTAAATAAAATGGAGTGAGATGCCACTCCAATCTTGTGCTCACTTATGATTTTCACTTTTAGGAGATGGGCACGTGGAAGAATCCGATTTCAATTATTGCACGACTCATACATCCCCCCCCACACCCACTTTTGCTCGTGCCACGACATGACACATCGATCGATGTGGTTCATGGATTCATAGGCTCTCTGTTGTTTTGGAATGTTGTATTCCGTCACTTTTAACTACGTCCACGAAATATCATATTATATAAAAATTTGAATCCTCACACGTTACACAAACTACATAGGGATTCGCTTACAGCTCGCCAAAGTGAACGTTCCAATAATTTCATTACGTGTCACATGTGCACACTAAGTGACGTCTCTCCGTTCCTTGAGAAGCATAATTCAAAATTCGTGGGAATCGTCTTTGTTTGACCAAATTGGAATATGAACAATATGAGAACTTGTTTATTTGGTGGGTTAACTAAGAAACTGTAATGAAATTTGGAATCAATTCATCCTTATCCAGAGAGGGTTGTGAAACCCTTATTTCGGACATTGCCTCGCAAAAGTCACACCAAATAAGTTGCAAATTCTGAATTCGCTATTGTCAAAATATGTTAATTTATGTTGTCGTAGCCTCAACAATCCCTTGCTAAAACTTTTCCTACTTAACATGTCAAAAATTTAGATGCTTTTATATGAGCAAGATGGATAGATTCTAATCTATTGCCGGGCTTGGAATCATTAAATGGACTTTGGGAATCTAAAAGAGTATGCATCTCGAGACATGATAATACCAAAAGATTCCCTCCATATTTTTCTATTTTATTTCATTTTTAATAAACTCAAAAGGCATGCGTACATAGTCACCATCCAATGTGTATTGTAATACTAATAATAATAAAAAAATTGGACGCATGTAAGCGTGAATTAGAACGAAAAACGAGGGGCCTTTGCCCCCCGTGAACCATGACTTAATCAATCACACGTGCCTTTTTCTTAATCTCAAAGTGGAGCTTAAAGAAAAAAAAAAGAAAAAAGAAAGCAAGCATTGAATTCGTTCCCACTTTGTCCAAGGCCCACTCTTGCGAACAGTTTGATTTGATTACTTAATATCAACTATTTTTTTTTATTGTTTGTGTTTGTTTGTCTTTCGAACCCGGAGTAATGAGAGCTCCTTCATAAAGAATTTATTTACTTCTTCCCTCCTTTGAAATGACCATCAACTTGGGCAACATGAAGGTTGCCCCCCCACCCCATAAAAACACAGAGACAAATATCTCTCCCTCTAATTCCTCGTCGACCCTCAAATTTTTTTCATTCCATGAAAAGCAAATAAGAAAACAAAGAAAGGATTATTTATAAGATTTCATATATATAGATAAGATTTGTGCCAAATTCTTATAACTTATTATTATTTAAAAGTTTTTTTTTTAATATTTCAGTCATTTCGTGTCCCTAGTCAACACCACCAGATACATCATGAAGAGGTTGTTGGGGTTGTGTTCTTGTTGATCCGAGAAAACCAGATAAAATTCATTTGCCCGACAATTTCGTTCTTTCCATCTCCCAAAAACCCAAACACAGAGTAGTAGTCAGTCAGCACACGATCAGATCTCGTGTGTTTCTCGCGATTATATATATATATGTATCTTTTCTTTTCTTTTGTTTAAATAATAGTATATTTCTTTTGTTATGTTTAAATAATAGATAAAATTATTTTCTTCAATCTTTGTCTGGAAAAAGCTCACCTTCCTTTTTAAAGCATCCCCCCCCCCCCGCACTAAAAATATAATCTTTTAAGCCAACCCAGTTCACCGATCGCCCCAATTCCTCCGACCCATTTCCCGGAACGGAGTCCATCGCCGGAAAACGCCCGCCAGGGATTGAGGGGGATCTCAAAGGTTGAAGATTTTGAGGAGGGGTAAGGCAAGTGTGTGTCTGTGAGCTTTGAGGGGAGAAAGGAAACGGGTTTTGGTTTTTATTTTTTTGTTGTTGCTGCGGGAGATGGGCAAGAAGGAGGCGGTGGTGGTGGTCTGTGCCGCGGCTGCTGCAGTCGCGGTGGCGGGTGTCGCGACCGTGGTTGTGAGGAGAGAGATGAAGATTTCGGGGAGGTGGGCTAAGGCAATGGGGATAGTGAAGGAGTTTGAGGAGAAGTGTGCCACCCCGATCGGGAAATTGCGGCAGGTCGCGGATGCCATGTCCATCGAGATGCACGCCGGCCTCGCGTCCGAGGGCGGGAGCAAGCTCAAGATGCTCATCAGCTATGTCGACAATCTCCCTTCCGGGTAACGTCTTGCTGTGTTCGTCTTTCTTTCTTCTTTTCTGCTTGTTTTTTTTTTCGGTTATTGAGGTTGTGATGAGAGAAACGATGATTTGGTTGAATTTTGGATTGGTGGGACTGCGTGTGTTTTTTCGCCTCCTCCAAGTCTTATGGGCTGTGTTTATGTCTCTTGACTGTTGGGTTGAGGTGGATGTTCATGCTCTGTGACGACTGTTGTTGGATCATCTGACCTTTTGACTTCCAAAACAAGGTGATTTTCTGTTGGATTTTGATGATTTTGCGGTTGGGGTTTTGATTGATTGTCCCGGTAATTTGTTGAGCTGATGGTGAGAACTGATCTGGATTGGACTGCTAAGGATCTGCCAGTGATCACCCTACAGCACCGACCATTCTTAAAGCACTCATAGAATGTTTTTTATCCTTTAATATCCGACTCCTTCCTGAACCTCATTTTTTAAATTTCTTGCTTTTGCGTTACTTGAAGATTTGTGAAATGTCTTCCTTATAATCGATATCAAAGTTTTTAAACGTCCTCAGAAGATTGTGGAGACACGAAGCTGATTGAAAATTGTATTTCTCTTTGTCTATACATCTTAGATATCTTCACGGGAGTTTCATATTGTTGCCGGTCTATTCAACCTCTACTGATCTTTAATTTGTTGTCATCTTATTTTTAGAGAAGAGGAAGGTCTCTTTTATGCTTTAGACCTAGGGGGCACAAACTTTCGAGTCCTCCGTGTGCATTTAGGTGGAAGGGAAAAGGGTGTCGTGAGCCAAGAATTCGAGGAGGTTTCAATACCTCCACATTTGATGACGGGGACTTCACATGTGAGTCCTGCGCTATGTTGTGTGTAGTTCTGTGTTAAAATGTTTTAACAAGCCATTGTGCTATTTGTTGCAGGAGTTATTTGGCTATATAGCTGAGGCTCTTGCTAAATTTGTTGCGACGGAAACAGCAGGTTCTCATCCGCCTCCTGGACAGAAAAGGGAGCTTGGCTTTACTTTCTCCTTTCCAGTTAGGCAGTTGTCCATAGCATCTGGGACCCTCATCAAATGGACAAAGGGATTCTCTATCGAGGATGCGGTACCTATTCTGTCCTTTTCTGCCTAATCTTTAATCACAATGAGAAAGCCCTGTAGGTCTCAATCGTTGTTCATCATGTCCGTCATTTGTTAGACATGTGGTCTCCCTTTCGATATGACGTGGCGTCTACCCACTATCAAATGATTGCATGTTTACTATTCAACCTATGACATTCGAAAGTATAATTGGTCTGGCCTAAGACACTAAGACGAATTCAATTAGTGAGTTCATATGCATACCTGAGTTGATGCATGCGACAAGCTAATGCTTATCCTCACAACAAGATTGGAGTTTCATTTGGAAAAGGAACTCACGAAGATAAAAACGAATATCTTTTAGTCCATCGTCTGGCCGCAAGATCTGACTTTTATTCTTTTTGTTCACTGCAAAAACATTGAGAGCTGTTTTTTACATTGGAGGCACTGTTCTAGTACTTATGATGCTGTAGTTTCTATGTTATCTGCTAAGCTTTGTGAACCATCTACTTTGATCTAATTGTCTTGTTTCTACTTTCATAGGTTGGAGAAGATGTGGTTGGTGAATTGGTGAAAGCATTGGAACGAGTTGGCCTCGACATGCATGTGACAGCTTTAGTAAGTCTTCATTTCCCTGGTTCTTTAAAATGTTTTGTTCCTTGCCACGTGTCTTTATATTGTTCGTACTAACGCATCTTACATTTGCAATAACTTTGACTGGGATATGCAGGTTAACGACACGATTGGAACATTAGCTGGGGGAAGATTTTACAATCCAAATGTCATAGCCGCTGTCATTCTGGGTACTGGGACGAATGCCGCTTACGTCGAAAGGGCACAAGCGATCCCCAAGTGGCATGGTCCTCTTCCCAAATCAGGAGAAATGGTATCTAGTCTAGACTTTAATTGCAGAATTCATCGATTGTTATACGTGTGTCTACTTTGTTCCTAACCACTTTAAAACTATGTTTGAACCTCAATTAATTTCCTTGAACTTGTAGGTTATTAACATGGAATGGGGCAACTTTAGGTCGTCACACATTCCTCTGACAGAGTATGATCACGCACTTGATGCTGAGTCCCTAAATCCTGGGGAACAGGTAGTCTATATATGAATGGGTGTTGATCTACAATCTCACTTTTGTAGTTTGTTTAAGTTTCACATGATTATTGTCGATGCAGATTTTTGAGAAGATTATTTCTGGGATGTACTTGGGGGAAATTGTGCGTCGAGTTCTTTTGAAGATGGCTGAAGAAGCTGCCTTTTTTGGCGACGAAGTCCCAGCAAAATTGAGAATACCATTCATCTTAAGGTAAGGAAGTGATCTTTGTAGGATCCCTCTAGAGGTTCATCTATCCTAGCCTGAGTTTTCTCGATGATGTGAACTTTGTCTTTCTAGTTCAGCATTCAGTGTGAAAAATATTGTTATGATGGGTTGGAATATTTACTTATGGAAGTTGATGGTGGAAAATGAGTTATGGCGAACGAACTTCCGGCTTGTGTCTTGCTAGAGTTGGTCCATCGTTGCGGGTTGGAATTATAATTCCAGATTACTTAGACGTTCATTCAAGTGTCCACCCAACTGAACCTTGTGCATTGTTCTGCTTGATTTTTTATACTTGATTCCATCTCTTTTTAATTTCGTTGTCGCATTACTCTATTAGTTAGCAATGTATATTTGTTTCAAGCATTTGAGAAATGCTTTTGATGAAATGAAGGACGCCGGACATGTCAGCCATGCACCACGACACTTCTCCTGATCTCAAAGTTGTCTCGAGCAAACTGAAAGACATTTTGGAGGTAAGAATCTCTCTTGACAATAGCACGATTTGAGTCATTTTGTTTGTCCTGGAACTTGCTTTCGCAAGTACCTACTGATACGCTGGTATTGGATGCTCCCAGATATCAAACACCTCCCTGAAAATGCGGAAAGTAGTCATCGATATCTGCGGCATCGTCGCCGCTCGGGGGGCCCGCTTGTCTGCGGCTGGCATCTATGGCATCCTTAAGAAGTTAGGCAGAGATAACGCAAAGGAAGGGGAGTCGAAACAAGAGAAGTCAGTGATCGCGCTCGACGGGGGCTTATTCGAGCACTACACAAAATTCAGAACGTGCATGGAGAGCACCCTGAAGGAGTTGATCGGGGAGGGAGTATCAGGGAACGTCGTGATCGAGCACTCCAACGACGGGTCGGGCATAGGAGCGGCACTCCTGGCAGCCTCTCATTCCCAATACCTGGAGGCTTAAAATTACGAAGAGTCTATCATCATCGTCGTCATTACTATTATCATTTTTTTGGGAGAGAAACCGTTACAGAGGCTTTGGTACGAATTTCTTGTATATCATCCCCCGGCCAAAAGAAGGCAACCCAATGGCTCCACGGTCGGACTATGGCGAGAAAGCGAAAGAATAAGTGAATGTGGTTTTTGTTGGCTGATAAAACAATGGAGATGAATGAACTCCTTACATCCCTGGGATTATCATTTTTGTACTGAATACGCCACCAGTATTTCTTGATTTCCAATTCAGCGACATTGATTTAAGTGGGTTTGCGATTATTATTATTATTATTATACAAAATATCAATTTACGGCATAAAGAGCGAACTTTTTATTTTATCATTAACATAATTTATTATATAATTTTGTTACCAACTTTTATTTTTACTTTGATTTTGGCCAATTTTAAATTTTATCGCGCTTAAGCCAAACAGACCTTAATAGACTATTTTCATTTATCGATTATAAATGAAAAAAAAAATTTAAAAGAAACCTTTTGTGTGTTTTTTTATTTTAAAATTTCGATGAATAAATTAAAGTGAATTGAAAGCTGAAGGTAATAATTGCTGATGCTGTCAAATAATATACAAAATCGATAAGGTCGGATAATGTTTTATTATGTGGCTGCTGTTACAAATAAAGTTGATTACGAGAAGAATGAATGAGAGGTCGAAACTCTACTATTATAGGACACGAATCAGGATATATTAAGGCATTGTTTGGCTTTCGTTAGAAGAAATTTAAGATTTGCCAAAATTAAAATAAAAACAAAAATTAGTGACAAAATTATATAATAAATTAAGTTAATAATAAAACATAAAGTTAGCTTCAATTGAGGTCATATTTTGCCATATTATTATTGCCAAAGAAAGGAAGAGAAGATTCCGGATGACCGAAGGGAATCTCCGTGAGGTCCAATCAGTGTTCGACACGTGGAGGAGTAGTCTCCCCTCAGTCCTCCCTTACCTCCACCTGCTATTTATATACAAATATTTGTAAGAATTTCCTGCTCTTTGCTTTTCTTGGGTTTGTCAAATTTTAAAAACTATTATTATTATTATTTAATTATAACCACTTCCCGTTTTCAACCCCCTCCTCCTCCTCCTCCTCTTCTTCTTCTGCCGCGCTTCATCTTCCTCCGCCGTCGTTCCCCCCTGGCTGTTTCCACCGTCCCCCGACCCCCCCTCCCTCAGTGTTCGGACGTCGCTTGTTTCTCCATTTTGTTGGAGGTAGTTGGTTTTGTGTAGGGTGGAGGAGGAGGAGGAGGAAGGGGGAAGGCAAGGCAATGCAGGCCATGGACTCGCTCGATTCGTTCCTCTTCTCCCTCAGCACCCGCTTCTGTAGTCCCCTCGCCGTTTTCGTCCAGATCCAGGTTCGCTCCTTCCCTTCCTCCGCTGTCTTGTCGGGTTTGTTTGCGTTATTACTTCTCGCGTCGTCATCGTGATTTGCCGCACTCTCGTGAAGTGCCCGCGTTATGCTGATTTGGCTGTTTCATTTCTATTTTTCTTACGAGATTTTCTGTCACGATTTGAGGTTGTTTCTAATCATACTTCTTTTTCGAAGTTAGCCGGTGTGATGATCAATTACACGCTGTGGGTGAATTTGGTTGGCTTGCTTGTAACCACTGATTTCACGTCTCATTCGATGGCACAGGATGCACGATTCCGGTTTGGAATGCTAAATTAATGTAGCAAAGAAGGGACCTCAACATCGTTGATTTAATGGGGTTGTAAGGCTTTTAGATTGATTACTTTAGAATGTTAGAGTCAGTGGGCTTTTAGATTGATTACTTTAGAATGTTAGAGTCAGTAATCACCCAATATTTCATCTTTGGTGGATTTGGTCAGTCCTCATTGAAAAATTTCCCAGCTGTTTCTCCTTGTGAGGGTACAAAAAATCGTGATTACGGGGTCAATGTTCTGAGTGTCGTTTTTGACATTGCGAAGGTTGGTTTTTTGTCTGCAGGGATGGGTAATATGCTTAGTTCTAGCTGTTGGTTGGGCGTGTGCCGCTTGTGTCAGGTATATCTGATCACTTGTTTCTATCCCGGTGGAGGCATCATCATTCTGCATCCAAGTTTTTATTTTATCACATTTTTCTTTTCAGAAATAGAGAGATCAAGCGGATCAGAGACAGCATGAGG